>JAUCEB010000020.1:5447704-6795881 GCA_033557925.1 Phytophthora x cambivora
GCGCGGACGGCACTTGAAAAGAAGATGCTTATATTCATGCGGAAACGTTGCCCTAAAATGTGTGTCCATGCTCGACACAATCGAAAGCCTGTAAGAACCTTCAAATGCTGGGAGACCGCAGTTTTGACATCGGAACAAGCAGCCGAAATCGTGGACAAGATGGAAGAGTTGTCAAAGATCAGCGATTTGTGTTCATATGCGCTCAGAGATTCACAGTAGGAGAAAACGGTACTGGTAACCCTAATAAAAACGTGTTGGATGACAAAAAACGAGGTACATTTGGGATTAGGCGGATCGGTGAGCTGGCTTTTCTTTCTACAGTATTTTGCATCAATAGCGCAGTCATCACAACTCATAACCTTACATAATAGATACGCACAAATCTAAATCATACATATAAAACCTTTGTTTATGTCATTTACCTGAGAAATAAAATAAGAAGTACGACTGCGCTATTCAGGCAAATTACTGTATCCCGTATAGCATCCCAATAAAATCCAGCTGGCACGGTGGACTGCGGGTTCGATTCCCGCTGGCGTCGACGGTCGACACCTCCTCGTCGTAGTCAACCGACACAATGTGCTTGACTGCAAGCAGCGCGGCCACGTCCGGGCCCGTCGTCTCCACGGACGCACTGTCCGGTACAGCTGGCAATCACCTTTACGAGCTATGAGCAGTCGACACACACCGCCTCCTCGTCATTGTCGGCCAACACTACGTGCTCGACTGCAAGCAGCGCGGCCACGTCCGGGCCCGTCGTCGCCACGGACGCACTGCCCGGATCACTTTTACGAGATTCGAGTAGTCGGCACACACCACCTCCTCGTTATTGTCGGCCGACATGATGTACTCGACTGCAAGCAGCGCGGCCACGTCCGGGCCCGTCGTCGCCACGGACGCAAAGGCCGGCACATCCGGCATCACCTTCACCAGCTTCGATCTTTTACCAGGCACTACCCCCGTTGTAGTCGGCCGACACATTCACACAACTGCGGTCGGCATCATCTTTTCTGCGCGGCGCCTGGTTTTAAACACATTTCAATAATAGTTTTATTATGCGGTTGATAAACGATGAGTTGAAACTCAACCTGTGTTTTTAACGTTGAATTAAACGACGAGGTTGAGATAAACGTTGAGAAACCTACATCTCAGCAAAGTGTACCCGTCCCGGTACGCTGTGATTATGGCAGTTAACTGTGATTGGCCGGTGGCACGTGCCTGTCCCAAAAACATGTAACAGCTCTATACGCATAGCTAAAGCCAAACGAGGGAGACACCAAAGGGACTGCATGATCCGAAAGAATCTAAAAGGACAAGAAGATCTAGTTCACTTTTGAATTTCCTTCCTACCCAGCAAGCTACATCCCCACTCGCAAAGGCTCCTCATCCGAAGACCAAGATATGCTAAGTTACATCTACTTTTACCGGCTTGGCGACTATGGTGAACTATTCAAGAGGCTCGGAATCAAGGATGAATATCCAGCAACACATGGCGTCTACAAGATCGGTGAAACAAGTCAGGATATGCCAGCACGAGCAAAGGCACTCATCCATGAGTTGAGGTTGGAGAAAAAGGAAAGGTTCCAGAAAAGGGGCACATTGCCACGCGATCACGGTGTAAAGTCGCTCCTTCCCGTTGCATGTGGCAATCCATCTCGTGAAAAAAAGGCGCGGACGGCACTTGAAAAGAAGATGCTTATATTCATGCGGAAACGTTGCCCTAAAATGTGTGTCCATGCTCGACGCAATGGAAAGCCTGTAAGAACCTTCAAATGCTGGGAGACCGCAGTTTTGACATCGGAACAAGCAGCCGAAATCGTGGACAAGATGGAAGAGTTGTCAAAGATCAGCGATTTGTGTTCATATGCGCTCAGAGATTCACAGTAGGAGAAAACGGTACTGGTAACCCTAATAAAAACGTGTTGGAGGACAAAAAACGAGGTACATTTGGGATTAGGCGGATCGGTGAGCTGGCTTTTCTTTCTACAGTATTTTGCATCAATAGCGCAGTCATCACAACTCATAACCTTACATAATAGATACGCACAAATCTAAATCATACATATAAAACCTTTGTTTATGTCATTTACCTGAGAAATAAAATAAGAAGTACGACTGCGCTATTCAGGCAAATTACTGTATCCCGTATAGCATCCCAATAAAATCCAGCTGGCACGGTGGACTGCGGGTTCGATTCCCGCTGGCGACAACGGTCGACACCTCCTCGTCGTAGTCAACCGACACAATGTGCTTGGCTGCAAGCAGCGCGGCCACGTCCGGGCCCGTCGTCTCCACGGACGCACTGTCCGGTACAGCTGGCAATCACTTTTACGAGCTATGAGCAGTCGACACACACCGCCTCCTCGTCATTGTCGGCCAACACTACGTGCTCGACTGCAAGCAGCGCGGCCACGTCCGGGTCCGTCGTCGCCACGGACGCACTGCCCGGATCACTTTTACGAGATTCGAGTAGTCGGCACACACCACCTCCTCGTTATTGTCGGCCGACATGATGTACTCGACTGCAAGCAGCGCGGCCACGTCCGGGCCCGTCGTCGCCACGGACGCAGAGGCCGGCACATCCGGCATCACCTTCATCAGCTTCGATCTTTTACCAGGCACTACCCCCGTTGTAGTCGGCCGACACATTCACACAACTGCGGTCGGCATCATCTTTTCTGCGCGGCGCCTGGTTTTAAACACATTTCAATAATAGTTTTATTATGCGGTTGATAAACGATGAGTTGAAACTCAACCTGTGTTTTTAACGTTGAATTAAACGACGAGGTTGAGATAAACGTTGAGAAACCTACATCTCAGCAAAGTGTACCCGTCCCGGTACGCTGTGATTATGGCAGTTAACTGTGATTGGCCCATGGCACGTGCCTGTCCCAAAAACATGTGACAGCTCTATACGCATAGCTAAAGCCAAACGAGGGAGATACCAAAGGGACTGCATGATCCGAAAGAATCTAAAAGGACAAGAAGATCTAGTTCACTTTTGAATTTCCTTCCTACCCAGCAAGCTACATCCCCACTCGCAAAGGCTCCTCACCCGAAGACCAAGATATGCTAAGTTACATCTACTTTTACCGGCTTGGCGACTATGGTGAACTATTCAAGAGGCTCGGAATCAAGGATGAATATCCAGCAACACATGGCGTCTACAAGATCGGTGAAACAAGCCAGGATATGCCAGCACGAGCAAAGGCACTCATCCATGAGTTGAGGTTGGAGAAAAAGGAAAGGTTCCAGAAAAGGGGCACATTGCCACGCGATCACGGTGTAAAGTCGCTCCTTCCTGTTGCATGTGGCAATCCATCTCGTGAAAAAAAGGCGCGGACGGCACTTGAAAAGAAGATGCTTATATTCATGCGGAAACGTTGCCCTAAAATGTGTGTCCATGTTCGACACAATGGAAAGCCTGTAAGATCCTTCAAATGCTGGGAGACCGCAGTTTTGACATCGGAACAAGCAGCCGAAATCGTGGACAAGATGGAAGAGTTGTCAAAGATCAGCGATTTGTGTTCATATGCGCTCAGAGATTCACAGTAGGAGAAAACGGTACTGGTAACCCTAATAAAAACGTGTTGGAGGACAAAAAACGAGGTACATTTGGGATTAGGCGGATCGGTGAGCTGGCTTTTCTTTCTACAGTATTTTGCATCAATAGCGCAGTCATCACAACTCATAACCTTACATAATAGATACGCACAAATCTAAATCATACATATAAAACCTTTGTTTATGTCATTTACCTGAGAAATAAAATAAGAAGTACGACTGCGCTATTCAGGCAAATTACTGTATCCCGTATAGCATCCCAATAAAATCCAGCTGGCACGGTGGACTGCGGGTTCGATTCCCGCTGGCGACAACGGTCGACACCTCCTCGTCGTAGTCAACCGACACAATGTGCTTGACTGCAAGCAGCGCGGCCACGTTCGGGCCCGTCGTCGCCACGGACGCACTGTCCGGTACAGCTGGCAATCACCTTATCGAGCTATGAGCAGTCGACACACACCGCCTCCTCGTCATTGTCGGCCAACACTACGTGCTCGACTGCAAGCAGCGCGGCCACGTCCGGGCCCGTCGTCTCCACGGACGCACTGCCCGGATCACCTTTACGAGCTATGAGCAGTCGACACACACCGCCTCCTCGTCATTGTCGGCCAACACTACGTGCTCGACTGCAAGCAGCGCGGCCACGTCCGGGCCCGTCGTCTCCACGGACGCACTGCCCGGATCTCCTTTACGAGCTATGAGCAGTCGACACACACCGCCTCCTCGTCATTGTCGGCCAACACTACGTGCTCGACTGCAAGCAGCGCGGCCACGTCCGGGCCCGTCGTCGCCACGGACGCAGAGGCCGGCACATCCGGCATCACCTTCACCAGCTTCGATCTTTTACCAGGCACTACCCCCGTTGTAGTCGGCCGACACATTCACACAACTGCGGTCGGCATCATCTTTTCTGCGCGGCGCCTGGTTTTAAACACATTTCAATAATAGTTTTATTATGCGGTTGATAAACGATGAGTTGAAACTCAACCTGTGTTTTTAACGTTGAATTAAACGACGAGGTTGAGATAAACGTTGAGAAACCTACATCTCAGCAAAGTGTACCCGTCCCGGTACGCTGTGATTATGGCAGTTAACTGTGATTGGCCGGTGGCACGTGCCTGTCCCAAAAACATGTGACAGCTCTATACGCATAGCTAAAGCCAAACGAGGGAGATACCAAAGGGACTGCATGATCCGAAAGAATCTAAAAGGACAAGAAGATCTAGTTCACTTTTGAATTTCCTTCCTACCCAGCAAGCTACATCCCCACTCGCAAAGGCTCCTCATCCGAAGACCAAGATATGCTAAGTTACATCTACTTTTACCGGCTTGGCGACTATGGTGAACTATTCAAGAGGCTCGGAATCAAGGATGAATATCCAGCAACACATGGCGTCTACAAGATCGGTGAAACAAGCCAGGATATGTCAGCACGAGAAAAGGCACTCATCCATGAGTTCAGGTTGGAGAAAAAGGAAAGGTTCCAGAAAAGGGGCACATTGCCACGCGATCACGGTGTAAAGTCGCTCCTTCCCGTTGCATGTGGCAATCCATCTCGTGAAAAAAAGGCGCGGACGGCACTTGAAAAGAAGATGCTTATATTCATGCGGAAACGTTGCCCTAAAATGTGTGTCCATGCTCGACACAATGGAAAGCCTGTAAGAACCTTCAAATACTGGGAGACCGCAGTTTTGACATCGGAACAAGCAGCCGAAATCGTGGACAAGATGGAAGAGTTGTCAAAGATCAGCGATTTGTGTTCATATGCGCTCAGAGATTCACAGTAGGAGAAGACGGTACTGGTAACCCTAATAAAAACGTGTTGGAGGACAAAAAACGAGGTACATTTGGGATTAGGCGGATCGGTGAGCTGGCTTTTCTTTCTACAGTATTTTGCATCAATAGCGCAGTCATCACAACTCATAACCTTACATAATAGATACGCACAAATCTAAATCATACATATAAAACCTTTGTTTATGTCATTTACCTGAGAAATAAAATAAGAAGTACGACTGCGCTATTCAGGCAAATTACTGTATCCCGTATAGCATCCCAATAAAATCCAGCTGGCACGGTGGACTGCGGGTTCGATTCCCGCTGGCGACAACGGTCGACACCTCCTCGTCGTAGTCAACCGACACAATGTGCTTGACTGCAAGCAGCGCGGCCACGTCTGGGCCCGTCGTCTCCACGGACGCACTGCCCGGATCACCTTTACGAGCTATGAGCAGTCGACACACACCGCCTCCTCGTCATTGTCGGCCAACACTACGTGCTCGACTGCAAGCAGCGCGGCCACGTCCGGGTCCGTCGTCGCCACGGACGCACTGCCCGGATCACTTTTACGAGATTCGAGTAGTCGGCACACACCACCTCCTCGTTATTGTCGGCCGACATGATGTACTCGACTGCAAGCAGCGCGGCCACGTCCGGGCCCGTCGTCGCCACGGACGCACTGCCCGGATCATTTTTACGAGATTCGAGTAGTCGGCACACACCACCTCCTCGTTATTGTCGGCCGACATGATGTACTCGACTGCAAGCAGCGCGGCCACGTCCGGGCCCGTCGTCGCCACGGACGCAGAGGTCGGCACATCCGGCATCACCTTCACCAGCTTCGATCTTTTACCAGGCACTACCCCCGTTGTAGTCGGCCGACACATTCACACAACTGCGGTCGGCATCATCTTTTCTGCGCGGCGCCTGGTTTTAAACACATTTCAATAATAGTTTTATTATGCGGTTGATAAACGATGAGTTGAAACTCAACCTGTGTTTTTAACGTTGAATTAAACGACGAGGTTGAGATAAACGTTGAGAAACCTACATCTCAGCAAAGTGTACCCGTCCCGGTACGCTGTGATTATGGCAGTTAACTGTGATTGGCCGGTGGCACGTGCCTGTCCCAAAAACATGTGACAGCTCTATACGCATAGCTAAAGCCAAACGAGGGAGATACCAAAGGGACTGCATGATCCGAAAGAATCTAAAAGGACAAGAAGATCTAGTTCACTTTTGAATTTCCTTCCTACCCAGCAAGCTACATCCCCACTCGCAAAGGCTCCTCACCCGAAGACCAAGATATGCTAAGTTACATCTACTTTTACCGGCTTGGCGACTATGGTGAACTATTCAAGAGGCTCGGAATCAAGGATGAATATCCAGCAACACATGGCGTCTACAAGATCGGTGAAACAAGCCAGGATATGCCAGCACGAGCAAAGGCACTCATCCATGAGTTGAGGTTGGAGAAAAAGGAAAGGTTCCAGAAAAGGGGCACATTGCCACGCGATCACGGTGTAAAGTCGCTCCTTCCCGTTGCATGTGGCAATCCATCTCGTGAAAAAAAGGCGCGGACGGCACTTGAAAAGAAGATGCTTATATTCATGCGGAAACGTTGCCCTAAAATGTGTGTCCATGTTCGACACAATGGAAAGCCTGTAAGATCCTTCAAATGCTGGGAGACCGCAGTTTTGACATCGGAACAAGCAGCCGAAATCGTGGACCAGATGGAAGAGTTGTCAAAGATCAGCGATTTGTGTTCATATGCGCTCAGAGATTCACAGTAGGAGAAAACGGTACTGGTAACCCTAATAAAAACGTGTTGGAGGACAAAAAACGAGGTACATTTGGGATTAGGCGGATCGGTGAGCTGGCTTTTCTTTCTACAGTATTTTGCATCAATAGCGCAGTCATCACAACTCATAACCTTACATAATAGATACGCACAAATCTAAATCATACATATAAAACCTTTGTTTATGTCATTTACCTGAGAAATAAAATAAGAAGTACGACTGCGCTATTCAGGCAAATTACTGTATCCCGTATAGCATCCCAATAAAATCCAGCTGGCACGGTGGACTGCGGGTTCGATTCCCGCTGGCGACAACGGTCGACACCTCCTCGTCGTAGTCAACCGACACAATGTGCTTGACTGCAAGCAGCGCGGCCACGTTCGGGCCCGTCGTCGCCACGGACGCACTGTCCGGTACAGCTGGCAATCACCTTTACGAGCTATGAGCAGTCGACACACACCGCCTCCTCGTCATTGTCGGCCAACACTACGTGCTCGACTGCAAGCAGCGCGGCCACGTCCGGGCCCGTCGTCGCCACGGATGCAGAGGTCGGCACATCCGGCATCACCTTCACCAGCTTCGATCTTTTACCAGGCACTACCCCCGTTGTAGTCGGCCGACACATTCACACAACTGCGGTCGGCATCATCTTTTCTGCGCGGCGCCTGGTTTTAAACACATTTCAATAATAGTTTTATTATGCGGTTGATAAACGATGAGTTGAAACTCAACCTGTGTTTTTAACGTTGAATTAAACGACGAGGTTGAGATAAACGTTGAGAAACCTACATCTCAGCAAAGTGTACCCGTCCCGGTACGCTGTGATTATGGCAGTTAACTGTGATTGGCCGGTGGCACGTGCCTGTCCCAAAAACATGTGACAGCTCTATACGCATAGCTAAAGCCAAACGAGGGAGATACCAAAGGGACTGCATGATCCGAAAGAATCTAAAAGGACAAGAAGATCTAGTTCACTTTTGAATTTCCTTCCTACCCAGCAAGCTACATCCCCACTCGCAAAGGCTCCTCACCCGAAGACCAAGATATGCTAAGTTACATCTACTTTTACCGGCTTGGCGACTATGGTGAACTATTCAAGAGGCTCGGAATCAAGGATGAATATCCAGCAACACATGGCGTCTACAAGATCGGTGAAACAAGCCAGGATATGCCAGCACGAGAAAAGGCACTCATCCATGAGTTCAGGTTGGAGAAAAAGGAAAGGTTCCAGAAAAGGGGCACATTGCCACGCGATCACGGTGTAAAGTCGCTCCTTCCCGTTGCATGTGGCAATCCATCTCGTGAAAAAAAGGCGCGGACGGCACTTGAAAAGAAGATGCTTATATTCATGCGGAAACGTTGCCCTAAAATGTGTGTCCATGTTCGACACAATGGAAAGCCTGTAAGAACCTTCAAATGCTGGGAGACCGCAGTTTTGACATCGGAACAAGCAGCCGAAATCGTGGACAAGATGGAAGAGTTGTCAAAGATCAGCGATTTGTGTTCATATGCGCTCAGAGATTCACAGTAGGAGAAGACGGTACTGGTAACCCTAATAAAAACGTGTTGGATGACAAAAAACGAGGTACATTTGGGATTAGGCGGATCGGTGAGCTGGCTTTTCTTTCTACAGTATTTTGCATCAATAGCGCAGTCATCACAACTCATAACCTTACATAATAGATACGCACAAATCTAAATCATACATATAAAACCTTTGTTTATGTCATTTACCTGAGAAATAAAATAAGAAGTACGACTGCGCTATTCAGGCAAATTACTGTATCCCGTATAGCATCCCAATAAAATCCAGCTGGCACGGTGGACTGCGGGTTCGATTCCCGCCGGCGACAACGGTCGACACCTCCTCGTCGTAGTCAACCGACACAATGTGCTTGACTGCAAGCAGCGCGGCCACGTCCGGGCCCGTCGTCTCCACGGACGCACTGCCCGGATCACCTTTACGAGCTATGAGCAGTCGACACACACCGCCTCCTCGTCATTGTCGGCCAACACTACGTGCTCGACTGCAAGCAGCGCGGCCACGTCCGGGCCCGTCGTCGCCACGGATGCAGAGGTCGGCACATCCGGCATCACCTTCACCAGCTTCGATCTTTTACCAGGCACTACCCCCGTTGTAGTCGGCCGACACATTCACACAACTGCGGTCGGCATCATCTTTTCTGCGCGGCGCCTGGTTTTAAACACATTTCAATAATAGTTTTATTATGCGGTTGATAAACGATGAGTTGAAACTCAACCTGTGTTTTTAACGTTGAATTAAACGACGAGGTTGAGATAAACGTTGAGAAACCTACATCTCAGCAAAGTGTACCCGTCCCGGTACGCTGTGATTATGGCAGTTAACTGTGATTGGCCGGTGGCACGTGCCTGTCCCAAAAACATGTGACAGCTCTATACGCATAGCTAAAGCCAAACGAGGGAGATACCAAAGGGACTGCATGATCCGAAAGAATCTAAAAGGACAAGAAGATCTAGTTCACTTTTGAATTTCCTTCCTACCCAGCAAGCTACATCCCCACTCGCAAAGGCTCCTCACCCGAAGACCAAGATATGCTAAGTTACATCTACTTTTACCGGCTTGGCGACTATGGTGAACTATTCAAGAGGCTCGGAATCAAGGATGAATATCCAGCAACACATGGCGTCTACAAGATCGGTGAAACAAGCCAGGATATGCCAGCACGAGAAAAGGCACTCATCCATGAGTTCAGGTTGGAGAAAAAGGAAAGGTTCCAGAAAAGGGGCACATTGCCACGCGATCACGGTGTAAAGTCGCTCCTTCCCGTTGCATGTGGCAATCCATCTCGTGAAAAAAAGGCGCGGACGGCACTTGAAAAGAAGATACTTATATTCATGCGGAAACGTTGCCCTAAAATGTGTGTCCATGTTCGACACAATGGAAAGCCTGTAAGATCCTTCAAATGCTGGGAGACCGCAGTTTTGACATCGGAACAAGCAGCCGAAATCGTGGACAAGATGGAAGATTTGTCAAAGATAAGCGATTTGTGTTCATATGCGCTCAGAGATTCACAGTAGGAGAAGACGGTACTGGTAACCCTAATAAAAACGTGTTGGATGACAAAAAACGAGGTACATTTGGGATTAGGCGGATCGGTGAGCTGGCTTTTCTTTCTACAGTATTTTGCATCAATAGCGCAGTCATCACAACTCATAACCTTACATAATAGATACGCACAAATCTAAATCATACATATAAAACCTTTGTTTATGTCATTTACCTGAGAAATAAAATAAGAAGTACGACTGCGCTATTCAGGCAAATTACTGTATCCCGTATAGCATCCCAATAAAATCCAGCTGGCACGGTGGACTGCGGGTTCGATTCCCGCCGGCGACAACGGTCGACACCTCCTCGTCGTAGTCAACCGACACAATGTGCTTGACTGCAAGCAGCGCGGCCACGTCCGGGCCCGTCGTCTCCACGGACGCACTGCCCGGATCACCTTTACGAGCTATGAGCAGTCGACACACACCGCCTCCTCGTCATTGTCGGCCAACACTACGTGCTCGACTGCAAGCAGCGCGGCCACGTCCGGGCCCGTCGTCGCCACGGATGCAGAGGTCGGCACATCCGGCATCACCTTCACCAGCTTCGATCTTTTACCAGGCACTACCCCCGTTGTAGTCGGCCGACACATTCACACAACTGCGGTCGGCATCATCTTTTCTGCGCGGCGCCTGGTTTTAAACACATTTCAATAATAGTTTTATTATGCGGTTGATAAACGATGAGTTGAAACTCAACCTGTGTTTTTAACGTTGAATTAAACGACGAGGTTGAGATAAACGTTGAGAAACCTACATCTCAGCAAAGTGTACCCGTCCCGGTACGCTGTGATTATGGCAGTTAACTGTGATTGGCCGGTGGCACGTGCCTGTCCCAAAAACATGTGACAGCTCTATACGCATAGCTAAAGCCAAACGAGGGAGATACCAAAGGGACTGCATGATCCGAAAGAATCTAAAAGGACAAGAAGATCTAGTTCACTTTTGAATTTCCTTCCTACCCAGCAAGCTACATCCCCACTCGCAAAGGCTCCTCACCCGAAGACCAAGATATGCTAAGTTACATCTACTTTTACCGGCTTGGCGACTATGGTGAACTATTCAAGAGGCTCGGAATCAAGGATGAATATCCAGCAACACATGGCGTCTACAAGATCGGTGAAACAAGCCAGGATATGCCAGCACGAGAAAAGGCACTCATCCATGAGTTCAGGTTGGAGAAAAAGGAAAGGTTCCAGAAAAGGGGCACATTGCCACGCGATCACGGTGTAAAGTCGCTCCTTCCCGTTGCATGTGGCAATCCATCTCGTGAAAAAAAGGCGCGGACGGCACTTGAAAAGAAGATACTTATATTCATGCGGAAACGTTGCCCTAAAATGTGTGTCCATGTTCGACACAATGGAAAGCCTGTAAGATCCTTCAAATGCTGGGAGACCGCAGTTTTGACATCGGAACAAGCAGCCGAAATCGTGGACAAGATGGAAGATTTGTCAAAGATAAGCGATTTGTGTTCATATGCGCTCAGAGATTCACAGTAGGAGAAGACGGTACTGGTAACCCTAATAAAAACGTGTTGGATGACAAAAAACGAGGTACATTTGGGATTAGGCGGATCGGTGAGCTGGCTTTTCTTTCTACAGTATTTTGCATCAATAGCGCAGTCATCACAACTCATAACCTTACATAATAGATACGCACAAATCTAAATCATACATATAAAACCTTTGTTTATGTCATTTACCTGAGAAATAAAATAAGAAGTACGACTGCGCTATTCAGGCAAATTACTGTATCCCGTATAGCATCCCAATAAAATCCAGCTGGCACGGTGGACTGCGGGTTCGATTCCCGCCGGCGACAACGGTCGACACCTCCTCGTCGTAGTCAACCGACACAATGTGCTTGACTGCAAGCAGCGCGGCCACGTCCGGGCCCGTCGTCTCCACGGACGCACTGCCCGGATCACCTTTACGAGCTATGAGCAGTCGACACACACCGCCTCCTCGTCATTGTCGGCCAACACTACGTGCTCGACTGCAAGCAGCGCGGCCACGTCCGGGCCCGTCGTCGCCACGGATGCAGAGGTCGGCACATCCGGCATCACCTTCACCAGCTTCGATCTTTTACCAGGCACTACCCCCGTTGTAGTCGGCCGACACATTCACACAACTGCGGTCGGCATCATCTTTTCTGCGCGGCGCCTGGTTTTAAACACATTTCAATAATAGTTTTATTATGCGGTTGATAAACGATGAGTTGAAACTCAACCTGTGTTTTTAACGTTGAATTAAACGACGAGGTTGAGATAAACGTTGAGAAACCTACATCTCAGCAAAGTGTACCCGTCCCGGTACGCTGTGATTATGGCAGTTAACTGTGATTGGCCGGTGGTACGTGCCTGTCCCAAAAACATGTGACAGCTCTATACGCATAGCTAAAGCCAAACGAGGGAGATACCAAAGGGACTGCATGATCCGAAAGAATCTAAAAGGACAAGAAGATCTAGTTCACTTTTGAATTTCCTTCCTACCCAGCAAGCTACATCCCCACTCGCAAAGGCTCCTCACCCGAAGACCAAGATATGCTAAGTTACATCTACTTTTACCGGCTTGGCGACTATGGTGAACTATTCAAGAGGCTCGGAATCAAGGATGAATATCCAGCAACACATGGCGTCTACAAGATCGGTGAAACAAGCCAGGATATGCCAGCACGAGAAAAGGCACTCATCCATGAGTTCAGGTTGGAGAAAAAGAAAAGGTTCCAGAAAAGGGGCACATTGCCACGCGATCACGGTGTAAAGTCGCTCCTTCCCGTTGCATGTGGCAATCCATCTCGTGAAAAAAAGGCGCGGACGGCACTTGAAAAGAAGATACTTATATTCATGCGGAAACGTTGCCCTAAAATGTGTGTCCATGTTCGACACAATGGAAAGCCTGTAAGAACCTTCAAATGCTGGGAGACCGCAGTTTTGACATCGGAACAAGCAGCCGAAATCGTGGACAAGATGGAAGATTTGTCAAAGATAAGCGATTTGTGTTCATATGCGCTCAGAGATTCACAGTAGGAGAAAACGGTACTGGTAACCCTAATAAAAACATGTTGGATGACAAAAAACGAGGTACATTTGGGATTAGGCGGATCGGTGAGCTGGCTTTTCTTTCTACAGTATTTTGCATCAATAGCGCAGTCATCACAACTCATAACCTTACATAATAGATACGCACAAATCTAAATCATACATATAAAACCTTTGTTTATGTCATTTACCTGAGAAATAAAATAAGAAGTACGACTGCGCTATTCAGGCAAATTACTGTATCCCGTATAGCATCCCAATAAAATCCAGCTGGCACGGTGGACTGCGGGTTCGGCAAACGTCCGGGCCCGTCGTCGCCACGGACGCAGAGGCCGGCACATCCGGCATCACCTTCATCAGCTTCGATCTTTTACCAGGCACTACCCCCGTTGTAGTCGGCCGACACATTCACACAACTGCGGTCGGCATCATCTTTTCTGCGCGGCGCCTGGTTTTAAACACATTTCAATAATAGTTTTATTATGCGGTTGATAAACGATGAGTTGAAACTCAACCTGTGTTTTTAACGTTGAATTAAACGACGAGGTTGAGATAAACGTTGAGAAACCTACATCTCAGCAAAGTGTACCCGTCCCGGTACGCTGTGATTATGGCAGTTAACTGTGATTGGCCGGTGGCACGTGCCTGTCCCAAAAACATGTGACAGCTCTATACGCATAGCTAAAGCCAAACGAGGGAGATACCAAAGGGACTGCATGATCCGAAAGAATCTAAAAGGACAAGAAGATCTAGTTCACTTTTGAATTTCCTTCCTACCCAGCAAGCTACATCCCCACTCGCAAAGGCTCCTCACCCGAAGACCAAGATATGCTAAGTTACATCTACTTTTACCGGCTTGGCGACTATGGTGAACTATTCAAGAGGCTCGGAATCAAGGATGAATATCCAGCAACACATGGCGTCTACAAGATCGGTGAAACAAGCCAGGATATGCCAGCACGAGAAAAGGCACTCATCCATGAGTTCAGGTTGGAGAAAAAGGAAAGGTTCCAGAAAAGGGGCACATTGCCACGCGATCACGGTGTAAAGTCGCTCCTTCCTGTTGCATGTGGCAATCCATCTCGTGAAAAAAAGGCGCGGACGGCACTTGAAAAGAAGATGCTTATATTCATGCGGAAACGTTGCCCTAAAATGTGTGTCCATGTTCGACACAATGGAAAGCCTGTAAGATCCTTCAAATGCTGGGAGACCGCAGTTTTGACATCGGAACAAGCAGCCGAAATCGTGGACAAGATGGAAGATTTGTCAAAGATAAGCGATTTGTGTTCATATGCGCTCAGAGATTCACAGTAGGAGAAGACGGTACTGGTAACCCTAATAAAAACGTGTTGGATGACAAAAAACGAGGTACATTTGGGATTAGGCGGATCGGTGAGCTGGCTTTTCTTTCTACAGTATTTTGCATCAATAGCGCAGTCATCACAACTCATAACCTTACATAATAGATACGCACAAATCTAAATCATACATATAAAACCTTTGTTTATGTCATTTACCTGAGAAATAAAATAAGAAGTACGACTGCGCTATTCAGGCAAATTACTGTATCCCGTATAGCATCCCAATAAAATCCAGCTGGCACGGTGGACTGCGGGTTCGATTCCCGCCGGCGACAACGGTCGACACCTCCTCGTCGTAGTCAACCGACACAATGTGCTTGACTGCAAGCAGCGCGGCCACGTCCGGGCCCGTCGTCTCCACGGACGCACTGCCCGGATCACCTTTACGAGCTATGAGCAGTCGACACACACCGCCTCCTCGTCATTGTCGGCCAACACTACGTGCTCGACTGCAAGCAGCGCGGCCACGTCCGGGCCCGTCGTCGCCACGGATGCAGAGGTCGGCACATCCGGCATCACCTTCACCAGCTTCGATCTTTTACCAGGCACTACCCCCGTTGTAGTCGGCCGACACATTCACACAACTGCGGTCGGCATCATCTTTTCTGCGCGGCGCCTGGTTTTAAACACATTTCAATAATAGTTTTATTATGCGGTTGATAAACGATGAGTTGAAACTCAACCTGTGTTTTTAACGTTGAATTAAACGACGAGGTTGAGATAAACGTTGAGAAACCTACATCTCAGCAAAGTGTACCCGTCCCGGTACGCTGTGATTATGGCAGTTAACTGTGATTGGCCCATGGCACGTGCCTGTCCCAAAAACATGTGACAGCTCTATACGCATAGCTAAAGCCAAACGAGGGAGATACCAAAGGGACTGCATGATCCGAAAGAATCTAAAAGGACAAGAAGATCTAGTTCACTTTTGAATTTCCTTCCTAACCAGCAAGCTACATCCCCACTCGCAAAGGCTCCTCACCCGAAGACCAAGATATGCTAAGTTACATCTACTTTTACCGGCTTGGCGACTATGGTGAACTATTCAAGAGGCTCGGAATCAAGGATGAATATCCAGCAACACATGGCGTCTACAAGATCGGTGAAACAAGCCAGGATATGCCAGCACGAGAAAAGGCACTCATCCATGAGTTCAGGTTGGAGAAAAAGGAAAGGTTCCAGAAAAGGGGCACATTGCCACGCGATCACGGTGTAAAGTCGCTCCTTCCCGTTGCATGTGGCAATCCATCTCGTGAAAAAAAGGCGCGGACGGCACTTGAAAAGAAGATGCTTATATTCATGCGGAAACGTTGCCCTAAAATGTGTGTCCATGCTCGACACAATGGAAAGCCTGTAAGAACCTTCAAATGCTGGGAGACCGCAGTTTTGACATCGGAACAAGCAGCCGAAATCGTGGACAAGATGGAAGAGTTGTCAAAGATCAGCGATTTGTGTTCATATGCGCTCAGAGATTCACAGTAGGAGAAGACGGTACTGGTAACCCTAATAAAAACGTGTTGGATGACAAAAAACGAGGTACATTTGGGATTAGGCGGATCGGTGAGCTGGCTTTTCTTTCTACAGTATTTTGCATCAATAGCGCAGTCATCACAACTCATAACCTTACATAATAGATACGCACAAATCTAAATCATACATATAAAACCTTTGTTTATGTCATTTACCTGAGAAATAAAATAAGAAGTACGACTGCGCTATTCAGGCAAATTACTGTATCCCGTATAGCATCCCAATAAAATCCAGCTGGCACGGTGGACTGCGGGTTCGATTCCCGCCGGCGACAACGGTCGACACCTCCTCGTCGTAGTCAACCGACACAATGTGCTTGACTGCAAGCAGCGCGGCCACGTCCGGGCCCGTCGTCTCCACGGACGCACTGCCCGGATCACCTTTACGAGCTATGAGCAGTCGACACACACCGCCTCCTCGTCATTGTCGGCCAACACTACGTGCTCGACTGCAAGCAGCGCGGCCACGTCCGGGCCCGTCGTCGCCACGGATGCAGAGGTCGGCACATCCGGCATCACCTTCACCAGCTTCGATCTTTTACCAGGCACTACCCCCGTTGTAGTCGGCCGACACATTCACACAACTGCGGTCGGCATCATCTTTTCTGCGCGGCGCCTGGTTTTAAACACATTTCAATAATAGTTTTATTATGCGGTTGATAAACGATGAGTTGAAACTCAACCTGTGTTTTTAACGTTGAATTAAACGACGAGGTTGAGATAAACGTTGAGAAACCTACATCTCAGCAAAGTGTACCCGTCCCGGTACGCTGTGATTATGGCAGTTAACTGTGATTGGCCGGTGGCACGTGCCTGTCCCAAAAACATGTGACAGCTCTATACGCATAGCTAAAGCCAAACGAGGGAGATACCAAAGGGACTGCATGATCCGAAAGAATCTAAAAGGACAAGAAGATCTAGTTCACTTTTGAATTTCCTTCCTACCCAGCAAGCTACATCCCCACTCGCAAAGGCTCCTCACCCGAAGACCAAGATATGCTAAGTTACATCTACTTTTACCGGCTTGGCGACTATGGTGAACTATTCAAGAGGCTCGGAATCAAGGATGAATATCCAGCAACACATGGCGTCTACAAGATCGGTGAAACAAGCCAGGATATGCCAGCACGAGAAAAGGCACTCATCCATGAGTTCAGGTTGGAGAAAAAGGAAAGGTTCCAGAAAAGGGGCACATTGCCACGCGATCACGGTGTAAAGTCGCTCCTTCCCGTTGCATGTGGCAATCCATCTCGTGAAAAAAAGGCGCGGACGGCACTTGAAAAGAAGATGCTTATATTCATGCGGAAACGTTGCCCTCAAATGTGTGTCCATGTTCGACACAATGGAAAGCCTGTAAGAACCTTCAAATGCTGGGAGACCGCAGTTTTGACATCGGAACAAGCAGCCGAAACCGTGGACAAGATGGAAGAGTTGTCAAAGATCAGCGATTTGTGTTCATATGCGCTCAGAGATTCACAGTAGGAGAAGACGGTACTGGTAACCCTAATAAAAACGTGTTGGATGACAAAAAACGAGGTACATTTGGGATTAGGCGGATCGGTGAGCTGGCTTTTCTTTCTACAGTATTTTGCATCAATAGCGCAGTCATCACAACTCATAACCTTACATAATAGATACGCACAAATCTAAATCATACATATAAAACCTTTGTTTATGTCATTTACCTGAGAAATAAAATAAGAAGTACGACTGCGCTATTCAGGCAAATTACTGTATCCCGTATAGCATCCCAATAAAATCCAGCTGGCACGGTGGACTGCGGGTTCGGCAAACGTCCGGGCCCGTCGTCGCCACGGACGCAGAGGCCGGCACATCCGGCATCACCTTCACCAGCTTCGATCTTTTACCAGGCACTACCCCCGTTGTAGTCGGCCGACACATTCACACAACTGCGGTCGGCATCATCTTTTCTGCACGGCGCCTGGTTTTAAACACATTTCAATAATAGTTTTATTATGCGGTTGATAAACGATGAGTTGAAACCCAACCTGTGTTTTTAACGTTGAATTAAACGACGAGGTTGAGATAAACGTTGAGAAACCTACATCTCAGCAAAGTGTACCCGTCCCGGTACGCTGTGATTATGGCAGTTAACTGTGATTGGCCGGTGGCACGTGCCTGTCCCAAAAACATGTGACAGCTCTATACGCATAGCTAAAGCCAAACGAGGGAGATACCAAAGGGACTGCATGATCCCGAAAGAATCTAAAAGGACAAGAAGATCTAGTTCACTTTTGAATTTCCTTCCTACCCAGCAAGCTACATCCCCACTCGCAAAGGCTCCTCACCCGAAGACCAAGATATGCTAAGTTACATCTACTTTTACCGGCTTGGCGACTATGGTGAACTATTCAAGAGGCTCGGAATCAAGGATGAATATCCAGCAACACATGGCGTCTACAAGATCGGTGAAACAAGCCAGGATATGCCAGCACGAGAAAAGGCACTCATCCATGAGTTCAGGTTGGAGAAAAAGAAAAGGTTCCAGAAAAGGGGCACATTGCCACGCGATCACGGTGTAAAGTCGCTCCTTCCCGTTGCATGTGGCAATCCATCTCGTGAAAAAAAGGCGCGGACGGCACTTGAAAAGAAGATGCTTATATTCATGCGGAAACGTTGCCCTCAAATGTGTGTCCATGTTCGACACAATGGAAAGCCTGTAAGAACCTTCAAATGCTGGGAGACCGCAGTTTTGACATCGGAACAAGCAGCCGAAACCGTGGACAAGATGGAAGAGTTGTCAAAGATCAGCGATTTGTGTTCATATGCGCTCAGAGATTCACAGTAGGAGAAGACGGTACTGGTAACCCTAATAAAAACGTGTTGGATGACAAAAAACGAGGTACATTTGGGATTAGGCGGATCGGTGAGCTGGCTTTTCTTTCTACAGTATTTTGCATCAATAGCGCAGTCATCACAACTCATAACCTTACATAATAGATACGCACAAATCTAAATCATACATATAAAACCTTTGTTTATGTCATTTACCTGAGAAATAAAATAAGAAGTACGACTGCGCTATTCAGGCAAATTACTGTATCCCGTATAGCATCCCAATAAAATCCAGCTGGCACGGTGGACTGCGGGTTCGATTCCCGCTGGCGTCGACGGTCGACACCTCCTCGTCGTAGTCAACCGACACAATGTGCTTGACTGCAAGCAGCGCGGCCACGTCCGGGCCCGTCGTCTCCACGGACGCACTGCCCGGATCACCTTTACGAGCTATGAGCAGTCGACACACACCGCCTCCTCGTCATTGTCGGCCAACACTACGTGCTCGACTGCAAGCAGCGCGGCCACGTCCGGGCCCGTCGTCGCCACGGACGCAGAGGCCGGCACATCCGGCATCACCTTCACCAGCTTCGATCTTTTACCAGGCACTACCCCCGTTGTAGTCGGCCGACACATTCACACAACTGCAGTCGGCATCATCTTTTCTGCGCGGCGCCTGGTTTTAAACACATTTCAATAATAGTTTTATTATGCGGTTGATAAACGATGAGTTGAAACTCAACCTGTGTTTTTAACGTTGAATTAAACGACGAGGTTGAGATAAACGTTGAGAAACCTACATCTCAGCAAAGTGTACCCGTCCCGGTACGCTGTGATTATGGCAGTTAACTGTGATTGGCCGGTGGCACGTGCCTGTCCCAAAAACATGTGACAGCTCTATACGCATAGCTAAAGCCAAACGAGGGAGATACCAAAGGGACTGCATGATCCGAAATAATCTAAAAGGACAAGAAGATCTAGTTCACTTTTGAATTTCCTTCCTAACCAGCAAGCTACATCCCCACTCGCAAAGGCTCCTCACCCGAAGACCAAGATATGCTAAGTTACATCTACTTTTACCGGCTTGGCGACTATGGTGAACTATTCAAGAGGCTCGGAATCAAGGATGAATATCCAGCAACACATGGCGTCTACAAGATCGGTGAAACAAGCCAGGATATGCCAGCACGAGAAAAGGCACTCATCCATGAGTTCAGGTTGGAGAAAAAGGAAAGGTTCCAGAAAAGGGGCACATTGCCACGCGATCACGGTGTAAAGTCGCTCCTTCCCGTTGCATGTGGCAATCCATCTCGTGAAAAAAAGGCGCGGACGGCACTTGAAAAGAAGATGCTTATATTCATGCGGAAACGTTGCCCTCAAATGTGTGTCCATGTTCGACACAATGGAAAGCCTGTAAGAACCTTCAAATGCTGGGAGACCGCAGTTTTGACATCGGAACAAGCAGCCGAAACCGTGGACAAGATGGAAGAGTTGTCAAAGATCAGCGATTTGTGTTCATATGCGCTCAGAGATTCACAGTAGGAGAAGACGGTACTGGTAACCCTAATAAAAACGTGTTGGATGACAAAAAACGAGGTACATTTGGGATTAGGCGGATCGGTGAGCTGGCTTTTCTTTCTACAGTATTTTGCATCAATAGCGCAGTCATCACAACTCATAACCTTACATAATAGATACGCACAAATCTAAATCATACATATAAAACCTTTGTTTATGTCATTTACCTGAGAAATAAAATAAGAAGTACGACTGCGCTATTGAGGCAAATTACTGTATCCCGTATAGCATCCCAATAAAATCCAGCTGGCACGGTGGACTGCGGGTTCGGCAAACGTCCGGGCCCGTCGTCGCCACGGACGCAGAGGCCGGCACATCCGGCATCACCTTCACCAGCTTCGATCTTTTACCAGGCACTACCCCCGTTGTAGTCGGCCGACACATTCACACAACTGCGGTCGGCATCATCTTTTCTGCACGGCGCCTGGTTTTAAACACATTTCAATAATAGTTTCATTATGCGGTTGATAAACGATGAGTTGAAACCCAACCTGTGTTTTTAACGTTGAATTAAACGACGAGGTTGAGATAAACGTTGAGAAACCTACATCTCAGCAAAGTGTACCCGTCCCGGTACGCTGTGATTATGGCAGTTAACTGTGATTGGCCCATGGCACGTGCCTGTCCCAAAAACATGTGACAGCTCTATACGCATAGCTAAAGCCAAACGAGGGAGATACCAAAGGGACTGCATGATCCGAAATAATCTAAAAGGACAAGAAGATCTAGTTCACTTTTGAATTTCCTTCCTACCCAGCAAGCTACATCCCCACTCGCAAAGGCTCCTCACCCGAAGACCAAGATATGCTAAGTTACATCTACTTTTACCGGCTTGGCGACTATGGTGAACTATTCAAGAGGCTCGGAATCAAGGATGAATATCCAGCAACACATGGCGTCTACAAGATCGGTGAAACAAGCCAGGATATGCCAGCACGAGAAAAGGCACTCATCCATGAGTTCAGGTTGGAGAAAAAGGAAAGGTTCCAGAAAAGGGGCACATTGCCACGCGATCACGGTGTAAAGTCGCTCCTTCCCGTTGCATGTGGCAATCCATCTCGTGAAAAAAAGGCGCGGACGGCACTTGAAAAGAAGATGCTTATATTCATGCGGAAACGTTGCCCTCAAATGTGTGTCCATGTTCGACACAATGGAAAGCCTGTAAGAACCTTCAAATGCTGGGAGACCGCAGTTTTGACATCGGAACAAGCAGCCGAAACCGTGGACAAGATGGAAGAGTTGTCAAAGATCAGCGATTTGTGTTCATATGCGCTCAGAGATTCACAGTAGGAGAAGACGGTACTGGTAACCCTAATAAAAACGTGTTGGATGACAAAAAACGAGGTACATTTGGGATTAGGCGGATCGGTGAGCTGGCTTTTCTTTCTACAGTATTTTGCATCAATAGCGCAGTCATCACAACTCATAACCTTACATAATAGATACGCACAAATCTAAATCATACATATAAAACCTTTGTTTATGTCATTTACCTGAGAAATAAAATAAGAAGTACGACTGCGCTATTGAGGCAAATTACTGTATCCCGTATAGCATCCCAATAAAATCCAGCTGGCACGGTGGACTGCGGGTTCGGCAAACGTCCGGGCCCGTCGTCGCCACGGACGCAGAGGCCGGCACATCCGGCATCACCTTCACCAGCTTCGATCTTTTACCAGGCACTACCCCCGTTGTAGTCGGCCGACACATTCACACAACTGCGGTCGGCATCATCTTTTCTGCGCGGCGCCTGGTTTTAAACACATTTCAATAATAATTTTATTATGCGGTTGATAAACGATGAGTTGAAACCCAACCTGTGTTTTTAACGTTGAATTAAACGACGAGGTTGAGATAAACGTTGAGAAACCTACATCTCAGCAAAGTGTACCCGTCCCTGTACGCTGTGATTATGGCAGTTAACTGTGATTGGCCGGTGGCACGTGCCTGTCCCAAAAACATGTGACAGCTCTATACGCATAGCTAAAGCCAAACGAGGGAGACACCAAAGGGACTGCATGATCCGAAAGAATCTAAAAGGACAAGAAGATCTAGTTCACTTTTGAATTTCCTTCCTACCCAGCAAGCTACATCCCCACTCGCAACGGCTCCTCATCCGAAGACCAAGATATGCTAAGTTACATCTACTTTTACCGGCTTGGCGACTATGGTGAACTATTCAAGAGGCTCGGAATCAAGGATGAATATCCAGCAACACATGGCGTCTACAAGATCGGTGAAACAAGCCAGGATATGCCAGCACGAGAAAAGGCACTCATCCATGAGTTCAGGTTGGAGAAAAAGGAAAGGTTCCAGAAAAGGGGCACATTGCCACGCGATCACGGTGTAAAGTCGCTCCTTCCCGTTGCATGTGGCAATCCATCTCGTGAAAAAAAGGCGCGGACGGCACTTGAAAAGAAGATGCTTATATTCATGCGGAAACGTTGCCCTCAAATGTGTGTCCATGTTCGACACAATGGAAAGCCTGTAAGAACCTTCAAATGCTGGGAGACCGCAGTTTTGACATCGGAACAAGCAGCCGAAACCGTGGACAAGATGGAAGAGTTGTCAAAGATCAGCGATTTGTGTTCATATGCGCTCAGAGATTCACAGTAGGAGAAGACGGTACTGGTAACCCTAATAAAAACGTGTTGGATGACAAAAAACGAGGTACATTTGGGATTAGGCGGATCGGTGAGCTGGCTTTTCTTTCTACAGTATTTTGCATCAATAGCGCAGTCATCACAACTCATAACCTTACATAATAGATACGCACAAATCTAAATCATACATATAAAACCTTTGTTTATGTCATTTACCTGAGAAATAAAATAAGAAGTACGACTGCGCTATTCAGGCAAATTACTGTATCCCGTATAGCATCCCAATAAAATCCAGCTGGCACGGTGGACTGCGGGTTCGGCAAACGTCCGGGCCCGTCGTCGCCACGGACGCAGAGGCCGGCACATCCGGCATCACCTTCACCAGCTTCGATCTTTTACCAGGCACTACCCCCGTTGTAGTCGGCCGACACATTCACACAACTGCGGTCGGCATCATCTTTTCTGCGCGGCGCCTGGTTTTAAACACATTTCAATAATAGTTTTATTATGCGGTTGATAAACGATGAGTTGAAACCCAACCTGTGTTTTTAACGTTGAATTAAACGACGAGGTTGAGATAAACGTTGAGAAACCTACATCTCAGCAAAGTGTACCCGTCCCGGTACGCTGTGATTATGGCAGTTAACTGTGATTGGCCGGTGGCACGTGCCTGTCCCAAAAACATGTGACAGCTCTATACGCATAGCTAAAGCCAAACGAGGGAGACACCAAAGGGACTGCATGATCCGAAAGAATCTAAAAGGACAAGAAGATCTAGTTCACTTTTGAATTTCCTTCCTACCCAGCAAGCTACATCCCCACTCGCAACGGCTCCTCATCCGAAGACCAAGATATGCTAAGTTACATCTACTTTTACCGGCTTGGCGACTATGGTGAGCTATTCAAGAGGCTCGGAATCAAGGATGAATATCCAGCAACACATGGCGTCTACAAGATCGGTGAAACAAGCCAGGATATGCCAGTACGAGAAAAGGCACTCATCCATGAGTTCAGGTTGGAGAAAAAGGAAAGGTTCCAGAAAAGGGGCACATTGCCACGCGATCACGGTGTAAAGTCGCTCCTTCCCGTTGCATGTGGCAATCCATCTCGTGAAAAAAAGGCGCGGACGGCACTTGAAAAGAAGATGCTTATATTCATGCGGAAACGTTGCCCTCAAATGTGTGTCCATGTTCGACACAATGGAAAGCCTGTAAGAACCTTCAAATGCTGGGAGACCGCAGTTTTGACATCGGAACAAGCAGCCGAAACCGTGGACAAGATGGAAGAGTTGTCAAAGATCAGCGATTTGTGTTCATATGCGCTCAGAGATTCACAGTAGGAGAAGACGGTACTGGTAACCCTAATAAAAACGTGTTGGATGACAAAAAACGAGGTACATTTGGGATTAGGCGGATCGGTGAGCTGGCTTTTCTTTCTACAGTATTTTGCATCAATAGCGCAGTCATCACAACTCATAACCTTACATAATAGATACGCACAAATCTAAATCATACATATAAAACCTTTGTTTATGTCATTTACCTGAGAAATAAAATAAGAAGTACGACTGCGCTATTCAGGCAAATTACTGTATCCCGTATAGCATCCCAATAAAATCCAGCTGGCACGGTGGACTGCGGGTTCGGCAAACGTCCGGGCCCGTCGTCGCCACGGACGCAGAGGCCGGCACATCCGGCATCACCTTCACCAGCTTCGATCTTTTACCAGGCACTACCCCCGTTGTAGTCGGCCGACACATTCACACAACTGCGGTCGGCATCATCTTTTCTGCACGGCGCCTGGTTTTAAACACATTTCAATAATAGTTTTATTATGCGGTTGATAAACGATGAGTTGAAACCCAACCTGTGTTTTTAACGTTGAATTAAACGACGAGGTTGAGATAAACGTTGAGAAACCTACATCTCAGCAAAGTGTACCCGTCCCGGTACGCTGTGATTATGGCAGTTAACTGTGATTGGCCGGTGGCACGTGCCTGTCCCAAAAACATGTGACAGCTCTATACGCATAGCTAAAGCCAAACGAGGGAGACACCAAAGGGACTGCATGATCCGAAAGAATCTAAAAGGACAAGAAGATCTAGTTCACTTTTGAATTTCCTTCCTACCCAGCAAGCTACATCCCCACTCGCAAAGGCTCCTCATCCGAAGACCAAGATATGCTAAGTTACATCTACTTTTACCGGCTTGGCGACTATGGTGAGCTATTCAAGAGGCTCGGAATCAAGGATGAATATCCAGCAACACATGGCGTCTACAAGATCGGTGAAACAAGCCAGGATATGCCAGTACGAGAAAAGGCACTCATCCATGAGTTCAGGTTGGAGAAAAAGGAAAGGTTCCAGAAAAGGGGCACATTGCCACGCGATCACGGTGTAAAGTCGCTCCTTCCCGTTGCATGTGGCAATCCATCTCGTGAAAAAAAGGCGCGGACGGCACTTGAAAAGAAGATGCTTATATTCATGCGGAAACGTTGCCCTAAAATGTGTGTCCATGTTCGACACAATGGAAAGCCTGTAAGAACCTTCAAATGCTGGGAAACCGCAGTTTTGACATCGGAACAAGCAGCCGAAATCGTGGACAAGATGGAAGAGTTGTCAAAGATCAGCGATTTGTGTTCATATGCGCTCAGAGATTCACAGTAGGAGAAGACGGTACTGGTAACCCTAATAAAAACGTGTTGGATGACAAAAAACGAGGTACATTTGGGATTAGGCGGATCGGTGAGCTGGCTTTTCTTTCTACAGTATTTTGCATCAATAGCGCAGTCATCACAACTCATAACCTTACATAATAGATACGCACAAATCTAAATCATACATATAAAACCTTTGTTTATGTCATTTACCTGAGAAATAAAATAAGAAGTACGACTGCGCTATTGAGGCAAACTACTGTATCCCGTATAGCATCCCAATAAAATCCAGCTGGCACGGTGGACTGCGGGTTCGATTCCCGCCGGCGACAACGGTCGACACCTCCTCGTCGTAGTCAACCGACACAATGTGCTTGACTGCAAGCAGCGCGGCCACGTCTGGGCCCGTCGTCGCCACGGATGCAGAGGTCGGCACATCCGGCATCACCTTCACCAGCTTCGATCTTTTACCAGTCACTATCCCCGTTGTAGTCGGCCGACACATTCACACAACTGCGGTCGGCATCATCTTTTCTGCGCGGCGCCTGGTTTTAAACACATTTCAATAATAGTTTTATTATGCGGTTGATAAACGATGAGTTGAAACCCAACCTGTGTTTTTAACGTTGAATTAAACGACGAGGTTGAGATAAACGTTGAGAAACCTACATCTCAGCAAAGTGTACCCGTCCCGGTACGCTGTGATTATGGCAGTTAACTGTGATTGGCCGGTGGCACGTGCCTGTCCCAAAAACATGTGACAGCTCTATACGCATAGCTAAAGCCAAACGAGGGAGACACCAAAGGGACTGCATGATCCGAAAGAATCTAAAAGGACAAGAAGATCTAGTTCACTTTTGAATTTCCTTCCTACCCAGCAAGCTACATCCCCACTCGCAAAGGCTCCTCATCCGAAGACCAAGATATGCTAAGTTACATCTACTTTTACCGGCTTGGCGACTATGGTGAACTATTCAAGAGGCTCGGAATCAAGGATGAATATCCAGCAACACATGGCGTCTACAAGATCGGTGAAACAAGCCAGGATATGCCAGCACGAGAAAAGGCACTCATCCGTGAGTTCAGGTTGGAGAAAAAGGAAAGGTTCCAGAAAAGGGGCACATTGCCACGCGATCACGGTGTAAAGTCGCTCCTTCCCGTTGCATGTGGCAATCCATCTCGTGAAAAAAAGGCGCGGACGGCACTTGAATAGAAGATGCTTATATTCATGCGGAAACGTTGCCCTAAAATGTGTGTCCATGTTCGACACAATGGAAAGCCTGTAAGAACCTTCAAATGCTGGGAAACCGCAGTTTTGACATCGGAACAAGCAGCCGAAATCGTGGACAAGATGGAAGAGTTGTCAAAGATCAGCGATTTGTGTTCATATGCGCTCAGAGATTCACAGTAGGAGAAGACGGTACTGGTAACCCTAATAAAAACGTGTTGGATGACAAAAAACGAGGTACATTTGGGATTAGGCGGATCGGTGAGCTGGCTTTTCTTTCTACAGTATTTTGCATCAATAGCGCAGTCATCACAACTCATAACCTTACATAATAGATACGCACAAATCTAAATCATACATATAAAACCTTTGTTTATGTCATTTACCTGAGAAATAAAATAAGAAGTACGACTGCGCTATTGAGGCAAATTACTGTATCCCGTATAGCATCCCAATAAAATCCAGCTGGCACGGTGGACTGCGGGTTCGATTCCCGCCGGCGACAACGGTCGACACCTCCTCGTCGTAGTCAACCGACACAATGTGCTTGACTGCAAGCAGCGCGGCCACGTCCGGGCCCGTCGTCTCCACGGACGCACTGCCCGGATCACCTTTACGAGCTATGAGCAGTCGACACACACCGCCTCCTCGTCATTGTCGGCCAACACTACTTGCTCGACTGCAAGCAGCGCGGCCACGTCCGGGCCCGTCGTCGCCACGGACGCAGAGGTCGGCACATCCGGCATCACCTTCACCAGCTTCGATCTTTTACCAGGCACTACCCCCGTTGTAGTCGGCCGACACATTCACACAACTGCAGTCGGCATCATCTTTTCTGCGCGGCGCCTGGTTTTAAACACATTTCAATAATAGTTTTATTATGCGGTTGATAAACGATGAGTTGAAACCCAACCTGTGTTTTTAACGTTGAATTAAACGACGAGGTTGAGATAAACGTTGAGAAACCTACATCTCAGCAAAGTGTACCCGTCCCGGTACGCTGTGATTATGGCAGTTAACTGTGATTGGCCGGTGGCACGTGCCTGTCCCAAAAACATGTGACAGCTCTATACGCATAGCTAAAGCCAAACGAGGGAGACACCAAAGGGACTGCATGATCCGAAAGAATCTAAAAGGACAAGAAGATCTAGTTCACTTTTGAATTTCCTTCCTAACCAGCAAGCTACATCCCCACTCGCAAAGGCTCCTCACCCGAAGACCAAGATATGCTAAGTTACATCTACTTTTACCGGCTTGGCGACTATGGTGAACTATTCAAGAGGCTCGGAATCAAGGATGAATATCCAGCAACACATGGCGTCTACAAGATCGGTGAAACAAGCCAGGATATGCCAGCACGAGAAAAGGCACTCATCCATGAGTTCAGGTTGGAGAAAAAGGAAAGGTTCCAGAAAAGGGGCACATTGCCACGCGATCACGGTGTAAAGTCGCTCCTTCCCGTTGCATGTGGCAATCCATCTCGTGAAAAAAAGGCGCGGACGGCACTTGAATAGAAGATGCTTATATTCATGCGGAAACGTTGCCCTCAAATGTGTGTCCATGTTCGACACAATGGAAAGCCTGTAAGAACCTTCAAATGCTGGGAGACCGCAGTTTTGACATCGGAACAAGCAGCCGAAACCGTGGACAAGATGGAAGAGTTGTCAAAGATCAGCGATTTGTGTTCATATGCGCTCAGAGATTCACAGTAGGAGAAGACGGTACTGGTAACCCTAATAAAAACGTGTTGGATGACAAAAAACGAGGTACATTTGGGATTAGGCGGATCGGTGAGCTGGCTTTTCTTTCTACAGTATTTTGCATCAATAGCGCAGTCATCACAACTCATAACCTTACATAATAGATACGCACAAATCTAAATCATACATATAAAACCTTTGTTTATGTCATTTACCTGAGAAATAAAATAAGAAGTACGACTGCGCTATTCAGGCAAATTACTGTATCCCGTATAGCATCCCAATAAAATCCAGCTGGCACGGTGGACTGCGGGTTCGGCAAACGTCCGGGCCCGTCGTCGCCACGGACGCAGAGGCCGGCACATCCGGCATCACCTTCACCAGCTTCGATCTTTTACCAGGCACTACCCCCGTTGTAGTCGGCCGACACATTCACACAACTGCAGTCGGCATCATCTTTTCTGCGCGGCGCCTGGTTTTAAACACATTTCAATAATAGTTTTATTATGCGGTTGATAAACGATGAGTTGAAACCCAACCTGTGTTTTTAACGTTGAATTAAACGACGAGGTTGAGATAAACGTTGAGAAACCTACATCTCAGCAAAGTGTACCCGTCCCGGTACGCTGTGATTATGGCAGTTAACTGTGATTGGCCGGTGGCACGTGCCTGTCCCAAAAACATGTGACAGCTCTATACGCATAGCTAAAGCCAAACGAGGGAGACACCAAAGGGACTGCATGATCCGAAAGAATCTAAAAGGACAAGAAGATCTAGTTCACTTTTGAATTTCCTTCCTACCCAGCAAGCTACATCCCCACTCGCAAAGGCTCCTCATCCGAAGACCAAGATATGCTAAGTTACATCTACTTTTACCGGCTTGGCGACTATGGTGAACTATTCAAGAGGCTCGGAATCAAGGATGAATATCCAGCAACACATGGCGTCTACAAGATCGGTGAAACAAGCCAGGATATGCCAGCACGAGAAAAGGCACTCATCCATGAGTTCAGGTTGGAGAAAAAGGAAAGGTTCCAGAAAAGGGGCACATTGCCACGCGATCACGGTGTAAAGTCGCTCCTTCCCGTTGCATGTGGCAATCCATCTCGTGAAAAAAAGGCGCGGACGGCACTTGAATAGAAGATGCTTATATTCATGCGGAAACGTTGCCCTAAAATGTGTGTCCATGTTCGACACAATGGAAAGCCTGTAAGAACCTTCAAATGCTGGGAGACCGCAGTTTTGACATCGGAACAAGCAGCCGAAACCGTGGACAAGATGGAAGAGTTGTCAAAGATCAGCGATTTGTGTTCATATGCGCTCAGAGATTCACAGTAGGAGAAAACGGTACTGGTAACCCTAATAAAAACGTGTTGGAGGACAAAAAACGAGGTACATTTGGGATTAGGCGGATCGGTGAGCTGGCTTTTCTTTCTACAGTATTTTGCATCAATAGCGCAGTCATCACAACTCATAACCTTACATAATAGATACGCACAAATCTAAATCATACATATAAAACCTTTGTTTATGTCATTTACCTGAGAAATAAAATAAGAAGTACGACTGCGCTATTGAGGCAAATTACTGTATCCCGTATAGCATCCCAATAAAATCCAGCTGGCACGGTGGACTGCGGGTTCGATTCCCGCCGGCGACAACGGTCGACACCTCCTCGTCGTAGTCAACCGACACAATGTGCTTGACTGCAAGCAGCGCGGCCACGTCTGGGCCCGTCGTCTCCACGGACGCACTGCCCGGATCACCTTTACGAGCTATGAGCAGTCGACACACACCGCCTCCTCGTCATTGTCGGCCAACACTACGTGCTCGACTGCAAGCAGCGCGGCCACGTCCGGGCCCGTCGTCGCCACGGATGCAGAGGTCGGCACATCCGGCATCACCTTCACCAGCTTCGATCTTTTACCAGGCACTACCCCCGTTGTAGTCGGCCGACACATTCACACAACTGCGGTCGGCATCATCTTTTCTGCGCGGCGCCTGGTTTTAAACACATTTCAATAATAGTTTTATTATGCGGTTGATAAACGATGAGTTGAAACTCAACCTGTGTTTTTAACGTTGAATTAAACGACGAGGTTGAGATAAACGTTGAGAAACCTACATCTCAGCAAAGTGTACCCGTCCCGGTACGCTGTGATTATGGCAGTTAACTGTGATTGGCCGGTGGCACGTGCCTGTCCCAAAAACATGTGACAGCTCTATACGCATAGCTAAAGCCAAACGAGGGAGATACCAAAGGGACTGCATGATCCGAAAGAATCTAAAAGGACAAGAAGATCTAGTTCACTTTTGAATTTCCTTCCTACCCAGCAAGCTACATCCCCACTCGCAAAGGCTCCTCACCCGAAGACCAAGATATGCTAAGTTACATCTACTTTTACCGGCTTGGCGACTATGGTGAACTATTCAAGAGGCTCGGAAACAAGGATGAATATCCAGCAACACATGGCGTCTACAAGATCGGTGAAACAAGCCAGGATATGCCAGCACGAGAAAAGGCACTCACCCATGAGTTCAGGTTGGAGAAAAAGGAAAGGTTCCAGAAAAGGGGCACATTGCCACGCGATCACGGTGTAAAGTCGCTCCTTCCCGTTGCATGTGGCAATCCATCTCGTGAAAAAAAGGCGCGGACGGCACTTGAAAAGAAGATGCTTATATTCATGCGGAAACGTTGCCCTAAAATGTGTGTCCATGTTCGACACAATGGAAAGCCTGTAAGAACCTTCAAATGCTGGGAGACCGCAGTTTTGACATCGGAACAAGCAGCCGAAATCGTGGACAAGATGGAAGAGTTGTCAAAGATCAGCGATTTGTGTTCATATGCGCTCAGAGATTCACAGTAGGAGAAGACGGTACTGGTAACCCTAATAAAAACGTGTTGGATGACAAAAAACGAGGTACATTTGGGATTAGGCGGATCGGTGAGCTGGCTTTTCTTTCTACAGTATTTTGCATCAATAGCGCAGTCATCACAACTCATAACCTTACATAATAGATACGCACAAATCTAAATCATACATATAAAACCTTTGTTTATGTCATTTACCTGAGAAATAAAATAAGAAGTACGACTGCGCTATTGAGGTAAATTACTGTATCCCGTATAGCATCCCAATAAAATCCAGCTGGCACGGTGGACTGCGGGTTCGATTCCCGCCGGCGACAACGGTCGACACCTCCTCGTCGTAGTCAACCGACACAATGTGCTTGACTGCAAGCAGCGCGGCCACGTCTGGGCCCGTCGTCGCCACGGATGCAGAGGTCGGCACATCCGGCATCACCTTCACCAGCTTCGATCTTATACCAGTCACTATCCCCGTTGTAGTCGGCCGACACATTCACACAACTGCGGTCGGCATCATCTTTTCTGCGCGGCGCCTGGTTTTAAACACATTTCAATAATAGTTTTATTATGCGGTTGATAAACGATGAGTTGAAACTCAACCTGTGTTTTTAACGTTGAATTAAACGACGAGGTTGAGATAAACGTTGAGAAACCTACATCTCAGCAAAGTGTACCCGTCCCGTACGCTGTGATTATGGCAGTTAACTGTGATTGGCCGGTGGCACGTGCCTGTCCCAAAAACATGTGACAGCTCTATACGCATAGCTAAAGCCAAACGAGGGAGATACCAAAGGGACTGCATGATCCGAAAGAATCTAAAAGGACAAGAAGATCTAGTTCACTTTTGAATTTCCTTCCTACCCAGCAAGCTACATCCCCACTCGCAACGGCTCCTCATCCGAAGACCAAGATATGCTAAGTTACATCTACTTTTACCGGCTTGGCGACTATGGTGAACTATTCAAGAGGCTCGGAATCAAGGATGAATATCCAGCAACACATGGCGTCTACAAGATCGGTGAAACAAGCCAGGATATGCCAGTACGAGAAAAGGCACTCATCCATGAGTTCAGGTTGGAGAAAAAGGAAAGGTTCCAGAAAAGGGGCACATTGCCACGCGATCACGGTGTAAAGTCGCTCCTTCCCGTTGCATGTGGCAATCCATCTCGTGAAAAAAAGGCGCGGACGGCACTTGAAAAGAAGATGCTTATATTCATGCGGAAACGTTGCCCTAAAATGTGTGTCCATGTTCGACACAATGGAAAGCCTGTAAGAACCTTCAAATGCTGGGAAACCGCAGTTTTGACATCGGAACAAGCAGCCGAAATCGTGGACAAGATGGAAGAGTTGTCAAAGATCAGCGATTTGTGTTCATATGCGCTCAGAGATTCACAGTAGGAGAAAACGGTACTGGTAACCCTAATAAAAACGTGTTGGAGGACAAAAAACGAGGTACATTTGGGATTAGGCGGATCGGTGAGCTGGCTTTTCTTTCTACAGTATTTTGCATCAATAGCGCAGTCATCACAACTCATAACCTTACATAATAGATACGCACAAATCTAAATCATACATATAAAACCTTTGTTTATGTCATTTACCTGAGAAATAAAATAAGAAGTACGACTGCGCTATTGAGGCAAATTACTGTATCCCGTATAGCATCCCAATAAAATCCAGCTGGCACGGTGGACTGCGGGTTCGATTCCCGCCGGCGACAACGGTCGACACCTCCTCGTCGTAGTCAACCGACACAATGTGCTTGACTGCAAGCAGCGCGGCCACGTCCGGGCCCGTCGTCGCCACGGACGCAGAGGTCGGCACATCCGGCATCACCTTCACCAGCTTCGATCTTTTACCAGGCACTACCCCCGTTGTAGTCGGCCGACACATTCACACAACTGCGGTCGGCATCATCTTTTCTGCGCGGCGCCTGGTTTTAAACACATTTCAATAATAGTTTTATTATGCGGTTGATAAACGATGAGTTGAAACTCAACCTGTGTTTTTAACGTTGAATTAAACGACGAGGTTGAGATAAACGTTGAGAAACCTACATCTCAGCAAAGTGTACCCGTCCCGGTACGCTGTGATTATAGCAGTTAACTGTGATAGGCCGGTGGCACGTGCCTGTCCCAAAAACATGTGACAGCTCTATACGCATAGCTAAAGCCAAACGAGGGAGATACCAAAGGGACTGCATGATCCGAAAGAATCTAAAAGGACAAGAAGATCTAGTTCACTTTTGAATTTCCTTCCTACCCAGCAAGCTACATCCCCACTCGCAAAGGCTCCTCATCCGAAGACCAAGATATGCTAAGTTACATCTACTTTTACCGGCTTGGCGACTATGGTGAACTATTCAAGAGGCTCGGAATCAAGGATGAATATCCAGCAACACATGGCGTCTACAAGATCGGTGAAACAAGCCAGGATATGCCAGCACGAGAAAAGGCACTCATCCATGAGTTCAGGTTGGAGAAAAAGGAAAGGTTCCAGAAAAGGGGCACATTGTCACGCGATCACGGTGTAAAGTCGCTCCTTCCCGTTGCATGTGGCAATCCATCTCGTGAAAAAAAGGCGCGGACGGCACTTGAAAAGAAGATGCTTATATTCATGCGGAAACGTTGCCCTAAAATGTGTGTCCATGCTCGACACAATGGAAAGCCTGTAAGAACCTTCAAATGCTGGGAGACCGCAGTTTTGACATCGGAACAAGCAGCCGAAATCGTGGACAAGATGGAAGAGTTGTCAAAGATCAGCGATTTGTGTTCATATGCGCTCAGAGATTCACAGTAGGAGAAGACGGTACTGGTAACCCTAATAAAAACGTGTTGGATGACAAAAAACGAGGTACATTTGGGATTAGGCGGATCGGTGAGCTGGCTTTTCTTTCTACAGTATTTTGCATCAATAGCGCAGTCATCACAACTCATAACCTTACATAATAGATACGCACAAATCTAAATCATACATATAAAACCTTTGTTTATGTCATTTACCTGAGAAATAAAATAAGAAGTACGACTGCGCTATTCAGGCAAATTACTGTATCCCGTATAGCATCCCAATAAAATCCAGCTGGCACGGTGGACTGCGGGTTCGATTCCCGCTGGCGACAACGGTCGACACCTCCTCGTCGTAGTCAACCGACACAATGTGCTTGACTGCAAGCAGCGCGGCCACGTCTGGGCCCGTCGTCGCCACGGATGCAGAGGTCGGCACATCCGGCATCACCTTCACCAGCTTCGATCTTTTACCAGTCACTATCCCCGTTGTAGTCGGCCGACACATTCACACAACTGCGGTCGGCATCATCTTTTCTGCGCGGCGCCTGGTTTTAAACACATTTCAATAATAGTTTTATTATGCGGTTGATAAACGATGAGTTGAAACTCAACCTGTGTTTTTAACGTTGAATTAAACGACGAGGTTGAGATAAACGTTGAGAAACCTACATCTCAGCAAAGTGTACCCGTCCCGGTACGCTGTGATTATGGCAGTTAACTGTGATTGGTCGGTGGCACGTGCCTGTCCCAAAAACATGTGACAGCTCTATACGCATAGCTAAAGCCAAACGAGGGAGATACCAAAGGGACTGCATGATCCGAAAGAATCTAAAAGGACAAGAAGATCTAGTTCACTTTTGAATTTCCTTCCTACCCAGCAAGCTACATCCCCACTCGCAAAGGCTCCTCATCCGAAGACCAAGATAAGCTAAGTTACATCTACTTTTACCGGCTTGGCGACTATGGTGAACTATTCAAGAGGCTCGGAATCAAGGATAAATATCCAGCAACACATGGCGTCTACAAGATCGATGAAACAAGCCAGGATATGCCAGCACGAGAAAAGGCACTCATCCGTGAGCTCAGGTTGGAGAAAAAGGAAAGATTCCAGAAAAGGGGCACATTGCCACGCGATCACGGTGTAAAGTCGCTCCTTCCCGTTGCATGTGGCAATCCGTCTCGTGAAAAAAAGGCGCGGACGGCACTTGAAAAGAAGATGCTTATATTCATGCGGAAACGTTGCCCTAAAATGTGTGTCCATGTTCGACACAATGGAAAGCCTGTAAGAACCTTCAAATGCTGGGAGACCGCAGTTTTGACATCGGAACAAGCAGCCGAAATCGTGGACAAGATGGAAGAGTTGTCAAAGATCAGCGATTTGTGTTCATATGCGCTCAGAGATTCACAGTAGGAGAAGACGGTACTGGTAACCCTAATAAAAACGAGTTGGATGACAAAAAACGAGGTACATTTGGGATTAGGCGGATCGGTGAGCTGGCTTTTCTTTCTACAGTATTTTGCATCAATAGCGCAGTCATCACAACTCATAACCTTACATAATAGATACGCACAAATCTAAATCATACATATAAAACCATTGTTTATGTCATTTACCTGAGAAATAAAATAAGAAGTACGACTGCGCTATTGAGGCAAATTACTGTATCCCGTATAGCATCCCAATAAAATCCAGCTGGCACGGTGGACTGCGGGTTCGATTCCCGCCGGCGACAACGGTCGACACCTCCTCGTCGTAGTCAACCGACACAATGTGCTTGACTGCAAGCAGCGCGGCCACGTCTGGGCCCGTCGTCTCCACGGACGCACTGCCCGGATCACCTTTACGAGCTATGAGCAGTCGACACACACCGCCTCCTCGTCATTGTCGGCCAACACTACGTGCTTGACTGCAAGCAGCGCGGCCACGTCCGGGCCCGTCGTCGCCACGGACGCACTGTCCGGTACAGCTGGCAATCACTTTTACGAGATTCGAGTAGTCGGCACACACCACCTCCTCGACATTGTCGGCCAACACTACGTGCTCGACTGCAAGCAGCGCGGCCACGTCCGGGCCCGTCGTCGCCACGGATGCAGAGGTCGGCACATCCGGCATCACCTTCACCAGCTTCGATCTTTTACCAGGCACTACCCCCGTTGTAGTCGGCCGACACATTCACACAACTGCGGTCGGCATCATCTTTTCTGCGCGGCGCCTGGTTTTAAACACATTTCAATAATAGTTTTATTATGCGGTTGATAAACGATGAGTTGAAACTCAACCTGTGTTTTTAACGTTGAATTAAACGACGAGGTTGAGATAAACGTTGAGAAACCTACATCTCAGCAAAGTGTACCCGTCCCGGTACGCTGTGATTATGGCAGTTAACTGTGATTGGCCGGTGGCACGTGCCTGTCCCAAAAACATGTGACAGCTCTATACGCATAGCTAAAGCCAAACGAGGGAGATACCAAAGGGACTGCATGATCCGAAAGAATCTAAAAGGACAAGAAGATCTAGTTCACTTTTGAATTTCCTTCCTACCCAGCAAGCTACATCCCCACTCGCAACGGCTCCTCATCCGAAGACCAAGATATGCTAAGTTACATCTACTTTTACCGGCTTGGCGACTATGGTGAACTATTCAAGAGGCTCGGAATCAAGGATGAATATCCAGCAACACATGGCGTCTACAAGATCGGTGAAACAAGCCAGGATATGCCAGCACGAGAAAAGGCACTCATCCATGAGTTCAGGTTGGAGAAAAAGGAAAGGTTCCAGAAAAGGGGCACATTGCCACGCGATCACGGTGTAAAGTCGCTCCTTCCCGTTGCATGTGGCAATCCATCTCGTGAAAAAAAGGCGCGGACGGCACTTGAAAAGAAGATGCTTATATTCATGCGGAAACGTTGCCCTAAAATGTGTGTCCATGTTCGACACAATGGAAAGCCTGTAAGAACCTTCAAATGCTGGGAAACCGCAGTTTTGACATCGGAACAAGCAGCCGAAATCGTGGACAAGATGGAAGAGTTGTCAAAGATCAGCGATTTGTGTTCATATGCGCTCAGAGATTCACAGTAGGAGAAGACGGTACTGGTAACCCTAACAAAAACGTGTTGGATGACAAAAAACGAGGTACATTTGGGATTAGGCGGATCGGTGAGCTGGCTTTTCTTTCTACAGTATTTTGCATCAATAGCGCAGTCATCACAACTCATAACCTTACATAATAGATACGCACAAATCTAAATCATACATATAAAACCTTTGTTTATGTCATTTACCTGAGAAATAAAATAAGAAGTACGACTGCGCTATTGAGGCAAATTACTGTATCCCGTATAGCATCCCAATAAAATCCAGCTGGCACGGTGGACTGCGGGTTCGATTCCCGCCGGCGACAACGGTCGACACCTCCTCGTCGTAGTCAACCGACACAATGTGCTTGACTGCAAGCAGCGCGGCCACGTCCGGGCCCGTCGTCTCCACGGACGCACTGCCCGGATCACCTTTACGAGCTATGAGCAGTCGACACACACCGCCTCCTCGTCATTGTCGGCCAACACTACGTGCTCGACTGCAAGCAGCGCGGCCACGTCCGGGCCCGTCGTCGCCACGGATGCAGAGGTCGGCACATCCGGCATCACCTTCACCAGCTTCGATCTTTTACCAGGCACTACCCCCGTTGTAGTCGGCCGACACATTCACACAACTGCGGTCGGCATCATCTTTTCTGCGCGGCGCCTGGTTTTAAACACATTTCAATAATAGTTTTATTATGCGGTTGATAAACGATGAGTTGAAACTCAACCTGTGTTTTTAACGTTGAATTAAACGACGAGGTTGAGATAAACGTTGAGAAACCTACATCTCAGCAAAGTGTACCCGTCCCGGTACGCTGTGATTATGGCAGTTAACTGTGATTGGCCGGTGGCACGTGCCTGTCCCAAAAACATGTGACAGCTCTATACGCATAGCTAAAGCCAAACGAGGGAGATATCAAAGGGACTGCCTGATCCGAAAGAATCTAAAAGGACAAGAAGATCTAGTTCACTTTTGAATTTCCTTCCTACCCAGCAAGCTACATCCCCACTCGCAAAGGCTCCTCATCCGAAGACCAAGATATGCTAAGTTACATCTACTTTTACCGGCTTGGCGACTATGGTGAACTATTCAAGAGGCTCGGAATCAAGGATGAATATCCAGCAACACATGGCGTCTACAAGATCGGTGAAACAAGCCAGGATATACCAGCACGAGCAAAGGCACTCATCCGTGAGTTCAGGTTGGAGAAAAAGGAAATGTTCCAGAAAAGGGGCACATTGCCACGCGATCACGGTGTAAAGTCGCTCCTTCCCGTTGCATGTGGCAATCCGTCTCGTGAAAAAAAGGCGCGGACGGCACTTGAAAAGAAGATGCTTATATTCATGCGGAAACGTTGCCCTAAAATGTGTGTCCATGTTCGACACAATGGAAAGCCTGTAAGAACCTTCAAATGCTGGGAAACCGCAGTTTTGACATCGGAACAAGCAGCCGAAATCGTGGACAAGATGGAAGAGTTGTCAAAGATCAGCGATTTGTGTTCATATGCGCTCAGAGATTCACAGTAGGAGAAGACGGTACTGGTAACCCTAATAAAAACGTGTTGGATGACAAAAAACGAGGTACATTTGGGATTAGGCGGATCGGTGAGCTGGCTTTTCTTTCTACAGTATTTTGCATCAATAGCGCAGTCATCACAACTCATAACCTTACATAATAGATACGCACAAATCTAAATCATACATATAAAACCTTTGTTTATGTCATTTACCTGAGAAATAAAATAAGAAGTACGACTGCGCTATTGAGGCAAATTACTGTATCCCGTATAGCATCCCAATAAAATCCAGCTGGCACGGTGGACTGCGGGTTCGATTCCCGCCGGCGACAACGGTCGACACCTCCTCGTCGTAGTCAACCGACACAATGTGCTTGACTGCAAGCAGCGCGGCCACGTCTGGGCCCGTCGTCTCCACGGACGCACTGCCCGGATCACCTTTACGAGCTATGAGCAGTCGACACACACCGCCTCCTCGTCATTGTCGGCCAACACTACGTGCTCGACTGCAAGCAGCGCGGCCACGTCCGGGCCCGTCGTCGCCACGGATGCACTGCTCGGATCACTTTTACGAGATTCGAGTAGTCGGCACACACCACCTCCTCGACATTGTCGGCCGACATGATGTACTCGACTGCAAGCAGCGCGGCCACGTCCGGGCCCGTCGTCGCCACGGACGCAGAGGCCGGCACATCCGGCATCACCTTCACCAGCTTCGATCTTTTACCAGGCACTATCCCCGTTGTAGTCGGCCGACACATTCACACAACTGCGGTCGGCGTCATCTTTTCTGCGCGGCGCCTGGTTTTAAACACATTTCAATAATAGTTTTATTATGCGGTTGATAAACGATGAGTTGAAACTCAACCTGTGTTTTTAACGTTGAATTAAACGACGAGGTTGAAATAAACGTTGAGAAACCTACATCTCAGCAAAGTGTACCCGTCCCGGTACGCTGTGATTATGGCAGTTAACTGTGATTGGTCGGTGGCACGTGCCTGTCCCAAAAACATGTGACAGCTCTATACGCATAGCTAAAGCCAAACGAGGGAGATACCAGAGGGACTGCATGATCCGAAAGAATCTAAAAGGACAAGAAGATCTAGTTCACTTTTGAATTTCCTACCTACCCAGCAAGCTACATCCCCACTCGCAAAGGCTCCTCACCCGAAGACCAAGATATGCTAAGTTACATCTACTTTTACCGGCTTGGCGACTATGGTGAACTATTCAAGAGACTCGGAATCAAGGATGAATATCCAGCAACACATGGCGTCTACAAGATCGGTGAAACAAGCCAGGATATACCAGCACGAGCAAAGGCACTCATCCGTGAGTTCAGGTTGGAGAAAAAGGAAATGTTCCAGAAAAGGGGCACATTGCCACGCGATCACGGTGTAAAGTCGCTCCTTCCCGTTGCATGTGGCAATCCGTCTCGTGAAAAAAAGGCGCGGACGGCACTTGAAAAGAAGATGCTTATATTCATGCGGAAACGTTGCCCTAAAATATGTGTCCATGTTCGACACAATGGAAAGCCTGTAAGAACCTTCAAATGCTGGGAGACCGCAGTTTTGACATCGGAACAAGCAGCCGAAATCGTGGACAAGATGGAAGAGTTGTCAAAGATCAGCGATTTGTGTTCATGTGGTGTAGCGGGATCAGCGAAATCAGCGAGATCGCCAACCCAACTTACCAACTGCGCCCGAACACCGACTAACGGAGGGGGTACTCCGATCTGCCGTGACGTATGCTGAACTGGGTCACCTTGTGTACCCGTCGGTAGGGCTGGATCTGCTCTTCTGGTGTCTTCCGAAGTGTCAACGCCTTGAAGTCGAGACAGTCTTGGCGAGACGCGGGGATGGGGTGGAGCGGCGTGGAAATCTTCACGCGGCTCGCGGTTGTACTTCCAGATCAAGTGTTCTTAGACTTGGGTCTGGCGGCCTGGATCTGGATCCGGCCGTGGGGTTGCCTTTACGGGGTCTTGTCCTTTACGTTCCCTTTCGGGTTCCTTTCCTTGCGATGCTTGCCGCTTCCTATAGCGGGATCTGTGGTTGTTGAGCGTCGAGGACCCGACCGGCCAAGCTGTGAACTCCGGTGGATCTGGGATCTGCACTTGAGGGTAGATCACTAGGAAGGTCTAAAGCTGGCCAATATATTATCCAGACTTTACCAACACTAGATCTCTTACCGCTGTGTCTTCTACTACTCGCAGGGCCAATGTAGTTCCCGTTTCCAGGCGAGGGAGAAGGCGGTTGCGATGTCCAAGGCAAATCCGATACTGATTTATGCTTAAGTCCGATCCCATCCTACATACCTATCCTTCTATCCAGCTATCATCCCATCGATCCCTACTGGCTCTGCGGCTTCCCTTTACCTTCATTATGGCGTCATCCGGGCCTCTGGCGCGTCGTCATCGCTGGATCCGCAATGCCGAATCCGGATCCGGGGTATCAGATCTGATCCCGATCCTGAGTCCTGATCCCAGATCCGCCCGGTCATTATCCTGAATCAGTGACAGGCCGGGTCTCAGTCTCTCACTTCGCTGGTCAGCTTCCATCTCAGAGTTCTCGGATCCTGCTTCTCCACAATCGCCTCCTGTCCGTAGTTGTTGTCTCCCAACTGACATCACTGCGGGCACATTCCATCACTTGTCAACCGTGACTCCGCCTACTCGTACGATGCGCTCATTTCGCTTCTCGCCTCAAAACTACACCACATCGCGCGGATTTCCGATGGTGGCCGGGTCGACTGCTTCTCGCTCCCCGAGCCGGTCTCCCCCCCCTCCGGCGACGTTAGAAGAGCTTCAACGGCTTAACTCCACACTGCGCAACCGGTTGGCGCGTTCGGTGGCGGACCTCCAAGCAGCGGTCGTCTCTCGAGATGCGGCGGTGGATCACGAGCACCAATTTTCGTTAACGTTGTTGAGGCAGACCCGTGAGCTTCGTGCCATGGAGAGATTGTACGACACCCGGCAAGCAGAGGTGGTTCGCTTGCGTGGTGAGATCGCGGCGCTCCAGACTGCTGAAGATTCCGACCTTCCCCCGAGCCCGACGATCGTCAACCTGGAGTCTCAGCTCTGTCAGCAGGCCGACGAGATCCACGACTTGGAACTCCGGCTGGATCAAGCCATCTCGGAGCGCACCACCCTCCAAGATCAAAATAACCACTTAGCCGAGGAGGTGCGCTTGGCTGGCGCGGAGATCGAACAGCTCCAGGAAGATCACAACGATCTGGACCGCGCTCGTGCGGACGCAGAGCACGAGCTGCAGCTGTCCGAGGCCAGCTTGGCGCGCGTTCAAGCCTCCCTGGCGCAGGCGGAAACCCAGGTTCCGCCTCCTGCAATTCCTCCGGCCGATGGGTACTGACGTAGATCGGCTCACGCGAGAGCGAGATGAGGCACGGACTGCCGCCACCAACGCAGAGGGCCAGATCGCCCCTTTGCGCAGCGAGCTAAGGGCCTTTCAAGACATGCACCGGAGCGCTCAAACCGAGCTCAATAATCTCCGGTCTGTTCACGCGGCCCTCAATTCGGATCTGATCCAGACGGTGAAAGATCGCGATACTGCGAGAGCTGACGCTGCCCGCTACCGTGGAGATGCCTCCGATCTTCGTAAGTATGCGTCTTCCCGCCTCGCGTGGTCTCCTCATTTACTTCTGCTGACCTCGTTTTCTGGTCCTGCTGTATTACCAGAGCATCAACTGGCTATGGCCACCAAGGCTCGTGTCCCGCCAAACAGCTTGCTGATGCGAAGCGTCAACTGGGCGATCTCCAACACTCTAACCGAGTGCTGCTACGGGAGAGGGACGCCGCTCGTGAAGCGCGGGACCAGATCCGACGCTCGCACAGCGCCTTGCAGCGCGAGTTCGAGGTCGCTCGCCAGAAATTGGCCATCGTTGCGTCTACTGTTGGAATTCAGCCGGCCATGAGTGCTGGAGAGTCGGATCCGCCGGCGGCCCCACCGAACGCTGCCCATCCAGCACCTTCCAAACGGCCTCGTGACTCTCCCACTTCGCCTGAGTCAAGTCCGGCACCCCCAGCCAAACGTCGGGTGACTCCTCTGTCTCCAGATGCTAGCGGTGGTTCTGGATCTGCTGAAGGCGATCCTTCCAACCCGATGGATTTGACTCAAGATGACGAACCCCACGCGGATGGCGGGGAAATTTCTGACGACGGGGAACACGCTGACGACTCCGGATCGGACGCGTCTCGTCAATCGTCCACAAAGAAAACTGCGGCTACTGATTCTGGCAGTGACGGCAACGCGGAGGATGGGGATGACGAAGGTGACAACGACGATGAAGAAGACGCTGAGGTTGCCGACGAGCTCCTGGAGACCCAAACGTTGCAAGCTCTTGCCCAATCTCGGTCTGCAGAGCGTCGACGGCAGCAGGCCTCCCCTCGTCAAGGTCCCAAAATGCCTGGATCTGGTACATCTCCGGATGGTTCCGCTGACCCAGCCGCCGCACCTGATTCAGGTCCCAGCTCTACCTGGCGTGCTGGGTCTTCTGGCAAAGCACCTGTTCCATCTCGCCGTCGGACTTCCGAGCCGTCTGGCCCGATGTCCCCAGTGGCTCCTTTTGGATCGGAGGCGCTATGCATTCCCGGTCGAGCGCAAGCTCGTAAGCTGATCGACAAGGACGTAGATCCCTGGCTGGCTAGCCAAATCTCGGATCTGGCCATGGTCACAATGCTGATCAACCACCTCTTCCCTGTCCTGCCTACTAAGCCAGGTTGGATGTTTCCTCGGGCGGATTCTGGTAAGCGGCAGCAGTACACGGCCTCTGATTACTGCATCGATTTGATCACCGAGGCTAACGTACGGGCGTTGTTGGAGGCGGCACCATGGAAAATCCTCGAGGGATCGGGAGATGCTATCTCCTTCGAGACCGACGTTGGAGGACGACTCGGAGCGGCGATCCAACGCTACAGCTCCCATGAAGCTGAGAGTCTGCAGTCCTATTGGGAATCTACGCACTCGTTCCCAATCACCCACGCAATGGTGGCGAAACACCCATGGCTGGCTGTTTACCGGAAGGAGCGTAACAATCGACGTTCTCACGCGGGGAATCGTTGGAAGGCCTTCCTCGAACTTCTCATCCTGGCCATGCGTGAGGGTTGGTGCGATCTGGATCTGCTACTGGACCCATTCTTCCTTCATTTTCCGAAGCGATCCGAGACCGTCACCTGGTTTCCTGGTCTGACTGCTCGCCAAGCCAACCTCGCTGATCCGGATCTGCATCGACGCGAGCCAGTGGATCTCCTCGCGGCACTGGACGAAGACAATTCTGTGGATCCTTGGCGAAACCACTATCGGGATCTTCCGCAGCAGCATCCCGTCAACTCGCTCCCACGGCTGACTGACAAGTTCTTCGGGGTTCAGGCTCAAAACGTCGAGTAATCTCCGTATCCACGCCCTTGGCCTTCCGTCTGCACCTCTTTCTTCTCAGTTCTCGTAATCTTTTAATCCCATTCGTGTGTTCTTCCTTTATTCTTCTGCGACTTGTGATCTTGGTTGGTACTTCGTCGAACTTGGCCGCGATCTAGACCTCTCGATCTGGTTGTCTTGCCTTCTTCCACTTGTAATATGCAAACATCCATTTCTCCTTCCTCCAATCTGCACCCTCCCTGCAGATTTATCTCTCCTTTCTCGCTCGGACACGACCAACTCGTCTCCGAGGTCTCCGCCTCACTATTCCTCGTGAGATTGCATCACTCCGAACCGGTTTCGGCTGGTGTGATTCCGGAGGAACTCATGCAGCAACGCTCCGCAGTTGAGATCTGCCTCGTCAACCCAGGTAGGATCCTCATATCCTCGCCAATATACCAGGAATTCGCGATAGATCCGGCCGTATCGTGTGCGCTTCCCCGTTCTCATGTCCGCGATCTTGTCTACTTCATATTCATCTTCGTCCAGATCGCGGGTCCAGCTATCTTCAGGGAGGAGAGCTTCATCCAGATCTATACGTTCGGATCCTTCGTCAAGCAAACGGGCTGTGGGTCTATCAGGGAACGTCCTCACTAGTTTTAGCTTAGAGATATGGACTACCGGGAACAGCCGATATTCCGTGCCAGTGGTCTCGATCTTGACTGCATATTCTCCGACCTTCTCTGTCACTCGGAAAGGGCCATGCCACAGGTGTGCTAACTTCCTAGCGTAACCCTCTTTCGCTCGATCCAGGTATAGCCACACTTGGGACCCGATTTCGATCTCGTGCGGCCGCACTTCCTCGTTGTGACGAGTTGCCCGATCCGAGATGGCTTCTCTGATCCGCTCACCGACCTGAGACCTCGCCTGTTGGTAATATCGTTGGATCTGATATCTCCACCTCCGAGGCTCTCGATCCCGACGTGCGGTACTGCCTACTGGCAAAGTCGCCTCCAGAGTAGATCTGGCGTCCCAACCATGTACCAAATAAAACGGCGTTTCTCCTCGGATCCGGTCTTGGGCCGTGTTAATAGCGAATGTGAGCCTTTCTGCGTATTCGTCCCAATCCCGTTGATCCAGCTCCTGCACGTACATCTTGAGTGCGCGAGTGGTCGTCTGCACCATTCGTTCAGCCGTCCCGTTCGCTTGGGGTCGGTAAGCCATCGTAGCCCGCTGTCGCTGGCCCAGGATCTTATTGAAAGATCTGAAGAAGTCAGCCATAAATCCCGGCTCTCGATCGTGTCGGATCACTTCGCTGGCTCCAAATCTCCTGAATACGCATTCCTCGTAGGACTCCGCTATCGTTTGTGCGGTCCTCGACGCGCTCGCCTTCGCAATCACATACCCCATAAACAGATCCACCCAGATCAACAATTCAGTGTTACCTTTGTGTGACTTGGGCAGCGAGGGAATATGGTCCATCGCGATGATCTGGAAGGGATAGGTCGCTTGGATGTTGCCCGGCGATTCCCATTGGAGTGTGGGCCGCCCCTTCCCCGTCTCGCAGTCCACACATTCTCCGACATAGCGCTGCACGCTGCGGTAAAGCCCTCTCCAATGGAAATGATCTCGGATCCGCTGATACGTTCGCCCGATGCCCGGGTGCCCTCCTTCGAGACTAGAGTGGTAGTGATGCAGCACATCTCGCTGCAGCGTCTCAGGGATCACCAGTCGCATCAGCCCATCACGTTCTTCCGTTGTTCTTTTGGCGGGCGGACAGTAGAACAACAGTCCGTCCAAATCCACATCATAGTCGGGCCCGACGGCGTTGTAGGACTTGATATCTTCAGGGGGCAGATCTTGCACGGTCCCCACTAGATACTTCTTCAGCCCGGCGATCCACGCTTCCTCGTCTTGAGCTTGTTTGATCCGACCAATTCGCAGGTCTCTCACCACTTCTTCCTGGAGCACCGCGGGGCGAGATCGGGACTCGCCGGCTGTCCTCGTCGCTACTGGGCAGACCCTGGCTGTGAGATCCCTTTCAACTTCCCTCGCCACCAGGATCTCTCTAAGGCGATTCAGCGTTACCAGATCCTCAAAATCAGACTCGTCTTCCACGTTGACTCCGGCCTGGCGTTGTAGGGCTGCACCTGCCAGGCTATCTGCGCTCCCATTCCAGTCTCGCTTGACATGGAGCAGCTCATGATTTGGCCACGCCAATAACTGATCCAGCGCTTTCTGCCTTAAAAGCGTCAAACCGGGGGCCTTGCAGTCGATCTCTCCCCGTACTTGTCGGATCACCAGATTGGAGTCGCCGCACACTACCAGACGCTGCTGGGTTTCTCCCTCCAGTAAATCCATGCACAGCAACAGGCCTCGATACTCAGCTTCGTTGACTGTCAGGCCGTCCACATACTCCGATCGGGCCTTCACCACTGTCCACTCGGGCAATTTCCACAAGATCGCGCTATAAGCGACTCCACCGCGCTTGACGCTGGCAGATCCGTCAAAGCTTACCACCCACAGACTTTCTCCGGGGTACACCGTCGGGATCGGGGCCTGGATCTTGCGTCGAGGTTCCTTGCGGGGTGCGATGGCGATTAAAGCTTGATCCACCTCGGCTCGGGGAGTGATAGTTGCAGCAATCGCCCCCAAGATCTCGTCCTCTCCTTTCGCACACTTCACGATTTCGAGGGTCCAAGGGGATAGCAGAGCAGCCCACTGTCCGAGCCGGCCTTGCAGCCCAGAGTATCTGAATAACCAGGCCAGGGTCGAGTAGCGGGCCAGTACCTTGACTTCCCGTCCCACCAACAGATTATGTCCCAAATCCAAGATACGGAGCAAGGCTAACACCTCCTTCTCCACGATCCCGTAGTTCAGCTCGTTTGACTTCAACGTACGGCTCGCGAACATAACTGGGTGGAACACCTCCTCATGCTCTTGCATCTGGGCCGCCGAGATCGCCCAATCATTAGCATAGACGACCACCACTGGCTGTAGTTCGGGTTGGAAGTGGCGCAAGATCGGCGTGGTCGCCACCTTCTCCTTCAGCTTGGCGAACGATCTGTGAGCCCGGATCCAGCGTAAATCGGCCTCAACTGGCCCGTCGACTCTTCCCACCCCGTCGTCTACGGCTGCTGCCAGATCCTGGATCCGAAATCGGTTCTCCGGCTTACTCATAGCTGCAAAATCAACTTCTCGTAGTTCGTACGACACTGCGGCGTAGATCGCGTAATCCTCAATAAACTTACTGTAGTAGTTGAGGCTCCCTAAAAAGGATTGCATGGCCCGGAGAGAACCGGGGAACGGTAGTTCCGTCAACGCCGATAGATCCTTCGGGTTCGCCTCCAGTCCATGGCTCGACACCTTATGCCCGAGATATTCCACTCGATCCTTACCCCAGAAACTCTTTACCACACTAATTGACAGGTTCCACTCGTCACACACGTCGAGCAAACCTTCCACCCTGTTGCAGAGGTGGTCCCAGGACTCGGCCGTGATCAGAATATCATCAATGTAGGATCTGCGCCCCAGCACCGACTTCTTGCCGTCGTCCTTAGGTTCGGAAGGTATCAGATCCGGGCTTGTCTTTGGATCCGGCTGCCCCGGCACAGGGCTCCCTTCCAATCGTGGGATCCGCGTGAAGCCGTACAGCGCATTATCGAGCATCCGCTGATAGATCTGCGGGGCATTCTTCAGGCCAAAGGGCATTCTGTTCCACTCGAACAGTCCGAAGGGGGTGATGAACGCCGAGATCGCGCGTGCGCGGTCCGTCATAGTCACAACCCAAAATCCGCTTGCCATGTCCAGCGAGCAGTACCACAGCACCTTGTCCGGATCTTCCAGTAAGTCAGCGATCAGAGGCATCGGGTAGATCATGAGCCTCGTTAGGCTGTTGACCAACCGGTAGTCAATACAGAGTCGGATATCCACTCCATTCTTCTTGATGATCACCACGATCGGCGAGGCCCAGGGTGAAGTCGACATGTTTATGATCCGAGCCCCAAGTAATCCCTTGATCAGATCTGAGAGCTTCTCCCGAAACTGAGGAGCTACTTTGCGCACCCGCTGCGCGATAGGCTTAGCGCCTCCCACATCGATGTCGCAGACAATTCCTCTTGCTGCGGGGGGCAGTGCATTGCCCTTTCCGATGAGCAGGTGTCGGCGCCTCCAGATCAGCCGTCGTAGTCGATCTATCTCCCCAGCTGAGTTGACAGTCGGATTTCCCACTTGGATGTCCTCTATTGTCACATCTTCGGTCGATTGCGTAACTTCAGGCAGCACAGCCATCTCTGACTCCACTTCTTCGGCTCTGAGATCGCCTCCTTCATGATAGCACACCTGTTCATCTTCCACCGGGACATCGACTTCAGCAGTCATTCCTCCAGAAGTCGGATCCGACGGCGCTGCCTCCGGAGTCGGCTCTTCCAAGTCCTCCCGACCTTCCTTCGAGACGCTCGTCATCTCCATCGTACTCTGGCTCTCTGATTCGTCCACTGCTTCGTCTACATCCAAACTTGGACCGGCTGTTGACTCGAGATCTCCATCCCGGGGAATTGGTGTTAAGTTGTCTGCATCCGTGTCCGGATCTGGCAAATCTACTGCTACGTGAACGGGTGCCTCTGCTTCCGGGTCGGGAAGGTTCTCCGCGACTTGGACAGGTAGGACAAATCTCTGCTCCCCCGATCTTAGTCGTTGATCGCTGTCTGGGTTGGGCTTGCGCAATATCGCCCGCGGGGTTGGATAGGTTGGCCGTTCTACTGCAGGTAGATCTGGCTGGTCTGGACGTTGGTACTTCTCCGATACTTTGGCGTCCGTGGTTGCCTGTAGAGCCAGATTCTGCCACTCTAGGTAGCGGCGAGACCCGGCTGTCACGAAACCCTGCAGTCGAGGCACCCGATCTCCGGCCAGCCACATCGCTACCCGTTCATCCCCTTGTAGGATCAGCTTCTTCTCTCCGATGTTCGTAATCGTCAAGTATAACGCTTTGCCTGGTCCTCGACTCAATGTCGGCACCCATCGGCTTCCCCTGGTCACCCACAACGTGTCCTGATCCGAGTTTTGCTTCCGCATGGGCACTTCCATCGAATCTCCTACGTCGATCTGCAAATGCTGGTCCAACCGGACGACCCTTGCCTTGTCGTTATACAACTGGCGTCTGCCGCTAAGCTGGATCCGCACCTCATCTGGGAGACATAGTGACCCATCAGCTAAATCCAACCGGATCCCTGCCGGCACCATGAAATCCATCCCCAGGATAGCTTCTTGCCCCGACAGATCACCAACCCAGATGTCAAACAAATACACCAGGTACCCTGCCAGCGTGATCTTGATCCGCGTCCTTCCGGCGGTCGAGTATACCGTATCTCCGATGCCTACACAGTCTTGACTCTGGCTCCTATCCACATAGCACCCCATCCGCTGGACGAACGTAGTGTCTACGATAGACACCTCGGCGCCGGTGTCGAGGAGCAGGATAGCTTTCTCATTGTTGATCTTCACTGTGATCTTGGCCTGCCGGAACCATTTTCCGGGTGCATGATGCTTCCAATATCCTCTCGATTCTCCGGGCAGCAGATCTGGATTCGGATCCCCGGCCCGCTTACATTCAGCCACGAGACTAGGCTGATGGTTCGGGGAAATGTCTTCCCCTTCCGTAGGCGAGAACCAGAGATCTGGGTTTTGTTGCTTCCAGTACCCACGCGAGGTACCGGGGTCGAGATCGATCACTTCGGCGGCCTCTGCTCTGTCGAAGTCACCCGCTGGGCAAAGACTGGATATGGCGGCAGTGCGTTTCCCATGTAGATCAAATGTATTATCACATAGATCTGGCCTTCTGCTAGCTTGATCTATTGATGGCTTGTTCACGTATGCATAAATGCAATACCTAGAGCGCTCGGCTCGTACCGGATTCCATCCCGGCGAGCGTCCTAGTTTAACATCTTCTCTGCCATCTCTGGCAGCATCCCAGCATGTTTAACTGGATCAAACCACTGGCGGATCTGGTTGTAGAACTCCTCCATCGGGCACTTCCCCATGTCGTGCAGTTCTCCACATCCTCGGCATACGAACAGGCAGTGATCTGCCGGGTGGCCTCTCTTCCCGCACTTCTTGCACGTCAAACGTCTCCAACAACCCAGATCGGTGTGCTTCTTGGAGCCACAGTGAGAGCATCGCCCCCGGTCAGTGTTGTCCGTTTGATATCGTGGTCTCGTATCCCCGGGTTGAGGGTCTGGGGTGCGGCGATCCGATGGCTCGCGATCCGAAGCCTTCTGCTCTTCTCCGGACGGCGGGGTTTCGTCGCTTGCGGCAAGGTAGATCCGGCGATGTTCATCTCGATCCGAGTCCGATCCGTCTGAATTGGAGTCTGACTCCGAGTCCGGCGCCTGGATCTGTATCGCCCGCACTTGTTTGGCCGAGGCGGCTGGTGCCGGCGATGGAGCTGCCTTCTGCCTGTACCGGCTGGATCCAGCGGTCGTCTTCTTCTGGCGACTCTTCGCCCTGTCTAGGGCCCGCACCACTTCCTCCAAATCATCTGCGTCCGACAGTCGTAGCATCGTCAGCTTGTCGGCCAGCTCAGGATCTCCCAGTGTCTCGATGAAATGGTCCACATGTTCTTTCCGTTCCTTGGTGCCGCCGTCCTTGACCTTCAGTCGTGCTCGTAAGCCCGCCACGTTGAGCCTGTGCAGGTATTCTAGCGCAGACTCATCTGAGCGTTTCCGAGCTTGGTAGTATTGGCGGGCTACTGAGATTCCGAACCCGCAATATTGGATCTGAAAGCTCCTGAGTAGTTCGGTCCACTTGTTGCGGGTGGACCTCGGCAGCTGCCGGTACCAGTTCTTCGCCGGCCCTGACAGCAGGTCTGCGAGGGTCAGGCACTTCTCTTCGTCGGAGGCTTGGTCACGCATGAAAGAAGACTTCACCTTGCTGATCCAGGCCCTCGCTCGATCTTCGTCTTGGTCCTTCCCCGTAAACTCCTTCAAGTCTGAGATGGCGGAGATCCGGACTCGTTGAATCAGTGTCGAGTCCGAGGATCCGACCGTTGCCGTGGCTACTGCTGCCGGTGCTGCGGTGGGGAGATCTAAGTCGTCTGGGTCATATTCCCACTGTAATCTCTCCAAGTCTTCCGATCCGGCGGATTCCATTTCCACGTCCCTGGTTCCTGGATTCGGGAGGGTCCTGGCGGCCAAGTTTGGCATGGCGACCTGTTGCTCTCGAAGGAAACGACTCATGGCTGCTTGGAAGTAGGACTCCATCTTATCCGTCGAGGTTGTAGCATCTTCGCTCACGACCACGATATGGGGAGGGGAAGCCGTCGGCTTGTTCACCGTCCCGGAGGTCTTCTTCGCCTTAGTTCGGGTAGGTTTCGGTCGTGACGCCTTGGATCTGGCCTGCAACATCGCGGCACCAGTGGGGCCTAGCGACATCCGTCGTGGCTCCGAAGACTCGTCCAAATCCGCCTCAGCCGCCGACACGAAAGGTGAGGAAGTTCGGTCACCTGTAAAGCCGATCTGGGTCGGTGAGTCCGGGCTTGAGGTCGTGCTGGGGTTCGCAGCCTTCTCTCCGACTATTACTTTCAGCTTGTCGAAGAGTTCCTTCGCCGACGTCAGGTACATCCGTAGATCTGGACGGAACAAGTCGTCCGCATCGAATGCTCCAGCTACCAGGCCCGCTTCCCATAGTAGGTTCATGAGGATCTTGATCGCCTCCAGCTTATTGTCTGTCGAAGCTGGTGCCGTCACTGGTCCGGTATGATCTTCGATCTGCGTCGGTCGTAAGATCTGCATAATTGGGTTGTGGGTCATGAAGTCCTGGAGTTCCTTCCTGTGGTATCTGGACTCCAGATCTGCCTCGTTCCATGTTGGGTCCGACGTCTCCGTCTTGATCCTGGCTGGAACTAGTCTGTCCTTGGGCTCGTCCTCCAGATCTGGGGCCTTGAGCGTTGTCCGTTTGGCAGGCACCTTGCCTTCCCACTCCCAGCTGGGCTTTAATATGGGGTCTCCTGTCGGCAGCTTGACTGGCGAGTCCGCGAACGCATACCGGTTTTGTCCGGCTTTAGTTTGTTTTGTTAGTGAGTCTCGATGTGAATCGAGACTCACAGGGGTCCCCGAAGGGACCTGGGGAGGAGGTTGAGGTTTATCTTCCAGATCCGGATCCGGATCTGCCTCCTTTCCGTCGATAGAGTTCCTCCCAGCGCTCTGTCGATCTGCGGTTCTTGCTTCATTCAGCGGCGTCGTCGTCGATCCGAGGTCCGATGACGCCTGGTCCCCTTGCTCTATCTTCACTTTGACTTCTTCTTGGGACTCACGGTGAAATCCCGAGTCACCAGAAGATCCGGGCACGCGCACCATTGTGGTGTAGCGGGATCAGCGAAATCAGCGAGATCGCCAACCCAACTTGCCAACTGCGCCCGAACACCGACTAACGGAGGGGGTACTCCGATCTGCCGTGACGTATGCTGAACTGGGTCACCTTGTGTACCCGTCGGTAGGGCTGGATCTGCTCTTCTGGTGTCTTCCGAAGTGTCAACGCCTTGAAGTCGAGACAGTCTTGGCGAGACGCGGGGATGGGGTGGAGCGGCGTGGAAATCTTCACGCGGCTCGCGGTTGTACTTCCAGATCAAGTGTTCTTAGACTTGGGTCTGGCGGCCTGGATCTGGATCCGGCCGTGGGGTTGCCTTTACGGGGTCTTGTCCTTTACGTTCCCTTTCGGGTTCCTTTCCTTGCGATGCTTGCCGCTTCCTATAGCGGGATCTGTGGTTGTTGAGCGTCGAGGACCCGACCGGCCAAGCTGTGAACTCCGGTGGATCTGGGATCTGCACTTGAGGTTAGATCACTAGGAAGGTCTAAAGCTGGCCAATATATTATCCAGACTTTACCAACACTAGATCTCTTACCGCTGTGTCTTCTACTACTCGCAGGGCCAATGTAGTTCCCGTTTCCAGGCGAGGGAGAAGGCGGTTGCGATGTCCAAGGCAAATTCGATACTGATTTATGCTTAAGTCCGATCCCATCCTACATACCTATCCTTCTATCCAGCTATCATCCCATCGATCCCTACTGGCTCTGCGGCTTCCCTTTACCTTCATTATGGCGTCATCCGGGCCTCTGGCGCGTCGTCATCGCTGGATCCGCAATGCCGAATCCGGATCCGGGGTATCAGATCTGATCCCGATCCTGAGTCCTGATCCCAGATCCGCCCGGTCATTATCCTGAATCAGTGACAGGCCGGGTCTCAGTCTCTCACTTCGCTGGTCAGCTTCGATCTCAGAGTTCTCGGATCCTGCTTCTCCACATTCATATGCGCTCAGAGATTCACAGTAGGAGAAGACGGTACTGGTAACCCTAATAAAAACGTGTTGGATGACAAAAAACGAGGTACATTTGGGATTAGGCGGATCGGTGAGCTGGCTTTTCTTTCTACAGTATTTTGCATCAATAGCGCAGTCATCACAACTCATAACCTTACATAATAGATACGCACAAATCTAAATCATACATATAAAACCATTATGTCATTTACCTGAGAAATAAAATAAGAAGTACGACTGCGCTATTGAGGCAAATTACTGTATCCCGTATAGCATCCCAATAAAATCCAGCTGGCACGGTGGACTGCGGGTTCGATTCCCGCTGGCGACAACGGTCGACACCTCCTCGTCGTAGTCAACCGACACAATGTGCTTGACTGCAAGCAGCGCGGCCACGTCTGGGCCCGTCGTCTCCACGGACGCACTGCCCGGATCACCTTTACGAGCTATGAGCAGTCGACACACACCGCCTCCTCGTCATTGTCGGCCAACACTACGTGCTCGACTGCAAGCAGCGCGGCCACGTCCGGGCCCGTCGTCGCCACGGATGCACTGCCCGGATCACTTTTACGAGATTCGAGTAGTCGGCACACACCACCTCCTCGACATTGTCGGCCGACATGATGTACTCGACTGCAAGCAGCGCGGCCACGTCCGGGCCCGTCGTCGCCACGGACGCAGAGGCCGGCACATCCGGCATCACCTTCACCAGCTTCGATCTTTTACCAGGCACTACCCCCGTTGTAGTCGGCCGACACATTCACACAACTGCGGTCGGCATCATCTTTTCTGCGCGGCGCCTGGTTTTAAACACATTTCAATAATAGTTTTATTATGCGGTTGATAAACGATGAGTTGAAACTCAACCTGTGTTTTTAACGTTGAATTAAACGACGAGGTTGAGATAAACGTTGAGAAACCTACATCTCAGCAAAGTGTACCCGTCCCGGTACGCTGTGATTATGGCAGTTAACTGTGATTGGCCGGTGGCACGTGCCTGTCCCAAAAACATGTGACAGCTCTATACGCATAGCTAAAGCCAAACGAGGGAGATATCAAAGGGACTGCATGATCCGAAAGAATCTAAAAGGACAAGAAGATCTAGTTCACTTTTGAATTTCCTTCCTACCCAGCAAGCTACATCCCCACTCGCAAAGGCTCCTCATCCGAAGACCAAGATATGCTAAGTTACATCTACTTTTACCGGCTTGGCGACTATGGTGAACTATTCAAGAGGCTCGGAATCAAGGATGAATATCCAGCAACACATGGCGTCTACAAGATCGGTGAAACAAGCCAGGATATACCAGCACGAGCAAAGGCACTCATCCGTGAGTTCAGGTTGGAGAAAAAGGAAATGTTCCAGAAAAGGGGCACATTGCCACGCGATCGCGGTGTAAAGTCGCTCCTTCCCGTTGCATGTGGCAATCCGTCTCGTGAAAAAAAGGCGCGGACGGCACTTGAAAAGAAGATGCTTATATTCATGCGGAAACGTTGCCCTAAAATGTGTGTCCATGTTCGACACAATGGAAAGCCTGTAAGAACCTTCAAATGCTGGGAGACCGCAGTTTTGACATCGGAACAAGCAGCCGAAATCGTGGACAAGATGGAAGAGTTGTCAAAAATCAGCGATTTGTGTTCATATGCGCTCAGAGATTCACAGTAGGAGAAGACGGTACTGGTAACCCTAATAAAAACGTGTTGGATGACAAAAAACGAGGTACATTTGGGATTAGGCGGATCGGTGAGCTGGCTTTTCTTTCTACAGTATTTTGCATCAATAGCGCAGTCATCACAACTCATAACCTTACATAATAGATACGCACAAATCTAAATCATACATATAAAACCTTTGTTTATGTCATTTACCTGAGAAATAAAATAAGAAGTACGACTGCGCTATTCAGGCAAATTACTGTATCCCGTATAGCATCCCAATAAAATCCAGCTGGCACGGTGGACTGCGGGTTCGGCAAACGTCCGGGCCCGTCGTCGCCACGGACGCACTGCCCGGATCACCTTTACGAGCTATGAGAAGTCGACACACACCGCCTCCTCGTCATTGTCGGCCGACACTACGTGCTCGACTGCAAGCAGCGCGGCCACTTCCGGGCCCGTCGTCGCCACGGACGCACTGCCCGGATCACCTTTACGAGCTATGAGAAGTCGACACACACCGCCTCCTCGTCATTGTCGGCCGACACTACGTGCTCGACTGCAAGCAGCGCGGCCACTTCCGGGCCCGTCGTCGCCACGGACGCACTGCCCGGATCACTTTTACGAGATTCCAGTAGTCGGCACACACCACCTCCTCGTCATTGTCGGCCGACATGATGTACTCGACTGCAAGCAGCGCGGCCACGTCCGGGCCCGTCGTCGCCACGGACGCAGAGGCCGGCACATCCGGCATCACCTTCACCAGCTTCGATCTTTTACCAGTCACTACCCCCGTTGTAGTCGGCCGACACATTCACACAACTGCGGTCGGCATCATCTTTTCTGCGCTGCGCCTGGTTTTAAACACATTTCAATAATAGTTTTATTATGCGGTTGATAAACGATGAGTTGAAACTCAACCTGTGTTTTTAACGTTGAATTAAACGACGAGGTTGAGATAAACGTTGAGAAACCTACATCTCAGCAAAGTGTACCCGTCCCGGTACGCTGTGATTATGGCAGTTAACTGTGATTGGCCGGTGGCACGTGCCTGTCCCAAAAACATGTGACAGCTCTATACGCATAGCTAAAGCCAAACGAGGGAGATATCAAAGGGACTGCATGATCCGAAAGAATCTAAAAGGACAAGAAGATCTAGTTCACTTTTGAATTTCCTTCCTACCCAGCAAGCTACCTTGGACACTTGACGACGGGGCCGCTGGAGCAGCCACGCCACGGGCTTCGGCCTTCGGCTGCCGATGTTGGTTCGCTGGCCAGGCCAGGATGAAATGATGCCATGAAGTTCGTGGGGTCTAAGTCCATGGCCTGCCGCGTTGTCCTCTGATTCGCCGGATCAGGTCGCAGAGACGCGCCCGAACGGGGGCTCCCCGTCGTGGCCGACGGACGATCTTCGGTGGTCGACGCTTCGGCGGGTAGAGGCGCGGAGAAGCCAGCGCTGCGAACCATCATTTTCTTGCATTTCTTGGCCTTCTCTGCCTCCGCCGGGGTTGCCTTGCGCTTAGCCACTCGCTTGGACGCACGGATCGGAGGGAGCTCAGTCGTTGAGCGAGCAGGAGTAATCGTCCTCGGCCGTGACGTCGACGATGTTGACGGTCGATGTTGGAGTTGGCGCCGGCGCGTCTGCCGCAGCGGGACTCGAAGGAAGCGCAGACTCGGGCATGGTGGCATCGGGGGTCCTTGACCGGTCATGGCGTCGTGGTCGTGTAGAAACCCTCTCTTAAACTACTTGGCTTTCTTGTCTTGGTCAAAAGCTGAGCTGGGGAGCTCGCTCAGCCGCAGCGACTAACAAGGGGTTTTAGACGAGTGAGATGTGGCTGCAGCGACTAACAAGGGGTTTTAGACGAGTGAGATGTGGCTGCAGCGACTTACAAGGGGTTTTAGACGAGTGAGATGTGGCCGCAGCGACTAACAAGGGGTGGTTCGTATATGATATGTGGACCACACCATTAGCTACATTATGTTTAAAACACCACTTCCTTTCGTGCCTCAAGGAAATGAGCCAGCTTTATGCAACTTTTGTTGCTTTCCATGATCAGTGTCGGCTTTGGGGTGTTGTAGCCTAGTTATTTTATCTGCCATTTTATGCAGAGTAGCTATTGCATGCAATAGCAAAGTGCAATATATTAGGCTTCTGTCGTAGACAGCTCCACCGTGATGTAGCGGCGTGAGACCCAACTAATAGGACTGTTGCAGAGCATGGTGATGTATCCACCAATGGAGTATACGGATATGCCGCGTTGTCTGATTCCGGGTATGCCATGATGTTTTCAGTTTTTCCATTCCTCCACGAGTTGTGCCATAATCCTAATTGTCATCCAGGTGGTGCAGGACATGTAATTAGCTTAGTTAATGCATACCGTGTTTATTCATCAGTCCAAAGTGCACGGTCATAATTCTTCGTCCGTCCGGGAAGTGGTAATCGTTTTACTTCTTAACATAGCTAGCATGCTGTGTGTTGACTACCGACGCACGTACCGCGACTGATGCCGACGCCACGTGCGTTGAGGTGGCGGCTACGTCAGTGATAAAGCACGGCGCCGCCACCCAGGGAATGTCCTCGTTCACATCTTGTACCAGATTCGCGTTGTGTGGATTTCGAACCGCACCCCTCAACCCGCTCTTCCCAGATCAGCGGTCGTATTCGGACTGGAGATCACGTCAGGTTCCACCCGGGCGCGAAACATGTATTGGACACGTTCCCTGCAGTACCTGGCGCCCAACATGGGTTCCGGAGGCTGCCAGATCAGCGTCACACTGATCTTAGCCTTTAGATGCTCGTCGACGGGACTCCCACATGGGAGCCAGTATCAAAGCGGGACAGAGCTCATGTAGCGGAGTTTCAGGCTATGCTGCGGAGCCACCACCAAATCGAGGTCAGACCGTAGTAATAATAGCTGTAGGAAGAATAAACATGAAATACGTATTATTTAAACATTGCATTTTAGACTTTACTCCCCATCCGTAGGATGAGTAGGGTCGAGAGGGTACTGCTAGGATCAACTTTAAAAATAAAGCTTGAAGGCTCGAGACAGCCAATTACGAAGCGGTATGGATGAGATAAAAGAAGAAAAACACTTCAGCCCACGCAGTACATTCGAGTATGTCCCTGTAATTTAATCGTGGTTTTAAGAGGGAAGTATGCACAAAATAAAAGTTGGATTCTGAGAGCTACACACCTGCAACGGAGAATCTTATTGTATGAGGTGGATTCTATACTGCCGAAAAGCCGTAGGGCATTCCTTCGGTTCAATCCGGTCGCAGGTTCCCCAAAAAATGGAATCCTATGTTAACCAAGGAACAGCATGCAGGTAGCACACTTAAAGATCTTGTGTCGTGTTTTACAAGCATATGGTATTGCGTACAAAATACAATATAAACACATGCGTATCGGTAGGATTGTACGAATGCTACCCGTACACTTTCGACTTTGGAAGTAAATAATAATGTTATGGAGACCGTACAATAATGCGCTTCTGAGATCCAACACCAGATCTGGCTGCGACTCCAATTCCTGGACCGGAATATTGATGTTGCGAGATGTTCTCGACTCTGAGTCCAATCCATGTACCAATTTCAGAAGCTGGATTCCAAGTATTGCTGGAGGATTGTGAGACGACGTGGGTGAATACTTTTATCGTCTAGGGTGTATAGCGTGTCCGGGGTGGGTAAGACTGGTATTCCAGATGGAACCAGCCCCATGTAACTCGAAACAAACAACAAACTCGAGTCGGTGTGTGACCTTGTGCAATCCCTATAGGTGTCGATAAATTCGGTGAACCGTCTTTCAACCGGAAATGTAACAATCAATTATATATATAAATACAGAGAACTTCCAAGTTTTCTTAACTGAGAGAATTCCGATTGGAGCAAGCTTACGAGCAAAGGCCTTTCTCCAAATAACCAATAACAATACAGAGTTTGTACAAATAATATACAACGTGTCGACTTAGGCTACAACACGGATACAGGGAAATCCGGGTTGGTTGCCCCACCCTCGAAAGAACGAGGGGAATCACAAACATAGTCTTGACACAAGTAATCGAGCTTGAATTTCAGGGTGTGGTCGCTTCTACCTCCTGAAATTGACGATGAATATGAAATGCAGAGGTCCTCCTTCGAGTGCCCACCCACAACGAGTTATATGAAATAGGTAGACAACCCGAAAGCAGCCTTTCTGCGTACCTAATTTGACTTGAGCATGTTGTGAGAGTTCCTTGCGAGGTTGCGCGGCCTTGAACGTCTGTTGGTGTACGCAGGCTCCTCGGGTCTTCCTTCCGGATCCTCCTTTGGGTAGCTCTTGGTCATTGTTTAGGGGGGGGGGGGGTGCTGGGGAATGATAGAATGAACTAGTATCCTGCCCATACTGTCACTGTCGTTTTCGATAAAGCACTGGAGGAGGGAGACTCTACGTCAAAGACTTGCTTTCACTATGTTCTTGAAAATGACTACTTAGTACATCTATTGTCAGCTAATAGCATAATTACAGCCCTGTAGTGTAGTAAAATAATAATAATTGTGGTAGTAAAGTACAGATAGTATTCATTATATTTTATTTTTCCGAGCACTGCTCCACTTCAAGCTCCCGGGCGACACGACGGTCGTACCTGCTGAGCTCGAACTAGACCGTGCGGTCTGTCGAGAAGGGAGTTCCTGTTGACTCTAACCAAGAGTTCTCCACACCTCGATCCTTTTCGTCTACTACCGTGCGGCTCGACATCTGAGAAGTCCGAGCCTGGCCAGAGAGGGGGGGGGGGTATGAATGAATATGATCACTTCTCGGACAATATCTAATGTTGGTATGCTTTCCATTGGCTCGTCAAACGCCAATCCCCGATTTTTATTTAAAAAGAGCAAATCACATAGCATATAGCATCTAAAAAGTGGTTTTTCCTAATATTGATGTATAGGGTTAGGAAGGTCCTCTACACCAGCCGTTCCGACAAAAGGTCTTACAAAATATGTGTGTCGCTATTCAAAACTAGGTGTAGGACATAGCACTTATCCGACCACGTTGCCAAGGATGGGCTTGAACAAGCTTAAGCCTGGCAACACTAAGCGTGCCAAAGCCATGGCTGTAAGCGACTTAATGAAATTTGTTAAATGCGAACATGTAGAGTTGGACTACGTTAAGCGATGCATTGACCAAGACGCTACACGTAAATACACTGTCAGACTGCAACGAGCCGCGATGAAGGACCATTATTAGATATGTTTGGAATGTGGTACGGAGGGTAAAACATTTGCCCGGAGCACCGCCATCAATATTTTAGACAAAGCAAAACGTGCTGTTTGAGTTCTTCCCTGTCCAACGAAACATTGTCGAAGCAACGTTGTTTAGCATGGGAAATACGATTGACATCTTTGTTTAAAAAGAGATGGAAATGAATAAATGCTGTGTCTGCTGTGGTACCTATTTGGGCGAGCATCGAACAAACTCGGAGAAACCTTATCGAGTACACCCTGAAAACCTCAGAATAATTGGTTATCCCACGCGTATATCCGAAAACAACTCTATCGCTTATATCCGGGGAAAAATACCGGACCGGTGAACCCAGTGGACCTTTACTGAAACGATGGTCAGGTCGCCCTGAATGACAAATTAAAAAAACTAAGCTCACTGGCTGTGAGCCCTCACCCCACATACAATCCTCCCACAACACAATCAGCGTGGTACCGCGGAGGCCGACAGCGGCGGTAGGACTGTGGTGGCCGCGGAGAAGTACGCGTTTGTACGGATATGACTATGATTTTATTATGTTTCCTCTCATATTATGTTTTGTTTATGTGCATGATGTTACGTGTTGCCTATGACTTCAAAGCTTTGTCTTTGTAGAAAAGAACTGCATTATAACAATGTTGCAGTTATTGTGAAAACCGACGATTATGTCCTATTTTTTTGCATATCGATCGCTTTAAGCGCTTATTAAGCGGATGAACCCTTGTTTTGATATATATAAACAGGATGCCACTCCGATTTGGCGTCCCTCATCCCTGTTCATATATCGCGGATTGGCGTCGATATATACGCAAATCGCTCCGAATGCCCAGTATCAGCTGGACATTCTGAGGGCTGCTTGTATATATAAACGGCGTCCCAGATCTACGTGGGCTGCGAACTCGACGCTGTAGCATATATAAATCCTAATGAGCACATATTATACTTATCTCTCCGTATATTATGCGTGGAGCTACTTTTGCGCGAGTACTAGCTGCATGTACTCGCAGCCAGAGCTACTCTGGCTGCAGCACCTCTGCGGCTATTTTATAAGCCCAGGAGGCAGAGCGTTCATTAGCACTTGGTCGAGATTTGCATATGGACGCTCTATCGCCAATCCTACGATTTAGTATTTTCTGTACCCATGTTTATATGTTTTCTACCCCTCCTTATCAGTTTAACTGGACTGGACATCTTTGTCGGTTTTCACAATAAACTTGATCTAATAAGACAGACTGAATGAGTTGTTGATGTTGAGGAAAAGTAACAGGTTTGGGTTGTGAAGGAGCGCTCGGTTCACCTTGCGCATGAAGTTCAATATCATGACACCGCAGTCATTGCTGTGGCGTTGAGGTGGAGAGGTTTGGATCCACTTGGTCGCGTACGCCACGCTCCTTTTGTCATTGTGCTTCGCCTCTTCGTTCTTGAAATACCCACTCAGAATATCCTTGATCTCTTAAGTAGAATGGTACTTCTTGGAATCGACGTGCAACATTTAGGGTTTTACGTTTGAAATGGCCAGAACAGTGTTCTCCGTGACGACGAAGCTCCAGTGGTGATTCATGCACACCGGCACAATGATGGTATGGTACTTAATCGTGCGGTGAGACCAGAAGTCACATCGTACGCCGCCTCCATGTTGCCTTGTTTTAGCTTGTACGTATAAACAATAAACCAAACAGCTGGCAGTCGAAATTGAAGGTCGAGCCGTTGCTAGGGATGTGTTCTCGAATAGCATACGAGACCACAGAGTCATCTAGCTTAACGCCCGGGTCAAGCGTCTCTAAAACAATTTCTTCGTAACTTCAAGCCGTAGGTTGTCAGCCTCGGGTTGGAAGGATACAGCCGAAGTACTGCATGCCAGAGTGCTATCCGACACGTTTTCGACAGGAGCCCGTTCGGTCATTTCATCTAGTTCATTAATCTGCACAGGGAAGTCCTTTCACCCGCCACCGAATACTTTTCGGATAAACTCGATACCTTCGGTTGGGTCTTTTCGGCCAAATCGACACCTTTGCGTTGGTTTTTTTGTGGGTAAACTCAATACAGAGCCTTGGGTCTTTTTGGGTTTACTTGATACGTTCTGTTATTTAGCGGCCATCGAGCTGGTGTGTGATCTTTGTGCTTAGGCCTTCTGATAAAGTCCCACGCAGTCCGAGAGGTCATTGCTCTTGATAAATCGAGTAACCCACGAGTTGAGTGACCCTCCCTCTTTCTCGGACACACCTGGAATCGACTTGTCGCACACACCATCGCTGAAAAAATGGAAGTCATCCTAGCGACAAAGAAACACAGTTGGAACGTAGATGACGCATCGCAAGAAACGGGTATTCCACGAAGTACGCTGCTGGGTTATTTAGTCGTCCCAGGGGGCCATCGGCATTGTCATCGTGGCTACAATCCCGAGGGGTTTGTTTGGGAAGAGCAGAAGCTTCATGAGCTCGAGACGAGTCTGCGGGCCGCCTTCGAGAAGGTGATCCGCTCATTCGGTACAACGTCACGGGGCACGAGCAAACTGACGACAGACACCTGAGGGTCAACTCGGACTTGATCTTCGTCAGCCACAAGATCAACGCAGTACTATATGACATTCACACAATGGGTGCCTTCCAAAACCTCCATAAAACGGTTTTATCGAAAAGCTCTAGCGCGTCCTTTATGCTCTCTACTCGCCCAATTAAAACCGTGGAAATCGCAGCTGATAAAAACCACTGCCGAAACTATCATTGAACGGGACGTGTGTCCCACCTTGTGCGACACATTCTGACATTTTAACTGATTGTCACTATGATTGCACCGACGAGGCATTTACGTGTAGGACAAAATGTTTGAAAAAATCTCTATTAATAAAGATCTCTGACGGATTCAAATGTCGCCTCACCCCTCTGCGTGCAACACGGCAGTGTTGACATAAGTGCTTCTTCCAGCAGGACCATGGTGTCGCACGCAGCGGGCTTGTTCGTGACTCTGTATGCTGCCGAGCAACAACGGAGACGTGCGCAGCAGACCCTGTCGGAGCTACGTCGAAAGCTGCACGAAGAGAGGCGGCGCTGGGAGTGGCAGATTCTGGTTCGGATGATGCACTACATTACACTGGACTCCTTAAAGAACCCAATCTGTTCGTTGATGAACTCTTGGAACAGCGGCACGGATGAAAACTTAATAACAATCACGAGTTTGTCGAGGTGTGTATATTATATATAGTAACGTATAGTAACGTGTACGTGATAATCTTCCTTCTTGTGTTTGGGTGTATATCTGCTGTGTAGGGCTTCGTTCAACTTGCTCTTGTTCAGATTCGCTGCCCACTACGAAATTCCTGTGTTTAATTCGAAGGGCGGTCGCCCGCGAACGCTGCAGCACCATCACCAGGTGCTGGGGCTATTGCTTGCATTTTAGGTGGGGTGTGAGTTCCGAGGGCGCTTATGTTTGACCTTTGGGATTCCCCCTACTACGCTAACACGGGTCCGGAACGCCGCGGAAGATGCTCTCGCCGCTGCCCTAGTTGGGTTCGCGCCTGCCCGAATAGTGTGGCCTTCTCTCGCGAGGCAGAAGGCTCTTGCCAGGCTTGTGGTAGCCAAAGAGTCTATGCTGCACTCCACGTGGGGATTTCTAGACGGTAAAAACTGCAAGGTAATGTCTTGATATACTGTCATCACATATGTATTGATTCGGAAGCTTATATTCTTGTCTCTGTTGTTTGTATTTACAGGTGCAGCAGCCACCCGAGTCAGACATTCAAAACGCCCATTACAACGGGTGGTTACACGCCGTCTACGTTACGGGCACATTGTGTTTTTCGGCAGATGGATTTATCGTCTGGGCAAAACATAATTGCCCAGGCTCGTGGAACGATGGAGACACAAGTTTAGATTTTAGATGGCGGCTGACTTCGCCGGATCTGAATCCTGACGAGCGGTTCGGCGTGGTTGCAGACAGCGCGTTCCCGTGCAGCGGGGTCGTGAAAGGGAGAATATTAACGCCGCTGAAGGACGGAGACCTCGGCAGATTGCACCCATCCGTTCGACCGGCTGCTAAGGCCTTATCGGGGGCCATTACTTCTATCCGCCAAAGTGCGGAATGGGGTATGGGCTCTATAGTGAAAGTGTACCACAGACTTCTTATTCCTCTGCCTAACGATAAGGAAAAACGCAGACAGCGTCTAGATAACATATTCAGGTTAGCAAACAACAGAGTGTGGACGGTTGGCATTAGTGAAATTCGTACAACGATTGTCCATGGGTTAGAGGATAAGAGATATGCTAACATGAATTGAATTTGTTGTGTGCGACTTCACTCAGTAGCAACATCGACTCGGTAAGCCTACAGGGGTCTACTTTTCAGTTGAGCCGCTAATTACTCGTCTATATGCTCGAAGTCAGCAGTAGCATCTGCTCGTGCCGTTGCCTGGCCTCAGCACGATCGAGCTCTATGCTCGCCTCGAACTGACGTCGATGTTCGGCTTCCTCGTCGCGTCGCTCTGCGCGCTCCAGTTCTTCTTTTGCGTTCATAAGTCTCTCGCTTTCTGATCTCGTCCTCGCGGTCCTGAAGTCGTCGAGCCTCGATGGCGGCTGCCTCCGCACGTCGAACCAGCTCTCGTTCTTCTCGATCGCACTTCTCGTCTGCACGCCGCTCCTCTCGTTCCACTCGGCGTAGTTTAGCTTCAGCCTCGGCGCGCCGATCCCCATCTTCGCTAAATATCAACAGTAGCTCTTTCATGTCAGAGCCCGTAGAGCCGCCTCGCGGAGCTCATTTTCCAGTGCCTCCATGCGTTTCTTCGCACGAACACGCTTCGACGCCGTATAGGTAGATGGTGTTGTAGATTCAGTGGCTGGGCGCTTCGATTTGGCTCTAGGGGTTCGCCCCCCCCCCATCTCTTCAAAGTTGTCTCTTAAAACACGCAGACCTCGGCCTCCGAGCCGATTGCTGGTGGCGTTCATACGGCGAAAGCGTTCTGCTTCCGCCGCATCACACGTTCTGGGTTTCGCGTGAGAGCGGAGCCGTCGGGCGAAGCCGTGGAATCGATGGGCGTGCTGGCTCGAGCACGTGGACGACCTACAGCGCGTGGGGTGGGGTTCATAGCTAGTGTAGATTATCTAGTTGAAAGAGGAGTACCACTTGAAACCAGGGGGGGGGGGGGGGAGAGGGGGTCGAAGTGGTAGTAGTCGTCGAGGTTGACAATCCATCGAGGCCGTCGGCGACGGTGAGCAAATCGCAGCTTTCAATCGACTGGCTGTCTTGCTCTTCGTTCTCTTCATTCGACGACTCCGCCTCGAAGTCCGCTGCAAACTCCACGGGAACAAGTCCTTGAGATGTAGCCACAGTTCCCGTGGAGTCTACACAAACCACTCGAGACTGCTCCTGAGGAATATCTGAATCAGCATTGAGTGTGGTAGTAGCCGAGATTTCCTCAGCGCAATTTGATTCGGTGGTTTCGAAGTTCTCGTCGGCCGAAGGGGAGGCGTCGGACGCGTCGCCCTCGTCCGGCTGTCCGAGAGCGTGATCACCGCCTTGAATGGGGGTTAAGCCAGCTCGTGCGCGCTGGGGTTGGTCCTCGTCCCCATTCAAGGCGTTGTTCACCTCATGCAGTAGTTGGTTGTCGTCAGCACCGTTATCCTGACCGTCATGAGACGGGTGAGCGCCCCCCCCCCCCCCTTGCACTCTATGGCGTACTGAACCTCATGAGCGAGCAATACGGCTTGTTGTCGTCTAGATAGATTGTCTCCTTGATTTCCCGTAGGCTTCGGCTTCGCGTAGAGCTTGCGAAACTTCCGCCGGAGCGAATCAAAATCACGCGCAGCCCACGATCTCTCCTTCGAGGAGTTGTACTCGACGGCTACGGACTCCCACATATTCCTACCGATAGGCACAAACTTGCCAGCTACGTCACAAAGTAGCAATTCGTCTTTGTCGCTGTAGTTGTGGTAACCTGCCTGTCGACCTCGCTAGCAATATACAACGCATACACATGTATTAGATGGTTGAGTGAGTGGCACAGTATTGATGGGGGGGGGGGTAACGCGTCGTATGCACTTCGCGGGAGCTGCGCACCACCATGTTGGCTTCCACGACGCTAGCTGCGGCTGATAATTGAGCGAATGAACCCATACAACCGAGCGGAGGTAGTGTAGGAACCAGGGAGGCAAATGTATGAGTTGTTGTATGTGTAACCTCAAGTAAAAGCTTCGAATTTGAAATGATTCATTTACACAACTTTCACACAATTCATAGGCTAAGGAAGAGGTGGGGTGCGTCGCTCGTATCCTACGCGACCTGCGTCGACGCGTAAAGGTGCTGGAGGTCACGGTGTTGACCACTAGCCCACCCACAGCGACACAGGAACCAGAACTTGTCGCCGTAGGACACCGTGACCTCCTCACCGGGGTAGATATCCCTCACCATAACTGCGACGACGGTAAGACGCCGGCCGGTCTGGACCTCGTGAAATCTCGTGGTGGGGTCGCAAGTGTGATTCAAGAAACGCAGCTTTCCTCCTGCGTTCTGGGCGTCGAGGCCCACGTACTTGTTGCCCGTAGTCCTCGTCCGCAGATGCATGCGGTAGCCTTCGTTTACAGGCCCGTTTCGGCACGGCGGCTCTAAGAGTTGTAGATGGCCGAAGTACTCCTCGATCACTTCACCCGCCAGAATAGCAGCCGTAGCCACGAGTCCGCGCATGCCAGAGCGCAGGTTGCGCGCGATGGTAAGCGCTCCACTCTCGTGAAGCCCGTTCCCGCCCCCGCCCCCCCCCCGCATGTACAATTGTACTCCGTGCAAAATCGACTGCTCTCAGCGTTGAGGCATGTTGAAGCCACACACACCCTTTCACAGCCGACACCTCCCCTCGCACCCGTGCTCATACCTGGAAATTTCCAGCGCCGGGGGGGGGGGGGGGTATTTCGCCACGAGCTGCTTCACGTCGCTGGGCCACGGCTCGAGTCGCCAACCCGCCATTCTGTCGAATGGGGGGAGCCCCCACAACAACAAAACCAGGGGAACTACTTGGCGTTGGGCGACCTTTTCGCGCCTTGAAGCTGCTCAAGATCGCTCGCGAATCATTCGATTCAAACGAAATCTCTCAATCTCTCAATGAGTGATTAAGTTAGACCCATACTCACTCTCATTCATATAATACATACGTTGTAAAGCCATATTGGGTGGCGTATACCCCCCCCCCCCCCCCCCCCCCCCCGTTGACGAATGCGCTCGAGCGGAATCTTGATCCGGAACTCCAGATCACTGAGACGCAGGTCGCCATCGTCCCATGAACCTAGAGTCAACGGCCCCAAAACCACTACGCAGAGTATAAGTCGAGTGGTAATGTGGAAGTCACCATGTCATCCAGTGTTACCTCGGTGAAGTATTGGAGCTCCTGTTTGTCGGTGACCCGAATGTGGCAGAGATGATGGTCAATCTCGGTGGTGAGAGCGCGCTCAGCAGTAGAGGCAGATTGATTAGTCATTTGCGATAGGGCTCTTTTAGCAGCGGAAACAACTGCGCCCTCGACAATCGATATCGACCCGACATCGATATCAACCCGTGAGCTTAGCCCGGAGCCCGCAGCGCAATGGACTAGTCGACGTAGGCGTGGTGGGTCCAACAAGCTAGTGGACCTGGTCATGGGCCCGCTCCAGCTAGCCAAGACCGCCGGTACTGCTGCTGGGGGCTTGGTTCTAGACGCTGGTGTAGACAAGGCCATTGACGCTCATTATGACCGTCGTCCGGCCTTCGTCAATAGCCCCCCCCCCCTCCCCTCACATGGGCGGTACAGTATCATCGAGATTATGAAGGAATGTAGGTGAAAAAGGAACATAATGAAGGAGTGATGATGACTTCACTCTCGTTGCAGTAGTACAATACTTCTTCTGTTATCGGCTCCACGGGAGGTCACCTTTTTGGTGTATGAAACAGCATCTTATCGTCTGGCACGAAGCAGGACCGCACGCCAACCATTAATAACGAACTGACGTCAGTTATGCCATGATTATGTGCACACATTTACACCGTAGGCGGCACACCCGCAGATATGGGAATAAATTCAATTTGTTCTCTGGATTTTTGGGCGTAGCCCCATTACTGCGAGCTTGCTTTTCAACGTTTTCAGCTACCCTTGCTTTAGTCACTTTACTTTTAACAAATCGCAGACCTTGCACTGTTTTCGCTTTGCAAAAATGACGCGGGTTAGGAGGCATCACTAAACCGAGGTCCCGGGACCTGCGATCGGCCGTGGGGTCCCTCGTGGGTATGGCTTTAAGGACATTTTTGAGTATGGGTTGAACTGAGTTGTAAACGTTTACTACTAGTATTCTTATCTGACGAAATCCTTAAACACATCTGGGATAGGAAGTATATATAGGGCTAAGCCCGGATATACGCGGCTGGATTCGCTGGCGTTGACGGGGCTTGGCTGAAGCAAGGTCACCGGTGACGCAAAAGCTTCATGACTTATGTAGACGTGCGGCCAAGGGAGCAGTGTCGCACTGCTTTTAGTTGAACCTCGTTCTTCCGCGGAGAGAGCAAGTTTACAGGTCGAAATACCGGTGCTTGGCCGGCGGCAGAAAAAAATGTAACTTATCACAATCGGGTACTGACTGATACTTCTGCAATATAATAATCATTGCCAACGTCGAATTGGGTCTCTCTATCAGCTACATAGTAATACAGTAGATCGCATGCTCGACCCACAACAAAATACTACTATAATACAGTACCATAGACATGCATTTGCAGGGCTCCTTGCATTTGCACTCCATCGCCAACTCGATCTGCTACGGGCGTGATTAATACAAACCCCTGTGTAGAGATCAACCTTTTTCTACGGAGGTCAAAAGAAGGCAAGTTCACACTAGAAATCCGTACTAATATATTATAATTGCTGTGTTAACAACTCTTGAAATCTGTAGTACAAGTATTACACTAGTACTTAAGTAGTAATACAATCGTACTGGCTTGTATTGCATCTTTGAAATACCAATCTAAAATATGGACGTGTGCCGACAGGATACATATACTGGTGTTATAGATCAGCGTCGATTCATATACTTCCACATTATCTCTCCTTGACCATTTTTCTTAAACTGTGCGATATAATAATACGCCAATATATTCGCAAAATAAGTAACATTTTGTTCTCTGGATTTTATATCCAGAGTCCTACCCGGGATTGGAATGAGGTGGGAATCCTTACTATTTTTATAACCTGCAGAAGCAGTAGAATCAGTACGACTACATCCAAGATATAGCATAAAAATCTACCTGTAGCTTTGGATAGCCTGTTTGATGTTTAAGCAATGCAGTTATGTTGACCCATCCAGTTGAGATTAGGACTAAATACCTGTTGCATTTTGTAACTTGCATTGAGATATAATACCTGCTGAATCTTATGCACTCAAGCGACAACGGATTATATCTAATACACTCGAACGACAGCGTTTGCAGGGTGTCTCCTGTTTCGTACATGGTCCTCCTCTTCCGTACTGATCGTTCTTCGATCCAGCTAGCCCAATCGTGACGGATATTCCAGTTCGCCGCTAAGTTCCTGCGCTGCCCAGTAACAATCTCGACGCCAGTAAAACGGAGCCCCATACAAGCCGGCTTTGAGCGTGAGTGCGATTAAGATGCCGATGAAAAGCCGGAGAAATATCGGTGTAACCGGTTGCATTTTTGCTACAGGGTCGGAGAGGCGGTGGGTATCTTTCATGAGAATACCAAATGATGGAGTAGTTTAAAGTACCAGACTAGCGTGACGTCGATGGTACCACTGGATGCGTGCTAACTTTAATCGAAAAGTGCCGTACTGGATACCTCGCTTGTTACCATTTCAACCGTAACGCCAGCTTTATAATATATAGGCTATGAAGACGGAAGGAATCGGGTGTCTCAACTACACAAAGGGCTCTATGGACTCAAACAACCATCGAAGATTTAGAATGGCACGCTTTACAAGGTGTCAGTGGAACTCGGCTTTGTGCAGTGCACATATTATGCTGGAGTATATTGGAGACGACGCAATGGGCGTGTGGTTTTTCTCACCGTGTACGTGGACGATATTGTGATGGCGGGAACGTCTGCGGAGATCAATGAAGTGATTGGGCAGCTAGGACATCACTTCAAGCTCAAGATCCTCGGTCGTGTGAAATATTTACTCGGAATGGAGGTAAATTACAAACCGGGACACATGTTGTGTTTCTCGCAGACTGCTTACATTGAGCGTCTTGCACAGAAGCTTGGCTTGACGTCAGCAAGACCTGTACGTTCCCCTCAGTTCCACCATGATAAGACAGTGAAAATCGAGACTGATGAGAGCAAGATCAATGACCCGAGCTTGCCGTTCCGGGAGATCGTTGGGTCTCTGAAGTACCTTGTTGCGTGTACTCGTCCAGACCTCGCGAATGCAGTAAGGACTCTGGGACGATACATGAGCGCCTACACGGTGGATAACTTCTGTGCCGCACAGCGAGTAGTGCTGTATGCATTGGCTTCGAAGCGCATGGGGGTGGTGTACAGAATGACACCTGAACAGCATATGCTGGATGCTTTTAGTGATGCTGATCATCAGTCGTGTCCGGAGACGAGCTGATCTGTGACGGGCTTCTTGCTACGTATGCATGGTAACATGTGGATGTGGAAGAGCCTCAGTCAGCAGTAAGGTCTCTGGGACGATACATGAGCGCCTACACGGTGGATAACTTCTGTGCCGCACAGCGAGTAGTGCGGTATGCATTGGCTTCGAAGCGCATGGGGGGTGGTGTACAGAATGACACCTGAACAGCATATGCTGGATGCTTTTAGTGATGCTGATCATCAGTCGTGTCCGGAGACGAGCTGATCTGTGACGGGCTTCTTGCTACGTATGCATGGTAACATGTGGATGTGGAAGAGCCTCAGTCAGCAGTAAGGTCTCTGGGACGATACCTGAGCGCCTACACGGTGGATAACTTCTGTGCCGCACAGCGAGTAGTGCTGTATGCATTGGCTTCGAAGCGCATGGGGGTGGTGTACAGAATGACACCTGAACAGCATATGCTGGATGCTTTTAGTGATGCTGATCATCAGTCGTGTCCGGAGACGAGCCGATCTGTGACGGGCTTCTTGCTACGTATGCATGGTAACATGTGGATGTGGAAGAGCCACAGTCAGCGGCGGGTTACTGAAGATACCTGCGGATCGGAACTTGTGGCTTGCTGCAAAATGGTGGTGTGGGCTTGAGAGCTTCTGTTGGAACTGAGCGTTGCCGATGAACATCTGTAAGTGCCGCTTTGGTGTGACAACCAGAGCACGATTGAGGTGGTGGCATGCAATGGCAACACTTCAAGAGTTCGTCACATGGCGAAATATGCACGTTTTATCAATGAGTATGTCCAAGCTAAAGAGCTGGATGTGATGTACGTGTCAACCGTTGACAACCTTGCCGACGTGTTCACCAAGGCGTTGGGCCCGGTAGAATTTGAGCGTCAACGGAGCCGCCTGAACGTGAAAGATGTGTCAGAAGCGTGGGAGATGGTCGATGCCTTTGAAGGCATGGATGCGACCACCACTCAAGACGCTGCCATGAATCAAGTTGATTTGGACGTTGATATGCAAGAAGCGTAAAGCTGCTAGCGCTGGCTAGTGGGATTGATCATGTAATGCATGTGTGCATTTCAAACAAGTGTCAAACGAGAAATGAAGTGGGAGTACGAGACTTCAGCGGACGAACGAGGTGACAGTTAGCAGTGAAAGATTAGGCCATTGGGTTTAGTCATTCGAGTTAGACACTAATGAATAAGACGAGGACAGGTTGTGAGTGGTTGTGCCTATGAGGGAGAAGTAAAGGTCTGAGGAAACCTCTGCGGAGATTTTCTTGAAAGGACTAAAGCCATGATTGGCGCTCTCTCGCTCACCAGTGTGAGCCGAAGTAGTCATCGAGTACCGAACGGGGTTTTGGCTGCGGCCTTCCGCGATGCAACTCAACACTCCTCACTTCTCAAATCTCCAGCTAAAGCTCAAGACAGACTCACAGCAATCTCGCTTCGCTGCGCTTCGTTCTAAACCAAGCTCTACTCTGGTGCTGACGAGGTCAAGTCCCTCGTAGGTTATGCGCCATATTATGGCGAACATTCCCAGCTGTTAGTTAGCCTCGTGGACGTCGCTGTTAACCCCTTAGCCGGGGGGGGGGGGGGGGGGGGTATTATGCTATTCTGAACAGTATAGGAGCATTTTGGTTTCACTATGCATCTAATTCCGCATATTTTTAAAATTATAATGTTGGTTCCCCTTTGCCGATTTCCAGCCAAGCCACTCATTCTTCTTTTTCACCGAGTGAGAGACAAGCGATAGCGCATTGCATCCATTTCAACGCCATTTAGCCACTTCATCGGAAGGAGTAATGGCTGTTGAATCTCGCTACGAAACTTTAAGCCCAGTACATTGTGCCGTGTTGTGCTCAGGTGTGTCCATGTAATTGATGTTTTAGCTCCAATAACTGCAATACCGAGAAAGCTCGAGCAAAATACAAAATGTGTTACCCAATGGGTTGTGTTGATACTCGCTCATACTCTGTGTGACAGATTCAATTAGGACGGCAAAGACTCGTTGATGCGAGATTAGTGACAATTGAAGAAGGAGGCCAGATAGAAGTCAGACTTTAGTTTCTTGCAAAACTGCACGCGGAGGTCGTTGAGTAGAAGGATTACTTTTGAGTAGCGGGTACATGTCGTCTGCATTTATGGGATTACCGGTACAATAATGAGTAGCGCAGCAACTGTACGTGATGTAGCTGCACTACGTACGTTCTAATGCGGTTGATGCTGGACAAACTAAGCGACAGAGCAGACCTCCGCTCTGATCTCGATGGGCGAGCTGGGATTGATCGTCCGTATCAGCGCGGGTGTGTGCAGTAGCTAGGAGACGTTGTTATCCAAGGAATCATGGTCACTCATTACAAACGTTCCCGGTGTTGTCCTGCCTCCTTATCTCGCCTCTACTTCTTTACTCCAAATCTAAAAAAAAATCCGAGATTGCGTGACGTCGTGCACGTAGTTGTAACTGGCTTAAATGAAACCCCGCCAGAGCGTACCTCTTTTGCGGGAATTATTATAGGAGAGGTTAGATACAATGCGCACGAAAAACGTCCGAATTTATATTGGAATAAAGTATTAATACTATAAACCATACCATTTTTTAAGCCGTCCGGGAAGGTTTAAGGGTTTAGTATGCCGTACATGTGACCCCTCCGCGTCCAAGGGATTAACCCCTTAAGCCTGAAGCCACGGCGACCAATTCCTGAATGACGCGATGCGACACCATTGTTTCAAGTGTGATCGATATTTGACCGCGGTAGTATCTGCAACGGTGTGATCAGAGAGTATTGTGTTTAAAGCTTCGAGAAATTTTCGAAGGGCTCGATGACGTGAACCTGTGTCCATCCACGCGATAAGTTAGACCTGGTATGAAACAAGGGTGGAGCCCCGGTTTATCCGCATTGGTGGTGCCACCGCCTTTTTCAATGGAAAGTCAGACAGTCTGATGATCAAGCTACTGGAAAGATGGATGAGCAACTGCTTCTATTCGTATCCAGTGCAGGCCATGCAATGCAATATCTATGTCACATTATGTTTGAGTCAAGTTATCAAGGCTGTACCCCTCACTATTAATACCGACGCAAAATCACCAGAGCTGTTCCGTACTCGCGCGGCTTTGTCTTATACCTGAAGTTACTGACCTTTTTTCGAGCGGCCTCGTGTAGGACTAAACTAAACTTTGTAGATTAAACTCTTAGAGTCGTACAACTTCCTTTGTGAAAAAGGCTATAGCAGCCCCGTTGCATGTACGCTTGGTTTCGCGGTGGTATTCGAACGGAAGAAGGGGGGGGGCGTGTTATTCCGCCAGTCGTCGAGCTAGTCGTTGAGAGACGAGCAATGTGTAGTCTTCAAATATGCCTATCCGGAGCCCCCCCCCCCCCTGATCATCACAGTACAAGTCTCAATATTATATTATAATTGTTTTTAGTTGGTACAGTCGTTTAACATGGTTTTGGCAGGGTGGTCCGCATATAAATCTAAAACTGATCAATATCATACGTAAGATCTATCTGATACACAATATGTTCTGTTAATACCCTGATACATTCTTCTGCGCTAATAGCTTCTGGCATTCCCGAAAAAATACTAGGTACCTGAATGCATTTATAATTGCGTATTGGAAAATCGGAATTATAATATGTGTACCATGATAGCGGGAAAAGACGCGATCACCGTTCGCGTCCTTGTCCAGACCTTCCTTGTGCGGATTACGAACCACGTTCTGAATAATTTTCCCAGGACCATCATTCCCCGGATCAGCGTCAACGTTCGGTTTGGAGGCCAGTGGGACGTGTAACCCGTATTGGACACGTTCCCTGCAGGCTGCTAGGCCAGCGTCACAGTGATCTCGGCCTTCAGATGCTCGTTGGCGGGACTCCAACATGGGATCCAGTATCAAACCGGGACCGAGCTCATGTAGCCGAGTTTCAGGCGATGCTGAGGAGCCAGTGCCAAACCGGGATATGGCCGTAACAATAGTACCTGTATGGAGATTAAGCATGAAATACGAATACAATATTTTCACTTCTTTAGAAGAGAGTTCGTGCATTATATGGTTGTCGGTAAGTTAGTACAACCATCGTCGCGCGAGCGCTGAAATTCCCGCGGGGACGCCAGGTTTGCCTACCTGATCGCGCCTCCGCTCTCGGAAACGAGCCCCCCCCCCCCCCCCCCCCCCCCAGCTGCGTCATCCATCCGGGTCGAGTACACAACCCCCATCGGTCATACTGCTCCCACTAAGTATACAGTCCGGGTCAAGTATACACTTTCCATTGGCTCTATGGCTACACAGTCCGGTTCAATCATAAACTTATCAACGACCATTGACTTTACACATCCCGTTCGAGCTGAATGCTGCTGGTGCTAGTACCGGTGGTAGTTCATGTCGAGCTGCGACCGAGGTTTCCTCTGCTGATTTGATTATCAGTGGAGGTGAACGCCTCGGTCTGTGTTTGACAACCACTCGCAATCCGTGGTTAAATATTTTCATGCCGTTCATGGTAGGTCACCAAAAGAACGGTAGCGACATGGCGTTGATTGATTGCACCAAAAAAAACCCACTTCATCATTCCTGATCGGTGAGCTCAGCTGTGTACCTAATTCGCATATTCTTCCAGAAGCGCTTTTACGCCAAGGGAGTGGAATGAAACACAAATCATTTTCCAAATGATCCCCGATGCGCTCTCAGAAGCGTGTGGCGAGCAGCATGGATGCAGTCGTTCGGCTCCCAGAAAAGCACGTTCATGATCTACGATATTGAAGGCGAGAAAGGTCCCCGTCCGTCTGCATTCCGTCGGCAAAGGAGTCCCGTGCTGTCTACAGAGAGAGCAAGCGTGTCTCATGTGCTACGCAGATTCGCTAAATGCTATTTATGTTTATAAAGGAACCTTCCTGATCCATTTAAATTTGTATTTGCCCCGGCCTATGCTCTAGTGACTTGATCTTACTCCGATTGCCTTTGCTCTCCTTGATCAGTGAACGCCCCGGCCATGCATTACGCCTGGTGAAAGAGCGAGAGCGTGCTGCTCAAGAAGGCGTTATGGCCGGTATCGCACTCGTAAGGTGTATTTAACTTAGATTAAGTATACTTGTATCCACAAGTATAATTTGATCTAAATAAAGGTACAAATAGTAGCTTTTGCGGTAAAATGAGAACTGAATTGAATGTTAACTGTGGCTTTCCTCCTAAAACTGATATCTATAAAGAGAGGTTCTGCCAACGAGTGGTTGGCAGATAATGCTTGACTCTTATTGGTAGAATGACCCTGCTTTCTGACCAATAGGATTGATTCCTAATATGAATGGTGACCACACTGCGATGTGGCCCACCTGAATGCATCCATTAGTGCGTGTTGCACTAACGTGAGGTTAGTCGAATGTGTAGCCCCGCTACACCATCCCCCCGTTAGGACTTGACGTGCCGGTCTCGGCACATCAATATAAAGTCTTCTTCGGAGAGAACCTCGTGCTCATTTCGAAATTAGCACGCCAACGACGCAGACTTCCGACGAGCTTGCTGCACCTGCAGCAACCAATGCGGTCGTCGCTAACACAGCGACGACTGCCACATCTTCAGCCTCTTCGGCGTCCATCGTCACTTCCACGGTGACGACGTCAAGCTCCCCCAAGAGCACGACCTCTGTTGGGGATTATCACAAGTCGCGTGGCAAAGTTACCTATGCCAACGAAGAAGATATCGACATGGAGGAGGGCGAGGAAGAGAGAGAATCCTCGCCCTCAGGGCGCAATGAGGCAAGCGTGGGGACGCGTCGTCCTCGCGAGGACGACTCGGACGCTTCGAGTTCCAAGCGCTCGCGTAGCGGCAGCGACAGGCCGCTCGCTGATGCTGGAGCACTGTCTACTCCGCGGGGTGGAGACGACGTCGACTCCACTCCGTCTGCGGCTGTGACGTCGCGCACTAATTCGGTGCGCGACTCGTGGGTGCCGTCTCCGAGCGAGATCTGATCTCGCTACGGCAATACCACGCCGGTCAGCAGGTACGCGCTGTACTCCTGCAGCGCCATCGTTGATGACGATGTCACCAAGGAGCTCGACTTTGATCCGGCGACGGATCAAAGACGTGATTATTACATCGGGCTCTTCCATGAGCTCCGATTCTACGGGAATAAGAAAAATTCCCGTAAAAGCAAGGTGGCCGAGTGGGAGGCACTCTGCCAAAGCTGGGGCGCGTTCGTTGAGAACTTCAACCGCGACCCGGCTGGTTACCGTGAGCGAGTCCGCTCTGCGAGTGAGCGCTACGAGCGCTTCTCGAAGCGGCCCAAGATTTTGCGGCTGCACGAAGGTGCAGTCGAAGCGGGTATTCCGTGCGCAGTGCCGTCTGGCGTTGCGTGCGCGCAGTGCCAAACCGGGACAGTGCGGCTTTCTGAACGGGACCTTCTCGGGTACACTGGTATTAGTGTGTCCGTGGAGTTGAAGACACTGCGTGAGAAGTTAATCACGCAGTTATCGTCCGAGAGTGCCGTGGGTGAGCGCAACATTCAGCCGAGGGCTGCAGGCGACTACAGCTCTCGCTCAAGTTTTACGCCCTTCGGCGGAGCTGCTGGTGGCGGGATTCATACTCCGTCACCATTTCCGGAACGTCGCTCATCCGGACGTTCCGCGGCTCCCACGTATCGTGGTCAGGAGAGTATCCTAACCAACGAATACGAAAATGAACCGGAACTTGGGTCCGGATCTGATGATCAACAATTCGTTGGACAGTCCAGCGAGTTTCCCCGCGTGCGTCACGCAACGGGGGCGGCGGCGGTGGGAAGACGCCACGGGCCGTCGCCGGGCGAGGTCTGGGATCGTCTGGAGGTGGTTGAGCGCATCCAGACGGCTGAGCTCGCCGAGGTACGGCAGGAGCTGAATCTCTTGAAGGCCCGAATCGGCCAGGTTGGGCAGACCGCTTCGAACGTCCAAGTGAGCTTAGGGGCGGTCGTTGCTCGCGTGGAGCAGCGTGTTTCGCGCTCGAGACGAGGATCGCTCGAGTCACCGGGCGTAGGTGACTCGTGTTGCGAGTAAGGCTTCAGCCGCCCAACGAGAAAGGTTGGGTGGAGGCGCATGTTGGACGGTATGTCTAGCGTGTACGCGTTGCCATGATTCGCCAACACGGTGAATGGCCCGATGAAGCGCGGGGCAAACTTGCTTGCTCCGAAGTCGGAAACTGCATGTTTAGCTAGGTTCTGTGTAGCTAACAGAACAAATGAACCCACTTTGAATTTATTTGTGTTTCCTCTGCCATTGTTGTCTGCATTCAACTTCTGTCGATCGACACACGCTGCAATAGCATCTTGCACAAAGCAAGCAGTGGATTTGTGACTTTGAATCAGACATGTGTTTTCAAGGTCTGGATATCAACCCATACAGCTTGCGGGGTGTTCATTGATCAAGGAGGGCAAAGGCAATCGGAGTAAGATCAAGTCACTAGAGCATCGGCTAGAGCAAATGCAAATTTAAATGCATCAAGAAGGTTCCATTCAGCGGCCGCGACACACATAATCATATTAAAGAAATTGCTTCATAGTTCACCTTGTCTTCTTCGCATTTGTTGAAATCAAAGACCATCTATCGCTTCTAAACGCGGTGCGTACACTGTATCCCTGTCATGTCAACGTCAACCGAAAACGCCTACGAGAGACACCGTTTATTCAAAGCCGGAGCTGCCTGTCGTGTACGTCCTGGATGATAATCATGCTTCTAGCATACAGTCGATTCCGTGGTCATTGGTCATTGCTTTGTTCTCAGCGGACAGTAGGGGCTGTACCAAACGCAATAATCGCCGATCTCATTGCGGTCTGCAACTGTCAAAATACGAATGCCCTTATTCGGCGAACTCGTACTCAGCGCCTCCGCCTCCGAGATCTCCCATTGACCACCTTGATGCCCGACAGCACCTCAACGCAGAGCTGAATGCGCTTATCTCTGCTCCCACCTGGCGCTGTTATAGCTTGCGCGTGGCGTTGGAGATGAAGGTCCTCAACAGGATCACCGTCACGCTGCTGAAAGCTCTCACTACCATCTGTTTGCCGTTTTGTACGGAGCGTTCCAAATCATTCATGTTGTGGATGCAGATACTACGTAATGATCTGCAGCATATGCGCAGGAGGTTGGTCCAGTTGCCGACCATCCGCCGCTTGGCCCTGATCGACGTTCGTTTTGCTGGCGCTGTTGCAAGCACAACGCCTGCTGTCATCATGTTACGCATCTGATCGCTATTACTCCTGATATTTGATCCGTTTTCGGTTTATATACGATCCACCCTACTAAACCAATATGCAGTTCGACTATACCGACTATAAGCAATTCACGATATAAGCTTGTAACATGTACTGTGCAGATCAGGGGGGGGGGGGGGCTCCGGATATGATGGTTCGAAGCTTGTTTTTTGGCTCGTCTCTCAAGCGACTAGTTTGACGAGCGAAGCTACTCAAGTGATTTGTATTCAGTTGCGGCTGTCTCCGCGCGGAAGTCGCGCCACCATGTGGGTGTATCCGTAGCGAGATGACCGAATGCCCTGCCCAGGTACACATTAACGTACTGCAGGGTGAGGGTCACACGGTCCGGGGTGTCGTTGGGGTCCGCCGCCTAGTTATTCGTCACGAATCTTCGGAGTTGATCGAGCAGGCTTATCATGTGCGGATACCAGAACGCTGAGCCTAATGCGCTAAGTCCACTCAGCGCCAGTAGGATCACGTCGTACGAGGGGCAGATCGCAGGTGGTTCGGGAGGGGGTCACCGAGCTGAAGTCCATCGAGAAGTTTGCATTATTTGAGCTGCACACCAAGTGCTCGCTGGCTGATAGTGGGGTGAAATGTCTGATTGAAAGTCCTTGCGATCCGAGCCGAACACCATACAAACCGGTCGCAGTCGCATTTGACACATCGAAGGGGATGACGCTGGCTGCTTTTGTGAAAGACATCACTGTATGGGTAGAGCCTTGGACAGGTTATGGATACTCCGGTAGGCAGCCAAGATGTGGGTTGGATGCGGGATGTAATCACCTCGGCCGCGGTTGTTGGCCGCTGATGGAAAGCTGGAACAACGAAGTCTCGCAGTTGTACCGGCGGAAGGTCTCCAGTTGGCGTCGGAACTGTTCACGTTGGGGATGGAGTGGAGTCAACCAGGATTGGCTGCGAGTTGTTGGTGAAAGGTAATGCTGAAGTTGAAGTAGTTCCGAGGCTAGGCAGGCTGCGATCCGATGCTAGTTGGACCCGGAGGTGAAGGACCAGAGCACTGAGATAACCGACCTGTCTGCGAGTTGCGCGACTTCCGTGCATCAGGCCGGTGCGATCGCTGTCAATGTGCTGCTAGGCTCAATCAGACCGGTTGCTGCTGCCGCCGATGAGGGTCCGTCCAGCAAGGAGGTCAGGTCGAAGTTGTCATGGTCGCCACGGGAAGATTCGTGACCACCATGTCGTGAAGCAGCCAGGGGTGGAGCAGCACCGCAGCCCGTGGAGCCATCCTGTGGGTGAGGACTGTTCAGGTAGATGATAGAGTGCCGCTGGGGCGGGGCGGTGCTGGCTGTCGCCACTTAAGCTGCATGTTTCTTCTTCTTTGATGCAGATGTCCTGGGCTTTGGCTGCGCCGAGCCGCCACCACTTTCGTCCAGCAGCTGAGCAAGAGACAGAGTCGCCCGGGTAGCGGAGGTGTCAATGGCCAAGGAGGCAGCGCGAGCTGCGGAGCCTGCTTTCTATTTTCCTGGCGCTTGGGCTCAAGGCAGCGGGGGCGCAAGTGCCGCTGGCGCTGCCGGCGGCATTGTCGCGGGTGTGGAGCTGGGCGGGGGCGGTGAGCGATCCGGTCTATCGAGCTTCCTGCGTCGCTCAGTGGACCTGGCGTCAGCGGCCGCCTTGCGCTTCATCAGGCGCTTGCTCGGACGTGGGGTCGACGCTTGTGATGCCGGCGCTGGGGTCGAGCCGGAGGCGGCCCTGCTGCGGCCTCATCGTGAGCAGCAGGAGCGGCAGCAGCGGCCCCAGCGGGAGCAGCAGGGGCGTCGGCGGCGGCAGAGGGGGTTCCGGACGAGTCGAGCCAGTCGGAGAAGGAGATGGGACCGGCGATGATGGCGAGCGCGGCGGCGACATTGAAGTGCGGGGTGAGTGAGGCAGGTTGGCCGAGTGCGAGGCTGGAGCAGGAGGCTTGTGACGGCTGAGGCGAAATGCCGAGACGATTAGATGAAATACTGCAACGAGAGGGTGGTCATGTTCCTTCGGTCATTACGTTTCCGTTTCACCGTCACTGCCGCTACAAGGTCCCATACGTCAATGACTCGTCAATCAACCTCTAATGCTAAACGTACTCGTTCCCGTGAGATCGACCGTCAACACGGCCACCTTCGCATCATCGATGAACAGGAGCTCCAAATCCAATGGAAGTAGCCAAATCCTCCGATACTTCACCGAAGTAACACCAATCGACATGGTGATTTCCACATCAAGAAGCGACATATACTCTACGTAGTTGGGGCCGTTGTTGCTGGGTTCATGGGACAAGGGTCTCAGCTATCGGGAGATCCCATTTAAGATTTCGCTCTAGCACATTCGTCGATGGGAAGGTGTGTACGCGCACAACATTTTTGCAGTGATTGTCAATGCAGTAATGGTTGACCACATTGGAAGGGGGGTTCCGCGGACACCTTTGACAAACTGGTTCGAGTGTTACGTTTTCTACTGCATTGCGTGTGGGGCATTGACGACCTACGATCAGGAAGGCAATTTGGTGTTTTCCAAGATCGGCCGTTGGTTGGGTACACTGGGCGTAGATCCGTCAAGTTGGAGAGGTGTTGTCCTCTGCAAACTAGGATTTATGTCGGGGAGCTTCCGAGAACGTCTACGTAAATTTGTCAGTGAACTACGGAATGCCGGATTCCCCATGGAAGAGCTCAAGATTGAGCTAAAGTATTGTCTTGTGGGAATGCCGCGTGAGATGCTTAAGTTATTGAAGTGGGACAGACAGTAAGAAATGAAGCTAACGACTGTCGTGTGCGTATTCGCCACTACGCAGACGTTAACAACCCAGTAACACCACCACGCTACCGAAACAGACGATCGGAGATGGTGGGGGTTTTGCGTGGCGATGACACTGAAGAGTTGTGGAAGTTGTGCCGAGACTCAGCAAATAATTTGCTGGAGTTGTGGGGTGTAGAACCACTTAGTGAAGAACAGCGGCAAGTGGCGGTTCAGGAATTCTGGAATCGACTTGAAAACAATCGACTGCGATTAGAAAAGATCAGATCTGATAAGCGTGCTGTAGCACGCGCCTCTCGACAAGCGACACGAAATGACAATATGTGCCGATACAAGGGGCGCACAACATGCATGAACCCGCGCTATGTCAATAGTAGGGGTCGCACGCTTGCAAATTGTGAATACCACTGGAAGATGATTCGAAATCAAAGAAAGGTTGACACAACCATAATATCATCTAAATAAAAACGTTCATGAGTTGCCTACGTTACCGGAAAGTCTACGAATATTTCCAGTCGGGTTTCTACATGATCTGTGATTATGAGTGCATAATGTGTTGGTTGCACTTTTGTTTTGTCCGCTTTTTGCTCTCACTGTTGAATTTCCTCTCACCCGCACACCCGTACTATTATGTCGGGAGCTCGCCACCACTTAACCATTCCTCAGAAAAATCAATTAAGGCTCAAACATATTGAAAACCGTCATTTAACCCAAGTGAACCTGAAAACTTGGCCAGTTTTCCTGCAAGCAGTGCCAAAAGGATTAAAGGCAGACATCTGGAACGGGCTACTTCAACCTTATCGGCCATCTCGTGACGGACCACCCCGGCTACAGAGAGCGTACGAGGAGAACCAGTGAGCTTACGGAAAATCCCTTGAAGCGCGTGGCTTCGTCGACCAGCGGACGATGGAGATCTTCAACAGGGTGGGGTGGGTCATGGCACCGTACCATGCTGTGAATGAGGTGGAGGACCCTCTGACGATCTTGTTGTCACCAAGCCGATCGACCCCAAGACGTTGGTGTTGTACATGCGCCACGTCCCGGGGAAGGTGGGGGTCGAATATCGGTAGACATAGGAGAGAACTTCGGCCTCATGTTTGTTGGACGGGGCTCTGGAACGCACCTCTTCATTGGGGTATACGCTTTTTCGCTCAAGGTGGAGCGCTTCATCAAGCGTTGCTCGCGCTTTCACCTACGGAGTTAGGCATGACCAGAATTAGGCTAGACCGCTGAGGCACATCTTGAAATGATTGAGGCGATGCTGGAGCTGTACAGAAAGGGCATCGACATGTTCATGTTCATCGTTGCTGTCAACTGTGCGACCAACCAAGCAATCGTCACGCGGATGGACGTTCCTCTCGTCGGATGCGCAAGTCATCGCTTTAACCTGGCAATCTGTTGTTAGGTTCAAGAGCTCAAGCTTCTCATCGATTAAATGCAGATCCTGTGTGTCCAGCTCCGCTACCCCATCAACGCGGCAGAACTTTCTTGGCATATGCACTACAAACCACTGAAGCCTATCATGACTCGGTGGTCATCCACAGATCAGATGCATGCCCGCTACTTGAAGATTAGCGATGCTATCATTGGTTGGGTACACTGGGCGACGATCCGACAAGTTGGAGAGGTGTTGTCCTCTGCAAACTAGGATTTATGTCGCGGAGCTTACGAGAACGTCTACGTAAATGTGTCAGTGAACTACGGAATGCCGGATTCCCCATGGAAGAGCTCAAGATTGAGCTAAAGTATTGTCTTGTGGGAATGCCACGTGATATGCTTAAGTTATTGAAGTGGGACAGACAGTAAGAAATGAAGCTAACGACTGTCGTGTGCGTATTCGCCACTACGCAGACGTTAACAACCCAGTAACACCACCACGCTACCGAAACAGACGATCGGAGATGGTGGGGGTTTTGCGTGGCGATGACACTGAAGAGTTGTGGAAGTTGTGCCGAGACTCAGCAAATAATTTGCTGGAGTTGTGGGGTGTAGAACCACTTAGTGAAGAACAGCGGCAAGTGGCGGTTCAGGAATTCTGGAATCGACTTGAAAACAATCGACTGCGATTAGAAAAGATCAGATCTGATAAGCGTGCTGTAGCACGCGCCTCTCGACAAGCGACACGAAATGACAATATGTGCCGATACAAGGGGCGCACAACATGCATGAACCCGCGCTATGTCAATAGTAGGGGTCGCACGCTTGCAAATTGTGAATACCACTGGAAGATGATTCGAAATCAAAGAAAGGTTGACACAACCATAATATCATCTAAATAAAAACGTTCATGAGTTGCCTACGTTACCGGAAAGTCTACGAATATTTCCAGTCGGGTTTCTACATGATCTGTGATTATGAGTGCATAATGTGTTGGTTGCACTTTTGTTTTGTCCGCTTCTTGCTCTCACTCTTGAATTTCCTCTCACCCGCACACCCGTACTATTATGTCGGGAGCTCGCCACCACTTAACCATTCCTCAGAAAAATCAATTAAGGCTCAAACATATTGAAAACCGTCATTTAACCCAAGTGAACCTGAAAACTTGGCCAGTTTTCCTGCAAGCAGTGCCAAAAGGATTAAAGGCAGGCATCTGGAACGGGCTACTTCAACCTTATCGGCCATCTCGTGACGGACCACCCCGGCTACAGAGAGCGTACGAGGAGAACCAGTGAGCTTACGGAAAATCCCTTGAAGCGCGTGGCTTCGTCGACCAGCGGACGATGGAGATCTTCAACAGGGTGGGGTGGGTCATGGCACCGTACCATGCTGTGAATGAGGTGGAGGACCCTCTGACGATCTTGTTGTCACCAAGCCGATCGACCCCAAGACGTTGGTGTTGTACATGCGCCACGTCCCGGGGAAGGTGGGGGTCGAATATCGGTAGACATAGGAGAGAACTTCGGCCTCATGTTTGTTGGACGGGGCTCTGGAACGCACCTCTTCATTGGGGTATACGCTTTTTCGCTCAAGGTGGAGCGCTTCATCAAGCGTTGTTCGCGCTTTCACCTACGGAGTTAGGCATGACCAGAATTAGGCTAGACCGCTGAGGCACATCTTGAAATGATTGAGGCGATGCTGGAGCTGTACAGAAAGGGCATCGACATGTTCATGTTCATCGTTGCTGTCAACTGTGCGACCAACCAAGCAATCGTCACGCGGATGGACGTTCCTCTCGTCGGATGCGCAAGTCATCGCTTTAACCTGGCAATCTGTTGTTAGGTTCAAGAGCTCAAGCTTCTCATCGATTAAATGCAGATCCTGTGTGTCCAGCTCCGCTACCCCATCAACGCGGCAGAACTTTCTTGGCATATGCACTACAAACCACTGAAGCCTATCGTGACTCGGTGGTCATCCACAGATCAGATGCTTGCCCGCTACTTGAAGATTAGCGATGCTATCATTGGTTGGGTACACTGGGCGACGATCCGTCAAGTTGGAGAGGTGTTGTCCTCTGCAAACTAGGATTTATGTCGCGGAGCTTACGAGAACGTCTACGTAAATTTGTCAGTGAACTACGGAATGCCGGATTCCCCATGGAAGAGCTCAAGATTGAGCTAAAGTATTGTCTTGTGGGAATGCCACGTGAGATGCTTAAGTTATTGAAGTGGGACAGACAGTAAGAAATGAAGCTAACGACTGTCGTGTGCGTATTCGCCACTACGCAGACGTTAACAACCCAGTAACACCACCACGCTACCGAAACAGACGATCGGAGATGGTGGGGGTTTTGCGTGGCGATGACACTGAAGAGTTGTGGAAGTTGTGCCGAGACTCAGCAAATAATTTGCTGGAGTTGTGGGGTGTAGAACCACTTAGTGAAGAACAGCGGCAAGTGGCGGTTCAGGAATTCTGGAATCGACTTGAAAACAATCGACTGCGATTAGAAAAGATCAGATCTGATAAGCGTGCTGTAGCACGCGCCTCTCGACAAGCGACACGAAATGACAATATGTGCCGATACAAGGGGCGCACAACATGCATGAACCCGCGCTATGTCAATAGTAGGGGTCGCACGCTTGCAAATTGTGAATACCACTGGAAGATGATTCGAAATCAAAGAAAGGTTGACACAACCATAATATCATCTAAATAAAAACGTTCATGAGTTGCCTACGTTACCGGAAAGTCTACGAATATTTCCAGTCGGGTTTCTACATGATCTGTAATTATGAGTGCATAATGTGTTGGTTGCACTTTTGTTTTGTCCGCTTCTTGCTCTCACTCTTGAATTTCCTCTCACCCGCACACCCGTACTATTATGTCGGGAGCTCGCCACCACTTAACCATTCCTCAGAAAAATCAATTAAGGCTCAAACATATTGAAAACCGTCATTTAACCCAAGTGAACCTGAAAACTTGGCCAGTTTTCCTGCAAGCAGTGCCAAAAGGATTAAAGGCAGACATCTGGAACGGGCTACTTCAACCTTATCGGCCATCTCGTGACGGACCACCCCGGCTACAGAGAGCGTACGAGGAGAACCAGTGAGCTTACGGAAAATCCCTTGAAGCGCGTGGCTTCGTCGACCAGCGGACGATGGAGATCTTCAACAGGGTGGGGTGGGTCATGGCACCGTACCATGCTGTGAATGAGGTGGAGGACCCTCTGACGATCTTGTTGTCACCAAGCCGATCGACCCCAAGACGTTGGTGTTGTACATGCGCCACGTCCCGGGGAAGGTGGGGGTCGAATATCGGTAGACATAGGAGAGAACTTCGGCCTCATGTTTGTTGGACGGGGCTCTGGAACGCACCTCTTCATTGGGGTATACGCTTTTTCGCTCAAGGTGGAGCGCTTCATCAAGCGTTGCTCGCGCTTTCACCTACGGAGTTAGGCATGACCAGAATTAGGCTAGACCGCTGAGGCACATCTTGAAATGATTGAGGCGATGCTGGAGCTGTACAGAAAGGGCATCGACATGTTCATGTTCATCGTTGCTGTCAACTGTGCGACCAACCAAGCAATCGTCACGCGGATGGACGTTCCTCTCGTCGGATGCGCAAGTCATCGCTTTAACCTGGCAATCTGTTGTTAGGTTCAAGAGCTCAAGCTTCTCATCGATTAAATGCAGATCCTGTGTGTCCAGCTCCGCTACCCCATCAACGCGGCAGAACTTTCTTGGCATATGCACTACAAACCACTGAAGCCTATCGTGACTCGGTGGTCATCCACAGATCAGATGCTTGCCCGCTACTTGAAGATTAGCGATGCTATCATTGGTTGGGTACACTGGGCGACGATCCGTCAAGTTGGAGAGGTGTTGTCCTCTGCAAACTAGGATTTATGTCGCGGAGCTTACGAGAACGTCTACGTAAATTTGTCAGTGAACTACGGAATGCCGGATTCCCCATGGAAGAGCTCAAGATTGAGCTAAAGTATTGTCTTGTGGGAATGCCACGTGAGATGCTTAAGTTATTGAAGTGGGACAGACAGTAAGAAATGAAGCTAACGACTGTCGTGTGCGTATTCGCCACTACGCAGACGTTAACAACCCAGTAACACCACCACGCTACCGAAACAGACGATCGGAGATGGTGGGGGTTTTGCGTGGCGATGACACTGAAGAGTTGTGGAAGTTGTGCCGAGACTCAGCAAATAATTTGCTGGAGTTGTGGGGTGTAGAACCACTTAGTGAAGAACAGCGGCAAGTGGCGGTTCAGGAATTCTGGAATCGACTTGAAAACAATCGACTGCGATTAGAAAAGATCAGATCTGATAAGCGTGCTGTAGCACGCGCCTCTCGACAAGCGACACGAAATGACAATATGTGCCGATACAAGGGGCGCACAACATGCATGAACCCGCGCTATGTCAATAGTAGGGGTCGCACGCTTGCAAATTGTGAATACCACTGGAAGATGATTCGAAATCAAAGAAAGGTTGACACAACCATAATATCATCTAAATAAAAACGTTCATGAGTTGCCTACGTTACCGGAAAGTCTACGAATATTTCCAGTCGGGTTTCTACATGATCTGTAATTATGAGTGCATAATGTGTTGGTTGCACTTTTGTTTTGTCCGCTTCTTGCTCTCACTCTTGAATTTCCTCTCACCCGCACACCCGTACTATTATGTCGGGAGCTCGCCACCACTTAACCATTCCTCAGAAAAATCAATTAAGGCTCAAACATATTGAAAACCGTCATTTAACCCAAGTGAACCTGAAAACTTGGCCAGTTTTCCTGCAAGCAGTGCCAAAAGGATTAAAGGCAGACATCTGGAACGGGCTACTTCAACCTTATCGGCCATCTCGTGACGGACCACCCCGGCTACAGAGAGCGTACGAGGAGAACCAGTGAGCTTACGGAAAATCCCTTGAAGCGCGTGGCTTCGTCGACCAGCGGACGATGGAGATCTTCAACAGGGTGGGGTGGGTCATGGCACCGTACCATGCTGTGAATGAGGTGGAGGACCCTCTGACGATCTTGTTGTCACCAAGCCGATCGACCCCAAGACGTTGGTGTTGTACATGCGCCACGTCCCGGGGAAGGTGGGGGTCGAATATCGGTAGACATAGGAGAGAACTTCGGCCTCATGTTTGTTGGACGGGGCTCTGGAACGCACCTCTTCATTGGGGTATACGCTTTTTCGCTCAAGGTGGAGCGCTTCATCAAGCGTTGTTCGCGCTTTCACCTACGGAGTTAGGCATGACCAGAATTAGGCTAGACCGCTGAGGCACATCTTGAAATGATTGAGGCGATGCTGGAGCTGTACAGAAAGGGCATCGACATGTTCATGTTCATCGTTGCTGTCAACTGTGCGACCAACCAAGCAATCGTCACGCGGATGGACGTTCCTCTCGTCGGATGCGCAAGTCATCGCTTTAACCTGGCAATCTGTTGTTAGGTTCAAGAGCTCAAGCTTCTCATCGATTAAATGCAGATCCTGTGTGTCCAGCTCCGCTACCCCATCAACGCGGCAGAACTTTCTTGGCATATGCACTACAAACCACTGAAGCCTATCGTGACTCGGTGGTCATCCACAGATCAGATGCTTGCCCGCTACTTGAAGATTAGCGATGCTATCATTGGTTGGGTACACTGGGCGACGATCCGTCAAGTTGGAGAGGTGTTGTCCTCTGCAAACTAGGATTTATGTCGCGGAGCTTACGAGAACGTCTACGTAAATTTGTCAGTGAACTACGGAATGCCGGATTCCCCATGGAAGAGCTCAAGATTGAGCTAAAGTATTGTCTTGTGGGAATGCCACGTGAGATGCTTAAGTTATTGAAGTGGGACAGACAGTAAGAAATGAAGCTAACGACTGTCGTGTGCGTATTCGCCACTACGCAGACGTTAACAACCCAGTAACACCACCACGCTACCGAAACAGACGATCGGAGATGGTGGGGGTTTTGCGTGGCGATGACACTGAAGAGTTGTGGAAGTTGTGCCGAGACTCAGCAAATAATTTGCTGGAGTTGTGGGGTGTAGAACCACTTAGTGAAGAACAGCGGCAAGTGGCGGTTCAGGAATTCTGGAATCGACTTGAAAACAATCGACTGCGATTAGAAAAGATCAGATCTGATAAGCGTGCTGTAGCACGCGCCTCTCGACAAGCGACACGAAATGACAATATGTGCCGATACAAGGGGCGCACAACATGCATGAACCCGCGCTATGTCAATAGTAGGGGTCGCACGCTTGCAAATTGTGAATACCACTGGAAGATGATTCGAAATCAAAGAAAGGTTGACACAACCATAATATCATCTAAATAAAAACGTTCATGAGTTGCCTACGTTACCGGAAAGTCTACGAATATTTCCAGTCGGGTTTCTACATGATCTGTAATTATGAGTGCATAATGTGTTGGTTGCACTTTTGTTTTGTCCGCTTCTTGCTCTCACTCTTGAATTTCCTCTCACCCGCACACCCGTACTATTATGTCGGGAGCTCGCCACCACTTAACCATTCCTCAGAAAAATCAATTAAGGCTCAAACATATTGAAAACCGTCATTTAACCCAAGTGAACCTGAAAACTTGGCCAGTTTTCCTGCAAGCAGTGCCAAAAGGATTAAAGGCAGACATCTGGAACGGGCTACTTCAACCTTATCGGCCATCTCGTGACGGACCACCCCGGCTACAGAGAGCGTACGAGGAGAACCAGTGAGCTTACGGAAAATCCCTTGAAGCGCGTGGCTTCGTCGACCAGCGGACGATGGAGATCTTCAACAGGGTGGGGTGGGTCATGGCACCGTACCATGCTGTGAATGAGGTGGAGGACCCTCTGACGATCTTGTTGTCACCAAGTCGATCGACCCCAAGACGTTGGTGTTGTACATGCGCCACGTCCCGGGGAAGGTGGGGGTCGAATATCGGTAGACATAGGAGAGAACTTCGGCCTCATGTTTGTTGGACGGGGCTCTGGAACGCACCTCTTCATTGGGGTATACGCTTTTTCGCTCAAGGTGGAGCGCTTCATCAAGCGTTGCTCGCGCTTTCACCTACGGAGTTAGGCATGACCAGAATTAGGCTAGACCGCTGAGGCACATCTTGAAATGATTGAGGCGATGCTGGAGCTGTACAGAAAGGGCATCGACATGTTCATGTTCATCGTTGCTGTCAACTGTGCGACCAACCAAGCAATCGTCACGCGGATGGACGTTCCTCTCGTCGGATGCGCAAGTCATCGCTTTAACCTGGCAATCTGTTGTTAGGTTCAAGAGCTCAAGCTTCTCATCGATTAAATGCAGATCCTGTGTGTCCAGCTCCGCTACCCCATCAACGCGGCAGAACTTTCTTGGCATATGCACTACAAACCACTGAAGCCTATCGTGACTCGGTGGTCATCCACAGATCAGATGCTTGCCCGCTACTTGAAGATTAGCGATGCTATCATTGGTTGGGTACACTGGGCGACGATCCGTCAAGTTGGAGAGGTGTTGTCCTCTGCAAACTAGGATTTATGTCGCGGAGCTTACGAGAACGTCTACGTAAATTTGTCAGTGAACTACGGAATGCCGGATTCCCCATGGAAGAGCTCAAGATTGAGCTAAAGTATTGTCTTGTGGGAATGCCACGTGAGATGCTTAAGTTATTGAAGTGGGACAGACAGTAAGAAATGAAGCTAACGACTGTCGTGTGCGTATTCGCCACTACGCAGACGTTAACAACCCAGTAACACCACCACGCTACCGAAACAGACGATCGGAGATGGTGGGGGTTTTGCGTGGCGATGACACTGAAGAGTTGTGGAAGTTGTGCCGAGACTCAGCAAATAATTTGCTGGAGTTGTGGGGTGTAGAACCACTTAGTGAAGAACAGCGGCAAGTGGCGGTTCAGGAATTCTGGAATCGACTTGAAAACAATCGACTGCGATTAGAAAAGATCAGATCTGATAAGCGTGCTGTAGCACGCGCCTCTCGACAAGCGACACGAAATGACAATATGTGCCGATACAAGGGGCGCACAACATGCATGAACCCGCGCTATGTCAATAGTAGGGGTCGCACGCTTGCAAATTGTGAATACCACTGGAAGATGATTCGAAATCAAAGAAAGGTTGACACAACCATAATATCATCTAAATAAAAACGTTCATGAGTTGCCTACGTTACCGGAAAGTCTACGAATATTTCCAGTCGGGTTTCTACATGATCTGTGATTATGAGTGCATAATGTGTTGGTTGCACTTTTGTTTTGTCCGCTTTTTGCTCTCACTCTTGAATTTCCTCTCACCCGCACACCCGTACTATTATGTCGGGAGCTCGCCACCACTTAACCATTCCTCAGAAAAATCAATTAAGGCTCAAACATATTGAAAACCGTCATTTAACCCAAGTGAACCTGAAAACTTGGCCAGTTTTCCTGCAAGCAGTGCCAAAAGGATTAAAGGCAGACATCTGGAACGGGCTACTTCAACCTTATCGGCCATCTCGTGACGGACCACCCCGGCTACAGAGAGCGTACGAGGAGAACCAGTGAGCTTACGGAAAATCCCTTGAAGCGCGTGGCTTCGTCGACCAGCGGACGATGGAGATCTTCAACAGGGTGGGGGTGGATCATGGCACCGTACCATGCTGTGAATGAGGTGGAGGACCCTCTGACGATCTTGTTGTCATCAAGCCGATCGCCTCCAAGACGTTGGTGTTGTACATGCGCCACGTCCCGGGGAAGGTGGGGGTCGAATATCGGTAGACATAGGAGAGAACTTCGGCCTCATGTTTGTTGGACGGGGCTCTGGAACGCACCTCTTCATTGGGGTATACGCTTTTTCGCTCAAGGTGGAGCGCTTCATCAAGCGTTGCTCGCGCTTTCACCTACGGAGTTAGGCATGACCAGAATTAGGCTAGACCGCTGAGGCACATCTTGAAATGATTGAGGCGATGCTGGAGCTGTACAGAAAGGGCATCGACATGTTCATGTTCATCGTTGCTGTCAACTGTGCGACCAACCAAGCAATCGTCACGCGGATGGACGTTCCTCTCGTCGGATGCGCAAGTCATCGCTTTAACCTGGCAATCTGTTGTTAGGTTCAAGAGCTCAAGCTTCTCATCGATTAAATGCAGATCCTGTGTGTCCAGCTCCGCTACCCCATCAACGCGGCAGAACTTTCTTGGCATATGCACTACAAACCACTGAAGCCTATCGTGACTCGGTGGTCATCCACAGATCAGATGCTTGCCCGCTACTTGAAGATTAGCGATGCTATCATTGGTTGGGTACACTGGGCGACGATCCGACAAGTTGGAGAGGTGTTGTCCTCTGCAAACTAGGATTTATGTCGCGGAGCTTACGAGAACGTCTACGTAAATTTGTCAGTGAACTACGGAATGCCGGATTCCCCATGGAAGAGCTCAAGATTGAGCTAAAGTATTGTCTTGTGGGAATGCCACGTGAGATGCTTAAGTTATTGAAGTGGGACAGACAGTAAGAAATGAAGCTAACGACTGTCGTGTGCGTATTCGCCACTACGCAGACGTTAACAACCCAGTAACACCACCACGCTACCGAAACAGACGATCGGAGATGGTGGGGGTTTTGCGTGGCGATGACACTGAAGAGTTGTGGAAGTTGTGCCGAGACTCAGCAAATAATTTGCTGGAGTTGTGGGGTGTAGAACCACTTAGTGAAGAACAGCGGCAAGTGGCGGTTCAGGAATTCTGGAATCGACTTGAAAACAATCGACTGCGATTAGAAAAGATCAGATCTGATAAGCGTGCTGTAGCACGCGCCTCTCGACAAGCGACACGAAATGACAATATGTGCCGATACAAGGGGCGCACAACATGCATGAACCCGCGCTATGTCAATAGTAGGGGTCGCACGCTTGCAAATTGTGAATACCACTGGAAGATGATTCGAAATCAAAGAAAGGTTGACACAACCATAATATCATCTAAATAAAAACGTTCATGAGTTGCCTACGTTACCGGAAAGTCTACGAATATTTCCAGTCGGGTTTCTACATGATCTGTAATTATGAGTGCATAATGTGTTGGTTGCACTTTTGTTTTGTCCGCTTCTTGCTCTCACTCTTGAATTTCCTCTCACCCGCACACCCGTACTATTATGTCGGGAGCTCGCCACCACTTAACCATTCCTCAGAAAAATCAATTAAGGCTCAAACATATTGAAAACCGTCATTTAACCCAAGTGAACCTGAAAACTTGGCCAGTTTTCCTGCAAGCAGTGCCAAAAGGATTAAAGGCAGACATCTGGAACGGGCTACTTCAACCTTATCGGCCATCTCGTGACGGACCACCCCGGCTACAGAGAGCGTACGAGGAGAACCAGTGAGCTTACGGAAAATCCCTTGAAGCGCGTGGCTTCGTCGACCAGCGGACGATGGAGATCTTCAACAGGGTGGGGGTGGATCATGGCACCGTACCATGCTGTGAATGAGGTGGAGGACCCTCTGACGATCTTGTTGTCATCAAGCCGATCGCCTCCAAGACGTTGGTGTTGTACATGCGCCACGTCCCGGGGAAGGTGGGGGTCGAATATCGGTAGACATAGGAGAGAACTTCGGCCTCATGTTTGTTGGACGGGGCTCTGGAACGCACCTCTTCATTGGGGTATACGCTTTTTCGCTCAAGGTGGAGCGCTTCATCAAGCGTTGCTCGCGCTTTCACCTACGGAGTTAGGCATGACCAGAATTAGGCTAGACCGCTGAGGCACATCTTGAAATGATTGAGGCGATGCTGGAGCTGTACAGAAAGGGCATCGACATGTTCATGTTCATCGTTGCTGTCAACTGTGCGACCAACCAAGCAATCGTCACGCGGATGGACGTTCCTCTCGTCGGATGCGCAAGTCATCGCTTTAACCTGGCAATCTGTTGTTAGGTTCAAGAGCTCAAGCTTCTCATCGATTAAATGCAGATCCTGTGTGTCCAGCTCCGCTACCCCATCAACGCGGCAGAACTTTCTTGGCATATGCACTACAAACCACTGAAGCCTATCGTGACTCGGTGGTCATCCACAGATCAGATGCTTGCCCGCTACTTGAAGATTAGCGATGCTATCATTGGTTGGGTACACTGGGCGACGATCCGACAAGTTGGAGAGGTGTTGTCCTCTGCAAACTAGGATTTATGTCGCGGAGCTTACGAGAACGTCTACGTAAATTTGTCAGTGAACTACGGAATGCCGGATTCCCCATGGAAGAGCTCAAGATTGAGCTAAAGTATTGTCTTGTGGGAATGCCACGTGAGATGCTTAAGTTATTGAAGTGGGACAGACAGTAAGAAATGAAGCTAACGACTGTCGTGTGCGTATTCGCCACTACGCAGACGTTAACAACCCAGTAACACCACCACGCTACCGAAACAGACGATCGGAGATGGTGGGGGTTTTGCGTGGCGATGACACTGAAGAGTTGTGGAAGTTGTGCCGAGACTCAGCAAATAATTTGCTGGAGTTGTGGGGTGTAGAACCACTTAGTGAAGAACAGCGGCAAGTGGCGGTTCAGGAATTCTGGAATCGACTTGAAAACAATCGACTGCGATTAGAAAAGATCAGATCTGATAAGCGTGCTGTAGCACGCGCCTCTCGACAAGCGACACGAAATGACAATATGTGCCGATACAAGGGGCGCACAACATGCATGAACCCGCGCTATGTCAATAGTAGGGGTCGCACGCTTGCAAATTGTGAATACCACTGGAAGATGATTCGAAATCAAAGAAAGGTTGACACAACCATAATATCATCTAAATAAAAACGTTCATGAGTTGCCTACGTTACCGGAAAGTCTACGAATATTTCCAGTCGGGTTTCTACATGATCTGTAATTATGAGTGCATAATGTGTTGGTTGCACTTTTGTTTTGTCCGCTTCTTGCTCTCACTCTTGAATTTCCTCTCACCCGCACACCCGTACTATTATGTCGGGAGCTCGCCACCACTTAACCATTCCTCAGAAAAATCAATTAAGGCTCAAACATATTGAAAACCGTCATTTAACCCAAGTGAACCTGAAAACTTGGCCAGTTTTCCTGCAAGCAGTGCCAAAAGGATTAAAGGCAGACATCTGGAACGGGCTACTTCAACCTTATCGGCCATCTCGTGACGGACCACCCCGGCTACAGAGAGCGTACGAGGAGAACCAGTGAGCTTACGGAAAATCCCTTGAAGCGCGTGGCTTCGTCGACCAGCGGACGATGGAGATCTTCAACAGGGTGGGGTGGGTCATGGCACCGTACCATGCTGTGAATGAGGTGGAGGACCCTCTGACGATCTTGTTGTCACCAAGCCGATCGACCCCAAGACGTTGGTGTTGTACATGCGCCACGTCCCGGGGAAGGTGGGGGTCGAATATCGGTAGACATAGGAGAGAACTTCGGCCTCATGTTTGTTGGACGGGGCTCTGGAACGCACCTCTTCATTGGGGTATACGCTTTTTCGCTCAAGGTGGAGCGCTTCATCAAGCGTTGCTCGCGCTTTCACCTACGGAGTTAGGCATGACCAGAATTAGGCTAGACCGCTGAGGCACATCTTGAAATGATTGAGGCGATGCTGGAGCTGTACAGAAAGGGCATCGACATGTTCATGTTCATCGTTGCTGTCAACTGTGCGACCAACCAAGCAATCGTCACGCGGATGGACGTTCCTCTCGTCGGATGCGCAAGTCATCGCTTTAACCTGGCAATCTGTTGTTAGGTTCAAGAGCTCAAGCTTCTCATCGATTAAATGCAGATCCTGTGTGTCCAGCTCCGCTACCCCATCAACGCGGCAGAACTTTCTTGGCATATGCACTACAAACCACTGAAGCCTATCATGACTCGGTGGTCATCCACAGATCAGATTATATTGAATTAAAGCTAGCTTCTTTTTACTTTAACATTTCAAGTAAAGGCAACAAGTTACCATGTCATGCAACGGAGAGAACAAGACGGTCAGTAGGCTCCTCTTCCCCGATGACGTCAGACAGTTCGGGATCTGGAAAGCCATCATCATGGGGCACCGTCAGAAGAGCAAGGCGCTAGTGCGTAAGGCGGTGCTCAAGGATCAAGAGTAGCCTTCATGTATGAAGATTTGCTGGTGACCGCTTGCATCGTGTCCAAGCCCGTAGATGAGACGGATGCAGAGAAGATACGCAACTACGATTGGCAGCAAGTGGTACCCAGCGACCAAGACAGCTACATCTGCAGCTTGCTGAGCCAGACTCTACCCCGAGGGTATCTGGGGTATTTGCGCGTGCCCTTTAACAAAGAGGACTTGCCGGCTGCATGGAAGCACCTGGAAGCGCACTATGAGCAGTCAAACGCGCAAGGTATGGTGACCATGATCGCCGAGTTTGAGGCTGCCTTGCGATTTTTTTCTTAGTGGTAAACTATGGGCACTAGGGTGTGAAGACCGTCGACGCTTGCATCTAGGCAGAGAATGTGCAACTTGCTTCATCTGATAATGCATTTGCTAGCCCGTTATTTGTTTTAGTTTATGCGGTTTTACATATCGCTACGTATTGCTGCCTCTGTGCGAAATATGTATAATTGATATTGTCGGCTTCCCTGGCGACGCGATCTAGCCAGCTCACATATATTCTTCACCAAAAATACCCGGAATACTCAAGATTCGAGCGGCTTATGGAAGAAGACTAGAACGATCGAGATGTGGAGGGCTTTCGGTTGGAGACAACATGACTTCCCTTCCGATGAGATCGACGTGCCACCATCTCATGGTGTCGCCTCCTAAACTGGTTGGGTCGATGCCCGCATACGGAGGATGACCTCTACTTGGCGGTCGCGGGCGACAGGAAGGTGCACTACCAGGCTACCTTTGTACTTCGGAACCAGGTCGGAACAATGGTTCAGGGTTACCGGAGTCATACCGGAGGAGCTTGAGCTTCTCCGAGTAGACCGTGGAACGACAAGAAGGACAGTAATGGTAAACTTTATTAATGTAATTGCCTTTCACATAAACTTTAAAATTTCCTTTGTATATACATAATACTACACGCGGGTTGCCATTTCTCAATTGGACTGCTTTGTTGCAGCGATCAGCTTATAGGACCCACGCCGACGTCGAGAAGCCTAACGTGCTCGACCGGACCCGCACGACCCATGTCGCGATTGCTGTGCGAGTGGGTCTGTCGAAAGAGCAATTTCGCCGGGCAATCAAGAAGCGCTGACTCCAGCTAGAGGATGGTAGGGTATAGTGGATGCTAGGCTCCTACTTAATCCTCAGACGGAGCCAGTCCCTGTCAACTACAAATGGGGTAGTGATTTGAACGCCACCACGCCCTGGACCTGTATTATGAGGAATTGTGATCGGTAGGGTGGCGATTGAACTATTGAATCAGAGTTGTGGTAATCTATCTGTTTTTTTTTCTTAGTGGCTTGCTGCGTTGATCCTAATCAACTACTACTTAGTATAACTATTTATTAACGAAATGTATCTAGACCTTTATCCCTTTTTGGCTTGGTCAACAGCGACTTCATGGTGTGGCAAAAATGACCGAAGCCTTAACGGCGTGGCAACTTAATATAGATGCACTAACTTACCCATAACATTATAACGCCTGAACTCTCCTCTAAAGAAGCGAAAATATTTTATTCGTCTTCATGCTTAATCTTCATACAGGTATTACTGCGATGGCCTGCGCTCGGTTTGGCGCTGGCTCCGCACTATCGCCGGAAACTCGGCTACATGAACTCGGTCCCTGCTTTGATACTGGCTCCTACGGCGGCGAGCATCTAAAGGCCGAGCTCACTGCGACACTGGTCTAGCAGCCTGTAGAGCCCGTATTGGAAGTCGGGAACGTGCTCAGTATGGACCCCGTCATTACCCCTAGGCCGAACATCGCCGCTGATTCAGGGAATGATGGTCGTGAGAAAATTATTTAGGACGCAGTTCGTAGTCCACCCAACGGGGATCAGGTCACGAACGGTGATTGCATTCATGTCCCACTCGTCCTCGGATATGGTCAGCATGACCCGCTCCTCAGAGGTGACTGCGCGCTTCATTGCTGATGTAGTTGCTACCTCTATAATATAGAGGTGACTGCGCGCTTCATTGCTGATGTAGTTGCTACCTCTATAATATTATTATACATGTGGCATCGGCAGAAGTTACGAAACGTGCATCGGTGGTCAACTCGCAGTATGGTAGCCATGTCGTGAAGAAAGGCGAGTGCCTCTTCTCCGACTGGCGAAACATTACGACCACGCAATTATGACTGGTGGTTAAACACTATATATATACATTGATTACGTAGATCAAAAATATGCACCATACTGAAATTAAGTGGTTTTGATCTACGTAATCAATATATATTAAGGGGATGTATCATTCGGGGGCAGGTTAGATATGGCACCTTTTACTCGCAAATTCTATATTCTTTCGCATGAATACATTCTAAAAGGCTATAAGTTATTAGCGGGCAAAAGTGTTAGTCTCGCATCGCCACACAATCGCCCCAGTTGTCCTGCGTGAGAGGCCGCCACCACCACGCGTGCAAGCAGCAGAACCAAGCTCGGCGCCCCCCCCCCCCCCCTCCCTCCCCCGTGCGTGGTCAGGTTCAGTGCCAGCATCGGCACCAAGACCCCCACCAGCTATCTCCTGCACCGCCAGCTCCTGTGTCAGCTTCTCCTCCAACGCCAGTACGAAGTCCTCCGGCCCCAGCTTCTGCGGCAGCTCCCCCGCCATCTCCCCCGTCGACTCCTGGACCAGTTCCTGCACCGCCAACTCCTGTGCTAGCTCCTGCGTCCGCATCCTACACCAGCAATATCAGTGCCGCGAAGGCCGACGCCGCAGGTCTTGCATCAGCATGTATAGACCCTGTGACTTGAGCAGTGAATCGTAGCTCCATTAATATACCGCCACATAGTGATTCCTCTCCACTAATCTGTTTGGACATGGGCTAAAATACCCAAGTTACCCCAGCTGCCCTGGCCCAAAAGCTCAGGACAGCTGGGGCAAAAAATAAAGGGCTCTGATTGGTCGAGAAAGTTGCCCCAGTTAACTTACCCCCGAATGAAACATCCCCTAAGTGGTTTTGATCTACGTAATCAATATATGTATATATATTGATTACGTAGATCAAAACCACTTAATTTCAGTATGGTACATATTTTCCGGTTCAGATTAACTGACTATATGCAATTACAAATACAGTCATGTACCTCGTTTTCGGTACCGCAACAAACTGTTAACCCTTTCACGAGCCACCCAGCTAAACTATAGTATACACATTGACGTCAATAACGTTGAGAGAAGGCATTTTGCTACCTTTAGGGTCTGTGGTGGGCAGTGTTCAAATCTTCCATTCGGGATTTGTAGTTAGTTTTATGAAAAAAGTGCCGTGTCTCTGTACTTTTTTGATACGACTATGAAAAAAATTGCGTGACTATATGCTTGAAGCAAAATGCTCCTTTTATCGCGAAAAGTTTAATGAAAACTAATTTATCGGGATATGAAACAAAACATATTCGTATCTGATCGATCGTACTCCTGAGAATTGATCCGGTTTATGTTTGTATATGATCCATGGGTTTATATACCCTTTTAAACTGACTGTACCGACTATAAATAGTACTAACTTGTAACTTGTATTGTGCTCATCGTCCTCCGGATAGAAGACCATACACGGCTCGTATCTAGATTGACTAGTTCGACGTCTGGCGGAATTACACGAACCCTCCCCCCCTCCCCCCCTTCCTATATGAATAGCACCCGCAGAATCAACCGTACATGCCTGTGAAATGGTTTCAAGTGGCTAATTGCACTGCTGTAACGAGTGTAAGGTCACCCTTTCGTTTCCTTTTCACCACTCAGGAATGACAGCCTGTAGACTTGTTCTTGACCGCCTTGGTCACGTCCGTCATGATCATGTCGGCATCGAGAGGACGACTGACTACCATCGTCAGTCGCAGCAGAGTCATGGTCGAATGGTGTGCAGCGCTCCGCAAGAGCCGTGTCACAGCTGAGGATCGCCCATTTGCATGCACCCCAGCGCCATACCCACGAACTAGTTGACGCACGAGAGCGTTAGATTTTATGCTACCGGAACCCGTACACCAGGGCTTAAGCCCACCTCTGGTGTAGGTGCTGGTAGCTATCCGACCCATTTCTGGGGCCGGGTTCCGAACCCCGTCATTACACTTTGGGGATTTTCGGCACGTAGGGCCTCCAGCCCACCCAACTATCACACAGCCCTTTTTATGGGTGCGGGTTGGCAGGGCGGCCACTCCTATGGGGGTGGTTGCTCGTCCACGAGATTGCCTATCTCCGGCTTAAGGTGAAAGATCCGCACTCGGCGGTATCGGCACGAGACGTTAGTCGGACGCGGTGTGGCGTGTTTTCGGGGGTCAGGCGACTTATTCCAAGCGACGAATGTGCTGTCAGCTTCCGCATGCGGTCGTACCACACGTCTTGGCCTCGTCTGTTCAATCAGTGGGGGGGCATTGAGGATGTCTTCGTACGAGCTGCATTTGATGTATTCTGGCGGAATATGGGTCTTCGCGCTGAAGTCGCTTGTGAAACTAGCGTTGCTTGATCCGTTTTCCTGGTTTGTTATCTTGCTTGACTCTTTGAAGTCCATGATCGTGAGCCCGCGCGGCATAACTATCTGGGCTACTGGTGTCGCTCGAAATTTGACGCGGTCCAGCTCCCGCAGCGCTAGCACATACGACATCACAGATAGGGCCTTATGTGTCCGTCCCAAACGTGCGGAACATCCGGTTGGTCGCCAACAGGTGGGTTTGCGGCGGCCCTGTCGCCACTCTCGGAATGGACGAGTCGTCGCTCGAATTGTTCGACCTGAGCGACCGGAGACGCCGACGTTTGCGTTTGTGACGCCAGACCGCGAGCTGCTGTCGGGGGAGTCCAAGGAGGGAGTGTTGCCCTAGGATGGAGGTTCGCTGGATCTACCGAGTCGTTTCTCGACATGACCCACTACGCAGTTGTCCTGCTTCAGCCACTCGGAGGACTACGAGAGCGCAGGGTCGAATACGACGCTTAAGTTCCTGCAAGGCAGCGTCCATCTTTGGGACGACTCAGTCCGTACGAAGGTCACTGGCTGGATGCCAGAGCTCCACTCACTACCATAACTTGGGATTACTATGGTTCATAGTTTATCCAAGGTGGTTAACAAAGCTCCAAGCGCGTCAGAAGTGGTTCCAAACTCGCTGGCGTTGTACCTCACTTTAAAGATTCACTACGATGCTGCCAAGCAACAATGATATCTGCGCCTATATCTACGAGCTCCTAGATCTAGGGTTGCATCGCTGCAAGCAATGCTTTAGTGAACGCCAGCAGCTCAATGACGCCCCCATCTTCTATCCCTCAGGGGAAGAGGAACTTTTCAGGTACCGAAGATCGCTCGACTTTCTTGGCGTTCGGCGCCGTTCGGCGAATTGAGGTCACCTGGAGTGGCCGCGTGGTTCGTGCGCGGTGGAGGTTACACCCCCAGTCCACGGAGCCGAAGCACCTCCACCTTGACCGCTCCCAGCTCGGACAAGTCGTCAGGCGTAGGCTTCTCATTGGGAGTCATGCACACGATGGGACTGCGCCTGGAATGAGACGCCTCGGCGGGGGTGGGTCCTGCTGAAACCGCGCCAGGTTCAAAACAGTCCATAAACTCCTCAAATCGAAACATTGGTCGGTCTGTGCAGGCGGGAGACGATTGGGCGCCTCCGAGGACGCTGATCTCACCACCACAACCGTCTTCTTTGCCTGCTTCGACACCGGTGCTGGATGCTTCGTTTCATCGCACCCCAGCCCTGGTACGCTTACGTGGGATCGCGTTGGTGTTGTATAAGTCGGTGAGGATGCGGCGGCACTTGTCTAAGTTAGTGACCGGGATAGAGACAAACCCCGCGCCAGTGTCAGACTCAAGCCCAAGGGCTTGTTGACGCGTACTCTCGCTCGTGAACTTATTTTCGTTGACAGCGTCAGCACCTAGAATAGCAGTCATAGCAAATCGGAGAGAACGATCCATCTCGCTACATGTCGATCCAATGTCGGCCACGATGTTGATTTGGTCATCGACCAATAATAGTTAAAAACCCAGTCGGGTAGACCACGTTTGTGTGGGAGAAAATACGGTCCACCAGATGTTTGCATAATTTTTTAGCATCACTATAAGCATTATGTTGCAATAAAAATCGGATTATTGGAGCTTTCTAAACAAATACGCTATGAAGCTATACCAACTTTTGCACTAAACTAAGCAATAGTAACGTCTTACAAAGTCCAAGTTATTGGCCAACTCACCTCGCACACAAGCACGATGTCTTCAAGGACCCATTTGCCGCAGCACCCCCTTCGACCACCCCACAATTACAGGCTATAGGGTTCGTCTCGGAGGAGACGTCGCACGATTTCCAATTGGTGGTCATGCGAAATATGCCGCTTTCAGAAGTCGAAAATGAGCTCACACGCGAGATGTCGAAGTGGAAGGCGGTATCGTCATGCGTGCTGCCTAACCGCATGCATCATGTCGCCAAGAAGGTGGGCAACAACCTGGAGGAGATGATCAGGATGGAGCCAACCGCACCAAATATTGCCTGCGCTCAACCGGAATACTTTCACGTGTACGCTTGGTTATTTTTTTTCTTGATATATCCATATCAAAGCGCAACACTCGTGGCACCGAACGCATCATCGATACGAGGAAGTGTTCTGTAATGGCAGCGAAGATTCTCGTACTAAATACAGGGTAAGATTTCACATAGTCGTCCTGTCCACATTGTCAGCCGCCTGAAAATGTTTTAGCCACCTTGGCAATGTGCTCTTTCCAATGCCGAACACGTCGGATACCATCTGGACAAGAACGTCGTCGGAATTACTGCCCTCCATGTTAAGTTCAACGAGGAAGTCATTGTATTCGAGAAAATCCCGGATACCGAGGTGTTTGCCAGCATTCGGGCTTTTCCGTCTTCTAATGACCTATGCTCTGAGCCATATATCCTCTAATCTGAGCTGCTGTCGGGGGAGTCCAAGGAGGGAGTGTTGCCCTAGGATGGAGGTTCGCTGGATCTACCGAGTCGTTTCTCGACATGACCCACTACGCAGTTGTCCTGCTTCAGCCACTCGGAGGACTACGAGAGCGCAGGGTCGAATACGACGCTTAAGTTCCTGCAAGGCAGCGTCCATCTTTGGGACGACTCAGTCCGTACGAAGGTCACTGGCTGGATGCCAGAGCTCCACTCACTACCATAACTTGGGATTACTATGGTTCATAGTTTATCCAAGGTGGTTAACAAAGCTCCAAGCGCGTCAGAAGTGGTTCCAAACTCGCTGGCGTTGTACCTCACTTTAAAGATTCACTACGATGCTGCCAAGCAACAATGATATCTGCGCCTATATCTACGAGCTCCTAGATCTAGGGTTGCATCGCTGCAAGCAATGCTTTAGTGAACGCCAGCAGCTCAATGACGCCCCCATCTTCTATCCCTCAGGGGAAGAGGAACTTTTCAGGTACCGAAGATCGCTCGACTTTCTTGGCGTTCGGCGCCGTTCGGCGAATTGAGGTCACCTGGAGTGGCCGCGTGGTTCGTGCGCGGTGGAGGTTACACCCCCAGTCCACGGAGCCGAAGCACCTCCACCTTGACCGCTCCCAGCTCGGACAAGTCGTCAGGCGTAGGCTTCTCATTGGGAGTCATGCACACGATGGGACTGCGCCTGGAATGAGACGCCTCGGCGGGGGTGGGTCCTGCTGAAACCGCGCCAGGTTCAAAACAGTCCATAAACTCCTCAAATCGAAACATTGGTCGGTCTGTGCAGGCGGGAGACGATTGGGCGCCTCCGAGGACGCTGATCTCACCACCACAACCGTCTTCTTTGCCTGCTTCGACACCGGTGCTGGATGCTTCGTTTCATCGCACCCCAGCCCTGGTACGCTTACGTGGGATCGCGTTGGTGTTGTATAAGTCGGTGAGGATGCGGCGGCACTTGTCTAAGTTAGTGACCGGGATAGAGACAAACCCCGCGCCAGTGTCAGACTCAAGCCCAAGGGCTTGTTGACGCGTACTCTCGCTCGTGAACTTATTTTCGTTGACAGCGTCAGCACCTAGAATAGCAGTCATAGCAAATCGGAGAGAACGATCCATCTCGCTACATGTCGATCCAATGTCGGCCACGATGTTGATTTGGTCATCGACCAATAATAGTTAAAAACCCAGTCGGGTAGACCACGTTTGTGTGGGAGAAAATACGGTCCACCAGATGTTTGCATAATTTTTTAGCATCACTATAAGCATTATGTTGCAATAAAAATCGGATTATTGGAGCTTTCTAAACAAATACGCTATGAAGCTATACCAACTTTTGCACTAAACTAAGCAATAGTAACGTCTTACAAAGTCCAAGTTATTGGCCAACTCACCTCGCACACAAGCACGATGTCTTCAAGGACCCATTTGCCGCAGCACCCCCTTCGACCACCCCACAATTACAGGCTATAGGGTTCGTCTCGGAGGAGACGTCGCACGATTTCCAATTGGTGGTCATGCGAAATATGCCGCTTTCAGAAGTCGAAAATGAGCTCACACGCGAGATGTCGAAGTGGAAGGCGGTATCGTCATGCGTGCTGCCTAACCGCATGCATCATGTCGCCAAGAAGGTGGGCAACAACCTGGAGGAGATGATCAGGATGGAGCCAACCGCACCAAATATTGCCTGCGCTCAACCGGAATACTTTCACGTGTACGCTTGGTTATTTTTTTTCTTGATATATCCATATCAAAGCGCAACACTCGTGGCACCGAACGCATCATCGATACGAGGAAGTGTTCTGTAATGGCAGCGAAGATTCTCGTACTAAATACAGGGTAAGATTTCACATAGTCGTCCTGTCCACATTGTCAGCCGCCTGAAAATGTTTTAGCCACCTTGGCAATGTGCTCTTTCCAATGCCGAACACGTCGGATACCATCTGGACAAGAACGTCGTCGGAATTACTGCCCTCCATGTTAAGTTCAACGAGGAAGTCATTGTATTCGAGAAAATCCCGGATACCGAGGTGTTTGCCAGCATTCGGGCTTTTCCGTCTTCTAATGACCTATGCTCTGAGCCATATATCCTCTAATCTGAGCCTTATGATTAGCAGAGACCAGAACATAGGAGATATTGCATCCTAGCTCCATATGTGTTAATCTGAGTTTAAGACCTCGACTTCGCCAAAATGAGTGAAACCCACATAGTACACGCGGTATCGTAGGATATTGTTGGACACTTGGTCACATAGCGTTTCCAAAGTGACTGCAAATGGTCCTAACAATCCCGGGAGGCATATAATAGTTCCACATTCCTCGACCGTCGGATGGTGTAACTTCCTCGCGACGTCCTTAAATTATTTGCTGCCACCCGCTTGCTTCAGATAAGCGAAATTTTTCCTTAGCGCAAACTCAAGCATTCTCACAAGCATTTGCCAGCAGCTATTCCAGCGCGTTGCACAGTTGACAATAGGCTTCATGGGCGTTGAAGATCTCAATGTAAAGAAAACCCAGTCGTTTGGTTCCCTTTGTCGATTCTGAAGTACACCGCTAGCTTGCGGAAGCGCTGAACAATTTGGCGGACCGCATGTTTAATTCGTTGCGCTGCAACAGAGCAATAGTTTGATCCACGTATAGCACCATGTTACATCATGCAATATCCCGCAAACCTTCTATTTGATGTATGTCCTCTATCGATAGCGATTCTTCTTCATCCCACTCAAGAAGTACTTCGCTCTTCTCAGCAGAGACGTATCCTGTCCACCAAGTTTGTCACGTTGAGGTCTGATCCGAGAAATCTGTTGACGGGAGATGCCAATCTTCAAACCCCTGTTTAACCGGCATATGCGGTGGCTGCCTAACTGAATTGTGCGCCGGTTTAAGCGGCTTGGACAGCGCAGATTCAGCAAACAATGTGATGCGAGACGGTGCAAAAAAACACTTAGCATAGGGTCCCTGTTTGAAACCCGAGTCAAAAAGGACGGCGGTGCCAGGGGCATCTACCCAGGACATACTGGCAACGACCCAACAGGCCGTGGAACAAAACTCGGAAAATTGCCAAGCTCACAGAAGCCCTCATAGTACATTTTGACTAATCAAAATCGTTTTATTGCTCAGAATACATTACCAATTGCTACTGTTTGTTTTACGGTAGAAGATAACCATTGCAGGTATGAGGTGAGTTTCTGCTGCTGTCCCTGTGCGCTTTAGAAGTCGCGATGGGAAGGTAGCAACGGGGATATCCGATCAAGGCAAGCTGGACGTATTGCATCTAATTAAGCTCGTCGGCTACCTGCCGCTGTCGACCAACTCGGGTACCCGCACGACACTGTGCACGGCTGGTGGCAGACGCGTGCCTGCGGGCCTATGAAGGCAGCAAGTTTGCGAAGACTACGAAGGAGCAAGGGCGAAAAGAAAGATTTCTCCTCACTCCTGCCTGTGTCATATTTTATGAATGGCAAGCGCTGAAGCTGTCATAAACCTTTTCATGTGGTATTTAGGATACAGTATCTACGTGTTGTTGTTTACCATAAATAATTGCTTAGTACACCTAGTATGATCGTGTTCATCTAAGAAAAACTACGAGGAGTGGTACAAGAGCTACGTAGCGACAAAGAAGTCTGCGGTCAGCAGCCGCCACTCGCTCGAGCGCCTGCTGCAGAGGGCTGTGCATCGTTACATTTCTTGTTCCAATATGCTTTATTAGCCGTGCACTGCATCTGTGTCGTATTTACTGATATTTCTTGATTTAGGCTAGGTATGTTCCGCACAAAGACCATGCTAGCTTATATTGACTTCAAGAGGATCAAGACGGAGCCTGTGTTGAGCTTCTGAATGTGTACGCCCCCAACGAGATTACAATATCGACGAGACCGCGATCTGATTCGACATGCCCCCAACAAGAATTTGGAACAACAAGGGATGCGAGGGCTCGGATAAGGTACAATACCTCCGCGAACTCTCCGATCGTATGACCGCTGTCCTGACAATTTCAGCTGATGGTACATAAGCGATGATATATGTGTGCTTTGACTGTTGTAATATTCGAGGATAAAATATTCCTATGTGAATGAGCCGAGTTTTTGTCTCACCTTTTTTAGTATTAGAATGCTATCATAGTCCTTCGTTTTTTGTGTCGTAGTCGGCAACGAATAGCATCGTATCGCCCTCTGATCGGTCACTACTAGACGAGAATCCTTCCTTGGGAGCCAGTCGACCTTGAAGCGAGGCACTGGGGATCGGCGGGGCTTTGGTAGCACAGCCTACGAGTGACGAGCATGGTCTGGGCTGCTGTGACGGGGGTCACACGCACAATATCTTGGAGGAAGCGTAACACGCAAACCACAACAGTCGCCTGGCGTCTCTGTTGTTGCTTGTACAAAAGGCCCTGCCTTATCGGTCCTCTTTATTACCGAGTACTTAAAGAGACTTGTACACTTGTAGGTTAGAGTTAAACTGTCTTGTATTAATAACACTCATAAAGTTATATCTACTGCTTTCTATCCGCATACTGAATCCCTGTCTAAATTGCGATCTTCCTCAGCGGTTGGCCCTCGTGAACTGTCGTCCTTAATTACGACCGACCCCTAACTTATAATATTACTTGGGGAGGTCTACCGGGAATACTCTATAAAAAGACCCCTGGTACACAGTACCCGTCGTGGTGTGTGACACTCAGTTTTTTGTGGTCCACACCGTCCGGTGTGGTCCACGCCAGAGAACATCCATTTTCCTTGAAAAGGACACTGGCCAATCCTGGCCCCCTTGCACCCCCCCTCACCCAAACGGGAAGCACCTTTCCCAGTGGGGAAATCCAGCGGAAACGCGAGCACAGCCTCATTCGGCAATTCACGTTCTACCGAGCACACGCGCACACTGCGAGGCCCACCGGGCATGACGACCGAGACCCAGATCAACATGCGGGCTGCCCCCAACGCCCTTGGGGCTGGTGGCCCTGCCAAGCACCGCGCCGACGCGCCTACTCCAAGCGAAGAGGAGGAGAAGCCTCCGGCGCCTGCTTCGACGAAGCACTCAGGGAGCGAAGGACGCGTCGGCTTCCAAGAAGCCCGCGAATGACACAGCGGAGGCAAAGGGGACATCGGCTTCGAAGAAGCACGCGAAGGACGCCGACGAGTCGAAGGAACCGCCCGCTTCCAAGAAGCCCACTGCCGCTGCGACCAAGGCGAAGACGAAGAAGGCGTCCGCTTCTTCGAAGCCCACGCGGAGGACCAAGAAGGTGACCGCTTCCTCGAAGCCTGCGCCGAAGATGCCCGCAGTGAAGAAGCCCGCTGCCAAGAAGCTTCCCAAGAAGAAGGGCGCCTCAAAGGAGGGCCCGAAGACCCCGAAGCTGCCTCCCAAGCGCACGGATGTGCTGCTGCCGGGTCCTCACGAGGGGGGAGCAGCGATTCGTCCGACACGGACACTCCGAACCCTTGATAACGGGCCGCCGGCTTCTCGCAACAGCAAAACTTCTAGAGCCTCGGCGTCGTCGCCTCCTCGACCGGCCAAGGCCAACGTTGTAACCACTCCACCTCAGGGGCGCAGTCCGTCGCCGGACCCGCCTCTGCAGGTGGACTACGATGAGTCGAAGTCCGACAAGGACCACGAGGTCGGCGAGGTTGAGTGGTCGCCACCACTGTTCACTGACGAACAACGGGTGATCCACCCGGGGGGGGGGGGGGCTATGTCTCCAAAGACGGTGGTGGCGGTAGAACGCGCCCGAGCCTTGGAGGCGTCCGTGTCTCCCCGAGACGACCCACCCCCTGCTGTGCAGGAGCCCCAGGTCATCACCAACGCTGGCGTTGATGAGGGGGTTCCTCCCGAGCTGCTTCAGCCTGATAATCGGCAACACCTGGCCGATCGTTCCCGTTAGGCTGCCTCTCAGGTGGTGGGGACCAAGCGCGACCGCGAGGCACATGCCCCTTGCACACGCGAACAACTACTCGATTAGGCATGCGTCATCTACACGAATACAACAGTCTATTCGTTTATAAAGCATATGCTCTATACATTGAACAAACTGCTAAAGACAGAAGGACATCAAACAAATTGCTAAATTCAGAAGGGGTAGTCACCGATGGGACCTGGAACCTGGCTCTCTGGTTTAGACTTGACCCTCCTATTCGGCTGACGTGGATTCAAGCCCGCTTGCGTGCAGTTCACACAGTTGTGTATTTGTAACGGTTTTTGTTTTTACTTTCATGGATGACTGCTTTGTATGCAGAGGGTTTTGTCTTTAATTTGAATATTATGGGACGGGGGTATTTTTGAAAGAGCTCAAAGAAAACGTGTATTATGAGTTAGATGGCGTAGGCATCTGCTGTACTATGACTCGGAGTGAACCTGACATACTGTTTTTGCGGGATTATTTACGGTGTACAAGAGCATCGGCATCAACATGTTGCTCGTGTCGATGGTCACTATGTATCTCGCGAAACATGTTTTTGGTCTATAGACGAATGTAAGCGTCCTTAAGACGAAGGCCTTTGATATTACGAGCTGCGATCCACGCGAAAAATATATCCTTGAGCTCCGAGTGCGGTACAGACTGTACGTAGCAAAACCGCAGCATAAAGGCTGCTGCGTTCCAGAGATGAGCGCACACCCAACACCGTTATTGTTGTTCGACCGCCAGTCACGGGTCAACGACGTGTACATCTGACAGTGAGATTCAGAGATCTGTGACTTGAGCTGTTCTTCGTTCGTCTACAAGGAACAGGGCGTTACAGGGTAGATAAAGATAGGTTGCTGTAGTGCAGAAGAAAGCGGTATTGGCAGGGTGCTGCGGTGCGGAGGGAGACAGCGAGACGACAGTCGTAGGTATGGCGACCGAGAACTCGGGAGCGGCAGACGGGGAGAAGCTGCCCACTGGGTTCATAGTGAGGTTCGTGTTCTAGTTGCCTATGTAACGGACGAGCGGGAGGCTTCCCGCCACCAGCACCTCGATACACATCAGTTCACAACTTTCATCCTTCCTCACACACCGTCCTCTTCTCAACAGGTTATGAGTCCAACACATCCCGACGACGACGATGCTACTCAAGCTCCCGGAACCACATTTGTCCCAGTTCTTGGTCGAGTCGGTGCTCAAGTCGACGACGAAACTGCCGGTGACCAAGTCGCTGCATTGACCAGCGAGAGTGGACGTGGTGCTTCCCTCCAAGCAGTGACCGGTTGGATCTACTGAGGGGCCTCATCGAGGGTCTGGCGCAAGACGCTGCACGTGATCGGCTGGAGAAGGCCCGGCTTCAGCGCGGGACGTAAGGGCCGAATTAGTCGGCCGCCGGCTCGAGCATTCATACCCTCCCTTACTGCCGACGAGCCCGTTTTCTGGATGATCGCCGGCAGTAAGGGAGGGTCGACTCTCTCAGTGAAGCCATGGACATCGGCCCGGTCATGCAGCAACAGCAGTTTGTGCTTGCTCAGCCGCAGCCAGTCCCGTGTCAGCCCGCGCCGGGGCGCGAAAACAGCAGTTGTTTGCGCCCCCGTGAGGCTTCGAACGGAAGATCCCGTCGTTGAAGGACATGAAGCTACCGATCGAGTGGTTCTCCGGCTAGGAGATGTACGAAGGCCTTGGGCGGGCTTCAAGGTCGGGTGGGTGGGGGGGGGGGGGGGGGGCTCAGGTTCTTGGACAAGTTTATCGCCACACACGTCATTAGCGGGGGTGATTAGGCTGAGGACTTCAATACTCGTGCTTTGAATTGGTACCTCGAGGACCCCGGGCGCAAGTACTTCGACCGAATGACGGCAATTTTGACGGCGGTGTCGCTATCTAATGACCCCATGCTTGGTGTTGATGAAAAGTATTTCATGTTGAGCAAACAACTCGTATAACGCGAGCGCGTAAGCGTGTAAATCGTCCACCACATACTTCCGTACCCACAGCTCGCAGCAACCTGTCCGGCAAGGCACCCCACAGCCTAGACCGAGAGCCGGCACCAGCACTCACCTGCAGACACGCCCTTCCGGTCAAGGGCATATCACTAGCAAAGCTGTATTTTGTAGTAGATCACCGCACGTTATTCGACAACTTTTCGGGAAGCCGCATCCTAATGCTGGAGAGATTGCCGCGACGGGTGCCTTTACATTGCTCAGGGTCCTAAATATTATCCTGGGAGGACAGCTAGAATAGCTGAATGGACAGCCTAACAGAGATTAATTCGTCCAAAAAAAGTTGCTTGAACCACAGTCAACATTCGGACAACATTAAATGTGTACCACACCACTCCTACCCCCTGCACAATGTCACAGACTGCTCCCACACAATGCAGCAGTTGTCAAGACCACCCTAACGTTGCGGCGGCGACGCTCTAAACTCCTTGAGGCCGCTGCTTATCCTAGCACTGCTCGACATCCGGCGCGTCGGCGCTACCCTCCTCATTTGCAGATTCCCCGCCTGCAAACCACCACCGAAACTCCCCGCCATGGCGATCCTAAACCCGGAGGCCGACTCCGCCAAGCTAGCTGTGCACGGACAGCGACGCCAAGCAGCGCCATCTCGCGGAGGCCGGCTACAAGCACGTGGAGGGTGCCGCGGCGCCGCTAGCGCTGGAGCTACCGCACTTCTCCTACGCGCCGCCATCCCCAAGCACTGCTGAGCGGTCCTTCGTCACGTCCGTTTCTACATGATCAAGAACGTGCTCACGTGCACGTTCATCGACCGCACGGGCGCCGCCGCCTACCTGCTATGACCCGTGTACTGGTTCTTCCAGGGCAGCTACCTAACGGGCGTCTGGGTCATCGCGCACGAGTACGTCCACCGGGCCTACCGCTCCAGCTAGGTCGTGAACAACCTCATTGGTCTCGTGCTGCACTCGGCGCTGCTCGTGCCGTACCACAGCTGGCGCTTCTCGCACCGCAAGCACCACTCCAACACGGGTAGCTGCGAGAACGACGAGGTGTTCGTGCCCGTGACGCGCTCCGTGCTCGCCAGCTCCTGGAACGAGACTCCTCGAGGACTCGCCGCTCTACCAGCTCTACCGCATCGCGTTCATGCTGGTCGTGGGCTGGATGCCCGGCTACCTCTTCTTCAATGCCACGGGCCCGGCCAAGTACTGGGGCAAGTCGTGCAGCCACTTCAACCCGAACTCGGCCATCTACGCCGACCGCGAGCGCTGGATGATCGTGCTGAGCGACATCTTCCTCGTGGCCATGTTGCTCGTGCTGGCCACGCTCGTGCACACCTTCTCCCTCTACACCATGGTCAAGTTATACGTCGTGTCCTACTGCATCGTGAACGCCTACCTCGTGCTCACCACGTACCTGCAGCTTTCATTCAAACCGTTTGGAAAGCTCAAGCAGCAACTCTAAATCGAGTTGCACTTCTCCTGGACGGCTCACAATCCAAACTACATGTAGTTTGGGCGTTCGAGCATTTGCATGTGGGTTCAGACATCTACATTTAGTGGACTGCGCTGTTTCCCTCTTACTACCTCATATCGCCGCGACAAACTGACGTCCCAATACACAATCAAATGGTTGATGAGTATCGATGAGAACGGATTTTGGAAGAGCAAACAATATATAACTTCATTAATTCCACACCCATACATTCCCACATTTGTCCTGCCAGCCTCAAGCAAATGCCCCTTGTATCCTCTGATGATACGTTTGGATATATCAGGTGTAGAATGGGTAATGTGCTAGTTCAAGCTGCCCTCAAATCCAGTGTCAAGGAGTGCATCTCGGTTGATTGCAGCACCAGCAGCGTCGCTCGCTGCATTTAGTGTCTATTGCATTCTCTACAGCATTTGCGACCAGATTACCGCCGCCGCGGTTACCAGCATGGACACTGCTCCGACTACCACGAACGTTTCTGCTGTGCGTGTCACTTCCATCGTTCACATCTGCTCCAAGCGTGCCGACAAAGTCCGCCAGCCCCCACTCTTGGCTTAGATGGCTGACACGGGACCGGTCAATTCTCGTTTGCATCGCGATTTTGATCGACGGCGCGTGGTAGCCTGAGTTTTGGCTTCGCTTACACTCCCGTCGACTGATAGAACAGATCCACATTCCTGTATTCGCCCTCATTAAAACGTGTACCTTGTAGTTGAACTCTCGCTTGAAGTACACCAAGAACGCTCGTGTGATCCTTACACCAAACATTACATACGGCTCGGTTGTGAATATGGGACTGCGTGATAAGAAGAGCAGTGAGGTGTACGCTGCACTCGAGCAGGCCGAGAAGGTCAACCTGCGGTGCTTCCCAGTGCGGTGCACGTTGATGGAGCTGCACGAGCGACTCGGGTACCTCATGTTCGATACGGTCGAGAAGACGACGCACCATGAAGTTGACCGACAGAATTCGGATCAATTGCCGGAAGGGCAAGTCGTCGAAGAATGCTCAGTTCAAGAAGGACTCGAGCAAGAACGCGCTGATCGACAGGATTGGTGGCGTCATCTGTAGCGATGTCAAGGGGCCAATGTCTCCCATGGACCGCGACGGCAACATGTACCTGATCAATTTCGTGGATCACCACACAACTACTGTAGAGTGATCAGAAAGATCGCTACATGATCGTCCATGCTGACTTACTGAAGCTTTGGTCCAATATATTCGTCAGCCCAGTTGACGTAGTTCAGAATCAACGTCAATTCGTGTCATCAATGACTACTCCTTCCCGGTTGGTGGAGCCGTGAACGATTTCACGGACAGCAGCAATTTTCCAGATATTTCGTACAACGCCCCACCCCCCCACCCCCCCAAGGAGATATCGCACACAGAATCGCTGATCTATCGAGCTTGGGTCAGCAGGTGTAAAGGCGAATGAGGTCGTTGCTGCTGGTAGAGATGATTGATGAGGGGTACATCAAACAAGTAATTTACAGGAGAGTCACACTGGCCAAATCCACACGACAAATCGACACGTGAAAGCCTTCAAAGCGAAAGGCACAGATGTGCACGTGCAGTGCGCTCATAGGAATTCGACGAAAGGCTCCGGACACGTCTCCAAGCTTGGCCGATTCCACCTGGACGGAACTGGATGGCCTTCAGTAGTGGCTAGCGCTGCATTTCTTGGGGGGGGCAGTGCAGTACGCTGCGTATATCGTGAAGAGAACCCCGACGATCGCGTACCCTAGCCGGATATCGCCTCTCGAGTTGTTGACAGGCGTGCAGCCGCAGTTGCTTGACATTGTGGTGTTCGGGAGTGCGTGTACGTCGTATCGTGACCCAGGCAAGAACGCGTGGAAGCCCCGAGCTGAGGTCGGCATGATCATCGGTAAGGATGACGAAACTAAAGGCTACAAGGTGTACTTGTCGCATGACCGCATCGCCATTGTGACCCAGCACGAGAAGAACGTGAAACACTCAACGCGCCCAACAATTTGCAACTGCAAGTAGAGCTTCAATGAGAGAACCCCGAGTTGGGGAGAACTGTGCAGGAACGGGGGAAGCTCTTCAACGGTAGGGACGGAAAGTCATCCAAGCCAAAGGCAGGACGAGGTCAAAGCGCAGCAAAAGGGCAAAGACCAAAACGGCACAAGGAGGACATGAGACAGGGAAGGAGCTGGTAGAGCGGAAGCTGAGCCCCAGGAACTTGTGCCCCAACATCCAGCAGAACCAACTCAGATGCGCACGCACAACACGGGGCGCAAACATGCAAGATGAGCTCCTCGGAGGATCCGAAGGACTACAGCGAAGCGATGAACTCTGTTCGTGCTACTGAGTGGATCAAAGTAATGGCCGAGGGGATTAGTGCGTTTGAGGCTAACGACGCCTGGGAGTTCGTGGCGAAGCCGGTGCACGCAAAGATGCTGCACTCGAAATGGGTGTTTAAAACCAAGAAGCATGCGGATTGTACTCAGAGGGGCTCAAGGTTACGTGTGTTGCTTGTGGCAACGAGAAGGAGTACGGTGTAAACTACGTGGACATATTCAGTGCTGCTCTGGAAGGTCTGTCGCCAAGATTGTGCTCGCGCTGTCGCGAAAGTATAACGTACCCACGAGGCACGGCGACGTACCCAACGCGTACGTGAGAGCTGACAAAGGGTCGCACTTCGAGATCTTGCTGCACATGCCGCGGGGTATGACGGTGACCACAACGACGCTAGCCGATGTGGGAGTTACGAACAAAAGGCAGATGACGCTGAGGTTGCGCAAAAGCTTGTGCGGTCTGAAGCAGACAGGTCGTACTATGGGCTCTGCATCTACTAAAGGTACTATCGAAGCTCGGCTTCAAGCAAAGCTACACTGATTGTTACATGTTCAAGAGAGGCAACGGCTCGGACCTCACAGTCGTGGGTGTGTACGTAGACGACTTGGGCACGAGTGTTGCCAACGCGGACAAGTTCTTCACTTGTCCGCGTTGGCACACTCGTGAATTTACCCAGAAAATTGAACACGTGCCCCAACTACTCGATGTGTCATTGTCGAGTACTTGGGGCACGTGTCCAAATTTCTGGGTACCGGCATCGTGTATGATAAGCTGCATGGCCACATGTTGAACCAACGCCAGGCGATCCTGGAGATGTTAGAAAGCTTTGGCCTTGCTGATGCAAATGCGGTGAGAATGCCAGTCGTGGACGAGCAGGACAAAGGCGCCGACAGCGCTTTGTTACCGGGTGGTGCAAATGGCACGCCGTCCCGCCCCACGGTTAAACTCATCCGGTTACTTGTAGGGAGCTTACTATGGGTTGCTCGGTGCACCAGGCCGGACATTGTGTTCGCCGTACATCGTGCGCCTCGCGAGTCGGATTGGCGGAACACCAAGAGGGTCATGCGATATCTAAAGGGTACGATCGATGTTAAGTTGCGCCTGGAGATCGACTCCGACGTAGAGCGCGCTTGCGAGGTGAAGCTCGAAGGCTACAGTAATGCTGATTACGCGGCCGATCGTACCAATCGCAAGTCCGCGAACGGAGGCGTTCTATGTGTAGATGGCATGGTGGCCGGCTGGTTCTGTAAGAAGCAAAACAGTGTCGCTCTCTCAACCATGGAGACTGAATTCGTGGCAGTCTCGCAGGTTGAGAGTGAAATGCTTGGGCTGAGTTAATTTGTTTGGAGAACTTGCGATTGTCATCAATGAACCGATCCTCATGCATGTGGCCAACCAGACAGCTCGCTATAAAGCAATTAGAGGGGGGGAGCTCATCTGACAAAGCAACGCACATTGATGTTCGCGCGAAATTCGTGAAGGACTTCGTTCAGAAGGGCGTTATCGTGATAGAGTACTGCGAGTCGCGTAGGATGCGGGTCGATCTCATGATCAAGCCGTTCGCATTACCACGTCTAGGCGAGCTGCGGGGGCTGGTCTCACTTGAATAAGGACGACCCGGGAAAGAGTGTTGGGCGGCGGATAGAGACAGCAGCGACAGGCTGCTATAGCGCGGAAGAAGACGGTAGCGGCAGGCTGCTGAGTGTGGAAGGAGGCAGCGAGGTGACAGACGTAGGTATGGCGATTAAGAACTCAGGAGCAGCAGACGCGGTGAATCTGTCCACTGGGTTCCTAATTAGGTTCGTGCTCTAGATGCCTAGGTAACGAGCGAGCTGGAGGCTTTCCGCCGCCAGCACCGCAATACACATTAGTTCACAACTTTCATCTTTCCTCGCACACCGTTCTCTGCTTAACCCAGGGTTCGATAGTACAGTAGTCACCGCAAATAGATGTTCAAAATTAGCGTCATACGCGAATTAGTGTCACTGTGATTTCATGACACTAATACCTGTGAAGACGAAATCCGCGGATTCAAAATTAGTGGCAGTGGGTCTGAGAATTTGATGAAGCGGGATAGGTCCGATCCTCCTTATCGGCGCCATCCATGGATTCGAGTCCGCCTTCGTGCGGTTTTCCAAGTCGATAATACCGACACATTCGTGGATTTGGGTTAGGGTCCACCACGGGTGGCACTCGTCAATCTGCGCCGTGGAGCTCAAGTCGCCTGGAGGACCAATCAGCGGGCAGCGTGGCGATAGAGCCAGCTGACCCAGCGGTCCGTCCAATCGGAGCGCGCCGGTGAGCATCGAGAGCGCTCTGATTGGCCACGACTGGACGACGACGACTCCCTCGTGGAGCCAGTCGTTCCAGGGGGGCGGAGCTCCAGCGGACGGCGTGCACCTGGCCGGCGTGCGTGCATGCCTCGGTCGGGCAGCTCGGGGGTGACACCCCGGACCAAGCTGGGTGTCTATGTTGCTACATGCGGCGGCGTATTGCGGCGGTCATGGACCGTCAGCCGGAAGGCGGGGCCTGTGGGGGGCCCACGGTGTCTACATGTACCGTATCCCACTACAAACCAGGCCACGGGTGACACCGTGGGCCCTCCTGGATATCTTTCGCGTCTTGGCTGGTCCCCAAGTCATGACAGCTCACGGATGATACCGTGGACCAGCTGACTATCTGCGTTGCTGCGTGCGGCAGCGTATTGCGGCGGTCATTGACCGTCAGCCGGAAGGCGGGGCCTGTGGGGGGCCCACGGTGTCTACATGTTGACCACCGCGCCGTATCCTACTACAAACCAGGCCACGGGTGACGCCGTGGGCCCTCCTGGCAGTCATTACCTTTATAGGCTGCGTGCGATCCTGGCAGGTCACCAGGTCGACGGGTGTGCTGCACTCTAAGTGCACACACTCTCCACGGCACTCGTAGTGACGCGCGGGAACATGCTGTCAGTCAACGTGGCCTGCGCCACATGGAGCTGACCGCGACGGGGTGGTCGTGCAATGGGGCACCCACGGCGCGGCGGGGCGAAGAACATCGCAGTGGCAGAGATCCAGATACGGGGAAGGCAACGACATGTCGCCGCACAAAGCGCTGACGGGGCGCTCACAGGTGGCCTGCAACACATTGGGAAGAAGGAGCGCAAGTCGGCCCAGGAAATTGCAGTGGAGACGCGCAAGCATCGGAGGGCAGGAGCTGCTGAAGGAGCAGCGGGACCGCGTCTGCTGTCCGCGGTACTAAATCGACGGAAGTCGTGTAGACCGTTTCAACTACTCGGCGGGGCATCGGGAGATATGAGCTCGGTGTCAACGGTGTGATCTGTTGGTCGTTATCTTACTTAGGATAAATGTACTCAATCAAAACCTCAACCTTGAAACGAAACGAAACCACCACGGGTGGTGGCGCTATTGCATTTGCGAAACAAAGGTTTTTGATTTTAAAATAATTACCAAAAGTAGACCCACGCTTTTCAAAAATTACAGTTTAAAGAAAGCTGGAGCCAGAGCGTTTATTTTAGGGCATCCTTCGCGTCCAGTTTTTTTTCCGTCCGGTTTTTTACAGGTATGACATCCAGGTATTAGCGGTTGTCAATGCTGGCAGCAGCAAGTAATATTTTTTTGTGCGGGACTCCGTGAGTAACCATTTTTAGCCAATCCCAAGAGGAGAGAATGACCACCCCCGATTCTTCTCGGAGCAGCAGATACAGGTTTGTTATCTTTGGCGCAACCACCTTCTCCCAGAGCCCCAGCAAGTCAGACTCCGCGCGTAGCGATCTGGTTGATAGAAGGGTCTCCATTGCTAACATCATGTGTGTCTCCATAGCTTGCAGGTTCTGGTTCCGTCGGGGGTCTGAACCAGACGTATGCCACGTCGAAATGCGCCACAAGCTGCACTAAGCAATCTGAAAGTCGTTGTCGGCGCAAGGGGGGAAACTGCGGTATTATGCTATCTGCTAGACGAAGGAGACAGCACTGATGACGACCTGGACATTCATTCCGCAGCAGCGTACGAAGGTGTGCTTGGCTCCCGATACTTCGCGAGACCTTCAGCGTACCGACGCAGAGAGGACTCTCTCAGCGTCGGTACGCGGAAGGCCCCAACGACAGTTTGAGCTCATTGAGTGATTAGTACACTCAACGAGCTCGAATTGTTGTTGTTGGGGCCTTCGTTATGCAGGGAATCCTCTTCTTAGGAATTTGTCACTTGCTTCATGACGGCGTTGTAGCAGCGCCTCCCGCATACGTTCTTCTGGCAGGGATCCTCAGCTCCAAACGCAGCGAGCATGCTGATCAAACAAGCGTAATGATCACCCTGTCATAGTCGCACGTCACCAAGAGCGAGTCTTCGCCGGTTATATTGTCTACTTGTGCCTGCAAATTGCAAGCATTGCAGTACCCGAGAGGATCGGCGACGACTCGCCGATCTGGTAGACCAAGTGCCCTGGAAGGGCGTTGGCCTTGAGCATTTCGCCACGACGTAGTACGACCCCTTGGCGTCGTCCGGCTTGCCTACAGGTTCTTCTCGCCATGGCTCTAGCCGAAATTGTAGAAGGCTTCGGGCAGCTCGCGCTTGGCCTTGATGTCGTCGGGCAGGTTGCCGAGGGCGAAGGTCAGCTGCAGCAGGTCGCCGCGCTTGGTGCTGAGCTCGGGCTCGCCCCTCACCATGATGATGTCCATGCCCTCGTAGCCGAACGCATCCTCGATGACAGCGGACAGATCCTTCTTGGTCACATGGCGGGCTTCCACTGCCGACAAGATTTCCATTTGCACAAACCCGATCTCCCGCCCAAAAAAACGACTTGCTGCTGCCCGACTTGCTCGACTTTTCGTTCTGTTAGCAAGATTTTTTTCCAGTCAATCACAGACCTTGAAAAAAATCGCCGACTTGCGCAGAAAACAAAAACGACTTGCTGCTGTCAGCATTGACGACCCCTATGGTCCAGGTCGGAATTTATTCTTTACTTACCAGATTCAATTTAGTTTTCATTTCGCGCTCAGCCACCAATAATTCAGTGTCCACCCTCCCTCCCACGGCACACGGTGTATGAGGAGGAGGCAGTGTGCTGGCGCGCACGCACAACACGGCCATAATCCAGCAGCGGATGGCCGAATAGGCTCTCAGGAAAGAAGAAGCACGATTCGAAGAAGCAGCACGCAGAGCACGCGTCACAGGGTCCCGCACGCACTCAGAGAGGTAAAGTACAGTTCTAGTCTACTTTCGGACGTAAATGAGGTGGTGTTCAACGACACAGCAGTCGTAAGCGTGGCGGAGGAGAGATATCCTCGGCATCCGTAAGACTTGGCTGTACCTCAAATTGGCTGACATGTTATTCGACTTCACTTTCGCAGAGATATATCACTTTAGATTGAGTAAATGGCATAGTGACGACTCTATTCGTGCATTTTACGGAGTACTTACGCCGTATGTACTGTAGCAGCGATAACAGCAATTTGAATACAACTTAACCCTTTCGCGGTAGAAGGGCACATTTTTCGCCCTTTAAGTGTGTTCTCAAAACACGGTGTAAAAGCACCGCCTACAAGGGCGCATCCTGTGCCCTTTTACACAAGTTCAACCGTGGATGTACCATCTTTTATGACAAATCATAAACATTACAATCAGTAATCATCAAACCATACAAATATTAAGTAGTATGCATATGATCGTGGTGCATCAGCAAATCACTGCAGGTACTTTGTTACAAGAGTCATGCAAAGCGAGTACCGTGATTATCCTTATGGGCGCATTCTGTGCCCTTTTAGAAGCAAATTACTTAGGCTTGTATAGTATAATTAAGACAAAAGGCTCGCGAAAGGGTTAAGCTGGTCCACGAAGAAACCGGGTTAATAATTGGATGATGCCTGGGGATTGCCTGGAGATATTAAAGTCAGGTCATGGTCGCCAGTGTCGTTTCCACTTTTTCTCATGTTCTGCGCATGTGAGTTTTCCAGGTATTAAAACCTGGACAATACCTGCTTTGGTAATTTAAAAATATATTACGTCAATTTTGGGCACGTCCTCTACCCATCTGAGAAACCTGGATAATACCTGTTGATACACATATATTGTGTGTTCTGTTCGAAATTTCCGTCGGCGGTTTTTTTTAACCGCCCAAACCAACCTCCGCTCAATCTCCAGACCTGTGCAATTTGATAGATTTATGCCTTCTCACAGGGTTGTCGCTCGCGGCCAGAGCTCCAAGTGCAACGGTGGAGAGCAGTGCAGCGAGCACAACAACTCCTTAGCCGCGCCCCCCGCGGGGAAGGCACCGCTCGTCCCCGTACCCAAGTACCCGGGCACCAACCAGGCGATCACCACGCCTGACGCCGTCGCCAGCTGCATCGTCGCCGCTTTCTGCCCCGCCAGCACCCCCCTCCCCCCCCCCCCCCCCCAATCGGCGCCTCGAGTGAGCATGCTGTCCGACGATCTCCTCGCTTGGTGCAAGAGCTATCGACACCTGCACCTACAGCGCCATCACTCAGTACTCGCAGGTCTCCAGGACCAGGCGCAACTTCGTCAAGCCCCGGTACAGCTACGGTGTCGCCGTCTTCCTCGGCCCCATTGCCGTCCACGACCCAGACGACGACGCAGCCTGTAGCTTTTCGAATACCCTAGATGGAAGTAGTTATATAAGCAATGGTACACCGTCTTAGGGTGCGCATGATGCCTAGTGACAGCTTCCTCCATGTTATTGTTGTTATCAGCCGCGACTGACTTGTCAACTGCAGCACGAATTCTAAAACTTCAACTCCACCCGAACGCCGGCGACCCACGTCACCACGACTTTCCCCAACGGCGACAGCAACAAATCCACTCACACGCTGGTGGGCCAGGCCACCGCGATCTCCACCAACGGCGACAGCAACAAATCCACTCATACGCTGGTGGGCCAGGCCACCGCGATCTCCACCAACGGCGGCATCAACAACACCACTCATACGTCGACGGTCCACGGCAGCACGACCTTCACGAGCACCGACAGTAACAACTCCACTCACACGGCGGCGGCCTACGCCACCACGATCTCCACAAACTTGGCCACGAACGCGGGCAGCAACAACAACACTCACACGCTGCTGACCCACGTCACCACGACCCCACGAGCACCGACAATACCAACAACACCCAAACGCCTGCGATCAGAGAAACCACGATATTCACCGACGGCGATAGCTTCAGGCAGACTATCAAAGGCAGCGTTCTAGGGTCTGTGCTTCCTTCAATCGATCACCAGCTGCAGCAACACTGTTGTCAAGAGAGGCACGTCCCTGAGGTATGTGAGGCCAGTACGCCGACCAAAAGCTTCGTCACGTGACTCACGACAGCTAGAGCAGCAATAAACCACTACATAAGCTAACCACCTGCCACAACAACACATACTTAAACGTACCGCCTGCTGAAGGCGTCCGCGATTGAACAGCGCTGGAAGTCGCTCTTCACTTGTAGGTTGGAGCTCGTTGCCGAATTATTGATGCCGGCTGGTGATAGGATATATATAATAGATATTGACCAATGATAGAGCTTTGGCGGTTCGCTGGATATTTCATGGAAGGGAGCCAACTGCCCAAGTTCCGCACTTTTGAGCGAAATCGACAATACATGTATCTGATTCCGGGCAGCCTTTCAAAAAAACCTGGACTGTAAGGTCGTCCTTTATTTTAATATTAGCCAAAAATCTCGCAAACACAAGCAAGTTCCAGCAATGTCAATGAACAACTCTTCGTCAAAGACCCCTTGAGGTGGATGTGGCGGTCTTGTTGGTAGCGTGCACTCCTGTCTTGGGTTTCAGTAAGCATGTATCCGTTCTGCGGGACTCCTGTCGGTCCCGAAGGCTTCAACCAGCCAGTCATGTGTCCGAAGTGCGAGAACGGTGAAGTCGTGAAGCCGGTCAGAGCTTCACCGATCATGGCAGCTTTTGCGAAAGCGTCAGTGCAGCAAGTGCCTCCAAAGAATACACAAAGGCCGCTGCACAGGTCTGAGTCAACATTGATCACTGATGTTCCCCCCCCCTTGCATGTTATCATAGACGACGACAGAGCGCCACCGTCACGTCGCGAGGTGCAGATCGTCAGTACTATTAAACAGCGAGAGAAAACTCGTTCGGTGGATGGTGTTGATGGAGGGAAAGGGTGAAATCAAGGGTATTTTTGCTCGTGTAGTTGACGAATTCCCTGAAATATTCAGGTCCAAGGCGACAAGGTGGTGGAAGAAGAAGGCTCTCAAAGGGCGTGGAAGGCAGCGAAGTGATTGGGTTTCATGGATGTATCCGCTGCTACTTGATGAGTTTGATCGCCTGCGCAAACTTGGATTGAAGTTCGATGCGTCGATGCTGCGTCAGCTTGTAATACGACTGTTGAAAACGAGCACCGGGCCGTTCAACAGTTCGTAAGTCGACAAAGTTGGAGCGCTCATTGTGGAGAAAATATCACCCAGGAGGATCCAAACGTTCATGGAGGCCCGTCGAATTGTCTTCCGCACACAGTCCAGCAAGAAACAGGTCAGTCCTGTGAAACAAGAGCTAGCAATGTAGCAGTTCATTTCGGAAAGCTGAAACAGGGCTTTGAGTCGGGCGTCTGATCGAGGATACCATCGAAAATGTTAATGAGATTCACTTTGAGATTGATTTTGACAACGGCAAGACGCTAGGCTTTGTTGGCGAGAAGAACATTAAGTACGCAGACGTTGTATCTGTTGGGGAAGGCATGACAATGGTCGTACGAGTTTCTGGTGGTGCCAGCGGACGAGTTCACCCGCCGATAATGATCTTCCAGAGATGCGACGTCAAGCTATCATATCCGTGAAGTCCCAGACAAGACACCAGGGGTCTGCTATCGAACGGGACCAAAGGGGTGGAAGAGCAAGTGGGTGTATCGGCAGTATCTCGTTGAGAGAAGAGAAATGAGCGCTGATTATTGTGGGTTTAAGAAGCGGATTTATCTCGACAACTGCTCGTCGCACCTAGACGAAGATGAATGCAAGGATGAGTTAGCGCAATTGAAGGGTCGTCTCGTTTACCTTCCACCCAACGCGACCGACTTATGCCAGCCTGCTGACTCGTTTGTGATCGCCACGATCAGAGATGCTTGGCGCCGCAAATGGAACGAGAAGAAGATAGGGCTTATCGAGGGTGGTGAATGACAGAACACCTAACGGAAGGGCGGCTCGTGGTCCGGGAAGCTCAAGCATCCAGGCAAGAAGTTCTTCTTGTCGTTGGCTGCAGAATGCGTTCGTGAGGTAAACGCACATCGCGACAAAAACGGCATCAACTATGCCAGAGACGCAATGATCAGGTGTGGGCTTTCACTTGAGATTGATGGCTACTGGGGTCCAAAGCAGCTTTTCCTTCATCTCCAGGATGTTATCCAGCAGTACTCGGATCCGTTCGATGATAAGTCTGCTGTAGCTGGATCGATGGATAGTGTTGGCAGTGGCGACGAAAGGAGCTCTGCCGAAGAACAGGACTGCATCGCCAGTGTGGTTGTGTAGATTTAACCTAAATTAGCGAAAGTGTCTCTAATTTTGCCATCCTAAATTAGTGTCAGTTCCAAAATAGCGACACTCACACTAATTTCTGTGAAGACAACCAAAAACTCCTCACATAAATTAGAGTCGGTGACACTAAATTCGGTGACTACTGTAGTACGATTTACGACCAAACTTATATAGTAGCTCTCTATTAGCAAGTCAACATTACTAGCATACTAGTAGTAGTAGCTTCTGCCAGTAGAAAGATATAGAAGTACAGATTTCTGCTTCATAAAGAACACCTGATATATACAACTTTAGAGGTTAATTCTGGATGAGAGGTCAAAATACCTTTAGGATTGTATTTAAACTGTTATGAACCTACTGTTTACTCGGTGTTCTTTTTTTAAGCAGAAGACTGTAGTATATACTATAATAGTTCGCTATAATAGTCGACCAGCGAAACCCGAAAAGCGCGCGACCAGTTAACGTTAGTTACATGTGATACTGACGAAATACATCGCTCACTGAACCTCCTTCCCGTTGTGATCACAATCCGCATCTCAGCGCGATGGTTATCCGTACGCGTGCGCAGGCTGTTGATAACAATCCGGTTGAGGAGGCGCGCTCTTGAAACTTGTTGAAGGGAGTTCGCCCCAACCAAGTACGGCCTACGTACCGCAATAGACAGGAATAGCGCGCTGCGAGACTTCCGGAATCAGCGCAGGATATCGACGTACTCGCAGACCTATAGCAGATGTCGACTCCGCGGTGAATCAGCAACAACCAAGTCAAATCGTTCTTGGTCTCCGTCGAGACGGCCGTCTGAAGCAAGCAACAGTAATTCATGGTTGCAAATGATGCCGATACTTATTAAATCTTCACACACGCAGTCGGGGTTGGCGCGCTTCATGGAGTCGTTCTCGGACAGGCGAGATGGCAAGGTTTTCTTAAGCTGCCGTAGGAAAATCGCAGTGGGCTTGTTGGAATGCGTATCTACAGCCTGGAGCAACGGGAGCTGAGACGAGAGCTGAGAAACAAGGAGACCAGGTCTTGTATGGGACGGGTGTTGAGCCCGTGAGTGTTGGTAGGAGCTCTTGTAGTGAGAAGCTAACGCTCAGATCAATTCAGTCTTCATGTTATTCTTCGTGGGCCTCAGGGTGCTCGGAACGGGTGCATTTTCCAATAGGGTTATGAGCCCAAAGCACACTAGCGGTGGCAGCTTCTCGATTACATGAACCCACTCCATCTGCAGCCGTGTAATTGCACAGAGCCCGACTCTGCAGTGAACAGCTTGCACGTTGAGAAGGGCCAGCCACTTGCAATCCCTAAGTTGCCTCATGTGGGAGTAGCCACCCTCACCATCCTTCCCTCTCTCAACACAGTGAAATTCCTTGTTGCGATATCATAGTTAAAGTCAAACCTTGAGCGAAAGAAAGTCCCGGTGAAAACAATCCGTACTCCGCTCCGGGGATGAAGAACACATCATCCACATGCACCATGATTTGCTCAGGTAACAACGGTCACTGTACCAACACCGGCAATGCGCGACGCAATACTTGGAATCACCTCACGTACGCTCCGTATGCCCGTTGTGGCGGTAGTAAATGACACGAAGTCCGAGAGGCTACCAGTCACATGTGAGTTCGACGCTGTGTCAAAGTACCACCAGCCGCCATTTGTATTTTCAATCACTTGGTCAGCGACTTCCAGGCGTCCTTCACCACCGTCTACTCCTTCTCCCTCAACAGATGGCATACTGGTGTCTGCATAAGCGTCACCCGGGTCGTTGTGTGCCCCAGGCGACTCCGCTGGCAACTCCCCGGCTACTACTCTGTGCTCCACTACAATATTCGTCATAGCTGACGAGGCACTGTATTCTTGACGCAGCGTGCAATTTCCCCGCGGCACTTTGGTACGAATGCCTGTGCCACACTTGTCCACAATATCTAAAGAACATGGTGGGCAAGGGGCTGGTGCGGCGAATGTTGCTGACTCAGCGAAAAGAGGACACATGCGATGAGTGTCATCTGGGAAAGCAGAAGAGGAAAACGCATCGAAAGAGACTTAATTGTGCAACCAAAGCACCGAATCAAGTGGTGTACGCTGACCTACTTATCCCGAGTAAAGACTGTGAAACCCGGTATGAAGCAGTGCTGGTCATCATAGATGGATACTCTCGCTTTGTTTCGGTGCACTTGTTGAGTGACAAACAGAGCCCGGTAGTCAACAGACTGATGAAGGAATACGTTCTCTGGGCTGAGAGGCAGACAGATCGGAATGACAGAGGTGCTTCTTACAAGGTGCAGCAAGTGTTGACTGATAAGGGTGGTGAATTCTTCAATGACGAAATGACAGCATGGTATTATTCGAAAGGGATTGGGCATGTGAAGGTTGGCCCTAAATACTCGCAGCTCAATTTGTGCGAAAGGACTCACCAGTCATTGGAGGGTATGGCTAAGGCAACGATGGCACATGCAGGCTTCCCACGTAGTATGTGGCCAGAGGCCCTACAGAATGCAGTAAGCGGATGTACAATAAGGGCACGAGTGGGGTTCCGTACGAGATGGTGTTCGGGGCTAAACCAGATGTGCACCACATCCGAAAGGTCGTTGCACTAGCGTACGTTCACGTGCCAGTGTCACCTCAGCGCAATAAACATGATAATAACGCCAAGATTGGTTTTGTGCTCGGGTATGCAGAGGACGCTATCGGATGCATGGTCTACTTTCCTGATGAGCCCACAGTCAAGTTCGTTCCTGATTTGAGAGTAGCAGAAAGCATGGTATATCGTGATCGCTATGAAGTGGACGTGGGGGGGATGACTTGGAATCGTAGCACATTTTCAGACGACCTGCAGGTGCAGACCATGACTTTAAAGACTCTGACAGCGACTCGGATACCGACATGGCTACAGTTGTGATTACTGTAACGAAGTCGGCATTGGAGGGCACCAATGGCGCTCAACCTTTTGATTTCGAGGAGGGCACTGATGACGAGAACGTTATTCTCGAGAAGGACAAAGAAGAACAGATACTGACTGCAGTGCAGCGGATCTTCAAGAGATTAAGTGTTGGGGGAGTGTTGACAATGACACCAAACATCACAGTGTAGAGCATCTCGAGGACGGCACAGAGCATCTCAAGGAAGACGCGGAACTACACCCTGACAAAAACGAAGAGTTTGTGGCTGCTGATGAAGCCGCAAACACGTGATTGGCTACTGCAGAGAGGGACGAGGTTGCATCGGTGATGATGATGATTTTACTGTGGCAAGCGTAATTGCAGGCGAGGGCCATGAAGGTGCAGATCGGAGGAACACATTCGCATTGAAAGAGGGCAATGTCAATACTGGGAGTGATACGAGAGTTAACACGAACGGCTCTGGTGGTGTTGATGAAAGTGTTGATGATGTGGATCTGATTATTCCATGCCTACCAAAGCAAATTGGGAAGCGATCTTGTCGAGATGAAACATCATTGCAAGAAGGTTGCGTTGAACGAGCTAAAAAAGATGCGAAGAAGTTGCGCACTCGTATCATGAGCGTCGGCGCCCAAGCTACTTTGGCGATTATGTGATGAATGTCACTCTTAACACTTCACCGGTTCTGGACAAGAATGGTAGACCCTCCCTAAGAATCGTCGCGAAATGTTGCGATCAAAATGGAGTGACTTCTTTTTTATGGCAGAGATGGAGGGTATGGTTGCGCTCATAGCGAAGGGTGTGATCATGGAGATTCCAGGGGAGGAGATGCCCGAGGATGCATTATTGGTGAACACGATGTGGGTATACGCGATGAAGTCGGATCATCAAGGATATGTGGTCAGGTTTAAGGCTCGAATTATGGTACTAGGAAACTATCAGAGTCCTGGAATTGACTTACACGAGACATTTGCTCTGGTGGCGAGGATGTCGTCGTTCCGACTACTGTTTGCCATTGCAGCAGAGCTAAGATTGAATGTACATGGTGGTGATATAAACACAGCGTACTTGAACGGCAAGCTGAGCATTCGGTAGTTCCTGCGGTCTATCAATGGACGCCTTCCACCAATAGCTTAATAGCGGCTTAAAGGGTTTCTCTAAATTCATCTCTAGGTATAAATTGTGTAGAGGTCGCTATAAGTCAAAGATCGGCCTGATATGGGGTCCGGTTGCTATAACAGGGTTATCTATAATTAAATCAGGTCAAAATTTATGCAGTTGCACAATGACAGGGTGAAGCGACCCTTCGTTTGCTCGACCGAGTTTTGCGTCTAAGTAAATATAAGTTGTCTTAAATATATTTATGCGAGTGCATATGCTGTTTGTGGAAGGCGTCCAATGGCTATCCATGCAAGGAGAATGGACACGTCTACGTAGTGGTGAAAGCGTTGTATGGGCTGCGGCAGTCAGGTCGTGAGTGGAATTCTGAACTAAACCAGTGGTTCATGGATCATGATTACCAGCGTTCACTGACAGAGCCGTGTTTATACTATCGCTGCGACGGAAAGACGATTGTGTGCGTGCTAGTATATGCGGACGGCATCTTCGTGGCGACGAACGACGAGCAGTATAGGGTGAACCTGTTCAAGGAATTAGACGAGGCGTACGGAATCAAGGACCAATTGTTGTTGAATCAATATTTGGGGGTGGAGGTCAAGCAAAACGCCTGAAAAAAACGATCCACCAAGGAAATTATGCACGTGAGATGTTGACGAAGTTTGGGTATGAAGAAGCGTACGCTGTAGGAAATCATATGGAGGTGAATGTGCGTTTGGCCTCAACTGATGCAAACGAGAAGGTGGACGCTAGCTTTCCGTACCGCGAGGCGGTCGGGCTGATCATTTACTTGGCTACGAGCACGAGACCAGTTTGCCGTAGGCCAGTCGAGTAGATTTATGGCAAATCCATCTACGACTTACCTTGATGGTTCAGCGATGCATTAGGGACGCTGCGTAAAGCGCCAGCGCTACTCGGTCCCATCTCGAGTATCAGTCATGTAGCCCTCGTCAAAGAGGTCGTCCAGGTCGAGCAGTGACTCCATGTAGCTCGTCAACTCGGCCACATACTCCTCTAAGGGTGTACCAATTCCGTGGTCAAGGCAGCTCGAGAGACGGTCTTCTGGTAAGTACCAACGCGGTGCGCTGATTTCGAGCTGCTCTCTGTCGTCTGCGCCCGCGTGATGACAGTACTGCTGTTTCCAGAGCTCCATATCCACGTCTGCAGCAAGCAATTCACGGAATGGTGGGCGAAGTTTGGCCGTGCCGAGCTCTTTCTTGTTCGCAGCCTTAGACCCCGTCCAATCCAACGTCCACTGCGCCGTCGTTGCATAGCGAGTTACCTTGGGCTTGCGTGCCTTCGTCTGAAACAGCAGAGGGACCCTCAAAGCTTTGCCGATGTATTCATCGTACTGGTCTCTGTAATAATCCTGGTAGCTTCGGTTGACGGCCACGTCGACTGGTTGCAAGATGTTGGTAATGTTTGGTGATACAGAATTCTGCGTCAATAGTGAACGGGTCTATAACGAACAACCTTATATACTTTATAATTATGGAGTTTACGACGTGATGAGGGGGGATGGGCAAAGGTACTGACGCAAAGAAATCCAGGAAGTTTGAAAAATGGCGCGCTTTTGGCGATCTTCTTTCTATCTGTACACAAGGTACACAAGCCCGCAATCCCTCCAAGCACACCATGCCCTCCACCCCAACTAAGCGTCTCCGCCTGACTTGGGCCGAGAGGGTCGGCATCAAACGGTATGTATTATCTGAAAACATGATGCATGCTTTGGATCTACTAGGAGAGGGGGATGACAACCCTGACAAAGTAGGTATGTTGGCCGCTCTGAAGTGGTGCGAAAATGCTTGGTCTAAGGTCAGTGCTGCAACCATACAGCACTGCTGGCATTACTGATTAACAAAGCAAGTATCACTTTCCTGCAAAGATAACAAATATCAATATAGCTCTTTATTTGTTTATGTTGAGTTCAATTTATATACCTAGAGCCCTTATATATATCAGGCGTTCACTATTCACGCAGAGTTCTGTACCACCAGGACAAAAATGTTGAACGTTTCAGGTGCAAGGAATCAACAAGCTTGACGAGGCAGCCATAAGATATCACACCGGTTCGCGATAGAGGTGCGCCACGCATGCTCAAGAAGAATGCCAGTACTCCATATATCAGTAGGGTTGACGTCGACCATGACGCCTGCAGGTCATATCGCCATGTTCCCCTCTGCAGTAATAGTAAAAATCGCGGTGAACCACCGGTGACTCGATCTACCGCACTTCACGGGGGGGGGGGGGGGGGGGGCACGCGCAATGACTGTTGACTTCAGCTCCATCTCAAAGTAGGGCGGCACCTGGTCCGTGTTGATGATGTTGCGGGGCTTAATGTCGTGCGTCTCAATACGATTCTGGGTTCGCAAGATGAAGTCGTGGCAGATCTGGGGTGCGTCATCAGGAAGCGACCATGATGTTGTCTGGCACCGTGAGACGAGGTTCCCCCGACGCTTAAATTTGGCTAGCCAGTCTGAAGAGGCAACATCTATAGCGTCGCAACCACGTAGGCACATTGAAGCGTGTTCTGAGATATCTTGCAGGCACGCTTGACTACGGGATCACGTACTTGAGAAAGCAGACGGGTTCGAAGGAAGTAGTGCTTGAGGGGGTTTGTGACAGCGATTGGGCGAATGACCCAGACCAGCGTAAGAGTACTACTGTCTTCGTGATTACGTTGGCGGGGGGTGCTATCGCATGGATGTCGCGACGCCAAACGACTATTGCGTTATCTACAGCAGAGGCGGAATATGTGGCTGCGTGTGAGGCGAGCATGGAAGCAGTGGCAGAAAATTTTGCTGCATCACACAGTCAAGCTGCGTATTGGGATTGACAATCAAGCGGCTCATGTGATGGCCACAAACCCCACCTACAGCCGCCGCACTCGTTATATCGAAATACAATGGCACTATGTGCGAGAGCAAGTGCAGAAGGATGCTGTCGAGCTGCACAAGGTTAAGGGTAAGCTGAACCCGGCTGACATGTTCACTAAGCCTCTTGACAAGAAGAAATTCAAAGAATTGCTAACTCTGGCAGGCGTGGGAGCGACTAAGTAGTCGAAGAGTTCTCTTCAAGGTGGGCGTGTTGGAATGCGACCTGGTGCAACGGGAGTTGAAACGAGAGCTGAGAAACAAGGAGACCGGGTCTTGTATGGGACGGGTGTTAAACCTGTGAGCGTTGGTAGAAGCTCTGGTAGTGTAGCTAACGCTCAGATCAATTCAGTCTTCATGTTATTCTTCGTGGGCCTTAAGGTGCTCGGAACGGGTCCATGTTCCAATAGGACGATTTCGAAGCGTGAAAGGCGGTGCACCCTGCATGCAGAACTTCCGTTTGCGTCCTCCAGAACAAAGTGCTTGTTGGCTTGCCAACGTCGCTCTGTGCATCAAGTACACGGTCAACGCAAGCCTTCTTGAATCAAAACGAACGATAGCGCTGGAGGGTGTGTCTGCAGCATCATAGAACCAGAAAATGCGTTGTCCAAAAGAGGTGGACGCCAGTTTCGCGCTCGATTTTCTTCTTGTATTCAGATAGTAGTTGACTATTACTATCTGACCCAGAGAGAAAGTATTATATATAGTAGTAGTACATGTAGTAGCTCCGTCGCACATGTAATACCTACATGTACTACATGTATTAATATAAACAATATTTCGCTAGTACTGTAGTACATTGTTACATACAGTAGTATCAAAGTGCCATATTCTCGAACTACTATCGATCCCCCTGGTCGTGGCGTCATCTGCACCAGGCCAGGTTCCTGCACAGGGTTCTTTTTCGAGTGCCGTACCGGTACAGTATGCGTGATAAGCTGTCGCAACAGGCCTGTCTTGTGTCAGCCTCCGCAGCTTCGCCAGCAAGGTGAAGCTTTCCTGACGGGATTACAGTACAGTACATAGAGTCCCAGCGTTGCTTGCCACGGGCATCACAGGGAAGCTGTGCCGGAACACCAAGTGCTGCTTCTCGATTCCACGCGCTAAACCTGCTCGTCCGGCGCCGCCCGAGTTGAGATTGCCCGGAAGCTCTTGAAGCGCAAGTACCAGGGGCACGACCGCCACCGGTTTATGATCTCTTTTCGTGTGCAAAGATTTGATTCGCTAAACGGATCTTTCTGCAAGATTCGAGTCATACTAAATACTATAGACCTCGAATCTTGACGCAATCGGCATTGACGACACCTAACCGCGCCCAAACGAAAAAGTGAATATAAATTGGGTAAAATTGGGCAGTGCAGTACAATTGTGCTGTTTACATGTATTAATAATATTTATACATGTACATGTATGCATTCAAGGAGCTCTCTGGTGAGCTTGTATCTCCAGGTCGACTCAGAGGTGCGAAGTCGACCTGGAGATACAAGCTCACCAGAGAGCTCCTTGAATGTATACATGTAATTTGCCAATGATGCATTTCTGACAGTACGCTTTAGAGGTGTTCCTCTAATTGTGCATGCAGCTGGGTCATCCGAGAAAAGGTCCGAGTTTCCTCTTGCAACACTTATTATTGTAAATTATCACCATTATTATAGGCTTTGTTTGGGTTCTAAAATGGGTCCTTGGGACGGGCCACCATACTAAAACCAATACTAAAACCAAGATGTCATTAGTTAGCCCGAGCCCTTTTCCGGTCCGCCAATCACGCGTGGCTCATCAAGGTTCCGAATGCTCATCTCTGCGCAACTACTGCAACGGATCGCAGGACGGTCTCAGCGTCACTCGCTCACTTTCGCATTTGCTTCATCGGCGCGCAACCTCCTCGCTCCAGTCCGTCCGTCCCAATTACCAAGCAAGCAAGTCAACCATGAACAAGTTCCTCGTGCGCGGCCTCGGCTTCTACAACGACGCGTACGACCTGTTCGTCATGAACGTGGTCAACGTCGTGCTCACGGAGCAGTACGGCTCGGACACGTACTCGTCCACCATGAAGTCGTGGGTCTCTGCGGGTGCCATCATCGGCGCCGTGATCGGCCAGTTGGCCTTCGGGTTCCTGGGCGACGTCTTCGGCCGCAAGGTCAACATGATCTTCACCTGCTGCCTTCTCATCCTGGGCGGCGTGCTCTGCTCCGCGGCGTACGCGGGCGACGGCCGCTCCACGCTCTGGTTCCTCGTGGCCGCACGTCTCATCCTGGGCATCGGCATCGGCGGCGAGTACCCCCTGGCCGCCAGCACCACGGCCGAGGACTCGACAGACTCGGCCGACCGCAACACGGCCGTGGCCAAGACCTTCGCGCTGCAGGGAGTGGGTCAGGTTACGGCCGCCATTATGGGCAACCTGCTGGTGCAGGCCTTCGCTGACGGCAAGCCTGGTGAGAACAGCGGCGCGCGGCTCGAGGCCGTGTGGCGCATCCTGTTCGCCCTCGGCGTGATCCCCGCCCTCGTAGTCTGCTACTTCCGCTTCACGGCCGAGGAGACGGCCGCGTACAAGAACGCGCACCAGCGCGGTCAGTTGGCGCAGGCCACGACGCAGCAGCAGGCTCGACTGGGCTTCATTCTCCGCCACTACGGCGTGAGTCTGCTGGGCACGGCCGGCACGTGGTTCCTCTTCGACATCGTCTACTACTCGCAGAACCTGTTCTCGGCCAGCATCCTCAAGGTGGTGGGGCTCAGCAACCCATCGCTGCAGCAGGTGACGACGGAGGTGGCGTTCGTGTCGCTCATGGCTCTGCCCGGTTACTTCGTGGCCGTGTACGCCATCAACCGCCTCGGCCGCAAGAAGATGCAGCTGCAGGGCTTCTTCTTCATGGCGGTCCTGTGCCTCGTCATGGCCATCTTCTGGGACGACCTCAGGGACCAGTCCATCCTGTTCATCATCCTGTACGGCCTCACGCTCTTCTTCTCCAACTTCGGCCCCAACATGTCCACGTTCGTGCTGCCCACGGAGATGTTCCCCACGCCGATCCGTTCGACGTGTCACGGTATCTCCGCTGCTGCCGGTAAGGCCGGCGCCGCTATTGGCTCCTTCGGCTTCTCCATTTGGGTCGAGAACGAGAGCTACGGCTACGCCGGCGCCTTCTACACCTTCGCGGGGATCGCGGCGGTCTCCATCCCGCTCACGTGGTTCTGCGTGTTCGACAACACCAAGGGCATCGATGAAATGGACGCCGACTTCTACCACCGTCTCAACGGCGCCGACGACTTCACTCGCGAGTCTTTCAACTCTCTGGCCAAGATCAGCGATGCCGGAAGTGCCAACATGAACACGACGCCAGGCGTCTACAAGCAGGTATCCACGCCTACGACGCTAGTGTAAAGTGCAGTGTTCCAGATCCAGAATGTAACATCAATAATGTTATTATTTTAACATGAAGTGTTAAAAAGCAAGTTCATTGTTTCAAGCGAGCAGGTGATATTCCTTCTCCGCGAAACGCATACAGCGGCTTGTTCGTCGCGAGCGAGGGAGCCACTAAAAGCCACGCGCTTGTCTGCTTTGGGTGAACTGCTGCGGGCGGCAGCTCCCCCGCAAACTAATTGCAGTTTTACTACTATAGTACGATAATACTAATACTATTATTCTAGGTATTCCAGCTTATCTACATTTACTACTGTAGTAAGTACTACAGTACTACTACCTCCGTTCGGAAAATAACGTGCATTTTCGACCAGATCCAAACCTGTCCAAAAACAATACCTTTCAAAACCGCTAGCCGAGGGAACTGGAGGTACCCCCTTGAAAACGATCGCACCCTTGGAAAATTTGTTGGAAGTTTGAATCTCCCGCCCATTTTCGCAAACGGATCCTGGATTCAGTTCACTTCCGAAGTTGAGCGCCCACCCTGATAGCGACAATTTGGCTCAGGCGCTGTGAGAGACGCTTCTCCTCAACAGCAACAAGGGGAGACTGCCGCATGGTGACAACAAGCGGATTGCGGATGAGTTCGGTTTAGGACGCAACGTAGTGGCTCGCGTATGGAAGAAGGGGTAAGTCGGTGGGCAGTCGCTGTCGTGAAGGCGGAATGGAGCCGCCACGGGAGGAAGAAGGTCGACCGCTCAGGCTTGTGTGAACGTGTCGCTTAAGCTCCTGCAACTCGCCACTATCCATCGATGCGTCTCACCCCGCGTGACCAGCCCTTGCTGCATGGAGCTGTCGTCTCTGCGCGTAGCTCCTGGACCGCCGCACCCTCGAGGCGGCCGCGGCAGCTTCTGCAGCAGCTACAGCAGCGGCTTCCCAGGCATCAACAGCTTGTGCAGCTTCAACAGCAGCCAGCTCTGCGACGACAGCGACGGCCGCGAGGTGGACGTGGACGACGTGGACTCCAACTCGAGTCGCGGCGACTACGCGCTGCTGTCGATGCCCGTCGAGTCGGTCAAGCGGGTGGTGCCTGCGCACCATGGAGGGGGGTCAAGCATCAAATCTCTACAGCCGCAAACGCACTCGCGGACAACCGACGATCTCATCAAGGAAGTCAAGCTTGCGTTCGAGGAAATGACAGCTGCGACGTTCAACGAGACATCCCTGGATCTTCAAGCCGTGGTGGAGCAGATCATGAGGCGGAGGCAGCGACAACTACCGGGTCTCATGCACAAGGATAAACTACTTCGCGCTGGTACGCTGCCGATATCACTGTCGTGAGACGTCAACGTGTTTCTAAACACCCGCGATGCCATCTTGCAGCCAGTAACTGCATCCATTCAAAGGCTTGTGGCCTCGATGCTTTTCTCTGCTAATGTGGCGGAACACGCACGCCTTAAGCTCCAGCTGTAGCATTTGTCTTTGCATACCCCTCAACAGCACGGTAAGCCAACCTCGGAGGGCCACCCCCTCCACAACTTATAAATCGAAAAAATAACGAGGCGGAGCTATGCGCAATTTTTTTTCAAATGCACGTTATTTTCCGAACGGAGGTACAGTAGTACTACTGTAGTAGAAAGCTCGATCTGAGCTTAGACATTTGCTGTGAGTCACAGTCTGTGAGTCGCTTTCGTATGCGCGTGATCCGCTTACATATTGCTGGTGACTTTCGTTGCGGTCTGCAATGGTGACCGTGGCAGCAATTCTTCTTGGTGGCTACTATGGTCGTGGATACCACTGGTATCCACGACCATAGCCACCAAGAAGAATTGGTATGACATACCAGTCGGAATTGGACCCGTCGCATCACTACCGCACGTATGATCACTCGTGGGCGACGGCCGGGAAGCGCTACGATACACCCAGTACAAGTATTGCACAACCTCAGAAAGGTTCCTTCGTGCTGCATAGGGGGTAATATATTTGCTCTGGGCAACTTCTGTCAGCTCCTAAGTAGTTTACAACCTGGGCGCGCAGCAGAAGTTTGCGCTTTGATGTCCTTCATCTTGTGTTTTGTCTTGTACCATTTTTTTCTGCCTTCTCTCCACATCCGTCCGTCCGTCCGTTGATCATCCGCCTGGATCTTTATTTGGGCTGCTGGAGGCGGCCCGTGCGCGCCGGTTTCCGCTGGCCCTCGAACGAGCGCTTGGGCGCCTGGCGCTGCCTGAAACTGTCCTTCTTCCGCAGCGTCGGCGGCTTGTCGTCGTCGTCGCGCGCCGCCTTCTCGTGGTACTCGTCGTGGTGCGCGCGCTGCTGCTCGAGCTTCTTGACGGCCTCGTGCAGATGCACCGAGTTCTCCACGTCGTGGATGAGGCCGTTGATGCGCTCCATCTCCTCCACGTGGTGGCGCTCGTTGGCCGGCAGCTGCTGCGACGACGGCGAGTCCGCGTGCTCCACCTCCTGCAGCAGCACGAAGCCCTTGTCGCCCGGCTCGGCTGCCACGGGCATGTTGTAGTGGAAGCGGTTGTTCGTGGGGCTCCAGCGCATGCGCGGGATCGAGTCCATGTCCGCGTCGACAGAGGTCGCCATCTTGGAAATGGGGGGGTTGCTTGGTTGCTTGAGTTGGTCTTGGGAAGATCGATAGTGAGGCTGAGAGCACGGCGAAGCGGCACGTCACTTGAAGTTGCATGGACACGGTTTAACCGCTTTTTTGTCACCTCCAAAACCTGCGTAAATGAATATTAGGATGGGAGTGAAGATGAGATAATTGTATTGGTAGTGTCGCAATATCGAATGAACTGACAAAACTGATCGCAGTGACTGAATAGACGAACTTTAATGTGCTAGCCTAGACTAGGGTCCCACCTGTCAAGTAGAAGTAGAGCTCACACCAGAGCAATTGCAGAGGATGCGAGGAAAAAAATATCACGACTTTCTTGTTTAAGCTTAGTGGATGTAGGAGAGCTTATTGCTTAGCTTACTGCTGTCGGACCTTTCAGTCGCCGACATGTTCGTGCTACGATGTGTGGCGAGATCTGTCGCCATTATTGGTAACGTATCCTGAAATTGCGCCGCCGATTGTTGCAAGTTTTCCATGTCGAGTAGCCCGCGAGTGGCGATAAGTCGGAGGAGGTTCTCGAACACCTTCACGCACGTGTGCGGGGACGAGATGGCCACCATCCCAACTTCCTGTCCAGGTTTGAGGCACGACACAGTCCACGGCTCGTTCATCGGGTCCGAATCAAGACCCGCAGTATACTGAAGAGCCTCGTCAATCCACTGTTGCTTACGCGTATTCAGGATCCGAAACAAGACGGCTCCCCAATCCTCTTCCTTTTTGGCTGTCTCAGTCTGTCGAGTGCGCGTGCAAAGTTCTCGATACGCCTCGACAGCTAAGCTGAGTGCAGTCTGGAAAATAGGACGGGACAGAATCACTTCGAGTAGCGTTTCAGAACTTAGAGACAACAAATCGCAGGCGGAGATTGTTTTGACTGTCGATACACCTACAGAATACCCCAACAAGCCTTGGTCTCCGAAGTAATCTCCCTTCTTGTAGTGCAAACCGGACTGCTGAGAAGAATTACTCGCCACTTCAGAACCACCCGTAGTCGTCGTGGACATTAGGTGGCCTTTCACGACAAAGTACATTTCTTTTGACACGCTGCCTTCCACCAGCACACACTCGTCTCGAGGATATCCCTCGTACTTGAGATGTTGGGCTAGAGCTCGAGTTATCGCGTCCACGTCTCTATCGTGAGGATGCGTCGTGGCAAATGGCCGGAACACGTTGTTAATGAAGACGCGCAACGGTAGATAGGCAATGTGTAAGACCGACTCAGTTCGAATAACTTGCGGGATCTCGTCGAATATTGCCTGGTAGTTGACGCCGCGATGGGAGCTCCAGAGTGAGGACAAGAAAGCGTGTGATCGGGCCCTCAATTTCCCTGTAATGTGCCACCGCTCAAGGTACAAGTCGACGGCGATGTGGTTCTTCCGGAACTCCACTTCATTGCTGATGTACGACACGTAGAGGTTGGCCATTTCCCCAATCATGTATGCCATCGTCACTAGCCCCACGAAATCAACGAAGAGAGTGAACGTGTACTCGCTGTACGTGGTCGGCTCGAACACTTTCCCTTTCTTGACAAAAGCAGTGGAAGCGAAGAAAATCCCACGAAGGAAGCGCAGCATGAGAAGATCTAAGGACGGATCTGTCCAGGAAATGGTCATCACGCTGCGAGGCGGGGACCAATTGTCCCAAACTTCATCATCATCTCCCGCCTCACTCGCTGATGCAAGCGAGAAATACACACACGCACACCAGTGCATGAGAACGAAGAGTAAAATCCACAATGTGCAGAGCCGATTCTTCTCGTACGCCACACTGCGGCGGTTGATTTCCCTCATGTAGTGCGGGAAGTTGACAAGTTTGAGGCATCGATTCAGGCCCAAGAGAGGCGACTGGCAGAAGTCCGAGAGGAAATGATCAATCGGGATCGCCGAGATCACGTCAATCCACAGACGCTGTTTCTGGTACGCGTCTCGCTGCTTGCTCTCGTACAGCTCGAGCGATTCGAGGCCGTCTTTTAAATTCCAGTGCACCCAAATATCCCAGCCGAACAAAACCTCGCATGAGAGCTCAACGACTCGCGCGGCGATAGGGAACGGGCTCAAACGCTCTAACGCATCGTACGAGTTGCGGTACGGCACTATAAGCGCCATGTAAATCGTACCAAACGCGATGATTTTGAGCCACTGCACGTGAAATGGGCTCTGCGCTTCACTACACTGCAGTAGCATATCGACCCAGAGCACACTGTTCTTCTGTCTTGTCATCTGTAAAGTGATCGGCGTCTCGACTGCTACCGACCGCTGCGCTTTGTAAGACGAGAAAAAGTTGCCTGCACTTTTCAGAGATGCCATGGTTCCAATGGGCCGGGTCGATGGCTTTCGCATTCCACGCTTGAGACTAGGAGAGACTTGATCTGTGTAGCTGCCAGTCGAGCTACTTCCGGATCGATTCGTGGCCCCCACGTTCGTCGCGTCACCGAGAATGTCGGCGTGGTTGAGCATACTTTTTGAAGCTTTCGCTGCGATGTCCATCTGCTCTTCCATGTACAAGTTGCGCAGGTGTTGTTGCTCCTGTTGAATATTCACGATCTTGAGCACCTTCCGTTTCCAGTCCGGATACCGCTCGAACACGAGTTCAAGGGAGCGTCGAGATAGTTTATACAACACGCAAGACGTCTTGCATCGAGCGTGCGCACTGCGAGGCTTACTCGTGAACAGCGCGACCTCGCCGAAGTAGCTGCCAGACGTGAGTTCATTCACCTTTTTCAACTGATTCTTTGCCTGTAGCTTGGACGGGTCCATAGTGGTGAAATACGTGTGGAACGACGACCGGGACGGCGGTGAACCAAGTGCATTCAGCTTGGCGTCATGAGATTGGCGACGATAAAGCGTCTCTAGAGGCACCAGAACCTCAATAATACCAGTAAACACGAAGAACATGTCGCTGCCTTCTTCTCCTAAGTGAAAAACGAATTGATTCTTCACTGCCAAAGCTTGAACGAATTGTGACACGAGCATCCGCGTCACCGAGCCTTCCATCCCGGCTAGGAATCCGACCTTCGCGATCATCGGCTGGAGATGAACCAGACGGATTTCCGTCAAAAGAGAAGGAGGAAGACAACGCTCCAGAAGGTATTCTTGAGTGATCGTGTGGTATCGTTGGAAGAAGAAGTACGTCTTGAGTTGCTCCTCGATCGCGGGTGGTAGATGGAAATGCGCAAGTAGCAGTCGTAATGAACTGAGTTTCCCGTTGAAGTCGCGAGAGTTGGCGTCAATGAGTTCGACAACATCCGAAATGTTCCCCACCACAAATGCAAAGAGAAAAGCTCCTGTTAGAAGCACCACGACAGTGAAGCAGCACTGTGCCACTGTCTTGGGCAGTTCTCCAGCGTACGAATTTGACATCAAGCCGAATGACCAGAACAACGAGGCCGAGTACTGCAATTTATCGTCCGCTGATGTCAGAGACTGACCAGGCGCCCATAAGCTCCTATCTGACGAGAGGGGATCGTTGAAGTTAAACCAGACGCAGCCAAATAAATGCGTCACCATGAGCGAGACCAAAACCACCTTGGCTAGGCGTAGTTGCAGCGTGCGGTTCAAATGTTTGTTCTCCAGAATCGAAAACATGCTAGCTCCCCGAACAAGACGCAGCAGTTTGTTAACAGTTAAGAGCTCACGACGACTCGAGCCAAGCATCCAATTGACAGCGTAGAGTGGAATCAGCGCGAGTGCGTCGCAGAAACACTCGTGAGAACGGAAGAATTTCTTGCGAATGACATCAACATCCATAATTTTGTTGCCGAAATCGTAGTAGCCGAGTCGCGAGCGGAAAAAGAAGTCCAACATGAAAAAAATCTCAATCAGAACGGCGATAGCCTCCGATTCCACAACTTCGTCAGTGTCGACTTCAGACGTGATGTCGTCGATCACTTTAAGATACAGCGCAATTGTCAAGCAAAACATCCAAAGCTCCCATACATCTGCGCTGCTTTCGTCCGGATCGAAGATAATGTCTTCGAGGCCCACATACCTTAGCACCTTCACTTCCAATGTGACCTTCTTCTTAAGATCAGGCATCGGTCTGGCTCCCCCACTAAAAGAGCGTTCGCGACTGCTGTAGTCTTGCTGAGCTCGAGCTAGCTTGGCACCTTCCAGTCGCTTTTCTAGGGCTCGTAGTGCCATAGAAAACGTGGGGAAGACCTTGTGCATCCCGTTCAGATGTTCTCGAGATACGAAGATGAGAATGCAGCCGCTTGCTGCCGTCACGCGCTCATCGTAGCTCACGGATGTTTCGCTTAGATTTAGAGCAGCCGTTCCAATGAATCCTCCCTTGACGATCGTGCGAGGCATGCCAGCATTCACGATGACAATAAGCTCCCCTTCCAGTAGAAAATACAGGCCGCTGGCGTAGTCTCCCTGGCGATAGATGATCTCTCCTTGGCCGTAAAGAATAAAGCGGGCATTGTCGATGAAAATTTGCTCCAGCGAATCCAGCGACGGTCGAACGTCTGCCAGCAGTGACAAGGTGCGTAGTGCCGGTCGACACAGGCTCCGCAACACTGGTCGTTTGATGGCCTCAGGGAGCTCGTTTAACAGATCACCGGCGATAGCCCCACGGTGTGATGACCACCAAAACTCTAAGAACGACTTGACACGCTGATGGACTTCTGGAGGCGCCGCTCGGGAGTTGATGAATCGCTGCACGCGAGTACGCGTCGCTAGAAACTCCTTTTGTTCGAATGCCGATGCAGTAATTCGCTTCTGAACGTAATCGACCGTCACCGCCATTGAAAGAAACCCCAACACCATCAAAACAAGCGCCACGCAGTATTGTAAAGCCGACGACGGCTCTGCAGTTTTGCCCAGCGTTGTAAGCATTGTAGCTCCGAAGAAAAGCGAGCGCGTGTACTGCACACCAGCCAACACGCGCGCCTCTTCTTGGGAGTAGGAGGCATTGGTAAGGACACCGATGTAATGTACTATACCATCGGAGGGTTCCACGAAGCGCTGTAATTCCAATTCACGGGCTGGGAGCCACGACGTTCCGTTGAGGTTTTCAGTACTAAAACCCTCCAGATACGTGACGCTGAAGTACGCGCATGCCACGAGATGCAAAACGAGTAAGTACATGACCCCTGCAACCAAAACGCGTCCTGGTCTGTTGATACGAAACGAGGTTTCCCATTCTCTCAGGTGCCCTCTAATGTGCCAGATCCGAAGCAACCGCGGGAGACGCAGCAAAGCTGGATGGGTTGTCAGAAGTACAGCAGCATTAACTGGAACCAACAACTCGTACGGGAGCATGCAGAGCAAGTCTGCCACGAACGACCCGCGCAAATATTTTTTTGCGATGAGCGAATGCTGCTCAACGTTTTTGCGGTTTGCCGAGAAGGTCAAGTGGAAATTCAGGTACATGTCGACACCCAGCAGAATGTCCAAGATGGCATACGTCGCCTGCAAACTGTGGTTCGTGCTCGGACAATCCAGTATGGGGAAGGCAAGAAGCAGAGGCACGATATACCAGTTTGCTGCCCAGTGCGCTTGGAGTAGAACAAGCCAGTATTTTCGCCACGGAGAGGTGTGGTCGATCACGCGCTGCATCAGTAACCGGGATAGGAAGCTACTTGCGTCTCCACCGACTTGCTGAGACCCACGACGACGAGATAAATTGTCATAAAATCCTTGCATCGTGTCAGGGCGCGTGCCAGCGGAGCTTTTGATACTTGTGGTTCGTTGTGTCCACCAACCCACACCCGACGACACTCGCCGAGCGTATGCTGAGTGACTACGAATCAACTTCCCTGAAGGCTTTCGTGCGATGACTGTAGGTGGCAGCTCGATCGGCGTCGGTCTGAAGTTGATGGCGCGGTTCTCGTTCATTGAGATATTCCCCCCGTCATACTCGGAATGGCGTGAGGCCGATAGCACTAGAGTTGACTTGCTGCGTTTTAAAGACGCTCGCGCTACAATTTTCGCTCGGTCTCGCAGCGAAGGCCTCTTCCTCTTCGCAGGCAGCTTCGTGGATAGTTGGAACAGCGTCGTGAGCATGTATTCCTCCCCTCCACCTCTGGATTTCTGGCTCTGTCGTGCTTCACGTTCATCAATCATATCGTCTATCGTCGCTGCAATTTGTGAGGCGTAGTCAGGATAACCCTCCAGCACACGCTCCGTGTGGAAGCGCGACAGTCGATAAAGCGTGCAGTACGACGTGGTTACGACTGCAGCGGAGCGTGGTCGCTTGGAAAACACCGAGACCTCGCCGAAGAAACTCCCTTGCCGAAGCTCACGCACCTTGACCCCGTTCACCAGAATATGAAGCACCCCAGAGTTGACGAGGTACATGTAATCTCCGTTGTCACCAGCTTCGAACAGAGTGACATGGGCCGGAAAACTCGTCATCTCCAGCAAACTCGTGAGCGCCACGATAAACTGCTGATTGCACCCACGAAATAGCGGGATACGACCTACCATGTCTTTCAGTAGCTCCACTTGGATGTCCTTGGTGATCGACGGACACAAGAGTTTGACCACCTCGCGGTCGTTAGACTCGGCGTCCGTGTGGTGGCGCTTTAGGTACTCAACCGCCTGTACCTGCAGCGATTCCGGGACGCGATGAAACGTGAGAAGGTGTCGGAGTTGGTTAATCCGCGCCTGGGCGAGTTCTGTCTGGTTACTTTCGGACTTGGACAGCATGAACAACGTCGAACAAGCGTAAATAAACAGCACAAAGCCCAGCAATGCCACAGTCAGAGTGAAGGCGAACTCCGTGTTGAACCGAGGTAAGGCGCCGTCGAATGCACCAGTAAGTAACCCCACACTCCAGAAGAGTGCTTGCACGTACTGCGTGGTCAGAGAGTCATTTTCCAGCGGTGTGAATGGCAGCCAAGGGTCTGAACCAGATTTGCTCCTGCCGAACGCGAATCGACCACAGGCTACAACATGCGCCACGAACGTGGTCACCACTAGAACTTTGAAGATCTTGAGAGACCGGAAGCGTTTGGAGTAGACGTCGTCCAGATTGGTCAAGAAACTCGGAATGCGTCGGAAGCGCAGCACCTTGAGCGCTTCTAGCCACCCGGGCCAATACGTCCCAGAGGAGACCCAGTCGACATTGGTCAAAGGTAGAATGATCGACAGCGGTACAATGGCCAGAACGTCGAGGAGAAACCCGAACGACGTGAGGTACTTGGCCCTCGCCCTGCGTTTGTCGCGGTGAATGTTGCCAGCCTCATAGAAGCCCGTGTTGAGTTTGACGTAGAAATCGGCACAGAAGAGAACTTCTGCCGCGTAAAAGGCCCGAAATGCCGACGTTGATGAAGGAAGAGCGTCGTCGGCTGCAAATGTCACTGCGAACGGCAGCAAGAACGCTTCGTACAGCAAACACCCGAACAAAAGTTGGTGCCAGCTCTTGAGCAGAATCGAGTGCGGGTCGAAGGCGTTGCGCAAGTCACCGATGTAGCCGTAGAAGCTCCCACTGCCACTGCCCTCGTGGATTAAAGTGCGACGACGAGGGCGAGTCTTCATTGCGTTGCTCAGTCAGCTTCTTCCTGAATAATCGGACCCCCAGCCAACGGTCGGTCAATTTTGAAACTGTTTCTGCATGCGACGCTGAAAGATAGAGCCCCGTGACGTTAGAGACCATCGATATCTCCTGGCCCAATTCCTCAATTCCAAAAGTCTGTAAAGACATGTATGTTCGGTTAGATTGGCGTTTTTATCAGATTGGGTTAGATTGGCGGTGATCAGATACAGATCCACTCCGATTGGCCAAAATGTTTACCTTCTTTTCGACGAATCGGCGTCGGTCTCTTCCACTGCCGCACCAGCCGGTGTCAAGGACAACTGCAGGGGATGCAGCGCCGCTCTCACCTGCCCACCGTCGCCCGCAGCGGCCGCGCCTCGCCCTTCAGCAGTCCGCACGCCATGCCGCGCCGCCTCCCGCGCCCGCTGCTGCTCCTGCTGGTGCTGGGCGGCCTCGGGCTGCTCGTGGTCACCGCCAACTTCGTGTTCACGTGGCGCGCCACGTCCGTCGGCCGCGCGCGGGCGGACGAGCACCTGGCCAGTCTGCGCGAGAACGCGGGGGCCGCCACTGCGCTGGGCAACGCCAACGGCAACCGCAACGCGCCCGACGCAGCCGACGGCCAGGCGCCGCCCGCGCTCCAGCCACACGACGCGTTCTCGCCCGACGACGTGCAGAAGATGGAGAAGCAGCTCGTGTACACGATCCACGAGGTGGCGCAGGCCACGCGCGAGTCGCGCGGCATCGTCCTGCCCTTGTTCGACGGCATCGCGAGCCTCGGCCTGTCGCTCATCATGGAGCTGCGCGCCCTGGGCGTGGACCTGCCCATCGAAGTACCGCACTGCGGAGACCTGAAGGAGTCGCTGCAGCGCACCGTGCTGGACAAGGAGGACATGGGCGTCATCCGCTTCTACGACGTGTGCGCGCTGGCCGCCAAGACCGCCAGCGTGCAGGACGCGTCCCGCAAGGTGTTCTGCCAGAGCTTGCGCAACTGCCACCGAGCCTATCGCTCCTTTGACGTCAAGCTGCTGGCCGTGACCTTCTCGCAGTTCGAGGAGTTCATGCTGCTGGACGCAGACACGCTGTTCTTTGAGAGCCCCATGTCGCTCTGGGAGACGGAGAAATACCGCAGCACAGGCACGCTCTTCTTCCACGACCGACTGAGTCAGGACGACATGTTCCTCGGCAACCGCGTCCGCGGCAACGCCCAGGTGAGCGAGCTGAACCAGTACATCTCGCGCTTCGACGTGTCTCCGTTCGCGCCGCTGGCCAAGATTGAACGACCGAAGGCCACCAGCGAGAACAAGATCCCCGTGGAGCTCAACAACTACTCGCCGAGCGAACATCTGATGACGAGCCACTCGTGGAACCACCGTGCCGGCCACGAGATGGACTCGTCGCTCGTGCTGTGGAGCAAGAAGCGCCAGCCGCGCGCGACGGCCATTCTGGCGGCGTTCGCGGCGCTCAATGGCATCGGCCGTCCGCCCTCCTACGGCGACAAGGAGCTGTTCTTCATCGCGGCGGAGCTGGCCGAGACGCAGTACGCCTTCTCCGACTTCGGCGTGGGCGGCGTGGGCTGGGACTTCCGGGACAACGGCCCGGGTAAGTCGGTCGTCTGCGGCCACGCGTCGCACTTCTACCCGGTGAAGCCGGCGGACCTCAGCACCGCCGCCAACACCAGTGTATTGTACCTGAACAGCGACGCCATCCTCGAGTACGACCCCAAGAAGAAGCCCGTGTTCTACAGTCAGGCGCGGCTATACGAGGTGTACGCAGGCTCGTTCGTGGAGCGCGACCTGCCGCAGGAGTGCCCGTTCGACGTTACGGGCGTGCGCTTCTCCTCCGAGCAGGAAGACCGAATGCTCTTGCGCCAGCGCTTCCATGAGATCGCCATGGCATGGATGGAGGAATAGAGGCGCCGCCTAGATGTCCGTCGGAGGGTCACGAATACATAGTAAATGAAAGTCAATCAGTTTAGAGTTACATGCATGAGCAACCCAGACATCGGTTGATGAGCATTCCTCACATGCAGCAATAGCAATGGTGTCATGGCACTGCCATCGCGTGGACCACTCAGACATGGTGGACAGCGTGGCCAGGATACCACTGACCCGACCAGGAAACTGACGTGCTGGACAACTGGACTCGGTCTCAGTTCCGACGATAACATGAGTAAACGCTTCAATATTGACCCGATCTTTCGCATCGTCAATCCGCTCTGAAGCGGACATACATTCGTTTCGGACAACCACCCGACTCCACCAGGTGTGATCCACAGCAAGAGCTGCTTGGTTACCAGACGGGTTGATACGGTATTCAAAACCGAGCCCAAAGGCCAGCTCACCGATGGCTACAATCTCCTCCCTTTCGTAACCCATACGTGTTCGTCCACCTAAATTCACAACGTTGTTATTCATCTCAAACTGTGTAAACCCATATCCCTCTCCAAGTCGTTCCTCCCAATTCATCAGTAATCGTCCACGATAGGCGTGGAATCCACCTGCACCGTGTTGCAATCGTCCACGTACCTCACCATTTCGAAACTTCACCAAGCTGAGAGAGACCATCACTCTGCCTCGCCCGCAATGGCAATGGCTCGCTCTCACGGCTCGGTGCGGCTGCGCTGGATCGTCGCGCTGCTGGCCGCGGGCGTGCTCTTCGTGCTGTCCGACGTGCTCTTCACGTGGCAGCAGCTCACCACGTCGTGGTCCGCCGCGTCCTCATCCTCCACGCCGGCCGCGCGCGCCTCCATGCGCGCTGTGCAGGACGCTGTGGCCCGGGCCGACGGCTCGCTGCCGCAGTTCGTGGACCGTCTGAGCGCGCGCGCGGCCGCCGACCTGCTGCATCAGATCAACCCGCAGGCCGTCCCGGCCGTCAGCACCAAGGAGACGGACGATGATGCGCTGCGTCTGGAGACGGAGCAGCTCAAGGCCGACGAGCTGCAGGCCAGGAAGGGCGAGAAGCTCCAGCTCCAGTCGCTGCTCAACGTGACGCAGCGCACCAGCGCGCCGCGCGGCGTCGTGCTGCCGCTGTTCGACGACCTGGCGCCGCTGGGGCTGTCGCTGCTGTTGGAGCTGCGCGCACTGGGCGTGACGCTGCCTGTGGAGGTCCCGCACTGCGGCGATCTGAATGAGAAGCTGGTGGCGACGATCGAGAAGAAGGAGGAGCAGCTGGGGCAGGTCTTCGTGTACGACGCGTGCGCGCTAGCGGCTAAGGAGCGGAGTCTGCTGGACGAGAGCAGACCCGTCTTCTGCAAGGACCTGGAGGAGTGTCACGCCAAGTTCCGCACGTCTGATATGAAGGTGCTGGCGGTGGTCTACTCGCGGTTTGAAGAGCTGATGCTGGTGGACGCGGACGCGCTGCTGCTGCAGAGCCCCATGGCGCTGTGGGAGACGGACAAGTTCAAGGAGACTGGCACGCTGTTCTTCAACGACAGGATCAGCCAGTCGAACACCTCGCTGGGCTTCCGTCCGGCGGCGCGAGCGGGCGTCACGGAGCTGCAGAACTACTTATCGAACGCTGATGTAAGCGCATTCCGCCAACTGCCGACGATTCCGCGGGAGAAGGCGACAGTGGCGACGGACGCGACGTTGCCCTTTGAGCCGAGCGATATTCTGCTTAACAGTCACGCGTGGAATCGCCGCAGTGGACACCAGGTGGACTCGTCTTTGCTTCTTTGGAGCAAGAAGCGGCAGCCACGCGCCACAACGATATTGGCGTCATTCGTTTCGCTCAATGATGTTGGCCGACCTCCATTCAACGGTGATAAGGAACTTTTTTTCGTGGCGTGTGAACTGGCAGAGACAAAGTATGCCTTCTCGGACTTTGGAGTGGGAGCTGCTGGAAGCGACTTTAAGGACCACGGAGAGGGCAAGTCGATTATATGCGGTCAGCCTGCGCAGTTTTACCCGGTGAAACCAGTGGATGGAAGCAGCGCCAGCTTACTTTATCTCAACTCGGATGCGATCATGGAATACAAACCCAAGACCCAACCGATGTACTACTCAAAAGAACGCTCGGCAGACTTTTATCCCGGCTCGTTTAGTGACTGGGAATTACCGCAGGACTGCCCTTTCGACGTGACGGGGATGCCGTTCTCAGAGCAACAAGTACAACGCGTGCTGCTACGCCAGCGTTTTCATGACATCACGGTCGAGTGGGAGCGCAATGCCCTAATGAGTGAGAATGAGAGTGAACGAATCCAGGCTAACAACATGGCCAACACAAAGCTTCAGACACTCTTGAAGCAACTTTCTGATGGCACTCCCTTTGAAGAGGCTACTGCTGCGCCTGCAACTGCTGCCCCCGTAACTCATCCTGTTGCTACCACTTCTGCCCCGGCGGCGACGGAACCTCAAGCACCTGAACAAACGAGCAAGTGGTCGGAGCCTATGAATAATGCGAGGGAACGTGCTGAGATGGAAAAACTGTTGGAGACTAGGCTGATTCACTCGCTGTACACATTGAGCCAGCAGACCAGCGTTCAGCGCGGAATCATCATCCCCCTGTATGACAAGATTACAACGCTCGGTGTTTCGCTGATTCTGCAATTGCGTTCGCTCGGTGTGGATTTACCAATTGAAGTCCCACATTGCGGCGATTTTGAGGAGGAGTATGGAGAAACGATGATGCAAAAGACGGAACAATTGGGCGAGGTGTATGTGTATAACGCGTGCAAGCTTGCTGCCACTGCCAAAAGTTTACTGAATCCTGAAAAGCCACTGTTCTGTAAGGATTTGAATGACTGCCAACGTCGCTTCCGGAACTTCGCCATCAAAGTGCTAGGCGTCGTGTATTCTCGCTTCGAAGAGATTATGCTTATGGATGCAGATGCGCTACTGTTCCAGTCCCCAATGCCGCTGTGGGAAACGAAGAAATACCAGACGACGGGCACGCTTTTTTTTAATGATCGCATCGCTGAAGCCAATTTCTCCATGGGCCTCGGCTACCGGCCTGCAAACCGCCCGAACATCATGGCTATCGAAGATTACCTTTCGAAAGCTAATGTGGACCTCTACCGCCACATTCCAACCCTCAATCGGCCTAACGCATCAGCCGAACTCATTGCAGCCGACAAGTCGACTGTGACGCTACACTTTCAGCCGAGTGAGGGACTGCTGAAAAGCCACCCCTGGAATGGCCGCAGTGCGCACCGAGTGGACTCGTCGATCCTGCTGTGGAACAAAACGCGACAGCCACGGGCAACTTCGATCTTGGCCTCATTTATCTCGGGAAACGACTTACGGCGGCCGCCTTCTTACGGCGACAAGGAGCTGTTCTTCGTAGCATGTGAGCTCGCAGAGACGCAGTACGCCTTTTCCGACTTCGCCACCGGTTCTGCAGGCACAGACTTTCGCGATAAAGGTGCTAACAAGTCGATCATCTGCGGTAGTGCGGCACACCACTTTCCCGAAAAGTCCGATGACACCCTCATCCAGGACGTGCGCTTGATGTACATGAACACAGATTACATCATGCGCTACAAGCCTAAGACGCATCCAATGTATTTCTCCGCAGCACGGCCTCGTGATTTCTTCCCTGGCACATTTGAGGAACGGAAGTTGCTAATGATGTGCCCGTTCGATATCACCGGTGTGAAGTTTTCGGAGGCTGAGGTGAAACAGATCCATCAGCGTCAACGCCTGTTCCACATATCGACGGAGTGGGAAACAAATGCGAAGGAAACGGATGCTGCTAAGCGCGAAGCAGCAGATAGTATTACAAACGAGAAACTCAAGGCGCTCTTGAAGGATGGCCCACCACTTGAAGATATCACGGATCCGCCCAAGGACCCCGTGAAAGAGGAGGAGGCGAAGAAGGCCGCCGAGTTGAAAAAGAAGGCGGACGAGCTTCAGACCCAGGAGAAGCAACTTGCTCACACTTTGAACCATGTTGCGCAGCAAACTACAGTAAAGCGCGGTATCGTGATTCCAGTTTACGATGGCATCATCAAGTTGGCCATTTCGCTGGTGTTGGAGCTGCGCACAATCGGCATCACAGAGCCTATTGAGATGCCTCATTGTGGTGATTTAAACCCGGATGCTCAGAAGATGTACTTGACTAAGAAGCAGTTAGGTACAATCTGGTTCTACAATGCCTGTGAAAGGGCAGCAAGGACCGCAAGTCTGCTGGATTCCTCGCGTAAAGTGTTTTGCGAGAAGATTGAAGATTGTCATGCGAAATTCCGCGGTTTCATTATCAAGCCGCTCGCGGTGACGTTTTCAAGGTTCGAGGAAATCATGATGATCGACGCTGATACAACATTCTTCGTGAGCCCCGCAAAGCTCTGGGATTCTGAAAAGTACAAGACGACCGGTAACTTCTTGATGCACGACCGTATCAGTCATGAAAAGTGGTTTATGGCGGAACGGATCCCTGGAAATCCAGAAGTTTCGGTTGAACAGAATTATTTCTCCAAGTTTGACGTTACACCATTCCGATCATTACCCACTCTTACACGCCCGAAGGCAACACTATCCAACCCGACGTCAGTGACTCTGAATTTCGAGCCAAGCGACTTTTTGCTGAGGAGTCACTCCTTCAACATTCGTGCGGGTCATCAGGTGGACTCGTCTCTAGTACTTTGGAACAAGAAACGGCAACCGCGCGCTACTGCGATTTTGGCTTCGTTCATTGCATTAAACGACATTGCTTCTCCTCCTTCGTACGGCGACAAGGAGCTGTTCTTCTACGCCAGCGAACTCGCTGAGACGCAGTACTCGTTTTCGGATCATGCCATCGGTGCTGTTGGTACCAAGCTCATTGATGGTGGCCCGAAAAATTCTACGTTGTGCGGTGACATGGCCCAAGTGTTCCCAATTCACCAGGATGGTGTTCCAGACGACGATGTGCCTCTGTTTTACTTCAACAGCGACCGAATCTTACATTTCCGACCAAAGAAGGAGCCTGTGTACTATATGAAGGCTCGGCCTTGGGATTTTTACCCGGGTGCATTTGGAGAACGTCAACAGGAATGCCCGTTCGATATCACTGTCGGAAAGCTCTCCGAGGAAGAGGAGAGACACCTAGCAGGTCGACAACATATTTACGAAGTGGTGGATGCATGGGATCGTGTTGCGAGACAAAAGCCAGACAATCTGGATGAGCAGAACGCTTCAATTGACCAGGTTCTAAACAAGGTGATCGCAGAGATGCAAGGGAAGAACCCAGCCGAGGTGGCCCCCGCTCCGCCTCGTGAAAACAAACAGAATGATCAAGTAGAGCGTACGACGCAGATGATGGAGAGACAGCTTGTATACACCTTGAGCCAGATCACGCAGCGCACGACGACCAAGCGCGGCATCTTGATGCCACTCTACGAGCCCATTGCCAGACTTGGTTTCTCGTTGATTCTGGAGCTGCGCGCTATGGGAGTCACATTACCCATCGAAGTACCCCATTGCTCTGACCTTAAGCCCGAAACTGTCGAGTTGATCCGAACGAAAAAGGAACTAGGCGAGATTCGCGCTTACGATGTCTGCGAGCTTGCAGCCAGCGCCAAAAGTGTCACGAACTCTTCGCGTCCAGTATTTTGTGACAACATCGACGGTTGCCGTGCGAAGTTCCGGTCGTTTATGATCAAGCCTCTCGCGGTGACCTATTCGCAATTTGAGGAGATCTTGATGCTTGACGCCGACACGACGTTCTTCGTTAATCCCACTGTGCTGTTCGACTCCGACAAATTCAAGACTACAGGAAACCTGTTGATGCACGATCGCATCAGCCACGACTGGTGGTTCATGGCCGAACGTGTCTCTGGAAAGCCAGACGTGTCGGTGGAGCAACAATACTTCTCAAACTTCGATGTGACCCCCTTCCGGCCGCTGCCTACACTTGAACGACCGAAGGCTACGGTTGAAAATAAGACCCCTGTGACGCTGAATTTCGAGCCAAGCGATTTCCTGTTAAGTAGCCACTCGTTCAACATTCGTTCAGGGCACCAAGTGGACTCGTCGCTCGTGATGTGGAACAAAAAGCGCCAGCCTCGCGCGACGGCGATTCTGGCCTCGTTCATCGCCCAAAACGATATTGGTTCGCCTCCTTCTTACGGCGACAAGGAATTGTTCTTCTACGCAAGCGAGCTCGCTGAGACGCAGTACTCGTTTTCGGATCATGCGATCGGAGCAGTTGGTACCAAGGTTGAAGACAACGGACCCAAGAATTCGACGCTGTGTGGTGATATGGCGCAAGTGTTCCCGATCCACCAAGACGGCGTTCCTGACGACAATATCCCTCTGTTCTACCTCAATAGTGACAGGATCCTATATTTCAAGCCGGATGTGGAGCCTGTGTATTACATGAAGGCGCGGCCGTGGGCGCATTACCCCGGCGCTTTTGGCAGTCGGCCCCAGGAGTGCCCATTCAACATAACGGTCGGCAGGTTTGAGGAATCGCACATTAACCACCTTGCGGAACGACGGAAGTTCTCCGAGCAAGTGAAGGCGTGGTAGTTAGATTGATGTTAGAGGGGACGTATGGTATGTGTTGCTACTTCCAGCAGAAATTGGCAGATAGAGGAGCCCTCTAGGCTCGTAAGTGGGGCATCAACCCGTAACGTTGCAATCGTACACGTTCGTTATCGACATCGCTACCGTAAGCACGAAGTACAAACTAAGGCCATCAAGATGGTGGTTCACCGGGAAATCATGCCCTTGGAGATGCTAGGCGAGGAATAACAAGTCAGTCTCAAACGTTTAGTCTATACCAGTATCGGTGTGATTTCAGCCTGCTGTGTATGTGTGTGTGGGGGTGCATTTGCACAGCTTGAGCTTTTAACTTGATGGTTGATGAGAACGTTGATAGTGCGGCCATGGTGACTTCGTAAAGGGCTTTTCGAAATTGCATTTCAAACACTCGCATGAAATGGTGGCCGACACGGGTAATGACAACAGCTTCGAACGAAATCTCGGCGCTGTGACGACTTTGATTACCGTAGGAAAGTAGCCCCACCCTGGCCGCCTCACGGAGAGCTATCCTGGGTCGCATTGTAAAATGACTGGCAGATAAGTGTGTCCAGCACACATCACTTTGCCTGCTGCATTCGTGGATGTGTGCTGGACACACAACTATACCCTTGATGCTTTTCACAAGCGAGCCAGAATAGCTACACTGAGAGCCTAGTCTTGCGAAGAGGGTTACGGACCGTAGCCACGCGCGTTTGACATGGCGCTCAGATCTCTTGTCGCTGAAGTCACGCCCTTCAACTATAAGCTTGGCCAACACTGTACCAGTCTCTATCCATCGCAACCCAAGACGAGTGTCGCCACGGCATAGGCGCAAGATAAAATGTGCGGCTCGGGCAGGTACTACAACAATGTCCCAGACGGGATCCAGCTCGAGAAAGTGCGTCGTGACCAAGTGATTGGAAGGCACTTGCAACTTTGCTCCTGCATCGCGCCAACGCAGCGAGGCTGCAAGCGTCGAAGGCGCAGATCTCAAATCGACTCCAACGCCCAGTGATCCAGTTACGACGACGATCTTTTGCGCTACGCCATTCATAATGACCAAGGTATACCAGCTCTCCCGGAAGCGCCCTCATCTCATTCTACCTCCGAACGAATTCCCGAAGTTGGACGGCCCCCCGACGCCGTTCACTACGTTCACAGCCCTCCTCAGCGCGGCCGAATCATGCGACACAAGCACTTCTGCCTCTGAGTATGCCAACAAGTGCGAAGCAGCTCCAGTGCCAGCCTCGTCGGTGACCAAGCGCCGCCTTCGGAACCGAGAATCCTGCCGCAAAACCCGACTCAAGCGTAAACTCCAGCAACACTCCCTAGATGTGCTCGTTCGAGAACGTCAGGCGCGTCACGAGTACCTCACGCAGCTTGCACGGGAGCTTGGAGTGAACAGCAAGAACGTCCAAGAGGACAGCCACCAGAATGCCCAAGACACGCTCTTCCGTGATCTTGCCACGAAAAGTCTGCATTACGCGCTTGTGGACCCCGAATACAGCGGGTGGTTTAACGATAGCAGCAGCCCGGCCTTAAATGCTCAAACAACCACGGAGATGATCCAAGAGAGTGAAGGAGCCCATTCATCGACCAAGCGCCTACGACGCTCACACGACATCGATGTTGCCACTGCACCTCGAAGCGTGTCACTAACCCCACAAGATTCGTTGCTCAACCAATGGCGTCTGCTTGTCGACGGACTGCAGAATGTGGTCCTGAAGCTGTGCCCGATTGAGGAACGAGGCCTTGGAGCTGATATCGTCGAGCAATACTGTCAGTGGCGATTCGTCGGTGTGCGCTCAGTGAACATTCAGCGCGATGGCGAGATCGACACCGTTGCAATCACCGGCACCACACGCGTGCGATTCCATCGACTCCAGGTGCAAGATGTGACCATCAGCACGGTGCGACGCGAACACAACGTCCCCTTCGAGTTGGATGACGTTGGTGGCAACAACAACTGACTGCTCAAAATGCTGATACCAGCTCCACCAGTTCAAGAATTACATCACTGTGCAAGCACAAACCATACTCACCGTTGCGTTCACAGGTAGAAGCAGTAGCGACTGCCGACCAGAGAAAAGAGCACACCATGTAGCATCCAAACCAATAGCACGTGCTCTTCATCACTTCTCGTATTCTTGTTCATAATTCTGCTGTCTTCTACCCCGTTCTAGCTTCGCGGGTTGTTAGGACACCCTTCTTCAAGCAAGTGTCGTCGCCAACCTTTCTTGCCTGGGGCAATATCATCGTGACAGAGTGGGCAGCGGTTTGCGCGGTTCAGTGGTGCACGCGGAGGGCAGTCATTAAGGGACACATGTCGCTCGAAGAATTTTGCAGTGATGGCTTCACCGCACCGCGGACACTCGCGGTGATTCTGCTGCATCTCGCACTCGGTAAGCAGGTGCTCGTTCAGAGTCGGAATTTCAATTACCTGTCCGCACATCTTACACGGTGTGAGCATCTTACATGACGCCCAGAAGTGCTGATCCAAATAGTCCGAGTCAAACTTCTCGTCTACTACACCGCAGAACGGACAAGTATACTCGTCCACAGATTCTTCGTCTTCACTGTCGGCAGTAGCGTCGACTTCATCAGTGAACGGGGCTTGAATCTCGTGTAGTTTCTCGTCTCGTCGGGCAACATTACCACCACCGTTACCATTTCCTCCACCGTGGCGGTTTGATGCCTTTGCTGTCTCTGCAGCCTCAAAGGCTGATTGATACTCCTCTAGCTGCTTTGGCCGAAGCGATTTCAAGTAGCCTTCCACATCGGCACCTACGACGAGATACAATGCCACGGTGATATCCTTGGCAGCATCGCGAATCTCACGGCTTTGATGTGCCAGGCAGTTGCAGTCCTCAAGGAAGCCCATAATACCAGGTACAGAGAAGTCACTATCGGGTAGTAGCTCGAAGTCCCCAAGTAGCTTCTTCAACACGACCAGCCGTCCTTGCAGGAGTTTGAGCCCTAATGGCTTCTTGGATCGCTTGGTCAGATGCGAGGTCACGAAAGCGACACCAACGTTCTTCGCGGCCGCCATACGACCCAGTACCGCTGCGGCCTCGTCACGAACCTTGGCTTGTGACTCGCCCAACTTATTAATTAGCTGCGTCATACTGTTGCCGAGCTGCACAAGAGCACAACAAAGACAGCGAGTTAGAAAATACTCTACGTACTCAAACCAAACTCAAATAAACATCGTACAATGCGGCACATATCGTCACGCCGTACGCGCGCTCCGAAGGACACCATACGATCTAAGAGACCGAAAGCTGATAGAGCAACTTGTGCAATACGGTCTCCAGCACCGCTTTGAGCGAGCGTGGAACATACTTCCAACAGCCGCATCGGTTCGACAGGGTAGCTGTCCATTTCCATTGTAACCTTGCGAATTGCAGCATCGCGGTGGTTCCACAAGTTGCTGTAGACACAGCGCGTGAAAAAGGGTCCGATCACTGCAATAAGTTCTTCACTCTCCTTCGCGAGCGCTGGAGGGATTTCATCTGGGTCAGGTAAGTTTTCAGCGTCCGGAATTCCTCTAAAGTGCGGGTTTGGACCACCATCCACACCTTCTTCCTCATCCCCGTAGTCCGCGCCGCCAGCCGGGTCCTGCTCATTGCCACCCGGAAATCCACCCTGACCAGATTGTCTCAACGAGCCACTGCCTTCTCCATAGAAGCTGCCGCTCTTGGCAACGTGCGGCTGCTCCTCAGGATACATATCCCTCGGTGAAAAGTTCGACGACGAGCGCTGTACAGCACCAATCCTCGGCAACACTTGGCTCCTCGATGGCGAGGGCGCCACTGCCGGGATCGGCAGTATCGGCTGAGTCTCATTACTCCCCACCGAGGCCTCGAGCATGCCGATCTCGTGTTTAATCTTCTTGGCCAAGTCGTAGTCCTCATTCGCCACGGCTTCTCTCTTCTGCGCCTCGAGCCTGGCAAGTTGCAGTCCGATGCTCTTCAACTGCTCCTCCATCTGCTTGAGTCTCTTGGCCTGGTCGTAGTCCTCATTGGCCACGGCCTGGTCCTTGGCGACCTGAATCTCGCGGATCCTGGCCGCCGTCTTGGCGTCGAACCTCATATCGAAGCTCAGATCTTCCGAGCCACTGGCTCTCAACTTGTTTCTAGGCTTCACGCCCACGTCCTCGTCCGTCGAGTGGCTGGGCAGCAGTCCCAGCGGCTCCCCGCACAAGTTGATAGCCATGATACCTACTTGGTTATACAGGTTGTGCTCGTTCACGTGGCACGCGTGGATGCGCAGCTTGAGCAGCGCCACCTCCTGGTCGATGTGCACCGTCTTGAGCTCCCGAGCCATGTACCGGCTCTCGGTGTTGGCCTTGAGCGTGAGGAAGCCGAGTCTGGCGAACCTGGTGGCGTCTGCTTGGAGCTCGAGACTCTTGGACACGAACAGCTCCATCTTGGTGGCGATGTGCGTCTGGTGGGACAGCAGCTGCACTTGGGTCACTCTACAGAGGCCGTCAGACAGCTGCAGCACCAGCTCTTGCGGGTACGCGCAGTTCCTATAATACGACCGATCGATAGACGTCAGAAGCTTTGGATTGGCTCAACCAGCAGCAACGAGACAGCGTACGTACTTGGCAGTCATGTAGCCCCGACTGTTGGCCGCATGCTCGTCCAGCTCCGACGCCGGGAACGCCGCGTCCTCGCTCGTGCACGTCGCCACTGCGAAGCGCAGCTTGCTCATATTGCGGAACTGAGCCGTCGCGGTGGGTATTCCCCCGCTTCAACGACAGTGTCACTAGTAACTGACCATCACTCCGTAAGCACACGGAGTCTAACTATAGTATACGGAACGCAAGAGGTTAGCCCCCCGACCGTCAGTCCGTTAACTTACTTTGGCGGGCGCGGGGACGAGCGACGATGGCCAAGAAGGTGGTGGAGAGCAGCGACGAGTCGGACGGCGGGCGCTCGAGCGCCTCCGGGTCTGTGAGCTCGCGCTCAGGGTCGGGGTCGGGCAGCGGCTCGGACTCCGGCAGCGGTAGCGGCTCCGACTCGGGCAGTGGCTCGGGTAGCGGCAGCGGCTCGGGCTCAGGCTCGGGCTCCGGATCTGACTCCGGCTCGGGCTCAGGTTCCGGGAGCGGGTCGGGTTCGGGTTCCGGGTCGGGTTCGGACGCATCTGGGTCGGTCTCAGATGCGTCGCCCAAGAAGAAGACCAAGAAGCGACGCACACCCGCGCCCAAGAAGCCCAAAGCGGCGCCTAAGAGCAAGAGCAAGAGCGGCCGCGCCGGCAAGAAGGCGGTGCAGGCTCAGGTCAAGGCGGAAGCGGACGCGGAGGCCGACGACGAGGCGGAGGGCGACGCCAAGCGCCGACGCGGCAAGCTCCGCATCAAGGAGGAGGAGGAGGAAGACGAGGATGACGACGCCGACGTGGCTGGACTCACGGAGGTGGAGAAGGAGAAGCGCCTGCTGGAGAAGTACGAGGCCAAGGAGCAGCGTAACAAGGAGCGCGAGCTGAAGAAGAGGCTCGCGGCCTCGCAGGGCAAGGCGGAGGACGGCTTCTCGGAGGAGGGGGAGGAGGAAGAGCTGCCGTCCACGAGGCGCGGAGGGCGCAGCAGGGAGAGCGACCGCCGTAAAGAGGCGCTGCACAACCTCAAGGCCAACAAGTCGAGCGACAAGAGCCGCTCCATCCTGAGCAACAGATTCGGAGACGACGACAGCTCCGAGGAGGAAGGAGGCAGCAGAAGTGGCCGTGACTTGGCCGAGAAAAGACGTCGACGTAGAGAGTTGCAGCGTGGAGGCACAGGAAGACGCCGGAGCCATGGAGACGACGACGACTACAGCGATGAGGATAGTGATGGACGCAAACCGAAGACAAAGGTGGCGGCGGCCGATTTGACCGCGGCCAAAACGGCAGAAGACGAGGAGATGGCGGCAGCTATTCGCCCGGAGGAGAATGTGCCAGTGAACTGGGACCAAGCCAACCACTACCTGCTGAAGAGGAGGGCGTTCTTTGAGAAACATTTCTTCGAGCCGTTCTTCCCGCAGCTCGTACGTGGCGTGTATGTCCGCGTTCCGATTGAGATGGTGGACGGTGAAATGGTCTACCGCTTCTGCGAGGTTGTGAACGTCTGCAAACTGGCGCGAAGCTACACTTTCTGCGGCGAGACGACTAATACAGGCATCATTTGCGCGTTTGGAAAGAGCAAGCGCGAGTGGAAGCTTAACGGAGTCTCGGGCCATTCACTTCGTGAGCGTGAGTTCTTGTTGTGGCGAGCCGTGATGAATAAGGAGCGCCTGCACTTCCCCACGCATCATGAGGTGAAGCGCCTATTCTCGAAAAAGGAAAAGATGATCACACAACACAACTACACAGAAGCAGAAGTGGACGGAATGGTGAGACGCAAGCAAGCTGTTGGCTTGTCGTCAGTATCGCTAGGCGTGCAGCGAGTGCGTCTGGAGCGTGATTTACGCGCAGCCCAAGATATGAAAAATTTCGAGAAGGCTGTGGTACTTGAGGAACGTCTCCAAAAATTGCTCGCTAAGAATGAAGAGCGCAAGAAACACAATTCAGATGACGTGCTCCGCATTAACGAGATCAATCGTCGAAACCGCGAAGCCAACATCCAGCAGGACCTCCACGCTCAGGAGCTCAACGATGCAATGAACCAGAAGATGACAAGTGCTGAACGTCTGCAGTTTGTGCGTGCCAACCAGATGACCATGTACATGTCCAGAGACAAACTGGAGAAAAATCTGGCAGAGGGCAAGTTAATTAAACTTCACGACGGTCGTGTCATGACCTCAAACAAGCTACACGTGGTAGAGGCGCTTCCGGACGACCTCCTAGACAAGGTGAAGGGCGTCGGTGAAAAGAAGGCTACATATGGCTTAGAGATCGATATTGATCGTCTCTTAGCCAAGCAACAGGAACGAAAGCAAAAGGACGCTGAGCGCATGGCGGCCAAGCGCAAGGAACGCGAGGGTCAGGTCGAGTTTGTTGGTGCTGCCCCCACGAACGTACAGGAGATGGCAAATGCCACCATTCGTATCAAAGATGACGACGGCTCGTGGATGACGTTGCGGGCACCTGCTGAAATCATGGAGGAGAAGAAGAACAAGACTGTCGTCTCGGAGAAGGTTAAGGCGTCACGCAAGGGCATTACTGTGAAGGAGTACTTTGACCGCGTCAAGAAGCGGCGTGTGGCTCAGTAGGCTCAGGCTAGCCAGAAGAAGTCCGATTGGATTTACGATGCGCTCTCAGATAGGAAATGTACGTCCGTACAATGTACGGCGTACATGCGAGAATCACAAAAAAGAACATGAATACTAGATGCAGGAAGTCGTTCTGCTACATACCGGTACTGTACATGTATACACGTTTCGGTGTCCGCAAACTGTAGCTTTGCCGTATGCTTTCTGTTGCCAAAGTGCATGTATACATACAGTACAGTACCGGTATACGGATTTGATACAGTGCACCTCGACTCGAGGTCCTCGAGGGCTCGGTGCACCCCGTTTGAACGACCGCATTATCACTGTAACTACATAATCCCACTGCGTGAGCAATGGAGAACGCAAATTGTGGATGCATTTTACATGTAAGCTTACCGGTAGGATCGTGTACTAATTACCAGTGTAATCTGCTGTTCACACCATTTCTGGATCAAATTGAGAACTCCCAAAAATAAAACAAGAAATGCTAAATTGAATGACCAGCATTCGAGTGTGCGTTTGAAGCATTCTTTCTATCAACACATGCGTTTGACTGCTTGAGCAATGCTCAGCGCAGTCGGATAGCAATGTTACGGTGATGATGCGACGGTTCAGGAATTGCCAGCTTTTGGTAACCGGACTGTTTGGCGATGATAGAGAAACGATTGTAATATAGTATCGTGGACAACAATACAGTAGCCCACAACTACCTGAATTTCAGAGCTTCTTCGAGCGAATCGCGACTTTGTATGTACATATACATACCCCGACTTCCCTTTGTTATGACATACTCCTTGTTATGGCATACACCGGTAATTAGCCAATAGGAGGACGAATGGGAAGAGCACCGGTGCAACCTTAGTTATCACATACAGCACCAAAACTGTCTCTCCTACAGAGCTAAAAGCCTTCAAACGTGCACTTTTGGACCATACAACTTGGCAGCATCTACCATATTACCGGTACCCAGCTTCTGAAAAATGCGCTTCGTTAACGAGTAGTAATGGATGTAGATAACGAGCAGCAATAGATTCCTGTTCATTTCAAGGGAACACTTCATGTAGACAGTCCAGCGAGTATCTGTTCTATGTGCGTACGTTTACTGTACCGTATTCCCCCTGTCAGAAGCGTCACCCGAAATGCAAATGGGGTAGGGATTTCGAGCTCTGTTCATAAACAGTGAAATACACGAACTTATGCGAACAATTACGGTACTGAGACTGTGACTCCTTTCAAACACTCAATCCAACAATATGGCGAGGTTGGCAGACGCGGTGGCCGCGCGGCGATTCCTCGGCCGCAAGGCAGCGAACCGCGCCGAAGCATGCCTAAAGCCAGTGGGGCTTACCACCACGACACCTGATCCCCATCGCCGCTAACCCCACATTCAGAGCGTCCGGACCCCCGCGAATTTGCTATCTAGACCCGGCAGGGCGGGCGTTATGCTCGACGACATGGCAGCACCATGTACCGCACCGGTTGTGGCTTCTGCTCATGGCGTCTGGGGTGCACGACAGCGTGGTCAGCATCTAGAGCTGCAGACGACGTACGCGCACGACACCTCCCAGTTTGGTGCGCATGTGGATCAGCCAGAAGTGGCCGACGTCCGTCTCGAACGCGTTCTCGGGCGTCCAGTCGTCCTCCTAGGCGTTGCGGATCTTGTGCTCCTCCTGCGCCATGAGGTCACGCATCTGCTTGACGCGCTTGCAGAGCGCCTTGTGCCTGCCGGGCACTGCCCGGCGAAGTCCGACGTCTGGTGCTCGCGCCCCGCAGTAGGCTGCAGCAAACAGATCCGTGGACTGTGGACCGCCCAATCATTTTACCTCTTAAAAATGCTAGTCTTTTAGTGTGTTTGGCAGGTGACGCTTATGACAAATTCGAAGACATATGCAAATTAGCAGCTCGGTGATTGGCTAAAACTAGCTGACGCTTATGACAAAGCGACGCTTCTGACAGGGGGGATACGGTATGCCATAACAAAGGGAAGTCGGTACTGTATACGTCTTTCCTGATTACGGTACAGTGAGATTGACTCTCCACTGGCGGCAGCAGTCTTCGTGTTCGATGTCGACACGCTTGAGCCGCGCCATCGCTAGTACTGTAGTGAATGCGACAACGTACAATGCAACATTATGATTGGCTTAACTGCACAAAATGTTGATTAGACGCAGTACATACAGTGTGTAAAATTTACATGACGCGGAGTTTTTAGTTACGGGGCTTTTTACCGCTCCTTTTGATTTATCTCCAAGCTTTGTTTGAACCGAACGTAATCTACACTTCATCGTTGTATGATACCAGGCAGAGCCCAAGCTGAATGGAGAGAATACAGTACTGTACTGACAGTACATACATGTATTAATACATGTTTGCAACGCAAGTCACATGATCATCATGTGACTTGCGTTGCAAACATGTATTAATACATGTATGTACTGTCAGTACATCATGATGATGTGATTCACATCCCGACCGTCGGGCCGACGGGATGTGACCGGCGCATATCAATCCTTCATTTATTTTCTAATCAGCGTCCAAGCATCAACAAGCTCCCGCCATCACGAACTTCAGTTGCTTCTCGACACCATGCGCTTCAGCTTCTTTTTGGTACTCCATTCGCTGTAACCTGCTTCCATGACGCCAGCGCCATGGAAGCCGTCGAGATCAAGGCGTTCACAGAGATCAAGTCGTTCAAGGATATGTGGAAGAAGACCCTCCCGAAGCTGAAGTCTGTGAATGCCTTTGAGAAGGCAGGCAAGCTCAGGGGCGAGGCAAACCGTGCCGCTGCCGCTGAAGCTTCTGCTGCCGCTTATAAGAGCTGGGTCGATCTCATTACCAAACTGGAGGCGGGGAAAAAGCTCAAACCTCTGGATACGTCCAATAAGGTATGGCTAATTTCTATCGGGAAGTTGGACCAAGCCGGCAAGCTTCAGGGTGCATCCAAGGCGCAGGTTGCGAAGCTCACGGAGGACACTGCAGAGGTGATTGTGAAGGACCCGAGCAAGTGGCGTTATGTCAAGAAGGCTCTGGAGATTACGTTTGGTGCTTCACTTGCGGCTCTCATCATCGTCGGATTGAACTCTATGATTTCTTAGAGCCCCTTAAGTCAACAAGGGATCTGCTCAGTCAGAGCTCTTAATTAACAATACATGATGGTGCTTTGTTGCCTTTGGCCCCAATATCATGATTTTCGTTGAAGATAATTTTTCCATTCCAGACCGAACCATTTTATCCTCGTCGTGGATAGCAGGGATCGAGCAGAGGCTGCTGTGGAGAAACTAATACATATAAATACTACTGTTGTAGTACATGTAACAGTGTATAGTATCACGTCCAGCGTTGAAACCAAACGACTTTGCTGGGGTTCTCTCTTTTCTTCGAGTAAATGTTGAATGACGCCTTTGAAAAACTAAAACAATTTTGTTTTTTTTAATTAACCCAATTATTTTGTTTACTTTTATTTTATTCTGATAAATAAGCTTTTTGTACTTCATGTTTCTGCAAGCGCTCCACCTTGGTTGATGTAATTTTTAGTCTGACAAATAAATTATTGATCAAATAAGTTTGTTGGTGTCATGTTCTTAAAACGACTACATGTATTGTGAAAACCGACGATTATGTCCTAATTTTTCTGGGATACCGGTAGCAGTAACCCCGGAGGGAGTGCTGTGGCCAGCCCAACACACATTAATTAGGCGGTCGCCCGGTAACTGAAGCCGGTAAAACTGAAGCCGGTAAAACTGAAAAGAGAGGGTAGATTCTACAGAGAAAAATCGACAATCTACAGAAACGATTGGCATTCTACAGAACTTGCGCTACTTGTACAGATGGAGTGACCATTCTGCCGAGAACTGTGCGCTAAGTACAGAGCGTCGCAACAAATTACAGAGTGCCGGGGCAGGACCATCCCGGACTATAAATTCGTCGAGCACTTTATAATTTGAGCCTAAAACTGATGCTCTGAAAGCTGCGTGCTTGGTGACGACAAAAGCGTGGTCGAATTGCCCGCTGTTCGCCACGCATTCGGTACTCCTGTATCAACAAGTTTGGTACTCGTATTACTGAGCGCATTGTAGAACGCAGTTCGTTTGTACATGTACGACGTGAATAAATTGCGCCAACATCGTACGTGTACTAGTATGCATTTCGCCTGCGTTGAACTACTATGTAATAATTGATAGGTTGAGCCTGGATGATGAAACATATTGTGGTCGCCGCCGAGCGAAGCTTCTGTGTGTGCTCGTACAAGCCTTGACACAACATATAGTTGTCGCCACGCACACCACCACGCTCGTGTGCAAATGGTGGCTGTCGAAGTCGTAGCACTTGAACTCGGGCTCGAGACTCGGATCCACCTTGGACTGGTCGACGCACGGGTGCCCGTCTTCTCCACTTAGCTCTTGGCCCGTCGCCGTAATCATGCGCACCTCCACCTAGTTACCCGCGAGGCAGCCCCACCCGACTGAGTCGCACGACGACTGCGCGTACGGAATCTCTTCGAACGGTTGGGCGCCCTTGCCCAGAATCTCCTCCTTGAAACTCGAGCCCATTACGCGCGTAACGGCGAACAGCGTGGGCTTCTTCCTGTCCTCCAGGTCCGGGTACTGCTCCAGCACCTTGGAGCAGACGCTGCGCTGCTGCGAGGTCTTGGCCTTGCTACTGGTGCTCATCAACATCGCTTGCAGCAGCACAACCGACGACGACGCTCGCTTACAATCGCGGGGCCATGTCATCGGACGGCGGCGCCGGCACGAACGACTTGCGCGGCGTGTTCAGCTTGGCCGGGGCAGGCGCCGTCGCGAGCGCCGTACGCTGCTTCTGCTGTCTCAGCGCGGCCACCTTCTCCTGCACGCGGCGGTCGTAGTGCGGGTCGCACTTGGTGAAGTTGGCGATGGCGCGCGTCTGCACGGGCTTGGACGCGTTGACCAATGATCCGGCGATGTTGCTCGTGAGGCGCTCGCGCGCCGCAGCGTCGAGCATCTTGCGGTAGAAGTCGCCCACCTGCGAGTAGTTGTCGTCCCGGGTCGAGTACTTGACCACCAGCGAGTGATCGGCGCGGTACGCGTAGTAGCGCAGCATCGTACGTGCCCGTCCACACTGAAGCGCTTGAACATGGCGACGGAGCTTGCTGCAGATAAACGAGCAGCTGCACGACGGCGATAGACGAGGCCGGCACGTTGAGGGTCACGATGGAGTAGAATGAGACGAAGAGCTGGGAGAACGCAGGCACATGACCTGGTTAATACAAAAGAGCGTGAGGAACTCGTTCGCGACAGACACCGATATCCACAACATCTCAACGTAGCAGCCATACGTACTTGTAGTAGCACATGCCCTGGTAGATGCAGAAGAGCGCGAGGGAACTCATGCGCCGCGGACAACGAGCATCACGACGTCACCAACTTGCGGCCCACCGATGTCTCGCTTGGCCTCGCTTGGCCACCCGTTGCGCTTTAATTTTAACTTTTAAAGAAGTACAGTTTCTGTGGGATAGGCAAATTTATTATACGAAGTTAGAGGTAATATTTTGAGATTATTAAATTATACAGGTTCGATCTATCTTCAACTTTGACAAGATCCTATTTGTGTGCAGTTATTTTTCGCACTAGGGCGGGGTCGACGTGTTTGAGTGTTGGAGAGGAGCATAACCGATTCTCACTCATGCGGCGCAAGTATGCGTGGAGCTTGGTGCTCACGTGTCGAACCGATGTGCAGCTAGAGCTCTTTATTGATGGACAAAAGAGCATGCTTGTTAGCAAAAGCCAACCTGAGCTGTGCCAGGTATGCTCCAGTAACTTAGATGCGCATTGTATGCAGTACGTAGTCTACAGGTGCAACTCAAAGACATGCAAAGCGGACGGTAGGGGACAGAAGTGTCAAAGATTGTTGAAAGTCCTTTCGTGTGAAGTCGAGGAGTGTATTAACATTTTTCAGCACGGTGATCACCTGTCGTCTGCTCCTCCATCTCCTCGCCCCGGTGAATTAAACCTTTCGATGAGGCGATTCATCCGGGAGCGTGCAGAAGCTGGAGATCGGCCAGCACAAGCAATGAACAAGCTGGTGGAGCAGTTCAGGTTAATGGTGCCCGATCCAAAGAAATTCCTGTCGAAGATACAATATCAAGTACGATCTTACAGAGACAAAGCTCTTCATGATAACGACTTCATTGATGAGATGTCTAGTCTAGCGGCTACTCATCGCTATCGTGATGACATGGACGACACGACAGCATTTGTCTTCGGATTTGTTCTGGATGACAGAAATCATCCAGTTTTGGGTCTGGCTACAGAAACATCCCCCTTGGTTGTGGGTTTCGCAACAAAGACCTCAATTCGTAGGCTTGAACGAGCCAACGACTACGTTTTACACCTGGATGCAACGTTCAAGTTGAACACAAAAGGATATCCTGTGATTGTAATCGGTCTTTCAGATCTGTGGCGCCAATTCTTTCCAATTTGCTTTTTTTTGGTTTCCGATTTGCAACAACCTCAATGGCAAACTGCAGTGCGTCAAACTCTTGAGATGTACCGGCTCGTCACCGGAAATCAGGCTCGCATCCGATTTGTGATGATGGATGCAGACAAAGCCCAACGCAGCGCTTTCGAAATTGAAGCGTTGCGTTTGTTAGAGGCGGATCACCAACCCACATTTCTGATGTGTTTTTTCCACGTGATGACCAATGTTCGAAAACACACTAGGAAGTTTGCTCCTGACAATAAGAATATTGTTTACAAGCACGTATATCGAATCCACTACGCGAGAACTCATGCTGAAAAACAAACCAGGGTCAATGAGGCAGTCAAGGCTTGGAGTGTTAATAACGATCTCCGCGCATTCACCACTTATTTCGTAAAGCAGTGGTTATCCGGTAGATTTTCGAACTGGCAGTGTTTTCTGACACCGACTGGGTATGCGAAAACAAACAACCCAGTGGAAAACTTCAACAGACAACTAAAAAACCAGCATTCGATGCGCCGACTGCTCCGGCTGAACCCACTTTTCTTAGAACTACTCAGAGTATGTTCAGTTCGCTCGCTACTCAGCAACACATTTCAAACCTGCACACGCGCAGCTCCACACGTCCTTCGAGACTATAGAAAGTTGGCAGCCAAAAACTTGTTTAGTATAGGACCAGGCTCAGAATCAATCACACAACATGTTCAAGACCCACCTGAACAGAATTCCCCAGCTCCATCTGAAGACAGGACAAGCCATGATGCACAGCCAGCCCGTGCTCGACTATCCATAGCCTTTCTTCTCGACCAGGAGGAGGATACCTTGACGCAAGCTCCAACGCACTCCACTGAGATCTTGTCCAATGTTTCCGGTTCTCTTACAGCCGATTCTCCAGGACCCGAGTGCTTCGTTTTTCAACGTCCCGAGATTGTAGACGCAACATCCTTCCCCGATTCGGCAGATGCGAGCACCGAACATGAACTGTCAGCCGATCAAGAAGAGCAAGCCGACGCCACAATGATGATCGTCGAGCAGCGGGGACGGGGATGGCGTGTTAACATCAGCGAAAAAACCTGTCAGTGTAGAACGTGGTTTAAACTTGGTTGCTGCTGCCACGTGATGGCAGCTCTAAATGCCCACGGCCTGCCGTACGACGGATCACCAGCACCTCGTCCAACCTTTCCCGACAAGCGCCCACGGAAGAAGAGAGGCCGACCGGGACGAATTGGCCACGCCCTCAGCATGCAGTGAATTGTATATGTCACTGCATGCAGCCTCTTCTCATGTGCCCTAGGCTCTGCTTCTATTCACATTCAATATACGTTTCATGTTAGATTCAAACTATCAGCGATAGCTCACTACTTTCATGTTACCATTCACAAACGCACCCGAGCTCCTCATGCTTGCTTGCTTGTTTGGCAACTTGAGGTCACGGTGCAGCACCACGGTCTCCGGTGAGTTCAAATACGTCAGCGCGTATGCCACTTGGGAGACGATCTGCACCTTGCTCGCATGCATGCCCTGGTGAACGCCGGGGGGCAAGATACTCTTTGTGCAGCGAGCGCAGGTCGCCACCGGCCATGAACTCGGACACGCAGAACAGGTCGCTCAACGACTCCAGCCGCACCTCAGCCAGGAACGAATGGATGTGCGCCAGGTCCTTGTGCTTCTCCAGCAGCAGCGTCTTGATGGCCAGGTCCTGGTCTCGATAGCTCGCCGAAGGCGCTGCGGCTGATGACAACCCCCAGCTCGATGCGGTTGATGGGGATCCGCGACACTAGAATGACTGGGTCCTCCCGCAGCGTCACGTACTCGTTCCAATAGTGTTCCAGTAGTGGAACACGAGCGCCAGCGGCAGCACCAACAGCACGTCGACGACAAAATGCACTCATCGGACTGGAAGTCCATGGCGTCGTACATCTCGTGGTTGTAGAACTGCTCGCCCGCCCGCCCTGGACGCGCCGCCCTTGGCCACCTCCATGGCGACCTTGCGCTACAGACGGCTGTAGTCCAGCACATTGGCCTTGTCCACGACGGTGGGACGCTTAAATCGCTGCAACATCATCAACCAATTCATGTCAGCACTTCATAATGAAAAAAAAAACAGCCGAGACGTACGTTCATGGCCGTCTCGAAGGCGAACTTCATGGGCTTGGCCATCTCGGCCTCCGTGTACTTCATGACGTCCGTGGCCGTGTCGCCATTGGTGGAGTGTTTGCCGAAGTAGATGCCCGACACGAGCTCGCGCACAATGACGATGTCCACGCCGTTGGCGATGATGCTGGTCTTGAGCGGCGACAGGTCCCGCAGCATCGAGTAGATCGTAGCGGGGCGGATGTAGACGACCAGCTGGAAGTTCTTGTGCAGGCCCAGCAGGCAGTTCTTCTGCGCGTCCTTCTACTTGGGGTCATCCTGCGTGTCCGTGGGGCCGCCCACCGAGCCGAAGAGCACGGCGTCCGAGGCCACCACCGTGTTCACGGTGGACTGCGGCAGATGCGTCTGGTGCTGCTCGTAGGCCGTGCCGCCGCACAGCGCCGTGGTGAAGGCGAAATGGTGCTGGAACAGCTCGCCCACCGTCTGCAGCACCTCTGCTGCCGTCGCCCGGCAGCACCGCGATCTTGTACGTCTGGCCGCTCATCGTGTCGAGTGTCTGTCTGTATGGGGCTTTGAGCTCCGCTGGGTCAAAAGGATAATCGCCGCCCCAGACGGACCAAATTTTGGTCCTACAGATTTGGTCCCATCGATTAATGTTATGGCGATAATTGCACGTCTGTATATTCTTGTAAGGTTCTGTAGAAACTCAACTTCTGTCTGTAGATTTTATGTTTTCTCATCTCCAAGCTTTGTTTGAACCGAACGTAATCTACACTTCATCGTTGTATGATACCAGGCAGAGCCCAAGCTGAATGGAGAGAATACAGTACTGTACTGACAGTACATACATGTATTAATACATGTTTGCAACGCAAGTCACATGATCATCATGTGACTTGCGTTGCAAACATGTATTAATACATGTATGTACTGTCAGTACATCATGATGATGTGATTCACATCCCGACCGTCGGGCCGACGGGATGTGACCGGCGCATATCAATCCTTCATTTATTTTCTAATCAGCGTCCAAGCATCAACAAGCTCCCGCCATCACGAACTTCAGTTGCTTCTCGACACCATGCGCTTCAGCTTCTTTTTGGTACTCCATTCGCTGTAACCTGCTTCCATGACGCCAGCGCCATGGAAGCCGTCGAGATCAAGGCGTTCACAGAGATCAAGTCGTTCAAGGATATGTGGAAGAAGACCCTCCCGAAGCTGAAGTCTGTGAATGCCTTTGAGAAGGCAGGCAAGCTCAGGGGCGAGGCAAACCGTGCCGCTGCCGCTGAAGCTTCTGCTGCCGCTTATAAGAGCTGGGTCGATCTCATTACCAAACTGGAGGCGGGGAAAAAGCTCAAACCTCTGGATACGTCCAATAAGGTATGGCTAATTTCTATCGGGAAGTTGGACCAAGCCGGCAAGCTTCAGGGTGCATCCAAGGCGCAGGTTGCGAAGCTCACGGAGGACACTGCAGAGGTGATTGTGAAGGACCCGAGCAAGTGGCGTTATGTCAAGAAGGCTCTGGAGATTACGTTTGGTGCTTCACTTGCGGCTCTCATCATCGTCGGATTGAACTCTATGATTTCTTAGAGCCCCTTAAGTCAACAAGGGATCTGCTCAGTCAGAGCTCTTAATTAACAATACATGATGGTGCTTTGTTGCCTTTGGCCCCAATATCATGATTTTCGTTGAAGATAATTTTTCCATTCCAGACCGAACCATTTTATCCTCGTCGTGGATAGCAGGGATCGAGCAGAGGCTGCTGTGGAGAAACTAATACATATAAATACTACTGTTGTAGTACATGTAACAGTGTATAGTATCACGTCCAGCGTTGAAACCAAACGACTTTGCTGGGGTTCTCTCTTTTCTTCGAGTAAATGTTGAATGACGCCTTTGAAAAACTAAAACAATTTTGTTTTTTTTAATTAACCCAATTATTTTGTTTACTTTTATTTTATTCTGATAAATAAGCTTTTTGTACTTCATGTTTCTGCAAGCGCTCCACCTTGGTTGATGTAATTTTTAGTCTGACAAATAAATTATTGATCAAATAAGTTTGTTGGTGTCATGTTCTTAAAACGACTACATGTATTGTGAAAACCGACGATTATGTCCTAATTTTTCTGGGATACCGGTAGCAGTAACCCCGGAGGGAGTGCTGTGGCCAGCCCAACACACATTAATTAGGCGGTCGCCCGGTAACTGAAGCCGGTAAAACTGAAGCCGGTAAAACTGAAGCCGGTAACCGGTATTGAAGCTTTATGACGACTAATAAGCCCCCCTCCCTGGATACATGCAGTGTTTGGGACTATAGTATATTATTGCTAGAGGGCTGGGCTGGTAGCGCCGATCTTATAAATACACGTTTATTTGAAATTGCGCATCTCCTGCGCCTGCTTCGCAGCCGCAGTATTTGCACGCGACATATCTACAGTAATATAATGCACATGATGCCATTCAGGACGCTGCGGGTATCATGCTGCCGAGTTATAGAATTCATCGCACCGACCAGCGCAAAACTGGCGGACCCCTGATTGGATACCTTACGCTCTAGCTTCACTGTCTCGCCTAAATTGAATTAACGATGTATTTCTGTTATTTTAATAAAGTATACTATTAAAATAGTATACTTGCTAGTTTGCCAGCTACTTGTGCACGGGGAAGATGGTGCGGCTGCGATACCAACAATTGGGTAGTAGTAGTAGTAATTGGGCGAAGCCCCATTACGGTGAGATTGCTGGTGACTTGCTTTTGACGTTTTTGGCGTCCCTCACTTTAACTGCTTTACCGTCCGTAACATACTTTTCTTTTCCTTCTGTCCCGTTCCTAGTGGTCTGCAAATCTGACACGGGTTAGGTCGCGTCGTTAAAGGGGGGCTCTGGGACCCTGCGATTTGCCGTGGTGTCCCTCATGGGTATGACTTTAAGAACATTTACGATTATGAGATTAAGGGGGAAAACAGCTAGAACTACGGTGCTCTTATCTGACGATGTCCTTAACCCCAACAAATTTTATCCTTAAAAAAAGGACCAAATCGATTCTCTCGGCCTCGATTTTCGGACAAATTTGTCCTTAAACGGCCGTTTAACCCCAACAAGCCGTCGTTTAGGACCAATTTAAGGACAAAAATCAATTTCACTTGCTTTGAGTATGGGATGAGTCGATTTTGGTCCTAGCGGGGCGGTTAGGATAAAAGTACCGTGAACCATACAAAACTCAAGTGAAAATGATTTTTGTCCTTAAATTTGTCCTAAACGACGGCTTGTTGGGGTTAAGGACAAACCGTATCTTGGCGTTTGTATGTACTCGATTAGGTACGAATTTCGAGGGACCACGGTGGGCGCATTTGGTGCTCGAAGGGTCGCCGACCGTTTCACTTGAATCTATTATGGGCTGAGCTATTTTTATCCTTAACTTAAGGACAAACTCGAAAAAACGGCATGCCCAGAGTGACCATTTTGCTTGAGCTGCAGAACGAAGGCAGAGCAACTTGAGCACATACTGATGCTTGCATCATGTAGACCAAATACAGATCTTTCTACCGATACTTGCAATAGCTTCATACCTGCTAGGTTGGGGTCAAGCGAGCTGCCTCAAATTTGGTCCTTATTTTTATCCTTAAAAAAATCTGATTGGGGTTAAACACCCCCCAATCTGGGATGGGAAGTATATTTAGGGCTAGCTAGGATTGAAGCTGCTGGATTCGCTGATGTAAGACTGCTGGCATTGGAGCGACTTATAATCCCGCGTATTACAGCACTACTAATATATATTACAGAACAACCGGAGAATATATTGCGACTGCGACTCCTTAATATATATTGCCGTTCATCGCTTTCTTGCGTTCGTCGCTCAGGGCCACACGCATTCTGGTCTTCATGTCTGCCGCTCGTTGCGCTTCCGCCGTCAGAGCATTGCGGACTACTTAACCCCTTGACCGCGGAGGGGTGACAAGGACGTGATAAGAAAATGCCTTATGCTGTTCAGAACAGCATAAATAATAATATGCGTTAAAGTATATCATACTTTATACTAGTTTCATTTTGCACCTTTTGCACGCAACATGTAGCTAAGCTCCCTGGTTATAATTCCCGCAAAGATGATGTGCACTGTGACACACGCATTTAAGCCAATAGCAACCGGTTCATGAATCCTGATATTTGTGAATTCAGGTGGCAGGTCGCCATATCGCGTTCTGCTCGAAATCACCCAAGCCACACCACCGACTCGTGGGCGGCTTTCGGCTGCCCCCACCGAAGAGCAGAGCCTCTTTCTCGACGCGCTTACGCTCCGCCCGCTCGCGACGGTCGATGTCGGCTTGGAGCTTACGCCTAGAGACTAAATACTACTCCAATGCGCTCTTCAAATTGCAAAGGACAGTATCGTGTGCGTTCTCAGAGAAGGCTAGGAAGCGATGAATCCAAACGAATTGACATGTATTGCATTCCCTATCTCAGTTACCCTACTCAGCTGCTAAACCTCTGTCTCTGATGTGGCTTGCAACTGGCGCAAACTCGCCGTTCTCCCATACAATGTGCCAGATCTGCGCGCACGTGAAGCCCTCATTCTGCGGATGACCCCGCACTTTGTTGCACAGAGTGACCAGGCCTCGCTTACCTTCCGAACACTTCGCGCAGTAGTATGTTGATGTCCCCCCTCTCTTCTTTCCTTCCGGCTTGTAGACAGAACAAACTTTGCATTGCCTTTGTCTGAGACGCTGGACACCACTATTCACCCGCGCGTCGGTTGTCTGCGTAAGAGCATGCTCACTTTGAGTCACGACAGGCCGTTCCGTTGCCAATTGGTCGGTGGATGGCGCTCGCGATTGGGTGAAGCTTTCTTCCGTCTCGTCCACAAGCTCCTTGTGAAGTTGCGCAAGAAACTCGAAGTGAGAGTTCTTCTTTGGTCGCTTCTCCAACAGATGCCGATGAACGATGTAGGCATTGACCAATGCCATGTCAAGAAGTCCGAGAAACAGCCCTTTGTAGTACTTGTTGAATCTGTTGTTCAGAACAGTATAAGTTAGTACTGGTAAACAGATCATGTCAGCTTAGCAGTAATACCTGATAGACAACTGCATGGAGTACGATTGTAGACGCAATTGGTCGTGCCGGTCGACGCCTCCCATGTATCGCTGATATTCAGCAACAAGTCCAGGACACGGCACAGTGCTGGGGGGTCCTGATCGTTCTCTCCGTCGAACAGTTGTCGATTCAGCTACGACTTGCGAGGATAAGAAGTAGACGATCGTATTGTCGGCCCACATTGTCGCCACGAGTCCCGGATTAGACTTGGCCACCGCCATCTTGAAAGAACCACGGGGTGTTCTCGCTTGGCGCTTTTTTTTGGGGTAGTTCAGCTCCGCACACCAACCCTTCCGGTCATTTTGAATCGTTCCGACGTAGTTGAACCCCATGGTTCGGAGCTGCTGCGCCAGCGGAATCGATGTGTAGTATCGGTCACCGATCACAAGTCGGCGACCTTGGTATGATAGTCCCCGAAACACACAAGCAATATTGCGAATGACGGCCGCCGGTCCGTCCTTGGTATCCATAGACTGTGAGCCTTCCGTGTCGCCAGATCTGCCGATATCCAGCTCGACTCTAAAAGGAATAAGAAACATGTCAGTATAACAGCCAATATTTATGCATAACATGTCAGCATACGAACCTCTTGCAGTATCCGGTCTCAGCGCAGCACGTCATCACACACTTCGAACCCCAGCGGTGCGGCTTATCCTTCATGAATGTCCTCGTAGGGTTGCGCCGATTGTGTGACGGAAGCACGCCTTCATCTATCGCGACCCGCGAACCCAGCACGTATCCCTCTTTGAATGTCTTCTCAAGTGTCGCTCGCATCATTCACGTCGTGGTCGCCTTCTTGGTCCTCATCGTCGTCGGGGTTGTACGCCTCGTCCTGAGAGTCCGCCGTTACTTCCTCCACACTTTCGTCGCTGCTGTAGTGCTCATTATCAGCATTCGAAACACGTGTGCTGTCGACATCAGCACTGCGAAACGCCACCGAGCTTTCCGAGTCAACATTTACCGCTGGCGAAATGTCGACACCAGCATGTGTTTCAGCAAGTGAACAGTCCGCGCCTGCTGTAGCAGCAGCCGACTCGCCCGTGTCAGCATTAGTGGCTAATGCAGTACTGTTCACGTCGGCAGTAGCTGGGACACCGGCATCCTGGTCAGCATTATTCGCGAGAGCTGGGCGGTCCGTGTCAGCACTAGTCCGAGCAAGTGCGCCCGCGTCAGTATTACCACTCGACGATATACCTTCCACGTCAGCATCACCGGTCTCGTCAGCTTAATTCAACATTACATAAACATCCCCAGTCAGCATTAGACTATGAACACGTGAGAATAGCATAACTCCAATTTGCTATACCATCCGATGGTTCTGCACGAGGTGGGGGAGACGCCGTCGACGCTGGTGTAGTTGGAGGTGGCTCCACAGATTTTCCGTCGGCGTCTGTCCATTGATCATCACAAACATCATTAGATGGAATATTAGCAATCAAGAGAACAAGTTACCCACCTGTGATGTTCCGATGACCCCATACTTTGTCGAAAGCAGCAAGTTCGCGCCGTCGCTGCTTGGCTTCCTCGTTCATCTGCTTCTTCGTTTTCTTTTTGGGGGCTTTGGCAGCTGAGTGTTTGTGAGCGGCCGTAGAAGTTGGCGACGTCTTTGGACGCTTGGCTGGGCGGGGATTGCTCGATGGCTTCGGCGCAGGTGGTGCAGGACGAGCAGGGGGATCTTGAACGACTGTACTGCGTACTATACCGTTTCATAAAGAATATTAGATACTGTGCAATACTCAAGGCTTTAAATAAATACAGCGTACGTACTTGCGTGTTGATTTGAGCGCACCATGACGTTGGAGATGTTGAGTCGCGCGCACAACTCTTTGTCGGACCTCACATAGGCCAACAACTCGTCCTCACCGTTGAAGAAGTCTTCGCCTTGTTTCCCCCTCTAAGTTTTCGACCTGGTTTGACGTAGTTGTGGCTAAATGAATACCAAAAGAAAAAAGTTAGTAAACGCTAGTCCCCTCAGCATACACAAGTGTTCATACTGGATCTGGATCCCGGTCGCTGCCTTCCATGTCCACTTCTCCTTGCGTAGAAGCGGCCAAATCGCCTTGAAATCCATAGCGTAGTCCATGGCTTCTCTGCTGGACGACAAAATCAAAGAATGAATGGCGTTGTGGGAAGGCGGCAAAGGGGAACCGACATTTCCCAAGTTTTCAAAAAAAATCAGTTTGTACTGATCGGCGGTACTTATCCCACCTGTTTCTATACCCAATAGGAATGCGCTATTTGTGCACGTGGTCCAATCAAAATCGATTGACATATGGGAAGGGGCGACAATCCACTTTTGCGGATTTCGGAGTATAGTGAAACCAAGTTACTGTTATGCTATTCTGAACAGCATAAGACATTTGTGTACCCATCCGCGTTCAAGGGGTTAAACGTGCTCCTTGAGCTGCTTTAGTTCCTCGTCCTTGTTCTCCACTAGCCGCTGCTCTTTCTCCTGGTATTATGCGCAACCCTTAATCGACCTACATGCGCGACGTTACAAGACGACACTTTGCATGGGAGATACTAAAGCCCCGTGAAAAAAATACTAGAGACCCGTGACAGTACCAATAATGTGGTACAGTGGTCGGTAGCTGTAGATGATCGAAACTACATGTACTCAAGCCTCTTGTACTAAAGACCCGTGGCAAATACACTATGGGTTTCTCGAGTATTATCACCAAGGTGCGGATGGGGACTGCGTAGGCAGCTCCATTTGCGTTCTCGTAGGGATTTAGTAACTTCCGTGGTTGCGACCGAAAAGACTACAAGTATCAGGAAGCCGAAGTTACAGCCTTCGACTTCTGTGAACGAGGGGTCTGAAGTGATTTTGCCTGGTTAAGCAACGGCATTATGTCAATACCATATTATATAGATATTCGCAGCCATCAGTATTCACAGCGATGTGAAAGCGAGCTTGTGTTGCCTAGGCACCGTGGCATCATGATGGCAATTGTCACTTCGCTATACAGGGTCTCGGCATGATCGCGGGCCCGGTCATGGCAAGATTCCAGAGACGCTACAGTACACCGCGCATGAGCTCAAAACGTGCTCTTTGTTGAATTCTGCGATGTAGGAATGATATGGTCTTTTGCTGAATTCGGAGAGGGGTAAGCAGTTGAAGGTGGGACTTCGCAGCATTCTGCAAAAACCGTTGCAACACAAGTTCCGTGATGCCCACGCCATTTGCAATTAGAATGTCGTCCTCTCTAGATAAGCTATCCGAGCACACTTTAGTATGAGCCGCGTACATGTATACACACGATAATTGTTTGTCACGGGTCTCTAGTAAGCTTCAGTAGTTTCGATCATCTACAGCTACCGACCACTGTACCACATTATTGGTACTGTCACGGGGTCTCTAGTATTTTTGTCACGGGGCTTTAGTATCTCCCACTTTGCATGTAGGCACGGTTGTTTCCGGCACCACTTAAATTAACTGAGTGAACAACACGGAAACCCATTGCGAAACCCTCACCATGAACTCTACATGTATTATATTATATTTTTTCCGAAGCAGGGGGGCGAGTCCTAACTTTATGAAGTACAGTTCGAACAGCCCCTCTCCAACAATAATTTGGTGGATCTCTAGTATTAGTAGTACGCCTGCTTCGCAGCCGCACCAGATGCCCCTCTCGGTCGAAGGCAAGACCCGACTCACATGTACTGTACTCTGCATCTATGCTAGGCCATCACCAGGGGTTAATAGTAGCAAAAAAAACTGGGTAGTAGTATTACCGGAACTACCGGGGCTTCGAAATTGGAGACATACTACTACTAGTAGAGATACCAACAATTGGGTAGTAGTAGTAGTAGTAGTAATATTAGTAGTACTACTCCACTACTACTCGAGCTACAATGGTCACCATCGTGTACTGTAAAGCTCTAACCGTACTTTTAATCTCTGTAAGAAAAGGGTCTTACTGTACTCGTTAAGATCTCAGCGCTTGTCGTATACTGTAGTACTAAATTAGTTGCTGTGCGAACGCATGAAAAATCATATAACTAGAAAACTTTATATGAGCTTCATTATCGGGATTACTACGTAGTATTCACTGCCGGAGAAAAAACTGGTCTCCCAAACACGCTATAAGAATCACGATTGACCTCGTCGTCTTCCTGACAATCCTTCATGGTACAACCCATGCTTGCTTTGAAGCGGTTTTGAAAATGGTGATCTTCCCCGAGGCCTAAATACGGGCCTAATTGAGAGCCACTTAATCTTTTGTTGCAAGATGAGAATCGAGTTTGCTCGTTTAGGGTCCCTCAAAAGTATTACTTAAAGAGTACTATAGTAGTGGGTCTGATGATAGCATAGTATCACTCATATTGAATACCGCACTACACGGTAGTAGTAGCACTACTACCCCAAAAAATCGGGTAGTAGTATTACCGGGGTGAACTATTTCAGCAAGTACTACCAACCCCTGGCCATCACTGCCTAAAGATGATTCTCAATTTTGAAAAGGCCACCACTCCTTCAGTCATCATCTAAATACAGTACAAATGCACCGTACCAGTGCCCCGCATTTCGCTTCAGTCAAAGTTCTTTAGCTATCCCAGCCTACGCAAAGCTCTCGTTTGCAAATCGATCGCTTTAAGCGCTTATAAAGCGGATGAACCTTTGTTTTGATATATATAAACAGTCCGATTTGGCGTCCCCCATCCCTGTTCATATATCGCGGACTTGGCGTCGATTTATCGCTTTGCATGCCCAGTATCAGCTGGGCATTCTGAGGGCAGCTTGTATATATAAGCGGCGTCGATATCAACGTGGGCTGCGAACTCGACGTTGTAGCATATATAAAATCCGAATGAGCACATATAATAGTTATATTCCCGTATATTATGCGCCGAGCTACTTTTGCACGAGTAATAGCTGCTTGTACTCGTAGTTCTGACTGCTGCACCTGTGCGGCTATTTAATAAGCACAGGGAGCAGAGCATTCATTAGCATTTGGCCGAGATTTGCATATGAACGTTCCATCACCAATCCTACGATTTAGTAATATCCTTACCCCTTTTATAGGTTTTCTACCCCTCCTTATCAGCTTAACTGGACTGGACATCTTTGTCGGTTTTCACAATAATACCTTATTCGACACATAACCAGAGCCTACCAGTACTAGACAGTACTTCAATAGTACTATAGTAGAAGTACTATTACTGTAGTACTACGTACATTTTTCTGGGGTAGACGTCGACTCCACTAAGTACTTAGTACTCAATATCTAAGCGCCAAAGTACTTTCGATTGTACTATTACCAGCAGCAGCAGACAATATCTGTTAGGGGCTGGTTTGTCTGGCTGGTGCTGGTTCTCGTTCTGGTTAGTCCAGGGGTAGGCGAGATACTCGGTTTGACTCTGTCTGCGTTTTGTCCGTTTTGGACAAAACCAATGCATCTATCCAAGAACTCGGGAACCACCTCGCCGAGGTGGCTCCCGGGGTCTCAGCTAATTGCTTGGGTTTTGTTCAGAATGGACAAAAAGTAGGCAGAGTCCAAACTGAGTATTTAACCTACCCCTAGGTTCACGAGAACGAGAACCAGCACCAGCCAGACAAACCAGCCCCTTAGTGTTGGTCTGAGAAAGTATGTTTCTAAGATACATCGTACGGTACATTGTGCTTCATTAGATGGACATGTCTATGGGTTAGAGTGGTGAGTGTTTGGCTCCTTCGGTATTATGTGCATGTACCGGTACCGTACATTTGACCAACATGTTTTCTTCAGTCGTGTTGCAATTCTCGAAGAATGAGGGGGTGGACAGCCCAGCGGATTAATTGCGTGACTGTAACGCGTAACTTGGCTCAACCTTCGTGCTTTACGAGCCAGAAGGATATCGACCGACCACTCTACCTTTGTGCTCTCCGGGTTCTACTTAATTGTGAATATACTTCAGAATGTCCGCCGGGACTTGGACTTTCTGCGAGGGGTTTCGGACCTAACAGATGCACCCGAAACTTTACCATAGCGTATTCATCGCCAGGAGTTCTTTGTGTAGTTCTTTTCCGCTGCCTTCAATTGGCGAGACTGGAAAGACACTACCCTCTCTCTGCCTTCGGCATCCACGTGCAGCAGGTCACAGCCAATGACACAGTCGGATGTATCGCATATCACGCTGAAAGGCCGCTCTTGATCTCCGCTGTGGGCAGCACCAAGCTGCGACCTCGCTTCGTGGGACCGTTTACGGTCATAGGGGGCCACGGCCACGCCTACACGCTGGATCTGCCATCATCCATGGCCACGTATCCAACGTTCTACGTTGGCTTGCTCAAGCCCAATTGCCCGACGGGGGCTGTTGAGCCTGAGGAGCCGACTGGGTCGCAGAATATTGTTGGAAGGCGTTCGCCATCATGTGACGAGGTACGCCCGAATCTCAGGCCCAGCAGACCTTTCGCTCGGTCGCCGTACCCCCTCCGCACCCATTAAAATGGGTAGTGATTGGTGGAAATGTGACCAGCTGTCGTGTGACATCTGTAACGGCCGGCTTGTCCCCACTGTGACTGGTAGCTCAGCGTTTCGCTGAGCCATCAGACTCTCAGCAGAACTCTGTCGACTCTCAGAGGAGGATATTGAAGGACACTCTGAGTCGTTTTGAGGTTCAGCGAAGTCTCTCGCAGCCCATGCGGGACTCAGCATGACAATGGTGGACGGTAGGAGACACTTCAGGTGGTGATTCAGCGGAGGCTCAGAGGCTCAGAGGGGATCTGGGCGATGAGGCTCTGGGAACAGTCGCTGCGAAGAGGCGGTCATCAAATGATGACTGACCATAAATCAGGCTCAACCCATGTTCGAACCCAGGTGACGCACTGTCTCATCCCCGTGACGCGCACCCCTCAGCCAATCAGAGGCACGGAGTGTGGGATAATCACGGGTCTGCCGACATGTAATCACGGGTCTACCGACATGTGATCAGAAGTTTGCTGACAGGTGATCACGGGATTGCTGACGCCACGAGTGACTTTAACGAAGTCCAGCCAATCGCTGAGCTCAGATCCAAGCGGGGACTCAGAGCACCGCAGGTTCCTGAGAGCCAAGGCAACGCTGAAGAGCCGCATGCCGAAAGGACTGCAGGCCGCTCGCCATAATATCTTTCTGTCTTTGTTTGGGTGCGCTCCGAAGGAAGTCGAGCGCCCCCCTTGATAGGTCTTTGTTTGCACATGTAAAGTATTAATCAGAATCGAATTTGCCCCGAAGGCCACAGCGTTAAGTGTGTTGCTGCGGAAAAGGGTGTCTAAGGAGAGACTCAACCAAAACTCAAGCCCCATATAGTCCTTGTGGGTGTACCTCGGTGTGAAGGGGTACTCATTTGGCTATTTCATTTCATTACACGTCGACAGGTCGAACTAGGCGACTGCACTCAGCGTGTATTTCATTTTCGGGTAGAAGGCGATCTACTCTGAGGTTTCAGGCAGAACAGCATCTGGGATAGTGGTTCTCAGTGTTGTTGGAGGGATATTGTGCGGCGCTGAGCCTGGGATAGTGGTTCCCCGCTCGGCCGTTTCGTCTACGTCAAGACGTGGTGCGCGGAAGTCCCAGGGCGCAGAGGCGAGAACCCTGGATCAAGACAGGCTCATCCCGAGCCAATTCTCGGAGCCACCCTAGGTCGGGGGGCGAGTGAAGACCTGTGTACGCGGCGCTCAGCCTGAGCGCCGCAAGGAAGTCCCAGGGCGCAGAGGCGAGAACCCTGGATCAAGACCGGCTCAGCCGAGCCAATTCTCGGAGCCACCCTAGGTCGGGGGGCGAGTGAAGACCTGTGTACGCGGCGCTCAGCCTGAGTGCCGCAAGGAAGTCCCAGGGCGCAGAGGCGAGAACCCTGGATCAAGACCGGCTCAGCCGAGCCAACTCTCGGAGCCACCCTAGGTCGGGGGGCGAGTGAAGACCTGTGTACGCGGCTCTCAGCTGGAGCCGCCTGGAGGAAGAGGAGAAGCAAGGGAGACTGGGTCTGCAGTCTCGGAAGGAGCAGACAAGTGCGTGTGGAAGTTGTGTCTACATAAAGAAAACCCCGGGGCAAATCGGGTCAAGACACGTGCGAGCGAAGGCCTGTTGAGCGGGGAGCAGGCTTCGTTTGGAAGACATCCAAAGACGACTGGACAAGGAACAAGTGGACGTGGTTGGCTGACGTCTGGGCCCAAAGCGTAGCCCCAGCAAGAACCGTCAAGGGGATCGCAAGGGAGACGCACACGCCGCGTCAAGCCAAGAGTCCGAGTTCGGAGGTGTCAACTGAGTCTTCGTCGAGTCCAGCTGAGGTCATTCAGCTGAGACTCTGAGACTCTGAGACCCCCTGAGCTCAGACCCAAGGTTTGCTGATTCAAGTTTAGCTCAAGGTATATTCTGGACGCTGGGAAGTTGCCCGCACCTCACCACAACTGGTGCGCGTGCCCGGATCAGGATACGACTTTGGACGGACGAGAGTCAACTATGTCGACTAAGCCAAGTCCAAGTGCGTCAAAGAGAAAAGGTGAGAAGACCGAGTCTTCGCTTCGGCGGAGCCTGCGCGTCGCTGGATTGCCGGCTGAGGTGGAGCCGAAGGAGGCTGAGAAACCCGAACCAAGTCATTCGACTTCGAGAGTCTCAGCTCCCAGTGCTGAAGTGGAAGCATCACGCCTGAGTGAAGCTGAGCCAAGTGCTGAACCTGAAGCCCCCCCAATGCCGGAAGAAGTTGTGCCATCACTAAGTTCGCCCGAGATGAAGCCATCTGGAGTCGGCCGAGGTGATGAAGCGAGTACTCAACCAAGTACCCGAAACGATGAAGGTCGAAGCCAAGTGGTGCCCATCGGACACCCGGATATTACGCAGCAAGATGAGTTGAAGGCTTCGACGGCGACCCCCAGACTCTCAAGTGCTAACCCGGAGCCAACTGCTGCGAATCCTCGCAGTAGCCAAGTCGAGGGTGGTGCACTGAGTTTGCTAGGGAGTCGAGAAATGCAAACGAGAGAGCCAAGTCATACTTGGTCTGGGACGGACCCTGTTCGACTCAATTACGCCCCAGGAGCAGGTTATTTTGGTTCGGCAGGTGGTGGAGCTTGGTCAAGCTCACTCTGGCCGGACCAACGACCATTCCAACGACTGAGAGGCGTCCCGGAGGGTGTTGAGGCTCAGAATGTGAGTCTAGATCATCCTCCAGAGATGACTGAAGCCGAGATGATTGCGTATGGCCGATCCCAGCTTGAGTTGTGGATGTCTCTCCCTCCTGGGATTGTGCATCCCGTGGATATGGCATACGCGCCACGTCACGAAGGTTATGATCTTTGGGGTTTCATCCGAGCGGCCGGGGCTACTGCCAGACATTTGATGTCAGTAACTCGATCCCCTGCAGCTCGATGGCTGAACGTGTTCAGTGCTGAGCGACGCCGAATTCCCATAGTGTCTGACCTCAGAGCAGTCCGAGTCTCGCTAGGCTTGATGCCGCCCATTGCGTGCGTCGCCCTGCTTCAAACTATGCTGCATGAGGCTGGACATGAATTCCGGAACCAAGTCCCGACATGGCACACACTGGTTGAAGTATCAGGAGTACCTGAATCCCAGATCAGGCTAGAAGTTGAACGCATCGGACATTTCATCCGAGCTGAGCTGACTGCTTGGAAGGTCGCGGTGGGAGCAACGCCATATTACGTTCGGTCCCCCTCAGACCCACAGCTAACAGCCTCAGCTCTGACAAACGACCCCAAGACGGGTTTTGTGTTGGACAAGGATGGCGATGCTATCATGGATGAAGACACTCAACTATTTTTGGGTCATGAAGTGGTTATGCGACTTCAGCTGACCGGTCTCCGAGCGCGGAGCCCCGCATCAAGCCTTGAAGAGGAACCTGCGCGTAAACGCCCGCTGTTGATGAGATCGTCGGCCAGCGGTTCTATCCCGAGCTGGTATGATTCCAGCGACGCCGCTTCTGAAGTTCTACCTGAAGTTCTACCTGAAGCTATGAGCGATTCAGTGCCCAGCATGGTGGGTGTCGGTCCCAACTCCGATCTGTCCCTGATGGCGACCGATGAAAGTGGGAATATGTCGTACAGTTCGTCTGGCTCCTCGCTAATGTCTGTTACCGACTACATGCTTGGGTCAGGGACGCATCTCCCCATGTCGACTGCTACAGTGATGCGAGGATCGACTACCGGTGTTATGCGGAGCTCAGCCCCAGGAATGATGATTTCTATCACGCCAGACCCGCCTCAATCTCGTCTGACTCAGCCAAGAGCTGAAGCAGGAGTGTCATTAGCCGAGCACCCAGCTCAGATTCCACTGCCTGGTAGTCCGGAGTCTAAGCGAACATCTGAGAGCAAAGCCGAAGTCGCTGCCACTAAGCCTGACTTGGGACCATCTTCAAGTGTCCGCGCTGGACTAGAGGGTTTCCGGTTTGGCCGCCCGAGCGCCCAAGTGAACGCTGACAACCCGCCAGCTCAACAAGATCTGACTTGGCGAGAAGCGGCTGCTTGGACTCATTTTACTGCGGAACAAGAACAACGAAAGAAAACTGAAGCCCGACTGCAAGCGGCTCTGGAGGACAATCGACGTGAACAGACTAAGCTCCACGAAGAATACCAGAAACTGCAAGCGGCGAACGCTCAGATGTCCGATACCCAACGTAGAACTCAAGTGGAGCAGCGCAAACAGCTGGAAGCGTTGGAGAGATTGGCTGAGCGACGAGTTGCTGTTGAAGCCGAGAAACGCAAAGAAGATGAGACCCGAGCCCAGTATCTTTTGGGAGTACAGAAGAAACTTCAAGAAGCTGAGATCAGAGCCAGACAGGAGGAGCTGCAGAGAATTCACGACGAACGAGCCGCTAAGACCCGAGCTGAGCATGATGTGGAACTGCTAAGGTTGAAAGAGGAACACGCTCAAGCGCAAGCAGCACATGAGCGAGCGGTAACTGAACGAGAAGAAAAACTCCGTCAATTGCTGGTCGATCAAGAACAGCTTCGTGCTCAAGCAGACCCTCGGGACCAACCAAGTCATTCCACTATCCCGTCGGATCCCTCTCGAACTCCCGCTGAATCATCCGTAATTCGAACGGTGATTGACCCTGTCCTGGCGAAGCTCGACAGACTAACAGACGTCATGCATCTGATGGTGCAATCGAACCAACATCAAACTGACTCCACAGAGTCACGGGATAAGACGATTAAGGCTCAGAGCACATCTCAAAGTGGCCGAACCAAGTCCTCTGCTCGGACATCAAGCTCAGCGTCAAAACGAAGCAGCAAGACGCGTATGTCGAAATCTAAGAAACCTGATGATGATGACTGGGGATCAGACAGCTCGAGCTCAAGCGACTCCTCCCAAGATGAACTTGAAGGCCAGTTTGGCACGGCAGCCCAGACCAAGAGCTCGGATATCGGATCTGGAACTCGAGTAGTAGTCCAAGCTATGATTCCCCACGACGCACTCGAAAAGTTCGACGAACGAGGACCGCTCGATGATCGTGTCAATTGGTGGGAACGTTTCATGTACTACGCTACAATGGCCCCGTGGGATGAAAAGACTCGAATCGTCCAACTGAGAATGAGACTCTCGGGTTCATTGAAAGATTGGTGTGCCCAGCTCCCCAACTCGACTCGCTCAGATTGGAAGAAGCTGTCTCACGTGTTCAAGAAGGAGTGGTGTCGAAGTATCGGGTCCAAAGCTGAGCGGTATTATGCGATGGAGCTTCGTGATTCAGAAACCCCTCGCATGTTCCTGTATCGGCTCAACCGAGCCGCCAAGAAGGCTGATATAGCTTTCGAGAGACCAACTACGGAACGAGAGGCTCATATCCGTCGTTTCATCAAAGCACTGAGTGACACTCGTCTGAGGACGACGTTGCAAGGTCAGCGTTTCGATACGCTGAGTGAATTGGAAGAGACTCTGAAACGAATTGAAGCTCTGCGGCAGGATGAACGTCACGAAGATCGAGATTATCAGCAGAAGAAACGCCCAGCGCAGAATTTGCAGTTCGGCAGATTCAAACCCCAGCCACGACGAGCTGAGGGCCGAGCTTTCCTAGCTGAGGGTGGGAATACCGACAGCGATGCTGAAAGACATGCTCATTTCACAGATGAAAATCCGTCTCGATACGAGGAGGAGTTTGAGGTCGAGCAGAGCCATCATGCCCTGAGGGCTGAGACTTCTGAGCCTCAGCCAAGCCCAACAGTGACCTCATCAGGGACGGAGTCCAAATCCTCAGTTGCGGTTACCGAAGAGGACATATTCCGAGTCGCTGAACGTTTAGCCTGGAAACCAAAGGTGGACACACCGTCATACGGGAGAGGAACACCCCAACGCGAAGAGTTCAAGTGTAGCGAATGCGGAAGCAAGCGTCACAATGCTGATAATTGCTGGAGCAAGCTCATCTGTGGACGCTGTCACGATGAAGGCCATCCCACTCAGTATTGCAGGCGTCAACCGTGTTCGAAGTGCGGCGAGTATCATCGTCGGGGGTTGTGTGACATGTGGGCGGCACTCAAAGCTGTACGCGAGACCATCCGTGCCGGAGGGTCTCTCGAAGGCATTGATCCTGAGATTATTCGGCAACTGCTGGACAGCTCGGAGGTCGAGACGCCGTTAAATCACTAGGCTCGCTGGTTAGGGAACCAGTACGTGACGAGCCGAAGTCCCAAGCGTTGTGTGCATTTGCATATGTGGGCCCAGCCCTTCCATGTTGGCACAACGATAACCCCAAATGTATGAATTCATCTGATGAAGCTTGCGTTTTTTCTGGTACGGCTGAAGTGGATGACCTGAGCTCGGAGCTGGAGTTTGAGAACCATCTCGAATTCGCTCTGACATACGGTGAACGCTACGGTTGGTGGAGTACGCATACTTTAGTTGGAGAAAAGCGTGATATGGCGATGGTGCATGGAGCAATTTTCAATCACCGAACTCAGATCCTGTTGGATACAGGAGCTACGACGAGCATAATAAGCTTAGACCTTGCACGTAGGTTGAAGCTCAAGCTCAGTCGTGGTCACCGACTCCGAGTCATGGGGTTCGGAGATGTCCCGACGTATGCCACTGCTCAAGCGAAAATCAAGTTGACGCTCGGTACCCGAGTGGTTTATGTGATGAGCGTCTGGGTAGGCAACATCGGAGCTGGTTTGGATTGTTTGTTGGGAATGGATTTCATGGTAGCTGCAGGAGTTCGGATCTGTGCTCGTGAGGGTGTAGTTCGGCTCCCAGATGAAGAATCATTGTTGTTGGTCGGAGGTCCTGAGATCGACCACGTCGGGCTGGAAGTAGATGTGGCCCTGACTGAGTCCGTATGGCTCCAGCCAGGAAGGTCGGTGACCCTCCCAGTCAAGTATTACCAAGCTAAGCCGGACAAAGTTCAGGAGTGGGCCAGACGAGGTGACCAGTGGGTAGCACAATTTATCTACGGGCCAGGGAAGAAACCCAGAGCTGTCAAGGTGGTGAATGTTTCCAACCGAGTGGCTAGCCTGAATCAAAATACGGTAGTAGCTTGTTTGGTCGAGAAAGGGTATCTGCCTCAAGGAGAACGTTTCGCCAGACCCAAGTCTCAGAAGTATACGGAATGGGCCGCCCTGGCTTATGAGGCTGAACCTTCCGCTGGTTATCGGAAGTTGGAAGATTTGATCGCTCGACAAGCTGAGCTCAGAGACCCTCCTGCAGTTGAGAAACCGACTTACACTTGGCCCAAGAAGTTGTTGCTGACTAAGCGAACACCCGTGAAAGAAGGTGTTGAATCTGGCAAGGCTGAACCTCAAGCCTCAGCATACTTGGTGGACGTACTTCCTCAGGATGATCGGACAGCGAGAGCAAGTCCGACCAGTCGTTGTGAGTCAACACGGGATGAGCAACCTCCTTCCCCGCCAAATTCGTTCGTGATAAACGAACTCCCTGAATCTCCGTGTTTGTGTGAATCCAGAAATGGAACTACTGAGACTAGAGACGAAGGCGAAGATGACACGACCAATGACGAATCTGAGTCCGAAGTCGAGTCAAGGCAGATGGTCGGAGGAGGTATTACAGCCCAGGACGCTCAGAAGGAACTGGCCACGGTTTTCAGAACTGAGCCCGTCGATTTCGTAGCTGAACCAGTTTCCCGGCTGAGGGAGTCCCTCGCGCGATGCATGCGACTAGAAATCAATTTCTCTGACGAAGAAGAAGCGACAGTATATCTTCATGAGGGCACTGAGTTGTTGAATGATCTGAGAAATCAATTGGCCGCACTCCCCGAGTTGAAGGATCTCAGTCCAAAAGCCGATCTGACTACTGCCGACATTGGAGAATCTGGGGTGACTACTAGCGAAATGGAAGCCCAAGTCCGAGCGATTTTGGAGAAACATCACGCTAGCTTTCTGGGAGATGGTAATGCGGTTCCAGCCCCAGCCAGAGGTGTAGTCTGTGATTTGGATGTAGGAGACGCTAAGCCAGTGGCTCAGAGGTCTAGACCCATTAGACCTCAGCATCTCCGGAAGGTGTATGAACTACTCGAAAAGCTGGTCCAGACCAAGTTGGTCGAATACTCTGATTCCGATTGGGCCTCGCCGATTGTCATCGTGATGAAGAAGAACGGAGTGGACATTCGACTCTGTATTGATTATCGCCTGGTGAATCAGCTGATCAAGCTCATGCATTATCCCTTACCTTTGATTGACGACCTATTGATTGGGTTTGAGAGCACAATGTGGTTTTTGAGTTTGGATATGGCCAGTGGGTTCTGGGCAGTGCCGATGACACTGAGAGCAAAGCATATCTCAGCTTTCATCTGCCCGCTCGGACATTTCCAGTGGACTAGGATGCCTTTCGGTTTGAAAAACGCCCCGCTGATTTATCAGCAGATGTTGGACAACTGCCTGTGGGGATTCGTACGCCTCCCAGCCTCTGAAGAAGCCCAAGTTGATGCGGATGTGTTGGAATTTTTGGGAATTCAAGTTGGAGACTCAGTCGAGGAGGATTTATCCACCCTGACTGATAGCATGACAGTATTTCAGAGGAATATTCCAGCCCCACCTCAGCTGAACCCAGTTCTGGGACGAAGCTCATATATCGATGACATTGCGTATGGAGCGGAGACGTGGGATCAGCTATGCATTGATCTGGATCGGCTTCTGTATCGCTTGAGGTACTGGGGAATTTCGGTGAGTCTGCCAAAGAGCGAATTCGGCAAGAAAACAATTTCGTACCTGTCTCATGAGATTGGAGCTGAAGGGATCCGAGCCAAGCCAAAAATTGCTAAAGGCGTGAAGGACCTGCCGTTCCCGTCGACGCTAAAAGGAGTGCAGTCATTTTTGGGGAGTTTGAATTATTACAACAAGTTCATCGAAGATCTCCCAGTTGTTGCTGCGGTTCTTTATGAGCTAACGGACGAACAGATCCGAGCAGGCCGAGATCTCAGTCGAGCTAAAGAAGCTATCGAGGTTCTGAAACGGAAAATAGTATCGACCCCTCTGCTCAGACATCCTGACTCAGAGAAGCCGTTCGTCATCATCATTCATGCTAACCCGTGGGCTGCATGCGCGGTCTTGGGCCAAGAATATGATGGAGTCATCTTCCCAGTTCGTTTTACAGGGAGAGTGTTGCATGATCAAGAGCTCCGATATCACCCAGCTGAAAAGGAGGTGGTAGCGCTGACTCGAGTTCTCCGAGTGTTCTACACAATGCTAGTTGGGACGAAACTGATCAAAGTCTACACTCGACACTCAGTGTTGAAATGGATATTCAAATCACGGTCTCTCGAGGGACGTTGCGAACAGTGGGCAGTGCGACTGGCTCCTTGGCCGCTGGAAATCCACAAGATCCAGCGAGATGAAGATGGTCTAGCGGCAATCATGGGAGCCGGTATTACTCCCCGAGATAAGCTCGACCAAGTGGCCGAGAATCTCATCCCAGCCAAAGGACAAGTCGTCCGAGCTCCGCCTATCAGTCTGGAAATGCTGGAAGCAGACTACGATGGCTGGCTGCTCAGTTTCGATGGCGCCGCTAAGATGTCAGACCGACGAGGCTCAGCTGGTTGTATCCTGTGGAAATTACCTTCGTGGGATGTAGTCGAAGCCCGAGGTTTTCATTTTGATGACGCCACGGTGAATGAAGCTGAATATCACGGTTTGATCGAAGGGACGAAGATGGCTTTAGCCAAAGGAATCTCGGAAGTAGTGATGGTCGGAGATTCTCGAATTGCTATCCAACAAGCTCAAGGGCTCATCCAATGTTTGAATCCGAGACTCCAAATTCTACTCAATGAGTTTGAAGAGTTGCGCCAGAAATTTAAATCGGTGAAGCTGGTCCATGTCAAACGAGAATTCAACGCCGCCGCTGATTATTTGACGTCGAAGACCTTGGTGGCGCGAAGTGCAATTACTCTGGATAATCCTGTGGAATTGGCTCAACTGAAACAGTTGAACCGTATCGCAGAGAAACTAGTCCGAGAACGACCTCTTGTAATCGAAGGTGGACTCAGCAGCTCAGCTGAAATGAAATCGGAAATTGTACCGGAGCCGGAATCACTGACTCAAGCAGCAGATCCATTGTCGCCAGACGCAAGAATATTTGTAGTCACCCGAAACCAAGCACGAGCTGAAGAAGAAGCTGCAGAAGAAGACAGGGACGCGTCTCAGGTTGAAGAAGTAGAGTCTGGAGAAGAGATATCCAGATTCTCCCCTGAAACTGCGACCCCGGCCACAGCTATTGCCGAAAGGTGGCGTCGCATCTTGGCCCAGCAAGGGGCTGAGCTCTGGATTAAACGGCTCCGTGACTATTTGAGAGGGAATCTAACCGAGTTGTCCTCAGCTGAAGCGGAAGATGTGGCTAAAATCGCAAACCAATTCGTCTTAGATTCGCGCGGAGCCTTGTATTATCTGAGTCGAGCCACTCCAAGTCGCCCGCGAGATCAGGTGGACAATTTGAGACTAGTGGTGCCGCGGTCGCTCCAAGCTGATCTTCTGCATCTGAGTCACGAAGATTTTCAAGGGGCCCACCAAGGCATAACCCGGACGTTTGAAAGGCTACGCCGAGAATACTATTGGCCTGGAATGTACGCTGATGTGGAACGTTTCGTCAAAGAGTGTGTAGACTGTGTGACTGCCAAAGGAGCTCCGCCCAATCCCGGTCCATCGCCTGGAAATATTCTAGCGACTCGACCATTTGAGGCAGTTTCCATGGATTTTGTGACTCACCTGCCCAAATCGGACCGCGGGAACGTTTTTCTTCTGCTGTTCCAGTGTATGTTCTCAGGTTTTGTAATCTGTAAACCAATGAGCTCGACTACGGCTCAGGAGGTCGCGGAAGCCTACATGGAGAGGGTATTTCAGCGTTTCGGTGCTAGCGAGATGATTCGCCACGATCGCGATCCTAGATTCATGAGCGAAGTGTTCGCGAAGTTAAGAGAGATGCTGGGAAGCCGACAGAGAGCTACTCTAGCATACAGACCTCAAGCCAATGGACAACAAGAGAGATCAGTCCAGACAGTAATCCGAGCCGTCCGCGCTTATGTGGCCGAGCCTGATCAAATCGACTGGGACGACCAGGTGGAGAAATTGATGTGGGCGTTGAACACGTCTTTCGATGCCACTCGTCTCGATACCCCGTTCTACTTAGTTCATGGTTGGGACCCTCAGAGTACGGTATCAGCTATGCTTGGCCCTCGACCGACTGGTCTAGACCAGAAGACTGCTTACGAGTGGCGTCGAGGAGTTCAGCGCCAGTATGAGTACGCTCAAGCTTGGGCAAAGGATCTACAAGCTCAGGCTAAAGCTAATCGCTCCGAGGCTCAGACTAAGATCTGGCAAGAGCTGTCTGAAAGGCTCAAGAAGGGTTTCGCGGTTGGCGACGCAGTCTGGCTGTATCTAGCTCGAGTTCAACCTGGTTTGACCAAGAAGTTCGCTCATCTATGGCATGGGCCGTTCCGCATCTTGGAAACGTCGGACGATTTCAGATGTAAGCTGAAGATCGAAGGCTCGGGGTATAAGTTGTATCCCTGGGTCCACGTGAGTAGGCTGAAACCGAGAGCTCTGTTTCCAGATCGCCCGACTGAAGAGATAGAAGTGGCCGAAGAAGACGATTTCGATGCCGCTCTTCTGGCCGAAGATGTGGACAGTCCCGATGAAGCTCAGAGTGAATACGAGGTTGAAAGCATCCAAGATGTCCGCTGGGTTAAGCGGACTCGCACTTCGAAACGAGTCCGAGAGTATCTGGTGAAATGGAAAGGATACTCTGAGCTAGACTGGCTACCCATGACTCAGTTGAATTGTGGAGCATTACTGTACGACTTCAACCAAAGCGCCAAAGCACAAGCACGTTTCCGCGCTATGCAAGCTGGGGATGAGCTACCTGAGCCTGAAGCTCAGTAGCGAAACCCAAGTGGAAATGAAAAAGAGATGTGCGCGTGTGTGTGGTGTTCTGTATGAGAAGTTATTTGTAAAAGTCTGTATTATCAGAAAGTTTAAGTGGACGGTCTGAGAGTGGAGGTTGCGCACCAGAAAGTGAAGAGAGATGAACGAGTTCTATGAGATGAAATTCACGACCAAGCTGAAAGCAAAAAGAAATCAAATGTATTACTATGCAGCAAGTGCAGTTATGAAACGCCTTGGAGAACGATTGGACTTCACTTCCTCTTCTTCTTGCTGACTGCAGCCAGCACAGCCGCCAAAGTGTCCTCGTCATACTTGGAACTGGGAAGGAGCAGGTTGTCGAGCTGCTCAGTCTCGCTTAGCAATTGATTGCGCAGCAGAGCCGGAGCCAGCTTCAGGAACGCGTCCTCAGATTGACGAGTGACCCACTGAGTTCGGGCTGGTTCTTACTCGTCGACAGTGGCGAGCTGATCTTGGAGAGAGATCTGGAGCTTGGGGTCCCGAGTGATCCAATAACAGGGGTTCTGAGGAACCACCCATAAGCCCGGCTCAAACCAGATCCGGTCATTGTAGCCTGGAGTCTCCTGCATTTCCGCCATCATCTTCTTCCGATTGGTATCGAAATCGGAGTGGCGGTCTTTCCGGTCACGGTACATGTCCGAAAGCTCAGGGATGGCTCGGAGCTTGGGAGTGGCGTAATAGTCGAAATCAGGATCCATGGTCACCCAGTGGTACCGTTCCCAGTATTCGCGGCGCCAGCGACTCATGAAGTTCAAGACGAGCTCGATTGCCTCCACCATCTCCGGATACATCTCGCTGAACTTGAAGAAGATCAGAGTCGAAATCCGGCGCTGCCACATGTCGTCCCACGAGCACGTCTGAATCACCTCCCAATATTCGATGGGAACCCAGCGGATGTGGAGATGCTGCAAAAGCGGTTGGACGGGCATGTAACTGGGAAAACCCACGGTCTGGTGATTGAGAGCTTGCACCTTGATTCCATAGTGACACCAACTGCCCTTCTTGGGCGGCTCAATCATGCCATCGTCTGGGAGAGGAGCAGGGAGCTTGGCTTTTGGACGACTGGTAGACCCGGCTGAACTCTGAGTCGATCCGCCTCAGCCAGTGTGGTAGCAGCTGATGTCTGCTGCTGAGATCGAGAACGCTCATCTTCCAGCGACTGAGACGTAGCAGCATGCGCGAGACGTTCTTGGGATAACGCGCTCACAAGACCGGCGCACTCAGTCCGGAGCATGGAGATCAATGTCCGAGAATCCGCTTGAGTAGTCGGCTGAGCTTCCAAGACCAAGATAAGTTGGGTAGCCAGCTGCAGGAGACGAGTGGTGTTCATGACACGAGCAGCGAAGCTTTCCACTCCATAGCAACGGACTAGCGCGAGTATCTCCCGCTCAGCAGCCAGACGGACAGATGCGTCGGAGAAGTTAACAGGCCGAAGCGGATTCGCTTGGAGAAGCTCAGCGTTGGCGCTGCCGAGAGCGTGCAGTCTAGCCAATTCCTCTTCAGAAAAGTGAGGGACCGGGACGGAGTGGGCAAGACCATCCGGCATGCCCACCAACGTCTCTCCACGCTGAATGTCGTAAATAGAGGATGGCACATGAGCGACTGAGGGCGCAGGCAACATACCCGCACCCAGCTTAGGCACAGGTCGCGTCAGGAGGCCCAGCGCGGGTGTGTATTGCCCCGTGGAAGCCGATGGCAGCGCAGGAGTGGCAGAGGGAGTGATGGCACTTCCCCCGGCGGCTGCCGCCAGCTGCAAGAGTGCGGCAGGCATCGGAGTGAGTGACGCGGAAGTCCCCGACACCGCCAGAAGCGTACTGGTGGCCGCCGGCAGTGTGAGGGACGTTCCCGTCGCTCCCGATGTGGTGCTGAAGCTGCTGGATCCCGCGGTGGTAGCGGTCACGCCACTGGAAGCAGTTGAGAGAGCGTTGGACGTAGTGGGCGCGCTGGTGCAAGCACCCATGCCCGTAGACGCTGCTCCCGGGTCACTTTGCGTAGCGCCGGAGGTAGTGGTTGACGAAGCGGGCGCTGCAAGAGCCGCAGGAGTGCCTTGTGGTGTCGGCGCTGGCCCACTACCGCCGGAAGTTGAAGCGGCGGTCTTCTCCGCGGCAGTGATGTTGTCGGACATGAGCCTGGGTGTGTTTCGGACGAACTGCGAGTGTGGTTGTAGTCTGGTTTGCGAAGCCGCTGAGTGTTGAGGGAGAATGACCCACAAATTCGGCAAAAGTTGACGGGGACGGGACGGGGCGATTGACGGCATCCTCGATTATGAGAGCCGAGATCAAGTCGCAGTTGAACTCGTTGACCCCGGGTCTCATAAGGGACGGTTGTGACGAGGTACGCCCGAATCTCAGGCCCAGCAGACCTTTCGCTCGGTCGCCGTACCCCCTCCGCACCCATTAAAATGGGTAGTGATTGGTGGAAATGTGACCAGCTGTCGTGTGACATCTGTAACGGCCGGCTTGTCCCCACTGTGACTGGTAGCTCAGCGTTTCGCTGAGCCATCAGACTCTCAGCAGAACTCTGTCGACTCTCAGAGGAGGATATTGAAGGACACTCTGAGTCGTTTTGAGGTTCAGCGAAGTCTCTCGCAGCCCATGCGGGACTCAGCATGACAATGGTGGACGGTAGGAGACACTTCAGGTGGTGATTCAGCGGAGGCTCAGAGGCTCAGAGGGGATCTGGGCGATGAGGCTCTGGGAACAGTCGCTGCGAAGAGGCGGTCATCAAATGATGACTGACCATAAATCAGGCTCAACCCATGTTCGAACCCAGGTGACGCACTGTCTCATCCCCGTGACGCGCACCCCTCAGCCAATCAGAGGCACGGAGTGTGGGATAATCACGGGTCTGCCGACATGTAATCACGGGTCTACCGACATGTGATCAGAAGTTTGCTGACAGGTGATCACGGGATTGCTGACGCCACGAGTGACTTTAACGAAGTCCAGCCAATCGCTGAGCTCAGATCCAAGCGGGGACTCAGAGCACCGCAGGTTCCTGAGAGCCAAGGCAACGCTGAAGAGCCGCATGCCGAAAGGACTGCAGGCCGCTCGCCATAATATCTTTCTGTCTTTGTTTGGGTGCGCTCCGAAGGAAGTCGAGCGCCCCCCCTTGATAGGTCTTTGTTTGCACATGTAAAGTATTAATCAGAATCGAATTTGCCCCGAAGGCCACAGCGTTAAGTGTGTTGCTGCGGAAAAGGGTGTCTAAGGAGAGACTCAACCAAAACTCAAGCCCCATATAGTCCTTGTGGGTGTACCTCGGTGTGAAGGGGTACTCATTTGGCTATTTCATTTCATTACACGTCGACAGGTCGAACTAGGCGACTGCACTCAGCGTGTATTTCATTTTCGGGTAGAAGGCGATCTACTCTGAGGTTTCAGGCAGAACAGCATCTGGGATAGTGGTTCTCAGTGTTGTTGGAGGGATATTGTGCGGCGCTGAGCCTGGGATAGTGGTTCCCCGCTCGGCCGTTTCGTCTACGTCAAGACGTGGTGCGCGGAAGTCCCAGGGCGCAGAGGCGAGAACCCTGGATCAAGACAGGCTCATCCCGAGCCAATTCTCGGAGCCACCCTAGGTCGGGGGGCGAGTGAAGACCTGTGTACGCGGCGCTCAGCCTGAGTGCCGCAAGGAAGTCCCAGGGCGCAGAGGCGAGAACCCTGGATCAAGACCGGCTCAGCCGAGCCAATTCTCGGAGCCACCCTAGGTCGGGGGGCGAGTGAAGACCTGTGTACGCGGCGCTCAGCCTGAGTGCCGCAAGGAAGTCCCAGGGCGCAGAGGCGAGAACCCTGGATCAAGACCGGCTCAGCCGAGCCAACTCTCGGAGCCACCCTAGGTCGGGGGGCGAGTGAAGACCTGTGTACGCGGCTCTCAGCTGGAGCCGCCTGGAGGAAGAGGAGAAGCAAGGGAGACTGGGTCTGCAGTCTCGGAAGGAGCAGACAAGTGCGTGTGGAAGTTGTGTCTACATAAAGAAAACCCCGGGGCAAATCGGGTCAAGACACGTGCGAGCGAAGGCCTGTTGAGCGGGGAGCAGGCTTCGTTTGGAAGACATCCAAAGACGACTGGACAAGGAACAAGTGGACGTGGTTGGCTGACGTCTGGGCCCAAAGCGTAGCCCCAGCAAGAACCGTCAAGGGGATCGCAAGGGAGACGCACACGCCGCGTCAAGCCAAGAGTCCGAGTTCGGAGGTGTCAACTGAGTCTTCGTCGAGTCCAGCTGAGGTCATTCAGCTGAGACTCTCAGACTCTGAGACCCCCTGAGCTCAGACCCAAGGTTTGCTGATTCAAGTTTAGCTCAAGGTATATTCTGGACGCTGGGAAGTTGCCCGCACCTCACTACAATCATCTGAACAAGCTCTTCCGAGGGAAGCTGGGCAGGAGCAGGAGCCGGAGAATGAGCACGAGCCGCTAAGCGGGGTGCCTCGTGGGCCTCCAAGCTACCCACACGGTCGTACAGGGAGCGAATCCAGTCGAGGTGCCGCTCCAGACTCGCCAACGACGCGCCAACGCGTCGTTCTCCTCGCCTTGCGAACATCGGGTCCGTAAGCGGCCAGCCTCCTCGTCAAGACCACCTGAGTAGGAAGATTCTTAGCATTTTGTAAGACTTGGTCTCCCAGTTTAATTAAACACTCCCAGTTTAAACACCTGTGTTATTATGCCCTTGGCGATCGCTTTGTTCCTTCTGCGTGTCTTGAGCGGCGGCCATGGCGTCACGCACGCGCTGTCTGACGGTTTCGCCAATCTCGATAAACGAGAGAGAATTCCGTTTGACGGACGTTCTTAGGCCTTTGAGGCCCCTCGGGTCTTTGGCGTTAGCCTCGCCCCCCCATCCAAATTCGAAGCCGGCGGGACTCGAATCTTGGACTGCCAGGATAAAAGCGGAGCTGCCGCTGCCGCTCGAGCTGAATGGTTTTTTGTTCCGATGGCGATTTTTTTCTGGCCAATCGTAGACCATGAAAAAAATCTGACTTGCTGAATCGGAAAAAAGTGAGCTGCTGCTGCAGACATTGACTACACTCTCATATGGGTAGTCAGCAGCAAAGAATAGTCAATGTCTGCAGCAGCAGCTCACTTTTTTCCAATAGTGGTCGCCAACTCTGGCAGCAACAACACAATTTTTGTCGCTGCGACCGATGATGCAATTTCAACCAATAGTATATCAACAGAGTTGACAACTCCCAAGCTGTTGGCAGCAACAACTGGTTCGCGGGCTGGTGGCCCGCTTGAATTCGCAGTTCTAAACGTTCGAGAATACGGTTGAAGTTTCCTCATGCGTTTGTTTTCGTAATTGGTTTTCCACGACTTGAATACAGACACCCCCGGCAGATTCACGATGGTGGGTCCAACAAAGTCTGCAAGACAATAAGATTCAAATACGAGCACTTCTTCCTGTTCTGATATCATTTGGATGAAGTCGATCATCTATGGCCTCGATCACGAGCTTCCTAGCGACACCAGTAATTGTAGCGGACATCACATTAGCAGACTTCGCGTGCAGCGCGGGGCCCACGGGCGCGGGCGTGACGTTGTCTGCCTCTCCCTCCACAGCCGCGTTGGCCGACGAGTTCACATGCGGACACTACATGCCCGAGAGCCGAAGTTAACGAGCTGCAGCGACGGCTTGATGATCACGCGCAGCGACGCACCGTCGCGCACGGCCTCCACGATGGCGGGCACGAACTTGCCCTTTACTCGCTGACGAGCGCGACGGCGTCCGCGTACATGCATTTTTTTCTCGCTGATGGCCACCTGCTCTTGCTGCAGCATCTTGTCCACGCGCTGTCGCGCGACTGCTCGGGCACCTTGGCGTAGCCCGTGCGCACCTAGATGACGCACAGATTCTCCTCCACTCCGCGCGCGTTGGGCGCCAGTCACACGGGGCCGAATACGCGGTTGATGGCGGCCACGCGGTACTCGACTTGGAAGCGCACCTACTTGCCCACGCGAAGCCTGCGCAGGTGCGCGCGGCTCTCCCACGCGTACGGCTCGTTGCTCTGCTCGAGCGAGCGCGCAGGGCGCGGCGCCTGCGGCGACAACAGCGTCAGCAGCAATACCGGCAGCTGCAGCCACGAGACTCAGCAATGTCAACACGACTACGAAAACTTGTTGGGACAGGAGGTTGGCGAGCGCTGGGTAGCAGACCAGCGCGTACTCGTCGCTGGCGAGCGTGCTGACGCTGAGCTCGTTCCAGGGTTGCGTGGACGACTCTGGCTTCAGCCTGCTGTACTCGACGTCGATGCCGGACGACGCCCAGTACACGAAGATGTGCGCGTCGGACAACTGCAAGGCGCTGATTGAGTCGGTGGCTGCGCTGAGCCCGCCTGACTGCGACCTGTCGGTGCCGACGAGCGGTCTGGTGCTGAACGTGTACGGCCTCACGAGCGGCTTCTCGAGCAAGTGCTCATCGCTGTCCTCGACGTCGACGACGTCGACCGCTTCCAGCGCTGCCACGACCACGGACCTTCCCTGCCCTGAGGTGCGAGCGTGTTCGCCGCAAAACACTCGACGATAACAATACACAGGTAATGTACACATGTAATGTAATACATTCGTGAAACAATGAAAAAGCAAGGTTTCACAAATGTCGTTCGATGACAAACTTTTTGCCGTGGCAAGCGACAGTTCTTACGAACTGCGAACTACGATTTTTGTGTAGTGTGCGAGCGAATGTCACTCTTCATGGAACAGCACGTGCTTGCACTGCTGCAGCTTTTGGTCCAGCTTGTTGCGCTGGTCGCGCGACAGTCGCGCAACCGCCTCCGGGTTGATCTTCTTGCCGGCAAGGTCGCACAGCACATACATCGCCATCGACTGTCCGAAGAGCGCGGGCATTGTGCCCAGCACGGGGAACACGCGGATGGGGAAGTTTCCACGTCTCCGGATGGGGAAGTTTCCACGTCTCCACGTCTGATTAAAAGTCCTTCTCCGTGAGCAGCGAGATGACCTGGGTCTTCTCGTCCGTGCTGGCCTTGACGGCGCGGCCGCGGCCGTCCAGCACAGCGATCTCCACCATGAAGATGCAGGTCGTGACGGAGGCATACGCCTGCTGCACGAAGCGGATGCCGGCCTCGCACGTCGTCCACGAGCAGAACGCAGTCGTCCTTGTTGATGGCGTACGTCTAGATGTTCAGGTCTCGCTGTTGTCGCACTTGTACCCCTTGAAGTACTCGATCGTGTCGCTGACGCTCGGCATCTTGTTGGGCTTGCGCAGCATGCAGACGCGCGTCTGGAAGACGCGCCCAGGTATGACGCGAACAGGAAGCCGTGCGCGTCGAAGCAGCCGATGGCGTCCACCTCGTTCATGAAGGGCGCCACGGCTTGCACTAAGTGGTCGAAGGTCAGCTGCAGCTTCTCCGGATTGGCCAGCAGGCCGCTCACGTCGAAGAACTCGACGCCTTTGAGGGGCACCACGGCTTCTCACGGTTCAGTGGCTGCACCACCTTCTTGGGTTTGGGGGTCGCTTCCTTCGGACATCCTTCTTGGCGTCCTTCTTGTCAGAGTTGTCGTCACATCAATAAGAGGCACGTCGACCACGACGGCCTTGAACTCGGGCTGGTTCACGAGCGTCGCGACCGAGCGGTTCACGGCCAAGTAGGTGGTTCTAGAGGGTCTGCAGAGCTTTCTTGACGTCGACCTTGCTCAAAGCGACAGCGTTGAACTTGCCGATGCCGGGGATGGGGCTTCACCACGACCTCCGGGCTCCACACGAACGCGTGCTGAATGTGCACACTGTTCAAGGCTCTCACGCGTGTGGCCTTGTCACGACAGAAAAAAATGGTCTTGTTGCTGCGAGAGAAAAAAAATCGCGTTCCTGTGTCGTGACAGGAACGCGATTTTTTGTCGATTTTTTTTCGGCCAATCACGTTTCACCATTTCCGACCAACTACACAATGTTATTGTTGCTGCCAGAGTTGGCGACCACAAATAAAAAAAAGAGTTAAAAGGGTTATGGTGTTAAGATGCTGCATGCGCTGTATCAATACAGTATTACTGTACCTGCTCATTGGTCCAGTCACCACACTTAGCGGGAACTTAAACCTTTCACTCAGGGGCGGAGCCAGGCCGAAAAATATGGGGGGCAGTTCAGAAATGGGAGGCATGGTGTGACCGATTCGCCCATAATCGACTATAATCCCCACTTTTTTTGCCTAGTTCCCAGGAAATCCGAAACATTTCTCAAAAAAAAAGAAGGGGGGGGGGGGCAGGTGCCCCCCCCATTTTGTCCCTAGCTCCGCCCCTGCTTTCACTACCAAACAATACGGCACGTTTATGGCTCTTGTTTTTTCGTCGGTGTCTAGGGATTACTTAAAACGATTTTGATTGGCGGTGCTTGGGGATTCCCGGTAGTGCTGGTTGAGAAAGATGGAGAAGTGGGGATTACCAAGCATTAAACAAGGTTAGCGATGGAAAAGAACCGTTTCCAACGTTTTTTAAATATTGGTTGATTAACCGCGAGGTCGAAAAATCCCGTTTAATAATAATAATAGAAAGTATACAACGCACAATGAGCACGACATAAACACGATTATGGAGCACCTAGCTAGATCCTGAATCCTCTTGTAATGGGGCCAGGATTGACCAGTGTCCTTTTCAAAAGAGAAGGGGTGTTCTTGTTGCAGTTGCACTTCGCTGGCTACAAGACTGGGCCCCAACAGCAAGGCACACGGCCTGCGCGTGGCTGGCGCGTGCCTCTAGGGTCTGCAGTTGAAGTGAGACGAATGGTGCAATGTGATTGGCGAATCCTTTGGTATCGGGTGCATATGATTGGGCGAAACGGTTGAAGCTGGGATCACATATGGTGATTAGCATGTATAATCACGTGCATCCCATTACCGTCTCATTAGAGGTCTTTAGCCCTTCTTATCCTACTTTCTGATCGTTCGAACTTTCGAGGCACCGGACCAGATGCTCCCGATTGACTTAGCACCAAGATGTATTTTCGGTTAGTGCCCTTCGATGTCATGCTAAAGATAACGATATGCATCCGCACAAGTTAGGGCACCGGCAGTTCATTTGAAAATAAGCCCCATCAAGCACAGTAGCAGAGCTTCTTCAATCAAGACATGGTCTTCCGCTTCACATCGCTTCAGGACTGCGAGATGCTACGCGAACTTATACGACAGAAACCGTTCGCTGCAAAACGTGGAGCGACACTTGAAGTGTGGGACAACATCGCTGCGGCCCTGCCATCTGTGTTGAAAACCCCAGTGAAGGTGAAGCAGATCAGAGACAGGCTAAACCTGCTGAAGGCTCGGTTTAAGGCAACGGAGCAGACGTCAGCCGTTGCAAGTGGTGTCGAAGAATCCCTCCAAGCTGTCAACGTTCAGAGCCATTACCGTGACGCTGACTGCCTCGTGCGTGAGTAAATGGCGCTAGAGCGACTGCATCACGACGCCAAGGCAGCTGCTAAGCTATCAAAGGAGAAAAAGGAAGAAGATCTAGCCAAGTGCGCAGCCAGTATTGTTGCGGAGAGTTGCCGCCGTCGTGCGGACCGCATTGATGAGACATTGGCTGGTGATTCGAGCAGCTCAAGTGATGCAGAGAACGCAGTTTCATCCGCAGAGAGCGTCGAAACAATACCCTCAGTGGTAGCAGCGCAACGCGCCCCTAAGAGGTCAAACGCGTTTCTCTCCGAGGTCAAGAGAGAAGAGAAGTGATATAAAGAACAAATGGAGTCACGAGTGCGAGAACTCGAGCAGAACCAAAAACAATTTGAATAACGGCTTGCTTTCGAGAAAAAATAGTCTGCAGACAGACTGTTTTTCGAGAGTCGCGTTCAGTCAAGCAATCGGGACATGATACTAGAGTGCGCAAAGATATTTGGAGCTGCTTTGTCTAAGAATTGATAAGCTAGTTTTCAGACAGGAGATACTCACTGATATCGGGAGGTGAGATCCCGAAGTAGTCACTAGCAGTATTTCCTCCTCTAATGCCCGTAATGCAATTAGTCATCAGCACACCCACGCGATACATTTGCCCGACAGGCTGGGCTCCAGTCCTTAAGTTGGATTTGAAGTCGAGTGCCTTCCAGTAGTTGACTATCTGAGCATAATACCACTCCACGGATACCGAATCTTGCTCATGGAGGCGTTGATCAGTTTTTGATCTTGCGTCAAGTTTCCAATCGCACCTTCAGACGGACTCAACATGAAATCGTGCGACCATACGCGCAGTCACCAAAAATGCGGTAGCCCCGAAATCGAGGATTACTTTTCACGATACTTGAAAGTTGAGACTCTCGGTACATTTTGATGTCATGGTTCCGGCCGGGGTACGGACCGAATAGACGCGAAATTAAGCCGTCTGGAGTGACGAGGGTTTGAAACTTTAATGCGTGCTTGCGCTTATGACCATTGTATATGGACTTCTGAGTCAGAAGTTTTTTTCGCGCTTGATATCCATGCCGAGGTGTGGGCCTGCTTACACCGCGAACCGTTCCATCTATGAAGCACCAAACATTTGTGTATGGGCTGCCCGCGCCAAATACAGCTTGTGCATACTTTACTAGTCTCGAAGCCGCAATTTCGTGGTTGAACAGGATAAGTCTAGCAAACGTTTTGTCGATAACTCCAACGAGGTGCAGAAATATATTGGAGGGCCCACAGGAAGAGCGACCGAAAAATTCCACCACATCTTCCCAACGTACGGGCGCAGCCAGCTTGTAGAGCACCACACAAAGCGCTTCTATAGCAGTAGCCGTTGTCCTCTCTCAAGTAATAACCACGTCGGAGATATTCAAGAGCTTCACGAGCGTACACAGCTCCGACTTGTTAAACCTGAAACGCTTCTTGCACACTGCGTCGGAGAGCGCGTTGAAGTTGAACGGAACACGAATTCGCAGGCTTGATGGAGGTTTGCACGCGAAATCGTCAAAAATGACAACTTCTTCAAGGAAACGTCCAGCTTGTTGAGCTCGATGCCACCGCTGCAGTAAGTAAGTGCTCTTGTAGTGACGGGGTGCACCTCGTGACAGAGAGCGAACGAACCAAGTTACTTGACTGCTCAATAATGATTCTTCAGCGAAGGTCTGTGCAGCTTGCATCTGCGAAGGTTGATTTCAGAGTGACAGCAAGTGATGGTAAGAATTAAGCCGGACGAGTCTCGCTTTTAGCGACGGCAGAGCATCCGTAACTTTGAGAAGCCATACCGCAAAAATCTGCTGTTATTTTCAGTTCCATATGAAGTTACCGATCAAGAGTTTCTGTTCGTTGTGGGTTGAGCATATGTTTGATCCGAAATGATGCTATTTTCGGTTTTGCTAAAGACCTCTATTATACCGTTTCCGTTTCAACCTTTCCGCTACAATATTTCTCCCGCTTCATTGACATATGCGAGTGTAGACAAAAGCAATCAGAAACATCTAGCTCAAATGAATTCACTTTCGGATTTCCTTTCTACCCCTCATCGACTCCCAGGCGACGTCTGCACTCACACGAGTTCTCTGGTGTGGACCACACCGGCCGGTGTCAACTGAGTGTCACACACCACGATGGGTACGGTGTACCAGGGCCTCTTAGATAGAATACTCCACCTTGACCTTCCCTAAGTAATATGATAAGTTTGGGGTCGGTCGTACTTAAAGGACGACGGTTCACGAGAGCCAACCGCTGAGGAAGATCGCCATTTGGACAGGAATTCAGTATGCAGATAGAAAGCAGTAGATAGAACTTTATGAGTGTTATCAATACAAGACAGTTTAACTCTAACCTTCAAGTGTACAAGTCTCTTTAATACTCGGTATTAAAGGAGACCGATAAGGCAGGGCCTTTTGTACTAAGGACAACAGAGACGCCAGGCATCTGTTGTGGTTGGCGTATTACGCTTCCTCTTAGCTATGGTGCGTGACCCCCGTCACACCTGGTAGCACTTGTAGCCAATCCCGCCACCGACGCGGATCTCTACAATCAGGATCTCTTTGAGTATGGAAGACTCAGGGAGTCGGCTGCCGGCGCGACAAGATTTTCCTCACCTCTCCGATGCCCACTGGGCTACGCTGGAGAAGATGGTCAGCCTCCTGGGCGAGGCAGCCATCGCTGGATTTCCCAACCTTCCTGCCTAGCACCAAGGGGCGCGCGTGGAACGCTTCGACAAGTACGAGTCGTCGCTGATTGCTCACGTGAGCGCTGCTGCGCAGGAAGCCGCTCGCGCGACGATGCGAGCTGAGGTACAGAGTGCGGCACAAGCGTCCGCCACGAACACGGCCTCATTCGCTGCGCGACCAACTACGGCGAAGCCTGTCAAGATGTCGGTTCCGATATACGACGGCAAATACTCGGACAGGCTTCCGCGAGATCGAGATCGCGCTGAGCGCTGGTCAGATCTACGGCGCGCGGGCTTAAGTGGTGTTCGCGTTATCCAACCTTGGAGGGCGCGCACGCGCATGGGCTATGGCCCGTGAAACGGCGACTCTGGGGTATTTCACCTCGTGGTCATTCATGGAACAGGAACTACGCTCCACCTTCCTCCTTACCAATGTGGCATACCGCCACCCCTCCAGTTTCTTGCTGTGCAAGCAAGGAAAGCGGTTGCTCCAAGACTACGTCAGGGAGCTCCATAACCTCGAAGCCGCCATGGCCGGCGCACCCCTGTCTGAGGACGTCAAAGTGACGGTCTTCATGAACGGTGTCCGCACGGGTCCGGTTCGGACGGAGCTCGTCCGGCGTCTGCCAAAGACCTATAATGAGACGGTCCACATCCCTATGCTGGAGGACCACTGCGTGCGTTCAGCGCAAGGGCACACGCCTCATATCGAAGCAAGTGAGGGTCCCACTCCGATGGAGACCTCTCTTGCGTCACTGCCAGCGTGAAAGGGTATTCAGAACCGATGACGGTCCTGATCGATTCAGGAGCGTCGTTCAACTTTGCGATGAAAGTCAGTGTGGCTAGGAACATTGCATTGTATGCTAGTGCTTTAGAAGCTTCTAAGAGTAGTACCAATGTATCTGTTCGCTTAGCGACTGGTTCCATCGTATCTACACGCAAGGTTACCATACCCGTAAGCGTGAAGTTTGACGACTTCAACTCGGTCGAACCGTTCATTGTCTTGGACATGGATAATCGGTAAGATCTTATCCTCGGCATGCCTTGGCTTGCTAAGCACGAACCGTGGATATACTGACGTAGTCGCACCATTGGTACCAGCCACAGCCCCCTCGCGGATAGAGCCCTGACGGGTCATGCCCCCTCCTCTTCCCGAGACGGGTTTGTTCATGAGCACCGTGTGCCACGCAGTGAGCGGCAGCCGGCACTTCGGAAGTGCTGGAACTGCCGATGGCATTGCATCCAAGAGCGCGGGAGCTCGAGGTAGGTGGTGGAGAAGATCCACAGGGTCCTAGTACCTCTCCGGTTGGAGGGCAGGGCTCCGCAGTTTGCAACCGAGCTGCACTTGCCCAAGGGGCAGTGAAGACTCAAGACGCGGACGTTGAGACAGCTCGCGCAGGAAGGGGTCCCCCTACGCAACGCGTGGTGGCTGGTTCAGCCCACGTATAGAAAGGCGCTGGAGTTGTTGCTTGCGCAGCCAAGAGTGGCCGAGTCGGAACTCTCACTACGCAAGGGGTTGTAGCTGGTTCAGCTCGCGCAATGAAATGCGCTGGGGCAGGTGCTCGTGCAACCACGAGTGGTAGAGCAGGGGCTCCCACTGGCAAGGTCAACAAAAGTGACATCGTCACAACCTCGCCCAAGGCAGAGGCGTCTCGCTGCGGTGTGGACCCCGCGGCTGAGGACAGCGTTCCTCAAGTGTTCGACGTTTTCACGGGCGAGCCCAAGGTAGGGGAGGTGTTGACTCCCTTGCCAACAGTAGCGGAGCTACTTGAGCTCGAGGAGCTCTCGTATGTCAAGTTTATGGACTCTCTCAAGGCGGGGGAGTTTGCAGAAGTGGTTCTACTTCGCCCAGAAGGTAGCTCACTCACTGGAGCTCAACTCCTCATCGGTCGTGGACCCCGAGGTGCTGGAAGACGAACGAACCTCTAAGAGGCAGACTCGGTATGGTGCTGCCATTTTGAAGGACCCCTCGGATCCGTATTGCGCCCTTCTGAAGGAGTTTTCGGATGTCGTTAGCGACGGCCCCCCTTCGGTCCTTCCCCCGGATCGGGGCGTGAGACATGATATTGACCTCGTGCCAGGCACAAAGTACTGTACCACGCGGCAGTGGCCGCTTCCGAAGGAGCACGCCTTCTTTGCGGCAAAGCACACCGCTGGCATGGTGCGCGAGTCTAAGTCGCCGCATTCGTCCCCGACGTTCTGTGTGCGCAAGCCCAACGGTAAGTGGCGCATGGTGCACGCCTTCAACAAGTTGAACGCGGCAACCATTCTGGCGTCGACGCCTATCCCTCGTAAGGACGTGTTGCAGAACAACATGGCAGGTTGCACGGTCTTTACTGCCCTCGACCTGGTCGACGGCTACTATCAACTGTTGATGCGCGATTCGGACATTCCGCGTACTGCTGTGAGCACTCCAAGCGGGATGTTGTGGGAAGGCTCAACATGAAGCCATCAAGAGCAGCCTTCAGAGCGCTCCGATCCTAGTGCTGCCCGACGAGGATCATCCTTTCAGCAAGGCATGCGATGCATCCGACTTTGCCATTGGCTGAGCCCTGCTTCAGGTCGATGCTGAGGGTCGTGAAAGGGTAGTCTCTTTCCAGTCTCGCCAATTGAAGGCGGCAGAAAAGAACTACCCTGTCCACGACAAGGAGCTTTTGGCGATGAAGTACACCTTGGTCAAGTTTCGGGTGCACCTGTTAGGTCAGGAACCCTTTGTGATCTACACAGATCATGCCTCGTTGAGGACGGCGACGTCGTCGCCTCACCTCTTGCAGCGCATGGCGCGGTGGCTTTCCTTCTTCGCCGAGTACAATTATACGGTGGAGTATAAGCCGGGAAAGTAGAATGTCCTAGCGGACGCGCTCTCTCGGCGGCCAGATTACGAGTTGGTGCATCTGGCCTATCTCGAGTCACCGCTCTACGAGCTTATTCGCGAAGCGTATGCTGACGGCGACGACCTTGCAGGTCTAGTGGAGGCGCTGAGCGCCCCACGCAAGGCCGTCGAACTCTTGGCACGACAGCGCTCACGTCTACTCCGCTACTAGGTAGTGGGGGGGGGTTGCTCTACTACCAAGTAGACGGATGCGACGAGCCTCGAATAGGCGTTCCAAACGACGAGGACATGCGTCATTGTGTCCTCTATGAGGCTCATGGCACGCCGCTTAGCGGACATCTTGGCCCGCTACTTCTGGTGGCTCCACATGTACAGATGGGGACATAAGTACGTACAGACATGTGAGACGTGTCAGCGTGTCAAGCCTGCGCCCTCGGCGTCCGCTCTTTTGATTAGCTTGCCAGTTCCGGTGGATTGCTAGCGTTCCGTGAGCATGAACTTCATCTTCGAGCTTCCAGCCGACGCGCGGGGCCACACTGGCATATTGGTGTTTTTGTGCCGCCTTGGCAAGATGGTGCGGTTAGCCGCAGCGAGGAAGAGCGCGACTGCGCCCCAGGCGGCTCAGCTTTTTGTGGACAATGTCTTCCGTCACCATGGCCTCCCCGAGGTATTAGTGAGTGACAGAGACCCGCGGTTCGTGTCCCACTTGTAGCAACACCTCTTCCGCCTCCAAGGCACGAGGTTGGACATGTCCACAGCGGACCATCCTCAGACCGATGGTCAGACCGAGCAGGTGAATCGGGGTTCTGGAAGACATCCTTCGCAGAGGCTGCGCAGCAGAGCCCACCAAGTGGAGTAAGCTACTTCCACAAGTGGAGTTTGCCCTCAACAATGCATTGCATTCGTCTACAGGCGTCATTCCGTTCTATGTGAACGGGCTGCGGCACCCGTGTACGCCACTGACGTTCAACGCTATCATCACGCTGGCAACATGCAAGCTGAAGACGTGTCGTCGCGTAGTAAAGGCGACCGCCGAGGCGTCCGCCCTTGTCGTCTGCAGCAACAGCAGCTGCGCGCAGCGCATTCATCGGGCTTGCCTATCACATCATTCGACGCCGATGATTCGTTTGTTCAGCAAGCGTTGCTACAACGCGATTATGAAGTCGCAGCGCATGGCAGTCTCGGCTCAAACGACCCGAGAAAGAGTCCCCTGGTATAACGACGGACCAAATGACAGCATCAGCTCTCTAAGTGTGCTTACGAATTGGCTGACAAGGGGCAACAATTACGGTCGGTACCATGGGGGCGAAGGGCAGACCGGTGATACCAAGCAAACGCTCGCCGGCGAAGTCGTCGACGCCATTGCAGCCAATGGGATCGCGACGGCTAGGACCAGCAAGGATGTGAGGACCAAAATATTAGGGCGGGAGAGCAGCTTTCGCGTGGCGTCGGTTTGGCTTGCCAACACCGGGCAATGCGTGGAAGACGAGGTATCGTTACGTGCAGCTGTTCTGCAGCACTGTCCTACATTCCTTGAGCTGTACAAAATAATGGATGACAGGCCTAGTACACACCCGCCGCTGCTCAACCCAGACCCAGACTTTGCTTATAGCGATCGCGGCAGTGAAACTTCCTCTTCCGAAGATGAAGACGTGACTGCTGCCAATGAAGGATGTGCTGTGAAGGCGCCGAGCATTGCCGCCAGGCGGGCGAATGCTGATGCTTCTATTGTGACTCACGCGAGCACTGGAGGTGGCAACATGCACGCGCCAGCTGAAGTAGCGCCAGCAGGTTTGTCAACGTTCAGCCAAACGGGAAAAGTGTACTGGTGGTGTGGTGCAGTCGATTGTTTCGGGAAAAAAAGGCAAGAAGACATCATCGGTGACGGAAATGACTCATGAAAAGTTGATTTCGCTCAAGGAAACGCAGCTGAATGATCAAAAAGAAATTAAATTGAAAAAGTGGTTAATTCAACAAGAAGAGCTGGTTCTTCATCGAAAACGCGCCGATGAAAAAATGCGAGAAACCGACGCACGTGTTGAAGAGGCCAAAGCGAATGCGTTGAAGCTACAGGCTGAAACAGATCATTGGCAAACGCAGCGAGTGGTGCTCTTGCTTCGCGAACGTATGAAACTGAAAGCCGAGGGCGTTCAGCATAAAAAAAACATCGACCTGATGCTGCCATTAATTTCCGCCCCTAGCCGCGAACTGCCAGGAGATATGCCAGCAACTGATTGTGCCGCTCGTCCCCGTTAGCATTTTTCGGTACGGCAAGATTAAGTTCATCATCAGCATCAAGCTCGCTTCGTCCGTTTCTACAAATTTCATCAGTCCACTCCCAGGAACAAGCTGATCTATTAGCAAGTTGTGCACAACGCACGCGCAAGTAACCCACCGAATAATTTTACGAAGATGCCATCGTTTCGTCAGCTTTGACCGAATGCCTTTCAAATTCTGAAATCTAGTTTTCAGAAGCCCAATGCAATGTTCAGATTTAATTCGTGGAGATGCAAGCTTTGTGTTGAAGTACGATTTGATCCGCCGGGACCCACCTCCCGGCTGTAGTTCAACGGTAGTTCAACCAGAAGAACGTTGACGAAACAGATACGCAGACTAGCCTAGCCAGAGAGACCGCTAACCGAATTCAGTTCAAGATTTGCTCTGCAGTGAGCAAGGGGCTTCAGTGCACGGCGGCCCGGCAGAGGGCCACGTGCGAACAAAGTTAGCTTTAGTACCGACTAGAGTTCCAAGCAAATCCGACTCCCCGCAAGCTCTAGCGCTTGATACGATGAAGTACGACGACGACAATCACGCCGGCGACGGCGCTGGAGACCGCGCTGACGACGCAGCCGCGCCAGCAGAACGCCCTGGCGCACACGAGAACGGCGATGATACCGTTGAGAAGCTCGCGGCGCGTACGGCCGCGATGCAACTTGAGTGTGCGGCGTCACCAGTCCCTGGGTCACCGGGACTGACTATCCAGATCCCAAACCCTTTTGATACGGATGGTGATGGAGACGAGGACGTGGAGATGCCGACACCGACTCCCCAGGCCGACATCGCAGCGCGTGGCTGCTGCGCCTGCGCTGCTGCAGCCCCCAATGTTTTCTTGGCGCACGATGCAGGATCGACGGGATTTCATGCAGAAGTACGAGACCTACTTAGCGGCGGTGAACGCCCTGCAGACGCCCTACAGTGGAGCATTCGCTATGCCTGTGGCGGCTTTTATTGAGTCGAAGACCAAGAGAATGATAGCACGCTACGAGTTCAACACGGCGCCGAACCTGATCTCGGAGCATGGGTGGACTATTTCATGCAAACCAAGGGCCCTCTCTTGCTGACTATGCGGCGGTGGATGTCGCAATGAAAAAGTTGGAGATGAAGACAATCTGGCCGGAGCCAGTAAGCAGGATAATTAACCTTCAAGCTGATTTAGAAGGCATACTGAACAAGTTTAACCTGACCGACACCGCCTTTGAACACGAGCACCGTCGGCTGGTCAAGTACCTCGCTGATGCAGTGGCTCCTCTGCGCTTCAAAGCCGTGGTCGCAACGAAGCTCACACTACATCAGAACAAGACGTATAAGAGCGAAGTAGCACCATTTTGCTCGTGGTTGACCCAGCTGCTGAGAGAGTTTATGATGTGGGGGTATACTGTACTATCTGGAGCTACAACTCAGACCCCTTCGACGGGGCGTGACGGCGGTGGCGACCGCGGAGGAACTGGTGGTCGAGGTCAGAAGTCTGGTCGTCGAGGACGCGGTGGGCGAGGACGTGGATACGGAGGTAGGCGTGGCGGACAAGAAGGTCCCACGGCTCCCGCTGCGGCGGCTGGTGACACGAGCGTGACGCTCTCGACATCGTCGGGTGACCGGCGACCAGCCAGAGGTTCTTGCCTGTAATGCCAGTCGACTGATCACCAAGTTCGCGAGTGTCCGCGCTGCACACCCGAAGAAGCCACCCGTCTGCTAAGAGAACTACGCGAGCGTCGTGAAGTTTGACGGCCGGAGAGTGTTCGCAAGTTTGATATTGTGGGTACCAAATAAACGTCTCAAGTCGGACGATCGCGGATCAGTCGCGGCGGCAATTGACGTAATCGAGGTTACAGCGCTAATGCTGGACACAGGAGCGGACACTTCGCTGGTGGCGCGGGGTGTTCTGGAGATGCTGGCGCAGATGGGAAAAGTGCTGCGCGAAAACCCAGTCGCTGGCATCACATTATCGCCTGTGGGCAAGGAGAAGATCAACGTGACCCGCATTGTCACTTTCGACGAAGTTGTTTTGACATCCTCAGCTGGGCCGTTGATGCTCCTAAATATATCCTTCTATGTGGAGGAAGACAACGGCAGCATGGAGGTTATTGTCGGCAGACCCATCATGAAACTTCTCGGACAAGCTATTAGTGGAGGCTAGAAAAGTGCGCCCAGATTGGGAGCTTGGCGTAGCCCAGTCTGATAACCTCGAGCCTGGAGCGGCGCCAGCCGCGACGCCAGGGATGCGTTGCCTGTATGCAGAGCCGCCGATGCCCCCCGACGAAGAGGACGCGGTGGAGCTACATGAGACGCGGACAGCTACGCCAACGATGCATCCCACGAATTTGACCGAGGTTTTCCAATATCTTGAAAAGAAAGTCGAGATTGCAACGGAAATGGGCTTGACGCTCGACGGTCAAGCAAGGCCGACCACTATTTTACACGTACGGGCCGACTCTTTTCGTGTAGATTTCGGTAATGACCCGCCAGTGCGAGTTGCACCGATGCAAGTCCATCTAAAAGCTGGTGCGAAGCCAGTCCGAGCTCAGCCTCGTCGCTATTCGCCCACAGATCGAAGGTTTCTCGACCGGCACACGCGTGCCTTGCTCGATCATGGCCTGGTGTACAAGAACCATCGAAGCCGTTGGGACTCAGCGCCTAGGATCGTGCGAAAGAAAGAACAAGACAGCGACCCAACTGCCGATCCACGCATGACCATCGACATGAGAAGTGTGAACGAAAAGACGAAGCCGATACCCTGGCCGATGCCTGTGCTCGACGTAGTGATCGGCGAACTCGAGGGAGCAAGATTCTTCTTCGTGCTAGACTGGTTCAGGGGCTACTGGCAGTTACCCCTGCACCCGGACTCCCAGGAACTTTACTCTTTTGTGACCCATCCTGGAATTTATACCCCGACACGGGTGCCGATGAATGCCACGGACGCCGTCGCGTACTGCCAGGGTGTCGTCGAAGAAATTTTCGGAGATTTACTGGGTCATTGTATGCTAGCCTGGTTAGATGCTATACTCGGCTTTGCTGAGACCGAAGAAGCCTTGCTGAATGTGCTCCACCAGGTGCTTGCGCGATGGGAGCAGTACGGGCTGAAGTTACATGCGAAGAAGTGTGTTTTGACAGGGCGGGGAGTTCCTCCAGACGCGATTGTCATGTACTGAACCTGGCCAACCAACGACTATGTGGCGATTTCTGGCCACATCGTCACACACTACCAGCGCATTTCCCGCGTAATATCCTTTCCAGGCGTAGTAAGCCTCGCCATTTTTCTGTGGCTTGTTTTCTAGAGGAAATAACGTTCCATCCGCCATTCCAATACAATTTACAAAGCCATATTTTTGCTGAAAAAAACAGTTTGTCGTACTCGAGCAAAAAAAATATAGTTTCTGCTGCAGACATTGACTACCCCTATTAATAAGTTATTGTGTTTTTCAGGCATCTATGGTATGATTCATGTCAGAGATGTCACATGAGCACAGAGATTGTGGGCTATTCTGCAATGTACTATAAAGTCGCGTCAATGCACAACAAATGAAGCATGTGTTGTGCCATGAAGAATTGTCAGGAATGCAATGAGGTCAATCTTGATCCTTGACACGTTCTCCTGTCAGGAGCAGGGGTTAGTAGTACTTGCTGAAATAGTCACCCTCGGTAGTACTACTACCCGATGTTTTGGGGTAGTAGTGATACTACTACCGTATACTGCGATATTCAATATGAGTGATAATATTCTATCATCAGCTCAGTACTCTTGTACTCTTCAAGTAATACTTTTGAAGGACCATAAAAGAGAGAACTCGGTTGCCATCTTGCAAATCTAGTTTGACTGGCTCTCAATTAGGCCCTCATTTAGGCCTCGGGGAAGATTACCATTTTCGAACCCGCGTCAATGCGCAACAAACAAAGCATGTGTTGGGCCATGAAGGATTGTAAGTAAGGCAATGAGGTCAATCTTGATCCTTGTAGCGTGTGAGAACACCAGTGATTCACTGGCAGTGAATACTACGTAGTAAGCCCGAAAATGAAGCTCATATAGTGATAATACTTTTCAACTTCAGGAGTTCGTTCGCAAATCAGTTTATTTACTACGTTAAATGCAACAAGCATGATATTTTTTTAAACGTGTAAGATTTTTTTCCCACAGAGATTAAGTACGGCGGTTGCTGTGCATGACGGTGACCACTGTAGATCGAGTTGTATTGGGGTAGTATTAATATTACTAATATTACTACTACTACCCAAATGTTGGTATCTCTACATGTACTACAGAAACCGACCCCACTTCTGGTACACGGATTTCAATCTCCTTTCCCAGGACATTAAAATACACAGGTTTTGTGACCAGTAACATCCCCGAAGCCGCAAAGCGAGGGCTTGGCGACTCTCGCGGTGGTCCCAGAGGCAGACTACGAGAAGCAGCGGCAGATCGAGATCTTACCGAGGATCCAGAGCCGAGGGCACCATGTTGGGCTCCGACCTGTGCAAGCACGGCAGCACCGACGTGGAGATGGACACAAAGCGACGGATGATCAGGTACGACGCCTGGATGGCGCCGCCTCGCACAGGGATTCGCCCGCATTCTGTGTGCACTTCTAGCGGTAGCACCCCTGGCCTACAGTAATTGTTGCGTCGCTTTAACCCTATTAGTTTCAGTGTCATTCTTTTAGCAATAAATCACACGCCGTACTTCCTAATGCACGCCTTAGCGGGTAGATATACACTTTAGCTTGCTTCAGCGGGTGTTCTTCAGTAATGCAGTCACCACATCTTCGCACTCAATTGCTGACCTTTGGGCAATCATCTTCATCTCAAGGAAGAGGTCAGGCCAGTGCATCATCGGACGATTCATAAACACCGGGCGTGAGCGCGTCCCTCGGCGATGACTCGGCAGCGAGTAGTGGCGTGATCATCTTGGCGCTGGTCTTCGTGGAGTTGGTCGTTGGGCACACACACAAGGTGGTGGTGCAGCCGACGCTCCCACTTCAACCTTGTGACCAACACTCTACTCGCTGAAACGATTGGATCTGTTATGATCGGTTTGGAAAGGATATGCGAGGATAGTGGAAACGGAAGTGGGGACGGTTTCTGTAGTATGTCTCCAATTTCGAAGCTCCCGGTAGTTCCGGTAATACTACTAACGTTACCCAGTTTTGGGGCCACAATCGTCCCTTCCAAATCTGAACCCCTCTCAATTGATAAGACAAGATAAGCGATCGTATTTTTTTTAGTTTCGACGTCTCCTGATTTCTGTAATAGCAGTTTCCCATACTAAGGCAACACACTTGATATTCCCTCCCAGTAATGATAACTGATGAGTTTTAGGACCAGATATGAGCTATATTAGACATTATCAATTTTGACGAAGAGCTTACGGGCTTGAATTTAAATGGGAATGGGAGCCCAGTTGGCCGGATGTGCGAACACCCAGAGGTTCAATGCATCATCGAGACCATGATACATGTAGATGATACGGTGACTGGGTTTGTGGGCATTGCTCACCACGGCACTGAAAATATCGGAGGAGCAGTTGAGATCCGAGGTTGTTGCCTGAGCAGGGGTTGGAAGTGAATACTGCACCACTCTCTCAGCTCGTTGTGCGTGACTTTGGCTCGCGCATGTACTTTATTTTACCAGTTACCGCTTTTCCATTCGAGTGGGATTGCCTGTGCGTTGCATGGGTGCTTCGGAGGGCATGGTCCTGGCGAGGAATGAATTAAGGATTCTTAACACGGTATGTCAGGCTCAGTCGGAACAGATAGTGTGGGGAGTTCGAAACAACGAAAGCCGCAACGTTAGGTTTTGCTGTAAAGTTTATTGAATTAGACACTTCGCTATGTTCTTAAGCCGGTACGTGCACTTCAGAGGGTGTCGATCAGAGTAAGTTCATGAACCGGCGTCTTAAAAAAATATCTCCGGTCAAACTCACTGAATTCATGAGCAAGTGTATGCGGATTGGTTAAAAATGTAGCCAATAGACTGTGAGTATAGATCAGCATTGAGTTAGTATAGTGAAACTAATATAAAGCAGATGTAGGGCGGTTGTGGGAGCCACGTGGCTCCCATCCGCCCGAACTGCGGGGGGCGGCTCACTCTGGTTCTAGCCGCCCTCCCCCAAACGCCACACACTTCAATAAACCGGTAGCACTTGTTGGTCCCATCAACCTCAAGGAGCCCATGCCAACCATCGCCCAGCTACGAGCTGAGATTGATCGGCTGAACCAAGCGATGGCAGGGCGCACGCGAGTGCCTAGCAACCTGCCCAAGCTCACTGGCAAGAGAGGGGAAGACGTGCGTGAATGACGAGAACGCGTGTCGCATCAACGGTATGCTGATCGAGGCCACAAGCACACGACTGCCAGGAATCGCCGGGTCAGCTATGGAGAAGCCGGCCTCGGGGTGGTTCCTGCATTGGTCTTCGACGACAAGAAAGCTCCAGTGACTCAAGCAAACGGCGGACATCGAGACGTACAACGGCGAGTATTCTGCCCTCATCTTCCGTGGGGAAGGCATGAGCACACTTGGCCAAGTGCTGTTCCTACGCGAATGGCCTCAAGCCTCGCACACGCAGCTACGTGAAGCTCGAGAACCCGGAAACGCTGAGTGGCGCAATGGACTTAGCCGTCAAGTATGAAGTGACTCACTTTGTCGAAGAAGTGCGCGAGCGTCATCGCGATCGTGATAAGAAATCATCTTCGACTGGCCAGCCCCAAGACCGTACCAAACCGTTCAAGGGGAAGGCGTTCCGCCAGAAAGGTCGTTTCAAGCCGAAGTCGGACAACAAGAGCACTAAGATCGTACCTGTTTCTTCTGCAAGAAGCCAGGCCACATCAAGGCGAACTGCTTCGGTTGGAAGAAGGAACAATCCAAGCAGGGAAACGAGCAACCACGTCAGTGAATGAGGGTCCTGGCGTGGTCGAGAGTGTAACCGGAGCAACTATGATTCAGAATATCAGCCTCAACGTTCTGAGTGAAAATCCTCTTGTCTACAAGTCCCGGCCGCTGTTCGTCGTTTCCGGCGAGATACTTGCGGCTGGTAAGGCTTTTGCGACGCGACAAATGTTGCTGGATTGCGGGGCGACGACGATCTACGTGTCGAGCCGTTGAGTAGCGGAGCATCAGCTTCAGACTACAAATTTCAGCGACAAGACCATCCGCGTCAAGCTTGGAGACAATCAAATCGTGGAAGCGGAACTGGAAGTTCTGCCTCTCGAGATCCAGGTGTCAGGGCTAGACGAAGCGTACCAGTGCGTCGCTGTAGTCTACGCGATACCTGACGAATTTGACTGCATCCTTGGAATTCCATTCTTCGAGGATATGCAGCCACAAATCAACTGGAGAGATCGACGTATTCAAAGAACAGGAGTGAAAACTCTGCACTGGAAGCGATCAGGTACCACCTGGGAACCGATCGAGGAAGGCGGACCGGTGAATGCCTCCGGGCTTCGGAGATCTGTCGAGGCGTGAGGCCTGTCGGGGAAAAGATGACACGATGGGATTCGAGATTTTCTACCGTGAAGTATGGTGATTGGCTGAAAAGGCTGATACATCAGTGGATATGGGAGTGTGACTTGGTGATATTCTCGGGACGCGGCGTTTTACGTCCAGCCATGGATCGGGTTGAGTGCTCTGGACGTAATTAGTCTGGACGCACCAACTACCGGACGACGAGTCAAGCCTACAGGAGCGATCAAGTACCCCAGTCTACATTAGACTGGGTGTCACCCGTCCTGACATGGCTGGGCGTGTCAAAGAACACCGAAGAACACCGAAGAACACCAAAGAACACTGAAGAACAATGGACACCCTGGACGAGAGGATCAAGGTATAATCAAGCCAAGTGATATCCGACCGACCAAGGCGACCAACCAGGTTCCGGGAAGATTCCGTGGAACCTTGAAGTCCTACGCCTGTACCCACGACATCACAATGAGATCAAGGATGCCTAAGATGATGACGCCCCTCAAGGTATACTGAAAGTAAGTCAAAAGCTGAATGCGTGTCTATTGCAGGAAGATAGCCACAAAGATAAAAACCAAACAGAGTTCAATTATCCGTGTACCCCGCAAGCGCTCGGACACCTTCGGCCGGACAAATACCGGCGGCCCCGATCAAGTACTGAAGGCGAAAGGCCCTCTGTAGAAGGACATCCAGAGGTGTGGACTCCACCCCCAAAACTCCAAGTCCAAATTAGGGTGAGTAGCGGGTGTGGAGCCCGTGGTAAATCTGCCCTATTTCATATTTCAATTGTAGTGTGCGCTTAGGCGATCCTACATTTCATATCCCATATACATCCTGAAAAGAGTGGAAGAAAGTCCCATTCAGGATCGTGATCGAAGGACATCTTGTGTGATAGGTAGTGAGATTGTATTGAACTATCCCTAGTACTTCTAGGGTGGTGCGCGTTTGTAAAAGCTGACCGGGACTGACCAGTGTCCTGGAAGTGCAGCTAAGTTGACTGGTGTACGACCCACCGTTCAAGGGTCTAAGAATAAGAACGGTTGTATATTTGTGTGTATAACTCTGTATTGATTTTGGTTATCTTGGTTGTTGGAGCTACGTCTAAGTTGGTGACGTTACGCTCTTCTCCAAAGACCGATATTGGTATATAAAACAACTAATCCCCGCGGTGCATCTCCCGGTTCGAAGACAAACGAACCTAGAGGGGTTACCACAAGGAGCACACGTCACCTGGACGTTACGTTCAGGAGTTCCCAGTGGAGGGCTTCCCAACCGGAAGCACCTTCCAGAGTCTGGAGCACAGCACTGTACACCTGGGCGGTCGAAAGGCGTTCACCCGCCTCGCCACAGCTGGTGCGCGTGCCCGGATTCGAACCAGGGATTTCACCGCGAAGTTGTTTGTATATTTTGTATTGGTTTACTACAAGGAAGCGTACTAACCCACTAAGCGAGTTCTTATGGCTAATAGCAAGAAAGACATGCGAGACGCCGGTCGTGAGGGTCGCGAACGCGAAGAAGCTACGCGAAGTTCACGACGTGCGGAGGGGCTGCCGCCCGAGGAGCATGCGAGTCTGGAGGAAGTTGTCCGGACGGCTCGGAAGGCAGGCGCTGCAAAGCGCAAGGCAGCCCGTGAGGAGAAGAAGCGGTCTTTGAGTCAAGACCAGCCGGCTGCAGAGCCACCCGTCCAAGATGACGCGCACCAAGTGTCGACGGAGGGGAGCGCTGGAGGCGAGTTGGAGACCGGTCAGGGTGAACCCGGTTTGGGTGAACCCGAAGTGGCGTCTGTGGGAGACGTCGACGTGGAAGAGTCCCAGGTGGAGGGTCGAGTTTCGGATTCCCCTTTGCCTGAGCAAGATGTGAGCGTGCGGGCACCCGCTCAAGATGTGCCCCTGCCGACAGTCCGAGAGGATGTGTCTGGCGAAGACCTGGAAGCGCTAGCACTCCTGGAAGAGAAGGCCCCGCCGAGTCTACAATTCTCGACGACGGTGCAAGGGGCTGTGGCCCCAAGTTCGCAACGATTGAGCGATGATTTGGCTAAGGCGTACGTGGCGAAGCAAGTTTCCCGGTGGGAACAAGTCCGTTCCGAACGAGTTCTTCCCCCCGCGGTGCAGTATGACTGGCCGAGTTCTCGGCCTGATTCTCTGCCGTGGCTTGCAGCCACGCTCGCGACGTCCAAGTATATGGCTGCCCGTGCGACCTTGGGTGACGCCATCCAAGCCTGTGTGATCGAGCTCAATCTGGATCGACGTGATTTGGCTACGGCCCAAGATGTGGTTGCGGCCGAGATCCCGGTCAACATCTTCTCACCCCGAGAGTGCATTGCCGTTCTGCAAACGTTGCTCTTCGAGGCTGGTTTCCACTTTGATAACTTGGTCCCAATGTGGTTCAGGACGCGTGCGTCCAAGATCACAGCGGATCTCGTACGAAGTCTAGTTGGGGACCTGCAACGTCTTCTGGCTGCGGAATTAACGGAGTGGCGGACACTTTGTGTCGGAGCCACACTCAAGGTGACTCCTGCGATTGAACGAGAAACTGAAGTGGAAGAAACACCTTTCCTGGATTACCATGCGGAGGATCAAGATGGAGACTTGCTGATGAACGATTATGAAATCAACCTTCTTGGACGAAGTTATGTTCTACGTTTGCACTTGACTGGTCTTCGCCCTGCCCGAAGTACGACTAGCTCTTCGGCTGGGGAACCCCCGTCGAAGCGTCAACAACATCGACCACCTCGACCGGAAGACCCACTCGCATCTTTACCATCCGAGCTTCCGTCGACTGCGACGTCCGATCAGGAGGACCTGTCTATGGTGCCAATATCGGACCCTGTCCCGAGCCTGGTTGGCACCACCGATGGGTCTGCCCGTGGTACGACGTCAGAGTCCCTCATATCCAGGAACAGTTCACTGGGGTCCTCTTCGACGTCACTAGAGTCTGGTGGAGGGGCGCATATGCCACTCGCCGTTTATGGCCCAATGGTGATGTCTGCCAGGACCACTAGTTCAAGCGCACTTGGGAGTGGAGATCTGGGATATTACTTGACTCGTCAAACGATCACTCCAGAACGGAGAATCCTGCCGGATCAAGATGACGTTGTCATGACGGAACCTGAAGTTGCAGTGAGTACAAAGATCAGTGCGACACCTGAGTCGAGAAGACGCAGGATCTCCAACCGGAGACACTCGTCTAGTGAATCTGAATCGGATTCCGACCGGAGTCGTCAGCATCGGAGTTCTCGAAGCCGACGTAGCTCGTCCAAGAAAACGTCAAAGAAGAGATCCTCATCGCGACACTCGAGTTATTCCAGACACTCACATCGTTCGGAAAGGTCCGGATGGTCGGTGTCGACTGGAGTGGCTGAAGCCGCTGTGAGCGCATTACGTGAGGCACAACAAGTCCGTGAAGAACTGGCGAAGCTGACCGAACAACTTGCAGTCCAGAAGTCGACAAGCCAGCCAGAAGTGAACTTCCAGCAAGTACTTGCAGAAGCTGGAACACGTGCCCGTGAAGCGGAGCTGCGAGCGCAGGAGGCTGAGCGCCGCCTGACTGGACTCTCTGCTGAACACGCTGAAGCTGTTTCCCAAAAGGAAGATGTAGCGGCTGCTATTCAGTCAGCATGCCTCCAGGCAGCCAATGCCGAAAGGGAGCGTGTGGAAGCGGTGGTGATACAGCTCTTGCAACAACAGCAAGCAGAAGTGGATGCAAGACGAGAGGCTGAGCAAGCTGCCTGGCTCCAGCAAGCCCAGAAGAATCTGGACGAACAGCAAGCTGCCTTTGAGCAACGTCTAGAAGCTGAACGAGTGACTGCGAAGAATATGCAGCGATACCAGGCGGAACAGATTCGAAATCTTCAGGCAAGCTCTACTTCAGGACTAGTGAGTCACGTGATACCCTCATCCAACCCAGTGACACAAGTCAAGACCGAAAGGACTGGCTCTGAAAGAGCAGCTGGGACAAGTGGCGTAAGCACGGGAGAGGTCACCAGCAATAATCAAGCCGGAGCTGACTCGAGGAACACAGTCGAACGACTATTGGCACAAATCAGAGGGGCGTTACCAGACCCCTCGATTACGCGTCGTGCTGGAAGTGTGCCAGCCCCGAGGAAGACTGACGCGAATGCCGCTACGATCAAGACGAACGTGCCACAGAGGACCCGGACGGAGACACCCAAGGCGGACACCAAGAAGAATGTGAAGTCAGAGCGTCAATCGGGGTCGAAGAAGCCGGACAAGAAGCCTCCTCCCCCAAAGAAGTCTAAACGTGGTCCCCCATCTGGCCCCAGCTCGAGCTCCAGCTCAAGCTCGAGTTCGAGTTCAGACTCAAGCTCGAGTGACTCTGAGGACAGTCTGGATGAAGACCTGTCGACAGGTGTGGATGCTTCGGATGCGACTAAGGTTGGTGGAACTCTATTGACACTCCGCCCGTATGTCTCCTCCAGTACGTTGGAGAAGTTCGACGAGAAGGCCTCCATGGGAGATCGTCGGAGTTGGTGGGAGCGTTTCGTCAACATGTCAGTCCAGGGTGGCTGGACAGACAAGATGAAGATCAGTGAGCTCAAGATGAAGATGTCTTCAGCTGTACGGAATTGGCGTGGCCAACTTTCCAAGCATGTACAGAGCAACTGGAGAAGACTTTCGGGAGAGTTTAAGCGCAAGTATTTGAAGGCCCGGACGTCCGAGTCTGAACGATATTACACTATGCGTCAGAAGTCGAACGAGAGCGCCATGGAGTTCTTCTACAGGCTGAACGAGGCTGCAGTCAAGGCTGGCATTCGCTATAAGAAGGGCAAGAAGGAGTCCGCTCACCACATCAAGCGTTTCATCAAGAATCTGAGAGACCAGCAACTCAAGGCCATCTTGCGCAATACGAGATTCCACAACTTGGACGACCTCGAGTACGTCCTACAACAGGATGAAGACCTGGGTCTAGACGGAGGGTATGACACCCCACCACACCGGACGAGAAATTTCAGGGCGGATAACATCCCGCCCAGACGCTTCAAGCCTGGACGACAAGGTCGAGCGTACATTGGTTTAAGCGGTGGAGAATCCGAAGGTGAAGTCGAGGGACGCGTACGTTTTGAAGATGAAGAAGATGATTCAGATGAAGCACCCCCGGAACCCCGGAGTTCAGGACGAAACAAGTTAGAAGTCGCTAGCCCCGAAGTGCCAACTCGAAGCGTGCCTGCCCAGGAAGCGACAACGGAACAAGACATCCGCAAGGCAGTGTTTCGTGTGATGGAGCATTCGGGATGGAGACCGCCCCCACAGGCGGATCCTCGCCCGGGTTGGCAGTCGCCTCGCCCTGGTTGGCAGTCCCCTCGGTCGGATAATCCGAACAAGAACGAGTTCTGTGAGAAGTGCAGCAAGTTCGGCCATAAAGAAGAGAACTGCTGGAGAGATATGAAGTGCGACAAATGCAAACGGACAGGACACCCGACACATGCGTGCAGAGTCCCTCCGTGCAAGGATTGTGGAGATTTCCACGACGGTCAGTGTGCAGATCATGAAGCCCTTCAAGCTGTGAAGACTCTCGCTCGTCAAGGCATGCTAAAAGACCTGCCCCCTCACATCCTCAAGAAATTGTTGGGTGGAGAGGCCAATCAAGGGAAGTCGTTAAACGAGTAAGCCCGCTGGACAGGGGTCCAGAACGCGTCGGGCTGAAGAATCCCCAACGATTGTGTGTCTTAGTGTATGTCGGACCAGAGCTGAGAAAGAAGATGAACGATAACCAACAATGCATGACTTCTATTCGAGATGACACCGCTGAGTCTGGAGGATGTGACCCTGAACGGACCCCTCCAAGATCGAACGACCAAGACGCTCCGACCGAGATCGAGTTGGGTCCTGGTCAGCGTTACGGTTGGTGGGCAAATCACGAACAAGAAGACAGTCGCGATGTTGCATCAGTACATGGAGCAGTGAATGATCTTCGGGTACAGATCCTGCTGGACACTGGTGCGTCTGGAAGTATGGTCAGTTTGAACCTTGCGCGTAGGCTCAAGCTGAAGCTCCAGATGTTACCAGAACCTATCAAGGTGTCCGGCCTAGGAGGAGTCCCGACGTATATCACTGCAAGTGCGAGAGTCAAGATCACGCTTGGAGTGCGAGTAGTTTATGTCATGAATGTCTGGGTGACGAACATTGGCGAAGATGTGGAAGTACTTCTGGGAATGAACTTCATGTACGCCGCTGGGGTTCGATTATGTGTGCGCGAAGGACTCGTCCAACTCCCGGACGAGGAAACTATCCTGATGAGTGGAGGGTCGTCGCGCCAACACTTGGGGTTAGACCTACCTGTGTTGTCCACGCGCAGTCTCTATCTACTCCCGGGGGAACATGCGATGGTTCGTATTGAATACGGCCAAAGCAGCCCCCAGCAAGATGTAGTCTGGGCAGGACGAGGAGATCGCTGGGTGACTCAAATCATCTACACGGCACAATCAGGAGCTACTGCAGTCAAAGTGGTGAACATTTCCGAGCAGATGGTGTGTATTGATACTCGAACCCCGCTTGCGCGAATAGTAGAGTTTGGAAACTTTCCCCAATCCGGACGATTCGTCCGCCCAGGATGCCAGAAGTACAAGGAGTGGAAACAGCTCATTTATGAGAGTACCCCATCTCCTGAAATGAGGAAACGCGAGCGCGAGCTTGATGAACTCAGACGGGAACAGGAACCACCGGCCGTTTCCACGCCCCAATATGAATGGCCTTCCAAGATCATGTTACGACCCCGTCCAGGAGCAACTGCGGCTAGAATTGTTCAGCTACAAGACCCGCCCAAGCAGTTTCACCCGACGACTGCGGAACCTCCGATCAAAGTTGTATGCAATGTGGCTACCCAAACGACGGAGCTGACGGACGTCGGCACCCAGACAGACGTGGTCCAGGAGATCACGGAAGTGACACTGCTGAAAGCGAGTGTGTCGGAGAGTATCGAGGCTAATCTTAGCGAAGCAGAACTGGATTCTGACCCAGAATCTCTGGATGCAGAGGTTCAGGAATGTCAAGATCAGGAGGGCGAAGAGATGGACCTCCCAAGCTGTGCATGGCCATCCACTCCCCTCCGCAGGCTGGAAGAGGAATATGCCAGATGCATGAGAGTCAGCCAAGAAGACCTGGATTTGGAGCCGGCCATCTACCTTCAGGAAGGCAGCGAGCTTCTATCACAGTTACGTGATGAACTGGCCATGTTGCCCGAGTTGAAGGACCTGAGTCCTGAATGTGACATCTCCAAAGCGGACGTCGGCAATCCTGATCGGACTACCGTCGCTGAAGAGAAGAAATTACGGTCTATTCTGACTTATCACCGGAAGATATTCTTGGGCGACGGCAATGCAGCGCCCGCTCCGGCAAGAGGAGTGGTGTGCGACTTGGACGTGGGTGACGCTAAACCAGTAGCTCAACGTCCGAGGTCCATTGCTCCACATATCATGTTGAAGGTCTACGAGCTGCTCAAGAAGCTGTTGGAAGCGGAATTGGTTGAATTCTCGGTGTCCCCTTGGGCCTCCCCGATTGTGATCGTCTTAAAGAAGAACGGTGTGGACATCCGGATGTGTATTGACTACCGGGTGGTGAATGGTTTCATCCAACTCTCAACCTACCCGCTACCCCTGATAGACGATCTGCTGATTGGATTCGAGAGTGCAATGTGGTTCATGAGCCTCGATATGGCGAGTGGTTTCTGGGCGGTACGAATGACTGAACGTGCGAAGCTGATTTCTGCTTTTGTGTGCCCGTTCGGACATTTCCAATGGGTGCGAATGCCTTTCGGTTTGAAGAATGCCCCCCTTGTTTATCAGGCAGTAATTAACAACTGCCTGTGGGGGTTCGTCCGACTACCTGCAGACGAAGAGAAGTTGGTGGATCAAGATGTGCTGGAATTCCTCGGGTTAGACCCATCTGAACGAGATGAGTCCGAACGAGAACAAGCTGAACGAAGAGTGCCGATACTGACGGACAAGATCATTGCGTTCAAGCGTGATATTCCGGCGCCGTCCCAGATGGGCCCAGTGATTGGACGTAGCTCGTACATTGATGACATTGCCCACGGGGCGCCGACCTGGGATCAGCTATGTGAGGATCTGAACGCTTTGCTGTTTAGACTCCGCTATTGGAATATCTCGGTCAGCCTCCCCAAGAGTGAGTTCGGCAAATTGTCTATCCCATACCTCTCTCATGAGATCAGTGCGGAAGGCCTTCGAGCCACGCCCAAGATTGCCAAAGGCGTCCAGGACCTCCCATTCCCGAAGACACTGAAAGGAGTCCAGTCCTTCCTGGGGAGTCTGAACTATTATCACAAGTTCATTGAAGACTTCCCGGTGGTGGCTGCAGTTCTATACGAGCTCACAGACGAACAAATACGTGCGGGGAGAGACTTGTTCAAGGCGAAGGAAGCTTTCGAGATCTTGAAGAGGAAGATTGTATCCACTCCGCTGCTCAGGCATCCCGACTGGACCAGACCTTTCGTGATTATACCTCATGCCAACCAGTGGGCTGCCTGCGCAATCCTCGGTCAGGAATATGATGGCGTGATACATCCGGTCAGGTTCACGGGGCGCGTCCTGAACGACGCAGAACTCCGATACCATGTCGCCGAAAAGGAGGTGGTGGCCGTGATGAGGGTCCTGGATGTTTTCCAGACTCTTGTCCAGAATTGCCTGGTCAAGGTTTTTACTAGACACTCCGTCCTGAGTTGGTTGCTGAAGTCCAAGACGGCTGATGGAAGATGCGTTCGCTGGGGAGTCATATTGTCGCACTGGAATCTAGAAGTATGTAAGATTCAGAAAGACGAAGATGGCTTACCTGCCATTCTAGGAGCAGGCATCACTCCACGCGAACATTTGGACGAGGTTGCCGAGTCACTCATTCCGGCCAAGGGGCGAGTCAAGGCACCACCAGTGATCAGTATGGAGATGTTGGAAGCTGACTTCGCCGGTTATGTTCTAAGTTTCGACGGAGCAGCAAAGACTTCAACGCGTCAAGGTAGTTGTGGTTGTATCATCTGGGAATTACCTGGTTGGAATATTCTGGCTGCACATGGTTTCATCCTGGAAGATGTCACTGTCAACGATGCTGAGTACTACGGGTTGCTGAATGGTCTCACACTCGCGTCCGAGCGAGACATTCGGGATCTGGTAGTGGTCGGAGACTCTCGCATAGTTATTCAACAAGTGCAAGGGTTGATTAACTGCAACCAACCGAATTTACAACGACGCTTGTCTGAGGTGGGAACATTGAAGGAGAAGTTCACATCAATGCGGCTGGTTCATGTCAAGCGGGAATACAACCAGGCAGCAGATTACCTTACTTCCAAGACGTTAGCGTTGGGGACATCCTGGCAGACTGAAGATCCGGAGGAACTGAAACACCTTGTACAGGTATCCAAGATACACGAAAAGCTGATGAAGCCACTCGTGGTCGTGGACGAAAGTACTCAAGATGTTTCCCCCCAGGAAGGCTCGCCCAAGGAGATCCCAAACGACGCACGACCAGGGCTGGAATCTGCACCACTGCCTACAGCCGCTAGGATCCTGGTTGCAGTGACTCGGAGTCGTGCCCAAGGACAACCCGAACAAGGAGAGCCAATGGGGCCACTAGAGTATCAGGCTGAACGGTGGCGCAGGATCAAGGCCCACCAGGAGTGTGACGACCAGCTCATGGAAATCAAGAGATTCCTAAAAGGTGACCTGGACAGTTTTTCTCGTGGACAGATACGCAGAATCTCTAAACAGGCAGAGTTGTATGCCCTGGACGTGAGAGATGTGCTCTACCGGTTGAGCCGTGCTACAAAGGATCGTCCTCGAGACATGTCAGATGAGTTACGTCTGGTTGTGCCAGAATCACTCCGCCCGGACCTCCTCCACTACGCCCATGAAGATTTTCAGGGCGGACACCAAGGGATAACCCGGACGCATGAAAAGTTGAGGTCTGAGTTCTACTGGCCCGGCATGTACGCCGACGTTGAAACTTTTGTGAAAGAATGTGTGGACTGTGCAAGTGGCAAGGGGCGACCGCCCAATCCAGGGCCGTCCCCGGGGAACATCGAACCGAGGTACCCTTTCGAAGTAGTCTCAATGGATTTCGTCACTCACCTTCCGAAGTCCGAACGAGGTAATACGTTCTTGCTTCTCTTTCAGGACACGTTCTCAGGATACGTGATGTGCCAGCCCATGGATTCAACTACCGCTCAAGACGTCGCGGAAGCATATGAAGAGAGAGTTTTTCGAAGCTTTGGGGCCAGCTCGTTGTTGCGTCACGACCAGGATCCTCGTTTCATGAGCGAAGTTTTCACCCGCTTCCGAGAACTCCTGGGTAGCAGACAAAGAGCTACTTTGGCCTACCGCCCACAAGCGAATGGCCAACAGGAAAGATCTGTCCAGACTGTCATCCGGAGTGTACGCGCCTACGTTGCCGAGTCCGACCAGAGTGATTGGGATGAACACGCCGAGAGGCTGATGTTCGCTTTGAATACCTCATACGACGCCACACGGCTAGATACTCCATTCTATCTGGTTCACGGTTGGGATGCTAAAGGAACAGTGTCGGCCATGCTAGGTCCTAGACCCTCCAGTGTCCCTGAACGCACCGCATATGAGTGGCGGAGGAAGTTCCAACGAGACTACAGTTACGCCCAGGCTTGTGCGGAGGACCTTCAGAGGAAAGCGAAGAGAGCCAGGTCTGACGAACAAACCCAGAAGTGGAAGGAATTGTCCGAGAAACTCAAGGCAGGCTTTCACGTTGGAGATGCGGTTTGGCTATACATTCCCAAAGTGCAGACTGGGTTGAGTCGCAAGTTGGCTCACCTCTGGCATGGTCCTTTCAGAATCGCCGAGATGCATGATGATTTTAGAGTGAAGCTCAAGATCGAAGACACAGGCTATCGAGTCAACCCCTGGGTGCATGTTAGCCGACTGAAGCCACGAGCGTTGTATCCCAGAAGACCCTCCGTCCAGATAGACGTCGAAGATGAAGATGATTTTGACACTGCACTACTACCCGAAGACAGCTGGGAAGCTGACAACGATAATGACGAGTATGAAGTGGAGAAGATCCTGGATCTTCGATGGTCTAAACGAACACGCACATCCAAGAGGGCCCGTGAATATCTGATCAAATGGAAAGGATACGACGAACCCGAATGGCTTCCAATGACACAATTAAGTTGTGGAGCGTTGCTGTATGAATTTAACCAAGGAGCGAAAGCTCGGGCACGATTCCAGGCTATGCAAGCCGGAGATGACCATCCGAGAGTCTAGCAGTCCAGTTGGACACCCTTGAAAACGCAACAGACCGTCGCCAGAGTGAAGTGACAAAGCAAGTGAATGTGAAATGTGAAGGAGGATGTGATAAGTGTGCTACGACTGTGTAAGATGAGATTAACCCGCTGAGACCCTGAGTGCAGAGAGTTTGGATGGACATGTAAAGAAGACCGACCGGAAAGAGACGAACAAGAGAAGCTCAAAGATGATTAGGATGTTACGCTACTTGGAGTGGGAAAGATGTCACCTACAAGGGAGCTTCCCTGGACATGAACGTGCTGGACGAAGGATTACAACGTCAGCGAAACCGGGTTTTTCTTGCGCTCCTCGGGAGAGAGCAGTTTCTGCAGAAGCTCCTTGGGGACGACATGAGCGATCCGCTCGGCATCCGTGCAATACTTCGTCCACTGGGTCCGGCTGGGCTCCGCTTGTTCCGCCAGTGTGATTTGCTCCTCCAACGAGAGAGGCTTTCCAGCCGCGTTCAGAGTAGACTTGTCGGCGAGATAAAGGTGGCAGATCTTGACAGGATATTTCCAGACACCCGGCTCCTCAAAGAGCGATGCTGGAGCCCCCTTCGAGATGTATTTCCGGACGCGAGCTTCCATGGAACGACCTACACTCTCGTGTCTAGCAGCCCGCTCTCGGTAAAGCTTGGCAGAGACAGAATACTTGTCCAGATCATCGTCCTCCTCATCCCGCTCAGGCTTGTACTTGATCGTGAACCAGTGGAGAACCTCCCAGAAGGCCTCGGCGTGATCCCGAACGTACTCCAAGTACTCGTCCAACAGGTCCCACACTTTTGCGTCCAAGTCCGCACGTCGATGGAAGTATAATTCCTTGACGCGGCTCCGGAACATCGTCTTCCAGGGTTTCTTGGTCCGAAAAGCGATGTATGCGCCTTCGAATGGAGTCCAACGTTGGGCGAGATACCGGATTTCGGTCTTCTGAGGCGAGTAGTCGGGGAAGCCACCGGTCTGATATTCATGATCACCCTTCCGAGGCGTGAACTGAGTCAGGATCCCGCGGCGACGCCACGACGAAATGTTGGGGCCCGGAACTTCGATCATGGCCATCTCGGCCAGACTCAGCTCGCTATAGGATTTCCGGGCGAGGAATGAGCGCATGCGATCTAGACTGGAACGCGCCCTGGCCCGAAGACTGCCCCATTTCTTGCCCGATTTCGTGCCCGAACGCGAGTGACGGGGACGTTTTGGAGATGGAGAATAGACGAGAGCCTTGGTTGTAGTTTCAACGCTGCTTTCAGAAGAATCCGATGAAGAATACACCCGTTGGACAGGGACCTTACGCTTGGAACGTAGTACCAATGCCTCACTGTCCGGCGGAGAAGTCCCAGCGTTATCGGATTCTGCCTGGGGTGGGTCCACCTCTTCTTCTTTTGGAAAAGGGCCAGCGAAGTCAGGGTCCTCCGGGTCATCCACCTCCTCCGAAGAGCTACTCTCAATCACCTCTGGAAGATCGTCAGTCAGGTTGTGCAGGTCGGGCCACTCCGACGGAACCACTCCTCGTTCGAGCCAGTTCTCCAACACCACTTCAGCCATCACGAAGTAGGCCGTGGGCACATACCTCGCCCAGGGTGTGTCGTCCAGCTTGTGATGATACATCATCGTGGCCAGCATGTCACACAGACTGTCTCGATGGAAGAGCGAATGTTGGGCAGCGTCGGCCAGCATTACTTCAACAGCCTCGTCGTACCCCAATCCAGTACGCATGGCCCACTGAACGTCCGGACGTAAGTCCTCCCAGGCGATGAACTCGGGAAGAAGCGCACAAGCATCACCGTTCGTGAAGGGGAATGCCTCAGACGAGGGGCGTGGACCAACATCCGACTCTGGATGGACGGTGGGACGACACTGGACCTCGACGTCAACCCTGGGTTGAGAGGACGCGCGGCGCTTGGATCCCGACTGAGACTTGGGCGGCGCCTTCCCACGAGGTGTTTTTCCACGCGGAACATCCCGCCTGGAGTCAGGAGAGGGAGGGTTGTCTTCTGACTTCTCCTCTTGCTCCATGTCGTCATCGTTTTCATCACTGTCTGGAGGGGCTGGACCAGGATACGGTGGGATCATCCGGAAAGACTTGTCCGCAGCTTCCACCGTGATCCAAGTTTTCCAGGACGGAGGCGCAGCGACACCGCGCTGGAATTGGCCCAAGAGTTTTCGAAATCTCGGCCAGTTCCCCCGGACCTCGTTGGTGCCAGTGTTCAGGAAGGCGAGCAGTCCGTCCGCGTCGAAGCGCTTGTCCCGGACGCGCTGCTCCAACGTGGAAATTTGTGACTGGGCATACCGCAGCTGAGATTCCAGGTCGTCGTTGCGCTGACGTAGAGCGGCAGTTTCCTCCAGGTTCTCCCGAGCGAGACGAGCAAAGTCAGCCTCCAACACGCCTTGAGTGTGACTCGCCTCATCCCGGATGGACTGCGTTTTTTGCTCATGGTAACCATACAAGAAGACGAAGTCCTCTTTGAGACGATCGTGCTCATTTTGGAGACGCAGGAGACGCCGAGCAACGGAGTTCTCGTCCATGCCTTGGAGGACGTGCTCGTGCTGCCGGTCGCGTGTCAGAACCCGATGCAGCAGGGAGACTGTGTAGAAGGTCCGTTGGGCAAGCTGGAAGGGGGAGAAATGTGTCACCAACGAAGCAAACTCTCGACGAGCCATGAGGGATCCCCAAGTGGTCTCCAAGGAATCCAAAATGGGGGTCGACCGGTCTCGGTACGGGCGGAGTATCATCTCGCGGACCTCTGCTGGATCACCGACCAGGGCGCACAAGTCCTGCATGTCGGATTCGGACAGCCCGTCAAACAACATGAGCGCCTCTACGCCGCCGTAGCCCTCCCGGACGTATGCTCCATTGCGATACGCCATGGCGTGAGCAGGAATGCCGACGATGAAAGATTCCCCCACCAGATTTCGAGGCGGAGGAAGAGTGAACCGCGCAGGCGGAGTGTTCTGTATCCCAGGCGAGCTCTGGTCGTGACGAGGCAGCACGCCAGCCCGAACGTGACGCACCACAGCTTCGAAGTCAAGTATCCCGGTGCGGGAGACGACTGGTTGTGGAGACGTGAGACGCGAGTCACTATCTTGTCCGACACCAGAAGGGTCATCGTTGCTGGTGTCCCGGTTGGGAGGCAGAGAGTCCTGCGATGTGTCCACTGGAGTCGGAGACTGCGCCCCACTTGGGACGCCAGCATTCGGTGGAGTGGGGCCGTCGTGGTTCCCGTTGCCGTCATCGATGTCGAGGACGCTTGGAGCGCTGGTGCTAGCACCGGCAGAGAGTGGTGCGCTCATCTTACGCGCACGTGGAGGGAGATTGCGTTGTGAACCAAAGGCGTACTGTCGTGATCCTGAAAGCGAAAGAGAAGGTCTGGGACCCGGCTGGGAAAGGGTACACAGAACGGTCGCCAGAGCAGGAAGATTCTCAACGGGCTGAACGGCCAGACAACTGTTCCGTCTAGACAACCGTGGATCGTGTGATCTAGTCATGTTCGACCAATTCGGCAAATGACCTCAGTGATGGACCAAGACTAGAGGGGCGGTTGACCCGATGGGATTCGAGATTTTCTACCGTGAAGTATGGTGATTGGCTGAAAAGGCTGATACATCAGTGGATATGGGAGTGTGACTTGGTGATATTCTCGGGACGCGGCATTTTACGTCCAGCCATGGATCGGGTTGAGTGCTCTGGACGTAATTAGTCTGGACGCACCAACTACCGGACGACGAGTCAAGCCTACAGGAGCGATCAAGTACCCCAGTCTACATTAGACTGGGTGTCACCCGTCCTGACATGGCTGGGCGTGTCAAAGAACACCGAAGAACACCGAAGAACACCAAAGAACACTGAAGAACAATGGACACCCTGGACGAGAGGATCAAGGTATAATCAAGCCAAGTGATATCCGACCGACCAAGGCGACCAACCAGGTTCCGGGAAGATTCCGTGGAACCTTGAAGTCCTACGCCTGTACCCACGACATCACAATGAGATCAAGGATGCCTAAGATGATGACGCCCCTCAAGGTATACTGAAAGTAAGTCAAAAGCTGAATGCGTGTCTATTGCAGGAAGATAGCCACAAAGATAAAAACCAAACAGAGTTCAATTATCCGTGTACCCCGCAAGCGCTCGGACAGCTTCGGCCGGACAAATACCGGCGGCCCCGATCAAGTGCTGAAGGCGAAAGGCCCTCTGTAGAAGGACATCCAGAGGTGTGGACTCCGCCCCCAAAACTCCAAGTCCAAATTAGGGTGAGTAGCGGGTGTGGAGCCCGTGGTAAATCTGCCCTATTTCATATTTCAATTGTAGTGTGCGCTTAGGCGATCCTACATTTCATATCCCATATACATCCTGAAAAGAGTGGAAGAAAGTCCCATTCAGGATCGTGATCGAAGGACATCTTGTGTGATAGGTAGTGAGATTGTATTGAACTATCCCTAGTACTTCTAGGGTGGTGCGCGTTTGTAAAAGCTGACCGGGACTGACCAGTGTCCTGGAAGTGCAGCTAAGTTGACTGGTGTACGACCCACCGTTCAAGGGTCTAAGAATAAGAACGGTTGTATATTTGTGTGTATAACTCTGTATTGATTTTGGTTATCTTGGTTGTTGGAGCTACGTCTAAGTTGGTGACGTTACGCTCTTCTCCAAAGACCGATATTGGTATATAAAACAACTAATCCCCGCGGTGCATCTCCCGGTTCGAAGACAAACGAACCTAGAGGGGTTACCACAAGGAGCACACGTCACCTGGACGTTACGTTCAGGAGTTCCCAGTGGAGGGCTTCCCAACCGGAAGCACCTTCCAGAGTCTGGAGCACAGCACTGTACACCTGGGCGGTCGAAAGGCGTTCACCCGCCTCGCCACAAAGACCCGATTCCTGTCGAGGCGCCGCGCTGGAAAATGTGAAGTCCGTAGATGGTCCGGATTGCGACGTAGTGCAGAAGAAGGCCCCATGTGTTGTCTGCGGACAGCAACAAGACGCGTCAACCGGCAAGGTTTCGGTGGAAGAGCGCGACGTGGAGTCGCCAAAACGCGAGTGTACGGCAGAAGCAGCTCATGGGAGCATCAGTGTCCAGGGGAAGAATACATTCGTGGAAAAGATGTTCACGATTGGTGTTGTTGATGAGACTGGTGCGGAAACCAAGTACATCACATGCAAGAAATTGCAAACGTTTCTGCGAATCAAGACCAAGTCGATCGACGAACCGGACTTCATGATGGTTTTGACGAACGAGACGATCAAGCAAGTTGCTCGATCACTCCAGAGGCAAGCCCAGCCCGATAATGTCGGAAATGCTAAGGCCCAGCGGTATCTGGCGACGGACTAGGATAGCTTCAAGGACAATCCTGCCTTTCCGCTACTCGTGGAATACAAGGACAGCGTGTTTCGCCCTGAGCTTCCTGAAGGCCTGCCTGAGAAGCGTCACATCGAGCATCGGATTGACGTGAAAGATCCTAATCTTGCAATGTATCGGCAGCAGTGGATCACCAGAACAGCAGCTCGAGATCGTGCGCTGGGTCATTGACATGGTGAAGAAGAAGCTCATCCGTCCAAGTATCAGTTCACATGCGGCGCCAACATTCTGCGTCCGCAAGCCAGTTGGACGGAGAATTGTTCACGATTACCGATACTTGAACTCTAACACGGTGCGCCAAAGTATTCCGATGACGAGGAAGGAGGATGTAATGGGCTTACTTAGCCCAATACTTTAGCTTACCCGTAAGCGCACGTGTATGAGGAAGCGTAAGGTGTGTTTAACTTAGATTAAGTATACTTGTATCCACAAGTATAGCTAAACCTAAATAAAGGTACAAATAGTAGCTTTTGCGGTAAAATGAGAACTGAATTGAATGTTAACTGTGGCTTTCCTCCTAAAACTGATATCTATAAAGAGGGGTTCTGCCAACGAGTGGTTGGCAGAAACCCTGTCCTAATGCTGGACTCATATTGGTGGAAAACCCCTGCTTTCTGATCAATAGGACTGGTTCCTAATATGAATGGTGACCACACTGCGATGTGGCCCACCTAATTGTATCCACTTAGTGCGAGTTGCACTAACGTGAGGTTAGCCGAATGTGTAGCCCCGCTACAGAGGACATGTTGGACGCCATGTCCGGCGCGTACTGGTTTTCCACGATGGACCTGATGTCGACGTACTACCAAGTTCGCGTGCACGAAGAGGACATCACGTATACTGCGTTACAGGCGCCCAACGGACTATGGGAGTACCTGGTACTGCCCATGGGAGTCTGCAATGCACCGGCAACCATGCATCGGTTCACATCAAAGTTGTTTCGTGACTTGAAGAACACAAAGTCATTCTACGATGACATCTACATCTTCACGAAGTCCCACAACATTGAAGACACCTCGAGGCGTTGCGGAAGACCTTGGACATCTTGCGAGACAACAAGCTTTACATGAAGCTTGCCAAATGTGTCTTCTGCGCGAATGAGATCCCGTGCTTGGGTGACTTCGTTGGACGAGATGGAGTACGAATGGATCCCGATAAGGTGCAGACAATCAAGGACTGGCCCGTACCTCGAACTCAAGAGGAGCTCCACAGCTTCATGGGTGTGACTGGCTACGTCCAACGTTTCTGTCCGGGGTATGCTTCGCTCACTGCGACCATGTTCGCTCTCCTGAAGAAGCAGAACAAGCGCAACGCGAAGATATACTTCAACGACGAGCACTTGAAGAACTTCAAGGAGTTGAAGCGGCGGTTGTGCAACCCACCGGTACTGCATCTCCCCGATTTCAACAAATCTATGCGTCTCCGGACGGATGCAAGCAAGTTTGCCGTTGGTGGAATACTCTTCCAAGTCATTGATGGGGCTGAGTGTCCGATTGCATACACCAGTCGGAAGATGAAGTCCGCGGAGCTCAACTACCCCACCCAGCAGCAAGAACTACTTCACGCTCTGGTTGCATTCACGATCTACTGTTTAGACAAGCCTCCAATTGTCGAGACGGATCACAAGAGTCTTGAAGGTCTGTTCACGCAGAAGATGGCCAACCGTCGTCGAGCTCGCTGGTATGACATCCTCGCAGAGTACCAGCCGGCATTCGCCTATCTGCCTAGGGCGAAGAACGGTATCGCTGATGCACTGAGTCGAAGGCCCGACTTGCAACCTGAGACGAAGTTCTTCCACGACTTAAGCGTGACGAGTTTTGACGATACATCGTTCAGCTTAGCACTGAGTGAGGTGGCTACTGACACTGAGTTGACCACCAACATCAAGAAGGCGTACAAGAAGGACCGTGAGATCCAAACCATATTCGCAGCGATCAAGCGACGTACAGCTGACCCAAAGTCCAAGCGGGTATCACAGCAGCTCAAGAAGTATCGTAGCTACTCCGAAGCTAATGGTTTCCTTTGATACCAAACTCCCACTGATGATGTACCTCGCCTTGTCGTATCCAACGATCTGACGTTGAGGCAAACGATAATCAGCGAGTGCTACGACACCAACTACGGGGGTCATCCGGGTGCCGAGCGAACGTATTTGACACTAGCACGCCGTTGGTACTGATCCAAGATGCTGAAGTCCATCCAGAGATTCATTGCGGATTGCGAGCCATGCCGACGCAACAAGCCGCGATTGACAAAACGATGGCGATCGATTTCCATGGACTTCATCACTGATCTACCGCGAACGAAGCGCGACGTCGACTCAATCTGGGTTGTCGTCGATCGATTGACCAAGCGCTGCAACTTCGTGCCTACGACCAAGACAGTGACTGTTGAAGGTGTTGCTCGACTCTTCATTGGCAACATCTGGAAGCTGCACGGCATGCCGTCGAGCATCGTTTCTGACCGTGATATGAAGTTTGTTTCCAAGTTCTGGCAGTACGTCTTCAAGTCTAACGGAACAAAGCTGAGCATGCGTGGCACACCGAGCACAAGGTGATGGCCAAACGGAGAGAATGAACCGTACATTGGAGGAGTACCTTCGTTGCTTCGTTGGACAGCTGCAAGATGACTGGGACGTCCACTTGGCCAACGCTGAGTTTGCAATTAACTCGACGGTCAACTCCAGCACGAAAGTTGCGCCGTTTGAAGCAGACCTGGGTTACATACCGTTGAACCCACTGCAACTCACCGCGGAGCAACTCGTGCGTGCGCCAAAACGTCGTCCTGGCGCTGAGTTCCACGAGCGTCAAGCAGCCATTTTGCTGCGCTGTCGGGAAGCGCTGGCAGAAGCCCAAGAACGAATGCACGATGTCTACGATCGGAATCGAGAGGAACAAGTCTTCGACGTTGGTGAGAAAGTGTACTTGAGCACGAAGCATCTCGACCCGAAGCACTCTGGTCTACCGAATTCCACAAAGTTTGGACCGAAATGGATTGGTCCGTACACGGTGGTACGGAAGATTCACAATCACGCCTACGAGCTCAACATCCAGGCCGGAAACAAGCTCCACCCTGTCTTCAACACCGGATCATTGAAGCCATACAAGGAGTCTACTCCACTATCGCGACCAGGTGACGTAATTCGGGCAGACGGCAGTGTCGGTCAGATTGTTAAGCGTCTCTTGGGCAAACGTCACCACCAACGACGTACTCAATTCCTTGTGGAGTGGATGGGAGAGAAGAAGCCAACTTGGGAACCCGTGGAAAATCTCACGCAAATTCCAGATCTCGTTGCTGAGTTTGAGCAAACCCGGAGAACGAAGCGGCGAAGACGATGAACAGTTCTGAGGGGGGCTCAAAGGCCACATGTATTCCCGAATTACAACCCCTACTGCTGCTGCTGCTCCTCCGAACGTTTCTCCCGCTTGCGCTGAGTCTTCGAATTGCGTTTTCCATGGCGACACTGGTATCCCGGCTTCAGGGCGACACAGCAGATCCACTTAACGTGCTTAATCCATTGCTGGTAGTGGAGAGGGATGACGACCATCGGCGGATCACGCTTGCTGTCGACGGAATCAAGCGCGATAAGTCGCTTGCCAAGTCGATGCGAGATCACGACGAAACAGTGTCCAACTCCATCTTCACCAGCACTGACGAGGTAAGCACCAGCGTCAAGAGTCTTGCAGAAATCATGGAGAGTTTCAATGTTGGCACTGGAGCTCGAGTGAAGGTTGACCATCAAGCGGCCGTAGTCCAACGGCCCGCTTTGACGCTGAAACAGCTTGAAGAACGCTGTAATATCCTCGCGCGTCACGCCATTCTGAATCTCAGGAGGTCGCGTATCTTCAAAAGCGCCCCACATCTCCATCGTAACCAGATTCGGCTGTCCAAGATAGTAAAGCGCCGACCGAAAAGCATCCATGAAGCAGGTCCCAGCAGCCGACGCGGTATCACGCTCCTTGTGGTACGAGATGATGGACTCTGACGTGCCAGATGCTTTCCAAGTAAGTACATCCTGCATCATAGGTCGAGTCGTCGCATTGTCAAGCTGCTCCTCCCAGCCCCAGGTCATCTGTAAGGGTCTGCCCTTGCACCAAGAAGCACCGATGCGGCTGATCACCCTGGACGTCGAGCAAGCGCGAGATGTCAGCCTCCGCGGAGTAGTCCCACGGAACAGTCAGATCGTAATGGTTCCTATGGTTGTACACTGGGTGGCGAGCCGGTGGCTCAGGCAGCGGCGGGTGCCAGCGAGAAGTCTCATCACCACGTCTCAAGCGACAGAGCTGCGGACGATCCGGAACGTCTTCATCATCACTGACGTCAGTGAGGCCAGTACCAGCCTCCGTGGTAACCTCGACTATGGACGAACCTAAATCCAATTCTGATTCTGGTTCCACATCAGAGTCTCCTTCGAGAACTTCCGTCACCAGCTCCCCGAGCGACTTTGCTGGAGCTGTGGGGGCAACTGAGCCCGAAGGCGAACTACTAGGGTCAACGCGCGAGGCGGACGAGACGACAGGCGACGACGGCTGCGAGGAGGGCGGACTCGGCGTCGAGAGCGACGGCAGCGGCCCCTGTTCAAGCTCCTTCCGTGCGGCGACACGGGAATCATCGCTGGCGACTTCATCAGCGTCGCTTCAAGGCGAGGCCATCCCACCGAGCAACAAGACCAAGAGGAGTACCACCACCAGCACACGACTTATCCAAGCCCCCACGAATCAGGCCGCAGCGAAAGGCGCAAGGGGTCGGACGAATCGAGGCAGCAGCGACACAGCCCAAGGTAAGTTTTTTCGGGAATGGCTGAAGGGACGCCATTCGCCAGAGGGAGGGTGAGTGTATGCGGATTGGTTGAAAATGTAGCCAGTAGACTGTGAGTATAGGACAGCGTAAAGTTAGTATAGTGAAACTAATATAAAGCAGACGTAGGGCGGTTGTGGGAGCCACGTGGCTCCTATCCGCCCGAACTGTGGGGGGCGTCTAGCTGCCCCCCCCCCCCCCCCCAAACGCCACACGCTTCGATAAAGCAAGGGTCGTTGCTCACCGAATGCCATTATTAACCTAGACCTAAGTGGTACCTCCGTGCTCCCTCCGGGAACAAGACCGCCGTCATGTACGGTCGACTTGCTGGCCTTGATCTCATACTCACCTGGGTCGGTTGCGCCTGGTTCACTTGTTTCCCCTCGACAGTCGAGTTGACTGGGTCTGACACAGCTCCGAGACCGAGCCGCTTTCAGTTCCTTCGACACTACACGTACCGGTAGTTGTTTCCTATGTGATCCACGTAATTTAGGTAACAGTGGTACTATACAGATGTGCGTAGCATAATGCTTGAAAATGGCAGACATGGTGCAACCCCCCCCCCCCCCATTGTGGGGGGTTCACACCGGCAAATCATCAGTAGCCTTCTCAAGATATTTTTACAGTAGCTACTGAAGCTCCTGGCCAAAATGTTGAGATAGGTTCTCACCGGTAAAAGCGGCCTTTTGAATAGAGATTCATTGCAGTCAGCAGAAATAATGGAAGACGTCGACAGGAGTAAGTTGATCGTGCAGCACTCGTTCTTCTCTCAGGGCTACACCGACGCGAGTAGTGACGAAGAAAGTGACGACGATTGCGATGACATGGTTAGCCTGTTGGCGCTGTGTGCTTCAGGGAATGGGAATAACGTTGCAGGACTACGAGGTGGAATTGGAGAGGTGAAGTGGTGGGTAAAGCCGCGAAGTGGAGAATGGATCCGTGAATTAGTGGGCTCGCGAGCTCTATTTGACGATGTTCGCTTCTACAACAACTTTCGCATGTGGCGGGCAACTTTCACAAAATTGCTCGGACTGGTTGATCGCCGAATTGAGAAACAAGACACTAATTTTCGTAAAGCGGTACCCGCCCGTAATGTGCTACTTGCGTTTTTCTATTATTGTGCACATGGAGTTTCGTATGTAGTGCTTCACGTGAAATTTGGCATAGGGGTTTCTACCTGTAGTGAAATACTTCGCCGCGTTGCTAATTCGATATGTGCGCTTGGCTTGATAGCGTTGCCATCAGAGAGCGAGCTTGTGGAGATAGCTGCGCGCAATGAACTTCGTTCTGGAATTCCACAGTGTACACTCAGCATTGATGGGTCTCATATTCCTATTTTGCAGGTGCAGCGTTCAGGCCAGAAATATTACAACCGAAAAGGGTTTTACAGCACGGTGTCGCACGCTGCTGTAGATGATCGACGATTGTTTCGTGATGTTGTCATCGGATGGTCTGGATCCGTTGGTGATAACCGCATTTTCACAAACAGCTATCTCGGTAGAAATTATGAGTCATGGCTGGAGCGGATGGGTAAGCGCCAAATAGCTACATCAGCTACGAGCACGGAGTTACTGCCGATATTTTTACTCGGTGATTGTGCGTATTCAAACCGCAGACACTTTGTTACGACATTTGAAATGACTCAGGTGGCGAGTAATGCTGGTATCAAGCGCCTGAATAGAGCTCTATCACAAATTCGCTACAAAGTTGAACAATTATTTGGAATTCTGAAAGGCAGATTTCGTATTTTGCTTCGTGCTAATCTTACTGCTGTCACGGATTTTGAATTTGTCCCGACTTTAGTCTACGCGCTCTGCTCGTTGCACAACTTTTTGATTCTCGAAAACGACTTGTACTATAATCGACTCGATGTTCGACGAGAAATCGCAGCCAATCCACCGCAAGTAAAACGCCAAGTTCAAGAAGAATCTGCAGTGAAGACCCGCGACATGCTGCTACGGTTTAGCAACAACTAGTTTCGTGCTAGTCGCGTCGTCCAAACAGCTCCCGCAAGAGCTCACGATCGCGCTCCCTCTCACGTTCCTGGAAATCGCGATTCTCCTGTCTCTCTTTAACCCGTTGGCGACGAGTTGCCCGGCGTTCTTCTTCTATTTCATCGAGCTTGCGAATCATTGCGTCTGACTGAACTTGTACCAAGTTCATGAGAAAGCGCTGGTCGTTGCTTGGCTGGGATATCTGCTTCCGCGTTTTTGACCAGTAATGGAAGTCCCATTTTCCGCAGCCGTCTGACTAGTCTCTGTGGCGTGCCCTCCAGACGTGTTAGCAGACAAGCTCTCCTGTGCGTCCATATCCGGGAGCGATTCCGGTGATGAGGGTATCTCCCTGACGAACGAGCTGTTTTCGGTGTCCCGGATGTTCTCAGAGGTCTCGATGTTATCGGTGGCCTGGACGATCTCGGTTGCTGCCGATGCTGTACCTTCGTCCGGTACACTCAACTAGAACTGTTGCAATGAAGGGCTGATGTCGGCTCGTTCAAATATAGACGTCGACGACATCAGCACCGACAGCTCCACAGAGTCATCACCACCTAAAACGCTCTTGAGAGCATTGAAAATGGAGATGTCCATGTCCGCGTTGCGTGCGTCGGTCTTGTTCGCTGCTTTAATTGCTTTCTTCTGCTCCTGCGAAAGCTCAAACCAGTTAGGCTGGCCAGTAGAACCGACAATACGATTGTTGTTGAACGACACGATGAATTTGAAGGCGATCGGGAGGTTGTTCTTCTTGTCAATCACGCCTTTTTGGCTACGTAACGTGGATCCCCCACATAGAGCATTGAACCGCTCGTAGATGCGGGCGTTGAGAAGCGCGGCGGGCTCCCCTTTCTCTGCAGGGATATCGAGCTCCATGCGCCACGCTTGAATGAGCTTCAGCGTCTCCGAGATAGTCCAGTTCGGCCCGCGGGCGAGAGTCATCTTGCTGGTTCTCATGTTGCTTCTTCGCCATGTCCTCCCCTCTGCCTACTGAAGAGTTTTACAGTAGCAATGTTGCTACAGTAAAATATCGGCTCGTCTGACGCTATGTTGAGTAGACGCGTACTAATTTAGGTTACAAAATCTTCAGTTCCTACTGAAGATTTACCAGTGCGAACCCCCCCCCCCCCCCCAATGGCCCCACCTCATCGGAATCGATCTTCGCGATGCGATTTCTCAACATGTTCGCGGGGTGTTGACCCGAACTGAGGCTTAAACAATGCAGAAAAGTATAATCTAGCACATGCGCATTTATTTTGCTTTCTTTGCGTTGTTGCGGCTTTCGTTTTATCAAAACACCCCACAGGATGTCGTTTTCCGTTCCGATTGAGTCAAAGATGTGGTGTTAACCCTTTCACTACCAGACTTAAGAGAGAGCCAATATCGCTCCCTTCTGAATGTGATATTCTGACAAATATGATAACTGATTGAGTTGGTCAGTTCTCCCGTGGTAATCATTTGCGGGAGGGAAGACTGTACTATTAGAGGCTTTCAGAAGCACCGCAAAATAAAATCACGTAGCTAAATACACGTATCGACGATACCGACTTTTGGTACGTGTTTTTCTGCTGAAGTTTTGGGTTCAATGATACCGTCCATCAAAAACACGTAGCAAAAGCACGTATCGAGGGTGTCGGAGCACACTTGGGGGGGAAATATCGAGCATGATGCGCACTCACCCATCGTAACATCGCTTCTCAGTTATTTGTGGCCTCGCACTTGCCTAGAATCGCTTAGTTCGAGTCGCTTCTTGTGTTTTGTTGCTACGTGTTTTTGGATTACAAACAGTGGCTCAACCTTACCGTTTAACGGAAGTGAAAAACGCGGAGGCTGGTGCCAGAAAAGTTTTGTGAACCACACTACGTATATTTCACTACCGTTTTTCTCAAAAAATGGTCCTTCTGAAAGCCTCTATTATTATCAGGCCTCTTGAGAATAGGCAGTGTGTCAAGAGAAAGTGCAAAATGTCTATTCCTACGTTTTGAGAATGCCTACCGTCTTCCCTCGTACTAGACGCTTAGGCGTTGTATTCGAGGTTGGTCCACAATCCCAAATCTTATCTCACCCTCGAATTGAAGCTATAGCAAAATAGAACGCCTACCCAATGTAGCACATGTTGTAAATGGCATATGATGACCGAACTCCTTGTTGCCAGCAATTCTGCTGTCAGTTGGACGAGCCAGCGCCTTTGAGCCGACTGCCAACCATTCGTGCGGAAGTTGGCCTCTCATCGTATCACTATACAATCCCCCCCCCCAGCGACACAAAAGCCCCCGCTAAGAATGTCAGCCAAGAAGAAGCGTAATAGCTACAGTATCGGATTCAAGCGCAGTGTTGCTGGAGAGTACAAGAAGGGTGTCAACGGCTTTGGGTTTGCCGCCCTTGCCGCAAAACACAACATACCCTCGTCATCGATAGTTCGGAAATGGGTTGAGCAGTTGGGCGCCATGAAAGACGTTGCAAAGGACAGACAGCGATCAACGCGGACGATGCGTCGACTGCCTGGTGCGAGTCGCAAGCCTGAATACCAGCAGCTCGAAGTCCAGCTTCATGAGTGGGTCGAGGGTCGAAACAAAAAGGGACTGCGGGTCAAGGACAAGTACATCCAGCTACAAGCTCTCAACATCGCCCGTGGCTTTGAAGAGCAGCAATATCAGCGTTTCAAGGCATCAACGGGTTGCTGGACAAGTTTAAGACGCGCTACAACTTGGTGTCGAGGCGTCAGACGACTACCAGAACATTACCTGCTGATGCCAAGCGTGTGTGCGAGGAGTTCATTCGGAAAGCTCAGTCTCTGATTGAGCAGCATCACATCGATCCATGCAACATAATAAACATGGACCAGGTCCCAATATATTTTGAAACGGAACCTAATTCGACGATCGCAACTCGCGGGGCCAGGGAGGTGATTTTACGGAAGGGGGGGCAGCCACAAACGCTTTACAGCAACGTTCGCGATTACTGGAGACGGTAAATTCTTAAAGCCCCATGTGCTGTTCTCCAAGCTAAAAAAAAGCCAAAACTTGGAGCTATTTCGAAGGACATCATGGTTGATGTTAACCCAACAGGGATGTGGAACGATCGCATATTGCTGGAGCATTCAGAACATGTAATTTGCGGCCGAGCGGAGACTCAATTTTTCGACAGCCAGTGCTTTACATCATTGATTCGTATGGATATCACGTGAGTTTGTTCAATGAACAAAACCTTCGCCGTTATAACATCTTCGTGTTATTGGTACCACCGAACATGACAAATCTACTCCAGCCGCTCGATGTGGCTCTAAACAGGAGCTTTCAAGCTTTCTACAACGACCGATTCGATGAGTATATAGGCAAAGCGCTGATCGATCCAACTTTGCAGGCAAAGCAGGGTAACCCCAAGGTTCCTCACTACCGAACGGTATCTCAATGGGTTGTGGACTAGATTGAGATGAAGGACGCCACCGACATCAAAAAAAGCATTTCGGGTTTGTGGCCTTGTTAAACGACAGTCATTTGATGTGGAAGACCTCCATCCCCCGCTTCGCGAGCTGTTGAAGGCGAGTATTGATTTGGATGAATGGCACCGCAGATACAAGGCTCTGCTTGACGAAGAAGCTGATCTAGAAGAGCTTTGCATTGACCCACCTGAGTGGTATCTACCGGAGGAGACTAAATCAAGTCTTCATCGTTGCCTCCGTTTCAGCCTCGCACCCTCCATCGCCGACTACACCACGCTGATGAGTTCATGGCTGGACTTGAAGATTTGACGGGCTTACTTGACCACGACTACATTGAGTCGATCAGAAACGGAACTGCTGAATGGGGCGAGTTGGAGCTTTTTGCAGCATCCAGATTGCATAGATCCAGCATTGAAGTGAAAACTTTGAACATCAACTGCAAAGTGATTTCCGGGTTCACCTACACTGTTCCTGAGGCAACTGGGAAGATATGCCTTGCTCGGCTGGGCCCTCAGTTTCCGTTGCGCGTAGCAGGAATGCGGATATAGCTTAGAGGCCACTACCAACCTTCGTTTTTTTTAGGTTTACTTGAAGGCAACGCCTACCTTTTGTATCCTTCAGAGTTTCGTAGTTTCACTTGAATAGAACGCCTAGGGCTTTTATTCAAATAGAACGCCCACTAGGCGTTCTATTTTTTTAGAACGCCTAGGCGTCTAGTACGAGGAAAGACGGTAGTTCTGGAGACCAATCGGGGTATATTTTGTACCACATTTTGTATGATCGCCACCTTGGTGCCGAGATGTCGCTACCTAGAGCACATTAAGTCTGCTGTAGGCAAATGGCCAGCGTACGCAAATACCCCCTGGGAATCGCTTCATGGCACATGCCACTTTTTGGCCAAACACCACCCTGGTTCGACACCAAACTGAAAAACACCGTCCACACTATATGGTAGTTGTGGTCGTTTATGGCTACCGACATATCTGAGCGCACTCGTCACTGCTTCCGCTCGATGTAGTACCGTCGAACGACAAAATACCTGCATGACAAGGACAAAACTAATGCATAATTGTGACAAAACTCATCCATTCCAACAGTGACAAAACTAATGCATATGTGCTAGTGATACGCGGCAGGCAGCAGAAATACGACGCAGCTTGACGAATGCACACCTCCTCAGTTTGAAATCTCGCCGAGGAAGATCCCGTACGCTGCCGTCGACGCTGCCAAGGCTCTCCCTTGAGGTCGTTCTGAGCCGCAACACGTTGAAATTGAGTCGCGCCACGCCCGTACGTCGACCCTCCTGCAGCAACAGCGTGTCACCGAGGGCCATGCACAACAGAGGGAAAATAGATAAAGTAGTAGCTCACGATGGCGTATAAGCATGCCCAGCTATAATAGCTGCAGAGAAAACCAGCAAGAAGATGGAGTGACTCGTTCAAACGAAGACCGAGCAATAGCGCCAGTTTAATCGGCAATGGAGGCGCGGCAAGCGAGATATAATTAGCTCTTAACTGTCTCGCTTGCCGCGCCTCCATTGCCGATAGCGTCGATTTCCATGTAGCGTTGTTAGATCATTTCTTAAAGTTTACCGAATATTGCACCCCGGACTTCACTCAGCAGCACTACGACCATAGTGGTGATGAGGCGGGCCTCTGCCCATATACTTCCGTAAATTATTGAGCGCCTACTGGATAAAGTATTGAACGCCACAGGATTGCAGGCGACACTATCGGTACCGGTATTAATAATGGAGGCGCGGCATGCGAGTGTATAACTTCTAGTAACAAATGGAGTACGGTACTAACCGATCAAAAGTGACAAAATCATCCATCCAGGTGGTTCAGGGATGGATGAGTTTTGTCACAATTATGCATTAGTTTTGTCCTTGTCATGCAGGTATTTTGTCGTTCGACGGTACAAGAATGTGCCTGCAAGGGCAGTTTGCCGATCTACAGTAGTGGTTAAAATGGTTCATCTGAAGTATGGGCTGGGAAGAGCCAATGGTAGGCCTGTACTTATTCAAGCTCGATGCAAATATAATGAGTGGGTTTCTTAGAGAGTGGGTTACCCCCAAAAACTACAACCACCCCGCCGACAGTGAGTAGCTTAGCATTTGTAAAGCGCGTCATTTTACTCACTGGGTTTGATGCAAACCACGGAGTGCCCTCCAATCCGCATGTATAAGCTGCGTGTCAACGCTAGTGTTGGTTTGATGCATGCATCCAATGTGCATCAAATGCATCCTATTATGTACCAAAAATGGGGTACATACATACTGTAGAGAATTGGAAGCATACTTGAAACTTTTCCTCAATATTCACCACTAGAAGATGTCAATGTTTGTCGAACCGTGATGATTGGCGTTTTTTTATTGAAATTAAGGGCGCGACCAATGAAGTATAAGCATTGGTCGCCACCAAGTTTTTACATAGAAATCCTGGCTTACTTAGTACCATACAGTTTGTAGCTATTCCCGGCTAGTCCTGATCTGTTGTCATTTTCACAATTCGTCGTGACTTCGTTGGAAAAGATGCACGCATCTTATATTGGATGCACATTGGATGCACTCCGCCCGAGGTTAGATGCGTGCATCAAACCAACACTAGTCAACGCCAGATTTGTCGAATACAGACTGTTGCATACCTGTTAGGCAGTTGCGCCTGTTGTGGCCGTATTAACCACCGTTTGATAACTTGCTGGTTGGCTACACTTTGCCTACTTTTATTTCTATTAGACAGTCGCCTCTCCTTGTTCCCCATCACTTCCCGTATGTTTCATGCATTTTAGTTCGGAGTGTGCGTACCCTTGGCGATGGGAGATACTAAAGCCCCGTGGCAAAAATACTAGAGACCCGTGACAGTACCAAGAGTGTGGTACAGCAGTCGGTAGCTTTAGACAATCGAAACAACTGAAGCTAGAGACCCGTGACAAACAATTATCGTGTGTATACGCGGCTCATACTAAAGTGTGCTTAGATGTTATGGGTTTTGCTGGAAAACGAAGAGCCTTGAGTAGTTGTAGGAAAAATGAAGACTGAGCTGTATGAAAGTGCCAGGAGTCGGCGCGAGTAGGCCCACGAATGTGAAACCTATGGAAACCTACAAGAAACCTATCGAGTCGAAACTCCTGCGATGAAACCTATCGAGTCGAAACTCCTGTGATGCAGCTCGAACTGGTGCCGATCGTTCTGGCGAGGGAATTGATATCCCTCACAATCCCTCCTTTAGACGAGCAGTAGTCCGTGTCGCGGGCAGCTGCTCGAGGTATTCTCTAATGAGCTCCTTGACTTGGCACAAATTGGGGAGGGGTTCCCATGACGGAGTGATAGTCGTGTTGACCCACTTGACCTGGTACTGTTGAACACCCTTGCGCTTGCGGTGGCCCGTGATAGCTTGAACCAATTCACCAGTCGAACCATCGGCAACCAGGACAGCCGGGACGCGTTGCTGGCGACTTGGGTGGGGGTCGTGGTGATGGCGTCGGAGTAAGGAGACATGAAATTCAGGAAATAGCCGTAGACCTTCCGGTAAAGCTAAGCGATAGCGATCGGGTCCTGTGACGGCATCCACACGATATGGCCTAATGAAGCGTGATGCGAATTTTCTCTTGCCGGCCGATCCTGTGTGAGCCAGGTCGAGATTTGTTGCGTCGAGCAGGACCTTATCGCCTACGGCGAGTGTCATGGTCGGACGATTGCGGTCGTAGTATTGATGCCACGAACGTTGAGCTTCTGCCATGGCGTCTTGGGCCGCGGTCAATAATGCCTGTTGGTTGTCGACGAACTTCGTAGCGGGTGCAAATTGCACTGTCGTGGGGGATAGCACTAAATCGCCGACAGAGCGAGGCAGGTAGCCGAGATCTGCTACGAACGGGGCGAGACCAGTGGTGGAATGCTCCCGAGAGTTGTAGGCAAATTCGCCCATCGGTAAATACTCCTCCCAATTGGTCTGGAATGGCTCGAGAAGGTATCGGAGGTACTCAATGATGAACTTATTGGTCACTTCCGATTGTCCGTCTGTGGATGGACGGAACGCCGTGCTCAAATGCAGCTCGGATCCCTGAAGCTTCATGATGCCAGACCAAAGTTTCGACGTGAACTTGGCATCTCGATCGCTAACAATTGAGCGAGGCAGGCCATGCAAGCGGTGATAAAACGCGCAGAACAGCTTCGCAGTGTCCTTAGCCGTGGCCCGAGTCGATGTCGGCAGGAAGTGTGCCCGTTTTGTTAATCGGTCGATGATGACCATGATCGCGTCGTGACCGCCCGATGTGACTGGTAAATTCACCATGAAATCCATACTTATGTCTTGCCACCGAGCCGAAGGAATGTCGAGTGGGCGCAGGAGACCGGACGTCTTACCACGCGGGTTCTTTGAGCGTTGGCAAGACTCGCAGCTAGCGACGTACTTGCGGACGCTTTTGACCAAGTTAGGCCAATAGAACTTGGACGCCATGAAAATGTGCGTCTTGTGGTAGCCAGGGTAACCTCGAGCAGCGACGTCATGCTCATCAAATAATAGTCGATTCCGCAGTGCAGTGTCAGCAGGAATACACAACCGGCGGGGCGCCTCAGTAAATGGCTGAAAGTAGACGAGGCCATTCTCGACATGAAAATGACGCAGCTCAGATGAAGTCTCTTGCTGATCGCCCCCCAAACGCTTTAAGATCGGCCCGATAAAAGAGTCATCAGGTCCAAGTCGACGACATTCGTCTAAAACGTGAGGCTGGGCTGACTGCTGCATCGCGAAGAGGGAATTAGGCTCCAAAGCCACCTCCGGTTTTGTCAGTGACTCCAAGAGTGCCGATAAGCTGATGGCGCGGGCTGTACCGTCGTTCCAGATCGGTTTTCGGGAGATCATGTCGGCAACGACATTGATGCTGCCTGCAATCCATTGAAACATCGGCTGGAAGAGGGCAAGCTCGTTTAGCCAGCGAGCTAGACGTTGCGAGCAAGTTTGCTGTTGCAGGATAGTGGTGATAGTGTGGTGGTCCGTGTTGATGAAGAACGGCCGGTCAATCAAATACACCTTCCACATTCGCATGGCATGTAGCGCTGCAAGAAGTTCTTTTTCGCGTGTCGGGTAGATCATCTCGGCTGAAGTCAGTTTACGGCCACCGTACGCAATGATGCGTTCCCTTCCTTGGTCATCACGCTGGAACAAATAGCCGCCGATAGCAAAGTCGGAAGCGTCCATACTCACGTGAAAAGGCTGAGAGAAATTTGGGTGCGCCAGGACTGGGGGTGCTGACAATCGAGACTTGAGCTCCCGGAATGCGGTCATGTGGACGTCGGCAAATGTGATGCTGTCGTTTTTGGCTCTCCCCTTCGTCAATTCTGTCAGTGGGGCGATCAACGAAGCGAAATCATTGCCGAACCGTAAGACGTAGACGCATGTGCCCAAAAACGATTGAAGCTGGTGCTTGGTACGGGGCACCGGCCAGTCCTTGATGACGGCACTCTTTGTTGGGTCCATTCGGACACCCTCACGTCCGATGAAGTCGCCAAGACATGGTATCTCGGTAGCACAGAATGTGCACTTAGATAACTTGATGTAGAGGTTCTGGTCAACACAGCGCTGGAAAACTTGTTCGAGCGCCACCAAGTGATCCTCCACAGACTCCGAGGCCGTAAAGACAAAAATATCATCAAAATATGTCTGGCAGAAGTCTCGTTGGTCGTTGAAAATGGATTGGACGAGCCGATTGAAGCATGAGCGGCTACTAGAAACCCCCATGGGTGTGACCAAGTACTCGAAAAGTCCATCAGGGGTTGAGAACGCCGTGTAGGGAATTGAGTCCTCCCTCAGGCGTACTTGGTAGAAGCCCAGAGGAGATCCATTGCGGAAAACAACTTGCCTTCGGCCATTGCCCGATATATCTCTTCCTTTCGAGGTATGGGGTTAGCCGGAACCCGCATCTTGGCATTTAGGCCACGGAAGTCGTGGACGATACGCCATTCGCCTGAGCTTTTCTTCACGCAAAATGTCGGTGAACAGTAAGGAGAGGACGACTTCCGGATAATTTTTGCTGCCAACATCTCTTGCGTCCACAGACGAATAGCTTCTTTTTGGACCGCAGAGAGAGGAAACTGTTTCCGGTGCACGGGCTCGTCATCTGTCAGTTCGATACTGGCTTCCATGAGACCGTCACGTACTGGCGGGACAGAGGGCAAATCTTCACGAAATAATCGCGACCGAAACTTGCACAGCAGGGGATAGGCAGGCGATGACTTCAACGATTCCCAGGTCAGCTCCTCCTTGGATGGGGAACCATCAGCATTGACGAACAGACAAAACTCGTTGTCAGTCGCGCGGAGCAGACGCTTGAGCTCTTTAGCTGAGACGACACGAGTAGCTCCATGGACCGAGCGGTAGTCGTGGTGACTATAGTAGTGCAAGAGCTCTGTCTGGGACAACGCTGCAGGTTTAGCAGGAGAGCGAACACGCCTACAGCCGATACGCGCGGCAGGTTTTGCGTGGACGCACTGACAGAATTGTACCGTCGCGCTACCGGTGCGTTGTGCAATTGTCTTGGCCGACCAGTTGATATCAGGATTCACAGTAGTGAGCCACGGCATGCCCAGGAGGACATCTTTATTCTCGGGAACCTCCATGACGAGAGCGTGAGTGAAGTACGGTGCAAATCCAGGAATTTGACACGCAAACTTCACGACCTTCCGAGGGATCACGAGTTTCTTGCCGCCTCCGACGGTGATTGAGACAGGAGTAGTGTGGTCCTTGACGGTCAGGCCCAGCTTTTCAACAAGCCGCGGCGTAATCGCATTGAAGGAGGCACCACAATCAATAAAAGTGGAGACAGCCTGCGACTTAATAGTGGCAGACTGCTCCAAGAAACCATAGAGTCCGTGCTTCGGCCGACTGTAACTTGGGTTATCGCGGCTGTAGATGAATAGAGCCGGGGGGTTTCCAAGTACATTCGAACCCGATGCACGGGTAGCTGGCCTCACCGATAGTGTATGGTCACCACTGTCGGGGCCTTGCTCAGCGGGGCGCCAGCCCGCTGAGCTAACTACTTTTTTTGCACTCCACCCTTCCCACGATTGGGACACGCTGGTGCAATGTGGTCCGGCTCACCGCATCGATGACACACAATAGGTGGTTTTGTGGTGGTGGGGGTTGCGGGAGTTGCGGAGGGCTTGATGTGCTTTTTGCTGCTTGCTGTCGCAGCGGGAGGCTTGACCTCCGGCGGGCGTGTAGTGCGAGCATCTTCAAAGCGTTGAGCATGCGTGATTGCCTCCTGCAGAGTGGCCGGAATGTTCTGCGATATGTGGCAGCTCGTATCGGCCCGTCGATTTTGCTGATAGAACCATCTTTTCACAATCTCTGACAACTCGATCGTAGTCTGCGAGAGCAACAGCATGAACTTGGAGGTATAATCCGATTGAGTCGTGGAGAAGCGCAGGTTGTAGAGTTTCGTCAGCAGCTTGTAATCAAAGTCACTATCACGGAAACGCAGTCGAATCTGCTGCTTGAACAGAGCCCCCACACGAGGCGAATCGCCCAGCGTGTTCTTAAACTCTCGATACCATGACATGACCTCCGTACCCAAAAACGGGACCACCATGTCCACGAAACGTGAGTCCGGGGAGTCGCGCTCGGTAGCGTAGGCACTGAAGTGTTCCTCGATGTGGAACAACCACAACTCGAGGTCTTCCGAGGACTTGCCCTGGAATTTGGGCGGGTCCGCTTTCTGCTTTTGCGTGTTGGCGCGCGCCTGACTCTCGAACATCTCGCGCTGGAACAGGGATTGTTGCTGCATGAAGGCGATGAACTGCTGTTGTTGGGACTGGATAACTTGTTGTTGCTGAGCTTGCAGTGCCTGTTGTTGCGCCATGAACATTTGCATCATCTGGGTAACGAAGTCGGACCCGGAAGCGGCATTCTGGGAAGGGGTGGCCGTACTGGAAACGTTAGCGGCAGCCGGGACCTCGGACGGCCCCGAAGTTGCTGCAGCGCTACCCGTTCGTGCGTCAGCCTGTGCCCCAGGCGTGGTCGAACCGTGAGTATCTCCCATATCGACCTCGTCGTCCAGGCGAGACTGTTGGCGTGGGCGCAGGTTAGGAGAAACGTCTTCGACGGTACGAGGCGTTTTCATTCACGTAAGTACTGTCTTGGACAGCACTTGGCGCAGATGAAGACAGCGTCCGGTCTTGCAGGTCGACAAAGGAGACAGCAGGACGGGACTGGAAGCTTGAATTCGTACCAGAGTATCACCTCAGGTATAATTTCGAAATTGTTATGGGTTTTGCTGGAAAACGAAGAGCCTTGAGTAGTTGTAGGAAAAATGAAGACTGAGCTGTATGAAAGTGCCAGGAGTCGGCGCGAGTAGGCCCACGAATGTGAAACCTATGGAAACCTACAAGAAACCTATCGAGTCGAAACTCCTGTGAAGCAGCTCGAACTGGTGCCGATCGTTCTGGCGAGGGAATTGATATCCCTCACATTAGATGGCATATCTGGAGAGGACGGCATTCTAATTGCAGAAGTCGTGGGCATCACTAAGCTTGTGTTATAATACAACGGTTTTTGCAGAATGCTGCGAAGTCCCTAATTGCCTCCTTCAACTGCTTACTCCTCTCTCCGAATTCAACAAAAGACCATCTCATTCCTCCATCGCTGAATTCACCAAAGAGCACGTTTTGAGCTCATACACAGTGTACTGTAGCGTCTCTGATCTTGCCACGACCGGGCCCGCGATCATGCCGAGGCCTACAGAGCGAAGTGACAGTGACAGTGGCCATCATTATGCCACGGGGCCTGGGCAGCACAAGCTTGCTTTCACATCGCTGTGAATACTGACGGCTGCGAATATCTATATAATATGGTATTGACACAATGCCGTTGCTTAACTTGGCAAAATCACCTCAGACCCCTCGTTCACAGAAGTCAAAGGCTGTAACTTCAGCTTGTTGATACTTGTAGTCTTTTTGTTCGCAACAATGGAACATTACTAAAGCCGTACGACAACCCAAATGGAGCTGCCTACGCTGTCCCCATCCGCACCTTGGTGTTGATACTCGAGAAACCCATTGTGTATTTGTCACGGGCCTCTAGTACAAGTGAGCTTGAGTAGTTTCGATCATCTAAAGCTACCGTCCACTGTACCACATTATTGGTACTAATGCCGTGCGTTGCCCGGGAAGCTCTGGATATTAGAGGCTTTCAGAAGCACCGCAAAATAAAAATACGTAGCCAAATACACGTATCGACGAATACCGACTCTTGATACGTGCTGTTCTACTAAAGTCTTGGGTTCAATGATATCGTCGATCAAAATCACGTAGCAAAAACACGTATCGAGGGTGTCGGAGCACATTTGGGTGAGAAATATCGAGCACTCAGCCATCATAACGTCTTCTTCATCGCCTCTCAGGTATTGGTGACCTTGCACTTGCCTAGAATCGCTTAGTTCGCGTCGCTTCTTGTGTGTTGTTGCTACGTGTTTTTGGATTACAAAAAGCGGTAAGAAGGCCCAACTTTACCGTTTAACGGAAGTGAAAAACACGTAGGCTCGTGCCAGAAAAGTTTTGTGGACAACACTATGTATATTTCACTACCGTTTTTCTAAAAAAACGGTCCTTCTGAAAGTCTCTAATATTATTGACGCGAACACATTAATTCACGTTCACAAAATAGTGGACCGATTCCCGTGGGCTATTTTCGTACAGATTTCGTGTCTAAAAAATCGTGTACAGATCTCGTACAGCCCGCAGGCCACTTGCTGTCTAAATGTATAGATTCGGTACAGACCCGAGAAGCCACTTTCAAGCTGAAGTGACCCTCACCCACGCTCGTCAATTGCACTCCCTGGCAAGCTCAACCACTCAGCACTGCCCAGCAGCGATCATGGCACCTGCAAGCAAGCGCGGCGGGCCCACAGGGCCCGCAAGGCTTCAGAGACTCGTATACCATGGCGCTGCTAACTATCATCGATGAACCACAATGGGATCGCGTCCGCCATTTGTGCAATGAGCTCCTTGCTATAGTCGAGGGCCATGGTATATGTTGTCATGCCGGTGTCACCGAGTGGGAAGACTCGCTGCCCTGTCACCCGTGTTCTAGCGGTTGGAATTAGCCAAATAATTTTGCAAAAGGCCCACAGCGTAACTTTGATGAACAAGGCCGGCTTAAACGCAGCGTCATTTCCTGGCAGGAGACAGAAGCAGTCTGGCGAGGGCGTATTTACAGGGATCTCGAGTTCCGCGGCAAATCCACCCTCATCAGACTGCTTCTGTCTCGCTGACACCGCTTGCGGGTGGCCTCGCCCTGTGCTGGCATTGCGGCGGCAGCCTTCGTAGACTCGTCGATGACTCGTCTTCGTCGTCCGCACTATGCGTGCCAGTGTCAACAGCCCCAGTGATCAGTGCAGGAGTGATAGAGCAATATTCACCATTGTAGCCATACCATCTACACATCTAGAAATCTGTCGAGTCGACGGCGGACTCGAGTTGTCTAGAAATGGCCGTTTTATGGAATTCTGTACGAAATCTGTACAAAATGGCCGCGACAGATCCTACGGGAATCGGTCCAGTATTATTGTGCATTCCAGCTACATCTAGAAGCTAGCTGAATCGCCCACATACAATTCCCAAGTCATTAGCTGAATGGCAACTACGTACACTCGTACTTAGTAAAACTTGTATGAACGACAGAGTATACAGTACGCGGGGCGATTGGCCGTCGATTGGGCTCGGTCAATTCAACCAATCGCCCCGGTCAGTTTGAACTTCAAACTATGAAGTAGAGCTCACAATAATGCTTTCATATTTAAATATACATGGTCATTGGCCGAGTGGCTGCAGAAGGTTTGAAATATTTCAGATATTGCCTACTAAGTAGAATTATTATGCTGGCGTGATGAAACGCACCACCACAATTTAGCGTCTCACCCGATTACATTTTTGTATAAGCTTGTTTGCGTGAAGCTCTGCGCTTTCTCTGTTAAGCAAACTTATTCGTAGTTTCTAAAAGAAACGGTTGCGCTACACTTTTAAATTTAAAAACGAAAACTGGGAGTAAAGTTGGCTCATAGTTTTTACATGCCTACCCCAACGCACATCCGTTTTAAGACAATTTAGGACAAGTATCGATTTATCTTGCTTTGAGTATTGGTCCTGCTAGGACAAAAGTGCCGGGAACCGTACTAAGTACTAAAATCAAGTGAAATTGATTTGTGTCCTTTTAAAAAATTGTCCTTAAAACTTATCCGAGTGTTGAGGTTAATTAACCTGTTATCCCAAATCTAAATTGCTACATTTCAGACAAAGTTCGTGGCACTCCAGGTTCTAGATGATTGTTTCACATCATTAGATCTTCAGGTCAGTTTGTGAGTAAATAGGCGAAATCCGAGTGAACGAGCAAATAATTGCAAACATCTTTGAGTGCACACAATCTGATTGGACATTTAGCCGAGAATCAAGCACTAAGTGATATGCAATATTAGACTGTGGAAAGGAGATCAATCAGTCTTCTCGGCGATAGCTACGTGTTCGCGCAGCCACTGAGTCTCGCTAACGACGACATGAATATTGACCAATACAGAAGCTACAGTAGGGTTAGGTATCAGCGAGGCTGGTGGCGCCAAGGATTCCTCGTGCTCGCCGAGGAAGCGCGCAGACACTTGTCGGCGTTGCCCCCGGCGTGCAAGGTGCCCCCCCCCCTCTCCCCTCACCGCACACAGAGCACGTTGCTCATGAGACGCTGTGCCCATGTAGCGCTTTCGACGCGTTGCCGAGACTATTTATTCAATTGCGTAGCATGTATAATAGCGATAGTGCTATACAGTACCCTCACCACTATCGTCGCAGCAAAGAGGGTCAGGCCGTTGTAGACCTTATCTACCCCCCCCCCCCCCCCCCGAACTGTTAGTGTGGTGAGCCCTCCCAAAGACCTGCACAAGCGCGTTGTGAATCTTGGCCTGGGAGATAGTGCTGCTCAGATCGGTGGCCACGGCAACAGCGACGACCGCGGACCCTGCGTCGCGCCCTGCACGAGCGTGTTGCCCTTCACCTGCATGCTGCCCCCCCCCCCCCCCCCCGTCGCCGCCGCCGCCTGCGTCGCGCCCTACTCCGTCGTGTTCAGCTCGTGCTGGGCGGGTAGTAGTGGCTGATGGTGTAGGCGGCCGAGGCCCGGCTCTGACGGTTTGGGGTGCGACCCCGGCGATTTCCGGGGAACGCAGCGAATTAGGAAATTGGCCGATCAATTCCTTGCCAGCGGCACTTCAACGATAGCCTGAGTCGTACGCAAAAGATTGAGTCTTTGGCTCTCTGCACATCTTCACGCAAATACTAGGTAGCCAATCAAAGCCTCAAGCCTTGCAAATTAGCTGCATCTCTCACAGTTGTACATACAGACAACGACGGTGAAATCCGCCCGCTATCTGAACACTATCCTCCATATGAAACGACTGACTCTTAGCGCGACAGGAAAACCCGCCAGGTCACTTAATGGTAAATTATTAGCAAAAATATTACTACTAGTTTTCGGGACTTAAAGTTTGGGTGGGCGGGTTTTTAAGGTATGGCGGATTTCACCGTCGTTGTCTGTAGCGGTCTAACGAGGTACCGTAAACCACGGGTTCACTGCAACGCACGGGTAGAGTGCAACAACCCGTAAAAACACCAAAAAAAGGACTCTGTGAGATTTAAGCATAGGGGTGACACCCCACTCGGTGCAACATACTGTGTGTTTTTGACAAAAAAAGGAAAAGAAAATTTATTCATCGCATACAAGTGGCGCGTCGCTAGCCGACACGTCGGGAATCCGGAAGCGGGCACTACGGTCGCGAGGGCCGGTCGGAATCAAACCGGCCTTGATGAAGCCGTTGGTAATTACCGTGGCAGGTATCGCGTCCCAGGCTTGGGCCACAAGGCGTGACATCAGGGCTCGCTTCTCGCGCGCAGTCGCCGGGAAGGGGTGCTCGAGATGATACTGCAGGTACGCATTCCTTAAAAACGTAGCACAGTGTAAGTAAAGGACAGTATACGTATCATAAAAAACAAGTACCTACGTGATGTGGTTCTTGAAGGCCTTCATCACGGAGATGTCCATGGGTTGGCATATGCCAGTCACCCCGGGAGGCACGAACTCGACCTGCGTGCAGCATTCTTGCTGCAACGCGTACCGGACCGACGCCATCTTGTGGGTCCTCAAGCTGTCGAGAAGGAGCAGCTTACATCCGTCAACTGACGGCTTCCACACCTATAGTGAAACCAAGTGAAATTAGTAAATGCCAATACACGTATCATTCCAAAACACGTACCCTTTCAATCCAGTCCAACATGACCGTGGCGTCGCAGTACGCGTTCTTCTGCACGGTATGCTCGGCGGCCGCCGCCCCAAAAGCAGGGTTGAAGACCTCTTGAGAGACGGGACCACCGGGCATACCTGCAAAAACAACGAACGGGGGCAGCTTCTCACCCGTGGCCGACGCAGCGAGGAACACGGACACTCTAAAGCCATTAACCGCGCTTCCTACAGGTACGTTCAAAATGTAAGCACAGCGTCATAACATACTGAAAATGACAACCGTACCTTGCACAACGTCAACCGTTTGAGCGCCCACAAAGTCAACCGTGGTCCGTCCGTTCATGTCAATATAGACAGCCGTTTGGTCCATGTTGTATACGGACGTATACTTGTCCGGACCGTTAATGTAGGACAGAATCCCATCCTCCTCCACGGTACGCAGGATTGAGTGCGAAAATACATTTGCAACTTCCTGTAAACATACATAAGTTGTCAAATAGTTAGATAACGGTAAACATCCACAATTGAACAAACCCGTAACTTACCTCCATATCCGACCGTTTCTTACGGCCCTTGTGAGTAATCCGCCGCACGGTCAGCCGATTGCGCTTGAGGAAACGGCGGATAAACATCAAGCTAGCCGCCCGCGACCGTGAAGCGAAGAGGGCAGGGGCGAACTTCGAGTGCATAAGCAGTAGGCAGTTGGTAGACACACAAAGGTATCTATTTTTACGCATGTTGACAATCCATTCGAGTAGCCTACATACGTATAGCGACACAAGACAACAATTAGAAGAAGAAAAAAATAGGCATACAGCTTTTGGAAATCGTACCTCTGCTCGAGCTCAGGCTGCTGCACGTATACGTGGGCACGCGCCCGTGGGTCGGTGAAGCACCGACTGGGGCTCGAGGCAGCTATACGGTCGGCGTCCTTCTTCCAGCGGTGAAGCGTCGATCGGTCGACCCCCACAGCAGCCGCGACTGCCACCGCAGTCGTGCTTGCCGCCTCGAGTAGCTTGAGCGCCTAGGGAACAGGAAATATTAGCATAGCAGTAGGAATAACAACCTTAAAGTTAATGCGTACTCGTAGCTTCTTCTTGTTAGTGTTCTTTGGGCTTCTGGGCATGTTGCGCGCGAAAAGCAAAATAGCGGAAGTCATTTGCGCGGGCGGAGGCAGAGTTGTTGGTTCAGGGATCGAGTTGACTTTTTACGTGTAAAAACTATGGAAAAATAATAGACGAGGACTTTTTACCCCTGTTGCAATGAACCCGTGGTTTACGGTATATTGTAACGTTGAAAATACTCAAAAACTGACATGAAGGTCTATTAGGGTGTCAAGTCTCGTTTTAGGTCACAGATTTTGGATGAATCTAATTGGATAAAAGTGTACCTCAAAAACTGTGGCGTTCCTCCAACAATTTTGCTGGGGTCGAGGTGAGTTTTGTTTTGTTATCGGCAGGCAGACAAAAACCATTTCTGTGAAGCAGCAACTACGCGCCCAACACGAGCGGCAACTACACGGGCACTAATTACACGTCTAGCACAAGCAGCAGCTCCGTGGCTCAAGAAACCTACAAAGGGCGTCAAGCAGTGTGCTTTCTAGATTAATATGATTGGTAGTTATTATACGGCTAAAAGCCAAGTGTGTGAAAATCACCAAGAAAAAAACACCGAGTTTTCGGTGGATGTTGTCGCGGCCACCGCGAATCGCTGAGTTCACCCAGGTGAGTCACGAGTTTCTTTAGTAATCTAACCTCTAGTTCTTTTCCTCCTCCCGATTTCTCTGCATTTATGACGAGAATTTGAGTAATACTGTAGTAAGCTTAGGAGTTTGATGATAGGCGAAAGAAAGTCGATCATTCATAACGTAATCCAGAGCTTGCCCGTATAACGATGATTTTACAAGGCTCTTTTGAAAAAGAACATGAAACATCGATTCATCTACATGTATGTAGGTATAGGCATATAGGTAATATGTTATTTCATGTTCTTGGGGTGGAGAAAAATAAATTGGAAGATCGGTGGGTCGGTGTCCATGGTTATGGCAAACTGCTCTAGACTGCAGATACCTAGCTACAATTTGACTCTAGTGTAGAGACTACATGGAGTAAGTACCCACAGTTTTCCGAGATAGTTTTTTCGGGTTTTCTACTTTGTTCGAAGCCCATTAACCCAGAGACCCGCCCGTGAGCTCACTGATTTCGTGCGGCGGCAGCAGTGAGTTCATTCGGCACCTATTACATGATCCAAATTGTATTGCACCTAAAAGCGTTACAAATCGTGCAAACGTCACGCGAATGTTGCTTCATGTATCAGTCGCGCGAATGTCGCTTTAGTTCCATGTCGCGCGAATGTCGTTCTTTACCGGTTGGGTCAACATCCACTCTCTTTTGCATCATATATTAAAGTACATCAGTTATTACGATCTTTTAGTATGTAGAACCATGATATGGATAAGTATCAAAATTTACCAATATAGTCAGATATGCGTTTACACAGGATAGTCGACGGTTCACGAGAACCCACCTAAACTCTGGATATAAATATCCAGAGAACTGTCACGGGTCTCTAGTACTTTTGTCACGGGGCTTTAGTATCTCCCCTTGGCGATGATACATTAGCCGCACGTGGTGAGCACGGAGATGCCGTTCTGCACAGTGCTAGATGGGTATTTTCGTACTGGGCGTGCACTTCACGTTTGGAACAATCAGTTGCTTAACAACATAGTGAGAACTCAGCTTCTGTCATCGTGCTGACGGTGTTGCTTGAGCTCAACTTAAGAACGCGCCTCCCGGGAGCAAAATAGACAGCTTTCATTGCCTTTAGGGTGCGAACAAGGATTTGCTTGGGACGCAAAATTTCCCGCTCCCAAATTTTTTTTGCGTCGCTGGGAGCTGGGAGATCACAGATAGCTTCTTCATTTCTTCATGAACTCACGCCGAGTGAGCTTGTTATGATTCTTTCGCACAAGAGCTATCTGGATATGCATTCTTTTCATCCTAAGCCACTGTAGTTCTGTAGCACCAGAGCTTCAAAAAATGCATACTGAAGCGAAGTAGAATGACAGAGGTGTTTAGTTTTTTCCTCCCGGGAGATCGGGAGCGGGAACTTAAGAACGCGCCTGAGTTTGTGATAGCTGTGAGTGGAACTATGCGCTGATGTTCGCTTTAATCGCTGGTTTGGCAGCGATTTCACCTGGAATCCTCACTGTAGTCTAGCCTTCTGAAGCAGATAAAGAACCCACGACGTTCTGCGCTCGCCATTTACGCGAAGGAAGGTCAGCTGCAGGATAAGCAATGCGATACAGTCTCTAAGGAGAGCAGTGGTTCGTCAGATTGACTTAGAAAATGTATACGTTCAGTGGTTCGTCAATTTGACTTGATAAATGTATGCAATTTGCGTGCCTATTTAGGATTTCCTACGGCTTTGGTACAATTTATCACGGCATACCTATTTGAAATGCCTATCTGACATCAAAATATGCAGGTAGGCATTTTTGCCTGTTCTCAAGAGGCCTGATTATTATAAGCCCTGGTCTGACCACTGGTCATTATTATAACCCCTGATCGAGTGAATGGCTCTATCAGGACTCCTGAATCAGGAGTCCTGATAGAGCCATTCACTCGATCTATCTCCACGCTTTGTTTGAACCGAACGTAATCTATCCAGGATACATTTACACTTCCTCGTTGTATGGTGTCACTGCGGAAGCAGAGCCCAAGATGAATAGAGAATCCATATGCAACGCGTCACCTCAGATGTGTCCGCCGGGTCTTATCACAACATGCCCATCGGTTATTCTCCAACCAGTGCCCAAGCATCACAAGCTCTTCGCCATCACGAACTTCAGTTGCTTCTCGACACCATGCGCTTCAGCTTCTTGTTGGCACTTGTGGTCGCTACATTTGCTGTAACCTGCTTTCATGACGCCAGCGCCAAGGAAGCCGTCGAGATCAAGACGTTCAAAGAAATGTGGCAGAAGACCCTCCCGAAGGTCAAGTCTGTGAATGCCTTTGAGAACGCAGGCAAGATCAGGGGTGAGGCAAAGGCCGCTGCGGCGAAAGCTTCTGCTGCCGCGAGAAAGAACTGGGACAACGTCATTACCAAACTCCAGGCGGGAGGGAAGCTCAAAACTCTGGATACGTCCAAAAAGGAATGGCAAACTGCTTTCACGAAGGCGGAGCAAGCCGGCCAGCTTCAGGGCGCATCCAAGGAGCAGGTTGTCAAGGTCACGGAGGACGCTGCACAGGCAATGGCGAAGAACCCCAGCAAGTGGCGTTATGTCAAGAAGGCTCTGGAGATTACGTTTGGTGCGGTACTTACGGCTCTCATCGTCGTCGGTTTGAACTCGATGTTTTCTTAGATTCCCCACAAGTCAACAAGGGGGCTGAGCTCTCAATAATACTGGTACACGATGGTGTTTTGCTCGATGTTGGACTCGCCATCACAACTTCAAATGAAGACTTTTCTTACGATTCCCGACAGAGGTCGAACACCGCATGTTACGGTTGAATCACACCCAGCATATAACACACACCAAAATGTGGACTTTGTTGGGTTTCTTTGCAGGCCTCTCTATTTGAGGTATCATACCTCATTCCCTCGATTAGCTTAACCCCAACGATTTTTTTATTAAAATCCAGAGAACTTAAAGACAAACTCGAAAAAACGGCATGCCCAGAGTGACCATTTTGCTTGAGCTGCAGAACGAAGGCAGAGCAACTTGAGCACATACTGATGCTTGCATCATGTAGACCAAATACAGATCTTTCTACCGATACTTGCAATAGCTTCATACCTGCTAGGTTGGGGTCAAGCGAGCTGCCTCAAATTTGGTCCTTATTTTTATCCTTAAAAAAATCTGATTGGGGTTAATGGAGGTATGCCACGGCAAGTTAAGTGAGGTACGGTGAGGTCCAGGTGCAACGAAAGCGAAATTAAGAAGAATCTAGCTATCCGCTATGGCTAGTGCATTCAATTGCGTGAACTGCTTCGAGTGCAGAATGCCTTCAAGCGAGAAATCGGTGAGCGACTGCCGGTACTCGTCGCGTTCCCAACCAATGACAGAGAAATCCGACTCCACTGAAGCCTTGTTGGGGAAAGTTGTTGCCAATGCTCCACAAAACCGCTGAAGCACTCAATATCGCCCTCCAAACTCTTGCCAACCTTCTTCGAACTGTGTTGCTGTCACTGCACGCCTAAAGGTTATTTAGAAGCACAGTATCCAAGCAGCGAAGGACGGTCGCTGCACCTCTCACCGCGATCGACTTTAATGTCCTCGAACCTAGGCAAAGTGTCGTTCGTGTCCAAGTTCGACGTGATCGATGACGAGGCCGTGAGAATTCTGGCGGACCCGAGAATGACTGCAAGCGAATTCATTGAGAGGAGGTCAAGAGGTTATCGACACCACGGACATGGTGCCGGTGTCGTTGCTCGGATCTTCGGGCAAGTACAGCGCCACACGTACGAGCTCGCCCAGCAAGAACGCAGACAGCAGCAAGAGAAGCTCGGGAAGTGGCACCGGGTGGTCCCCGCTAAGCTCCAAAACCTCGCCCCGGTTCCTCGATCAGTGTCTTACCGAGCAGGAGTTATTGCTGCGACGCATGATGCTTTCGACCAGCGGCGGCCTACGACGCCCGAACAGCACGAATCCAGGAAGCGGGTGCAATACCGGCGCTGTGCAGTCGACGAGGACGCGCCCCGACGTTACTCTCTATGAGGGCTACTGTGGTAGCACACACGAAGTCCTGTCTTAGGCGCTTGCTCTCCGAAAGTCTTGGGCTTCAGAAAGTTGAGGATACGTGAGCTGAGGCTCTTGCAATGCGACTACGCTAGGAGAAGCACACCGAACGAATAGACTCGCAGAGCCAAATCGCGATTCTAACAACATCGCGATTTGGCTGTGCGAGAGCGCACGGATTGAAGTCAAGCGTTCCTCCGCGGGGGTGTGAACAAAAAAACGGCTTGATTCCAGCCATTAGGGACCGCAGCGCTGCAATCTCGGCGTCGATCTCAAGCATGGTGCCGCGACAAATAAGCCATCCAGCGCTGCAGATAGGGGGTCGGACCGACGGAGACTGTAACCGAGGCAAGCGACCCCATCCACACAAAGCTTGAACCGGCTTCCGTGATTGCCGTACATGAACTCGTGTCCAGGCTGAAACAGGGTCAGCAAGTCCTGGAGCATGTTGTGCTTGAACGCGCTCAACGAGCTGGCTGGTTGAGGCGCCAAATTCGGTTGTGATTCACCGGGAAGCGTGGAATCGGGCGATATATCAACTTTTAGACTTACCGGGAGAACGTGCTCAGCACTCGAGACTGTCTTCCGGCCATCTTAACTGAAAGGCTCAACCTTACCGTTTAACGGAAGTGAAAAACACGTACCGGTAGGCTCGTACCAGAAAAGTTTTGTGAATCACACTACGTATATTTCACTACCGTTTTTCTAAAAAAACGGCCTTCTGAAAGCCTCTATTGTGCCTCAGAGGTCCGCCAATACAATAAAAAATTGGATTGTTCGGAGTACGATCCAATAGGGGGTTTCAAAGTACACATTAATGAGGTTCATCTTTTGGCAAAAATCAGACTGATCTTTCAACCAACTGTACCAACACTTGAACATTGAAACGTCCTAAAAATTAGAGTTCGACGCTATCCCGCCCCGCGCACGTTGGACGGCTTGCTGGTGCCGAAGGCCGCCGCCGCCAGCTCATCCGCAGCGAGGCCAGAGCCACCACCGTCAGCTGCGAGACTAGAGCCACTACCGCCAGCAGCGAGTTGGTCGGCAGCAAGGAGGTTACGCCATAACCGTTACGGTATGACTGTGGGGTAGTCTAAATGGATCCCAACACGTGCATGGCATAGGTGGCTTAGTTGTCGAGCGCAAAACCCAGCAGGGGGAGCATTCGCATGTATTTCGACCTTTATCGCTACAGTACAACCTTTACAGCAAAATAAATAGGCGAGCACCTAAGTCACAGTTCACACGTCCTCATCGACCTCAAACACCGAGGGGTCGAAGCACACGGCCGGCTGATCAGCTGGTGATAGCGTGAGCCAGTATCCTTCGCGGCCGTAGACGCCGTCCAGCAGCACCAGATCCTGGAGCAGCCAATTGCAGAGTCCAGCAGCTGCGGCTCTTCCTGCTGCTTGGCGCGCGCCGCCTCCTTCATGGCCAAGTGGGCGCTGAGCTGGGCGCACTGACGCGACTTCTTGTGCGTACGGGGACGCCTGCCGCCGGCGGGCTCGGCGTCCACGCTGACCTGCACGCGCGCCTTGCGCGGCTTGGAGGGGGACGGGGGCGTCGCCTGCGGGGAGGCGGTGGCGGCGCCGGGGCGAGTGGCCATGATAGCGTGAAGAGGGGGCACACATGATAATAAACGTAAATACGTACTTCGAAGTATTTCGTAAGAACAAATCCGTAAAAACGCGAAAAATGAGCTGGCAAAAAATTACTCCAAACGATGCGTCTCGGAAGGCTCATCTTTTGTGCGAGCAAATCCTGTTTTTTCGCAAAAGATTTTCCTCATCGATGCGAGCTTTGAAACCCCCTATTAACAAAGATTTCAATATGAAGCGAAACAATAATAAATATTGCCGCAATTTTCATATTATTGGTACCGCCGACTCATACAAACTCCAAGTGACCCGCACATCGTCTAAAACTCCAAGCGACCCGTACAATTGCCTTACCAAAAAGGTACACGCAATTTGATGATTGCTCTATTGAGGGCTTGTGCTACCGAAATGCTCAGCGTCTAGAAGGCCAGACACTAGAACACTTGATCACGAACTTGCTAGTCCAAGAGAAAAAATCGCTAGGTGACAACTCCTCTTGGTTAGACAATACTATATTAGTTTCAGTATGACCGGGATACAAACCAGGTTTGTATCCGTTTGACAAACCTACCAAGGATATCACCTTGTGGTATATCAGCCGCAGGCTGTCACTTTGGACGAGGACATCCAACTCAGCCAACAAAATGCTGCATAGTAGTCGTTGTCTTCGCATATATAACATCCACATCCATTCCGATCTCTTTTTTTCATATTTAGTGCCAATAATTGGGTCAATATTATATTGTATTGGAATCGGGGCTTCTCAATAGTAAATATTTATATTGGAAAACCCAATAATTTATTGAATTGCAATATTTTATTCCGACCTCTGTTGTGCCTCTGGAAAAAAAATATAGTTGCGTTTTTTCTCGGAAAAAAAATACTTCTGATGTACGCTTTTGTTGCCATCATCAACAAAGGTGGAGCGCTTAAAGCGCCGCTCTTTCGCAGACCCCGGCAGGTTGTAACGTTAAGCTTAACGTTTTCTTTCCGCGACATTTCCCTCCATAGCTCATTTAACTCAGTACTTCGGTCTGACAGCTGCAGCAAATCTAAAGCGTGGTAAATTACTGATCGGGGGATGCCGGGGCCCCCGGCCCCGGGCCGGGCCCGGGGGCGCCTATACCGTACCAGGGTACTGTACATTGTGTACAGTGTACAGTACAAGTATTGTGTGCGAGGGTCGCCGACCAACAATTGGCAAAATCGGCCTGGTCGGACCAGGTACCTTCATACACATGACCATGATGGCTCGGTGACGACTCGGCAGGACGGTCGAGGTCCATGCAACGCAGATTTCAATACCTTGCTGGAAGTTGCTGCATCTCACGGGTATCTTGATGTCGTCAAGTGGTCATTTCTGCGGGGTACCGATTGGAGCACTCTGGGAGGTTGGGCAGGTCAACTCGAGGTTACTATGCCAAGGCTTGGTCTTATCAACACGCGAGCCTTAAGGCATACCATATACCGGTAATAAATGCAGATCGTGTTTCTCTGTGGGTCGGAAATTAATCTTGGAGGACAGTACCGGTACTGCAGCTAGTGGTATCTATCGCGTTACCGCGTCAAGAACCCCCAGCAATGGCAAATTGCCATTGGCAATCGAAACGACAGCACAACTTAGAGTTGGATTATTATCCCACTCCTTTGCCCGGGTCCTTCCTCACCTCGGACTTGCCTTGGCGAGACATTAAAATACAGTACAGTAACTCTTTAATAAACGATTCGTTAATTTTTAAACGGAAATATACAGCCCATTGTTTTTTCTTGCTTCATCAAAGCCATAACTTTTTAAAGGTTTACTTTAAACTTTTATAAAAATAGGTACAAAATCAAATCCCAAGATCCTAGAAACCGTGATTTGCTGCCTGCGCATATGCTCTATGCTAGTGCACAAGATGTGTTCTCACCAGTATCTGTGCTCCTAGAGGTTTCATTGTGCGATCGACTCCGTAGAGAGACAATAACTTCCCCGACTACCATGCGTCTCAGCCAGTTCCTCCTACTGGTGCTTGTCACCTTCTCGGTTTGCTGCAGCACCCTTACGTCCGCTGAAGACCACGTCCAGATGAAGAATTCGGCCACGGACATGCAGCAAGCCAGCACTCGTCACCTTAAGGGCAGCAAGACCACAACCGACATGACCCCTGCGGACGAAGAGCGATTCACTCCCAACTTTGGGCAGTACCTGGGCGTTTTCAAGCTTCCCAGTTTCTCAAAACTCCCCGTTTTCAAGCAGCTCGCTGTGCTGAAGCAAAAATTCGGCAAGGGGGCTGATGGCGCGGTGAAGGCGTGGTTTAAGTTCCTTCGTAATAGAAACCCGAAGGCCAACATGTAGGATGTGAGACGAAATACAGCACAACTTATACTGAAGTACTGATATTGAAGGAGTATGCTTGACCCTTGGCTGAGGCGATAGCGTAAAATATCTCTTTTACGCTTCAGGTTCAGACACACTGAATTTGCTCGTGAAGTATACTACGTAGTATTTCGTGTCACTCTCGTAGCACGCAGTCGTGTATTCCTTCGAAGTAGCTACATGTATCTCGATATGATGATCTCATACTAGTACTGTGGTGTTAAAGCACTTCTACTACGACATTACGGGACAGAGCCTTCCTTCAAAAGAAAGGATTCTTGACTAAGCAACTACTACAGTAGAAGTATTATCTAAATGACCAAGCATTAGCGCAACGAATGAGGACACATTATCATAATATGATTTTTTTTATATAAGCTTAGGCTAATATTAATATTGTCTTCTACCGGTATATTATACCGGTAGAAGACAATATTAATATTAGCCTATATAAAAAAAACACGAGTTATCGCCACAAATCGAAATGGGTTCAGAAAAAACACGAAACTGGTCGTCGGCCTTAGGCTAATATTAATATTGTCTTCTACCGGTATATTATACCGGTAGAAGACAATATTAATATTAGCCTATATAAAAAAAACACCAACGGGAAGGCACAAATGCCAATAATTTACAAGTTAACAAGCTAGGAGGTACATGTAAAGCTAGGAGGTACATGTATTAATACTATGCATTAATAAGGGTCGTATCAATAATGTATGAGCTAACTGAGCTGCAACCTGGCAAAGCAACACGTTCCTCGATGTGGGAGGCTGTCAAAGTTGAGCATCTCCGACGAGCTGATGCCTTACTCAAGAATATGGAAGTCGCTCAGAAAGCTGTCCCGTACATTGTAGACCACACAGAATAAGGGTTGCTCCCCCGCTAAGGACTGAAAGTCCTCACTTCGGCTTTTATCAAGTTCCCCACAAGTGTACACAAGCATCTCCGGGCATTCTTCCTCCTCCAAGACATCGGCATCTCCACTCTGTCATCCGCTGTCCTAAATTAGGACTCCTACACTGTAGGCTACAGGTCCGAGCCAAACCACTGCATACTGTACAGATACCGCCCACTAAGTTGTACAGTGGTACTCTTTTAGTTCCTACAGTATATTATATGTGTTCAGAATATACGGTATTACAGATGGTTGACATTGACGTTTACGTGTAGTTATCCGAGTTTTGTCCTTCTTGATGCCCTTGGTGTTGGGCTTGCAGATGCCCCGCGACTTCGCTGCACGGTAGAAGAGGCCAGACTCATCCATGTTCCAGATGCCGGGCAAGGCATAGTGCCTCGTGATGTCTTGCATCGCCAGCCGCCCTTCTTCAACGGCTGCAAGATCCACGGACCCTGCCTCGCCGTGCGTCTCGCGAAAGCGGAGGTCGTGGCACTTCATAAAGCGAGTCAGAACAGCTTGAGAGGAGGGGGGTTCGTGATAGACGCCACTTGCCCTTCGTTTGCTTCGTTGTGCAGGTCATGGCGGGCTGCGGGGGGGGGTCGCAGGGCTCTGTTTGAATTGTGAAAGATCCCTCTGGGCGGGAAAACTGGACTTTCCTCCTAAAAGCGATAAGGCTTCATTACCGATTTTGAGGGTGTATAGACTGACTGTGTGTACAACTTAGTGGGCGGTATCTGTACCTTGCTTAGTTTTCATCTGTTCCATCATGAGATCGTGTGGAGTCGACGGCCGTTCACCATTGCTCCTAATTGGCTCCAGTCCTCGTGACGTGTACTATTATGCCCAATCATAGGGTCTTTCCGGCGGGAACCAGACCATTTCAGGACAAAAAACACATTGCAAGTCTGTATTATGCCAGGTTACTTGGCAAAATTATGCTGCACAAAGCTGTTCGGACCGAAATCTCACCGGCCGACCCTCGGACGGTGAGATTTCAGATGTACGGAACCCTCCCATCTCCGTCTACCGAAACCTTCTGCAGCCGTTCATTTCCTGTTTAGCCTTCAACAACGCGCACCTGTATCAGCCTGGTCGCTGAAAGGATGAGTCGGGGCTACTTTCTACTTCTAGTTGCTGCTATCCTCGTCGCATGGAGCGATGGTTTTGCCAACGCTCAGCAGACCAACCGCTTCGAGATCAGTACCAGCTTATTCAACGATGTTGACACGCATCGCGGCCTCAAGCATAGCGAGAAGATCACCAAGGCCGAGATCAAATCAGCTATCAAAGAGAGAATGTCCGATCCCGATGTGAAGCTGGCTGCCGGCGAGTTGCGGTCCATGCTTCGGAAGAATCCAGAACTAGGCAAGGCGTTGAAGAAGAACCAAGTCGTGGAGGACCGCGGATTTAACCTCCAGAACCCCGCTGTTGTGAAGGAATTGAAGCTTGTCGGAGCCATCGCGGTGTTCGTTGTTGGCAGTTATGTACTTGCTAGAATTATCGGGCAGCATACCTAGCTAGCATCATGCACCACATACCGGTAGAGTACTTAGCAGGACTTATAGAGACAGCCGATCATTGCTGCGTAAAATATCAATTCGAGAGTTTAATGTGGACGTTGGAACGTGTAGTGGTGGTAGTACGCAGGTCCCGAAAATATTGTGAGTTTCCAGTAATACAGTAAAGAAATGATATTCATGATGAAGAACACTTATCGTCCCGCGCTCTGCCTGTGAACAATTGTCTAGTACTGTACATGTACTTCGAAGTACTACTGAAATACTACTACCGGTAGCGTAGTAATAGGTTGCCTGAAAAATAAACAAAGTTTGGACGAAATGTTAGTCCAACCGAACGATCGCAAACGTGGAGACCGCAAAGAGTCGTGGCCTCAGGTAAGTTATATTCATAGATAGAAACAGTCCTGCCATGTACTGGTATGCTGTTTGTACACCTCTAAATCCAAAACTTGGTCAGATAAACTTGTGATTTTGCAATTTACTCGAAGCACGAAATATAATCGTCTCGTCTGCCTGGTGAAGCTTAGTCCCTCAGCCACTGAGTCAGTGAGGGTCCCTCACAATATCGCGTCAAAACAATCAGTCACATGATAAATTGGAGTATGAAGATGCCTACCGAGTGACTCATCATACACGTTGGTTGTTTTAAGCACTTTGCTTGGCCGTAAACTCTAGCGTCCTGAGCAAAGCTGTTCGGGTTGCCTTCGTATCCTGTTCTTCTTCTAAGTCGGTATCAGTAGTTGCAGTAGTTTGGCTTCTGGCAGTACCGTAGTGTCATCAGCAGAAGAGCAAGCGCCACTGGTTCTTCTGGAAGGCCTCTTTTAAACTCAGTTTCCCGATCAACGTAGTTGAAAGTAAAATTGCTGGAACCACATGTATGGCCTGTTCCCCGCTAACGAAAAACATCCCCGGAAATAACCTCAGCGCTTGCATGCATTTAACGTTATCACATGTAGTTAGTCGTGGTCAAGCTTCAAGTCAAGTCTCCGCGTGGGGGTTATGAGTGTTATCTATGGTACCCGCATAACAGAACTCATAGTTCGCAGATATCTCATAGTTCGCACTTGGGCTGACAGTACAAATCACACAGTAAAAAGTACAATTCAATACAAATTCTAAGTGAACTAGTATTTTTGGTCTTTCCGTGTAGCTATAGCTTATACAAAGAATGCACAAGTCAATGTTTCTGGGGTACGAATTATGAGTTCTGTTATGCGGTAAGGTGATGCAGGACCCGAGTTCTGTATATGTCGAAGCTGAAGAACGTACATGTATTGATAATCACAGTGGACGCTGAGCACGTTGTATTTTGCTAGAGAATGTTATCTGGGTATCCAGCAACTTTGAAAGATGCTAAGTCGTGGACAGCACGCAATGGTTCTCGTGGAAAAGTGCTTCTGTGTGCACACAAGCCAGAAACAAGTCATCTCAGTAGAGTACAGACAACGACGGAAAAAGCCCCGTAACGAAAAAATCCGCGTCATGTTTCGCTTATGCACATTTACACACTTTATGTACTGAGTCTAATCAAACAGAGTACAGACAACGACGGAAAAAGCCCCGTAACGAAAAAACCCGCGTCATGTTTCGATTATGCACATTTACCCACTTTATGTACTGAATATAATCAAACGGAGTACATTTGGTGCGGTTTAGCCAATCAGAACTGTGCATTGTACATGGTCCCTGTCCATACCACTGTAATAATTTAGCAAGTGGCGCGGGTTTTATCGTCGTTGTCTGTACTTTTGGTGCAGTTCAGCCAATCATAACTGCGCATTGTACATGGTGCCTTTCCATACCACTGTAATAATTTAGCAAGTGGCGCGGCTTTTATCGTCGTTGTCTGTACATACATTGTAGAAAAAAATGGGATCCCATCTCACAAAAGTTTCCTGGGTAGGCAGCACACAACGGGGAATGCTAAGGAGGGCCCTCATCGGGAGGGCCCTCGTTACAGATGGGGCATTTGGGTAAACAGATGACAGTAGCTAACGCCCCAAATGGGCAACCTGTAAACCCAAAAATGTTGACCCACGTTGGCTGTTGTGGGTCAACCGCATCCACCGCGGGTATTGACCCGATATCTTTGTTAGAGGTCAACTACGCCATTGACCCGGTTTCAGCGTTGAGGGTCAACGAACATCGTCGTGGGTGACCCACAAACGTTGACCCGATGTTACTGTTTCGTGTCAACTAGGTAGTTGCTTTGAGAGAAAACGTTATATTCACTTACTCTAGCCAACAACTGAACTAATGCCTGATCAGAAGCCAACACCCTTTGTCGGCTTTACTTGTGGTTCAGCGATAGCATTGACAAACAACGGAACAGACGTTGCGTAATTCTCAATATTGTGGCATCATTTTTAAATATTAAAAGGATAAAACAAACAACTAACGAAGTGGTCCAGACATGTAGTAAACATTAAATATGGCTGAGTCTGCATAACTATAATTCATTGTAGTAAGTGATATTCTGCTCTTACTTCCTAGCTGTGCGATTACAATGGGCGGACACTTGAGAAGCCTTCGTTAGCAGATACAAATGCCTACTACTGAGAAGTAGGCTAAAACAATTTGCAGCAATAGCCACTTGTCACGACCGGCCTGTTGCGTTGCTCGGGAAAACCTGCGCTGCCACGCAACGAAGCCACCTCATTCAGACACTTATCTAGAAATGAGACTACAAACGAGATAAAGCCGAGAGAAGTAGTAGCTTCCTAGCGCTTGCACGCGATACGACGAGCGATCTACGCAAGACAATATCTATAAAACACCCACTCCCATTGATGCTTGTTATGTTCTCAACATACACGTATTATATTATATGTTGAGAACAACATGACTCTAATGTTGATGTTGCCACTTTTTGGAGCTCAGCCGATACGATCGATACGGTTAGACGATAGTTCATTTGCATTAGTTTGCGACCATCATTTAGACAGAGTGGAATTTACAGTTAATGATAAGCGAGATGAGATCAGAATCACAACTCTGTTAGCGTTTATTCTAATATCTCCACAACAACAAATTATTTGCTGAGCTCTTTTAAAAAATGTAACAGAAGTTAACATTATTCGGTCGACTACTATATTTATGAAAGCACCCACAACTATGAAATCAGGTCAATGAATTGTTGACCCTCAACGATGAAACCGGGTCAATGGCGTAGTTGACCCCTAACAAAGAAGTCGGGTCAATACCCGCGGTGGATGCGGTTGACCCACAACAGCCAACGTGGGTCAACATTTTTGGGTTTACAGGTTGCCCATTTGGGGCGTTAGCTACTGTCATCTGTTTACCCAAATGCCCCATCTGTAACGAGAGCCCTCCCGATGAGGGCCCTCCTTAGCGTTCCCCCACACAACGTCCCGCAGAGCGAAGAATCGCGTTAGAGCACCTTTAGTACAACGTCACGAAAGTGGATAAAGGCGCCTAAAGCACCTTTAACCCATCTACCTTCCAGTTCTAGACAGAAGGGGTGAAATGAATGTTCTGGGGGTTGCACCCCCAGACCCCCGCGATAGAAAAACTAACTACTGGACAGGGCAACGGGTCCGCTCGCTGGAATGCTCGGCGCTGGGCCCGCCTCCGCAAATACCGCGCGGCCCTGCTTCGCGGGCACCCCGCGCGGGTTTGCTGCGTCTACGCGACCTCGCAACCGCTCACTACCGCAACCAGCGATGCCATCCATCCCCCATACAAAAACTACATGATTTCATAAAGGCGCTTTACGATAAAGCACCATAAGGTGTGGGTCACATACAGATGATGTGGACCACATGAGGAGGGATGACATCCCCACTAGGTGTCTTTGAAATCGGGTCTGCAAGGAGGGTCGCTCTAGACTCGAGGCCATATCTCAGCAAGGAAGGAGCGTTTGGCTGTGCTGTTTGGTGCGTTAGATGGGCGTGACACATGCTAATAGACTTAGTCGCGCGAAACCGCAGGGTATCCGTGTCATTCCCCGTGAAGCGGCGCCAACCAAACGCTGGTTTTGGACTTTGAAAATCAAAGGCGACAACCTAAGGTATTCCCATCCTGCGTAGAAGGGCCTCAATAACGCGCAGAAATGATTCATGGGTTAAAGGTGCTTTAGGCGCCTTTAAGACCTCTGTCGTGGCGTTGTATTAAAGGCGCTTGACCGACATCGCAGAGCGAATGTCCCCGCTGCAAGCCGTTCATTTCGCGATTTGATCTGGTCTGCGCAAGTCCTCGATATCCGTCCGGGACACATTTCCGGCCGGGACACATTTCCGGCCAAGCCAATCCCATGTTAAGTGACAATTTTTGAGCAGCCGCCATGTGTCTAAAACAAGCAGTTTGATTGGATAGTTCGAACCGTTGGCTTAGCGCGCATTTTCTCTTTCGTTTGATGTATGATACGACCCGGTTCGCGCCATTTTGCGTTGGCTATGACTGCGATTACAGCAGAGAAAAGGGAGAAATACAAGCGCGGCATTCAGCTTGTTGGAGATGGGATGCCTATTCGGAAAGCAGCGACTATACTTGGCTTGCCGTACGAGAATTGGCGCGTTCGAGTAACTGGCGTCGTTCCAGTGGCGTGTCGAACTGGACCGATGCTCACGTACCTGTCCGACGGAGCTGAAGGTCTGCTCGAAGTCATCGAGCACCGGGCATCTCGCGGGTTTTGTGTTGGGTTCGCTGAGCTACGATTTCTTATCCACCAGGCTGCTATTGTATCCGCACACCGACAAGTTCCAAAGACGTTTCCGGATCGCAAATTCGTTTGCAGGTGGATCAAGAAATACTCAGACAACATATCATTCCGCAAGGCAAGGATACTCGAAGGCAAACAGGCAGAGGCCTCTACAGAGGAAGTAGTGCGCTATTACTTTGGAAATCTAGAGCAAGCGAAATGCTATATTAGCTTTTAAGAAGGTGGGGATTTACCCCCTGTCTGTTGACGTGATGTTAGCAGGGCTGGTTGGTAATAAGCCCTGTATCAAGAAGCAGTCGCTCCTACACCACACTGTAGTTGTACCTCATGCTGAAGTTGTTCGAGTGAGAAATTTTCAGGGGGCGTGCTGTTGACGCACGCAGAAATGCTGGCTGCTCTAGAGCGGAAAAAGACCGCCAAAGCTGATAAGGAGCGCGCCAAGAAACGAAAAGCGGAGGAGAAAGCTTGCGCTATAGTGGAGAAGGAACGCGCCAAGAATGCATTATCACGGAGGAAAGCCCTGGAGAAAGCTGAGCGGGACCACTCCAAGGCTAAACAAGCTGAAGCCAAAGCACATGCGAAGGTGGACCGTGAAAGGGAGAAAGAGGAGCGGCGCCTCATGCGGCTTCAAGATAAGAAGCCTCGCAAGAAGCGCAAGACGGGCATCGTTGCTTGGGTCGACGTGTAGCACACTAGGTTTTTGTATGGGGCAGGAGTGACCGGAAATATGGTACATGACAATGCGCTAGCAGTCTTTCAATCTTGCTTTTTGTATAGTCTCTTAGGTGGCCGGAAATGTGTCCCAGACGGATACCCCACGACTCCCTGACCCCGTCGAGATAATTCACATCATCCATGCGTGTGAGCTTCATGTGCCTCGTACTGCTGGTGGCAGCCACCGTTGTTGCCAGCACCAACGCCGTCCAGGTCAACAATGCCGCAGCCGACTCGAACCCCAGCACCGGTCGCTACCTCAAGGGCAGCAAGAAACTGGTCGAAGAGGACGAAGAGCGCGGGATTCCCAGCTACGCTCAGCTGAAGGCCTTCTTCCAAAAACTCCCGAACAAGATCGGCGGCAAGCACCTCAAGTGGGTCCAGACGTACAGGGCCAGACACCCGGAATTCCGCAAAGCCAACATGTAGACAAGTCAGACTGACAGACAGCGCCGTCGCGCATAATCAACTTTATTTCGTACGAACCAATCACGACACAGCTCAACGCCATTGTTCATCCTCATTCTCCCTTTTTTCATCCGAGTGCGTGTAGATCGATGGTGGACTACGACGATGTCGAGACGGAGTATCGCGAGTTACGGAGACGTCGGAGCAGTTCACGCCGCCCACTTCTTGCCAAAATTGGGGACTTGCATGTCTGGACACTGAAGGAGAGGCTGCAGGCTTTCCTGGACGGGTATGGAAGGAGGGGTGTATTTTGGGGTATCGGGGTGTGATTTTGTTTTTCGCTGATGTGTTTTATTGCAGTCCTGCAGGTGTTACGATCGAAGGTGTCAACGTACTGTTGAGTTTGGTGCTCGTGGCGGTTGCCATTGCCGATGTAAGGCTTCGCGGCAAGTTGGTTCTCTTTGCACTTGTATTCATGTCATTTATTTATTTATTGGTGTACCGGTATACGCAGACATACTATGATCCGGCACTCGGTCACGACAGTGACACGTACCAGATCTTCGAAGTCGTGTGCACAGCTCTCTTCGCAGCAGACTACGTAAGTTACCGCACTGTTGGCATACCAGAATGGCTCCGGAATTTATGATCTCACATCCATTTCATGCGATGTCCTTCCAAGGTCATGCACCTGTACGCCGCTCAGAATCGCCTTAGCTACTTCATTTCACCGGTCGGCATCGTCGACTTCATCACCATTGTGCCCACGCTCCTGACGGTAGGGGCAAATCTGCGGCGCAATCTCAATTCAATCTGAGCTGGTTCATCTCATTGTTGCGTTTACACTCTGCAGCTCGCTATAAAACGGTTGACGTTGAACAGTGTACTGCCAATACTGCGCATTGCACGTATTTTCAGGATTTTAGCTGTGCTGAGGCTTTACCGAGTCATGCAGTCTCACCGAGGCTTTGAATACCGACTCAGCGTGCTGATATTTCTCCTGCTGAGCCTCATCCTGGTAGCTGCCGGCGTGTTCCAGATACTTGAAGAAAGCTACTACACTGACCAGGGCCTTGATCCCCTCGAGTTTCACCAAGCCATGTACTTCGTTTTCGTCACTCTATCTACTGTTGGGTATGGAGATATCTCACCACACACTACGGCAGGTAAAGCAGATTTTAGCGCTTTACAGGCCACCTTCTGGATCTCACTGTGCTTGCTACTCGCTGTTTTAGGTCAGTTCTTCGTGATTTTTATCATTGCCGTGGTCGTGACGGTGATCCCGAGAGAAATAACGCGCCTCATCGAGCTCTCAGCGTTGCAACACGACTACACGCACAGCTATTCACTACGCCGACGAAGTATTCACAACGGCGGGCATGTCGTAGTTACAGGCCACGTTCGCTTGGAGAACGCTTCAGCGTTTCTGAAAGAGTTCTACCGTCCTCGTCAAGGTCGCGTCAACATGGATGTCGTCTTTCTGGCTGACCACGTGCCATCGTCAGGCTTGCAGGCGTTGCTGCTCAACGTTCGCTACAGGCGTCGCACAACTTACTTAAAGGGGAACCTGCTGCACGATCGAGATGCCAAACGCGCTCATATTGCAGAGGCTGCAGCAGTGTTTATCCTGGCAAACAAAAGTGATCCACGTCAAGTGGAGGCCACAGACGCGCTATCCATTCTGCAAGCATTGGCCATCGACAAATTTCGTGTTCGCGCTTGTAAAGAGTACCAGCAACAGTTTGCGCAGCGTTCGGGTGGGGATAATGACGGTGAAAATGGCAGTAGCTATTGCAATGACGACGGGTACAGCATGTCTAACGAGGAAGACGAAGACAAACAGAGATTGCAAGAAGCGCACTCACGTTCTATTCGCTGCTTTACGGAGATACTCTCGTTGAAACAGGCCCGTGGCTTGCGAACAATTACTGGAGTAGAAGTCGCGCTCAACACTTCACAACTCAGAACTGCGATCCTGGCCCGAAATGTGGTTTGTCCCGGCGCCACAGCGCTGTTACTCAATCTCATTTACTCGCCAACAGAGCACCACTTGGTGGAAGCTCGTCGTTCCCGCACTCCATGGGTAGCTGAGTACGCTGCTGGTCTTCAGAATTTGCTGTTTCCAGTTCTGCTTCCTGCGTACTTTGACGGAGTTTTGTTCGAGCACGCGGCTGAGACGATGTACCTTCAGTACGTGACACATTCTCTCCATTGCCGATTGTGTTGTTCTCTTACGCTTTCGTTTTTTTCATGTCAGGTTTCACGTCATGTTGATTGCGCTGTACGACCGGTCAGCGATGCAGCGGGGAGAGAAGAGCATTCGCTTGTGTCCGTTTGGAGAGCGCCTTGAGGAAAAGTGAGTCGCGTTTGTGAGCCGAGCTTGTTAGAGAGTATGCTCTGACACTCGTATCCCTTATGTTGTTTAGCGACCTGGTATTCGTGATCGCACCAAGTTCATCGATTGCTAAGCAAGCCGTTGATTCACTTCGAGAAGTTGAGTGCTACCAGAATTCGCCTCCCGAGAACGCCTCCTTCTCTTGTCCAATGCTTCCTGTCCACGGTCCAGCGTTGACGGTGGTCCCTGGTAATGACCCATCCCGTGAAGAGTCTGCACCTGTTCTCGTATTTTCCTCAGACTCGGTTCTGGATCGGCAATCGATGAATAACGACGTTGGTCCTATCGCTCTGGACGTCCATGCGTTCTCGGACTCGCAAAGTGAAGCAGTGGATACCCTCGCTTCTTCGCCGACAACAATTGCGTCTTCAGATGCCTCCACAGTCACGTCTTCAGAGTTTTCGTCTCCCCCGGTCGTCCAAAAACGCCAGCGATTGGGTTTTCAGCGAAGGGTGAACAACAAGCCAATGTCATGCAGTACGAGCTCGTCACTGGATTCTGCTACACGGCAGAAGTTGTTCGACCACATCCTCATTTGTGGGCCGTTCGACCAGGGGCAGCAACTCGCGAGCTACCTAAATGAGCTTTTCACCCATGAAACTTCAGTAGCGACCGAAAAAGAGGGCACTGAGCAGAGACCGAGTATTGTTTTGCTGGTCAAGACCTTGCCGAGTGCCGAGGAACTCGAAGGTTTGCCCCGCGCGCTGCCTACGAACGTTTTCGTCGAGCGCGGGATGTCTGAGAACGTGGAGGACTTGCTGCGCGTCCGAGCGTACGAGGCTCGTTGCGTGTTGCTTCTGCCCGGTGTTTGGGATGCAGACAGTGTGGATTTCACCTCCGACGACTTCTGCTCGCACCTCGACGACTACCAAGTGATCTTGTCGACGCTGGCGCTGCGTACGATGGAGGAACTTTACCGCGAGCATCTCCAGCAACAACCAGCAGAGACTCGCTCTGTGAGAAGTAGACTCAGTCTGGATGGGTGCTCGGTCGTGAGGTCACACAGCAGCATCAAATACTTCGCCTACAAGAGTCACGCAGGGATTCGAGCCCCAGAAGACACGCAGAGCACGCGCAGTGACGACGATGAAGATTCCATTGCAGCGGTCTCCGATGTCCCACGTAACGAGTACGAGAACGAGCGACTTCATGACCATCGAAGACGACGATGGAGCCCTCTGAAGCATCTTCGACGCCCCTCTTCAGCTCTAGTTGACTACCTGTCGTCTCCCTGCTTCTCACCAACGTACGCGGCTGGCGAAGTGTTCGTGGACTGCGTCTTGGACACGCTACTATGCCAGTCGTTCTTCAACCCGTACGTGGTGGACCTGGTTCGAGCTCTGGCTGGCGACTACTATTCCGACGAGACTCGGTCCAGCCCGCACGCGACTTTCAAGGCGTCCATGATGCGCTACTTCTCGTCCGTTGACGGCACCGATGACGGTAGGCAGCAAGGAGGTGCAAACACTGTTGATCAGTGTCCGATGCTTCGAGTCGCGACTATTTCTCGCGAATTGGAAGGTGCGTCTTTCGCTGAGGTGTATTCGAGAGCGCTGAGGCAGCAAGTGATGGTGCTGAGTGTATATCGACGAGCTCAAGCCGGCAGTCGAGGCAACGCGCTTCCGTACGTGGCGACGTGCCCCGAATCCCCCTTCGACTGCGTTGTCGAGCGCGGTGACCAGCTCCACGTCCTCACGAAAGTACACGGACCCGTTTCCATTCGGTGAGCCGCGCTACCACTACAGCACATGTCCATGGTATCACTTCAACGTGCAGTCTACTGGATCCTCAAAACTTTTGGTGTTGTGCACTCGTGCGGGCACCTTAGTGGGACGGTGGTCGCTAACATGACGTCGGTGCTCCAATCAGTCGGCGATGCGCTCATGACGAGTGTCCCTACAACTCCGCCAAGTGGTTCATCTCGAAGCCATATCAAGCGGCTTTTTCTTTCGCGGGACGCCGCGGGATCAGGAAACCGAGCTCTCGCTTGGACTCTGCACTGCCGACCGCGTGCCGGAGCCAGCCATCCCGGCGGGATTCCCGCGTGCTCCAGGCTCAAGGCGGGATTTGCCTCGGCTGGTTTTTGCTGCTCGAATGCCGCGCTCTGCTCCGCTCTCTGCTGCTTTGTATGAAACCACGTGCAGCCACTGAATGTTCCTCGGTCCGTGTCTCCTTCCTGCGCCGTGGGCTCTGTTCCAGTGCCGGCTGGGCCAGTGTTCACGTCCCCCAAAGGACTCACCCCCACAGTCGTGAACTTTATCTAGACTACCGGTAGGAATATTCGCGACGTCATGCAGCTCGTCGGTGCCTCCGTGCTGGCCTTTGTCGCCTTCCATGGCTCGGTTCAAGCCGCTATCACCTGCACCACCACGGCGGACTGCGCGTGGGGTGAGACCTGCGTGGCGGGTGACTCGGACACTTCGGTGCAGGCCTGTGTGGCTCCTTCCGTGTGTGGAGGCTCCTCGATGGGCAACTGCCCGTCGGACGACAGCGGCAAGCTCGCGTGTCTGTGGAGGCCGTACAACGACTGCAGCGAAGGGTGCGCCATTTTGAACGGGAACAAGGGCATCTACAAGTGTGTGTCCATTGCGAGGTGCGACGCGTACTACGGAGGCTCTTCGTGCAGTGGTAAGTCGACGGGATGCAAGTTTAGTGGAGAGAGAGTGACTGACAGTACAGAATTGTTGCGTGGTACGCAGACGGCTGCAGTGTGAACGGACAGCGATGCAATGGCCAGGGCTCGTGCAACATGATGTCGACGAACGCTGACGGGACGCCGACGTTCGGCTGCACTTGCGACAACGGCTACAGCGGCTCCAAGTGTGACGTCGCGCCTGGTTCGACTGTGTCGAACTCTTCTTCTGCCACCGACGACGACTCGTTCTGGGGATCGCTGGACGACGAAGACGACTCGGCTTCGGTCGATAAATCCACCGACAAGTCGGACGACTCTGCTGCGGACACCACTTCGGACGACGCGTCCACTGATGCGTCTCAGGATGAGTCGTCTACCGCTGCGTCCGAGGACTCGGCGACTCAAAGCTCCAAGGACGAAGACTCGTCGAAGGATGCGGATGTGGATCTGTGGTGTGCTGCCAACGGATACGTCGGCTGCGGGAAGAACAACGCGACTTCGGACGATGCGTCTGCGGACAACGCTGCGACTGATGCGAGCGGCTCGAGCTCCAATTCGTCGTCATCGTCGGGCGAAGTGTCCAACAACGCGTCGGTGTCCAGCTCTTCTCGCGGCGGCATCCGCGCCGGTGTCTTGATCCTCGTCCTCGTGATGGCTGCGTTCTTCCTGATCGGCACGGTCATGCTCGTCGCCTACTCTCGCAGGAGGAAGCAGCAGGAAGAGGAGGAGTATGCCAGCGCATTGGCTTCGTCGCGCGGCGTTGGTGTGGTGGGCGAGAGAGACCTGGCTGCCGGACACACCGGCCGCACACCGCGATCACACATCGCCACAATGTAAGCGGACGAGTTCCTCCTACAGACTAGCAGTATCAACTTTACTATGGCGGCGCAGGCTCCCCGACGCTAGTAAATCTCGCAAAATAGAGTCCAAGTTATTCCTTGACGTCGTTGTCTGTGGTTGTCGCGGACAGCTTTTGATCCTGAAGTCTTGTACTACTGTATCGTGTCGTGTCGTGTTCACTTGTGGCGACTACGGTACATGTACGTTGAAGCTGGTGCATGCAGCTTCGTCCTCTTTGGTCCTCTTTGGTCCGCTCCAGTCCACTCGGACTGTCCACCTCAGTCGAGTACATGTAGGTACCGGTACTGTACTGTGCTGCCGGAAGACGAGTCAGGCACCTCAGGTGCCGCACCTGTTTGTATATTTTCGGTGGCACTTGGCAAGTGGCTACATGTACATGTACATGCGCTTCAATGCTCAACGAGGACCCCTGCTGAGCAGCGCTGAATGTTGCTGTCGTCCCTTGATCTTCTTGTGACAGCGCGCTCGGCAGTATCCATGGTGGTGGCTTGAGCGCAGATGCGTGCAAGTCCTGTTTCGACCAGCACGCCGAGACATGTCTCGGATACGTGATACATTTCCCTTTATGTAGCGATAATACTGCGTCTCCAAATTGTGCAGTCGTGTGCAGATTATTCTTTTATCGCATATTGCAGCATATTACAGCTAAGATACCCAGCGGTGCTACGACTTATTATACCTCTTTACCATTATGCGTATTCGAACGCAGAATCCAGTGCGTGGGTTCGAATCATATCGGCGATAGTCCACCGAAGATCTGACCAGCTCCACCTCCAGTACTCAGTGAGTAACTCACGGGCTCCGCAGCCGTCCTGCGAGAATCGGCAGAGGGCGCGCGTTGGTGCCCCCAGCGCAGGGCCACAGCTCGCACCACCTGGTCGAGTGCTGGAAGATTTCAAGCGCACAGACTGGAGCGATTTACGCCGCTCATACTAAGTACGAACGTCTGTTTATGCCCCTTCTCACTTGGCCACTGTATGGGACACGCGCGGGCGCCAAAAATATTTTCGCTCCACACACGAAAGAGCGGAGTCGCACAGCACTCCACCGACCGTCCCCGCGGTACACACACACACAGAGACACATAGACAGAAGCAGAGAGGCTGGACAATAGCAATGCGACTGCTGGTGGCGCTGCTCCTGCTGGGCGCGACGGACGCCATGCGCATGGCCATCAACTGCACGAGCACTTCGGACTGCGGCGAGGGCGAGACGTGCGTGGCCGGCGACTCGGTCTCAGCCATCCAGGCCTGCGTGGCGGGCGCCGTGTGCGGCGGCAGCTCGAGCGGCAACTGCCCCGCGGACGCCAGCAGCGGCCAGCTGGCCTGCATCCAGCGCGACGGCGTGTTCAAGTGCCTGTCCATCGACCGCTGCGATCAGTACTTCGGGGGCTCCTCCTGCAGCGGTGAGTCGACTGAGTGTTGGGAGGTGGAGGGGACTGAGTGTCTGACTGACTTTGTGACTTTGTGTTGCCTTGCGTGTACGCAGACGGCTGCAATGTCAACGGCGTGCAGTGCAACGGCCAGGGCGCGTGCTCGCTGCTGTCGACGGGTTCGGACGGCACGCCGAGCTTCGGCTGCACGTGCAACGGCGGATTCAGCGGCGACAAGTGCGAGTCCGGCTCGAGTTCCGGCTCCACGAAGGCGTCCAGCTCCTCATCTTCCTCCTCCTCCAAGGCTTCTAGCAGCTCCTCCACCAGCTCCTCCAAGGAGTCGACCAGCTCTTCCTCTTCATCGTCCAAGTCGACGTCATCCAGTGTTGCAGGCTCCAGCAGCACGTCCAGCTCCACGTCATCGTCTGTGAGTGGCTCTGGCAGCTTCTCAGAGTCGGTGAATGGCTCATTGAGCAGTTCCTCGTCCTCTTCTTCTTCTTCGTCGCTTGCAGCTGGCGCCAGTGATAGGGCAGATCCGGCGACGGCCACCAGCGGCTCCGTAGCGTCCCAGTCGGACTCGGGTGGCACCAGCTCGGCCGTGTTCATCATCATCGGCGTGTTGGCTGCGTGTGTTATCATCGGCGCGCTCATGTTCGCCATGTACTCGAGGAAGAAGAAGCGCGAGCACGAGGCGGAGGCTGGCGGCTTTGGGGGAGCTGCAGCGTTGGGCGCGACTGCCGGGGGCGACAGCGAACTCGGCGGCGGCACAGGCGCCGACACTCCCAAGAGCAGTATCGTCGTTATGTAGACAGGCAGGGCCCAGAGACATATACCAACAAACTATCCTTATGTTATAGCTAGCTATGCTCACAGTTTCGGGTCGATGCGCGTGAAGCGACGCCAGGGATGTCGTCGATGCCTCACCACAGCGACGTGTTGTATCTCATCGCGCAGTATTTGCAGGCCAAGGGGCTTCATGCCAGCTCCTTAGCCTTGCAGCAGGAGAGTGGACTGGATGTGACGTGGTTGCGTGGTGCTTCGCAGGAGCTGGCGCTGCTTCGCCGATGGGTATTCGATGGCGACGTGCAAAGAGCTCGCGCCTTGTTGCTTCCGCTGCAGAGTCTTGATGAGGTTCCCGACGAGTTGGAAGCTGCTCAATTGGCGTTGGACGAGCTTCAAGTGCTGGTGGTGCAGACTCGCGGTGAGAAAAATTCTTCGTTCAAGTCACGACTAGCAGGAGCCAAGTTGAAGTGCTTCGAGAGCCTGGTACCGCTGTTTCGAGCTCCGGTGGATCCGGATGAAAGTGACGTGTTTAAGTATGTTGCCATGCCCAAGCTGCAACTGGTTGGCCTGATCCATGATGCTGTTCTTTTCCATCGACAAAGTGGCGATGACACAGCTCAAGGTTGCATCTCGGTGGCGTGCAGTGTCAATGAATACGACAAAACTGACGAAAAAGACGGAGAAAATGACGAAACACTACTTCTAGACAGGTCGCGCGACTCAGTGGTGGTCAATCACTACTCGGCAGAAGTTGACAGTGTTGCGCACTCTGTAGACTGGTCCAGCTGGCGAAGTAGACAGCAAAACTCGATGGCATTATCCATGAGTCTGCACGCACATCCATGGATGGAAGACCAGGGAGACGAGGGCAGTGAGGTTGATCTTAAAGAGACTGTCGATGTTGCTGTGAGTTGCAGGCCAGAAATCAAAGAGACTGCGGATGCTGCTGTGAGTTGCAGACCAGAAGTCAAGGAGACGGCTGATGTTGCGGTGAGTTGCCATCCAGACATTAAAGAGACTGCAGAAATCGGGGTAAGCTGTGGAGCAAACGAGTGGAGTGCGGTGGCAACACAAACTGAACTCGTAAATCACTTGGATGAAGGAGAAGACCGCCGTTGTTTGACGAAAGACGGTGAAAACAATGGCGGTGAAGAAGAGGAAAATCGGATTGACTTGGTGGGTAGCAGATCTGCTGCGGAGGATATCGCTGAAGGTCCGTCTGAAATTGACAACCAGCTATTCACGTATGAGCAGGAAGACCACGCGAGCTCGACCCCCTCAAGCCGTCGTTTCTCTACAAGCTGGGCTCGAAAGAGTTCGCGAAGTCTTGCTTTGAGCACGTTTGATACGTCAAATGGCCATCCAGAAACTCATCAACTTGTTGCGAATGGAATGCCAATTGTGGATCCACCTGAAGAAGCCGACGCAAAGGAGCTCCTGTACGATGACTTGGAGATCGACCGTCAATTTCCTGTTCAGAAGCAGACCCCGCAGTGCTACGACGATCTCACGCTCGACCACGTCGTATGTGCCCGCGTCATTGCTGAGGTGAAAGAGCCTCAAGCTGTACGTGCGTTGGATGTGCATCCTAATGGCACACAGTTAGCAGTCGGGACGAATGCACGCGCATTGCGGGTCTTCGACTTGTCTACTCCGTTACAGCAACGACAGCAACACTTGTCCTGGTCGTCTCCTCTTAACCTGATTCTACCGCTGCTCCCTGTGGCGCTCGAGAGACACAAGCACCACGATTCGGGTATTTATTGTGTAGCGTACAACCGTTGTTTCCTACGCAGCGCTGGTGATGCTTCAATGATCGCATCCGGTGCAGCTGATGGGTCTGTCAAGGTTCTGGTAACCAGAGATAAAGATCCGCTGCAGAGACAGCAAATCGACGAGCTCTGGATACAGCGTGGAGATGTCAACAGCTCGATGGGGAAGACACGAGCTCTCGAGTTTGGATCACCGCATCATCTCTGGGTGGCCACGACAAGCGACCGCCGTTTGCGCTGTTGGGATGTTCGACGAACTCAAAGAAGCTCGAACTCGGGTCCTTTTCAAACACTCGACGGTCACGTCGGTGAAATTCAAGCGATTGCTATACCTCCTCAATCAATGAACTCAGCGCTGCTGCTTAGTTCTGCACTAGACAAGACCGTTCGGCTATGGGATACGCGGAGTAGGCGATGCGAGCGCTTGGTGACGTCTGGAGCTCACGCAGCTTTTTCGCTGCACTTCCATCCGACGGATGAGAAGTTGGTCGTCTCGGGTCATCAAGACGGCAGCGTGGCTCTCTGGGATCTACGATCGACAGCTCGTGAGGCGTTGCAGGTCGTCGCGCCCCACCAGGACGAGTGCCGATCCGTGCGCTGGTCTCCCGGGGGTCAGTGGCTGCTGAGTGCAGCATTTGATGGTACGTTGTGCGTCATACAAGCGACCGGTTCGACTTTGCAGCCTGTTGCCAGCTACCACAAACACTACGGCAAGGTGCTGCAAGCGCAGTGGCATCCAACCGAGCCAGCTTTTGTGTCTTCAGGGGCTGACAAGCGTGTCAAGCTCTGGGCGTTTGCGTAGTGGATCCACTGTAGCCATCCTAGTTGCAATGCGACGACGAAACGTACAGTGAGACCGATTAGCGCAACGTTTTCGTCTACAGGATGTGCAACGTCCAGCACCTTTACGCATAAGATCGTTCACAACGATGGCAACAGAAAGAATGTAAAGTCTCAAAAGACACAGACGTAAGCGACCAACAATATAGGTATATTTGAATCGAAGACAAGCAGAGCGAGGTGGTTGGAGGATCAGGCAGCATAACAACGCATCCATAGACGCGGCAGCGAGCTCGGGTGGAAGGTTCATGCCCATACTCTCGCTGTTCGCCTTGATACGCCATCGCGCGCTGGGCAGATCCTTCACTTGTTGCCGGGGGACTTGGAGCGTTTGTTTTTCTTCTTCTTGTGGCTGTTAGAGGAGCCACCGGAGAAGCCCTTGGGGTCGCACTCCGGACACAACCACGTGTCCGGATGGCGCCCATCGGCCAAGCCGACACATTCGAGGTGGTACCACTGCGACGGGTTGGGGCACGTCTTGCCGTCGCACGCGATCATGTTGCCGTAGCTCGGCAGGTTGCAGATGCAGTAGAGCTCGTTGTCCTCGCCCGTGTCTGCGTCCTTCTTGGTCTTCTTGCCCTTGCCGCCCGACGAGTTTGCGGGCTTGGAGCCGCTCGAATGAGGCGGCGCCTTGCGTCCTTCGCTAGCGTGGCTCCGACTGCTGTGGCCGTTGCTCGCTCCGCTCGTGGGGTTGCTTCCGTGTCCGAGGCTGGCCGAGCTGCTGCCGGCGTTGCCGTTGCTCGTGCTGTGGCTCGAGCTGTTGTTCGTGTTGCGCCCCGACGAGACGGACACCGAGTGGTCGCGCTGGCGCTTGCGGCTGTTGGACTTGCGCTTGGCCTTCTCCGCTGCCGCCAGCGCCTTGCGCTCCTTCTCGCGGGTAGTGGAGCGCTTGACCGCCGTCCGCTCGCCATTGCGCAGCCGCTGCATAAAGGCGACGATGGAGTCGTCCTCCTCCACCTCGAGCGACATGTCGAAGTGGCGCGCCACCTGCGCCGCCAGGTCTTCCTTGCCCGAGCTGTCGTCCACCTTGAGGTGGTAGAACTTGACATAGCGCTTCAGAGCTTTCTCCTGTCCACAGCCGAGTCAGTCCAGTGATTAGTCAAAGCGAAACGTCCAGACCGCCATCCGGTCCGGACACACACACACACGCGCGCGCGTGCATGCAACCAGACAGGCAGCCAATTGCTACGTATACGATAGAGGATCGTACGCCTAAGCTCTTGAAGTCCACCATGAGTCGCGGCGGGTACATGACGCGCTTGAGACGCTGCTGTGGGCTCAGGTCGTCCACGTCGTCGTAGTAGCGCCCGCCGTCCTCTAACTCTGCGGGTTCAAAGTAGCGTTAGTACCGTCTGTTGGACGCGCCATCGCTCCAGTCTAGCGCCGCTTTACCTTCGTCCATGACGTAGAGATCGTCGCGGTCGTCCTGCGGGCACAGACAGAGGCGGCGGAGTTAGCGGGGGAGGGAGGGGAGGGGAGAAAGGGGTGGGCGCAATGCTGCAGAGGGGAGAAGCGGCCGTACGCTCACCATGGGGCTGCTGTGCGTGGAGGGGGGAAGCGGGGGCGACTGCGAAGTGCTTCTCTCTCGGAGCTCTGGTCGGTCCCTCCGCGCTGCCGTTCAAATGGGATTTGGCGAAAAAGCGCCGTCCGACGCATCCGCTCGCCAAGCGGATGATCCACTCTTGCGTACACTGAGGGGATGAAATAGGTTAGATCCTAGCATAGGGTTTCGATCGATCTAATTTAGTGTGTACACACAGCAACGATGGCTTCAACTTTGGGCTGGTCGACTAGAAAACCGTTGGACCCCCCCCCCAAATGGGAATCCCATGTAGAAGTCACGATGATCCCATTATGGGATCATCGTGACTTCTACAGGTCTCGTTCGGGTATTAGCTTAAGACGGTAGCTCAAGGAGCCGCGCCACCGTTTTGGTGATGTTCAACGCGTTGACTTGGCAACGTTACAGGTCGTGAACCGTTCCGGATAGGATTGCAGTTTCCATGTAGATTAACTTAGCGTGCCGTTCCTAGCTGTCATAGACTAGATTGACGAACGCGAATATATAAACACACGTTTTACTGCTACTACCGTTCCTTGACGCCAGGAAGCAGGTAGCACCGCATGAACTTCGCGGCCACCGAAAACTTGCCGTAACATGTCGAGGGCATTGCCCAGGAGAGCTCAACAATTTCGCATAAGTGTGAGTGCATCCGTTAGGATCTGGCACCACAAGATACATCAACCCCGACTTCGCTACGTATTACTTTTAAGTACATGTAATACTTAAGTGTGTAGCCACGGTCGACTTTCGCGCGCGGCCAAACACCTGCTGCGATGCATGCTGAAGACAGAGCACCATGTTTCCCACTAAAATTTCGCAGCACCCCACAATGTGGGGCCCACATATGGATAGTACAGTATAAGCTTTTAGTGCATGAATTCACGCTCAACTGGCAAACGCACAGCAGCTTGCACCTCAGACAATGCCGCCATGCACTATCAAACCTGGGCATCACGTCGGCACATGTCGCAGACATTTCCCCCTCAGATCTGATACCACTCATTGTTAACCCCGTCGAAGGCGATCCAAAGCCTGACGGGGCGCCTGCAACTTCGAGTCAAGTCAACACATTCGCGTAATTACTGGCTCGCGCTCAAGATCTGCCCCGCTGTTGCCATGTCCGACATCAAGAGCCCCACGTCTCCCGCCTTCAAGGCCTTCGTCGACGCCTCCGTACGTCGCCCTGTCCCCCTGCATACGCGCCCTCTTGGCTCTTGCAGAAAAAAAAACTCCTCATTATGATGATCCTAATATTTATATACCGGTATATATATTGCATCTTATTTATAATATGACGCGCAGGCTGGTGCCATGGGCGCACTGTTCGCCGCCGTGCTGCTTTACCCGCTGGACGTGGTGAAGACTCGGCGCCAGGTGGACGTGGACAACAGCAAGGAGGAGCAGCAGGAGCTGGACGCCGAGGCCAAGGCCAAAGCGCTGGCGGCCCGCAAGAAGAAGGCGCACAATCTGCTGGTGGCCGTGTGGCTCATCTACCGCCAGGAGGGGGTCGAGGGCCTTCTCGCCGGACTCAGCTCCAAGGTCGTGCACACGGTGTCGTCCAACTTCGCGTACTTCTACTGGTACTCGTTCCTCAAGACGGCGGTGGAGAAGCACTCGAGCACGCCCATCACCACGGGCATGAGTCTGCTCATGGCCTCCACGGCGGGCGCGCTCAACATGTCCATGACGCTCCCGCTCGAGATGATCAACACGCGCGCGCAGATTCAGTCCAGCGACGAAGAAGCCAGTGATGCAGACGACAAGAGTGAGGAGAAGGACACCAACCGACGCACCATGTGGGGACTGGCTAAGGAGATCTACGCCGAGGACGGTCTGCTGTCCTTTTGGAAGGGATTCATCCCGTCACTCGTGTTGGTGAGCAACCCGTCGATCAACTACACCATCTTCGACAAGCTCAAGCTGCAGCTGCAGCACTCCAAGATGGCGGCCAGTGGTGCGAAGCGGATCAGCTCGCTCACGGCGCTCGAGGCTTTCATGCTGGCGGCGATCGCGAAAGCGGTGGCGACGATAGTCACGTACCCCATTATTCGTGCCAAGGTGCTGATGCAGGCACAGAAGAAGCAGATTGCTGGAGAGAAGAAGAGCTCGCACGGCCACCACCACGCTGAGATGGGCAACTCCATGGTGCAGGTGCTCAAGCGCATTGGTGAGCTCGAGGGTCCCGGCGGCTACTTCAAGGGCTGCTCGGCACAGCTTTTCAACACCGTTCTCAAGAGTGCGCTGCTGGTTATGACCAAAGAGCAGATTACCAAGTACACCATGCGCGTGCTCTACATGCTGCGCCGGAATGCTGGTCCCAAGGCGATTGAGGCTGCGAAGGCGTAATTTCGCCCTGTTCCGTATGGACTGAACATAATTCAATTCATGTATGAAGGCGATGCATGTAAATATATTGTGATGCATGTAAATATCTTTCCGCTGGAGATGCAATGCTCCGTTTTGTAAAGGCACGTGATCCTGTCCCCGAGGTGTCGCAGTACGCCTCTCTACTGTAACCGATTCGCGCTTTCTGTATAGCGATCTATACACGTCCGGATAAGTGGAGATTCTTAGTACACCCCCTGACTACATGTAAACCTATGCGTGAACCCAACCGCTCGCTTCGCGCAGCGTTTATGCCCTCCGGAATAACGTATACAATTTGTATAATAATGTACAAGGGTCCAGTCAGGGACAGCAGTCACTTTCTATTTTTATAGCAATTCAAATTGTAGACACGTTCTGCATCAACATTCCAAAAATGCCTCTTCAGGATCTATTAATCTTAATCCGCGCAGCGCGACTGGCGGGAATGACATTTGGTGTGCGCAATGCAGCTGTTCTTAGTGTTGCTGTTGCTGGCCGGTCGTATCGTTCGGGGCGCGATCGTGTGCGCTATTAGCAGCGCGCAAGCTGTAGCATCAGCCGCGTTAGATCTCCCTGCGAGACGAGTCGAGGAGGATGCGCCCGAAACCTTCCGAACCTTCGTGCGTGATTGAACCGCAGCGGCTTGCGTTGGTTCCCGCGAGATGGGGAGGAAAGATCGTCTGGCGGCAGTTTGGTGCTTCCTCGCGTCGGCAAGGGGGCGCCTCTTCACTGCAGGTCCGATGTGATTGATGCAACACTGAGCACGGAGCTGTCGCTGGCGGAGCGGCTGCATGAATTTTGTGGGGATGATAATTTCTTTAGCGTTAGATAGCGAATTTTTTTACAAATAAATCAGCGGCAGCGCCGTGCACTGCCGATCGAAAGTGGGAGGCCCTTTGCCTGGTTCCGTTGCTCTTGCAGCGGGCCGTCCCGTCTGGCTTGACCTTCCCTTCAGCGGCGAGGGAAGCTCTCGATGAGTCGCAGCGGGTGCGTGCGCGTGGGGGCGTCCTCGACCTGGCGGTGGATGAAGGCGTCCTCGGGCGGCGCTGCGCACTCGTCGAAGACGTCAGCGAAGGTGGGGTCCCACCAATCCTCGGCGAACAGGTTGCGCATCGAGTCGCCGGTGGGCGAGCTCTTCTTCTCGGCCGACACGAGATCCAGCTCGCGCACGTGGAAGCTGGTCACGGACGAGCTGCGTCTCGTGAGGCGGTGCAGCTGGCGTGTCGGCACTGCAGGAGCCACAGCACCCGCCACCCTCCGGTCCTTGGTGGTCTCTGCGTCCTGTTCGGCCTTCGCCGCGTCTTCCGCCGCTGCGTGGTCTTCGTTCACCATCAAGAACTCCCTGATCAGGTCTAGCGCCAGGCACCTGGAGCTGTCGTTGCCGTCCCACTCGGGCGAGTCCTCGTCGTCCTCGTCCTCGTCGCCCAGCAGGCCTTGCGTCGTCTCCAGCAGGAAGCGGACGTAGCTGTCCAGTTCCTCCATCCTCGTGGCGTCCAGCCGCTGCTTGGAGAAGCCCAACTTCGACTGCAGGACTCGGCGATCGGGGAAGTGCACGCGGCCGTAGAAGCTCTCGAGCTCCTCGCAGGCGCCGCAGCTCGGGTGGCGCCGGCTGCCGCTGCTGAACTGGCGCTGCATCGCGTCGTGCAGCGCACGGAATTCCGAGTAGCGCTTGGCCACGTACCAGTCGGCGGCGCCGCTGCGGCTCACGCGCAGCACGTAGAGCGTGGGGCGGCGGTGCGACTGGTTCTCGCGGCCGTACGAGACAATTCGCGCGGACACGGGGCGTAGCGAGCGCATCTGGAAAGCGATGGCGCCGGCTTTCTCGGCTCCAGCGGGCGTCATCTTCGTGATCGTGTTGGGGTGGCAGCTGTGGCTTGAGGCGCTTGTGCAGCACAGCGACTTTTGCGAAGTGGGCACCTTGAAACGCTGGCTGACTTTGGAGGGATGCGCTCGAGCCCGATCATATGCATGCATCATCAAAATTCGCGAAGAAAGGACGACTAGCTGAAACTTCGCGTGGCGCACACCATGTTGATGAAAAACCTCTGGTGGAAGCGTAAGGTTTTATGCGTGCAACAATGCATGTAATATATACGGTCATAGTTACGGTCCCCGACATCAACTCGATGGGGAAAGCGAGTGAATCTATCTTCATGTAGGATATATCAACTTGATACTCTTGATATTATCAAGAGAATCTCTTGAAGAGATGTCGGTGGTTGAGCCTCAGCTTCAAGCAGCTTTTGCTGTGCTGCAAGCCCGAGCACAGCAGCGAAATCTGCAGCATTCGCAATCTGCGGCGGCGACCGTTTCTCTAGGGTTAGGTCTAAGAAAAGATTACATGTACTGTACTACATGTACACCATTTCAAGGTCAAATTGAGAGAAGTCGTGGTTCAAATTGAGAGCAGCCAAAATCGAATTGAGATCATCCAAGAAAAGGCGCAATGTCCCGGCTAAAGCTTTCCGAAGGGATATTTCCGGGCGTGATAGAGTAGACAAGTCAGTGGCTCTGTACATAATATTAAGTGTAGAAGGGGATTAGATGATAACCGTATATGATATTGCAGGTTCTCTCAACTTGATTTTGGCGACTCTCAATTTGAACCACGACTTCTCTCAATTTGACCTTGAAATGGTGTAGCACTGTGTGCCGGGTGAAGAGTCACAACTTGTGACTCACAAGAAATAGTGAAGAATCAAAAGTGTACAGACTAGAGCGTGAGAACGAGACGCCTAATATATCCGAGTTAGAAGGGGTTTGGCCAATCACAGGTCAGCTGAAATAATTCTGATATCACCTGTGACATCAAATATTGATCAATGTATGGAGGTATAGAGTTTTACCCGTCTAATTCTCGCGCTCTAGTCTGTACAGTCATTATGGTACATGTACTGTAACTAGTCTGGCGCTCAAAATTAGTCGGGCCAGACTACAAATACATGCGCAGTCTATTCATAGCTAACGCGGTCTACAGTGCTTGCAGTACAGACTGTGCGAACAGGACGCCTGATATATCCGAGTTAGAATGGTTTTAGCCAATAAATGATCTTAAATCATTCTGCAGCATCCTGTGACATCCAATATTGATCAGCGTATGGAGGTATAGAGTTTTACCCGTCTCGTTCTCACGGTGTAAATGTGTGACTCCTGAAATGTCTAGCATAAGTGACAGAAAACATGCACAGTAGCAAATTTTTCATGCAAAAAAAAGAAAACATGCACAGTAGCAAATTTTTGCGACACACAATTTGGGTGCTAAGACCAATTAGGCATGATAAAACGAGAAGCCATTCTCGTTTTATCATGCCTAATAGAATATATATCCTGCTGAACAGCAGGATATAAATTCTGACAATTTTCCTAAATTATGTCAGGGCTAAGTGAAAGCATATATAGGGGGAAATCTGAACTAGACAGCTGTGGTACTCCGCGTTTATCGTGGGCATGCATGGAAGCCGGTGAGGACTTAAAGCGGTTAGGGGCGAAGCATTAGCATTGGGCTACCGGCTGGACCATGTAGCAGCGCGTTTTAGTGGTGGTGCGCCGTCTGTATTTATTCTAAAAAATGCTGCCCCCTGCGGAGCTTGCCACGACTTTTGAAGCACCGCAAACAAAAAAAAGTATCACAAGCAACAAGCCGCTGTCCGTCGCCATCGTGTCCAATATCGCATCACTCGACGTGCGCTTCTACCGCCACACATGTTTGCCTTTCAGTGGTTGTACGGATCCGGGTGTAAGCAGTCCCTTATCACACGCACTGGGTTTCATCATGCTGGTTTTCGCTACGAACTCAGGCATTTTGAGACTTTGTACTACTCCTATTCTCCGTATTCTGTCAACGGAATGATAGTGAAGCTGGATCAGACGTATTGTCGCCGTGGCCGCCCCCGCTCGATGACTTCTCATCAATGCCTCGCATTGGTGTTGCCTTGAGGGCGCTCAGCAGGACCAACATCGTTCTGGGTTTCGTGCTTGGCGCCACGACTTTTGGTGTGTCGCTATTTCTGCGCTTTGGCAGACGTCTTTTGGTAAAGCTACTGTCTGTGGATGTCAATGCGCAAGTTAGACTACCGGACCCTGTGGACATCGAAGGATTCCAAGACTATCAGCACTAAGTACCCGCTGTTCGGATCGGTATACGCGGTGATGGACGGCATCAAGCTCCGTTTGCAGGCATCGGGCCTGTCTGAGATTCAGAACATGTGTTGTGCCTTTCTCATCAAATGGCCAATCGGACTACAAAAAGTAGGTCCTGAGCAGGAAGGGCTAGAGCTCTTGGTAGGATTTGCGATGCAGATGGCTAAGATTAACCATCGTGTCTGAGGTGGCCCACCTTTGTTCTAAAGGGTACCTTTAAGCAATTAAGGTCCGAATGGCTATTTTTCGCCGGCCATTTACTCCTACGAAAGAGCTGCTGCTCACCCATCTTCCATTATCGACTCTTGTAACATAGGACATGCTAAATTTAATTACCATCAGACTATCCTTTAGGAGGTCTTACGTAGGACCGCTACTCCTACGTAGGACCTTAAATCTGAGGGCAAAATGGCCGAAAGGGACAATACAGTGCTGCTACAAACTATAGCCGCACTTGGATTTTTGGTCTAGTGATCTGAATATTTTGCTTTGAAACGTGTTGTTCTGGTCAATGCTAGCTATAACAACACCAAATAGGACGCAGTATCACATTTTTTCTAAGTCCGTGAATTGAGCCAAAAATGACAAAATCGGGGGTGATCTAAACTATAGACACACTTTTACCAAACCTGTAATTTTTCAAAGTAAAGAGGTCATTTTTGTTATTGATGGACATATCCCCTATTGTAGGGCTAAATACAGCTTATACGCGAAATCTGCGCGTCCAATTATTTTTCGGAGCTGCTCTAGACCACATACACATGGTCAAAAAAATTGAACCCATTTTGTATGGAGACACCACGTTGGCCAGCTCTAGAAATGCATGGCGGGGTATATTATCGAAACAGGCCGGCTTAATCTCTTCAATAACGTCCTTATTAATGTGTTGTTAAATGCATGGCGGGGTATATTATCGAAACAGGCCGGCTTAATCTCTTCAATAACGTCCTTATTAATGTGTTGTTAGGACGTTATTGAAGAGATTAAGCCGGCCTGTTTCGATAATATACCCCGCCATGCATTTCTAGAGCTGGCCAACGTGGTGTCTCCATACAAAATGGGTTCAATTTTTTTGACCATGTGTATGTGGTCTAGAGCAGCTCCGAAAAATAATTGGACGCGCAGATTTCGCGTATAAGCTGTATTTAGCCCTACAATAGGGGATATGTCCATCAATAACAAAAATGACCTCTTTACTTTGAAAAATTACAGGTTTGGTAAAAGTGCGTCTATAGTTTAGATCACCCCCGATTTTGTCATTTTTTTCTCCTCGGCTCAATTCACGGACTTAGAAAAAATGTGATACTGCGTCCTATTTGGTGTTGTTATAGCTAGCGTTGACCAGAACAACACGTTTCAAAGCAAAATATTCAGATCACTAGACCAAAAATCCAAGTGCGGCTATAGTTTGTAGCAGCACTGTACAATGGCTGGACGCACACCCACTATGTCAGCAACATATTTGTGTTTTCACCCCAGGGCTTGATTATTACATGCATGCTAAACGCACCGGGATGCATGCATGACTCGCATATTGCGAAATGAGGAAGTGTCTATGCGAAGTCGGAAAAGCTGTTTATGGCGACCGGTGGGCAGGTGGTCGTGGACTCTGCGTTCTCGAAGACAACCTACGAGATTTTGTCGAAAAGCGGACAAGATGTTGTATTGCCTACGGCTATTGGCAAGCAAGTAACGTCTCTAAGACAGTCAGCAGAGTGGGACACTCCAAGCTTCATTTCCAAGGCTCAAGAACAGGTTGGCATACGAGAAAAGAGGTAAACGGAAGTGTATCCTGTAATCGATTGTGATCTTATTCAACCTGCGCACGAGACGGGTAGGCCTCAATCATGTCTACGTTCTACTCACGACGTATTGAAAGAACTGCTAATGAAATGTTTAAGCTCTAGGCCCCTGTTCTTGAACGCTGCGCTCACGATGGTCATCATCAGCTGCTTGTCACGACGGTAGTCCTCCTCGCGACAGGCGCGTTTTTCCTGGCGCACCTGCTCTTGTTGACGACGCTCTTCGTCCCAACGGCGGCTTTCTTTGTCCCGTTGGTTCTGCTGCTCCGCACGACAAGCACGCTCGTCGGCTTGACTCTGGAGTAGCCGCAATAAATCCATGATGTCTTCTTCACCGTTGGCCTGAGGGTAATGACGACCAGCAAGAGGGTGGGGCGCGGATGCTTGGTGTCATCAGTCGGAATGTCGCAGCTGAGATCGTGCCTTGGGTGTCGGGGAGAGCAAAAGTGTCGTGGTCGCGAGCTTGACCTTGGCTGTATGCTGCCGTTGTAGCTTGAGCAGAAGAAGCGTCGATAGGGGCAGGAGAAGCGGGGCCCACTACGTCTACCTCGGCTTGTTGTAGGGCTTCTTCTGCAGCGATTCCCAGGCCGGCCTCGTTCGCGTCGTCGCCTTCACCGATGTCGGCTCGCCGCGTCATCCGGACAGGTAGGGTTGCCTGTTGGAATCCGAGAGCAGCATAAGGCTGCAAACTTACGTCGTAACGAGTCGACTGTTCCGTTGTTGAAGTAAAAGTGCTGGTGGTGGATGGAGAGCGCAAGCTCCCACTCGTTGCGTCCCAGCGGTAGATGCTGCTCCAGCGTCTCGAGGAAGCTATGTACTTCTTCAGCCCTGAACCCTGCACCTCGGCCTCCCGCGGCAGAGCGCTCTCGTCGTGAAGTACGGGCGTCGGTTGACGTAGGTTGAGTGCTCATGAGTAGGCGAGTCTCGGAGTGGTGGTGCATATGTAGAAGAAAGGGGAGGGGTTTTGGTGGCTGCGAGCTGGTTGCGACTCCGGGTCTTACTCTGATATAGCAACCAAATTAGTGATGTTCGGTACTATTTTTCTCCGTAGACAACAAGATCGAGTAAAATACAGTTGCAAAAGCGTCATAAACTAGACAAATATGCGTCACAAATACAAAATGTGATTTCAGGAGCCATCAACTACATCTAATTAGTCTGGCCCAGACTAAATTTAAACACACTTTTTGCTGGCTCAACAAAATTAATCCGGCTGCAAACGGGGTAAACTAATTTTGAATTTAGAGTAATTTAAAAGATCTATATTAGTCTGCGTTGTCAGGTAAGAAACATATGTTTGTCTGTGGTTATGACCCTCACTACAGTGGTTACAGCAATTACCGGGAAAGTCGTATCGATAGAGCACCCGCAATGTTAGAGCACTTGTGGGGTTTTGTCTTGCTCATCCTACATGAACGAGTACCCCCTATTTCAATAGCCCCGAGTTACACAAAAAGACAAACGACTTACAAAAGTGTTTATACTTAGACATGCATGGCTTAATCTTTGAGACAAGCGTATGACTACTGGCAGGATCAACCAGGTTAATATCCTCCATACGAAAGAAGACGAAAATCGCCTCCCAGCACAAACAACAACACAGAGCACAGCCGCACGCACGCCGCAAACACCGAAGCACTCGCAACACACACACAGCCGTTCCCCAAAGTCGTCACCTTAGCCGAGAATATTTTCTCCATCTCTCCAGCACAGAAAGATAAATTACGATCCTCGCTTCAACAGCACCGCCGAAACGGAACAAGAAGCGATTGATAGAGCACGACGCAGCACACTTCGGGTTGTAGCCCCCTCCGCACTCCGCATACACGCCCCAGATCAAGTCCGGTTCTATCCGAAAATGAAAACTTTCCACCGGAGTACACCACCGCAAAACGCGCCACAATAGGCACCGCACAGCGCAACAGCGCCCGAAGACAGCGTACACACCACACATCCCACCGCAGCACTCCTTCGCGCCAGCTCCGACAGAGCGTTGTTGTAGCACCTCGCGACATTAGCACGTCCTCATCACCTTCAAGACACACGCGAACGGGAACTACCCCACGCAGCAACTTGAACACCCCTCAGCACAAAGTACACACCGCAACGCCATGACTTGCGTCAATGAACTGAATTGTTATGCTTAAAGCATACGAATACAAATTCAACTCCTCGTCGCATGCAGCACCACTTTGGATTTTATCCCAGAGCGGACATGAGCACACGGATTTTCATGAAATCTGGACACCTCAGAGATAAAGGAATTATTTCTACGAAGCTACATCTAGATAACCAAAAATTGCCTTACCCGTTGTAGATCTGTCATCCCGTTTTGAAATACGCACTTGTATTCAGTGCTTTGTAAAAAGTACTCTAGATCAATTTCAAATCCCTCACAAGCTTTTAGGAAAATCAGCATCAACTAGAAAAGATGCAGTCACTGACATGTTCAATAGAAAATTGGTGCTATATCAATACGATTTTTCCGGTAGTCTGAGTGAGACTAATCCGCGTCAAACAAAAATACGTTTGGTATTTCCGAGAAAAACGCCTGGTCAGCAAAAATCGCACTTACTTGTGATTACCCACGAGGGGCTTTTTTCTCAAAGTCTAAATTTAGTGCAGGTGTATCGCCCCCCCCCCCCCCCCCAGGATCATGAGCACCGCAGTCCGCACCAAGAGCCGTACGGTCATCACAGCGCCTAGTGGTAGCCCGCCCCGCGCAGACGCCTGTGCGTCCGATCCACCAGAAGAGCAGTCATCCAGTGACTGCGCGGTACTTGATGTAACCTCGGGGACGACTCACAGCGGACAAGGAGGGTCAATACCAGCGCCGGCCAACAGCGACTGAGCAAGCACAGTGGCCAGACGACTGATAGGCTCCCTCCGAGATGCACCTGACAAAAGCGCTTGGGATCCAGTATCTGAGGACGAGACCGACGTATCCTCTGTCGAGGTCGACGAAGTTGCTGAGGAGGGTGACAGTGCTTCAAGTGAAAAATCAAGCTAGGATGAACACATCTTTTTATTAGACGATGATCTTCGAGCAAGAGTCCCGGCTTTCATCTGAGCCGATGCGCGTGGTGACCACTGTCTTCGCGGCAAAGAAACAGATCTGGAGCACTTGTTGATGTCAACCGATCAAATGAGCTCGAAGGAGAAGAAACAGAGCGCAGCCGTATTTCGGAATGATGCTTTAGGGGGTTTTCCAAAATTTGATATTCTGGTCAAAATATACACCTGAAAATTTGGGATCGCGACACAAACACCAAAATTTGATCTGAAAGGAGACCAAATCAGCTGATGGGAATAGGCTCAATCGATTCAGAATTCACAACTAATCTAGAGCAAGCCATAAATTGTTTTGAAAATTTGTTTTGTTTTTTGGTAGTATTGTTTTGGGACAGTCGGTACTTGGCGAATTCTCAATCTCTCCTAGCTACAAAGATATTACGAGAAAGAGAAGACGCTCCTCTGTTCAATGGTGTGCTTAAATCGCGATTCGTACTTAGGTTCGGAAGCATACTTTCGTTTGACGCTGTCTCATTTATGTAAGCACATTTTCAGCGACTTCACACAAAATAGTCTAGCGGGACTTCACATAGACTAATTATGAACACACTATTTTAGAATGTTCAAATTTTGTCTAAGCACGACTAGCAGGTTAGCTACATTTGCTGGTGCTTAGCATCTAGACAAGTGATTCGGTACGCGAGTGATTCGTGACGACGGTGTTCACCAGACACTCCCATCTTCGCTGTCGCCTGATTCCTGTAAGCTGTCGTCTGCCCCAGGCACGAATGAAACTGGTTTAAATCACTCGGATGTCTTTTTTAAATAATTAAAATATAGATGAGAAAAAACGTTGCTGCGCTGACCAGGTTCCATCGATCGCCAGAGATAGACCTTATCGCATCATTGCTTTTCGGGCGTGAGTATCGTGTCCACATTGAAGACAACGCGGGGCAGGACACGTGCAGACGAAGACCTGTTGAGCGGGGCGTCGGATTCGTTTGGAGACATCGGCAGACAATTGGACTGGAATCAAGGTTGGCGTGGCTGGCTGACATCTACACCCTAAGCGTATCCAAACACGAATCGTCAAGGGTAGGCGCAAGCGCCGCGTCGGATCAAGGATTCGAGCTTGGAGGTCTCGGCCGAGTCTTCGTCAAGTCCTCTGGCTGACCCATCGAACATTATGTTTCTTCTTCGACGTCACCGTAGAGAAACGCCGTGTGTGGTGAGGTGCGGGCAGCTTCCCAGCGTCCAGGACAAACCTAGATTAAACTTGAATTGCCAAACTTCAGATATAAGCTCAGAAGGGTTCAGGGTCTCAGAGTGTCAGCTGAAAGTTGCGTAAGAAAGAGGCGTAAGTGTGCGGCATTACCCCCCCCCCCCCCTACATGTTGCTCTGTATTTCTCGACCAATTAAGGAGACACCAATGTGATATAGCAAAACGCACAATTAGTCTTGCCACAGACACAACAAAGGGTAGATTTATCCCTGCGGTCTGATCGGCTGTTTGGGTCGCGAACACAAACGGTCGCTTATTTCGCGGATCGTGGTTTGAGGGCGTCGGTAAAGGTTATAATGGACTTAAAACCCTCGGCCTAGATGTCATGCCTCAAGGAGCTTCCTGTTGGAAAGCCATGATGGTCTGTGAGCATCGTGCAGCTACAGATCCGTATATCAGCGTGAATAAAGTCGAGGACGGCTACGATTGGATGCGCAGACCTAAGGTGGGTTAGGCCGTGCGTGCGAAGATGTGGATAAGCTGGAAGAATTGACATCATTGACCTCAAGCGGTGATTTGGCAAACTGGTGACCACTATTCCTACCGGTGGTGCGCGCGTTCATATCTCAACGTCCCTAGACGACGCCATGTCAAGGCAAACCACAAAGGATCGAGACACAACAAGTGTGATAAGCCAGAAGAAGAAGGTGTCCGCAAAGAGAAACCCAAATACAACAATCCAGCATCAGGGTTTCCAGTACACCCGAGCTTGGGGTTCCAAGTGCAAGATTGAGTTTTGGTGCAGTGTACATTAAAGCAAGAAATGTAAGACTCGATTGTGCCTCCGCCCTAACTTCAGCGGATACAAACTGGTGAACTCGCATAGCCAATCTGCACAACTACCGAGATCAATGACTGTATGCCAGTAATGAAGCAGCATGTCGATGGTCTCTCGGTCGCAGACTTAGCGAAGCCAGTCGACGAAGTGTGGCAGCAAGTGAGTGCGGAGTTTAACCCGGATGACGACGTGATTCGACGAGGGTTGTCAGAAGAATTCGGATGTATTGTGTTCGATAGAAGCATTATGGTGCCTACCTACTTGTGACGAGAAGCTTCACTTGAAGCGCAAGGTCGATCATACCACCGAAGTGTGCGAAACGTTCTTTCCGCTCATCAACATCGCGGGAAAACTTTCCGGGGCTATGTGCCGGTCGCTGCTTCGCGCATCTATTGGTACAAGAGACCCCCCCCTGTAGCGGGGCTACACATTCGGCTAACCTCACCTTAGTGCAACACGCACTAAGTGGATACATTCAGGTGGGCCACATCGCAGTGTGGTCACCATTCATAATAGGAAGCAGTCCTATTGGTCAGAAAGCAGGGTCTTTCTACCAGTAATACTCAAGCATTAGGTCAGGGTTTCTGCCAACCACTCGTTGGCAGAACCCCTCTTTATAGATATCAGTTTTAGGAGGAAAGCCACAGATAACAAACAATTCAGTTCTCATTTTACCGCAAAAGCTACTATTTGTACCTTTATTTAGATCTAATTATACTTGTGGATACAAGTATACTTAATCTAAGTTAAATACACCTTACGCTTCCTCATACACGTGCGCTCACGTGTAAGCTAAAGTATTGGGCTAAGTAAGCCCATTACACCTGGAAGCACTTTGTAGTCCGTCCAACGACCGACTAGTTACGTATTGAATGAAGTTCGATACGGGGGCCGAGGACCTGCCTGTGGACGCGAGTATGTCCACTGGTAACCCAACCACGGGTGCAACGCATGTTGCACGCGAAGACTGTCTCCACCTGGCGGATCCAGAGTGGGAGGCACTCCAACGACTGTCGACGGTCATTGGAGAAGCGGCCGTAGCGACGATGCTACGCACGCTATCGCCGACAGAGCAACACGGTGTTGCTCTAGGCTTCATCATGAAGGAACAGCGCGAGACCGCTGCTCGCGCTACGGTGTCGACTCCGTCCACACCGCGCGTGGAGTCATTGAAGCTCCACGTGAACAGCTATGTTGGAAGAGAGGGCGAGCCTCTCCTCCGTTGGCTTGTCGAAGTCGACACTGCCATTACGGCTCGACGTATCGTCGACCCGTTGTCGAAGGTTGCGTTCGCCATGTCATGCCTTGGCGGACGAGCAAGGAGTTGGGCGTATGGACGCCGACTCACTGACCCTACGTGCTTTAGCACGTACGAGGTGTTCAAGGAGGAGCTCAGACAAGCGTTTGAGCCCCCGCAGAATGAGTTCAGATCGAGGGCTGAGTTCCTCGACCTGCAACAGGGCAAGCATGACGTGCATGCTTACGCTCAAAGGGCGCGGTACTTGGTCTCGAACATCGTGACCAACCCGATAGACGAGGCGACAAAGGTCGTCACGTTCATGAAGGGCCTGAAAGATGGGCCTGTGAAGACCTATCTCTTCCGAGAGTACCCAAGTACTCTCGAGTCTGCGATTACCCTTGCGATGCAAGAAGAGTTTAGCCTGCGACAGGCTAAGCTCCATGTGAACGTCCCGCGGCCGATGCCGCGACCGACGGTGAAGCCGACGGGAGGTCCCGAACCAATGGACCTCTCGAGTGCGACGGCTGCTGGATCTCAGCAGCGTCGTGGACCAACGAATGTCCGCTGTTTCCGGTGTGGAAACAACGGTCACTACGCCCGTGAATGCACAGCGCCTGTGCAGGCGGCCAAGGGCCGGCGTGACGATACCGGGTATCGCCACGGGCAATCAAAAAACTAGAACGACCAGCAGGCGCGGGGCGCCCTGCTGGTGATGCAGTCGAGCGTGTCGATATTGGACACGCCGTATTAAAGACTGCTGCCCCCAGTGAGAGTCACTCTCACTGTAAGAAGCAAGATGACAGGCCGAACCTTGTCATCTTGAAGGTTCGCTCGAAGAGAGAGATGTCTCTTCGTGCGCTGGTGGATTGTGGAGCGTCGAACAACTTTGTTCGACTGCAGAGCCTAGCGAGGCTTGACTTCGAGGAAGTGGAACTACCTCGAAGTCTATTGGAAGTAAGACTGGCAACGGGTGTCGTTGTCAGAACCGAGAAGCGTGTCGTACGCGTACGCTTCTCGTATCGGAAGAGAACGTTCGTGGACGAGCTTATCGTGCTTGACTTAGACGATAAGTTCGACATGGTGTTGGGTATGCCGTGGCTTGCACGGCATGATCCAGTGATCGATTGGACGAAGCGCACGATCGTGCACTTCGGGAGTAGCGGCGTGACAGTGAGCGATGGCCCTGTCGGCGCAGCACGTGCACCTAGCGGTGCACGCGACCCACCAGGAGAGACAGCGCGACGCGCGGCTGTCTCCGATCACCCCGCACGGACACCGACGACTGAGAGGGTCGTCGGGAGAAAATGTGAGTCGAATCAGAAGACTCAGATTCGATCGGATTCGAGAGGTTCTCGAAGCGTCAAGAGTGACGCGGTCGTGTCGACTATTAGTGTCGACACACAAGTTCAACAAGAGGAGCCAGTCACTGATAAGGACAGTGACTCGGACGCGTCAGCTCAGGGAGCTGATGCGATTGGCCCAAACGTCGAAAGACGCTCCGCCGTCAGGCGTCGAGGTAAAGAAGGCGCGCCGGCTCTGGGAGCCGACGCTGCAGGCAGTGCGGACGGTTGCAAACGTCCCGCACCGGAAATGCTTGCGTGCTCGCGTGCAGCTGGGCTGCACGACGAAGCGGTACGCGATCAAGCAGGGCTTGATTGCGTGCGCCCGCGGGAAGAACCCGCCGGCGATAACAAGAAACGCATTGCGTGCTCACGTGCAGCCGGGCTGCACGAAGAAGCGATACGTGATCAAGCCGGGCTTGATTGCGTGTGCCCGCGGGTTGAACCCGCCGGCGATCAAAAGGAAGATCTGTCCGCGGCCGGGCCCGGACAAAACAAGACGCGCGGAACCGGGTTCCGCACAAGAAGCGAACGGCGCAAGCAAGCAAAGCTGCGCAAGTCTCGGTCAGGGACCGAGGCGCTACTCGCAGTGTCTGCCGGGCAGACACAGGAACTGGAGACGACCGTCGAGACACTGAGTGTCTTGACGCGTACTAATACTGGTCTCCAGTATAAGAAGATGAAGTTGGAGAACCCTCCGACGTTGGCGTCGGAGTTGACTTCGCTTCCAGTCACGAGCTGGAGGCGCTTCGCCCGCGACCTGCACGATGGACGCATCGAGCAGATTTGCATCCTCTCGGATGTCGAGAGGATGAAGTGTGAAGCGGAAGAGTTGAAGCAGCTCGTCGCTGAGGGCGTCGACGCCCTCAGCGCCAAGTCGAAGAAAGAACGCTTCGACGAGCAGAGCTGGGACTCGCTGAAGTCGAGCCCCTTCTACGAGGTCTTGCGTGAGTACAGAGACGTACTCCCGGATGATATCCCTGCGGAGTTGCCGCAGGACAAGGGTGTTCAGCACGAGATTGATCTCGTGCCGGGAACGAAGTATTGCGTGACGCGGCAGTGGCCACTGCCGCGAGAGCAAGTCAAAGCGATCGACGACTTCTTTGAGAGTCGTCGCAAGGCTGGGCAAGTGCGGGAATCGAAGTCCCCGCACAGCGCGCCTACGTTCTGTGTCAAGAAGGCACAGGGCGGGTGGCGCATCGTTCATGCTTACAACAAGCTGAACGACGCAACGGTACCGGCGCAAACGCCGATACCGCGAAAGGATGTGATCATCGATTCGATGGCTCTGAGCACTATCTTCAGTGCTCTGGATCTGAGAGACGGATTCTATCAGATCCTCATGCGTGAGAGCGATATACCTCTCACGGCGGTGAGCACTCCGAGCGGTATGCTCTGGGAGTGGCTTGTAATGCCGCAGGGATTAAAGAATGCCCCTGCGACGTTCAACAGGTGCGTCACGCACTTGTTGCGCTCGGTGCGCGACTTCGCACCGAGCTATTTCGATGATGTGTTCATCCACAGCCGGGCTGTGGACGGGAAGTCAGAAGTGGAGATGCACAAGGAACATCTCCGCAGGTTGGTTGCGCTCATGCGCAAACACAAGCTCTACGCGAACCTGAAGAAGTGTATCTTCGGGGCTAGCGAGATACCCGTCCTTGGGTGTCTCGTAGGGAAGAACGGCGTACGCCCTGACCCGGGGAAGGTCAGAGTGATCAATGAATGGCCTACGCCTTCCAATGTCAAGGAACTGAGGCAGTTCCTTGGACTCGCTACGTACTTATGCAAGTACGTGAGCAACTACGCGGGCAAGATTCGCCCGCTATCGCAGCTCCTAAAGAAGGACGCTGCATGGGTTTGGACTGCTGAGTGTCAGCAGGCCTTTGATGCAGTCAAGCAGGGCTTGACTGAGGCGCCGATCTTGGCGGTGGCCGACCAAGACCGTCCGTTCCACGTCGTGTGCGACGCGTCCGATTTCGCAATCGGATGCGCTCTAATGCAACACGATCACGAAGGACGTGATCGCGTGGTCTACTATCAGTCGCGTCAGCTGAAGCCAGCTGAGCGCAACTACCCGGTACATGACAAGGAACTCCTTGCCATGAAGTATGCACTCGCGAAGTTTCGAGTGTATCTACTTGGGAGTAGACCATTTGTGGTCTACACCGACCACGCATCATTGCGTACGGCGATCAAGTCGCCGCACATCTCACAAAGAATGGCGAGATGGCTCTCATTCTTTGCGGAATACAACTTCCAGGTTGAGTACAAACCTGGAAGGTTGAATGTTGTGGCCGACGCGTTGTCGCGTCGACCTGATTATGCGGTGCACAAGGCCGACGCCAATGCAATTGGCGTCGCACGGACGTCTACTCCCTCGTCGTCTTTGTTAGACGACGTGAGGTCCGCATACACGAAGGATGCGGACGCGAAGCAGTTGTTGGACTACTTCGCTGCTCCTTCTGACAAGACTCGTCAGAAGTTAGCGAAACACCTCCGTGCACGTGTACACCGTTATCGTGTACACAATGGACTGTTGCTTTACAGCGCAGTCGACGACAACGCTGATCGCATTGTCGTGCCGGACGATCATGAGCTGAAGCTCAGGATCACTTACGAGTATCACGATGCCCCGACGTCGGGACATCCGGGTCGTGAGAAGACATACTTGCTTCTCACGCGTGACTTCTATTGGAGTCACCAGTACAAGTGGGTACGCAAGTACGTTCGTGCTTGCGAGGTTTGCCAGCGCGTGAAGCCTGCAGCCTTCTCGCAGGCTCCACTTCAGTCACTACCGACTCCGTCGGAGTGTTGGCAGTCCATTTCAATGGACTTTGTGTTTGGTCTTCCGCCTGATAACAAGCGGAGGACTGGTATTGTGGTCTTTGTCGACCGATTCAGTAAGATGGTGCATCTTGCTGCAGTACCAGCCGAAGTGACAGCCAAGCAGACGGCACGTCTGTTTGTTGACTTGGTGTTTAGACACCATGGCATGCCGATCGACATTGTGTCAGATCGTGATCCGCGCTTCACAGCGCGTTTCTGGCAAGAAGCGTTTGAACTTCTTGGCACGCAGCTGTCTATGTCGACTGCGGATCATCCGCAGACCGACGGACAAACCGAGCGCGTCAACCGAGTTTTGGTTGACGCTTTGAAGAGCTACGCCCATTCGTTCAAACAATGGAGCGACTGCTTGCCGATGGCAGAGTTTGCCATCCACAACTCGGTGCATGTCTCCACAGGACATACACCGTTTTACGTGAACGCCATGCGGCATCCACGCGTACCGAGCGTACTCGGTGCGGTAGCTCCTTCCTTAAGTGGGGGAGGGTATCCGGTTTCAAACAAACCGAATGAACACGCTGATACGAGCAACATATCAGCTGTGTCGACACGCGCACGGACTGCGCGTAGTCCGAACGACGAGAGCGCAATGTCTACGCCGGGCATAGACACTCTCAACAACAACAACCACACACAGGCCGGGCCTGCAGTGAACAAGGATAACGGGTTGAACAAGGAGTTCAACTCGAAGGCAATGGACTTTGTCCAGCGCCGCCAAGCCGTAATACGGTTTGTGCAAGATGCTATTGCAGCTTCTGTCGATCGACAGAAGCTGAACGCGGATAACAATGGCAGAGGAAACACAAATGAATTCAAAGTGGGTTCATTAGTTCTGTTAGCTACACAGAACCTAGCTAAACATGCAGTTTCCGACTTCGGCGCACGCAAGCTTGCCCCGCGCTTCATCGGGCCATTCACCGTGTTGGCGAAGCATGGCAACGCGTACACGCTAGACATACCGTCCAGCATGCGCCTCCACCCAACCTTTTACGTTGGGCGGCTGAAGCCGTACTCGCAACACGAGTCACCTACGACCGGTGACTCGGCGCGATCCTCGCCTCGAGCGCGGAGACGCGATCCGTCAGGCGAGCAACGAGCGTCCCCAGGTCGACCTGGATGTTCGAGGCGGTCTGCCCGGCCTGACCGATCCGGGCCTTCAAGAGCTTTAGCTCCTGCCGTATCTCGGCGAGCTCAGCCGTCTGGAGGCGCTCCACAGCCTCCAAACGATCCCAGACCTCGCCCGGCGACGGCCCGTGGCGTCTTTCCACCGCCGCCGCCCCCGTTGCGAGATGCACGCGGGGAAACTCGCTGGATTGTCCAGCGAATTGTTGGTCATCAGATCCGGACCCAAGGTCCGGTTCATTTTCGTATTCGTTGGTTAGGATACTCTCCTGACCACGATACATGGGAGCCGCGGAACGTCCTGATGAGCGACGTTCCGGAAATGGTGACGGAGTACGAAGCCCGCCACCAGCAGCTCCGCCGAAGGGCGTAAAACTTGAGCGAGAGCTGTAGTCGCCTACAGCCCTCGGCTGAGTGTTGCGCTCACCCTCAGCACTCTCAGACGACAACTGCGTGATTAACTTCTCACGCAGTGTCTTCAACTCCACGGGCACACTAACACCAGTGTACCCGAGAAGGTCTCGCTCCGAAAGCCGCACTGCCCCGGGTTGGCACTGCGCGCACGCAACGCCAGACGGCACTGCGCACGGAATCCCCGCTTCGACTGCACCTTCGTGCAGCCGCAAAATCTTGGACCGCTTCGAGAAGCGCTCGTGGCGTCCACCCGCAGAGCGGACTCGCTCACGGTAACCAGCCGGGTCACGGTTGAAGTTCTCAACGAACGCGCCCCAGCTTTGACAGAGTGCCTCCCACTCTGTCACCTTGCTCTTACGGGAAGTCTTCTTATTCCCGTAGAATCGGAGCTCATGGAAGAGCCCGATGTAATAATCACGTCTTTGATCCGTCGCCGGATCAAAGTCGAGCTCCTTGGTGACATCGTCATCAACGATGGCGCTGCAGGAGTACAACGCGTACTTGCTGACCGGCGTGGTATTGCCGTAGCGAGATCGGATCTCGCTCGGAGACGGCATCCACGGGTCGCGCGCCGGCTTAGCGCGCGACGTCACAGTCGCAGACGGAGTGGAGTCGTCATCGTCTCCACCCCGCGGCGTAGACAACGCCCCAGCATCTGCGAGCGGCCTATCGCTGCCGCTACGCGAGCGCTTGGAACTCGAAGCGTCCGAGTCGTCATCGCGAGGACGACGAGTCCCCACGCTAGCTTCATTGCGCCCTGTGGACGAGGAGTCTTGCTTCTCCTCGCCCTCCTCCATGTCGACATCATTGTCGACATTCAAGTCCACCATGCCATCGAAGAGGGTTTCGTTGGCATAGGTGACTTTACGCGCCTTATACTCCCCAACAGAGATGGTACGCTTGGGGGAGCTTTGCGTCGTCACCGTGGAAGTGACGACGGACGCCGAAGAGGCTGAAGATGCGGCAGTCGTCGCTGTGCTGGCGACGACTGTGTTGCTTGCTGCAGGTGCAGCAAGCTCGTCGGAAGTCTGCGTCGTTGGCGTGCTCATTTCGAAATGAGCACGATGTTCTCTCCGAAGAAGACTTTGGATTGATGTGTCGAGACCGGCACATCAAGTCCTAACGGGGGGATGGTGTAGCGGGGCTACACATTCTGCTAACCTCACCTTAGTGCAACACGCACTAAGTGGATACATTCAGGTGGGCCACATCGCAGTGTGGTCACCATTCATAATAGGAAGCAGTCCTATTGGTCAGAAAGCAGGGTCTTTCTACCAGTAATACTCAAGCATTAGGTCAGGGTTTCTGCCAACCACTCGTTGGCAGAACCCCTCTTTATAGATATCAGTTTTAGGAGGAAAGCCACAGATAACAAACAATTCAGTTCTCATTTTACCGCAAAAGCTACTATTTGTACCTTTATTTAGATCTAATTATACTTGTGGATACAAGTATACTTAATCTAAGTTAAATACACCTTACGCTTCCTCATACACGTGCGCTCACGTGTAAGCTAAAGTATTGGGCTAAGTAAGCCCATTACACCCCCCCCCCCCCCCCGATGACGAGCCTACCGAGGAAGAGCTGACTAACTAAGCTACCATCACGAATCCATCACTGCCGATGACTCCCGCGGAGTACCCCAGAAATGTTTCTCATATGGCTTCGCTGGCGCACAGCTCGTAGACGTCAGCAATTACCCCGTAAACACTTTAACGTCCAAGTCGAAGCGTATCTTCGCTGGCGCACAGCTCGCAGGCGTCAACAATCACCCCGTGGACACCTCAACGTCCAAGTCGAAGCACAACGCGGCGCTTTCGATCCATGGGAAGTCAACCCGTCCCTTCATGGTTCGCGGAAGCCTTTGAGTCGGATGGGTACAACTCGGAGGCGGCCGCTTTGATCGCCACTACTCCCCGTACCACAGACGGTGTAGCAACACCACACCCACCAACACTTCGGTTGGAGATATGGTCAACGAGCAGTTCTCCGAGTGTTACTCTCATCACTGACAAAGCGCTCGTCTTCGTGCATGACGAGTGGCATCGTAAAGCTGGCCTTCTATTGTGAAGTTTATTGAGGCTTATTACAACCCTGAGTACTGGAAGTTTGCTGGCGTAAGTGGTGGAGCTCGCAGAGGGCTCGGCTGCGGGTGTGATCTTCGTTGAAAAGCTTTCACATGTCTGAACACGAGGTCTGGGTGATTCTTCACCGAATACAACTGCTTGTTCGTGGGGATCTGCGGCACGACTTACATGAAAATCTGGTTTTCTTCATCAGCCGTAACGCCCGTACTGGAATCAGAGGTCTCATAGCCAACACAGAAATACCAGCAGGGGAAATCCTCGGTGAACACTTTGGCCATCTCCAGCTCTTTGGGGACGCATCAACGAAGGTTGTCACATGCGGGTGAAGACCAAGACTACGGGTAACATTTACTTTGTTACCGATGCCTTGGAAGCTGGGGGGAAAGCTTCGGCTGATGAATCACTCGTGTAAACCAAGTGCCCGCTTCCACGAGGGTGCATACTGGCCGAAAGCTAACGGTGGTGGCTGGCACGATTCGGGATGTGTAACCCGGCGAGGAGTTGACCGTATCGTACGGCGCCAAACTGTGGTTTGTCTGAAAGTGCGGGTGGTGGGGCGGCTAGCACCGCGACTTGCAGCCGAGGCGCGCCGGAGCCAAGAGCTTGAACTAGCACAAATGCAAAGATATGAGCAGATTCGCAAAGAGGCCGCAGCTGCAGAAGAGAACCGGTGGCGTTATTAGAAACGCCTCGCCAAGAGCAGGCATTCCTTCTGATATCAGCTCTGCACCGGGGTAATCGGGATTCTAATTACCCTCAATAAGTCAGCACCAGCCGAAATCTCGATGAGCGTTGGTGTGGACAGGGATATCATTGTACGCTGAGGTAAGACAGGCATATGGTAGGCGCTAACGTATATATATATATATATATTACACTAACTAATGCAAGTAGCACATATGCTTGCAGCCGCAAGCAAACTCACGCGTTATCTTCTTCACCATGGAAGATTTTCGTTCGTATTTGACTAATGCCAACGGCGCGCATGCGGAAGTCAGCGAGCAGGAGTCTAGAGCACAGGCAATTAGTTTAGAGGTTGTGACTTGAAACTATCAAAGCATTCATTTCAACAGCGCGGAGCAAGTTTTCGTCGGTCAACTGACCGTGAAAACGTCAGCATGCTTAGGTGTATGAATGCCGCTGTTTAAAGAATTCCGCCCATATACATTTACGCTGGAGCTCGGCAAAAGGTGCAGTGGTAGGTGGACTACCAGACGGCGCCGTGGTCGTCGTCAAACATCAACACAGAGATCGTTCAGAAGTGGTCGAAGTGGTTTGACACTAAGCTACCTGCTGCTCGCCCACAGCTACCGATCCTTCACGGACACATTACTCATGTATCACTCGCTGTTGTTACATTTGCTCAAGGCCAAAATGTGCATTTATTTGTACTATCTGCACACACCTCGCAATTTCTGCAGCCTCTGTACGTGGCTGTCTCCCAGCCTTTCAAAACACTATACAAACTGGCTGCCGAAGAGTTCCCGATTCATGCAGGGCTGACTTCCCGTTAAGAGCGACGTAGCTGTCATGATGTGTGGCATTTGAACCTACACAAACATCAAGAGCGGGTTTAAATACAGCGGTACTTTCCACTACCGTTGGCAATGATGTTGCAGAAAATGGTGCACAGCAACAAAGTATCGTATGGAAGCAACTCGCGATTGTCAGAGACATTGGTTCGGCACCATGCCGATTTAGAGCCCCACTTCAACGGCGAGATTGTACCGGAGCGCGTACAGAATGCAATTATCAGGCGTGGGATTTGCCTCTAATAGCCAGCCTATCGCTTAAGATGCTTCTGGCACCTGTTATCAAACCAAGACTCAAGAGTGATTTTATCGGGAGCAGTGTGTCTGGAGGAAAGTTGCTGATGCTAGAGGAGATGAAGTAACTGATCAAAGCAAACCCCGCTGCTGCAAAAACAAAAGCCAACGGTGGAGCAGAGGCGATAGCTGAGATAGCGGCACGCAAGGCAAAAGCTGTTGCAGCGAAGGGGCTACGCAAGGCAGCGGATGCTGAGCTTAACGACATGGAGAGAGCTACTGGCAAGGTGCATGGGCGTTGAGCGCAACGTGTTGGAAGTACACCTTTGAAGTGAGGTATCGACGCCAGAGTAGTAACCTTTCCTAGGGATTTGGATGGTTCCGGAAGGTGTCAGCTCCATAGGGATCAGGATAACCACAGGTAGGGAGTTCTCACTTCTAGATTGGTAAAGCCACTGGGGAGGCCCCCGGCGGGGGTCGAAACGCGTCTGGCACGCGTTCAATAGAGAAGTCACTACATGTACGGAAATTCATTTTTATACCCCCCAGTACTCAGCGCAGGAGTTGTGATTGCCACAGGGGGCATAATTTTCTTTGCTGATGCTTAACCCAACGAACGGGCCTTAGTAATTGCAAGTTGTTTGATGGTGACCATAGCAGTGACCACGTCATTTTATGCGACTTATGATGACTGATCTAAGGCAGGATCCTCAAGGTGACCGGTAATACGTCGGATACCCGGCGCTTTGATTCGTTAATTGTAAAACATATGGATGTCATAATCAATTGCTAACCCCTCAACCGTTTCCCATCCAAATTTACTGCTGCCATACCCCAAAACCTCCGACCTCCGACCTCGCTCCGACCTGCACACAGAACATGCGGATCGGAGGGGGGGCGCCTCTAAACCTATCACCCTGCTACGAGCTCCGCGCGAACCCAAATTAACGGCTCGCTGCGCTCGCTGGCGACAGAACCCTAAGCCCGCTGCGGCTCGCACGCGTCGCCTCCGCTTGGTATGTAGAGTCTACATTGTAGACCATTGCTGGGTCCCCAAAGCCCCGACCAATCATCAAACGGGGCGACTAATCTGACTACAAAACTGTGTGAATATCACTTCGGGAAGGGCTAGGGTAATTGTTATATGCTCCGACCGGGTTAGACTAAGCTTTTGTATGTGTTAATCTTAAATACGGTCGGAGATTGGACTATATTCATCCATAACACCCTGCCAATATATAGTCCCTGTCACGCTCGAGGGTAAACTTTTCGAAGACTTAACCATATAATAGGCACGCGTGCAACGAGGAGTTGAGTCGAACAAAGAAATGGACACGGGGTCTTCCGCTTGCAAAGCGGACGTGCTACCTCTGCGCTATGCGCCCAGCAAAATGGAAACCCTAACCTCCATTTTCGCGACCAATTTCTACCGCCCCCTGCGCTCGCTACACACACCCACGCGCACTGCCACCGACGCACGCTACATCCTGCATCCGCCGATCGCGTCCAAACGGCCTTCTCAAGCAGCACCACCACCAATCCGCGACCATCATCCCCTCACTGAAATACGCCGTCACATACCCGAGTCCACGCTCGGGCAGTGCTCAGGCCGTGGCCATGCATAGCACACTCGGTGTTGATGTCATCGGAACGATCTTGTGCGTCGGGGTGCGTGGTTGAAATTCCGAGCGCTCAACTGATCGGCTTTGGGTTGGCTGGGGCGGTTTACTCGGAGCATAAGGGGGCGACAATGGGAGCCGCAGGAGGGTAGGCACTAGTGGTGCAAACGTTCAGCTTCACGCCGCTTTACGCCCTGGACGTTTAGGATAGGCAACGTTCAGGTGAACCACCTCTGGACCGCCCTGAACCACCTCACTTGAAAAAACTACTTTCAGGTGCAAAACACAATTTTCAGATGGTCGCGGCGCGAGCGACAGAGATAAGGACGCTCCGTCGCCAACAGCCCATGCTTTCTTGGAGGAAGGGCTGCTAAGATGGCCGGCAGATTCCTCATGTATACGCGGGGAGCTGGCGTTAGAGTGGCGTGATCGCTTCAACGGAGAGCATGGATCGCAGCTACATGCTGAACAGCTACCAAGCACGGCAGCTACTGCTCGTATTGTGGCTCCACATTGGACGCTGGGTTGCTGCTCCAGCGAACAGAATCCCGAAGTCGTGCGTGCGGTACATGTGTTTTGTGTATTCGGACGACGTGAAATGAAAAATCACCTGGAGAAAAATCTGCGCTGCGGGGAATGCTACATATGCAGCAAAGTAACATGATAAGACTGCAGCAGCACTCAAGGAGCGACTTGCACATTACGAGGGTGGACAAGTCAAAAATTCGACGTTGAATTGAACACAGTGTGAATGGATTGAAGGAAGTATTCACGAAAGTTGACGGTAATTATACAGCGTCTCAAGCCTCGGAGCTCGGATACCACGAAGTAGGCGCCTAGATGCGCGACTACCTCGTCGATGCAGTCACGCGCCACACCAACGGCAACAACATCCACGATCGTGTACACGTCGCTGTCGGCTTGGGCCACGCGCTGCGTCTCGCGCATCGAGACCCCGTGCACCTGCTGCGGGTTATGGTGGCCTTGTTCGGTGCCACGCCGCTGGTGGGGCTGCTGTTCCAGCACGAGAGTAAGTACGTCATGGACGGCGGACTGCTGGACAACTAGTCGCTGTTCGAGGGGGGGGGGGGTCCGCACGATCAACCGTCACGCCGAACGTGTTCGCGGTCGCGGACATCCGGCCGTTGTGCTACCCGCCGCTGTGGTGGTCCATGCGCCTTCCGTCGCAGCGAGAGATGCGATGGCTGTCTGCCTTGGGCTACGAGGGCGGCTTGGCGTGGTGTGTTCGTCGCGGTCTACCGGGGTCGGAAAGCGACCGAGGCGGCGACGTACAGGGGCAAGTGAAAAACGGTCGTGGCCCGAGTGGTGTGCTACCGGACGTGGTGCAGGCTGTGGCGGGGCTTCTCCGGTTGTCGGAGGAGACGGTCACGAGCAGTGTGATTCGACTGGAGATTCAGCTGTGGAGGATGGTGACAGTAGTCGCAGCCCTTCTGCAGTGGACGATGGTGCTCTGGGCTGTCTTGGCTGCAGGAACGCTCGAGTTCGTGGTCGTGCTGGGGGCGCACTTGGCTATGGCGGTGCTGAAGCTGGAGGGGAATTGCTGGTAAGCCCACAGTGGCAAGAGCTGCGGGACCCCCTTGGTGCGATGGAGAAGTACTCGGTAATGAGCAAGCCCACAGCAGGAGGCAATGCTGGTGAAATGGTCGTACGTGTACCGATTCAGCAGCTTGTAGTGAGTCTGACCGTCGGGACCAAGGTAGTAGCGATGACCAAGGAGCCCTTGGGCTTTACGAGAAACACCAGCTATGCGGCCTACCAGCGGGCTGGGCTCTCAATTGATCATCTAGCCAACTTTCGGCTGGATCAATTTGGGACAAGCTTTGATGCTGTGTAAGTGGCTTCGTGTCAATCCGTGCCTGAAAGTTGCAAATCTCGTGTACTCGAACGAAATAACGCGCCGCAGCATTTCGTACCAAGTTAATGCTGTCGATGTTGCATCGGCTTGCAATGGGCTGCAGCGTCGATATACGACGTTTTTGGTACCAAAATTTGGTACAGCGGCGTGCTAAATGCCCTCCTGTAGAATTGTCTCTTGGACTGCGTGATTCTGCTGGCCAACAGCGCAAAACCCGTTATCTGTAGCCAGCTCATGGAAACACGAGAAACAACCGTTGATCTCAAAGCAATAAAAAGGCAAATACAACGTGCAGACATTCTATCTATTCGCAGACCTAAGCATATTCATCGGACTCAAGCTTGCGAGCATTGATTCCTTTCCAGTTATCAGCCATAAGCACTAGATCACGCACCATACTTGGTTTTAAAGAGCTACGCTTCATCGTGATGATATATCCGCTTGTTAAAAAAGCGTGCTCCGATGGAACGCTGGTCGCCACAACCCCCAGCCACTTTCGCGCAAGCCTACGAAGGTTTGGATAGCAGTTTCCATTTACGCGCCACCACAAGAAGGGATCAGTGTCGCCTATCACAGTAGAAATGGACTCCAAGTAACGAGCAAACTCCTTTTAGCACTCCGTGCCCACGCCAGTAGTTTCGATAGGAGCAACATCTGGGCCAAACATGTGACGATGTATGAAGTTGCGATGCTGCTCCGCTGATACTTGCACCGGCGTTCGGTTGCGATACTTGACTTCTTCAGCAGGATGATTTTTTGGTGTCAGTACTACCATTGCTTGCACGAGATCGTTGGTTGCGCGCGGGGTGTCAGCAGGACCAAGATGAGACATCCATTTTCCAACTCGGGGGTCAAGGAAGGTTAACCACCTTAGCTCGCTCTTTTCCAGTTGATCGAACCGCACCTTATACAAACCAAGCATTGCTTTGCGGCAATCATTCATCATTAAACGGTCTGGGCTACGTATGTTTCGTCTCCTGCTTCTGCTGCGAGTCCAGCAAAATATCCTTCTTTTCAAATGTTTTCGGGGCAGGGAGTGCAAACGGCATCGTAGGGTCGTTGACCACCTAGTGTTTCGGAAGCGACCGCAAATGGCCCCAACAATATCTGAAGGCATTTGATACTTAGCCATTCATCAGCTGTTGGGCGACGTAACTTCCTCGAAACATCTTTAACCCCCTCCCCCCGCTCTCAACCGTTGTATATTACAACATGCGCGATTTGGCCCGTTTCATAACATTTTGTATTATACAAATTGTTAAAAATGGTGAAGTACACGCGGTTAGGTTGGAAAAAACGCATAGCGTGAACAGAAATTTGCAAAAACAGACCGAGAAAGGATTCACTGATGTGCGACCAGACAGCTGGATTTAGTGGCTGTGACCCCCCCCCCCCCCCCCCTCCCCCCGAGTTATTTCTCAAAAAGACAAGAACAAGAAAGAGCTCGAGATGGCGGTGCGACGCGAGACTCGCAGTAAGCATGATGCCATTCTCAGCAGACTGGCTGGTAGGAGTTTAGAGGAGAGGCAGCTCCTCTCCGCGGACCACCGCGCATACTTGAACGGTACGCGGGATGTTGATGCTGAGTTCGGGCCGGCGGAGCAAGCACCAAGGACTGAAACGCCGACCGTTGCCGCGACACCTGCCGTTGCCGCTACTCCTGCTGCGCCTCGCGCGCGTGCAGTCCCTCCACCCCACCACGTGGAAAGGATGCATGCTACTTAGCTAATGCGAAGAAGCTTAGAGCGAGACGTTTAGCTGAAGAAGCCGCAAAGAAGAACGGGGCGCCAGGCAAGAAGAAGATATCAAGCGCCAAGAAGCCGAGGTTCAAAGGGAGGAGAAGAGGTTGAAGGAAGCGAGAGCGGTCGCGCGGGCCACGACCGCTGCTGCTGCGCGTGCGTCGAAGAAGAAGGCAGAGCGGGCAAGGGTAGCTACGGAGGAGCAGCGAGGGAGAGAGGACCGTCGTGCTGCGCTTTCACAGTTCCAGCAGAAGGGTGGAGATGGCACAGCGGTTGCGAGCGCGGGGGCGGGGAGACGTCAGTAGCGGCGGGCAAGTGAAAGGCGCGCTGCCCGCCGATCGCGTCCAAACGACCTTCTCAAGCAGCACCACCACCAATCCGCGACCATCATCCCCTCACTGAAATACGCCGTCACACACCCGAGTTCACACTGCAGCCAGTGCTCAGGCCGTGGCAATGCATTGCCCACTCGGTGTTGATGTCATTGGAACGATCTTGTGCGTCGGGGTGCGTGGTTGAGAACTCCGAGCGCTCAACTGATCGGCTTTGGGTTGGGTGGGGCGGCTGTACGCGGAGCATAAGGCGGCGGCGTTGGGAGCCGTCGCAGGCAGGCGGGTAGGCACGCGTGCAAGAGGAGGTGAGTCGAACAAAGAGTTGGACACTCCGGGGATTGAACCCGGGGCCTTCCGCTTGCAAAGCGGACGCGCTACCACTGCGCTATGCGCCCGGCAGAATGGAAAACCTAGCCTCCATTTTTGCGACCACTTTCTATCGCCCCCTGCGCTCGCTACACACCCCACGCGCCACACGCGCGCTGTCACCGATGCACGCTACATCCTGCATCCGCCGATCGCGTCCAAACGGCCTTCTCAAGCAGCGCCGAAGTTGGCGGCCAAGGGGGAGAAGAAGCAGAAGAAGACGAGCTCTTATGTCGTCGACCCCGAGAATGACACAGATGCTGACGACGAGAGTGCTAGTGTTGCTTTCTTAGCATCTGATCCATTGGCGTCACGAGGGTATGTGCCAGAGCTCATGATGTATTTACCACATGTTCTGATAGCGTTGACGTTGTATATTATGTGATGTTTCAGCAGAGACGTTGCAGTAGACGACTCGTCTATCGACGTCGTATCAGATATATAATCGTCGGTGCCCCTTGCGATTTTTTATTATGGGGCACCGTATTTTATAGAAGGTGTGACGCATTGTGTAGGGCTTTTCTGGCCTAATGATTGGCTAATATGCGTTTCATCCAATTACAGACACCGGCTTTTTTTCGCCCAAAACACACTATTAGTAGACCGTATGTGTACCACACGAGCAGGCAAAGGGGGTATTTAATCTAATCAAATGGTAGCGACATTGCGATTTGTGATTTGTGAGACACCAATGTTTACTGAGTGAGACGATGTCAGCTAATTATTTCTGGGTGTCCTTCCGTCGAAGCTTTCTGCCACGCTTTATGCTATTGTTCTGTGCCAGCATGTGCATACTTTTCCCAATACAGTGTATCGCATCGCTGATAATTATCGGTGCATTGTACAGTCACACCGCTCTATAGTATACTCCCCATATAAGACCACACAATGTAAGTTTCCTGACTGTGCACATGCTTGTATCAGCAACCCAGCTTGCCGGTTTCGGCTAGCCGTCTTCAAATGTGATAGCAACGTACGTTTAGGTTCCGTTTTACCTAGCTTGAATGGGTTCCATTTGGCATGCTAATTATCGACGATTACGCTGTCTTAGCACTCGACGCGACACCCTTTGCGGAAGTTTTGGACAGCCTGTCACCAGCGATGATTCGGGTGAGTTCACGCTGCTCATGCAGCAAAACTACCTAGAATCTTATCATTGTTGCTTGCGTAGGATGGGAAGTACGACGAGCCTGGGCTATTGGAATCATTATGCACGAGCATCTAGTGGGCAAGCTCTCGTTCGAAGCCAGTCCCTGTAGGCAGCAGCAGAGAAGACGGGTAGTTATTTATTTCAGGAAGATTGACAATTCCAGCGCAGCGTACCGTATCTGAGCCAGCTCGACTTTCGTCCGGCTGGAAGCTAAAAGACGATACCGCCAGCGAGGAAGTTGCTGCTGCTTCAGCGCCTGACTTCAGCCCACTCGAGTAGATAGAGCAGCAGAGGGTCGATAGAGCGAACTGCGAGGAAGTGTGTTTCCTTGACATGAAGATGACAAACGCATGTGAACACTGCCATGGAGCTCAGAATCTTCATCCCGTCCATTATTGACGGCGTCATTGACGAGTTGGCGGAACTATACCCGGAGCACGACTACACACGTGATGGGCTGCGCTTCACTAAAATGAAGCAGTTCGATCGACTGGACTGCCAAGAACTTGGCGCTCACGAACGCTCTAAAGATCGAAACCTGGAATGCCGAGGGAGCTCTACTGCAAGCTCATTACCTGTAACTACGGACTCGCACGAGGGTGTTCCCGAGGAGCAGATAGCATCGACGGACATGGGGTCTGGTGGTATCATACCCTGGAGATTATGTGGCACTGTATGCTGTACAGAAGCTACGTGGACGCTTGGTGCGTGGGTTTCTGCTCTACGGATATGATTCTTTCTACTTGCGGGTTGAGTGGGAGCAAACCCGAGGACGATGGAAACGTCTTGAGCGTTGGTGTACCGCAGCTCATTCGTCAGTGCGGGCCCTACCGAGTTGTAATCCCCGCCATATTGCTCGACGTCGCGTCATGGAGGTACTGTGCCAAATTGCAGCAGCACATTCACTTCTTGGTGGTAAGTCCAAGTATCTCGATGCAACTCATTGTTTATCCATGCTAACATTAGGGGGTGTCAGAATTAAGAAAACTCGTTTGGAAATCGCGTGCGATTTCGTCAGGGCGCTCATGTGATTTCTCTCACAAATCGCATGCGATTTGGAGCCAAAATGTTTCCAAATCACACGGGGGTCTCAGAATTGGCTCTCGCTACGGAGACGTGAATCCCAGATGGCCAAAAGGGAAACTCAGCAAAGTTTCCTTTTGTCGGTCGGCAACCTGCGATTTCACCCACGGATCGCACATTCCAAATCACCCACCTCTGGAGGTGGGTGATTTTGATTTCGCTCCAAATCGCATGGGATTTGTGAGAGAAATCACATGAGCGCCCTGACGAAATCGCATACAATTTCCAAGCGAGTTTTCTTAATTCTGACACCCGTTTTGGTGTCCTCAAATGCGATTAGATTGTGAACAACATCTATCAACAAAACTGGTGACTGCTAGCCGCTATCAGGAGTGGAGAGCTATCGAGCTGCCTCATGCAGGGCACCTAGATCTGCACGTGCATCGGAGATCATCGGTTGATAAATTACGCTGCGCTGAGATCGGTCATGCTGTTCACTTCGATAGTGACCCGGATTTTCTGCGGATGATTCTTGCTCGCGTGGAAGCAGTACCTGGTATTCCTCTGCGCGCGTGAATACGGCTCCACCGCTGCTTGACTGGGTGAGAGGAGCCTCGAACTCAACTCTCCGACGGTGGCTTGCAGCTACCAATGATGTGGGAGCATCGCTGACAGGGTCAAAGAGCGTACGCCGTGATTGAGGCAATGAATCCAATCATCGACTGCTTGAAGGTGGAGTGTTGCGCCTTCGCCGCCCGCCACTTCGAGATGTCGAAAACCGATTTGGACGAGAAGTTGGGCTCTGAAAGCTTGGTGTGCCGGGGTTCTGCAGTAAATGATGCTCAATTGGGTTCGGGGCTCGGACGTCGCGTCTTATCAGCCCGCGGACTTCCCGAACGCTGGTAGGCGCTGGAGAGATCTCCGGATCACTTTCGCTGCTATCGCCACTGGTGTTGCAGTCGCTAGCATATTGCTCAACCTCCACGTAGTGAACGCTGCTCGTCGGAGCCTTCCCTCCCGCATTCGATTAGACGAACGCAAGCTTCTCCACGCGCTCAGGTTTCAGCCGATTGCGTCGTTTGTTGTGGATAAAAGCGTGTACACTCCACGTGTAGCGGGGCTACACATTCGGCTAACCTCACCTTAGTGCAACACGCACTAAGTGGATACATTCAGGTGGGCCACATCGCAGTGTGGTCACCATTCATAATAGGAAGCAGTCCTATTGGTCAGAAAGCAGGGTCTTTCTACCAGTAATACTCAAGCATTAGGTCAGGGTTTCTGCCAACCATTCGTTGGCAGAACCCCTCTTTATAGATATCAGTTTTAGGAGGAAAGCCACAGTTAACAAACAATTCAGTTCTCATTTTACCGCAAAAGCTACTATTTGTACCTTTATTTAGATCTAATTATACTTGTGGATACAAGTATACTTAATCTAAGTTAAATACACCTTACGCTTCCTCATACACGTGCGCTCACGTGTAAGCTAAAGTATTGGGCTAAGTAAGCCCATTACACCTGGTAGCACTTTGTAGTCCGTCCAACGACCGACTAATTACGTATTGAATGAAGTTCGATACGGGGGCCGAGGACCTGCCTGTGGACACGAGTATGTCTACTGGTAACCCAAACACGGGTGCAACGCATGTTGCACGCGAAGACTGTCTCCACCTGGCGGATCCAGAGTGGGAGGCGCTCCAACGACTGTCGACGGTCATTGGAGAGGCGGCCGTAGCAACAATGCTACGCACGCTGTCGCCGACAGAGCAACACGGTGTTGCTCTAGGCTTCATCATGAAGGAACAGCGCGAGACCGCTGCTCGCGCTACGGTGTCGACTCCATCCACACCGCGCGTGGAGTCACTGAAACTCCACGTGAACAGCTATGTTGGAAGAGAGGGCGAGCCTCTCCTCCGTTGGCTTGTCGAAGTCGACACTGCCATCACGGCTCGACGTATCGTCGACCCGTTGTCGAAGGTTGCGTTCGCCATGTCATGCCTTGGCGGGCGAGCAAGGAGTTGGGCGTACGGACGCCGACTCACTGACCCTACGTGCTTTAGCACGTACGAGGTGTTCAAGGAGGAGCTCAGACAAGCGTTTGAGCCCCCGCAGAATGAGTTCAGATCGAGGGCTGAGTTCCTCGACCTGCAACAGGGCAAGCATGACGTGCATGCTTACGCTCAAAGGGCGCGGTACTTGGTCTCGAACATCGTGACCAACCCGATAGACGAGGCGACAAAGGTCGTCACGTTCATGAAGGGCCTGAAAGATGGGCCTGTGAAGACCTATCTCTTCCGAGAGTACCCAAGTACTCTCGAGTCTGCGATTACCCTTTCGATGCAAGAAGAGTTTAGCCTGCGACAGGCTAAGCTCCATGTGAACGTCCCGCGGCCGATGCCGCGACCGACGGTGAAGCCAACGGGAGGTCCCGAACCAATGGACCTCTCGAGTGCGACGGCTGCTGGATCTCAGCAGCGTCGTGGACCAACGAATGTCCGCTGTTTCCGGTGTGGAAACAACGGTCACTACGCCCGTGAATGCACAGCGCCTGTGCAGGCGGCCAAGGGCCGGCGTGACGATACCGGGTATCGCCACGGGCAATAAAAAAACTAGAACAACCAGCAGGCGCGGGGCGCCCTGCTGGTGATGCAGTCGAGCGTGTCGATATTGGACACGCCGTATTAAAGACTGCTGCCCCCAGTGAGAGTCACTCTCGCTGTAAGAAGCAAGATGACAGGCCGAACCTTGTCATCTTGAAGGTTCGCTCGAAGAGAGAGATGTCTCTTCGTGCGCTAGTGGATTGTGGTGCGTCGAACAACTTTGTTCGACTGCAGAGCCTAGCGAGGCTTGACTTCGAGGAAGTGGAACTACCTCGAAGTCTATTGGAAGTAAGACTGGCAACGGGTGTCGTTGTCAGAACCGAGAAGCGTGTCGTACGCCTACGCTTCTCGTATCGGGAGAAGAAGTTCGTGGACGAGCTTATCGTGCTTGACTTAGACGATAAGTTCGACATGGTGTTGGGCATGCCGTGGCTTGCACGGCATGATCCGGTGATCGACTGGACGAAGCGCACGATCGTGCACTTCGGGAGTAGCGGCGCGACAGTGAGCGATGGCCCTGTCGGCGCAGCACGTGCACCTCGCGGTGCACGCGACCCACCAGGAGAGGCAGCGCGACGCGCGGCTGTCTCCGGTCACCCCGCGCGGACTCCGACGACTGAGAGAGTCGTCAGGAGAAAATGTGAGTCGAATCAGAAGACTCAGATTCGATCGGATTCGAGAGGCTCGCAAAGCGTCAAGAGTGACGCGGTCGTGTCGACTATTAGTGTCGACACACAAGTTCAACAAGAGGGGCCAGTCACTAATAAGGACAGTGACTCGGACGCGTCAGCTCAGGGAGCTGATGCGATTGGCCCAAACGTCGAAAGACACTCCGCCGTCAGGCGTCGAGGTAAAGAAGGCGCGTCGGCTCTGGGAGCCGACGCTGCAGGCAGTGCGGACGGTTGCAAACGTCCCGCACCGGAAATGCTTGCGTGCTCGCGTGCAGCCGGGCTGTACGACGAAGCGGTACGCGATCAAGCAGGGCTTGATTGCGTGCGCCCGCGGGAAGAACCCGCCGGCGACAACAAGAAACGCATTGCGTGCTCACGTGCAGCCGGGCTGCACGAAGAAGCGATACGTGATCAAGCCGGGCTTGATTGCGTGTGCCCGCGGGTTGAACCCGCCGGCGATCAAAAGGAAGATCTGTCCGCGGCCGGGCCCGGACAAAACAAGACGCGCGGAACCGGGTTCCGCACAAGAAGCGAACGGCGCAAGCGAGCAAAGCTGCGCAAGTCTCGGTCAGGGACCGAGGCGCTACTCGCAGTGTCTGCCGGGCAGACACAGGAACTGGAGACGACCGTCGAGACACTGAGTGTCTTGACGCGTACTAATACTGGTCTCCAGTATAAGAAGATGAAGTTGGAGAACCCTCCGACATTGGCGTCGGAGTTGACTTCGCTTCCAGTCACGAGCTGGAGGCGCTTCGCCCGCGACCTGCACGATGGACGCATCGAGCAGATTTGCATCCTCTCGGATGTCGAGAGGATGAAGTGTGAAGCGGAAGAGTTGAAGCAGCTCGTCGCTGAGGGCGTCGACGCCCTCAGCGCCAAGTCGAAGAAAGAACGCTTCGATGAGCAGAGCTGGGACTCGCTGAAGTCGAGCCCCTTCTACGAGGTCTTGCGTGAGTACAGAGACGTACTCCCGGACGATATCCCTGCGGAGTTGCCGCAGGACAAGGGTGTTCAGCACGAGATTGATCTCGTGCCGGGAACGAAGTATTGCGTGACGCGGCAGTGGCCACTGCCGCGAGAGCAAGTCAAAGCGATCGACGACTTCTTTGAGAGTCGTCGCAAGGCTGGGCAAGTGCGGGAATTGAAGTCCCCGCACAGCGCGCCTACGTTCTGTGTCAAGAAGGCACAGGGCGGGTGGCGCATCGTTCATGCTTATAACAAGCTGAACGACGCAACGGTACCGGCGCAGACGCCGATACCGCGAAAAGATGTGATCATCGATTCGATGGCTCTGAGCACTATCTTCAGTGCTCTGGATCTGAGAGACGGATTCTATCAGATCCTGATGCGTGAGAGCGACATACCTCTCACGGCGGTGAGCACTCCGAGCGGTATGCTCTGGGAGTGGCTTGTAATGCCACAGGGGCTAAAGAATGCCCCTGCGATGTTCAACAGGTGCGTCACGCACTTGTTGCGCTCGGTGCGCGACTTCGCACCGAGCTATTTCGACGATGTATTCATCCACAGCCGGGCTGTGGACGGGAAGTCGGAAGTGGAGATGCACAAGGAACATCTCCGCAGGTTGTTTGCGCTCATGCGCAAACACAAGCTCTACGCGAACCTGAAGAAGTGTATCTTCGGGGCTAGCGAGATACCCGTCCTTGGGTGTCTCGTAGGAAAGAACGGCGTACGCCCTGACCCGGGAAAGGTCAGAGTGATCACTGAATGGCCTACGCCTTCCAATGTCAAGGAACTGAGGCAGTTCCTTGGACTCGCTACGTACTTATGCAAGTACGTGAGCAACTACGCGGGCAAGATTCGCCCGTTGTCGCAGCTCCTAAAGAAGGACGCTGCATGGGTTTGGACTGCTGAGTGTCAGCAGGCCTTTGATGCAGTCAAGCAGGGCTTGACTGAGGCGCCGATCTTGGCGGTGGCCGACCAAGATCGCTCGTTCCACGTCGTGTGTGACGCGTCCGATTTCGCAATCGGATGCGCTCTAATGCAACACGATCACGAGGGACGTGATCGCGTGGTCTACTATCAGTCGCGTCAGCTGAAGCCAGCTGAACGCAACTACCCGGTACATGACAAGGAACTCCTTGCCATGAAGTATGCACTCGCGAAGTTCCGAGTGTATCTCCTTGGGAGTAGACCATTTGTGGTCTACACCGACCACGCATCATTGCGTACGGCGATCAAGTCGCCGCACATCTCACAAAGAATGGCGAGATGGCTCTCATTCTTTGCGGAGTACAACTTCCAGGTTGAGTACAAACCTGGAAGGTTGAATGTTGTGGCCGACGCGTTGTCGCGTCGACCTGATTATGCGGTGCACAAGGCCGACGCCAATGCAATTGGCGTCGCACGGACGTCTACTCCCTCGTCGTCTTTGTTAGACGACGTGAGGTCCGCATACACGAAGGATGCGGACGCGAAGCAGTTGTTGGACTACTTCGCTGCTCCTTCTGACAAGACTCATCAGAAGTTAGCGAAACATCTCCGTGCACGTGTACACCGTTATCGTGTACACAATGGACTGTTGCTTTACAGCGCAGTCGACGACAACGCTGATCGCATTGTCGTGACGGACGATCATGAGCTGAAGCTCAGGATCACTTACGAGTATCACGATGCCCCGACGTCGGGACATCCGGGTCGTGAGAAGACATACTTGCTTCTCACGCATGACTTATATTGGAGTCACCAGTACAAGTGGGTACGCAAGTACGTTCGTGCTTGCGAGGTTTGCCAGCGCGTGAAGCCTGCAGCCTTCTCGCAGGCTCCACTTCAGTCACTACCGACTCCGTCGGAGTGTTGGCAGTCCATTTCAATGGACTTTGTGTTTGGTCTTCCGCCTGATAACAAGCGGAGGACTGGTATTGTGGTCTTTGTCGACCGATTCAGTAAGATGGTGCATCTTGCTGCAGTACCAGCCGAAGTGACAGCCAAGCAGACGGCACGTCTGTTTGTTGACTTGGTGTTTAGACACCATGGCATGCCGATCGACATTGTGTCAGATCGTGATCCGCGCTTCACAGCGCGTTTCTGGCAAGAAGCGTTTGAACTTCTTGGCACGCAGCTGTCTATGTCGACTGCGGATCATCCGCAGACCGACGGACAAACCGAGCGCGTCAACCGAGTTTTGGTTGACGCTTTGAAGAGCTACGCCCATTCGTTCAAACAATGGAGCGACTGCTTGCCGATGGCAGAGTTTGCCATCAACAACTCGGTGCATGTCTCCACAGGACATACACCGTTTTACGTGAACGCCATGCGGCATCCACGCGTACCGAGCGTACTCGGTGCGGTAGCTCCTTCCTTAAGTGGGGGAGGGTATCCGGTTTCAAACAAACCGAATGAACACGCTGATACGAGCAACATATCAGCTGTGTCGACACGCGCACGGACTGCGCGTAGTCCGAACGACGAGAGCGCAATGTCTACGCCGGGCGTAGACACTCTCAACAACAACAACCACACACAGGCCGGGCCTGCAGTGAACAAGGATAACGGGTTGAACAAGGAGTTCAACTCGAAGGCAATGGACTTTGTCCAGCGCCGCCAAGCCGTAATACGGTTTGTGCAAGATGCTATTGCAGCTTCTGTCGATCGACAGAAGCTGAACGCGGATAACAATGGCAGAGGAAACACAAATGAATTCAAAGTGGGTTCATTAGTTCTGTTAGCTACACAGAACCTAGCTAAACATGCAGTTTCCGACTTCGGAGCAAGCAAGCTTGCCCCGCGCTTCATCGGCCCATTCACCGTGTTGGCGAAGCATGGCAACGCGTACACGCTAGACATACCGTCCAGCATGCGCCTCCACCCAACCTTTTACGTTGGGCGGCTGAAGCCGTACTCGCAACACGAGTCACCTACGACCGGTGACTCGGCGCGATCCTCGCCTCGAGCGCGGAGACGCGATCCGTCAGGCGAGCGACGAGCGTCCCCAGGTCGACCTGGATGTTCGAAGCGGTCTGCCCGGCCTGACTGATCCGGGCCTTCAAGAGCTTTAGCTCCTGCCGTATCTCGGCGAGCTCAGCCGTCTGGAGGCGCTCCACAGCCTCCAAACGATCCCAGACCTCGCCCGGCGACGGCCCGTGGCGTCTTTCCACCGCCGCCGCCCCCGTTGCGAGATGCACGCGGGGAAACTCGCTGGATTGTCCAGCGAATTGTTGGTCATCAGATCCGGACCCAAGGTCCGGTTCATTTTCGTATTCGTTGGTTAGGATACTCTCCTGACCACGATACATGGGAGCCGCGGAACGTCCTGATGAGCGACGTTCCGGAAATGGTGACGGAGTACGAAGCCCGCCACCAGCAGCTCCGCCGAAGGGCGTAAAACTTGAGCGAGAGCTGTAGTCGCCTACAGCCCTCGGCTGAGTGTTGCGCTCACCCTCAGCACTCTCAGACGACAACTGCGTGATTAACTTCTCACGCAGTGTCTTCAACTCCACGGGCACACTAACACCAGTGTACCCGAGAAGGTCTCGCTCCGAAAGCCGCACTGCCCCGGGTTGGCACTGCGCACGGAATCCCCGCTTCGACTGCACCTTCGTGCAGCCGCAAAATCTTGGACCGCTTCGAGAAGCGCTCGTGGCGTCCACCCGCAGAGCGGACTCGCTCACGGTAACCAGCCGGGTCACGGTTGAAGTTCTCAACGAACGCGCCCCAGCTTTGACAGAGTGCCTCCCACTCTGTCACCTTGCTCTTACGGGAAGTCTTCTTATTCCCGTAGAATCGGAGCTCATGGAAGAGCCCGATGTAATAATCACGTCTTTGATCCGTCGCCGGATCAAAGTCGAGCTCCTTGGTGACATCGTCATCAACGATGGCGCTGCAGGAGTACAACGCGTACTTGCTGACCGGCGTGGTATTGCCGTAGCGAGATCGGATCTCGCTCGGAGACGGCATCCACGGGTCGCGCGCCGGCTTAGCGCGCGACGTCACAGTCGCAGACGGAGTGGAGTCGTCATCGTCTCCACCCCGCGGCGTAGACAACGCCCCAGCATCTGCGAGCGGCCTATCGCTGCCGCTACGCGAGCGCTTGGAACTCGAAGCGTCCGAGTCGTCATCGCGAGGACGACGAGTCCCCACGCTAGCTTCATTGCGCCCTGTGGACGAGGAGTCTTGCTTCTCCTCGCCCTCCTCCATGTCGACATCATTGTCGACATTCAAGTCCACCATGCCATCGAAGAGGGTTTCGTTGGTATAGGTGACTTTACGCGCCTTATACTCCCCAACCGAGATGGTACGCTTGGGGGAGCTTTGCGTCGTCACCGTGGAAGTGACGACGGACGCTGAAGAGGCTGAAGATGCGGCAGTCGTCGCTGTGCTGGCGACGACTGTGTTGCTTGCTGCAGGTGCAGCAAGCTCGTCGGAAGTCTGCGTCGTTGGCGTGCTCATTTCGAAATGAGCACGATGTTCTCTCCGAAGAAGACTTTGGATTGATGTGTCGAGACCGGCACATCAAGTCCTATCGGGGGGATGGTGTAGCGGGGCTACACATTCGGCTAACCTCACCTTAGTGCAACACGCACTAAGTGGATACATTCAGGTGGGCCACATCGCAGTGTGGTCACCATTCATAATAGGAAGCAGTCCTATTGGTCAGAAAGCAGGGTCTTTCTACCAGTAATACTCAAGCATTAGGTCAGGGTTTCTGCCAACCATTCGTTGGCAGAACCCCTCTTTATAGATATCAGTTTTAGGAGGAAAGCCACAGTTAACAAACAATTCAGTTCTCATTTTACCGCAAAAGCTACTATTTGTACCTTTATTTAGATCTAATTATACTTGTGGATACAAGTATACTTAATCTAAGTTAAATACACCTTAAGCTTCCTCATACACGTGCGCTCACGTGTAAGCTAAAGTATTGGGCTAAGTAAGCCCATTACACCACGAACGCTCGCTTGCGGCAGACGAAGTAGGGATGCTAAACACGCGTGTTGCCAGTGGGTGGAGGATACGGACCCCTTTGCGGTGAAAGAGCCACCAGTCTAGCGGTGTGTCTTTGGCATTGTGTTCGCGTTCATCTGGCTCCCAGCTCTCCTTCTCGCGCACAAAATGGATAATCTCCTGGCGGAATTCTTGTTCACTTGAACCGGAAGTCAGCCCAGCACGAGATGCAAGGCCAGCACAGGCTTCAACAGCTTCACTCAAGTCCAAGTCTTCAAAAGCATCAGGTCGTTTGGACGGATCCAGTAGAAATGCGGCCAGCATGGACTCACGCTTCAGCATCCTCCATCGCGACTTGATTTGCCCTCGGATCGTGAGAAGAACCCCCTCGTCAACATCATCAGCCTCCGTGTGGTATATGACATTGTGCTTCAGGCTACGAATGTAGTGATACATCATAGAGAGACAGCAACCATCTCTTTCTAAGGCGCCCAAAGCTTTGATCACTGGCTTAACAAGCCACAGTACCGCTCGAGCTTTCGTCCAAAATACGCTGTCCGCCAGTATGTCTTGAACGCGTTTCAGCTTCACGGCAGCTTGCCCATAGCGCTCGAGAAGCCTGGTATTTCTGAAGACGGCACGGAGCACCTCGTCATTCTTGACGACGCTTGATATACAGTTCGTGCTGGAGTACCACCGCGTCGCCACAGGGATGACCAACGCCCGTCGATGGTTACGCGAGCCGAATTGCTGGCGTTGCTTAGCTCGAAACCAGTGGAGTAGCCCTGGTCGTTTGCGTACGAACTTGGTAACAGCTAGAGCCTTGCTTAGAATCGTGCTCATGTACTCGATACCAAACATGTCCTTTAAGAGCAAGTTCAGCGTGTGTGCGGAGCATCCATTGCACGTCAGCGACGGGATCTTGGCCGTCAGCAACTCCCACGCCTTGCGCATGTTGGCTGCGTTGTCCGTGACAACGGCACAGACGGCACCCCGTCCAATGATCGCCTCCACCTCGTTGATCACTTTTGCGAGGGCTGAAGCCATGTACTCCCCCGTGTGCTGGTCCGCGCCGGAACGGATCGAGCACCAGAACACTGGACGCATAAATGTCGAGACAATCATGAAATTGAGCACGCTTCCACTGTTCGGGTCTGACCAGCCGTCCCACACCACACTAACGCACTTCAGCTTTCGTAGTGCCTTCTCCACACTGGCACGCTCTTCACGGTAGGCTTCGTCTAGTAGCGCGCTCGCGAGGTCCTGGCGCGTAAGGAGTGGCATCCCCGGGCAGTACTTAGTGAGGACGTGCCTCATTTGCTTGTTCTCGATGACACGAAATGGAATAGCCGACGCGTAGAAAGCAGCGGCAATTTCGTGATGAAAAGCCCTCTTTTCGCTCTTCGTAAAGCGTCTTGAACCCGGCGTGCCTTCAACTCTAGCGCGCTTGGCCTGATGGGCGTCGCTCCCACCGTCATGAGCTCGTTTGGCTGGCGTTGGAGGGTTAGCGTTCGCGAACATCTTGAGGGGTCCTTGGACAACGCCGAATATGCGGCCGGAGGTGCTTCTTGGGCATTGCGTTGCGAATGTGCTTAGCACAGTATTTGCACTGGACGTCAGGGTGCTTCTTTTTCGCTGTAGCCCACCTCGGGACTACTACGGTGTATTGACTCCAAATGCCAACAGGAGGACGCCCAATCCCGCCGTACTCGTTTCTTGATGGGCTAGCGTCTAACGGGTCGGCTTCTTGCATGTTGCTGGCTTCTGGGGGTTGCGATAGAAGACTGGGTGCGGGGGCTGCAAATTGAGAACTGACTACAATGCCCGGACCGCCACGACCGCGAGCTCGCTTCGTCGAACTTCCACGGATGATGTGTCTACCGGATCATTTCTGACACACATTTGCTACACAAAGTTAATAATGATTAATAATAATTAATAGCACTTTTAATATCATTAAATGATATTAACTCGATAAATTTTAACCAACTCTAGCCCCCAGGGCGTGTTGCAAAGAATGGATCACCTCATTCTTGAAATGAGTGCCTTGGTCGCTAACCCACGATAGGCAAACCCCAAAAGCAGCAAACCAATCCATGAGGCATGTGTAGGTCGTGTCCGCTGTGGCATCAGGAACGGCGAAAAACCAAACATACTTGGAGGCGTCGTCCTTGATCACGAGAATGTACTTGTCAGCGCTGGTAGATGCTCCCATGAAGAGATAGTCCCGGTGTATGAGCTCATTAGGACGCTCAGCGTGCATCGCTTCCCCGAGAGGTCGGGGGATGGGGGGACCACCGACGACACTGACAAATCATCCGCAGGGTTTGAGCGTTCACCCGGCGAACATCTACTGTCATACGAAAATCCCCTGGCTCCACTTTCTTGACGATCAAAGGCGGCGAGCACCACTTGCTGTGAGGATTGCGGTAGCAGAGTCCAGCATCAATGAGTTCTTGAACGTGTTTCTTCATAAATGCTCGGTGCTCTGGAGCGTAGCGGCGAGCCTTACAGCGCACAGGTACTGCGTCCGGCTTCAAGGTTACCTTGAGAGGGGGCATGTCAACGGGTGGGTCTCGACCGAGCTTGATCCTGAAGACGTCGCGATATTCAGACAGCAGCTCCGCTAACTTCGCTCGAAATTCAGCACTGCAGCCCAGGTTTGCGGCTTCGTCGAGCTTTCCTTCGAGAATACTTCACTCAAGCGCACGCGCCTCCTCACGATCCTGAGTAACATCGATATCGGGAAAGCAACGCTGCTCCTCGTACGGCTGTAGCTCCTTCTCCTCAGGCGTAGGCTCTGGATGAATGGTTGTAGCAGCCGCTTATGCCAATACGCTGCGCACGCCTGGTGGCGCCACGTCTTCGTCCATGTCATAAACGTCACTGATGCTCCGTGCTTGGTCCAAAAGCGCTTGAGCATTGTAACCCAGTCGCTCCATGACACCTTCACTAAGCAAGATATCGCCCATTCCTGGTGGGAGACCGTCTGATACGACCCAGCAGGTAAGGTTCTTGAGCGTTAATCCTCTATTAATTGTGTCGAAACGGAGGTCCAACTTGACTTCCTGTTTGATAACCATCGGTGCAGCAGCGATTCCCTTATTGCTGGAGGTCCCGGCACTGCAACCACTGGCCCTTCGCTCTGAGCTCCTGTAGCAGGTGAGGTGTTACTACCGATACTTCGGCTCCGCTGTCAGGTTTCGCCCATGCTGCCAACACACCGTTCACCCGGCATGCTAGCGAACCAGTCATCTGGACAGCACTGTCCTCAGGCATGGTTTGTACCGGCTGGTCCGGGATGAGTACAACGGCACCCACTGGTTTGGGCGCCTTGCGATTCTTGTCGTACAGCTCCTTCGCTTCTGTCGCACTTGCCAGTGGGCACTGAAACACACCGTGAGTCAAGTCGCCACACTTGAAGCACTTGCGCGGCTGGCCCGGAGTAGACGACTTCTTAGCGCCTTGAAGCTTGGTACCGGCGCTGCCAGGGCCCGATCCCACTGAGCTCGGCTTAGGTCCAGGCGTCACTGCTGCTGCTCCAGCCCTCGGTGACTGGAATCGCGCGTTGTTACGTGACGCATTGCTTGGCTTTGACTGCTGGTGGGCCTGGCTTCCCTCAGCGCCTGTCGTCCGCTGGATAGCCGACTCGAAGATCAGGAATGCAGACACCCGCGACCTGAGCCAATCCAAGAATACCTTGACGGATTTCTTGGTCGACTTGTGCATAGTGCGCTTCAACTTCGTTATGACCGTCTGCTTGAGCGCGGGCGGTTTCAGCGCTGCACACAGAAATTCTACAGCCATATTGGTCTCTTTGAGCGGGAAGTCGTCCATATCCTGGGCATCCAGGATTTCATTGAAGTCGGTCACTAGCTTCATCACTCGGGACTCAGCGTCTTGAAGCGTAGTGTTCATGGACAAAGAATGCATGGCTCGTGCGAGTCGTGCGTGATCCTGAACTTCCGGTCGCCTAGCCGCTAAAAAGTACACCTTCCAGTCTTCCTCAGTAATTTCCGACTCGGGCTTTCCCAGCTCGTACATGCATACGAATCAGCGTCCGGTGCTCAATACAGGCACTCGGGAGCATCACAAACACTCGCCCATACGCCCCCTGGTTCAAGGCCGTTACTCGTCGCTTGTAGATCAGGTAACTGTCCATGAAAGCCTTCTTCTCTTTCTTCGTGGGGCCGCGGTACACAGGAGGCACGGGCATGTTCGAACCCGTGGCCACCGTGATTGTAGGTTCATTTCGATTTTCACTAGCGTCTCCGCCAACCATGAGCTCGTCTCCGTCGCGCTCGCGACCGCCCTGACCGGCACTCCTACGGAACCATCCCCAGCGACTCTGCCTACGGGGGGAGAGAACCTCTTCCTTCAAATCCTCGATCTGGCGGCCTTGGTGTCCAACTGTTTCTGCGGCCTCCCGCATCAACTGGTACTGCTGCACCAGAGCCTTCTGCTGCTCCTCCAGCTGTGCGCTTAGGTGGTGTTCAGCTCCACTTGGTTCTCGTACTGCTGTTGCAGATACTCTGTCGTCTTCGCACCCAGAGCCTCCTGCTGAAACCGGTTGAGTTGCTCGAGGGTAAGTTGCTGGACAGCCTCTGCCTTCTTGGCCACTTGCTCGACCTTCTGCTCAGACTCCGCTTGGAGGCTTCGTGCCAGCGACGACTCGAACGTTCTTGTCTGACGCTGCGCCACGACCACGTCTTCCACTCTCACTCGAGGTGAAATCAGCGCATCCATAGCCAGGTCACGGCTCCCGTGGTCTGGACTGCTCATCGCTTCCGCTTCGCAGCGCGAAGTGAGCTAAAGAATTATTTGTTGTTTTCGCACTTGTGAGAAGTAAAGCAACATGCAGAATGAATGAATTAGAAAAGCTTAAACGCAAAGGAACCTGCTCGACTAGTCCTGGAGCACCCTTGCAGGTAGATTGAAGTTGAAGATGAAGTTGCAACTGCAAGGTGTGTCTGATCGTCAGAAACTCAGGCCTGACCGTCGTACGCCGTCCTCGGCACGCGCGTAACGTCCTTGACCGCCGAGCTGGTTTGACTTGTTGCCCGGCATATATTCGTTGAAGTTGCAGTGCAGGTGGCGGGCTTCAACCTCAGTAGCAGCAGCTGCTGGAGCCAGCTGGCGACAATAAAAGCCGATCAGTTGAGCGCTCGCAGTTGCCAACCACGCACCCCGACGCACAAGATCGTTTCGATGACATCAACACCGAGTGTGCAGTGCATTGCCACGCCAGCCGGCCTGACCACTGGCTGCAGTGTATATCTGACGTGGACTCGGGTGTGTGACCCCGACAAGCGACGTTTTTGAGTTAGGGGGATGGTGGTCGCGGATTGGTGGTGCTGCTTAAGGAGGCCGTTTGGACGCGATCGGTGGATGGCAGGATGTAGCGTGCGTCGGTGGCAGTACGCGTGTGGCGCGTGGGGTGTGTGTAGCGAGCGCAGGGTGCGATAGAAAGTGGTCGCAAAAATGGAGGTTAGGTTTTCCATTCTGCCGGGCGCATAGCGCAGTGGTAGCGCGTCCGCTTTGCAAGCGGAAGGCCCCGGGTTCAATCCCCGGTGTGTCCAACTCTTTGTTCGACTCACCTCCTCTTGCACGCGTGCCTATCCGCCTGCCTGCGACGGCTCCCAACACCGCCGCCTTATGCTCCGCATACAGCCGCTCCAGCCAGCCCAAACCCGATCAGTTGAGCGCTCGCAGTTGCCAACCACGCACCCCGACGCACAAGATCGTTTCGATGACATCAACACCGAGTGTGCAGTGCATTGCCACGCCAGCCGGCCTGACCACTGGCTGCAGTGTATATCTGACGTGGACTCGGGTGTGTGACCCCGACAAGCGACGTATTTCAGTGAGGGGGATGGTGGTCGCGGTTGTGTGGTGGTGCTGCTTGAGGAGGCCGTTTGGACGCGATCGGTGGATGGCAGGATGTAGCGTGCGTCGGTGGCAGTACGCGTGTGGCGCGTGGGGTGTGTGTAGCGAGCGCAGGGTGCGATAGAAAGTGGTCGCAAAAATGGAGGTTAGGTTTTCCATTCTGCCGGGCGCATAGCGCAGTGGTAGCGCGTCCGCTTTGCAAGCGGAAGGCCCCGGGTTCAATCCCCGGTGTGTCCAACTCTTTGTTCGACTCACCTCCTCTTGCACGCGTGCCTACCCGCCTGCCTGCGACGGCTCCCAACGCCGCCGCCTTATGCTCCGCGTACAGCCGCTCCAGCCAACCCAAAGCCGATCAGTTGAGCATTCGCAGTTACCAACCACGCACCCCGACGCACAAGATCGTTTCGATGACATCAACACCGAGTGTGCAGTGCATTGCCACGCCAGCCGGCCTGACCACTGGCTGCAGTGTATATCTGACGTGGACTCGGGTGTGTGACCCCGACAAGCGACGTTTTTGAGTTAGGGGGATGGTGGTCGCGGATTGGTGGTGCTGCTTGAGGAGGCCGTTTGGACGCGATCGGTGGATGGCAGGATGTAGCGTGCGTCGGTGGCAGTACGCGTGTGGCGCGTGGGGTGTGTGTAGCGAGCGCAGGGTGCGATAGAAAGTGGTCGCAAAAATGGAGGTTAGGTTTTCCATTCTGCCGGGCGCATAGCGCAGTGGTAGCGCGTCCGCTTTGCAAGCGGAAGGCCCCGGGTTCAATCCCCGGTGTGTCCAACTCTTTGTTCGACTCACCTCCTCTTGCACGCGTGCCTACCCGCCTGCCTGCGACGGCTCCCAACGCCGCCGCCTTATGCTCCGCGTACAGCCGCTCCAGCCAACCCAAACCCGATCAGTTGAGCATTCGCAGTTACCAACCACGCACCCCGACGCACAAGATCGTTTCGATGACATCAACACCGAGTGTGCAGTGCATTGCCACGCCAGCCGGCCTGACCACTGGCTGCAGTGTATATCTGACGTGGACTCGGGTGTGTGACCCCGACAAGCGACGTTTTTGAGTTAGGGGGATGGTGGTCGCGGATTGGTGGTGCTGCTTGAGGAGGCCGTTTGGACGCGATCGGTGGATGGCAGGATGTAGCGTGCGTCGGTGGCAGTACGCGTGTGGCGCGTGGGGTGTGTGTAGCGAGCGCAGGGTGCGATAGAAAGTGGTCGCAAAAATGGAGGTTAGGTTTTCCATTCTGCCGGGCGCATAGCGCAGTGGTAGCGCGTCCGCTTTGCAAGCGGAAGGCCCCGGGTTCAATCCCCGGTGTGTCCAACTCTTTGTTCGACTCACCTCCTCTTGCACGCGTGCCTACCCGCCTGCCTGCGACGGCTCCCAACGCCGCCGCCTTATGCTCCGCGTACAGCCGCTCCAGCCAACCCAAAGCCGATCAGTTGAGCATTCGCAGTTACCAACCACGCACCCCGACGCACAAGATCGTTTCGATGACATCAACACCGAGTGTGCAGTGCATTGCCACGCCAGCCGGCCTGACCACTGGCTGCAGTGTATATCTGACGTGGACTCGGGTGTGTGACCCCGACAAGCGACGTATTTCAGTGAGGGGGATGGTGGTCGCGGTTGTGTGGTGGTGCTGCTTGAGGAGGCCGTTTGGACGCGATCGGTGGATGGCAGGATGTAGCGTGCGTCGGTGGCAGTACGCGTGTGGCGCGTGGGGTGTGTGTAGCGAGCGCAGGGTGCGATAGAAAGTGGTCGCAAAAATGGAGGTTAGGTTTTCCATTCTGCCGGGCGCATAGCGCAGTGGTAGCGCGTTCGCTTTGCAAGCGGAAGGCCCCGGGTTCAATCCCCGGTGTGTCCAACTCTTTGTTCGACTCACCTCCTCTTGCACGCGTGCCTACCCGCCTGCCTGCGACGGCTCCCAACGCCGCCGCCTTATGCTCCGCATACAGCCGCTCCAGCCAGCCCAAACCCGATCAGTTGAGCGCTCGCAGTTGCCAACCACGCACCCCGACGCACAAGATCGTTTCGATGACATCAACACCGAGTGTGCAGTGCATTGCCACGCCAGCCGGCCTGACCACTGGCTGCAGTGTATATCTGACGTGGACTCGGGTGTGTGACCCCGACAAGCGACGTATTTCAGTGAGGGGGATGGTGGTCGCGGTTGTGTGGTGGTGCTGCTTGAGGAGGCCGTTTGGACGCGATCGGTGGATGGCAGGATGTAGCGTGCGTCGGTGGCAGTACGCGTGTGGCGCGTAGGGTGTGTGTAGCGAGCGCAGGGTGCGATAGAAAGTGGTCGCAAAAATGGAGGTTAGGTTTTCCATTCTGCCGGGCGCATAGCGCAGTGGTAGCGCGTCCGCTTTGCAAGCGGAAGGCCCCGGGTTCAATCCCCGGTGTGTCCAACTCTTTGTTCGACTCACCTCCTCTTGCACGCGTGCCTACCCGCCTGCCTGCGACGGCTCCCAACGCCGCCGCCTTATGCTCCGCATACAGCCGCTCCAGCCAGCCCAAACCCGATCAGTTGAGCGCTCGCAGTTGCCAACCACGCACCCCGACGCACAAGATCGTTTCGATGACATCAACACCGAGTGTGCAGTGCATTGCCACGCCAGCCGGCCTGACCACTGGCTGCAGTGTATATCTGACGTGGACTCGGGTGTGTGACCCCGACAAGCGACGTATTTCAGTGAGGGGGATGGTGGTCGCGGTTGTGTGGTGGTGCTGCTTGAGGAGGCCGTTTGGACGCGATCGGTGGATGGCAGGATGTAGCGTGCGTCGGTGGCAGTACGCGTGTGGCGCGTGGGGTGTGTGTAGCGAGCGCAGGGTGCGATAGAAAGTGGTCGCAAAAATGGAGGTTAGGTTTTCCATTCTGCCGGGCGCATAGCGCAGTGGTAGCGCGTCCGCTTTGCAAGCGGAAGGCCCCGGGTTCAATCCCCGGTGTGTCCAACTCTTTGTTCGACTCACCTCCTCTTGCACGCGTGCCTACCCGCCTGCCTGCGACGGCTCCCAACGCCGCCGCCTTATGCTCCGCGTACAGCCGCTCCAGCCAACCCAAACCCGATCAGTTGAGCGCTCGCAGTTGCCAACCACGCACCCCGACGCACAAGATCGTTTCGATGACAGCAACACCGAGTGTGCAGTGCATTGCCACGCCAGCCGGCCTGACCACTGGCTGCAGTGTATATCTGACGTGGACTCGGGTGTGTGACCCCGGCAAGCGACGTATTTCAGTGAGGGGGATGGTGGTCGCGGTTGTGTGGTGGTGCTGCTTGAGGAGGCCGTTTGGACGCGATCGGCGGATGGCAGGATGTAGCGTGCGTCGGTGGCAGTACGCGTGTGGCGCGTGGGGTGTGTGTAGCGAGCGCAGGGTGCGATAGAAAGTGGTCGCAAAAATGGAGGTTAGGTTTTCCATTCTGCCGGGCGCATAGCGCAGTGGTAGCGCGTCCGCTTTGCAAGCGGAAGGCCCCGGGTTCAATCCCCGGTGTGTCCAACTCTTTGTTCGACTCACCTCCTCTTGCACGCGTGCCTACCCGCCTGCCTGCGACGGCTCCCAACGCCGCCGCCTTATGCTCCGCGTACAGCCGCTCCAGCCAACCCAAACCCGATCAGTTGAGCGCTCGCAGTTGCCAACCACGCACCCCGACGCGCAAGATCGTTTCGATGACAGCAACACCGAGTGTGCAGTGCATTGCCACGCCAGCCGGCCTGACCACTGGCTGCAGTGTATATCTGACGTGGACTCGGGTGTGTGACCCCGACAAGCGACGTTTTTGAGTGAGGGGGATGGTGGTCGCGGTTGTGTGGTGGTGCTGCTTGAGGAGGCCGTTTGGACGCGATCGGTGGATGGCAGGATGTAGCGTGCGTCGGTGGCAGTACGCGTGTGGCGCGTGGGGTGTGTGTAGCGAGCGCAGGGTGCGATAGAAAGTGGTCGCAAAAATGGAGGTTAGGTTTTCCATTCTGCCGGGCGCATAGCGCAGTGGTAGCGCGTCCGCTTTGCAAGCGGAAGGCCCCGGGTTCAATCCCCGGTGTGTCCAACTCTTTGTTCGACTCACCTCCTCTTGCACGCGTGCCTACCCGCCTGCCTGCGACGGCTCCCAACGCCGCCGCCTTATGCTCCGCGTACAGCCGCTCCAGCCAACCCAAACCCGATCAGTTGAGCGCTCGCAGTTGCCAACCACGCACCCCGACGCGCAAGATCGTTTCGATGACATCAACACCGAGTGTGCAGTGCATTGCCACGCCAGCCGGCCTGACCACTGGCTGCAGTGTATATCTGACGTGGACTCGGGTGTGTGACCCCGACAAGCGACGTATTTCAGTGAGGGGGATGGTGGTCGCGGTTGTGTGGTGGTGCTGCTTGAGGAGGCCGTTTGGACGCGATCGGTGGATGGCAGGATGTAGCGTGCGTCGGTGGCAGTACACGTGTGGCGCGTGGGGTGTGTGTAGCGAGCGCAGGGTGCGATAGAAAGTGGTCGCAAAAATGGAGGTTAGGTTTTCCATTCTGCCGGGCGCATAGCGCAGTGGTAGCGCGTCCGCTTTGCAAGCGGAAGGCCCCGGGTTCAATCCCCGGTGTGTCCAACTCTTTGTTCGACTCACCTCCTCTTGCACGCGTGCCTACCCGCCTGCCTGCGACGGCTCCCAACGCCGCCGCCTTATGCTCCGCGTACAGCCGCTCCAGCCAGCCCAAACCCGATCAGTTGAGCATTCGCAGTTGCCAACCACGCACCCCGACGCACAAGATCGTTTCGATGACATCAACACCGAGTGTGCAGTGCATTGCCACGCCAGCCGGCCTGACCACTGGCTGCAGTGTATATCTGACGTGGACTCGGGTGTGTGACCCCGACAAGCGACGTATTTCAGTGAGGGGGATGGTGGTCGCGGTTGTGTGGTGGTGCTGCTTGAGGAGGCCGTTTGGACGCGATCGGTGGATGGCAGGATGTAGCGTGCGTCGGTGGCAGTACGCGTGTGGCGCGTGGGGTGTGTGTAGCGAGCGCAGGGTGCGATAGAAAGTGGTCGCAAAAATGGAGGTTAGGTTTTCCATTCTGCCGGGCGCATAGCGCAGTGGTAGCGCGTCCGCTTTGCAAGCGGAAGGCCCCGGGTTCAATCCCCGGTGTGTCCAACTCTTTGTTCGACTCACCTCCTCTTGCACGCGTGCCTACCCGCCTGCCTGCGACGGCTCCCAACGCCGCCGCCTTATGCTCCGCGTACAGCCGCTCCAGCCAGCCCAAACCCGATCAGTTGAGCATTCGCAGTTGCCAACCACGCACCCCGACGCACAAGATCGTTTCGATGACATCAACACCGAGTGTGCAGTGCATTGCCACGCCAGCCGGCCTGACCACTGGCTGCAGTGTATATCTGACGTGGACTCGGGTGTGTGACCCCGACAAGCGACGTATTTCAGTGAGGGGGATGGTGGTCGCGGTTGTGTGGTGGTGCTGCTTGAGGAGGCCGTTTGGACGCGATCGGTGGATGGCAGGATGTAGCGTGCGTCGGTGGCAGTACGCGTGTGGCGCGTGGGGTGTGTGTAGCGAGCGCAGGGTGCGATAGAAAGTGGTCGCAAAAATGGAGGTTAGGTTTTCCATTCTGCCGGGCGCATAGCGCAGTGGTAGCGCGTCCGCTTTGCAAGCGGAAGGCCCCGGGTTCAATCCCCGGTGTGTCCAACTCTTTGTTCGACTCACCTCCTCTTGCACGCGTGCCTACCCGCCTGCCTGCGACGGCTCCCAACGCCGCCGCCTTATGCTCCGCATACAGCCGCTCCAGCCAGCCCAAACCCGATCAGTTGAGCGCTCGCAGTTGCCAACCACGCACCCCGACGCACAAGATCGTTTCGATGACATCAACACCGAGTGTGCAGTGCATTGCCACGCCAGCCGGCCTGACCACTGGCTGCAGTGTATATCTGACGTGGACTCGGGTGTGTGACCCCGACAAGCGACGTATTTCAGTGAGGGGGATGGTGGTCGCGGTTGTGTGGTGGTGCTGCTTGAGGAGGCCGTTTGGACGCGATCGGTGGATGGCAGGATGTAGCGTGCGTCGGTGGCAGTACGCGTGTGGCGCGTGGGGTGTGTGTAGCGAGCGCAGGGTGCGATAGAAAGTGGTCGCAAAAATGGAGGTTAGGTTTTCCATTCTGCCGGGCGCATAGCGCAGTGGTAGCGCGTCCGCTTTGCAAGCGGAAGGCCCCGGGTTCAATCCCCGGTGTGTCCAACTCTTTGTTCGACTCACCTCCTCTTGCACGCGTGCCTACCCGCCTGCCTGCGACGGCTCCCAACGCCGCCGCCTTATGCTCCGCGTACAGCCGCTCCAGCCAACCCAAACCCGATCAGTTGAGCATTCGCAGTTGCCAACCACGCACCCCGACGCACAAGATCGTTTCGATGACATCAACACCAAGTGTGCAGTGCATTGCCACGCCAGCCGGCCTGACCACTGGCTGCAGTGTATATCTGACGTGGACTCGGGTGTGTGACCCCGACAAGCGACGTTTTTGAGTGAGGGGGATGGTGGTCGCGGTTGTGTGGTGGTGCTGCTTGAGGAGGCCGTTTGGACGCGATCGGCGGATGACCGGATGTAGCGTGCGTCGGTGGCAGTACGCGTGTGGCGCGTGGGGTGTGTGTAGCGAGCGCAGGGTGCGATAGAAAGTGGTCGCAAAAATGGAGGTTAGGTTTTCCATTCTGCCGGGCGCATAGCGCAGTGGTAGCGCGTCCGCTTTGCAAGCGGAAGGCCCCGGGTTCAATCCCCGGTGTGTCCAACTCTTTGTTCGACTCACCTCCTCTTGCACGCGTGCCTACCCGCCTGCCTGCGACGGCTCCCAACGCCGCCGCCTTATGCTCCGCGTACAGCCGCTCCAGCCAACCCAAACCCGATCAGTTGAGCGCTCGCAGTTGCCAACCACGCACCCCGACGCGCAAGATCGTTTCGATGACAGCAACACCGAGTGTGCAGTGCATTGCCACGCCAGCCGGCCTGACCACTGGCTGCAGTGTATATCTGACGTGGACTCGGGTGTGTGACCCCGACAAGCGACGTATTTCAGTGAGGGGGATGGTGGTCGCGGTTGTGTGGTGGTGCTGCTTGAGGAGGCCGTTTGGACGCGATCGGTGGATGGCAGGATGTAGCGTGCGTCGGTGGCAGTACGCGTGTGGCGCGTGGGGTGTGTGTAGCGAGCGCAGGGTGCGATAGAAAGTGGTCGCAAAAATGGAGGTTAGGTTTTCCATTCTGCCGGGCGCATAGCGCAGTGGTAGCGCGTCCGCTTTGCAAGCGGAAGGCCCCGGGTTCAATCCCCGGTGTGTCCAACTCTTTGTTCGACTCACCTCCTCTTGCACGCGTGCCTACCCGCCTGCCTGCGACGGCTCCCAACGCCGCCGCCTTATGCTCCGCATACAGCCGCTCCAGCCAGCCCAAACCCGATCAGTTGAGCGCTCGCAGTTGCCAACCACGCACCCCGACGCACAAGATCGTTTCGATGACATCAACACCGAGTGTGCAGTGCATTGCCACGCCAGCCGGCCTGACCACTGGCTGCAGTGTATATCTGACGTGGACTCGGGTGTGTGACCCCGACAAGCGACGTATTTCAGTGAGGGGGATGGTGGTCGCGGTTGTGTGGTGGTGCTGCTTGAGGAGGCCGTTTGGACGCGATCGGTGGATGGCAGGATGTAGCGTGCGTCGGTGGCAGTACGCGTGTGGCGCGTGGGGTGTGTGTAGCGAGCGCAGGGTGCGATAGAAAGTGGTCGCAAAAATGGAGGTTAGGTTTTCCATTCTGCCGGGCGCATAGCGCAGTGGTAGCGCGTCCGCTTTGCAAGCGGAAGGCCCCGGGTTCAATCCCCGGTGTGTCCAACTCTTTGTTCGACTCACCTCCTCTTGCACGCGTGCCTACCCGCCTGCCTGCGACGGCTCCCAACGCCGCCGCCTTATGCTCCGCATACAGCCGCTCCAGCCAGCCCAAACCCGATCAGTTGAGCGCTCGCAGTTGCCAACCACGCACCCCGACGCACAAGATCGTTTCGATGACATCAACACCGAGTGTGCAGTGCATTGCCACGCCAGCCGGCCTGACCACTGGCTGCAGTGTATATCTGACGTGGACTCGGGTGTGTGACCCCGACAAGCGACGTATTTCAGTGAGGGGGATGGTGGTCGCGGTTGTGTGGTGGTGCTGCTTGAGGAGGCCGTTTGGACGCGATCGGTGGATGGCAGGATGTAGCGTGCGTCGGTGGCAGTACGCGTGTGGCGCGTGGGGTGTGTGTAGCGAGCGCAGGGTGCGATAGAAAGTGGTCGCAAAAATGGAGGTTAGGTTTTCCATTCTGCCAGGCGCATAGCGCAGTGGTAGCGCGTCCGCTTTGCAAGCGGAAGGCCCCGGGTTCAATCCCCGGTGTGTCCAACTCTTTGTTCGACTCACCTCCTCTTGCACGCGTGCCTACCCGCCTGCCTGCGACGGCTCCCAACGCCGCCGCCTTATGCTCCGCGTACAGCCGCTCCAGCCAACCCAAACCCGATCAGTTGAGCATTCGCAGTTGCCAACCACGCACCCCGACGCACAAGATCGTTTCGATGACATCAACACCAAGTGTGCAGTGCATTGCCACGCCAGCCGGCCTGACCACTGGCTGCAGTGTATATCTGACGTGGACTCGGGTGTGTGACCCCGACAAGCGACGTTTTTGAGTGAGGGGGATGGTGGTCGCGGTTGTGTGGTGGTGCTGCTTGAGGAGGCCGTTTGGACGCGATCGGTGGATGGCAGGATGTAGCGTGCGTCGGTGGCAGTACGCGTGTGGCGCGTGGGGTGTGTGTAGCGAGCGCAGGGTGCGATAGAAAGTGGTCGCAAAAATGGAGGTTAGGTTTTCCATTCTGCCGGGCGCATAGCGCAGTGGTAGCGCGTCCGCTTTGCAAGCGGAAGGCCCCGGGTTCAATCCCCGGTGTGTCCAACTCTTTGTTCGACTCACCTCCTCTTGCACGCGTGCCTACCCGCCTGCCTGCGACGGCTCCCAACGCCGCCGCCTTATGCTCCGCGTACAGCCGCTCCAGCCAACCCAAACCCGATCAGTTGAGCGCTCGCAGTTGCCAACCACGCACCCCGACGCGCAAGATCGTTTCGATGACAGCAACACCGAGTGTGCAGTGCATTGCCACGCCAGCCGGCCTGACCACTGGCTGCAGTGTATATCTGACGTGGACTCGGGTGTGTGACCCCGACAAGCGACGTTTTTGAGTGAGGGGGATGGTGGTCGCGGTTGTGTGGTGGTGCTGCTTGAGGAGGCCGTTTGGACGCGATCGGTGGATGGCAGGATGTAGCGTGCGTCGGTGGCAGTACGCGTGTGGCGCGTGGGGTGTGTGTAGCGAGCGCAGGGTGCGATAGAAAGTGGTCGGAAAAATGGAGGTTAGGTTTTCCATTCTGCCGGGCGCATAGCGCAGTGGTAGCGCGTCCGCTTTGCAAGCGGAAGGCCCCGGGTTCAATCCCCGGTGTGTCCAACTCTTTGTTCGACTCACCTCCTCTTGCACGCGTGCCTACCCGCCTGCCTGCGACGGCTCCCAACGCCGCCGCCTTATGCTCCGCGTACAGCCGCTCCAGCCAGCCCAAACCCGATCAGTTGAGCATTCGCAGTTGCCAACCACGCACCCCGACGCACAAGATCGTTTCGATGACATCAACACCGAGTGTGCAGTGCATTGCCACGCCAGCCGGCCTGACCACTGGCTGCAGTGTATATCTGACGTGGACTCGGGTGTGTGACCCCGACAAGCGACGTATTTCAGTGAGGGGGATGGTGGTCGCGGTTGTGTGGTGGTGCTGCTTGAGGAGGCCGTTTGGACGCGATCGGTGGATGGCAGGATGTAGCGTGCGTCGGTGGCAGTACGCGTGTGGCGCGTGGGGTGTGTGTAGCGAGCGCAGGGTGCGATAGAAAGTGGTCGCAAAAATGGAGGTTAGGTTTTCCATTCTGCCGGGCGCATAGCGCAGTGGTAGCGCGTCCGCTTTGCAAGCGGAAGGCCCCGGGTTCAATCCCCGGTGTGTCCAACTCTTTGTTCGACTCACCTCCTCTTGCACGCGTGCCTACCCGCCTGCCTGCGACGGCTCCCAACGCCGCCGCCTTATGCTCCGCGTACAGCCGCTCCAGCCAACCCAAACCCGATCAGTTGAGCGCTCGCAGTTGCCAACCACGCACCCCGACGCGCAAGATCGTTTCGATGACATCAACACCGAGTGTGCAGTGCATTGCCACGCCAGCCGGCCTGACCACTGGCTGCAGTGTATATCTGACGTGGACTCGGGTGTGTGACCCCGACAAGCGACGTTTTTGAGTGAGGGGGATGGTGGTCGCGGTTGTGTGGTGGTGCTGCTTGAGGAGGCCGTTTGGACGCGATCGGTGGATGGCAGGATGTAGCGTGCGTCGGTGGCAGTACGCGTGTGGCGCGTGGGGTGTGTGTAGCGAGCGCAGGGTGCGATAGAAAGTGGTCGCAAAAATGGAGGTTAGGTTTTCCATTCTGCCGGGCGCATAGCGCAGTGGTAGCGCGTCCGCTTTGCAAGCGGAAGGCCCCGGGTTCAATCCCCGGTGTGTCCAACTCTTTGTTCGACTCACCTCCTCTTGCACGCGTGCCTACCCGCCTGCCTGCGACGGCTCCCAACGCCGCCGCCTTATGCTCCGCGTACAGCCGCTCCAGCCAACCCAAACCCGATCAGTTGAGCGCTCGCAGTTGCCAACCACGCACCCCGACGCGCAAGATCGTTTCGATGACATCAACACCGAGTGTGCAGTGCATTGCCACGCCAGCCGGCCTGACCACTGGCTGCAGTGTATATCTGACGTGGACTCGGGTGTGTGACCCCGACAAGCGACGTATTTCAGTGAGGGGGATGGTGGTCGCGGTTGTGTGGTGGTGCTGCTTGAGGAGGCCGTTTGGACGCGATCGGTGGATGGCAGGATGTAGCGTGCGTCGGTGGCAGTACGCGTGTGGCGCGTGGGGTGTGTGTAGCGAGCGCAGGGTGCGATAGAAAGTGGTCGCAAAAATGGAGGTTAGGTTTTCCATTCTGCCGGGCGCATAGCGCAGTGGTAGCGCGTCCGCTTTGCAAGCGGAAGGCCCCGGGTTCAATCCCCAGTGTGTCCAACTCTTTGTTCGACTCACCTCCTCTTGCACGCGTGCCTACCCGCCTGCCTGCGACGGCTCCCAACGCCGCCGCCTTATGCTCCGCGTACAGCCGCTCCAGCCAACCCAAACCCGATCAGTTGAGCGCTCGCAGTTGCCAACCACGCACCCCGACGCGCAAGATCGTTTCGATGACAGCAACACCGAGTGTGCAGTGCATTGCCACGCCAGCCGGCCTGACCACTGGCTGCAGTGTATATCTGACGTGGACTCGGGTGTGTGACCCCGACAAGCGACGTTTTTGAGTGAGGGGGATGGTGGTCGCGGTTGTGTGGTGGTGCTGCTTGAGGAGGCCGTTTGGACGCGATCGGTGGATGGCAGGATGTAGCGTGCGTCGGTGGCAGTACGCGTGTGGCGCGTGGGGTGTGTGTAGCGAGCGCAGGGTGCGATAGAAAGTGGTCGCAAAAATGGAGGTTAGGTTTTCCATTCTGCCGGGCGCATAGCGCAGTGGTAGCGCGTCCGCTTTGCAAGCGGAAGGCCCCGGGTTCAATCCCCGGTGTGTCCAACTCTTTGTTCGACTCACCTCCTCTTGCACGCGTGCCTACCCGCCTGCCTGCGACGGCTCCCAACGCCGCCGCCTTATGCTCCGCGTACAGCCGCTCCAGCCAACCCAAACCCGATCAGTTGAGCGCTCGCAGTTGCCAACCACGCACCCCGACGCACAAGATCGTTTCGATGACAGCAACACCGAGTGTGCAGTGCATTGCCACGCCAGCCGGCCTGACCACTGGCTGCAGTGTATATCTGACGTGGACTCGGGTGTGTGACCCCGACAAGCGACGTATTTCAGTGAGGGGGATGGTGGTCGCGGTTGTGTGGTGGTGCTGCTTGAGGAGGCCGTTTGGACGCGATCGGTGGATGGCAGGATGTAGCGTGCGTCGGTGGCAGTACGCGTGTGGCGCGTGGGGTGTGTGTAGCGAGCGCAGGGTGCGATAGAAAGTGGTCGCAAAAATGGAGGTTAGGTTTTCCATTCGGCCGGGCGCATAGCGCAGTGGTAGCGCGTCCGCTTTGCAAGCGGAAGGCCCCGGGTTCAATCCCCGGTGTGTCCAACTCTTTGTTCGACTCACCTCCTCTTGCACGCGTGCCTACCCGCCTGCCTGCGACGGCTCCCAACGCCGCCGCCTTATGCTCCGCGTACAGCCGCTCCAGCCAACCCAAACCCGATCAGTTGAGCGCTCGCAGTTGCCAACCACGCACCCCGACGCACAAGATCGTTTCGATGACAGCAACACCGAGTGTGCAGTGCATTGCCACGCCAGCCGGCCTGACCACTGGCTGCAGTGTATATCTGACGTGGACTCGGGTGTATGACCCCGACAAGCGACGTTTTTGAGTTAGGGGGATGGTGGTCGCGGATTGGTGGTGCTGCTTAAGGAGGCCGTTTGGACGCGATCGGCGGATAACAGGATGTAGCGTGCGTCGGTGGCAGTACGCGTGTGGCGCGTGGGGTGTGTGTAGCGAGCGCAGGGTGCGATAGAAAGTGGTCGCAAAAATGGAGGTTAGGTTTTCCATTCTGCCGGGCGCATAGCGCAGTGGTAGCGCGTCCGCTTTGCAAGCGGAAGGCCCCGGGTTCAATCCCCGGTGTGTCCAACTCTTTGTTCGACTCACCTCCTCTTGCACGCGTGCCTACCCGCCTGCCTGCGACGGCTCCCAACGCCGCCGCCTTATGCTCCGCGTACAGCCGCTCCAGCCAACCCAAACCCGATCAGTTGAGCGCTCGCAGTTGCCAACCACGCACCCCGACGCACAAGATCGTTTCGATGACAGCAACACCGAGTGTGCAGTGCATTGCCACGCCAGCCGGCCTGACCACTGGCTGCAGTGTATATCTGACGTGGACTCGGGTGTGTGACCCCGACAAGCGACGTATTTCAGTGAGGGGGATGGTGGTCGCGGTTGTGTGGTGGTGCTGCTTGAGGAGGCCGTTTGGACGCGATCGGTGGATGGCAGGATGTAGCGTGCGTCGGTGGCAGTACGCGTGTGGCGCGTGGGGTGTGTGTAGCGAGCGCAGGGTGCGATAGAAAGTGGTCGCAAAAATGGAGGTTAGGTTTTCCATTCTGCCGGGCGCATAGCGCAGTGGTAGCGCGTCCGCTTTGCAAGCGGAAGGCCCCGGGTTCAATCCCCGGTGTGTCCAACTCTTTGTTCGACTCACCTCCTCTTGCACGCGTGCCTACCCGCCTGCCTGCGACGGCTCCCAACGCCGCCGCCTTATGCTCCGCGTACAGCCGCTCCAGCCAACCCAAAGCCGATCAGTTGAGCATTCGCAGTTACCAACCACGCACCCCGACGCACAAGATCGTTTCGATGACAGCAACACCGAGTGTGCAGTGCATTGCCACGCCAGCCGGCCTGACCACTGGCTGCAGTGTATATCTGACGTGGACTCGGGTGTGTGACCCCGACAAGCGACGTTTTTGAGTGAGGGGGATGGTGGTCGCGGTTGTGTGGTGGTGCTGCTTGAGGAGGCCGTTTGGACGCGATCGGTGGATGGCAGGATGTAGCGTGCGTCGGTGGCAGTACGCGTGTGGCGCGTGGGGTGTGTGTAGCGAGCGCAGGGTGCGATAGAAAGTGGTCGCAAAAATGGAGGTTAGGTTTTCCATTCTGCCGGGCGCATAGCGCAGTGGTAGCGCGTCCGCTTTGCAAGCGGAAGGCCCCGGGTTCAATCCCCGGTGTGTCCAACTCTTTGTTCGACTCACCTCCTCTTGCACGCGTGCCTACCCGCCTGCCTGCGACGGCTCCCAACGCCGCCGCCTTATGCTCCGCGTACAGCCGCTCCAGCCAACCCAAACCCGATCAGTTGAGCATTCGCAGTTACCAACCACGCACCCCGACGCACAAGATCGTTTCGATGACAGCAACACCGAGTGTGCAGTGCATTGCCACGCCAGCCGGCCTGACCACTGGCTGCAGTGTATATCTGACGTGGACTCGGGTGTGTGACCCCGACAAGCGACGTTTTTGAGTGAGGGGGATGGTGGTCGCGGTTGTGTGGTGGTGCTGCTTGAGGAGGCCGTTTGGACGCGATCGGTGGATGGCAGGATGTAGCGTGCGTCGGTGGCAGTACGCGTGTGGCGCGTGGGGTGTGTGTAGCGAGCGCAGGGTGCGATAGAAAGTGGTCGCAAAAATGGAGGTTAGGTTTTCCATTCTGCCGGGCGCATAGCGCAGTGGTAGCGCGTCCGCTTTGCAAGCGGAAGGCCCCGGGTTCAATCCCCGGTGTGTCCAACTCTTTGTTCGACTCACCTCCTCTTGCACGCGTGCCTACCCGCCTGCCTGCGACGGCTCCCAACGCCGCCGCCTTATGCTCCGCGTACAGCCGCTCCAGCCAACCCAAACCCGATCAGTTGAGCGCTCGCAGTTGCCAACCACGCACCCCGACGCGCAAGATCGTTTCGATGACAGCAACACCGAGTGTGCAGTGCATTGCCACGCCAGCCGGCCTGACCACTGGCTGCAGTGTATATCTGACGTGGACTCGGGTGTGTGACCCCGACAAGCGACGTTTTTGAGTGAGGGGGATGGTGGTCGCGGTTGTGTGGTGGTGCTGCTTGAGGAGGCCGTTTGGACGCGATCGGTGGATGGCAGGATGTAGCGTGCGTCGGTGGCAGTACGCGTGTGGCGCGTGGGGTGTGTGTAGCGAGCGCAGGGTGCGATAGAAAGTGGTCGCAAAAATGGAGGTTAGGTTTTCCATTCTGCCGGGCGCATAGCGCAGTGGTAGCGCGTCCGCTTTGCAAGCGGAAGGCCCCGGGTTCAATCCCCGGTGTGTCCAACTCTTTGTTCGACTCACCTCCTCTTGCACGCGTGCCTACCCGCCTGCCTGCGACGGCTCCCAACGCCGCCGCCTTATGCTCCGCGTACAGCCGCTCCAGCCAACCCAAACCCGATCAGTTGAGCGCTCGCAGTTGCCAACCACGCACCCCGACGCGCAAGATCGTTTCGATGACAGCAACACCGAGTGTGCAGTGCATTGCCACGCCAGCCGGCCTGACCACTGGCTGCAGTGTATATCTGACGTGGACTCGGGTGTGTGACCCCGACAAGCGACGTTTTTGAGTGAGGGGGATGGTGGTCGCGGTTGTGTGGTGGTGCTGCTTGAGGAGGCCGTTTGGACGCGATCGGTGGATGGCAGGATGTAGCGTGCGTCGGTGGCAGTACGCGTGTGGCGCGTGGGGTGTGTGTAGCGAGCGCAGGGTGCGATAGAAAGTGGTCGCAAAAATGGAGGTTAGGTTTTCCATTCTGCCGGGCGCATAGCGCAGTGGTAGCGCGTCCGCTTTGCAAGCGGAAGGCCCCGGGTTCAATCCCCGGTGTGTCCAACTCTTTGTTCGACTCACCTCCTCTTGCACGCGTGCCTACCCGCCTGCCTGCGACGGCTCCCAACGCCGCCGCCTTATGCTCCGCGTACAGCCGCTCCAGCCAACCCAAACCCGATCAGTTGAGCGCTCGCAGTTGCCAACCACGCACCCCGACGCACAAGATCGTTTCGATGACAGCAACACCGAGTGTGCAGTGCATTGCCACGTCAGCCGGCCTGACCACTGGCTGCAGTGTATATCTGACGTGGACTCGGGTGTGTGACCCCGACAAGCGACGTATTTCAGTGAGGGGGATGGTGGTCGCGGTTGTGTGGTGGTGCTGCTTGAGGAGGCCGTTTGGACGCGATCGGTGGATGGCAGGATGTAGCGTGCGTCGGTGGCAGTACGCGTGTGGCGCGTGGGGTGTGTGTAGCGAGCGCAGGGTGCGATAGAAAGTGGTCGCAAAAATGGAGGTTAGGTTTTCCATTCTGCCGGGCGCATAGCGCAGTGGTAGCGCGTCCGCTTTGCAAGCGGAAGGCCCCGGGTTCAATCCCCGGTGTGTCCAACTCTTTGTTCGACTCACCTCCTCTTGCACGCGTGCCTACCCGCCTGCCTGCGACGGCTCCCAACGCCGCCGCCTTATGCTCCGCGTACAGCCGCTCCAGCCAACCCAAACCCGATCAGTTGAGCGCTCGCAGTTGCCAACCACGCACCCCGACGCACAAGATCGTTTCGATGACAGCAACACCGAGTGTGCAGTGCATTGCCACGCCAGCCGGCCTGACCACTGGCTGCAGTGTATATCTGACGTGGACTCGGGTGTGTGACCCCGACAAGCGACGTATTTCAGTGAGGGGGATGGTGGTCGCGGTTGTGTGGTGGTGCTGCTTGAGGAGGCCGTTTGGACGCGATCGGTGGATGGCAGGATGTAGCGTGCGTCGGTGGCAGTACGCGTGTGGCGCGTGGGGTGTGTGTAGCGAGCGCAGGGTGCGATAGAAAGTGGTCGCAAAAATGGAGGTTAGGTTTTCCATTCTGCCGGGCGCATAGCGCAGTGGTAGCGCGTCCGCTTTGCAAGCGGAAGGCCCCGGGTTCAATCCCCGGTGTGTCCAACTCTTTGTTCGACTCACCTCCTCTTGCACGCGTGCCTACCCGCCTGCCTGCGACGGCTCCCAACGCCGCCGCCTTATGCTCCGCGTACAGCCGCTCCAGCCAACCCAAACCCGATCAGTTGAGCGCTCGCAGTTGCCAACCACGCACCCCGACGCGCAAGATCGTTTCGATGACAGCAACACCGAGTGTGCAGTGCATTGCCACGCCAGCCGGCCTGACCACTGGCTGCAGTGTATATCTGACGTGGACTCGGGTGTGTGACCCCGACAAGCGACGTTTTTGAGTGAGGGGGATGGTGGTCGCGGTTGTGTGGTGGTGCTGCTTGAGGAGGCCGTTTGGACGCGATCGGTGGATGGCAGGATGTAGCGTGCGTCGGTGGCAGTACGCGTGTGGCGCGTGGGGTGTGTGTAGCGAGCGCAGGGTGCGATAGAAAGTGGTCGCAAAAATGGAGGTTAGGTTTTCCATTCTGCCGGGCGCATAGCGCAGTGGTAGCGCGTCCGCTTTGCAAGCGGAAGGCCCCGGGTTCAATCCCCGGTGTGTCCAACTCTTTGTTCGACTCACCTCCTCTTGCACGCGTGCCTACCCGCCTGCCTGCGACGGCTCCCAACGCCGCCGCCTTATGCTCCGCGTACAGCCGCTCCAGCCAACCCAAACCCGATCAGTTGAGCGCTCGCAGTTGCCAACCACGCACCCCGACGCGCAAGATCGTTTCGATGACAGCAACACCGAGTGTGCAGTGCATTGCCACGCCAGCCGGCCTGACCACTGGCTGCAGTGTATATCTGACGTGGACTCGGGTGTGTGACCCCGACAAGCGACGTTTTTGAGTGAGGGGGATGGTGGTCGCGGTTGTGTGGTGGTGCTGCTTGAGGAGGCCGTTTGGACGCGATCGGTGGATGGCAGGATGTAGCGTGCGTCGGTGGCAGTACGCGTGTGGCGCGTGGGGTGTGTGTAGCGAGCGCAGGGTGCGATAGAAAGTGGTCGCAAAAATGGAGGTTAGGTTTTCCATTCTGCCGGGCGCATAGCGCAGTGGTAGCGCGTCCGCTTTGCAAGCGGAAGGCCCCGGGTTCAATCCCCGGTGTGTCCAACTCTTTGTTCGACTCACCTCCTCTTGCACGCGTGCCTACCCGCCTGCCTGCGACGGCTCCCAACGCCGCCGCCTTATGCTCCGCGTACAGCCGCTCCAGCCAACCCAAACCCGATCAGTTGAGCGCTCGCAGTTGCCAACCACGCACCCCGACGCGCAAGATCGTTTCGATGACAGCAACACCGAGTGTGCAGTGCATTGCCACGCCAGCCGGCCTGACCACTGGCTGCAGTGTATATCTGACGTGGACTCGGGTGTGTGACCCCGACAAGCGACGTTTTTGAGTGAGGGGGATGGTGGTCGCGGTTGTGTGGTGGTGCTGCTTGAGGAGGCCGTTTGGACGCGATCGGTGGATGGCAGGATGTAGCGTGCGTCGGTGGCAGTACGCGTGTGGCGCGTGGGGTGTGTGTAGCGAGCGCAGGGTGCGATAGAAAGTGGTCGCAAAAATGGAGGTTAGGTTTTCCATTCTGCCGGGCGCATAGCGCAGTGGTAGCGCGTCCGCTTTGCAAGCGGAAGGCCCCGGGTTCAATCCCCGGTGTGTCCAACTCTTTGTTCGACTCACCTCCTCTTGCACGCGTGCCTACCCGCCTGCCTGCGACGGCTCCCAACGCCGCCGCCTTATGCTCCGCGTACAGCCGCTCCAGCCAACCCAAACCCGATCAGTTGAGCGCTCGCAGTTGCCAACCACGCACCCCGACGCGCAAGATCGTTTCGATGACAGCAACACCGAGTGTGCAGTGCATTGCCACGCCAGCCGGCCTGACCACTGGCTGCAGTGTATATCTGACGTGGACTCGGGTGTGTGACCCCGACAAGCGACGTTTTTGAGTGAGGGGGATGGTGGTCGCGGTTGTGTGGTGGTGCTGCTTGAGGAGGCCGTTTGGACGCGATCGGTGGATGGCAGGATGTAGCGTGCGTCGGTGGCAGTACGCGTGTGGCGCGTGGGGTGTGTGTAGCGAGCGCAGGGTGCGATAGAAAGTGGTCGCAAAAATGGAGGTTAGGTTTTCCATTCTGCCGGGCGCATAGCGCAGTGGTAGCGCGTCCGCTTTGCAAGCGGAAGGCCCCGGGTTCAATCCCCGGTGTGTCCAACTCTTTGTTCGACTCACCTCCTCTTGCACGCGTGCCTACCCGCCTGCCTGCGACGGCTCCCAACGCCGCCGCCTTATGCTCCGCGTACAGCCGCTCCAGCCAACCCAAAGCCGATCAGTTGAGCATTCGCAGTTACCAACCACGCACCCCGACGCACAAGATCGTTTCGATGACATCAACACCGAGTGTGCAGTGCATTGCCACGCCAGCCGGCCTGACCACTGGCTGCAGTGTATATCTGACGTGGACTCGGGTGTGTGACCCCGACAAGCGACGTATTTCAGTGAGGGGGATGGTGGTCGCGGTTGTGTGGTGGTGCTGCTTGAGGAGGCCGTTTGGACGCGATCGGTGGATGGCAGGATGTAGCGTGCGTCGGTGGCAGTACGCGTGTGGCGCGTGGGGTGTGTGTAGCGAGCGCAGGGTGCGATAGAAAGTGGTCGCAAAAATGGAGGTTAGGTTTTCCATTCTGCCGGGCGCATAGCGCAGTGGTAGCGCGTCCGCTTTGCAAGCGGAAGGCCCCGGGTTCAATCCCCGGTGTGTCCAACTCTTTGTTCGACTCACCTCCTCTTGCACGCGTGCCTACCCGCCTGCCTGCGACGGCTCCCAACGCCGCCGCCTTATGCTCCGCGTACAGCCGCTCCAGCCAACCCAAACCCGATCAGTTGAGCGCTCGCAGTTGCCAACCACGCACCCCGACGCGCAAGATCGTTTCGATGACATCAACACCGAGTGTGCAGTGCATTGCCACGCCAGCCGGCCTGACCACTGGCTGCAGTGTATATCTGACGTGGACTCGGGTGTGTGACCCCGACAAGCGACGTATTTCAGTGAGGGGGATGGTGGTCGCGGTTGTGTGGTGGTGCTGCTTGAGGAGGCCGTTTGGACGCGATCGGTGGATGGCAGGATGTAGCGTGCGTCGGTGGCAGTACGCGTGTGGCGCGTGGGGTGTGTGTAGCGAGCGCAGGGTGCGATAGAAAGTGGTCGCAAAAATGGAGGTTAGGTTTTCCATTCTGCCGGGCGCATAGCGCAGTGGTAGCGCGTCCGCTTTGCAAGCGGAAGGCCCCGGGTTCAATCCCCGGTGTGTCCAACTCTTTGTTCGACTCACCTCCTCTTGCACGCGTGCCTACCCGCCTGCCTGCGACGGCTCCCAACGCCGCCGCCTTATGCTCCGCGTACAGCCGCTCCAGCCAACCCAAACCCGATCAGTTGAGCGCTCGCAGTTGCCAACCACGCACCCCGACGCGCAAGATCGTTTCGATGACATCAACACCGAGTGTGCAGTGCATTGCCACGCCAGCCGGCCTGACCACTGGCTGCAGTGTATATCTGACGTGGACTCGGGTGTGTGACCCCGACAAGCGACGTTTTTGAGTGAGGGGGATGGTGGTCGCGGTTGTGTGGTGGTGCTGCTTGAGGAGGCCGTTTGGACGCGATCGGTGGATGGCAGGATGTAGCGTGCGTCGGTGGCAGTACGCGTGTGGCGCGTGGGGTGTGTGTAGCGAGCGCAGGGTGCGATAGAAAGTGGTCGCAAAAATGGAGGTTAGGTTTTCCATTCTGCCGGGCGCATAGCGCAGTGGTAGCGCGTCCGCTTTGCAAGCGGAAGGCCCCGGGTTCAATCCCCGGTGTGTCCAACTCTTTGTTCGACTCACCTCCTCTTGCACGCGTGCCTACCCGCCTGCCTGCGACGGCTCCCAACGCCGCCGCCTTATGCTCCGCGTACAGCCGCTCCAGCCAACCCAAACCCGATCAGTTGAGCGCTCGCAGTTGCCAACCACGCACCCCGACGCGCAAGATCGTTTCGATGACATCAACACCGAGTGTGCAGTGCATTGCCACGCCAGCCGGCCTGACCACTGGCTGCAGTGTATATCTGACGTGGACTCGGGTGTGTGACCCCGACAAGCGACGTATTTCAGTGAGGGGGATGGTGGTCGCGGTTGTGTGGTGGTGCTGCTTGAGGAGGCCGTTTGGACGCGATCGGTGGATGGCAGGATGTAGCGTGCGTCGGTGGCAGTACGCGTGTGGCGCGTGGGGTGTGTGTAGCGAGCGCAGGGTGCGATAGAAAGTGGTCGCAAAAATGGAGGTTAGGTTTTCCATTCTGCCGGGCGCATAGCGCAGTGGTAGCGCGTCCGCTTTGCAAGCGGAAGGCCCCGGGTTCAATCCCCGGTGTGTCCAACTCTTTGTTCGACTCACCTCCTCTTGCACGCGTGCCTACCCGCCTGCCTGCGACGGCTCCCAACGCCGCCGCCTTATGCTCCGCGTACAGCCGCTCCAGCCAACCCAAACCCGATCAGTTGAGCGCTCGCAGTTGCCAACCACGCACCCCGACGCGCAAGATCGTTTCGATGACAGCAACACCGAGTGTGCAGTGCATTGCCACGCCAGCCGGCCTGACCACTGGCTGCAGTGTATATCTGACGTGGACTCGGGTGTGTGACCCCGACAAGCGACGTTTTTGAGTGAGGGGGATGGTGGTCGCGGTTGTGTGGTGGTGCTGCTTGAGGAGGCCGTTTGGACGCGATCGGTGGATGGCAGGATGTAGCGTGCGTCGGTGGCAGTACGCGTGTGGCGCGTGGGGTGTGTGTAGCGAGCGCAGGGTGCGATAGAAAGTGGTCGCAAAAATGGAGGTTAGGTTTTCCATTCGGCCGGGCGCATAGCGCAGTGGTAGCGCGTCCGCTTTGCAAGCGGAAGGCCCCGGGTTCAATCCCCGGTGTGTCCAACTCTTTGTTCGACTCACCTCCTCTTGCACGCGTGCCTACCCGCCTGCCTGCGACGGCTCCCAACGCCGCCGCCTTATGCTCCGCGTACAGCCGCTCCAGCCAACCCAAACCCGATCAGTTGAGCGCTCGCAGTTGCCAACCACGCACCCCGACGCACAAGATCGTTTCGATGACAGCAACACCGAGTGTGCAGTGCATTGCCACGCCAGCCGGCCTGACCACTGGCTGCAGTGTATATCTGACGTGGACTCGGGTGTGTGACCCCGACAAGCGACGTTTTTGAGTTAGGGGGATGGTGGTCGCGGATTGGTGGTGCTGCTTAAGGAGGCCGTTTGGACGCGATCGGCGGATAACAGGATGTAGCGTGCGTCGGTGGCAGTACGCGTGTGGCGCGTGGGGTGTGTGTAGCGAGCGCAGGGTGCGATAGAAAGTGGTCGCAAAAATGGAGGTTAGGTTTTCCATTCGGCCGGGCGCATAGCGCAGTGGTAGCGCGTCCGCTTTGCAAGCGGAAGGCCCCGGGTTCAATCCCCGGTGTGTCCAACTCTTTGTTCGACTCACCTCCTCTTGCACGCGTGCCTACCCGCCTGCCTGCGACGGCTCCCAACGCCGCCGCCTTATGCTCCGCGTACAGCCGCTCCAGCCAACCCAAACCCGATCAGTTGAGCGCTCGCAGTTGCCAACCACGCACCCCGACGCACAAGATCGTTTCGATGACAGCAACACCGAGTGTGCAGTGCATTGCCACGCCAGCCGGCCTGACCACTGGCTGCAGTGTATATCTGACGTGGACTCGGGTGTGTGACCCCGACAAGCGACGTTTTTGAGTTAGGGGGATGGTGGTCGCGGATTGGTGGTGCTGCTTAAGGAGGCCGTTTGGACGCGATCGGCGGATAACAGGATGTAGCGTGCGTCGGTGGCAGTACGCGTGTGGCGCGTGGGGTGTGTGTAGCGAGCGCAGGGTGCGATAGAAAGTGGTCGCAAAAATGGAGGTTAGGTTTTCCATTCTGCCGGGCGCATAGCGCAGTGGTAGCGCGTCCGCTTTGCAAGCGGAAGGCCCCGGGTTCAATCCCCGGTGTGTCCAACTCTTTGTTCGACTCACCTCCTCTTGCACGCGTGCCTACCCGCCTGCCTGCGACGGCTCCCAACGCCGCCGCCTTATGCTCCGCGTACAGCCGCTCCAGCCAACCCAAACCCGATCAGTTGAGCGCTCGCAGTTGCCAACCACGCACCCCGACGCACAAGATCGTTTCGATGACAGCAACACCGAGTGTGCAGTGCATTGCCACGCCAGCCGGCCTGACCACTGGCTGCAGTGTATATCTGACGTGGACTCGGGTGTGTGACCCCGACAAGCGACGTATTTCAGTGAGGGGGATGGTGGTCGCGGTTGTGTGGTGGTGCTGCTTGAGGAGGCCGTTTGGACGCGATCGGTGGATGGCAGGATGTAGCGTGCGTCGGTGGCAGTACGCGTGTGGCGCGTGGGGTGTGTGTAGCGAGCGCAGGGTGCGATAGAAAGTGGTCGCAAAAATGGAGGTTAGGTTTTCCATTCTGCCGGGCGCATAGCGCAGTGGTAGCGCGTCCGCTTTGCAAGCGGAAGGCCCCGGGTTCAATCCCCGGTGTGTCCAACTCTTTGTTCGACTCACCTCCTCTTGCACGCGTGCCTACCCGCCTGCCTGCGACGGCTCCCAACGCCGCCGCCTTATGCTCCGCGTACAGCCGCTCCAGCCAACCCAAAGCCGATCAGTTGAGCATTCGCAGTTACCAACCACGCACCCCGACGCACAAGATCGTTTCGATGACAGCAACACTGAGTGTGCAGTGCATTGCCACGCCAGCCGGCCTGACCACTGGCTGCAGTGTATATCTGACGTGGACTCGGGTGTGTGACCCCGACAAGCGACGTTTTTGAGTGAGGGGGATGGTGGTCGCGGTTGTGTGGTGGTGCTGCTTGAGGAGGCCGTTTGGACGCGATCGGTGGATGGCAGGATGTAGCGTGCGTCGGTGGCAGTACGCGTGTGGCGCGTGGGGTGTGTGTAGCGAGCGCAGGGTGCGATAGAAAGTGGTCGCAAAAATGGAGGTTAGGTTTTCCATTCTGCCGGGCGCATAGCGCAGTGGTAGCGCGTCCGCTTTGCAAGCGGAAGGCCCCGGGTTCAATCCCCGGTGTGTCCAACTCTTTGTTCGACTCACCTCCTCTTGCACGCGTGCCTACCCGCCTGCCTGCGACGGCTCCCAACGCCGCCGCCTTATGCTCCGCGTACAGCCGCTCCAGCCAACCCAAACCCGATCAGTTGAGCGCTCGCAGTTGCCAACCACGCACCCCGACGCGCAAGATCGTTTCGATGACAGCAACACCGAGTGTGCAGTGCATTGCCACGCCAGCCGGCCTGACCACTGGCTGCAGTGTATATCTGACGTGGACTCGGGTGTGTGACCCCGACAAGCGACGTTTTTGAGTGAGGGGGATGGTGGTCGCGGTTGTGTGGTGGTGCTGCTTGAGGAGGCCGTTTGGACGCGATCGGTGGATGGCAGGATGTAGCGTGCGTCGGTGGCAGTACGCGTGTGGCGCGTGGGGTGTGTGTAGCGAGCGCAGGGTGCGATAGAAAGTGGTCGCAAAAATGGAGGTTAGGTTTTCCATTCTGCCGGGCGCATAGCGCAGTGGTAGCGCGTCCGCTTTGCAAGCGGAAGGCCCCGGGTTCAATCCCCGGTGTGTCCAACTCTTTGTTCGACTCACCTCCTCTTGCACGCGTGCCTACCCGCCTGCCTGCGACGGCTCCCAACGCCGCCGCCTTATGCTCCGCGTACAGCCGCTCCAGCCAACCCAAACCCGATCAGTTGAGCGCTCGCAGTTGCCAACCACGCACCCCGACGCGCAAGATCGTTTCGATGACAGCAACACCGAGTGTGCAGTGCATTGCCACGCCAGCCGGCCTGACCACTGGCTGCAGTGTATATCTGACGTGGACTCGGGTGTGTGACCCCGACAAGCGACGTTTTTGAGTGAGGGGGATGGTGGTCGCGGTTGTGTGGTGGTGCTGCTTGAGGAGGCCGTTTGGACGCGATCGGTGGATGGCAGGATGTAGCGTGCGTCGGTGGCAGTACGCGTGTGGCGCGTGGGGTGTGTGTAGCGAGCGCAGGGTGCGATAGAAAGTGGTCGCAAAAATGGAGGTTAGGTTTTCCATTCTGCCGGGCGCATAGCGCAGTGGTAGCGCGTCCGCTTTGCAAGCGGAAGGCCCCGGGTTCAATCCCCGGTGTGTCCAACTCTTTGTTCGACTCACCTCCTCTTGCACGCGTGCCTACCCGCCTGCCTGCGACGGCTCCCAACGCCGCCGCCTTATGCTCCGCGTACAGCCGCTCCAGCCAACCCAAACCCGATCAGTTGAGCGCTCGCAGTTGCCAACCACGCACCCCGACGCGCAAGATCGTTTCGATGACAGCAACACCGAGTGTGCAGTGCATTGCCACGCCAGCCGGCCTGACCACTGGCTGCAGTGTATATCTGACGTGGACTCGGGTGTGTGACCCCGACAAGCGACGTATTTCAGTGAGGGGGATGGTGGTCGCGGTTGTGTGGTGGTGCTGCTTGAGGAGGCCGTTTGGACGCGATCGGTGGATGGCAGGATGTAGCGTGCGTCGGTGGCAGTACGCGTGTGGCGCGTGGGGTGTGTGTAGCGAGCGCAGGGTGCGATAGAAAGTGGTCGCAAAAATGGAGGTTAGGTTTTCCGTTCTGCCGGGCGCATAGCGCAGTGGTAGCGCGTCCGCTTTGCAAGCGGAAGGCCCCGGGTTCAATCCCCGGTGTGTCCAACTCTTTGTTCGACTCACCTCCTCTTGCACGCGTGCCTACCCGCCTGCCTGCGACGGCTCCCAACGCCGCCGCCTTATGCTCCGCGTACAGCCGCTCCAGCCAACCCAAACCCGATCAGTTGAGCGCTCGCAGTTGCCAACCACGCACCCCGACGCGCAAGATCGTTTCGATGACAGCAACACCGAGTGTGCAGTGCATTGCCACGCCAGCCGGCCTGACCACTGGCTGCAGTGTATATCTGACGTGGACTCGGGTGTGTGACCCCGACAAGCGACGTTTTTGAGTGAGGGGGATGGTGGTCGCGGTTGTGTGGTGGTGCTGCTTGAGGAGGCCGTTTGGACGCGATCGGTGGATGGCAGGATGTAGCGTGCGTCGGTGGCAGTACGCGTGTGGCGCGTGGGGTGTGTGTAGCGAGCGCAGGGTGCGATAGAAAGTGGTCGCAAAAATGGAGGTTAGGTTTTCCATTCTGCCGGGCGCATAGCGCAGTGGTAGCGCGTCCGCTTTGCAAGCGGAAGGCCCCGGGTTCAATCCCCGGTGTGTCCAACTCTTTGTTCGACTCACCTCCTCTTGCACGCGTGCCTACCCGCCTGCCTGCGACGGCTCCCAACGCCGCCGCCTTATGCTCCGCGTACAGCCGCTCCAGCCAACCCAAACCCGATCAGTTGAGCGCTCGCAGTTGCCAACCACGCACCCCGACGCGCAAGATCGTTTCGATGACAGCAACACCGAGTGTGCAGTGCATTGCCACGCCAGCCGGCCTGACCACTGGCTGCAGTGTATATCTGACGTGGACTCGGGTGTGTGACCCCGACAAGCGACGTATTTCAGTGAGGGGGATGGTGGTCGCGGTTGTGTGGTGGTGCTGCTTGAGGAGGCCGTTTGGACGCGATCGGTGGATGGCAGGATGTAGCGTGCGTCGGTGGCAGTACGCGTGTGGCGCGTGGGGTGTGTGTAGCGAGCGCAGGGTGCGATAGAAAGTGGTCGCAAAAATGGAGGTTAGGTTTTCCATTCTGCCGGGCGCATAGCGCAGTGGTAGCGCGTCCGCTTTGCAAGCGGAAGGCCCCGGGTTCAATCCCCGGTGTGTCCAACTCTTTGTTCGACTCACCTCCTCTTGCACGCGTGCCTACCCGCCTGCCTGCGACGGCTCCCAACGCCGCCGCCTTATGCTCCGCGTACAGCCGCTCCAGCCAACCCAAACCCGATCAGTTGAGCGCTCGCAGTTGCCAACCACGCACCCCGACGCGCAAGATCGTTTCGATGACAGCAACACCGAGTGTGCAGTGCATTGCCACGCCAGCCGGCCTGACCACTGGCTGCAGTGTATATCTGACGTGGACTCGGGTGTGTGACCCCGACAAGCGACGTATTTCAGTGAGGGGGATGGTGGTCGCGGTTGTGTGGTGGTGCTGCTTGAGGAGGCCGTTTGGACGCGATCGGTGGATGGCAGGATGTAGCGTGCGTCGGTGGCAGTACGCGTGTGGCGCGTGGGGTGTGTGTAGCGAGCGCAGGGTGCGATAGAAAGTGGTCGCAAAAATGGAGGTTAGGTTTTCCATTCTGCCGGGCGCATAGCGCAGTGGTAGCGCGTCCGCTTTGCAAGCGGAAGGCCCCGGGTTCAATCCCCGGTGTGTCCAACTCTTTGTTCGACTCACCTCCTCTTGCACGCGTGCCTACCCGCCTGCCTGCGACGGCTCCCAACGCCGCCGCCTTATGCTCCGCGTACAGCCGCTCCAGCCAACCCAAACCCGATCAGTTGAGCGCTCGCAGTTGCCAACCACGCACCCCGACGCGCAAGATCGTTTCGATGACAGCAACACCGAGTGTGCAGTGCATTGCCACGCCAGCCGGCCTGACCACTGGCTGCAGTGTATATCTGACGTGGACTCGGGTGTGTGACCCCGACAAGCGACGTATTTCAGTGAGGGGGATGGTGGTCGCGGTTGTGTGGTGGTGCTGCTTGAGGAGGCCGTTTGGACGCGATCGGTGGATGGCAGGATGTAGCGTGCGTCGGTGGCAGTACGCGTGTGGCGCGTGGGGTGTGTGTAGCGAGCGCAGGGTGCGATAGAAAGTGGTCGCAAAAATGGAGGTTAGGTTTTCCATTCTGCCGGGCGCATAGCGCAGTGGTAGCGCGTCCGCTTTGCAAGCGGAAGGCCCCGGGTTCAATCCCCGGTGTGTCCAACTCTTTGTTCGACTCACCTCCTCTTGCACGCGTGCCTACCCGCCTGCCTGCGACGGCTCCCAACGCCGCCGCCTTATGCTCCGCGTACAGCCGCTCCAGCCAACCCAAACCCGATCAGTTGAGCGCTCGCAGTTGCCAACCACGCACCCCGACGCGCAAGATCGTTTCGATGACAGCAACACCGAGTGTGCAGTGCATTGCCACGCCAGCCGGCCTGACCACTGGCTGCAGTGTATATCTGACGTGGACTCGGGTGTGTGACCCCGACAAGCGACGTATTTCAGTGAGGGGGATGGTGGTCGCGGTTGTGTGGTGGTGCTGCTTGAGGAGGCCGTTTGGACGCGATCGGTGGATGGCAGGATGTAGCGTGCGTCGGTGGCAGTACGCGTGTGGCGCGTGGGGTGTGTGTAGCGAGCGCAGGGTGCGATAGAAAGTGGTCGCAAAAATGGAGGTTAGGTTTTCCATTCTGCCGGGCGCATAGCGCAGTGGTAGCGCGTCCGCTTTGCAAGCGGAAGGCCCCGGGTTCAATCCCCGGTGTGTCCAACTCTTTGTTCGACTCACCTCCTCTTGCACGCGTGCCTACCCGCCTGCCTGCGACGGCTCCCAACGCCGCCGCCTTATGCTCCGCGTACAGCCGCTCCAGCCAACCCAAACCCGATCAGTTGAGCGCTCGCAGTTGCCAACCACGCACCCCGACGCGCAAGATCGTTTCGATGACAGCAACACCGAGTGTGCAGTGCATTGCCACGCCAGCCGGCCTGACCACTGGCTGCAGTGTATATCTGACGTGGACTCGGGTGTGTGACCCCGACAAGCGACGTATTTCAGTGAGGGGGATGGTGGTCGCGGTTGTGTGGTGGTGCTGCTTGAGGAGGCCGTTTGGACGCGATCGGTGGATGGCAGGATGTAGCGTGCGTCGGTGGCAGTACGCGTGTGGCGCGTGGGGTGTGTGTAGCGAGCGCAGGGTGCGATAGAAAGTGGTCGCAAAAATGGAGGTTAGGTTTTCCATTCTGCCGGGCGCATAGCGCAGTGGTAGCGCGTCCGCTTTGCAAGCGGAAGGCCCCGGGTTCAATCCCCGGTGTGTCCAACTCTTTGTTCGACTCACCTCCTCTTGCACGCGTGCCTACCCGCCTGCCTGCGACGGCTCCCAACGCCGCCGCCTTATGCTCCGCGTACAGCCGCTCCAGCCAACCCAAACCCGATCAGTTGAGCGCTCGCAGTTGCCAACCACGCACCCCGACGCGCAAGATCGTTTCGATGACAGCAACACCGAGTGTGCAGTGCATTGCCACGCCAGCCGGCCTGACCACTGGCTGCAGTGTATATCTGACGTGGACTCGGGTGTGTGACCCCGACAAGCGACGTATTTCAGTGAGGGGGATGGTGGTCGCGGTTGTGTGGTGGTGCTGCTTGAGGAGGCCGTTTGGACGCGATCGGTGGATGGCAGGATGTAGCGTGCGTCGGTGGCAGTACGCGTGTGGCGCGTGGGGTGTGTGTAGCGAGCGCAGGGTGCGATAGAAAGTGGTCGCAAAAATGGAGGTTAGGTTTTCCATTCTGCCGGGCGCATAGCGCAGTGGTAGCGCGTCCGCTTTGCAAGCGGAAGGCCCCGGGTTCAATCCCCGGTGTGTCCAACTCTTTGTTCGACTCACCTCCTCTTGCACGCGTGCCTACCCGCCTGCCTGCGACGGCTCCCAACGCCGCCGCCTTATGCTCCGCGTACAGCCGCTCCAGCCAACCCAAACCCGATCAGTTGAGCGCTCGCAGTTGCCAACCACGCACCCCGACGCGCAAGATCGTTTCGATGACATCAACACCGAGTGTGCAGTGCATTGCCACGCCAGCCGGCCTGACCACTGGCTGCAGTGTATATCTGACGTGGACTCGGGTGTGTGACCCCGACAAGCGACGTTTTTGAGTGAGGGGGATGGTGGTCGCGGTTGTGTGGTGGTGCTGCTTGAGGAGGCCGTTTGGACGCGATCGGTGGATGGCAGGATGTAGCGTGCGTCGGTGGCAGTACGCGTGTGGCGCGTGGGGTGTGTGTAGCGAGCGCAGGGTGCGATAGAAAGTGGTCGCAAAAATGGAGGTTAGGTTTTCCATTCTGCCGGGCGCATAGCGCAGTGGTAGCGCGTCCGCTTTGCAAGCGGAAGGCCCCGGGTTCAATCCCCGGTGTGTCCAACTCTTTGTTCGACTCACCTCCTCTTGCACGCGTGCCTACCCGCCTGCCTGCGACGGCTCCCAACGCCGCCGCCTTATGCTCCGCGTACAGCCGCTCCAGCCAACCCAAACCCGATCAGTTGAGCGCTCGCAGTTGCCAACCACGCACCCCGACGCACAAGATCGTTTCGATGACAGCAACACCGAGTGTGCAGTGCATTGCCACGCCAGCCGGCCTGACCACTGGCTGCAGTGTATATCTGACGTGGACTCGGGTGTGTGACCCCGACAAGCGACGTTTTTGAGTGAGGGGGATGGTGGTCGCGGTTGTGTGGTGGTGCTGCTTGAGGAGGCCGTTTGGACGCGATCGGTGGATGGCAGGATGTAGCGTGCGTCGGTGGCAGTACGCGTGGGGCGCGTGGGGTGTGTGTAGCGAGCGCAGGGTGCGATAGAAAGTGGTCGCAAAAATGGAGGTTAGGTTTTCCATTCTGCCGGGCGCATAGCGCAGTGGTAGCGCGTCCGCTTTGCAAGCGGAAGGCCCCGGGTTCAATCCCCGGTGTGTCCAACTCTTTGTTCGACTCACCTCCTCTTGCACGCGTGCCTACCCGCCTGCCTGCGACGGCTCCCAACGCCGCCGCCTTATGCTCCGCGTACAGCCGCTCCAGCCAACCCAAACCCGATCAGTTGAGCGCTCGCAGTTGCCAACCACGCACCCCGACGCACAAGATCGTTTCGATGACAGCAACACCGAGTGTGCAGTGCATTGCCACGCCAGCCGGCCTGACCACTGGCTGCAGTGTATATCTGACGTGGACTCGGGTGTGTGACCCCGACAAGCGACGTTTTTGAGTTAGGGGGATGGTGGTCGCGGATTGGTGGTGCTGCTTAAGGAGGCCGTTTGGACGCGATCGGCGGATAACAGGATGTAGCGTGCGTCGGTGGCAGTACGCGTGTGGCGCGTGGGGTGTGTGTAGCGAGCGCAGGGTGCGATAGAAAGTGGTCGCAAAAATGGAGGTTAGGTTTTCCATTCTGCCGGGCGCATAGCGCAGTGGTAGCGCGTCCGCTTTGCAAGCGGAAGGCCCCGGGTTCAATCCCCGGTGTGTCCAACTCTTTGTTCGACTCACCTCCTCTTGCACGCGTGCCTACCCGCCTGCCTGCGACGGCTCCCAACGCCGCCGCCTTATGCTCCGCGTACAGCCGCTCCAGCCAACCCAAACCCGATCAGTTGAGCGCTCGCAGTTGCCAACCACGCACCCCGACGCACAAGATCGTTTCGATGACAGCAACACCGAGTGTGCAGTGCATTGCCACGCCAGCCGGCCTGACCACTGGCTGCAGTGTATATCTGACGTGGACTCGGGTGTGTGACCCCGACAAGCGACGTTTTTGAGTTAGGGGGATGGTGGTCGCGGATTGGTGGTGCTGCTTGAGGAGGCCGTTTGGACGCGATCGGCGGATAACAGGATGTAGCGTGCGTCGGTGGCAGTACGCGTGTGGCGCGTGGGGTGTGTGTAGCGAGCGCAGGGTGCGATAGAAAGTGGTCGCAAAAATGGAGGTTAGGTTTTCCATTCTGCCGGGCGCATAGCGCAGTGGTAGCGCGTCCGCTTTGCAAGCGGAAGGCCCCGGGTTCAATCCCCGGTGTGTCCAACTCTTTGTTCGACTCACCTCCTCTTGCACGCGTGCCTACCCGCCTGCCTGCGACGGCTCCCAACGCCGCCGCCTTATGCTCCGCGTACAGCCGCTCCAGCCAACCCAAACCCGATCAGTTGAGCGCTCGCAGTTGCCAACCACGCACCCCGACGCACAAGATCGTTTCGATGACAGCAACACCGAGTGTGCAGTGCATTGCCACGCCAGCCGGCCTGACCACTGGCTGCAGTGTATATCTGACGTGGACTCGGGTGTGTGACCCCGACAAGCGACGTATTTCAGTGAGGGGGATGGTGGTCGCGGTTGTGTGGTGGTGCTGCTTGAGGAGGCCGTTTGGACGCGATCGGTGGATGGCAGGATGTAGCGTGCGTCGGTGGCAGTACGCGTGTGGCGCGTGGGGTGTGTGTAGCGAGCGCAGGGTGCGATAGAAAGTGGTCGCAAAAATGGAGGTTAGGTTTTCCATTCTGCCGGGCGCATAGCGCAGTGGTAGCGCGTCCGCTTTGCAAGCGGAAGGCCCCGGGTTCAATCCCCGGTGTGTCCAACTCTTTGTTCGACTCACCTCCTCTTGCACGCGTGCCTACCCGCCTGCCTGCGACGGCTCCCAACGCCGCCGCCTTATGCTCCGCGTACAGCCGCTCCAGCCAACCCAAACCCGATCAGTTGAGCGCTCGCAGTTGCCAACCACGCACCCCGACGCACAAGATCGTTTCGATGACAGCAACACCGAGTGTGCAGTGCATTGCCACGCCAGCCGGCCTGACCACTGGCTGCAGTGTATATCTGACGTGGACTCGGGTGTGTGACCCCGACAAGCGACGTATTTCAGTGAGGGGGATGGTGGTCGCGGTTGTGTGGTGGTGCTGCTTGAGGAGGCCGTTTGGACGCGATCGGTGGATGGCAGGATGTAGCGTGCGTCGGTGGCAGTACGCGTGTGGCGCGTGGGGTGTGTGTAGCGAGCGCAGGGTGCGATAGAAAGTGGTCGCAAAAATGGAGGTTAGGTTTTCCATTCTGCCGGGCGCATAGCGCAGTGGTAGCGCGTCCGCTTTGCAAGCGGAAGGCCCCGGGTTCAATCCCCGGTGTGTCCAACTCTTTGTTCGACTCACCTCCTCTTGCACGCGTGCCTACCCGCCTGCCTGCGACGGCTCCCAACGCCGCCGCCTTATGCTCCGCGTACAGCCGCTCCAGCCAACCCAAAGCCGATCAGTTGAGCATTCGCAGTTACCAACCACGCACCCCGACGCACAAGATCGTTTCGATGACATCAACACCGAGTGTGCAGTGCATTGCCACGCCAGCCGGCCTGACCACTGGCTGCAGTGTATATCTGACGTGGACTCGGGTGTGTGACCCCGACAAGCGACGTATTTCAGTGAGGGGGATGGTGGTCGCGGTTGTGTGGTGGTGCTGCTTGAGGAGGCCGTTTGGACGCGATCGGTGGATGGCAGGATGTAGCGTGCGTCGGTGGCAGTACGCGTGTGGCGCGTGGGGTGTGTGTAGCGAGCGCAGGGTGCGATAGAAAGTGGTCGCAAAAATGGAGGTTAGGTTTTCCATTCTGCCGGGCGCATAGCGCAGTGGTAGCGCGTCCGCTTTGCAAGCGGAAGGCCCCGGGTTCAATCCCCGGTGTGTCCAACTCTTTGTTCGACTCACCTCCTCTTGCACGCGTGCCTACCCGCCTGCCTGCGACGGCTCCCAACGCCGCCGCCTTATGCTCCGCGTACAGCCGCTCCAGCCAACCCAAACCCGATCAGTTGAGCGCTCGCAGTTGCCAACCACGCACCCCGACGCGCAAGATCGTTTCGATGACAGCAACACCGAGTGTGCAGTGCATTGCCACGCCAGCCGGCCTGACCACTGGCTGCAGTGTATATCTGACGTGGACTCGGGTGTGTGACCCCGATAAGCGACGTATTTCAGTGAGGGGGATGGTGGTCGCGGTTGTGTGGTGGTGCTGCTTGAGGAGGCCGTTTGGACGCGATCGGTGGATGGCAGGATGTAGCGTGCGTCGGTGGCAGTACGCGTGGGGCGCGTGGGGTGTGTGTAGCGAGCGCAGGGTGCGATAGAAAGTGGTCGCAAAAATGGAGGTTAGGTTTTCCATTCTGCCGGGCGCATAGCGCAGTGGTAGCGCGTCCGCTTTGCAAGCGGAAGGCCCCGGGTTCAATCCCCGGTGTGTCCAACTCTTTGTTCGACTCACCTCCTCTTGCACGCGTGCCTACCCGCCTGCCTGCGACGGCTCCCAACGCCGCCGCCTTATGCTCCGCGTACAGCCGCTCCAGCCAACCCAAACCCGATCAGTTGAGCGCTCGCAGTTGCCAACCACGCACCCCGACGCGCAAGATCGTTTCGATGACAGCAACACCGAGTGTGCAGTGCATTGCCACGCCAGCCGGCCTGATCACTGGCTGCAGTGTATATCTGACGTGGACTCGGGTGTGTGACCCCGACAAGCGACGTTTTTGAGTGAGGGGGATGGTGGTCGCGGTTGTGTGGTGGTGCTGCTTGAGGAGGCCGTTTGGACGCGATCGGTGGATGGCAGGATGTAGCGTGCGTCGGTGGCAGTACGCGTGTGGCGCGTGGGGTGTGTGTAGCGAGCGCAGGGTGCGATAGAAAGTGGTCGCAAAAATGGAGGTTAGGTTTTCCATTCTGCCGGGCGCATAGCGCAGTGGTAGCGCGTCCGCTTTGCAAGCGGAAGGCCCCGGGTTCAATCCCCGGTGTGTCCAACTCTTTGTTCGACTCACCTCCTCTTGCACGCGTGCCTACCCGCCTGCCTGCGACGGCTCCCAACGCCGCCGCCTTATGCTCCGCGTACAGCCGCTCCAGCCAACCCAAACCCGATCAGTTGAGCGCTCGCAGTTGCCAACCACGCACCCCGACGCACAAGATCGTTTCGATGACAGCAACACCGAGTGTGCAGTGCATTGCCACGCCAGCCGGCCTGACCACTGGCTGCAGTGTATATCTGACGTGGACTCGGGTGTGTGACCCCGACAAGCGACGTATTTCAGTGAGGGGGATGGTGGTCGCGGTTGTGTGGTGGTGCTGCTTGAGGAGGCCGTTTGGACGCGATCGGTGGATGGCAGGATGTAGCGTGCGTCGGTGGCAGTACGCGTGTGGCGCGTGGGGTGTGTGTAGCGAGCGCAGGGTGCGATAGAAAGTGGTCGCAAAAATGGAGGTTAGGTTTTCCATTCTGCCGGGCGCATAGCGCAGTGGTAGCGCGTCCGCTTTGCAAGCGGAAGGCCCCGGGTTCAATCCCCGGTGTGTCCAACTCTTTGTTCGACTCACCTCCTCTTGCACGCGTGCCTACCCGCCTGCCTGCGACGGCTCCCAACGCCGCCGCCTTATGCTCCGCATACAGCCGCTCCAGCCAGCCCAAACCCGATCAGTTGAGCGCTCGCAGTTGCCAACCACGCACCCCGACGCACAAGATCGTTTCGATGACATCAACACCGAGTGTGCAGTGCATTGCCACGCCAGCCGGCCTGACCACTGGCTGCAGTGTATATCTGACGTGGACTCGGGTGTGTGACCCCGACAAGCGACGTATTTCAGTGAGGGGGATGGTGGTCGCGGTTGTGTGGTGGTGCTGCTTGAGGAGGCCGTTTGGACGCGATCGGTGGATGGCAGGATGTAGCGTGCGTCGGTGGCAGTACGCGTGTGGCGCGTGGGGTGTGTGTAGCGAGCGCAGGGTGCGATAGAAAGTGGTCGCAAAAATGGAGGTTAGGTTTTCCATTCTGCCGGGCGCATAGCGCAGTGGTAGCGCGTCCGCTTTGCAAGCGGAAGGCCCCGGGTTCAATCCCCGGTGTGTCCAACTCTTTGTTCGACTCACCTCCTCTTGCACGCGTGCCTACCCGCCTGCCTGCGACGGCTCCCAACGCCGCCGCCTTATGCTCCGCGTACAGCCGCTCCAGCCAACCCAAACCCGATCAGTTGAGCGCTCGCAGTTGCCAACCACGCACCCCGACGCACAAGATCGTTTCGATGACAGCAACACCGAGTGTGCAGTGCATTGCCACGCCAGCCGGCCTGACCACTGGCTGCAGTGTATATCTGACGTGGACTCGGGTGTGTGACCCCGACAAGCGACGTATTTCAGTGAGGGGGATGGTGGTCGCGGTTGTGTGGTGGTGCTGCTTGAGGAGGCCGTTTGGACGCGATCGGTGGATGGCAGGATGTAGCGTGCGTCGGTGGCAGTACGCGTGTGGCGCGTGGGGTGTGTGTAGCGAGCGCAGGGTGCGATAGAAAGTGGTCGCAAAAATGGAGGTTAGGTTTTCCATTCTGCCGGGCGCATAGCGCAGTGGTAGCGCGTCCGCTTTGCAAGCGGAAGGCCCCGGGTTCAATCCCCGGTGTGTCCAACTCTTTGTTCGACTCACCTCCTCTTGCACGCGTGCCTACCCGCCTGCCTGCGACGGCTCCCAACGCCGCCGCCTTATGCTCCGCATACAGCCGCTCCAGCCAGCCCAAACCCGATCAGTTGAGCGCTCGCAGTTGCCAACCACGCACCCCGACGCACAAGATCGTTTCGATGACATCAACACCGAGTGTGCAGTGCATTGCCACGCCAGCCGGCCTGACCACTGGCTGCAGTGTATATCTGACGTGGACTCGGGTGTGTGACCCCGACAAGCGACGTATTTCAGTGAGGGGGATGGTGGTCGCGGTTGTGTGGTGGTGCTGCTTGAGGAGGCCGTTTGGACGCGATCGGTGGATGGCAGGATGTAGCGTGCGTCGGTGGCAGTACGCGTGTGGCGCGTGGGGTGTGTGTAGCGAGCGCAGGGTGCGATAGAAAGTGGTCGCAAAAATGGAGGTTAGGTTTTCCATTCTGCCGGGCGCATAGCGCAGTGGTAGCGCGTCCGCTTTGCAAGCGGAAGGCCCCGGGTTCAATCCCCGGTGTGTCCAACTCTTTGTTCGACTCACCTCCTCTTGCACGCGTGCCTACCCGCCTGCCTGCGACGGCTCCCAACGCCGCCGCCTTATGCTCCGCGTACAGCCGCTCCAGCCAACCCAAACCCGATCAGTTGAGCGCTCGCAGTTGCCAACCACGCACCCCGACGCGCAAGATCGTTTCGATGACAGCAACACCGAGTGTGCAGTGCATTGCCACGCCAGCCGGCCTGACCACTGGCTGCAGTGTATATCTGACGTGGACTCGGGTGTGTGACCCCGACAAGCGACGTTTTTGAGTGAGGGGGATGGTGGTCGCGGTTGTGTGGTGGTGCTGCTTGAGGAGGCCGTTTGGACGCGATCGGTGGATGGCAGGATGTAGCGTGCGTCGGTGGCAGTACGCGTGTGGCGCGTGGGGTGTGTGTAGCGAGCGCAGGGTGCGATAGAAAGTGGTCGCAAAAATGGAGGTTAGGTTTTCCATTCTGCCGGGCGCATAGCGCAGTGGTAGCGCGTCCGCTTTGCAAGCGGAAGGCCCCGGGTTCAATCCCCGGTGTGTCCAACTCTTTGTTCGACTCACCTCCTCTTGCACGCGTGCCTACCCGCCTGCCTGCGACGGCTCCCAACGCCGCCGCCTTATGCTCCGCGTACAGCCGCTCCAGCCAACCCAAACCCGATCAGTTGAGCGCTCGCAGTTGCCAACCACGCACCCCGACGCACAAGATCGTTTCGATGACATCAACACCGAGTGTGCAGTGCATTGCCACGCCAGCCGGCCTGACCACTGGCTGCAGTGTATATCTGACGTGGACTCGGGTGTGTGACCCCGACAAGCGACGTATTTCAGTGAGGGGGATGGTGGTCGCGGTTGTGTGGTGGTGCTGCTTGAGGAGGCCGTTTGGACGCGATCGGTGGATGGCAGGATGTAGCGTGCGTCGGTGGCAGTACGCGTGTGGCGCGTGGGGTGTGTGTAGCGAGCGCAGGGTGCGATAGAAAGTGGTCGCAAAAATGGAGGTTAGGTTTTCCATTCTGCCGGGCGCATAGCGCAGTGGTAGCGCGTCCGCTTTGCAAGCGGAAGGCCCCGGGTTCAATCCCCGGTGTGTCCAACTCTTTGTTCGACTCACCTCCTCTTGCACGCGTGCCTACCCGCCTGCCTGCGACGGCTCCCAACGCCGCCGCCTTATGCTCCGCGTACAGCCGCTCCAGCCAACCCAAACCCGATCAGTTGAGCGCTCGCAGTTGCCAACCACGCACCCCGACGCACAAGATCGTTTCGATGACATCAACACCGAGTGTGCAGTGCATTGCCACGCCAGCCGGCCTGACCACTGGCTGCAGTGTATATCTGACGTGGACTCGGGTGTGTGACCCCGATAAGCGACGTATTTCAGTGAGGGGGATGGTGGTCGCGGTTGTGTGGTGGTGCTGCTTGAGGAGGCCGTTTGGACGCGATCGGTGGATGGCAGGATGTAGCGTGCGTCGGTGGCAGTACGCGTGTGGCGCGTGGGGTGTGTGTAGCGAGCGCAGGGTGCGATAGAAAGTGGTCGCAAAAATGGAGGTTAGGTTTTTCCATTCTGCCGGGCGCATAGCGCAGTGGTAGCGCGTCCGCTTTGCAAGCGGAAGGCCCCGGGTTCAATCCCCGGTGTGTCCAACTCTTTGTTCGACTCACCTCCTCTTGCACGCGTGCCTACCCGCCTGCCTGCGACGGCTCCCAACGCCGCCGCCTTATGCTCCGCATACAGCCGCTCCAGCCAGCCCAAACCCGATCAGTTGAGCGCTCGCAGTTGCCAACCACGCACCCCGACGCACAAGATCGTTTCGATGACATCAACACCGAGTGTGCAGTGCATTGCCACGCCAGCCGGCCTGACCACTGGCTGCAGTGTATATCTGACGTGGACTCGGGTGTGTGACCCCGACAAGCGACGTATTTCAGTGAGGGGGATGGTGGTCGCGGTTGTGTGGTGGTGCTGCTTGAGGAGGCCGTTTGGACGCGATCGGTGGATGGCAGGATGTAGCGTGCGTCGGTGGCAGTACGCGTGTGGCGCGTGGGGTGTGTGTAGCGAGCGCAGGGTGCGATAGAAAGTGGTCGCAAAAATGGAGGTTAGGTTTTCCATTCTGCCGGGCGCATAGCGCAGTGGTAGCGCGTCCGCTTTGCAAGCGGAAGGCCCCGGGTTCAATCCCCGGTGTGTCCAACTCTTTGTTCGACTCACCTCCTCTTGCACGCGTGCCTACCCGCCTGCCTGCGACGGCTCCCAACGCCGCCGCCTTATGCTCCGCGTACAGCCGCTCCAGCCAGCCCAAACCCGATCAGTTGAGCGCTCGCAGTTGCCAACCACGCACCCCGACGCACAAGATCGTTTCGATGACATCAACACCGAGTGTGCAGTGCATTGCCACGCCAGCCGGCCTGACCACTGGCTGCAGTGTATATCTGACGTGGACTCGGGTGTGTGACCCCGACAAGCGACGTATTTCAGTGAGGGGGATGGTGGTCGCGGTTGTGTGGTGGTGCTGCTTGAGGAGGCCGTTTGGACGCGATCGGTGGATGGCAGGATGTAGCGTGCGTCGGTGGCAGTACGCGTGTGGCGCGTGGGGTGTGTGTAGCGAGCGCAGGGTGCGATAGAAAGTGGTCGCAAAAATGGAGGTTAGGTTTTCCATTCTGCCGGGCGCATAGCGCAGTGGTAGCGCGTCCGCTTTGCAAGCGGAAGGCCCCGGGTTCAATCCCCGGTGTGTCCAACTCTTTGTTCGACTCACCTCCTCTTGCACGCGTGCCTACCCGCCTGCCTGCGACGGCTCCCAACGCCGCCGCCTTATGCTCCGCGTACAGCCGCTCCAGCCAACCCAAACCCGATCAGTTGAGCATTCGCAGTTGCCAACCACGCACCCCGACGCACAAGATCGTTTCGATGACATCAACACCGAGTGTGCAGTGCATTGCCACGCCAGCCGGCCTGACCACTGGCTGCAGTGTATATCTGACGTGGACTCGGGTGTGTGACCCCGACAAGCGACGTTTTTGAGTGAGGGGGATGGTGGTCGCGGTTGTGTGGTGGTGCTGCTTGAGGAGGCCGTTTGGACGCGATCGGCGGATGACCGGATGTAGCGTGCGTCGGTGGCAGTACGCGTGTGGCGCGTGGGGTGTGTGTAGCGAGCGCAGGGTGCGATAGAAAGTGGTCGCAAAAATGGAGGTTAGGTTTTCCATTCTGCCGGGCGCATAGCGCAGTGGTAGCGCGTCCGCTTTGCAAGCGGAAGGCCCCGGGTTCAATCCCCGGTGTGTCCAACTCTTTGTTCGACTCACCTCCTCTTGCACGCGTGCCTACCCGCCTGCCTGCGACGGCTCCCAACGCCGCCGCCTTATGCTCCGCGTACAGCCGCTCCAGCCAACCCAAACCCGATCAGTTGAGCGCTCGCAGTTGCCAACCACGCACCCCGACGCGCAAGATCGTTTCGATGACAGCAACACCGAGTGTGCAGTGCATTGCCACGCCAGCCGGCCTGACCACTGGCTGCAGTGTATATCTGACGTGGACTCGGGTGTGTGACCCCGACAAGCGACGTTTTTGAGTGAGGGGGATGGTGGTCGCGGTTGTGTGGTGGTGCTGCTTGAGGAGGCCGTTTGGACGCGATCGGTGGATGGCAGGATGTAGCGTGCGTCGGTGGCAGTACGCGTGTGGCGCGTGGGGTGTGTGTAGCGAGCGCAGGGTGCGATAGAAAGTGGTCGCAAAAATGGAGGTTAGGTTTTCCATTCTGCCGGGCGCATAGCGCAGTGGTAGCGCGTCCGCTTTGCAAGCGGAAGGCCCCGGGTTCAATCCCCGGTGTGTCCAACTCTTTGTTCGACTCACCTCCTCTTGCACGCGTGCCTACCCGCCTGCCTGCGACGGCTCCCAACGCCGCCGCCTTATGCTCCGCGTACAGCCGCTCCAGCCAACCCAAACCCGATCAGTTGAGCGCTCGCAGTTGCCAACCACGCACCCCGACGCGCAAGATCGTTTCGATGACAGCAACACCGAGTGTGCAGTGCATTGCCACGCCAGCCGGCCTGACCACTGGCTGCAGTGTATATCTGACGTGGACTCGGGTGTGTGACCCCGACAAGCGACGTTTTTGAGTGAGGGGGATGGTGGTCGCGGTTGTGTGGTGGTGCTGCTTGAGGAGGCCGTTTGGACGCGATCGGCGGATGACCGGATGTAGCGTGCGTCGGTGGCAGTACGCGTGTGGCGCGTGGGGTGTGTGTAGCGAGCGCAGGGTGCGATAGAAAGTGGTCGCAAAAATGGAGGTTAGGTTTTCCATTCTGCCGGGCGCATAGCGCAGTGGTAGCGCGTCCGCTTTGCAAGCGGAAGGCCCCGGGTTCAATCCCCGGTGTGTCCAACTCTTTGTTCGACTCACCTCCTCTTGCACGCGTGCCTACCCGCCTGCCTGCGACGGCTCCCAACGCCGCCGCCTTATGCTCCGCGTACAGCCGCTCCAGCCAACCCAAACCCGATCAGTTGAGCGCTCGCAGTTGCCAACCACGCACCCCGACGCGCAAGATCGTTTCGATGACAGCAACACCGAGTGTGCAGTGCATTGCCACGCCAGCCGGCCTGACCACTGGCTGCAGTGTATATCTGACGTGGACTCGGGTGTGTGACCCCGACAAGCGACGTTTTTGAGTGAGGGGGATGGTGGTCGCGGTTGTGTGGTGGTGCTGCTTGAGGAGGCCGTTTGGACGCGATCGGTGGATGGCAGGATGTAGCGTGCGTCGGTGGCAGTACGCGTGTGGCGCGTGGGGTGTGTGTAGCGAGCGCAGGGTGCGATAGAAAGTGGTCGCAAAAATGGAGGTTAGGTTTTCCATTCTGCCGGGCGCATAGCGCAGTGGTAGCGCGTCCGCTTTGCAAGCGGAAGGCCCCGGGTTCAATCCCCGGTGTGTCCAACTCTTTGTTCGACTCACCTCCTCTTGCACGCGTGCCTACCCGCCTGCCTGCGACGGCTCCCAACGCCGCCGCCTTATGCTCCGCGTACAGCCGCTCCAGCCAACCCAAACCCGATCAGTTGAGCGCTCGCAGTTGCCAACCACGCACCCCGACGCGCAAGATCGTTTCGATGACAGCAACACCGAGTGTGCAGTGCATTGCCACGCCAGCCGGCCTGACCACTGGCTGCAGTGTATATCTGACGTGGACTCGGGTGTGTGACCCCGACAAGCGACGTTTTTGAGTGAGGGGGATGGTGGTCGCGGTTGTGTGGTGGTGCTGCTTGAGGAGGCCGTTTGGACGCGATCGGTGGATGGCAGGATGTAGCGTGCGTCGGTGGCAGTACGCGTGTGGCGCGTGGGGTGTGTGTAGCGAGCGCAGGGTGCGATAGAAAGTGGTCGCAAAAATGGAGGTTAGGTTTTCCATTCTGCCGGGCGCATAGCGCAGTGGTAGCGCGTCCGCTTTGCAAGCGGAAGGCCCCGGGTTCAATCCCCGGTGTGTCCAACTCTTTGTTCGACTCACCTCCTCTTGCACGCGTGCCTACCCGCCTGCCTGCGACGGCTCCCAACGCCGCCGCCTTATGCTCCGCGTACAGCCGCTCCAGCAAACCCAAACCCGATCAGTTGAGCGCTCGCAGTTGCCAACCACGCACCCCGACGCGCAAGATCGTTTCGATGACAGCAACACCGAGTGTGCAGTGCATTGCCACGCCAGCCGGCCTGACCACTGGCTGCAGTGTATATCTGACGTGGACTCGGGTGTGTGACCCCGACAAGCGACGTTTTTGAGTGAGGGGGATGGTGGTCGCGGTTGTGTGGTGGTGCTGCTTGAGGAGGCCGTTTGGACGCGATCGGTGGATGGCAGGATGTAGCGTGCGTCGGTGGCAGTACGCGTGTGGCGCGTGGGGTGTGTGTAGCGAGCGCAGGGTGCGATAGAAAGTGGTCGCAAAAATGGAGGTTAGGTTTTCCATTCTGCCGGGCGCATAGCGCAGTGGTAGCGCGTCCGCTTTGCAAGCGGAAGGCCCCGGGTTCAATCCCCGGTGTGTCCAACTCTTTGTTCGACTCACCTCCTCTTGCACGCGTGCCTACCCGCCTGCCTGCGACGGCTCCCAACGCCGCCGCCTTATGCTCCGCGTACAGCCGCTCCAGCAAACCCAAACCCGATCAGTTGAGCGCTCGCAGTTGCCAACCACGCACCCCGACGCGCAAGATCGTTTCGATGACATCAACACCGAGTGTGCAGTGCATTGCCACGCCAGCCGGCCTGACCACTGGCTGCAGTGTATATCTGACGTGGACTCGGGTGTGTGACCCCGACAAGCGACGTTTTTGAGTGAGGGGGATGGTGGTCGCGGTTGTGTGGTGGTGCTGCTTGAGGAGGCCGTTTGGACGCGATCGGTGGATGGCAGGATGTAGCGTGCGTCGGTGGCAGTACGCGTGTGGCGCGTGGGGTGTGTGTAGCGAGCGCAGGGTGCGATAGAAAGTGGTCGCAAAAATGGAGGTTAGGTTTTCCATTCTGCCGGGCGCATAGCGCAGTGGTAGCGCGTCCGCTTTGCAAGCGGAAGGCCCCGGGTTCAATCCCCGGTGTGTCCAACTCTTTGTTCGACTCACCTCCTCTTGCACGCGTGCCTACCCGCCTGCCTGCGACGGCTCCCAACGCCGCCGCCTTATGCTCCGCGTACAGCCGCTCCAGCCAACCCAAACCCGATCAGTTGAGCGCTCGCAGTTGCCAACCACGCACCCCGACGCGCAAGATCGTTTCGATGACATCAACACCGAGTGTGCAGTGCATTGCCACGCCAGCCGGCCTGACCACTGGCTGCAGTGTATATCTGACGTGGACTCGGGTGTGTGACCCCGACAAGCGACGTATTTCAGTGAGGGGGATGGTGGTCGCGGTTGTGTGGTGGTGCTGCTTGAGGAGGCCGTTTGGACGCGATCGGTGGATGGCAGGATGTAGCGTGCGTCGGTGGCAGTACACGTGTGGCGCGTGGGGTGTGTGTAGCGAGCGCAGGGTGCGATAGAAAGTGGTCGCAAAAATGGAGGTTAGGTTTTCCATTCTGCCGGGCGCATAGCGCAGTGGTAGCGCGTCCGCTTTGCAAGCGGAAGGCCCCGGGTTCAATCCCCGGTGTGTCCAACTCTTTGTTCGACTCACCTCCTCTTGCACGCGTGCCTACCCGCCTGCCTGCGACGGCTCCCAACACCGCCGCCTTATGCTCCGCATACAGCCGCTCCAGCCAGCCCAAACCCGATCAGTTGAGCGCTCGCAGTTGCCAACCACGCACCCCGACGCACAAGATCGTTTCGATGACATCAACACCGAGTGTGCAGTGCATTGCCACGCCAACCGGCCTGACCACTGCCTGCAGTGTATATCTGACGTGGACTCGGGTGTGTGACCCCGACAAGCGACGTATTTCAGTGAGGGGGATGGTGGTCGCGGTTGTGTGGTGGTGCTGCTTGAGGAGGCCGTTTGGACGCGATCGGTGGATGGCAGGATGTAGCGTGCGTCGGTGGCAGTACGCATGTGGCGCGTGGGGTGTGTGTAGCGAGCGCAGGGTGCGATAGAAAGTGGTCGCAAAAATGGAGGTTAGGTTTTCCATTCTGCCGGGCGCATAGCGCAGTGGTAGCGCGTCCGCTTTGCAAGCGGAAGGCCCCGGGTTCAATCCCCGGTGTGTCCAACTCTTTGTTCGACTCACCTCCTCTTGCACGCGTGCCTACCCGCCTGCCTGCGACGGCTCCCAACGCCGCCGCCTTATGCTCCGCGTACAGCCGCTCCAGCCAACCCAAACCCGATCGGTTGAGCGCTCGCAGTTGCCAACCACGCACCCCGACGCGCAAGATCGTTTCGATGACAGCAACACCGAGTGTGCAGTGCATTGCCACGCCAGCCGGCCTGACCACTGGCTGCAGTGTATATCTGACGTGGACTCGGGTGTGTGACCCCGAAAAGCGACGTTTTTGAGTGAGGGGGATGGTGGTCGCGGTTGTGTGGTGGTGCTGCTTGAGGAGGCCGTTTGGACGCGATCGGTGGATGGCAGGATGTAGCGTGCGTCGGTGGCAGTACGCGTGTGGCGCGTGGGGTGTGTGTAGCGAGCGCAGGGTGCGATAGAAAGTGGTCGCAAAAATGGAGGTTAGGTTTTCCATTCTGCCGGGCGCATAGCGCAGTGGTAGCGCGTCCGCTTTGCAAGCGGAAGGCCCCGGGTTCAATCCCCGGTGTGTCCAACTCTTTGTTCGACTCACCTCCTCTTGCACGCGTGCCTACCCGCCTGCCTGCGACGGCTCCCAACGCCGCCGCCTTATGCTCCGCGTACAGCCGCTCCAGCCAGCCCAAACCCGATCAGTTGAGCATTCGCAGTTGCCAACCACGCACCCCGACGCACAAGATCGTTTCGATGACATCAACACCGAGTGTGCAGTGCATTGCCACGCCAGCCGGCCTGACCACTGGCTGCAGTGTATATCTGACGTGGACTCGGGTGTGTGACCCCGACAAGCGACGTATTTCAGTGAGGGGGATGGTGGTCGCGGTTGTGTGGTGGTGCTGCTTGAGGAGGCCGTTTGGACGCGATCGGTGGATGGCAGGATGTAGCGTGCGTCGGTGGCAGTACGCGTGTGGCGCGTGGGGTGTGTGTAGCGAGCGCAGGGTGCGATAGAAAGTGGTCGCAAAAATGGAGGTTAGGTTTTCCATTCTGCCGGGCGCATAGCGCAGTGGTAGCGCGTCCGCTTTGCAAGCGGAAGGCCCCGGGTTCAATCCCCGGTGTGTCCAACTCTTTGTTCGACTCACCTCCTCTTGCACGCGTGCCTACCCGCCTGCCTGCGACGGCTCCCAACGCCGCCGCCTTATGCTCCGCGTACAGCCGCTCCAGCCAACCCAAACCCGATCAGTTGAGCGCTCGCAGTTGCCAACCACGCACCCCGACGCACAAGATCGTTTCGATGACATCAACACCGAGTGTGCAGTGCATTGCCACGCCAGCCGGCCTGACCACTGGCTGCAGTGTATATCTGACGTGGACTCGGGTGTGTGACCCCGACAAGCGACGTTTTTGAGTGAGGGGGATGGTGGTCGCGGTTGTGTGGTGGTGCTGCTTGAGGAGGCCGTTTGGACGCGATCGGTGGATGGCAGGATGTAGCGTGCGTCGGTGGCAGTACGCGTGTGGCGCGTGGGGTGTGTGTAGCGAGCGCAGGGTGCGATAGAAAGTGGTCGCAAAAATGGAGGTTAGGTTTTCCATTCTGCCGGGCGCATAGCGCAGTGGTAGCGCGTCCGCTTTGCAAGCGGAAGGCCCCGGGTTCAATCCCCGGTGTGTCCAACTCTTTGTTCGACTCACCTCCTCTTGCACGCGTGCCTACCCGCCTGCCTGCGACGGCTCCCAACGCCGCCGCCTTATGCTCCGCATACAGCCGCTCCAGCCAGCCCAAACCCGATCAGTTGAGCGCTCGCAGTTGCCAACCACGCACCCCGACGCACAAGATCGTTTCGATGACATCAACACCGAGTGTGCAGTGCATTGCCACGCCAACCGGCCTGACCACTGCCTGCAGTGTATATCTGACGTGGACTCGGGTGTGTGACCCCGACAAGCGACGTATTTCAGTGAGGGGGATGGTGGTCGCGGTTGTGTGGTGGTGCTGCTTGAGGAGGCCGTTTGGACGCGATCGGTGGATGGCAGGATGTAGCGTGCGTCGGTGGCAGTACGCGTGTGGCGCGTGGGGTGTGTGTAGCGAGCGCAGGGTGCGATAGAAAGTGGTCGCAAAAATGGAGGTTAGGTTTTCCATTCTGCCGGGCGCATAGCGCAGTGGTAGCGCGTCCGCTTTGCAAGCGGAAGGCCCCGGGTTCAATCCCCGGTGTGTCCAACTCTTTGTTCGACTCACCTCCTCTTGCACGCGTGCCTACCCGCCTGCCTGCGACGGCTCCCAACGCCGCCGCCTTATGCTCCGCGTACAGCCGCTCCAGCCAACCCAAACCCGATCAGTTGAGCGCTCGCAGTTGCCAACCACGCACCCCGACGCGCAAGATCGTTTCGATGACAGCAACACCGAGTGTGCAGTGCATTGCCACGCCAGCCGGCCTGACCACTGGCTGCAGTGTATATCTGACGTGGACTCGGGTGTGTGACCCCGACAAGCGACGTTTTTGAGTGAGGGGGATGGTGGTCGCGGTTGTGTGGTGGTGCTGCTTGAGGAGGCCGTTTGGACGCGATCGGTGGATGGCAGGATGTAGCGTGCGTCGGTGGCAGTACGCGTGTGGCGCGTGGGGTGTGTGTAGCGAGCGCAGGGTGCGATAGAAAGTGGTCGCAAAAATGGAGGTTAGGTTTTCCATTCTGCCGGGCGCATAGCGCAGTGGTAGCGCGTCCGCTTTGCAAGCGGAAGGCCCCGGGTTCAATCCCCGGTGTGTCCAACTCTTTGTTCGACTCACCTCCTCTTGCACGCGTGCCTACCCGCCTGCCTGCGACGGCTCCCAACGCCGCCGCCTTATGCTCCGCGTACAGCCGCTCCAGCCAACCCAAACCCGATCAGTTGAGCGCTCGCAGTTGCCAACCACGCACCCCGACGCACAAGATCGTTTCGATGACATCAACACCGAGTGTGCAGTGCATTGCCACGCCAGCCGGCCTGACCACTGGCTGCAGTGTATATCTGACGTGGACTCGGGTGTGTGACCCCGACAAGCGACGTTTTTGAGTGAGGGGGATGGTGGTCGCGGTTGTGTGGTGGTGCTGCTTGAGGAGGCCGTTTGGACGCGATCGGTGGATGGCAGGATGTAGCGTGCGTCGGTGGCAGTACGCGTGTGGCGCGTGGGGTGTGTGTAGCGAGCGCAGGGTGCGATAGAAAGTGGTCGCAAAAATGGAGGTTAGGTTTTCCATTCTGCCGGGCGCATAGCGCAGTGGTAGCGCGTCCGCTTTGCAAGCGGAAGGCCCCGGGTTCAATCCCCGGTGTGTCCAACTCTTTGTTCGACTCACCTCCTCTTGCACGCGTGCCTACCCGCCTGCCTGCGACGGCTCCCAACGCCGCCGCCTTATGCTCCGCATACAGCCGCTCCAGCCAGCCCAAACCCGATCAGTTGAGCGCTCGCAGTTGCCAACCACGCACCCCGACGCACAAGATCGTTTCGATGACATCAACACCGAGTGTGCAGTGCATTGCCACGCCAACCGGCCTGACCACTGCCTGCAGTGTATATCTGACGTGGACTCGGGTGTGTGACCCCGACAAGCGACGTATTTCAGTGAGGGGGATGGTGGTCGCGGTTGTGTGGTGGTGCTGCTTGAGGAGGCCGTTTGGACGCGATCGGTGGATGGCAGGATGTAGCGTGCGTCGGTGGCAGTACGCGTGTGGCGCGTGGGGTGTGTGTAGCGAGCGCAGGGTGCGATAGAAAGTGGTCGCAAAAATGGAGGTTAGGTTTTCCATTCTGCCGGGCGCATAGCGCAGTGGTAGCGCGTCCGCTTTGCAAGCGGAAGGCCCCGGGTTCAATCCCCGGTGTGTCCAACTCTTTGTTCGACTCACCTCCTCTTGCACGCGTGCCTACCCGCCTGCCTGCGACGGCTCCCAACGCCGCCGCCTTATGCTCCGCGTACAGCCGCTCCAGCCAACCCAAACCCGATCAGTTGAGCGCTCGCAGTTGCCAACCACGCACCCCGACGCACAAGATCGTTTCGATGACAGCAACACCGAGTGTGCAGTGCATTGCCACGCCAACCGGCCTGACCACTGCCTGCAGTGTATATCTGACGTGGACTCGGGTGTGTGACCCCGACAAGCGACGTATTTCAGTGAGGGGGATGGTGGTCGCGGTTGTGTGGTGGTGCTGCTTGAGGAGGCCGTTTGGACGCGATCGGTGGATGGCAGGATGTAGCGTGCGTCGGTGGCAGTACGCGTGTGGCGCGTGGGGTGTGTGTAGCGAGCGCAGGGTGCGATAGAAAGTGGTCGCAAAAATGGAGGTTAGGTTTTCCATTCTGCCGGGCGCATAGCGCAGTGGTAGCGCGTCCGCTTTGCAAGCGGAAGGCCCCGGGTTCAATCCCCGGTGTGTCCAACTCTTTGTTCGACTCACCTCCTCTTGCACGCGTGCCTACCCGCCTGCCTGCGACGGCTCCCAACGCCGCCGCCTTATGCTCCGCGTACAGCCGCTCCAGCCAACCCAAACCCGATCAGTTGAGCGCTCGCAGTTGCCAACCACGCACCCCGACGCACAAGATCGTTTCGATGACAGCAACACCGAGTGTGCAGTGCATTGCCACGCCAGCCGGCCTGACCACTGGCTGCAGTGTATATCTGACGTGGACTCGGGTGTGTGACCCCGACAAGCGACGTATTTCAGTGAGGGGGATGGTGGTCGCGGTTGTGTGGTGGTGCTGCTTGAGGAGGCCGTTTGGACGCGATCGGTGGATGGCAGGATGTAGCGTGCGTCGGTGGCAGTACGCGTGTGGCGCGTGGGGTGTGTGTAGCGAGCGCAGGGTGCGATAGAAAGTGGTCGCAAAAATGGAGGTTAGGTTTTCCATTCTGCCGGGCGCATAGCGCAGTGGTAGCGCGTCCGCTTTGCAAGCGGAAGGCCCCGGGTTCAATCCCCGGTGTGTCCAACTCTTTGTTCGACTCACCTCCTCTTGCACGCGTGCCTACCCGCCTGCCTGCGACGGCTCCCAACGCCGCCGCCTTATGCTCCGCATACAGCCGCTCCAGCCAGCCCAAACCCGATCAGTTGAGCGCTCGCAGTTGCCAACCACGCAGCACCCCGACGCACAAGATCGTTTCGATGACATCAACACCGAGTGTGCAGTGCATTGCCACGCCAGCCGGCCTGACCACTGGCTGCAGTGTATATCTGACGTGGACTCGGGTGTGTGACCCCGACAAGCGACGTTTTTGAGTGAGGGGGATGGTGGTCGCGGTTGTGTGGTGGTGCTGCTTGAGGAGGCCGTTTGGACGCGATCGGCGGATGACCGGATGTAGCGTGCGTCGGTGGCAGTACGCGTGTGGCGCGTGGGGTGTGTGTAGCGAGCGCAGGGTGCGATAGAAAGTGGTCGCAAAAATGGAGGTTAGGTTTTCCATTCTGCCGGGCGCATAGCGCAGTGGTAGCGCGTCCGCTTTGCAAGCGGAAGGCCCCGGGTTCAATCCCCGGTGTGTCCAACTCTTTGTTCGACTCACCTCCTCTTGCACGCGTGCCTACCCGCCTGCCTGCGACGGCTCCCAACGCCGCCGCCTTATGCTCCGCGTACAGCCGCTCCAGCCAACCCAAACCCGATCAGTTGAGCGCTCGCAGTTGCCAACCACGCACCCCGACGCGCAAGATCGTTTCGATGACAGCAACACCGAGTGTGCAGTGCATTGCCACGCCAGCCGGCCTGACCACTGGCTGCAGTGTATATCTGACGTGGACTCGGGTGTGTGACCCCGACAAGCGACGTTTTTGAGTGAGGGGGATGGTGGTCGCGGTTGTGTGGTGGTGCTGCTTGAGGAGGCCGTTTGGACGCGATCGGTGGATGGCAGGATGTAGCGTGCGTCGGTGGCAGTACGCGTGTGGCGCGTGGGGTGTGTGTAGCGAGCGCAGGGTGCGATAGAAAGTGGTCGCAAAAATGGAGGTTAGGTTTTCCATTCTGCCGGGCGCATAGCGCAGTGGTAGCGCGTCCGCTTTGCAAGCGGAAGGCCCCGGGTTCAATCCCCGGTGTGTCCAACTCTTTGTTCGACTCACCTCCTCTTGCACGCGTGCCTACCCGCCTGCCTGCGACGGCTCCCAACGCCGCCGCCTTATGCTCCGCATACAGCCGCTCCAGCCAGCCCAAACCCGATCAGTTGAGCGCTCGCAGTTGCCAACCACGCACCCCGACGCACAAGATCGTTTCGATGACATCAACACCGAGTGTGCAGTGCATTGCCACGCCAGCCGGCCTGACCACTGGCTGCAGTGTATATCTGACGTGGACTCGGGTGTGTGACCCCGACAAGCGACGTTTTTGAGTGAGGGGGATGGTGGTCGCGGTTGTGTGGTGGTGCTGCTTGAGGAGGCCGTTTGGACGCGATCGGCGGATGACCGGATGTAGCGTGCGTCGGTGGCAGTACGCGTGTGGCGCGTGGGGTGTGTGTAGCGAGCGCAGGGTGCGATAGAAAGTGGTCGCAAAAATGGAGGTTAGGTTTTCCATTCTGCCGGGCGCATAGCGCAGTGGTAGCGCGTCCGCTTTGCAAGCGGAAGGCCCCGGGTTCAATCCCCGGTGTGTCCAACTCTTTGTTCGACTCACCTCCTCTTGCACGCGTGCCTACCCGCCTGCCTGCGACGGCTCCCAACGCCGCCGCCTTATGCTCCGCGTACAGCCGCTCCAGCCAACCCAAACCCGATCAGTTGAGCGCTCGCAGTTGCCAACCACGCACCCCGACGCGCAAGATCGTTTCGATGACAGCAACACCGAGTGTGCAGTGCATTGCCACGCCAGCCGGCCTGACCACTGGCTGCAGTGTATATCTGACGTGGACTCGGGTGTGTGACCCCGACAAGCGACGTTTTTGAGTGAGGGGGATGGTGGTCGCGGTTGTGTGGTGGTGCTGCTTGAGGAGGCCGTTTGGACGCGATCGGTGGATGGCAGGATGTAGCGTGCGTCGGTGGCAGTACGCGTGTGGCGCGTGGGGTGTGTGTAGCGAGCGCAGGGTGCGATAGAAAGTGGTCGCAAAAATGGAGGTTAGATTTTCCATTCTGCCGGGCGCATAGCGCAGTGGTAGCGCGTCCGCTTTGCAAGCGGAAGGCCCCGGGTTCAATCCCCGGTGTGTCCAACTCTTTGTTCGACTCACCTCCTCTTGCACGCGTGCCTACCCGCCTGCCTGCGACGGCTCCCAACGCCGCCGCCTTATGCTCCGCGTACAGCCGCTCCAGCAAACCCAAACCCGATCAGTTGAGCGCTCGCAGTTGCCAACCACGCACCCCGACGCGCAAGATCGTTTCGATGACATCAACACCGAGTGTGCAGTGCATTGCCACGCCAGCCGGCCTGACCACTGGCTGCAGTGTATATCTGACGTGGACTCGGGTGTGTGACCCCGACAAGCGACGTATTTCAGTGAGGGGGATGGTGGTCGCGGTTGTGTGGTGGTGCTGCTTGAGGAGGCCGTTTGGACGCGATCGGTGGATGGCAGGATGTAGCGTGCGTCGGTGGCAGTACACGTGTGGCGCGTGGGGTGTGTGTAGCGAGCGCAGGGTGCGATAGAAAGTGGTCGCAAAAATGGAGGTTAGGTTTTCCATTCTGCCGGGCGCATAGCGCAGTGGTAGCGCGTCCGCTTTGCAAGCGGAAGGCCCCGGGTTCAATCCCCGGTGTGTCCAACTCTTTGTTCGACTCACCTCCTCTTGCACGCGTGCCTACCCGCCTGCCTGCGACGGCTCCCAACGCCGCCGCCTTATGCTCCGCATACAGCCGCTCCAGCCAGCCCAAACCCGATCAGTTGAGCGCTCGCAGTTGCCAACCACGCACCCCGACGCACAAGATCGTTTCGATGACATCAACACCGAGTGTGCAGTGCATTGCCACGCCAACCGGCCTGACCACTGGCTGCAGTGTATATCTGACGTGGACTCGGGTGTGTGACCCCGACAAGCGACGTATTTCAGTGAGGGGGATGGTGGTCGCGGTTGTGTGGTGGTGCTGCTTGAGGAGGCCGTTTGGACGCGATCGGTGGATGGCAGGATGTAGCGTGCGTCGGTGGCAGTACGCATGTGGCGCGTGGGGTGTGTGTAGCGAGCGCAGGGTGCGATAGAAAGTGGTCGCAAAAATGGAGGTTAGATTTTCCATTCTGCCGGGCGCATAGCGCAGTGGTAGCGCGTCCGCTTTGCAAGCGGAAGGCCCCGGGTTCAATCCCCGGTGTGTCCAACTCTTTGTTCGACTCACCTCCTCTTGCACGCGTGCCTACCCGCCTGCCTGCGACGGCTCCCAACACCGCCGCCTTATGCTCCGCGTACAGCCGCTCCAGCCAGCCCAAACCCGATCAGTTGAGCATTCGCAGTTGCCAACCACGCACCCCGACGCACAAGATCGTTTCGATGACATCAACACCGAGTGTGCAGTGCATTGCCACGCCAGCCGGCCTGACCACTGCCTGCAGTGTATATCTGACGTGGACTCGGGTGTGTGACCCCGACAAGCGACGTATTTCAGTGAGGGGGATGGTGGTCGCGGTTGTGTGGTGGTGCTGCTTGAGGAGGCCGTTTGGACGCGATCGGTGGATGGCAGGATGTAGCGTGCGTCGGTGGCAGTACGCGTGTGGCGCGTGGGGTGTGTGTAGCGAGCGCAGGGTGCGATAGAAAGTGGTCGCAAAAATGGAGGTTAGGTTTTCCATTCTGCCGGGCGCATAGCGCAGTGGTAGCGCGTCCGCTTTGCAAGCGGAAGGCCCCGGGTTCAATCCCCGGTGTGTCCAACTCTTTGTTCGACTCACCTCCTCTTGCACGCGTGCCTACCCGCCTGCCTGCGACGGCTCCCAACACCGCCGCCTTATGCTCCGCATACAGCCGCTCCAGCCAGCCCAAACCCGATCAGTTGAGCATTCGCAGTTGCCAACCACGCACCCCGACGCACAAGATCGTTTCGATGACATCAACACCGAGTGTGCAGTGCATTGCCACGCCAGCCGGCCTGACCACTGCCTGCAGTGTATATCTGACGTGGACTCGGGTGTGTGACCCCGACAAGCGACGTATTTCAGTGAGGGGGATGGTGGTCGCGGTTGTGTGGTGGTGCTGCTTGAGGAGGCCGTTTGGACGCGATCGGTGGATGGCAGGATGTAGCGTGCGTCGGTGGCAGTACGCGTGTGGCGCGTGGGGTGTGTGTAGCGAGCGCAGGGTGCGATAGAAAGTGGTCGCAAAAATGGAGGTTAGGTTTTCCATTCTGCCGGGCGCATAGCGCAGTGGTAGCGCGTCCGCTTTGCAAGCGGAAGGCCCCGGGTTCGATCCCCGGTGTGTCCAACTCTTTGTTCGACTCACCTCCTCTTGCACGCGTGCCTACCCGCCTGCCTGCGACGGCTCCCAACACCGCCGCCTTATGCTCCGCATACAGCCGCTCCAGCCAGCCCAAACCCGATCAGTTGAGCGCTCGCAGTTGCCAACCACGCACCCCGACGCACAAGATCGTTTCGATGACAGCAACACCGAGTGTGCAGTGCATTGCCACGCCAACCGGCCTGACCACTGCCTGCAGTGTATATCTGACGTGGACTCGGGTGTGTGACCCCGACAAGCGACGTATTTCAGTGAGGGGGATGGTGGTCGCGGTTGTGTGGTGGTGCTGCTTGAGGAGGCCGTTTGGACGCGATCGGTGGATGGCAGGATGTAGCGTGCGTCGGTGGCAGTACGCGTGTGGCGCGTGGGGTGTGTGTAGCGAGCGCAGGGTGCGATAGAAAGTGGTCGCAAAAATGGAGGTTAGGTTTTCCATTCTGCCGGGCGCATAGCGCAGTGGTAGCGCGTCCGCTTTGCAAGCGGAAGGCCCCGGGTTCAATCCCCGGTGTGTCCAACTCTTTGTTCGACTCACCTCCTCTTGCACGCGTGCCTACCCGCCTGCCTGCGACGGCTCCCAACACCGCCGCCTTATGCTCCGCGTACAGCCGCTCCAGCAAACCCAAAGCCGATCCGTTGAGCGCTCGCAGTTGTCAACCACGCGTCCCGACGCACAAGATCGTTCCCATGACATCAACAACGATTGTACAATGCATTGCGACGCCAGCCGGCCTGACCACTGGCTGCAGTGTATATCTGACGTGGACTCGGGTGTGTGACCCCGACAAGCGACGTATTTCAGTGAGGGGGATGGTGGTCGCGGTTGTGTGGTGGTGCTGCTTGAGGAGGCCGTTTGGACGCGATCGGTGGATGGCAGGATGTAGCGTGCGTCGGTGGCAGTACGCGTGTGGCGCGTGGGGTGTGTGTAGCGAGCGCAGGGTGCGATAGAAAGTGGTCGCAAAAATGGAGGTTAGGTTTTCCATTCTGCCGGGCGCATAGCGCAGTGGTAGCGCGTCCGCTTTGCAAGCGGAAGGCCCCGGGTTCAATCCCCGGTGTGTCCAACTCTTTGTTCGACTCACCTCCTCTTGCACGCGTGCCTACCCGCCTGCCTGCGACGGCTCCCAACACCGCCGCCTTATGCTCCGCATACAGCCGCTCCAGCCAGCCCAAACCCGATCAGTTGAGCGCTCGCAGTTGCCAACCACGCACCCCGACGCACAAGATCGTTTCGATGACAGCAACACCGAGTGTGCAGTGCATTGCCACGCCAGCCGGCCTGACCACTGCCTGCAGTGTATATCTGACGTGGACTCGGGTGTGTGACCCCGACAAGCGACGTATTTCAGTGAGGGGGATGGTGGTCGCGGTTGTGTGGTGGTGCTGCTTGAGGAGGCCGTTTGGACGCGATCGGTGGATGGCAGGATGTAGCGTGCGTCGGTGGCAGTACGCGTGTGGCGCGTGGGGTGTGTGTAGCGAGCGCAGGGTGCGATAGAAAGTGGTCGCAAAAATGGAGGTTAGGTTTTCCATTCTGCCGGGCGCATAGCGCAGTGGTAGCGCGTCCGCTTTGCAAGCGGAAGGCCCCGGGTTCAATCCCCGGTGTGTCCAACTCTTTGTTCGACTCACCTCCTCTTGCACGCGTGCCTGCCTGCGACGGCTCCCAACACCGCCGCCTTATGCTCCGCGTACAGCCGCTCCAGCCAGCCCAAACCCGATCAGTTGAGCGCTCGCAGTTGCCAACCACGCACCCCGACGCACAAGATCGTTTCGATGACAGCAACACCGAGTGTGCAGTGCATTGCCACGCCAGCCGGCCTGACCACTGGCTGCAGTGTATATCTGACGTGGACTCGGGTGTGTGACCCCGACAAGCGACGTATTTCAGTGAGGGGGATGGTGGTCGCGGTTGTGTGGTGGTGCTGCTTGAGGAGGCCGTTTGGACGCGATCGGTGGATGGCAGGATGTAGCGTGCGTCGGTGGCAGTACGCGTGTGGCGCGTGGGGTGTGTGTAGCGAGCGCAGGGTGCGATAGAAAGTGGTCGCAAAAATGGAGGTTAGGTTTTCCATTCTGCCGGGCGCATAGCGCAGTGGTAGCGCGTCCGCTTTGCAAGCGGAAGGCCCCGGGTTCAATCCCCGGTGTGTCCAACTCTTTGTTCGACTCACCTCCTCTTGCACGCGTGCCTACCCGCCTGCCTGCGACGGCTCCCAACGCCGCCGCCTTATGCTCCGCGTACAGCCGCTCCAGCCAACCCAAAGCCGATCAGTTGAGCATTCGCAGTTACCAACCACGCACCCCGACGCACAAGATCGTTTCGATGACATCAACACCGAGTGTGCAGTGCATTGCCACGCCAGCCGGCCTGACCACTGCCTGCAGTGTATATCTGACGTGGACTCGGGTGTGTGACCCCGACAAGCGACGTATTTCAGTGAGGGGGATGGTGGTCGCGGATTGGTGGTGGTGCAACTTGAGAAGGCTGTTTGGACGCGATCGGCGGATGCAGGATGTAGCTTGCGTCGGTGGCAGCGCGCGTGTGGCGCGTGGGTGTGAGTAGCAAGCGCAGGGGGCGATAGAAAGTGGTGCCGAAAATGGAGGTTAGGTTTTCCATTCTGCCGGGCGCATAGCGCAGTGGTAGCGCGTCCGCTTTGCAAGCGGAAGGCCCCGGGTTCAATCCCCGGTATGTCCAACTCTTTGTTCGACTCACCTCCTCTTGCACGCGTGCCTGCCTGCGACGGCTCCCATTGCCGCCGCCTTATGCTCCGCGTACAGCCGCTCCAGCAAACCCAAAGCCGATCCGTTGAGCGCTCGCAGTTGTCAATCACGCGTCCCGACGCACAAGATCGTTCCCATGACATCAACAACGATTGTACAATGCATTGCGACGCCAGACGGCCTGACCACTGCCTGCAGTGTATATCTGACGTGGACTCGGGTGTGTGACCCCGACAAGCGACGTATTTCAGTGAGGGGGATGGTGGTCGCGGTTGTGTGGTGGTGCTGCTTGAGGAGGCCGTTTGGACGCGATCGGCGGATGACCGGATGTAGCGTGCGTCGGTGGCAGTACGCGTGTGGCGCGTGTGTGTGTGTAGCGAGCGCAGGGTGCGATAGAAAGTGGTGCCGAAAATGGAGGTTAGGTTTTCCATTTTTGCTGGGCGCATAGCGCAGTGGTAGCGCGTCCGCTTTGCAAGCGGAAGGCCCCGGGTTCAATCCCCGGTGTGTCCAACTCTTTGTTCGACTCACCTCCTCTTGCACGCGTGCCTACCCGCCTGCCTGCGACGGCTCCCATTGCCGCCGCCTTATGCTCCGCGTACAGCCGCTCCAGCAAACCCAAAGCCGATCCGTTGAGCGCTCGCAGTTGTCAATCACGCGTCCCGACGCACAAGATCGTTCCCATGACATCAACAACGATTGTGCAATGCATTGCGACGCCAGACGGCCTGACCACTGCCTGCAGTGTATATCTGACGTGGACTCGGGTGTGTGATCCCGACAAGCGACGTATTTCAGTGAGGGGGATGGTGGTCGCGGATTGGTGGTGGTGCAACTTGAGAAGGCCGTTTGGACGCGATCGGCGGATGCAGGATGTAGCGTGCGTCGGTGGCAGCGCGCGTGTGGCGCGTGGGTGTGTGTAGCAAGCGCAGGGGGCGATAGAAAGTGGTGCCGAAAATGGAGGTTAGGTTTTCCATTTTGCTGGGCGCATAGCGCAGTGGTAGCGCGTCCGCTTTGCAAGCGGAAGGCCCCGGGTTTAATCCGAAAAGCTACTAATTGCATGTTTACTATACTTGTGGACACAATTATACACCTACGCTTCCTCATAATCGTGTGCTCACGTGTAAGCTAAAGTATTGGGATAAGTAAGCCCATTACAGAATCGGTCGGTTTGGAAATTTTGTCTAGAACACCCGATACATGTATATGAGACTGCGCAAAACAAACTGATGCTAGTTAACATTTTAGAGTTTTCGAGATAATCGCCTTTGAAGTGGACCGTTGTTTTTTCGTACTTAAGTGAGTTTCTCAAAAGGGGGGATTTTGTCAAATCTCTAAATTTGGTAGGGGTGTATCGACGGTGAAAGTGCTGGCAGCCCTTCAGCGGGCCGCAGCAGGAGCTCGAGGTAAGCGCTGGCGATGACGACCCGTACAACAGCGAGGCAAGCGCAGACAGCGCATGGACTCCGTCGCCGAGTACACGCTCCTGCCTGCTACCTTCACGTGGGCTAAGACTACGTGGGTCTTGGGTTGTCCGAGTCCAAAAAGCCCGGGTCGCAGCGGCTAGGACGAATAACAATAGGGTACTGCTGCCACAGCGGCAGCAAAGGCTGCCAACGAGACGCACAGGGTGCTTCGAGCTACCGACGGTGAAGCCAAGCCTACTGACAACTGCGGCACTACAAATCGGAGCCTTCACCTCCATGAAACCGTGCTGGAGAAGGCTCCAACACGACCTAGTAAGCATCCGCGCGAAGAAACTGAGTGGAAGTTGACACCAGGTGCCCCTCCGCAGATCAAAATGATTCTTGTTGCCAAAATCTCTACAAAAATCTCTAAAAACAAAATATACACCTGTGATTTGAGATTTTGATTTTTCAAATGTAATTTTGGCACTGAAGGAGTTCGAATCCGACTACAACAATAGGCTCAATCGATCCGCAGCGAAATTTGACGTTTAGGGAGCCAATAATTTTTTTTTCCTGCGACCCGGCGAATCTGAGGCAACTTTTTCAACGGGCAGTTTCTCGACAACGGCTGAATGAAAAAATTATCGGAGGGCCTCAATCGATAGAGGAGATGTTCGTCGTTGCGGTGGTGTGCTTAACTCGCACTTCAACAAATGGTTAACTAGCATTCTTTTGTTTTGCGCAGTCTCATATGAGAAAACGTCAAAAATACTAATGAACCTAAGTACGAGTCGCGATTTAAGCTTAACATTGAAAGAGAGACGTCTCTTCTTGCCGTTGAGTCCCCGCACGTCTTCTAGAACCGAAAAACGACCTTGGCGAAAATATTATCCCCCGTCTCAGACCGAAAATCGATTTTTATTGGCTGTTTAGACATACATTTGTACGGTGGGGCCAATGGCGACATCCGTTACCTTAAATTCCGAGCGGAACATGTTCAAAATTCCGGATTCCTCATCAAATTCAACATAATGACTACTGGTTCATTAGTAACAATTGATTTTTAGCGTTAACTTCAGATATTTTGTAAAATAAAAATATTACTAGAGATCCACCAAATTATTGTTGGAGAGGGGCTGTTCGAGCTGTACTTCATAAAGTTAGGACTCGCCCCCCTGCTTCGGAAAAAAATATAATATAATACATTTAGAGTTCATGGTGAGGGTTTCGCAAATGGGTTTCCGTGTTGTTCACTCAGTTAATTTTTAAATTAAACTTAAAAGTGGTGCCGGAAACAACCGTGCCTACATGCAAAGTGTCGTCGTGTGATGTCGCGCCTGTAGGTCGATAAAGCATTGCGCATAATACCAGGAGAAAGAGCAGCGGCTCAAGGAGCACGCTTAAGTAGTCCGCAATGCTCTGACGGCGGAAGCGCAACGAGCGGCAGACATGAAGACCGGAATGCGTGCGGCCCTGAGCGACGAACGCGAGAAAGCTATGAACGGCAATATATATTAAGGAGGCGCAGTCGCAATATATTCTCCGGTTGTTCTGTAATATATATTAGTAGTGCTGTAATACGCGGGTTTATAAGCCGCTCCAATGCCAGCACTCTTACATCAGCGAATCCAGCAGCTTCAATCCTAGCTAGCCCTAAATATACTTCCCATCTCAGATTGGGGGGTGTTTAAGGACATCGTCAGATAAGAGCACCGTAGTTCTAGCTGTTTCCCCCTTAATCTCACAATCGTAAATGTTCTTAAAGTCATACCCATGAGGGACACCACGGCAAATCGCAGGGTCCCAGAACCCCTTTTAACGACGCGACCTAACCCGTGTCAGATTTGCAGACCACTAGGAACAGGACAGAAGGAAAAGAAAAGTATGGTACGGGCCGTAAAGAAGTTAAAGTGAGGGACGCCAAAAACGTCAAAAGCAAGTCACCAGCAATCTCACCGTAATGGGGCTTCGCCCAATTATTTGTCTTGGTTTGTCGATATTGTGAGTTCTACTCAAAATTTCCCTGCGCAGTTCAACCGCGCAAGCAACCGCGCAAACATGTATTCTCTGGATTTTATACTGGTAGTGCCTTCGGTTACGAAGTGTACGTACAGCCCAAACAGGATTCGGGGCACGCCATATGTGGCGCACAGAAACAAAAGTATACGAACTTCAAGTTAAATAGTTTAATAATTTCAAAAACCGAATGCTTTCTCAAAATTCACGGAAAAATAGAGGCTTTCGCGTGAAATTGCCAACTGTTTGAGTAGGATATACGATTCCGGAGAGGCCGAGAAAACGTTAAGTACGATGATGCCGGGCCTGGGTTTGGAAGCCTCTGTGTTGAGTGTGGCCCAGACGGTGTTGGGATTTATGATGCGCGCAGATACGGGATTACCAACATTACATGTATTGTAATATTACCACTATTCATATCTATTGACCCCCGTAGGGGGATCTAAACTAAACCAGCACTTGATGATAGCGTATGTAGGCTTCTGTAAAAATTAGACTTGGAGTCAAGTGAGTCAACATAACGCATGTAACCTCTCACCTTTCGGAGATGGGCGGACATCAAACCAGGGTTCTTGTACCGCATATCAACCTACGGCGCCAACAGTGACAGATGTACGAGCACAGGCGAGGTGATCGTCGGTGTCGCAGTGGGTCCATACTTGAACGGACCCGGCGTGCATGGTCACGGCGTCGGTGTCGGCCTCCCCGGTGTCGGTGTTGGCGTGAACGGTGTTGGGGTTGGGGTGCCGGCGATCGGTGTTGGTGGTCTTCAGTCTTGCTTCAACGGCGCCACAGCAGCGGAGATTTTACCGTAAAAACGGGGGAGGGCTGCTGCGGCGACCGAAAAGCAAGAATGGGGGGGGGGGGGGGGGGGTTGGTGGCGGCCTACGTCGATTCACTAGATTGATTGATAGTGATTTGAAAGAAACCGATCTTTTTGGCCGGAATTCCGGGAACCCTCTCCTACGGATAGATCGTAGGAAATCCTGCGATTGAAAAATGGATGTCGCGTAGATACTGCGGCTGCGAAGCAGGCGCACGAGATGCGCAGTAGCATTTTTATCATAACGTAGCATTACACGAGCACTATAATAGGGTATACCTGAATACAATAGTAATGTGCTACAATTCAATAGTAATATATTGTAATACAATAGTATTATATTATAGTGCTAATAGTAGTTTTTAGACGTAGTATTATACAAGCACTATAACATACTTCGAAGTATTATATTAGATTATGTATGACCAGCGCTACCAGCCCAGCCCTCTAGTATCCAGAGTCCTACCCGGGATTGGAATAAGGTTGGAATCCTTACTATTTTTATAGGCACTCGTTATTCAGCCTGATTGGGGGAAATGTGACGAGGCAATTTGATCCGATCAAGCCCGATCGATGTCCGACCAAGCCCGATTGGCGAAAGAGCCAGTTGGGTAATCATTTGAAGCGTTGTCCGTGTATACGTGCCCATCACGTATAATCGGATACCCGGTGCGGTCCTAACGTGGTGTGGACCACGGGCGTACGGCTGCCGTGCGCGCCGTGCTATGGCTGGGCTGCGCTCCAGAGGCGGAGGCGTACAAAATGTTCCTGAAGAAGACCCCGATGGAGGGCAACGTCCCGGGGGTGCAGGCGCTGGGCCACGAGAAGGAGAGCGGCGGCCCCAACAACGACTCCACCATGGAATTCATGGCCGCCATGTTCCAGTGGACCAAGGACTTCTGCGAGAAGGACTCGGACGGCGACGGCCTCACCATTGGTATATGCAGGCATTGAACTCAAGTCTAAGGCGACAAGGAGGTGCAGACGTTGTCGTCCACGATGTTAGCACATTTACGCAACTTATGTAAGTAGACAATGAATCATAAATGTAAATGAACAACTTGTTAAAGTCAGTTACATGCACATACACAAGTAGCGGTATCGCAGATACTGCAGCTCTTTCCTGTTTAGAAGGCTAAGGGTTTCTGCTCCAGCAAAGATCTCGAATGCTAGGAGGATGTACATACCGCAGTTGTAGCTGTCCGCTTGCACACCAAGCTCACTTGTATAACCGCGAATACGATACTTCCTCGGAGCAAAGTCGGGGAGTAATGTCGACAGCTTTTCGGCAACAGCCCGCACACCGACGCCATAGCTTGAAGCCATTGGGTTATAAACAGCGATTTCTTTGAGCTCTATGTCAAGCATAATACTGCACCAATGCTGTTTATTGCAGCATATCGGGATCACAATCTTCTCCGTTGAACCCCCCACGAAAAGATTTTCAAGTCGGAGCGGCATCGACATTGCTCCATTCGCGACAGGTCCAATCACGTTGGGGTTGATGACGATGACGTCGCTCCTCGCATCAAAAAGCTTCGCCAGAACAGTGTTGATCGTAACGTCACCTAGTTGTGCCTTACCGACCAGTTCTAACACCTCAGCCTGTAGGCAGTTTAGCAAACCAATATATCAGAGTGAGCATCTTCCAGTAAAACCAATAGTGTAAAGCGCTTTGTGACATATCTGTGTTGATAGCAGCGGAATCAACTTCACGTTGCGTAGCAAGTCTGTCTCCCTGGTGACTTGGAACGACGTAGGCATCGGAATTGCGAAATCGATTGTCTCAACCCACGAGATGGCATTCTCCACGTGCTTTATCACTTTCATCGCTTGATGCCATCCCTTCATGGTACGTACTGTATCGATCGAGTAAACGCCATACCCCACAATTTCGTACGCCACGTCCTTTTCTGCTAGCACAGTGTGACTGGTCCGGTGTTTGTTCTGGAATGCTATCATCTTTGAGTAACAGGTCTTGATGTAATCAGGCCGGAGTATGCGCGTTATTGATGCAGGATCCATCAGAGGTTTCGTGGCGGGTAGACATGAATCTTTTCGCGGTATGGGGGCTTTGAGCTTCGTGCTGTAGTCGAACATCTTGAACTGGGACAACGTGGATGCCGACGACTCGTAGGTTGCGTTGTTAGATAACGCGGTTTGCACTGTAGCAAGTGTTAGATTCGATGCATACATCTCTGAATCGTCCTTCGCGGTAGCCACAACCTTGTCGTGAGCAGCTTTTTTGGCCCTCGGCGTGCGTTTGGGTCGGCCGCGCGCCCTGGGCGGAGTTGTTAAGCAAAACGAAACGTGACCAGCAGGAACCAATGGTAAACGTGCTCCTGGTTCCGTTTGGTTGTCCAAGCCACGCGTCTCCATCGACCGGCCCAACTGGTTGCCCACCTCGATGCCCAACGCGCTCGGCTGAATGCCCGACTCGCCTGACCCGGTGCCCGACTGGATGCCCGACTCGCCTGACCCGGTGCCCGACTGGATGCCCGACTCGCCCACCTCGATGCACGACTGTGTGCCCGACTCGCCACCTCGATGCCCGACGTGCTCGGCTGGATTCCCAACTGATCGAACGGGATGCCCGATTCGCCTGGCTGAGTGGCTGACTCGTTGTCCGAGTCAGCGGGCCCGGCAATCCGGTTGCTCGTCTGGTTGTCGCGGCTTCTGGTATGTTGATCATCTCGTTGCGATTCCAAATGCGCAGTGGCGACGGGTGCTACTGGATGAGATTAATCTCGACCATGGATGCTGAAATTGCCGTCCTTAACCCCTTAGTTCCCGGGCCTAGATATGAGGGTATATTTTTACCCCGTCCCATATTCAAGTATATAGCCGTTTGTATGCAACACTATTTAAGTACGGATTTTGATGTGGGGGTTCGGTGTGTGTACGAGGATAGACAGGTGACCATAGTGAAGACATCTACAACATACAGCTGTCTTATGTAGGCAAAATGAGGCCGCGGTGTCGCTTATGATGGGTTAATCAACATAACTAGTGTCCCGGTTATTTGGTTGTCCATTTTTTCATCGTTGCACACGTCCAGCAACGGAGGGCTCATACGTTTTAGCCAATGACACGAAGAACCTGAATAACGTTTCATTTGATTACATGCTACAAAGATGCCTACTAGACAAAGCAGTTGCTTACTCCTCAGCAACAGCCATTCGAGCTCATCGCCGCACACATTCGCGGCGCCGTCAACGCCTCCACCGACACCAGTTTAGCGCCTGGCACTTTTGCTTCTTGCCTGGCCGCGACGCCGGTGGTGTTGCGCGCAACTTGTGTCCGATGGAGATAACCATTGTAAAACTTGTAAGCCTAAACTCTGTAGTAAATGCAAAAGTGTATGCAGCATCAAGCGTTTGTTCTAGTCATATCACCATGGGCGAAAGGACTTTGTAAATGTGCGAAGTTGGACTTTGTAGAATGCTGGTGCCGCTTCACACCTTGTTATCTATCGACAGGTTCGGGATTCTCTAAGAGCCGCTGAAGTCTGTGATTCTGATCCACTTTATGATGTATTATGCTACATAATCTGGAAAAGCTCTTGGGTTATGTTGCCAAATATACAACACGAGCACTCAGACCAAAAAAACGTTGCCAGCTTGCGCTCGCCGCAAGCGCACCGTTCGTCCACCGTAGCCTCCGCCGTGCTACTCACCACTGTCGAGCCGTTCACCCCCGCCATGTCGTTCTCCGCTGTCGTGTCGTTCTCCTTCACTGCGGCCTTGGGTCCTTCACCTCCGCTGTGTCGTTCGCCTCCAATATGCTTGTCGCCCCCGCTGTGTCCAACTCCTCCGTCGTGTCCGTCGCCCCCGCTGTGTACGCCTTCTCTACCGTGTCGTTTGCCCCATCTTGTTCATCGCCTCTACCGTGCTGATCCGCGTTGACCGTGTCCTTCGCCCCCGCCGTTCCGTTCGCCTCCGCCGTGTTCTTCACCGCCGCCGTGCCCTTCGCCGCCGTGGTTTTCACCATCGTGCCGTTCGCCGCCATGCCTTTCGCCTCCACTGTATCAACTGCCTCCACTGTATCAACTGCCTCTGTCGTATCCATCGCCTACTTCGCTTACGCCATGCCGTCCACCACCTGCGTGTCGCCGTCCTTTGCTTCCACTTGTTCGGTTTGCTGTCGTTTTGGAGAATGACGGGTTGGTGGCCGTGCGCCACACGCCCTCAATGGGTGAGTGGTTCCGTTCTTTGCCCTCTGCAACTGTACTCCATGAACTGCAAACCTAAGCCTGTGCATCCGTCCGTTTTACACTCAAAATGTTATCTTAGTTTTATTATAGCGGTACATGGACACTTGTCCAATACAAAATCCAAGTATAAACACCTCTTATGTAGTACCGTACTACATAGCATAGATGCTGCGACGGGAAGTGAATTAGGGTATACACCTCTTATGTAGTACCGTACAACATACGGGAACTAAGGGGTTAAATTGACGAGCCACGTCCTGAAGATACCTCATAGCCTGTCGATATTGTGGCATACCCAGGCCTGCCATCGAATCACAAATTTCCGCTGCAATGGGAAAGGCTTCCCGGTACTTACGATTTGAATCCCAGGGGCGATCTTCAGTGTGTAGCACACGTTTTACTGCGAACGACGTAGGTACAGGAATTTCATCGCAGATACGCACGAAATCGATTGCGGTTCGGATCGTGGATATCAACCAGCGCTTGTTCAACAGCTGCGTGGGGATCACATTTTCTTTGCCCGAATGCTTTCGAAGATACAATACATGGCGACATGGTAGTAGCCGAGTACTCATGAATAAGCACGAACATGTCCAATTCCGCTTGTTGACTGAGTACTCTGCGTTGGTTTCGTCGAGAGCGCCGTCATCCGTGAATGCGTTCTTGATGAAGTATATGCCTGGGCACCCTTCATCGTATATCTACGACGCCGGACCGAGCGCGTACACGTATTGTTCGTGAATGAGCTCACATGCGTGTTCGCTCACAATATTCGCCACAAGAGTCATTTCCTCATCATACCCGACGTGCCGCACAACCACGTTTTTGTTGATCTCGGCAATAAACTGTTTCTCTTGGAGGCTTTGATAGTACATGATTGAGGCGATGCATTCATCCACAGACATGAAAGAGTCCACCCAGCTTCCACGAAGCCTCCAGCCTGTTGTTGGTGTTGTTGCCCAATGTAACTGTATTCTGGCGCTTGTGAGCACACCACAGCTCGCGACAGTTATCCCAGTTCCTACGAAAGTACATCACGAAAGGGTGCTCGTAACGATTCGTAGCATCCTCTGCGGGTGCGTTGACGTCCGACGCAACTCCATTCGTGGTCGACCAACCCCATTTGTGCCCGACTCGACTCCAACTATGCCCGACTCGACACCAACTCTGCCCGACTCGACTCCAACTCTGCCCGACTCGACTCCAACTCCGCCCGACTCGACTCCAACTACCCCAGACTCGCTCGTGGATGGCGAAGTAACCCCAATCGATGCGATATGAACCATGTAGCGGAAGTATTTAGCGTACTCTGACTCGGTTCTTGCGTAGACCAACAGACTCATAATACAACGGAGCTGCTCTTTTTGCCATCCGTTGAAAGCGTAGTCGGAAGATGCAATCTCCTCCCGCAAATACTTCAGAACATGAAACTGGCATAGCAAAATAGTCACATCAGGGAACGCTTTCCTCAAGACAGATAGCTCGGTAAAGTCCTTGTCGATAAACACACACTTCAGCTTCGTCCATGCAGGATTATTGCTCTTGAATTCTTCCAACGCTGTCAGCAATGTAGGCCAGCGCTCGTTCTGAAGAAGAGCATGTTGCACAAACTGCCCTTTTCCAAACGTGTCATGAGCCATGAAAGAGAAGACCTTGTACTTCGAACGGTTCGTGCCATGGGTCGCATCAATTAGAAGCACCTCCGGGAATTGGTCAAACAGGGCGCACATGTGCTTGGTTTGGAGCGTAATACAGGTTGCAACTCTCTGTATAAAAGACAATAATAGTTAATATCTCTCAATGATAAAATACCATCATGCGAATAATGTTTATACCTTGTCGTTCACAGTGTCAACAAAAATGCGCCCCACATTTCCTGGCTGTTCACCAAATTCCGCCATCCATTTCTTCAGTCGTTTTCCACTGTTGCTTGGGCCTTTACCTTCTTCTCGGAGTTTCAATCTCCGAACCAAGTTCTGGACGTCTTGGGGTTTCGGATTACTATCCGAATTGTCAGTGATAAACCTGAGGATGCTAGTACTTTTAGTACCGGCCTTCCGAAGCTCATCAACTGTCCCCGTCGTTTCATCATCCATCGAGATACGATTAGAGGGATGCTGCAGGTAGTCGAACTCGGCTAGGCGATGGTTGTGCTCAAGACACCATCTCGTTATATTGATCTCAAACGCGTTGCTGTCCCCCTTGACTTTCTGTACAGATGCACTTATCTACAGACAAAACCCAAGTTAGAATATGAGTCGGGCTGGATAAAATTAACCGAGTCCGACTGCGCCCGATCGAGCCGAACTGAGTCCGACTGGGGGTCCAAACCAAATGCACACTACCTTAGCGCCACATCCACGTTTCCGCGACTCTTGACGAGGCCTCTTGCCGCTGGATTGCGACGTGTATTTCCCATGGTAGGTACATACGAAGGTCTTCGAATATTGTTCCCAGCTATCAGGTATTTGTGTTGCTGTAGATCCCTGGTCGTCGATCCTTGCATTGCGCTCCTTCACCGAGGTGTTTGAGCGACGACGAAACACCTGTTGCCAATTACACAAAGTAGCAATGTGAGCATACAAAGGATGCCCCATAGTCGAAGAGAGATGTACCTGAAACGTCTGGGCTGTGTAGGTGGCCAAGTACATCTCGAGAGCCTGCCATGACGAGAAAGCCTTTGTCTGCGCTGGCGGACATGCAACGTGGATCTGTTGGGCCCCGTCACTCGTGGTGCTCGTGGCTTCCGCCGACTCTGCAGCGCTCAAACGTGGTGGCCGCTGGCATTCGTCGTCCGCAGAGGCGTCGCTAGGACCGGGAGGTGGCTGCCATTCTTCGTCTAGGGAGGAGTCTGACGCATCAGCCTCAATGGCGCTGCCTGCGACCAGGCGGCGCTTCTGCGCCGCGCGCGGCCGAAGCTCCATGGTTCTCTCAAGCCACGCGTCGCGCTGAAATGGGGGGGGGGGGTTGTGGTCGCCCGCTGCCAGCCACAATTTTTTTGTATACCCTAGTATACACTATACGCGCCGTACGCATGCGACGGAAAGTGCAAATCGGAAAATGCCAGCAGATGAGATAGGGTAAGGTTTGCCCAATCGGGCTAAATACTCACTCTCATTTTTATAACCTGCATAAGCGGTACGTCTACATCCATGATATAGCATTAAAGTCTACCTGTAGCTTTGGATAGGCTGTTTGACGTTTAAATTATGCAGTAATGTTGACCCTTCCAGTTGAGATTAGGATTAAATACCTGTCGCATTTTGTAACTTGCATTGAGTTATAATACCTGCTGCAGCTTATACACTCGAGCGACAACGGATTATATCTAATACACTCGAACGACAGCGACGTGTATTCCTGACATTACGACGACGACTGTTTGCAATCCTGCTCCCGCAACAACGTTCGTACTCCTATCACCTCTTCAACGCGATAGATTCTGCTTTAACCGTACCTCGTTTAGTCAGCCGGTTGAGAGGTGGGCATTGCGATTGTTACGTGTGAATAAGAGCAGAAAAAGAATGAGATGGAGTTGTATGCACGGTATTATACAAGGATAAGTTAGCTGTTCGCCTTTGTAAAAAACAACGCATTCAGGGGCGGCGGTGCTGTTACTCGTCACCGATTGATGGATCATGATTTTACGAATGAGTATATAAATATCTTAGGCCGTGTTCGACTTGAAATGACAAAAAGACAAATGTTCAAGTTAGCGATTTAAAAACAAACGAGCTATGTATAATCTGCACAAAAGCCCACATAATTACACGATGGGTTTCAGTTCAAAGCAGCTGGACCAGGAAGTTATCACTAATTATCTCAATCTAAAGCCAGGAAAAGTACCTGAAGGGAGCGTCACACAATCAAAAGCCAATGAGTGGCGACGACGAAGATGAACTCTGGCTACTACAAGCACTTGCCGTCATGCTCCACGCGAGCAGCAGTGGCGCCTCGGGAGTACCACGTCTACTTAACCTAGGTGGCGTACGCTTTTTTGAGGATATATACAGCAGCACCAACCTGTTTCTATTCCGCGATCATTTTCGTATGGAGAAAGAAGTCTACGACATGTTGTACGATGCCGCCTGTGAGGCACCCATTCCAAGGAAAATCGTGCATCGCCGGGAAGTGCTCGCCGTCACGCTGGACTGGCTTGGGCGTGCGGAGACCTGCCGAGACCAAGAGACCAAGTTTCAGTTGGCGTACTCTACCGTGCACCGCTATCGCCGAGTCCACCTCTACGCCATAATTCAAGCCCTGGCTGGCAACATTCGAATGCCTACAACTGTTCCGACAGAAAGTTCGTTAGTGCGTTCCCCTACTTCGATCAAGCCCTGGCAGCAATTGATGGAGTGCATGTATCGGTGATGGTGTCTGTGGAAGACGCATAAAGGTTTCGGAATCGGAAGGGATGGACCTCTACCAACGTTCTCATTGCCTCGGACTGGGAATTGAACGTTGCTTTCGTCTACCCCGGAGCGGAAGGTGCTGCCTATGACTCAATGGTGTTAGCGCATAGCAAGCTACTTCAAGACCTGCCCCAGCACATGTATCTGCTAGCTGATGCTGGATACGCTCTTCATCCTCAGGTCCTTACGCCATACCGAACTGTTCGCTATCATCTCAAAGAGTTTGCCATTGGTACAGGCAGACCTCGCACTGGGAAAGTACTCTTCAACCTAAGTCATGCGAAGGCGCGGAACGTTGTGGAGCGGTTGAACGGATGCCTAAAGAGAAGGTTTCGAATTCTACGAGTCCCCATTGAGTGCGAGTTCCTAGTCGCAAAAGCAATCATCTTTGCTTGTGCTTGCTTGCACAATTTCATTCGTCGTCATGATAGTGAAGACATGGCGAAGGACATGCATGACGAAGACGATAGCGAAAACGAAAAGGACATTTCGTTCCGCAAAGAGCCACTTCCTTTTGACTTTAACACGCCAGGCAACTGGCGCGACTGGATGGCCAACGCGATGTGGACAGAATACAACAGCTAGGTCGTAGGGAGACAGTATCGGTAACAGTCACGTCCCCGATTTTCGTTAAACTTGCCAATCGACTCCACAAAGTTCGTGAACACGTCCCATATTTTTCATCGTCTCGTCCCACATTGTTCACCAGTGGCTTCCAATGTCCACCGCCGCGTCCCATATGGTCCATCAACGTCCATCGCCCGGTCCTAGAGCTCTGGGACGGGGTCGCGAACATTGTGGAGACGATTGCCAAGTTTGATGGTTGAACATCTTGCATTTTCTTTTAACCCCAACAGCTGCGTCGGGCACTCTTGCGCGGTTTATCGCCAGGTGATCGGCTTGGAGATACACCCCGTTTTGCGGAAGCTCGCTTCAGGCGGCGAGCGATATCTCGTGGTATTTCAGGAGGTGTTGGAGCTCTGAACTCATATCCAGGAGATGAAGGAGTAGTGGCGGCTTCGTTGGCTAGCGTCATGCTCCGGGTGGGTTGCATGTCGATGAGTGCGCACTCGTGGACCCGGGCTCGTTGAAGTGAAAGGAAACAACCTGTCAAAGGACTTATTCGGTTTTAAAGGTTTATGAAAAAAGTTGGTGAGTTTTACTTGGACACCGCGATGACTTATTTACCAGTTTTTTTTTCTTTCTCAAATAAGTTGTCAGTGCAAAAATCACCAACTTTTGTATTTGGGCATCCCTCTAACTGTCCATAATAATTAGCTCGTGTATCTCCTAAAACTCTTGGCTACGTAAGCCTCTAACTTTTGGTCCTTTCATTTGTCCTAGATTTCTGATCCTTGCCGACGCTCAAGTCGAAAACGACGGGATTCGTGCATTGTCCGCCATAGAGCCGACTTCCGATGCTGCTGCGACAACAGATCATCTACCCGAGCCAGCCAGCCAGCTGAACCCGGCAGGTGATGCCAGCGCTCTTAAAGGGAAGACCAATAAACGTGCTCCGCAGCAGCAACAACGCATCGCTAGCAGGAGCGGTGCTGCCATCAACAAGACTAAGCCGACAGTAATCAGCCTCTCCTCTATCTCTTCAAGAACCACTAACGTCGCGCGCAACACCACGGCGGGAAAATCAACGGGTGGAAAATCTGTACCTCGCCCCAAAAAGAACAAACCGACCAAGCCGACAGCAGGCTTATCTACTGGCATCCAGGCAGCGGATGATGAAGACAAGGAAGTGAAAAATATGCGCTGGACCATCCTGCTGACGACGCTCGCAATTGAGGCTCGGTTCATGTACAAACTCATATTGAAGAAATTCAGCTCCAACAATACGAAATGAATGCGTGCCAAATGGGAAGACACCATTGCCGTGTTTCAGCAGCGCGCTCTGGCAGAAGAAGCGTGGGGGGACGCGAACCCCGTCTATCCTCAAGGCCCAGATCGATCGACTTGTTGAGTTAGAGAGGCGTGACTGTAAGTCAGACGATGTTGCCCTCTTTGATTTGATACTGGAACATGCAAAAATCCAGCAGCGCTTTCATCGGATGTCGCAGGACCATGCTGGAAAAATTGATGCCAAAGCGGTCAAGGCCGACCGCAAGCCGCCTCGGACCACGGGCTCCAAGCCAGCGCCTCGCCCTACAACTCCGGCACCACGAGCTCCAGGGGCCGCTGCGCCGGCCACGCCGCCTCCACGCCCCCCCCCGTGATGGTTGCCTAGTGTGCAAGGGAGCGCATTGGCTCAACGACTGCCCAACGGCTACGATAGCGCAGCGGACAGAAGCGCTAAAGAAGTTCCGCGAAAACAAGGAGCACCGCGCCAGCGTCTCGAGATCCAAGGCTGCGCGTTACAAGAGAAGTGCTATGTCTGTCTGCATCAACGGTCTTCTCACGGTCCCGTACGTACCTGACACCGGTGCGGATAGAAGCATCATCCCAGAAGGCGTCGTGACTTCACTTCGTGCGGTTCAGCCCACCCTCTCACCTATCCTACTAAGTACGCCCGTGGAAGCCAATGGTGGATGAACGCAGGCTGAGATGTGACCAAGAATTGCTACTGGACCTGGAGCTGACGACGATGGCCGGCCAGGTGTCGCTTCGATCGGTGCCATGCCTCGTTCTGAAAGGTGACGGCGACGAGCTGCTGCTCGGGCGCGACGTGCTGAAGGGGCTCGGTATTGACGTCGAGGAGCAGTTGGCTCAATTAGCCGAACCTGCACTGCTCGATAGTGAGAATGACGAGTTTTCTGTGGGCGACGTACTTCCTTTTGCCCACAGCCAATCAACTCTCTCGACGAACTGCTGGACTGCGCAGTTGGGAACGGGCTACCGGAAGAGCATGTCGGTGCCGTTCGCGCACTGCTTGATGAATTCCCCGATATTTGGCGCGACGCAGTCGGCGCAGACCTACCAGCAGACGTCGAACCACTTCGTGTCACGCTGCGACCCGATGCGGTCCCTCACCGGAGTGCGCCACGCAAGTACGCGCCGCTGCAGGCTGCTTTTATCCGCGATTATGTAAATGCATTGGTTGATGATGGCCTCATCGAGCAGAATAACTCGGCACGCTGGGCACGTGCCGTGTTTTTGCGTCCGCAAACCAGGAACCCAGGATAAATTTCGGCTGACGATCGACTATCGACCTGTGAACAGTGTGACGGCCCCTATCGCCGGCACCATGCCGTCAGCTGCCATCCAAGCCGATGCTTTCCAGGGCAAGAAGGTCTTCGCCCGATTTGACTTCACCCAAGGTTTCTGGCAGCTACCTCTTCATGAAGACAGTAGAGAGATTTTCTCGTTCGTCACGCCGGATGGCGTGTATATACCTACTAGAGTCCCGCAAGGAGCGATGGACTCGGCGCTTCAAAGCCAAGTGCAAGCGAAACTGGCACCGCTGATCCCACATTCGGCGTTGGTGTGGGTTGACGACGTGATCCTATTTGCGCCAACCATCGCCGAATTCCTGCAAACGCTGCGGACGTTTCTAGAGATTGTCAGCGCGGCCAACTTCAAGCTCAATCGTACAAAGTCGTCGCTTTTCGAGCTCGAGATCCTCTGGTGCGGGCGTCTTATGTCCCGTGAAAGTATTCGCCACGACCCCTCCCGAGTCAGCGCTCTCACAGAGCTCCCGCTACCCGCTACATTCGCTGACTTACAATACTTCGTGTGCGCTACAAACTGGCTGCACGACTCGCTACCTGACTACGCGAGGACAATTGCACCGCTGCAAGACAAGCTGAATGATGAGCGCACCCGAATTGGTCGGCGAAGTTGCAATGCGTTGAACGTACCTACGACGTGGTCTCCTGCCGAAGCAGTCGCTTTCAAGACTGTTGTGTCCTTGGTGAAGGACTACGCGCTGATGGTTTTCCCGGATCCTGATGCCCAGTTGCTACTCTTCACAGATGTCTCGGCCACCGGCAACTCGATCATCGTCACGCAGGTTCGCGATTGGGATGCTTCCCTACCTGTTGACGAACAGTACCACGATATGATTATCTGCAAGGGTGGCATGTTCAATCATTCCGAGTTGAATTGGACCGTGATGGAAAAAGGGGCTTATCCGATTGTTAAAGCCTGTCAAGATCTCGAATATCTCCTGCTTCGCCCTCGTGGGTTCCACCTCTACTGCGTTCATGCCAACTTGGCATACATTTTTGCGCCGAGCATCGAGCTCAAAAAGCACGTCCGGGACCGCTTGCAACGCTGGGCGATGCGTCTAGGTGGCCTGCACTACACTATCGAACACATTCCTATGTGTGGGCAGATATCGTGTCCCGTTGGCATGCCCGCGAGATTGTTGTTGTGACCACTGTCCAGACACGCAGTCGTCACATCGTCCCAGTGGAAGAGCTCTCACCGCTTCGTCCACTTGCTGAGCAGTTTATTTTTCCCAAGCGCGCTGACCTGCACGCTGCTCAACTTGCTGCCATTCGATTGCAGCACGCTTCGGAAGAGGAGGATGTAGTGTGGTGACCGTGGACAACCGCCTCTGGGTCCCCACGAATGCAAAGGACCTGCTCGCCCGAATTTTTGTCGTTGCTTATTGCGGTCCGCAAGGCCATCGCGGCCAGGATGCAATGGCCTTGGTGTTGAAAGAACGATTTTACACCGTGAATCTGGACGATAAAGTGGCAAAGTTCGTCCGACAGTGTCTACTCTGCAAGCACTTCAAGGGCCCTCGTCGGATTCCGCGCCCGTAAGGCCCGCTGCTGACACCGACGCAGCGAAATGAAGTGGTGCGTTGGGACTTCTTGTCCCTTGGTGATAGTTTTGGCGACTCCAAGTATCTGCTGGTGGTAAATGATGGAATAACCCACGTCTGTGAATTGTATCCGTGCGCTACACTAGTGCCTACGTCGCGGCGGAATCACTCGCACTCTGGTACGCACGGTATGTGCTACCACAGACTCTCAAGTCCGACCAGGGCACGCACTTTCGCAACGAAATGGTGACGCACCTCGCAGCGCGATTGAAGATGGAGCTGTACTTCACGCCAGTATACTCACCATGGTTGAGCGGGACGGTTGAAAGGCTGAACAAGGACGTCCGTCAAGTACCCCAAGCGCTGCTCATGGAGTATGGCCTGAACCAGCACGAGTGGCCATATCTGTTGCCTGCTCTCCAAGCCAACTTAAACCACACTCCAGTCCCATCTCTTGCAGGTCATGCTCCTGTTGGAGGTGTTCACGGGGCTGCCAGCTTCATCAGCATTGGACGTTATTGTGGTGCCCGCCGGTAGCGAACAAGCTGAACGCGTAGTCGATCTTGACGATATTGGCGGCTTTGTGGACCAGCTTCTCTCTTCGCTGCACGCTATTCACCAGGAGGTGTCGGATGCAAAGGAACGCCAGCGACTCCGCGACATGGCATCGCACAAGGGCATTTCTGTCAACTTCGACGTCGGTGACTTTGTGCTATGGTCAAGAATCAACCAACGTCTGCCGAACAACAAGCTGTTGGGTCACCCTTCAGAGTGGTTGCTGCTCTCGCCCACTCCTTCGAGATAGAGCACCTGGTGACTGAACGAAAGTACGATGTGCACGCTTCTCGTCTAAAATTCTACGCCGACGCCGAGCTGGACACGACTGCAGAGCTGTTGGAATTGGTCTCCAGCCAGGGCACGCTCTTGGGAGTCGAGAAGTTGGTCGACCATCGCTACAACCGTGACCTGAACCGCTGGGAGCTTTTCGTCTCATGGGCCGGTCTTCAAGCCATCGAGGATTCATGGGAGCCGCTGATCACGTTGCTGTACGATGTCCCCGAGAAGGTGCGCGAGTACATCGACGCGGCTTAAGATGACGAACTCAGCGCTCAACTTGACTAGCAGCACGATACTGCAGCCGCATCCAAGCTTTGGAGGGCACTGTCGCCGTGATGACGGTCAAAGCTCAAGTTTGGGCTGCGTCGCAACACGAGTTCGTGCTGGTGCCCAATCAGCACCACGGCGGAGCGCAGGACGTAGCCAAGGATTATGGGACGGCAGACTAGTGGGCTGCGGCACGCAGTTTGCACAACGAGTAGGTGCTGGCACGCTCTCACTCGTCTTCATGTAGGAGTGCGCTCTAGCGGAGGCACTCGGTTTTCTTTGCTCTACTTCTGCTCATTGATAAACTTTCCTCTTTGGAATCAAGCCCCGGGTAAACGCGACACTCATCTGTAAATTTCAGAACCAGTCATTTTGAGGAGATCCAGCTCTTTTAGCGTTTCTGTGTTCGACTTCCCTTTTTGTGCCAACATTGCTTTTTCATGGGTCAACCAGCTATTTACCCTTTAATTCAGCTCTTTGAGCTGAAAGTCGAACACGCCCTTAGGTTTAGTGGGAAATTGAAAAATAAATGTCTTACCAAGGCATTGTAGAACTGTACGAGTGCAATGCAATATCGATGCAGATTCTGCTTGAGTCAAGGTATCAAGACTTGACCCCTCACTGTTAATACCGGGAGCTGTTCCGTGCTAGCGCGGCTTTGTAAATGCATAATGAATTGGTTTATAAAGTTATGCCGGTATGTGCGATACACAGTCTAAACTATGTCCACCACACTACATAAGCCACAGCAGCATGGTACACTGTACCTGAAGCCATATCCAAATTGGGTACCAGCTACTCCGGAGTCCGTACCCGATACAGCAATTTTGACTGCCCGTGCAGCGCGTGGGTTTGATGTGCGATTCGGCCAATAGGGCCGAATCGGCCAGAAAGTGTACTTTTGGACGGGAATCACAATACATGACATGTATTGTCGTTTTCAACCTGGAGGGAAATTGGTGAATCGATTCCAACCGGTTTTGACCAATCAGAGGTGGCGTATGTCTCGTGGACTCACAGTCCCGGACAGCAACGAGGGGTCTTTTTGCACTTTTGAACTCAAAACTGCGGGTTTTGCTATGATTTTTGCGCCAATCGATAGATTTCATTTAAGCGCTTTCACCCAATAGTCTTGCGTGCTCTTAATTCGCAAAACTAGACACATTACAGTCTCAGAAGTGGGTCCACAGAGTGTTCCAATACTGAAACCAAGTGTAGCAGTAAGCCATGTCCAGAAATTGACCTAAGGTTGCTTCCTCGGCTCTAGTGGCCATTAGGGCGTGCCATATCGCGTAACGTCGCGTCCTGGTGCGCCTGCACAATAGCAGCGGTCGAGTAGATAGAGATACGACTGCAAGTTGTGGCGCCCGGCCCACTGTGTCACGCACAGACCCTCCGAACGCCTCTCAGCCGTCACCTCCATGGGCTTCGGCGTGCAATGAGATGCAAAAAGGACGATTTGCTGTAAATGCTAATGACTGGGTAATTGCATAGGATATGTTCACGACGCCATTGCGCTGCCAATAGTGGTGCGCATGATGCGGTGTGTGGGCTGCTTTGTTATGTTTCCTTATGAAGAGCACGAATCTGCCTAGTATAATTTTAAGACTGAATGACCCCTCGTTGCTGTCCGGGACTGTCAGACACACCACAAGATGTGCGCCACCTCAGACTCTGAGTTGGAGTTGGTGGTCGATTGGTGACTTCTGATTGGCTGAATATCGCCCGAATCGATTTCAAATCGATTCGCGAAAGCGATTCGATTCAAGCCATTCTCACAAATTCGAATGAAACTCACAATACTCATACATTCCAAAACCCATATAAAACCGTTTGATCCGTTTAATCCGTAATTTATTTTAAATTACCGGAGCGTTTAATGCGACCCCAGGCGGTTGCCGGAAGACGACCTTCGGGTATAGTGAAGTTCAGTCGCTATTTTAATCATGTTGCTACTTAAGAGTCGCATTAGAATTGTTTGATCCGACCAAAAAGTGGTATCACCAAACAATTCGCCGTGATTAAACTTTAATGCGCGACCTTTCGTCATGGTTTTGGAAGGCACCCAATTGTATGAGCTTACGCATCCGGGCCGCGTACATTACGTGGCGTAATTTATCCTGGCGTAAAATCCCGTAATTTATCGATCAAAACGCGTTCGTTCCGTATCAAAAATGAATACGTCTTTTTTATACAGCAGTGACCGCCGCGCCGTGGTGACTTTTCACTGGTTGCTGGCCGTTCTCACGCGCTTGACATGTGAAGCGTGATCGGGTGATCGGCGGAGTCGAACCGTCATCCGCTCGCTTTTGGCAGCCCAGTGGCAACTTGCCACTGACAAGCCCCCAGCCTTGAGCACCGCTGCGCTTTGGCTGCGTTTTGTGCCTCTCGCCAGCCAAGCGATTCGGCAAAGCGGTTGCTCAGCAACCAGCAACTTGCTGCGAGGGTCGTGTCAAACTGACTCAAAGTCTCCGCTGGTAGAGTTGACCGCTGGCAGATGATGCGCTCCCACTCTTCAGGACATGAACTACAGTATCAGCCATCGCCAAACACGCACCAAGCAAGGAGCTGACAGCGTCCATGTTGCTCTATGCTGCGCTACCGGCGGCGGCATGACCTGCTCATCCGAAGGGGTCCTCTGCTTTCTCTTCGCTTGCTGCTGCACAGCAGCGTGTGCACACCTAGCGAAACTCGCTCCGCAAGCGGCATCTGGCAGGTCTCTGCACTCCGCAGGGTTCTTTTTCGCCCCACGTCGCGCGTCGCACTCCCTTCCGTGTTGGTGGCATCTTTGTATCATCTCATCGGCCAGATCGGTGGTCACGGCCACCGGCCGAGGAGCTCATTCCCCGTTTTGCGTGGCCTTCCGCACTGCGTTCGTCTCCTCCGTCGAGCTCCGCCATGGACAAGACCGACAGCCACCTGCAGGACCTGGAGAGGTCGCCCAAGGCGGCCTACGCCAAGTTGGACGGCGACGTGCCGCTCCAAGCCTCAGAGCAGCAGCAGGACTTCGAGGCTGGTAACTCGCTCTACGCGCGTCTGCAGCGTCTGGCCGGCAAGCTCAAGATCGAGCAGCGCGGCATCGAGCGCGTGCCGGAGGACGAGCGCCACGACGACTCGCTGCTGAACGTGGGCAGCATGTGGCTGGCCGCCAACATGGTCATCAGCTCGTTCGCCATCGGTGTACTGGGCAAGTCGCTGTTCTTCTTGGGCTCGGCCGACGCCTTCCTGGTCGTGCTCTTCTTCAACATGGTGGGCATTCTCCCCGTGTGCTACTTCTCCACCTTCGGACCCATCTTCGGCCTGCGTCAGATCATCCTCTCGCGCTTCTGGTACGGCTGGCACGGCGTCAAGATCGTCGCCGTCTTCAACGTGATAGCGTGTCTCGGCTGGTCGTGTATCAACGTCATCGTCGGCGCGCAGGTCATCAACGCCGTCAACAGCGACGTGCCCGGCTGGGCCGGTATCATCATCATCGCCGTCTGCACCTTCATCGTCACGCTCTTCGGCTACAAGGTGGTGCACGCGTACGAGTTCTGGTCCTGGATCCCGGCCTTCATCGTCTTCATGATCGTGCTCATCGAGTTCGCCGTCTCGGGCGCCTACGTCAACATCCCCATGGGCACGGGCACGTCCGAGGTCGGCAGCGTGCTGAGCTTCGGCTCCACCGTCTTCGGCTTCGCCATCGGCTGGTCGTCCTACGCCGCCGACTACACCGTGTACCACCCCGTGAACCAGAGCAAGCTCAAGATCTTCCTGTCCGCCTACGCCGGTCTCATCGTGCCGCTGCTGTTCACGCAGTTCCTGGGCGTCGCCGTCATGACGGCCACGGACGAGAGCAACCCGGACAGCAAGTACCGTGACGGCTACGCTGAGGCGGGCGCCGGCGGCCTCGTCAGCGCGGTCATCGTGGGGCCGCTCGGCGGCTTCGGCCAGTTCTGCCTCGTGCTGCTGGCGCTGTCCATCATCGCCAACAACTGCCCCAACATCTACTCGTTCGCCATCACGGTGCAAGTCTTCGGCGAGTGGACGCGCAGCATCCCGCGCTTCGTGTGGACGCTAGTGGGCTCCGTCATCTACGCGGTCGTGGCCTTCCCGGGCTACTCGCACTTCGAGAGCGTGCTCGAGAACTTCATGAACGTCATCGGCTACTGGATGTCCGTGTACGCCGCCATCGGCCTCACCGAGCACTTCTACTTCCGCAAGGGCTACTCGGGCTACAACCCGGCCGACTACGACAACCGCGACAAGCTGCCGCACGGCTTCGCCGCCGTCTTCTCCTTCTGCGTGGGTATCGTCGGCGCCGTGCTGGGCATGAGCCAGACGTGGTACGTCGGACCCATTGGCAAGCTGTGCGGCGAGGCCCCGTACGGCGGAGACGTCGGCGTGGAGCTCGCATGGGTCTTCTCCATCGTGTCGTACCTGATCACGCGGCCCATTGAGCTGCACTACTTCGGCAGGTAGACGAACGGACAGCGTGAGTCCGTCATCTATGTCATCAATCAGTAGACCCAGCGGCTACCATATCTTTTGCTCTGGTCTTGCTCCTTCATCTCGCTCGGGTACGACTGCCTATCATAGCATAGCTAGCCATTGCCGAAGAGCATGTCAATGCGCGGAGCGCTGAGCGAACCCTTGTAACAATAGACAGACAAGCATGAGAAAAAAATTATCCACGCGAATTGCGCACTGCATCGAAGGTGACTCAGTCACCATAGCGGGATCGTCGATCCCTCTATTTGAGACAGCTCAATCGGCGTTTTTGGTACACACTGAAGTACTTCAACTGGAACGGCGGTCTTGGCGAGTTTGGTCGCCTCAATGTCGGACTGCAGTTTGGGTGAGCAACAAGATTGAGGTGCAGAACGCCATCACGGTCTGCACCACGGGCGACACCACGGACTCAGGTTCCCCAACCACCCAGGCCCCATCGACGACTGGTTCCAACACGGACTGTGCAGAGGTCAGTGACATGGTGGATTTGTACACGGCCGCTGCTTCCAGGGACGCGTGCGCCGACGACTCGAGCGTCTTCAGCTCTACTGTAGAGCCTCTACATGTAGTATCGTCATCACGACATTTTGCGGGTGCACACACCTCGAAACTCGAGGAGCTGGCCACTACGCTGCCCAATTGCAACTATAATACGGGTGGGAAAATGACCAAATCGGTATGAATTTGCAAATTAAATGCCGGTATATTTTGTGACTGGATCGGTATGAAGTAAAAGATGGAATATTTCCAATTGTGTAAGTATGTTTTACCGTCGAACGACAAAAGACTTGTAACAGGTTCTTCCGAATAGTGTACCGGTATAATAGCAATAGTGCACCATTGACAACGGATATTTTACTCGGAGGGTGTTTTATTTGGAGGGTTTACAACTCGCAGATCAACTCGCCGTCCTCATCTACATGCATATCATCAACCTTGTTTCGTCCAGACTGCGCAGCTATTCTGCACAAAATGCATCGCCTTAAATATCGTGCTCACGTTGGGTATAATATGTGGAGGGTATTTTAACTATTATTACACCAGTCGTGGGGGTTTTGTATTCGGAAGGGTATAATATTTGGAGATGGTACATTAATCGGAAGAACCCGTTATGACAAGGACAAAACGGGAATTTGACAGAAGTCGTATAGATTCAATCTTAAGTGACAAGACTAGTAGTTTCCGCGTCAGTACTAGTATAGCTGCCGGCTGTATATTTTATCGCCAAACATAGTATACAGAAAGATTTGACGTGACAGAAATAGTAGTGCGCACTTAGAAACTCGACTGACTTGGATAATTTGAGCAAAACTAAATATAAGTGCTCAGGAGGGAGAATCGAACCACATTGTGCACGTCCAGAAGAGAACTCGTCTAGGCAGTTGAGGCAAAACATAAGCTGCTTTCATCAGCTGCAACATCAGTGGGGCCATGGTGCGAGTGCCAGTGTCGGCGTTGCCGCGCGAAGAGCTGTGCGCAGGCGACAAAATCGAGTATTATTGCCCCAGCTTTGCAGAAGGTGACCACAGAGGGTTTCGCTCCGGCACTGTACTACAAGTCGTTCCGGACGACGATCATCCTGTACACGTCGACACCGGCGACGTCCTATGGAAACTTAAGAAGGTGTGTCGAGTGGAGACGGCTGCCGGTCGTGTCATCCAGAAATCGGGGCGATTGAGGCGAACAATCAGAACATTCACGCTCAAAGAGGGGAAGATCAATATGCCTACGCGCTTGCAGCTATTAGGTCGAGAGATTGCAGCAGTTAGAGACGAGGTGATGATCACCTCCATACAACACACTGTTGTTGTGTCTAAGCAGCGGGCCACGACCAGCCCTGTGACTACTCCAGGAATCCTCTCCGTAGCAGCGACCGACAGTCGCCCTGACCAATTTCAGAACGTCGAATCCGGTAACCTGACCGAAGCTGCGATCGATAGCCGTCCGGACCGTTGTGAGAGCTTTGAATCCGATGAATGCAATAGTGAAACCCATTGCGTCATGCTGGGTGAAAATATGGATTGCGGCACTGAGCATACTGGTGATTCAATTAGTAGAGAGTTTGTGGATATTGGCAATGGTGCAGATGTGATTGAAGTCGATTGCGATGGCGACGACGTGATGAACGGGGAATTTGTAGTGGAGCCAGCGGCGAACAACATGGTTGATTCAAACGTGGACTCTCGTCCGCAATTAGCGAAAGGAATGCGTTTTGTAAACGCAACATCAGGACTGCATCATGTCCAAGCCTACGCTATGGCCAACAAAAAGCAAGTAAAGATGTTTCGCCGCAGTGGCATCGACAGCCGCATTACATGCACAAGCGAAGGGTGCCCATTTTTCGTGCAGATCTACAAGCGCAAAAGTGGCGTGTGGGCCATATCTACACTCCATTTAGAACACATGAATTGTGTGTCCGTCGCAAAACCGACAACGCGCCAAATTGCTGAATTACCGACATTTGTCAGTGCTGTTCACGCCAACAACGCAATTACCGCCGCCGCTTTGATTGAAATGATTTCAGAACGCGATGGGATATCACTGGCGGGACAAAAGCGGTCTGTGTATCGCGCTCGTCAATTGGTGCTCGAAAAAACAGAGAAGGAGCTGAGAAAGTCGTATGAATCAATCGCCCCTTATCTTCAGACGTTCCGGGAGCTGAATCCGGGATCTACAGCAGAAATGGAGAGAGATGATGAGGGCCGGTTCAAACGGGCTATCGTTGTTGTGCAAACCGTTGCAAGCTCCTTGCCTCACAATCAGCGAATCCTCGGCCTTGATTGTTCGCATTCTAAGTGCCAGTACTATGGTGGCCAACAAATGCACCTAGTTGGCCGAGACGGTAACATGCAGAACGTCACCATAGCTTTTGCTTTGGTTCCTGCGGACGGCATTGAGAGTTATTCGTGGTTTTTTAAGGTTCTTAAGAAAAGCGGAATCGACATAGCCGGCTACCCTATCTTTTGCGACCGCAACAGAGCGACGCTATCAGTGGCGCAGACACTCCAGCTAAATCTGAAGTTCTGTACAGCACACATAGCTCGCAATTTCGTTCATGAACACCAAAATGTGAAACAGCAACACAAGAACCTAGTTTGGCAGCTTCAGGCGTGCTATACCGAGGATGAGTACAACTCAAAGCTGGCGTGGATTGGTATGGAGCTGGGTAAGAAGGCAATGACATACTTGAAGAGCATCCCTCCAAACAAGTGGTGCGTATTTGCAAATATCGGAGATCGGCCTCTGTATGGGTGGAGGACATCGAATTTCGTAGAAAGTGTGTTTGGGACACAGCTCACTCTGGGTATTCGAGGTTTGTCTCCGTTCGACTTCATCAAAGCTGTCATAGGACGGATCATGGCTCGAACGTATAAAAGAAACCAGTTAGTCAGGAAATGGCTAGATGAAGGCAGAAAAATCACCCCAGCTGCGCAAAAGACCTATGATATGGAGAGCAGCAACATCGGTCATTATGCAATTGAACCTTCATCTGAGGATGTTTACTTTGTCTACAATCGAAAGTCGCCGATGAGAGTGATGCGAAGAGTCACCGTGAGAAAAAGTCAGTGTACGTGTGGATTTATGGATCAACACCACATTCCGTGTCGTCACTTGATCGCTGCTATGAGCTCGATTGGGAAACTACCTTTAATTTTCGATCACTTCGAATGTTGTTATCACGTCAAGAGCTACGCCCGAGCTTTCATGAATAGATCCGTGAATCTGCCTCTTGAATCTGAAATGACCGCCCCCGACAAAACAACCCAGCCCCCACTTCAAAAGAAAGCACTAGGGCGGCCCCCGACTAAGCGTTTGCGAAGCAATGGAGAGTCAGATACTTCAGCTACGTATATGTGCAGTCGATGCAAAACCAGTGGGCACAATGTACGGACCTGCCGTAAGATGCCGCAGTGAATGCATAACTGCGGCTTACAGGTTTTCGCTACACCGCTGACATGATAGAGATACTTTTTAATATTACAATTGCTTTGATATAAATGCAGCCCTCCATTACTTGTAATTTTGGGGCGGTCTTAGCATATCCGGCCCCTCATGACCCGAGTGAAGCACCGACTAGAGCAGTTGAGTATACATGAGCTAGCTGATGGTCTATGAGTCTAGCTAACCAATGGACCCGAACACAAGCATATTCATCACCTTAGTGTGCGATATGCTGAAATCGGATATGAAATCCGATTTCTGGACGGTAATGTTGGTTTAGCTGGTCATACTGTTGGGTGCACAAGCTGTCAGTCGGAAGCCGTAACGAGCTGCTCTGTCTTGCCGCCAGGTTGTGGCACCGGCGGCAAGACAGAGCAGCTCGTTACCGAGACAGATTCCGACGCTAAGCTTGATGTCGTCAATCTGCAAGACCAGAGCCTCCTTGAGCTCACACGTGGTCTCTGTCATGATGGTCGTGCCGCCGGGGTCATTGGCGAAGCAGAAGCCGTCCTACCCGTGGGTCTCGTACCGGATGTCGTGGTTATTCGGCTCAGACTTGACGTCGGCGAAGCGTTTGGTGAGCTTGGACTTGATACAGCGCTTCGCGGCCAGGATCTCGAGCAGGTTGCCCTTGTCGTACACGATGACATCATGGGTGGACAAGAGAGAGGCAAGGTCAGCCTTGTTGCCGCCCACGGGGTAGGACGTGTCGGCCCACCGCCGACAAGCCCGACCTCGATGATGATGCCTGCCATTGCGCCGTGCACACTGCACGGCTTTAGCGTTATGACCAATCCACGTTTCTATTCACGTTTCTATTTTGTGACGGAAGTGGGGGTCGAAGTGGAATTTGTTCGCCAGTAGTAGTAGGTGGCCTTATACTAGTACTGACACATTATTTTCACTGCTGGTTACCTGAGTTCACCATCCGACTATACTTATCTTGTCACTTAAGATTGAATCTATACTACTGTTGTCAAATTCCCAGGACAAAACTAATGCATAAGAGTGACAAAACTCATCCATCCCTGGACCACCTGGATGGATGTTTTTGTCACTTTTGATCGATTAGTACCGTACTATATTTATTACTACCTAGAAGTTATACTCTGCCTCGCATGCTGCGCCTCCATTGCCGATAGCGTCGCCTAAGATTTTGGTCGAATCTTCCTCTCCACGGTGCCGAGCTGCTATATCATCGATCATGGTCATCGTCAACCGCTTGCAGCCGTATGCCTGCTCAACGTCAGCCTGCGCTTCTGGTGTGAACTCGGTGTAGCGCTCAGGAAGATAGCTATCCAGTAGGCGCTCAATAGTTTCCGGAAGCATGGGGCAGAGACCCGCCTCATCACCGTTATGGCTAGCCTCGTAGAGCTGCTGAGTGAAAACGGGGGTGCGATCTTCGGCAAACTTCAGGAAATGCTCTACATGGAAATAATACTGGCGAACATCGTCATTCGTGATGCGCAGCACTTCCTGAGATAAATTCCGCTTGAGCAGGCTTTTGCTTTCGTCGGTAACGGCGGCGCTGGATCGGAATCGCCAGAGGCGCGACTTCAGTAGACCGAAGACCTCTTCGAGGGGGTTCAGGAAAGGCGAGTAGATAGGCAAAAACTCCAGTCCGATCTTCTCCGACACGACACTGCCAGTCATGTAGTCTTTGACAGGATCGCGGTGATGGATCGATGCGTTGTCCATGATGAAGGCGCGTTTACGGCTTGCCAGCCCCTTGCTCATGTAGGTGACCATCATCTCTTTCATGAACGATAAGTAGGTCTCCCCTGTGACGCTGCCCTCGATTATCTCAAAATACAGGGTTCCAAACGCAGGCGACGCCGCGTAAAGCAGTGTTAGGTGCTCAGGGTTGGTGCTGTACGGCTCGTCAGGAACCGTGGGGATCCAGCCACCAATCGACCACGCCTTACGCTTAGTACAGCGCGATAGTTTCATCTCGTCGAAATACACCGCCTCGTACAGGGTGTTCTGTCCAAACTTTCGGGGCATATCAGTTGCGTAGCGAAAGCGGTCTTGAATGGCACGCTCAGAGTTTCTATCATGAGGAAATCGCCGGAAGTCACCCAGACGAAACCCAGCTGTGCGCTTAAGATGCCGAGACATCGTACGTGGGTGCACCTTGACACCGTAGGACAGACTGATAAAAGCACACGTGCGCTGAAGAGAGGTCGTGTTGAAGATGAATTGAAATCTTGCAGCAGCGAACAACATATCGCGGGTTAACTTAACATGACGACCTGTCTTGCGTCTGTTGGGAGCTGTTTTCCGGAGGTGACGTGACACAGTGCTCTGCTAAACCCCGATGCGCTCTCCGATCTTGGCTTGCGGCAGCATTCCTGCCAGCTCCATGATCGCGGCTTCGTCAGCCCCGGTGATACGTGGTTTCTTATTCCCGAAGCCAGCCACGTTCCGTAGTTGTCGTTCCTCTGAAGGAGTCATCTCATGCTCACCGCCTTCAACAGCGAGGCGTAGCTGATCTAACTGTCGCTGATGCTCGGCCTTCTTTTGAGCGAGACGCTCCATCTTCTTGCTGGTTTTCTCTGCGGTGAGCTGGGCGTGCTTGTATGCCATCGTGAGCTCTTCTATCTGGCGTTTTCCCCTCTGTCGAGCATGGTCCTCGGCGACACGCTCCTGCTGCTGGAGGCGTCGGCGTGCGAAGGCCTCCTGCGCCAGGGCCCGGCGCGACTGGATTTCGACGTGTTGCAGCTCAGGGTCCAGCACGACCTCAGGGGAGAGTCGTGGTAGCGACGATGGCAGCGTACGGGTCTTCCTCGGGGCATCTTGCAGATTTAAAACTGAGGAGGTGTGCATTCGTCAAGCTGCTTCGTATTTTTACTGCCTTCCGCGTGTCTCTAGCACGTACCGTAAAACTCGACTTGTATCCGACACCTAAATGCCTTGGTTGTAAACCCCTCCCAAATATGATATGCCTATCAACAGATCGTGAAACACATGTTTGTTAATTTTACGTGTAAAACCTCGGAATTAGCCCAACTGGATAGCAGCGGAGGGCAAGGTGGTGGTGGTGGTGGGGGGGGGGGGTACTCTCGAGAACCCTGCCAGCGCGCAGGAGGAATTCGCAACGCTCGCACACGCCGCACGTATTAAGAGAACACACAGTGTCTATTGCTTATCAGCTCTAGCCAAATGCATATCAACTACATGTACATCATCTCTATCAGACACTACATGTACACCGCCTACCGGTAGTAGATCCATCGCTTCTAGTTTTGCGGCCAAGTCTGTGAATGCTTGCTCGTCATCGCTACTACATGGAGAAATTTCCATTGAAGCCATTTGACACAGTAGCGGCTGATAGCTCAGCCCCCGAATCAGCTACCCGCACTGCGTCGGGACGCTTAGGCGCTCTGGATCTCCGCATTCACTACCTGCTCCTGCAGTCGCTGCAACACACCGGGTGTCTCGCTTGTACTGCCGGGATTTCGTGCCTCCTACAGAGCTGAGCTTGGGGCGCTTGCCGCGCGTCGTCGTAGAAGGAAAAATGGTTGGTATACGAGTCAGTGATTTATCGATGGAAGGTAAAAAATAGATTCTGGTGTCGGATATAAGTTGCTAATACCTACCCCTCCTTATACATGATTTCATTGGCTAATATGAGTTGTCGGATATAAGATTGTGTCGGATACAAGTCGAGTTTTACGGTATCCATTAGTTTTGTCACTGTTGGAATGGATGAGTTTTGTCACTCTTATGTATTAGTTTTGTCAAGTCTTTTGTCGTTCGACGGTACCAAAAACAATGAATCCATTAGTTTTGTCACTGTTGGAATGAATGAGTTTTGTCACTCTTATGTATTAGTTTTGTCAAGTCTTTTGTCGTTCGACGGTACCAAAAACAATGCTAAACCCGGTTTAGTACCGTAATAAACGGGTCCAGTGCGACAAACGGTTTCAGTGCGACAACGGCATATGTGAGGGTGACACCCCCTCCCACTCCCAACTAGCATACTTTCAAAACCTGCTAACATGCACAGACAAAACACTCAAATTAATTGATGAGTACGTCTATTCATTGTTATCGTCGTTATCCTCCACTTCGTCGACAATAGACATTTCTGGTAGCGAGCGCATGTACGTTCCGAACACTCCGTTAACATCCCGTGGGCCTATAGGCAACAGCTTGGCTTTGCGAAAACCTTTTACTATTGTCTTCACCTTGACCATTTCCCACGCTTTTGCTACAAGAAAGGAGAGCATCACGCGCCTCTCTCCAGCATCAGCGGGGAATGGATGATCGATGTGATACTTCACATACAGGTCCCTGTACGGAAATGTCCATAGGTTAGTAATATAAAAAATATTGGCAAACAACACCACTTACTGAATTTTCTTCTTGAACGAGCGCATGACACTAACGTCCATGGGCTGGCTCAGTCCAGTAACCCCCGGAGGAATGGTCTGAACCTGAGTAGCGCATTCATTTTCGAGGAGCTGTCGGATGCTTGCCATTTTGTGAACCTTGAGACTGTCCAGTAGCAGCATCCGGCAGCCATCGACACTGGGACGCCAGATCTAAATAAAACACAAAGAGTTAATCATAAAACTAAAAACCGATCGTTAAAAAACATACCTTTGCGATCCACTCTTTCATAATGGCGTGGTCACACCACGCCTTCGCTTGCACAGTGTGTTCCACGGCGGGGCTGCCAAATTTTGGGGCGGTCACTTCGTCTGCAACGAAGCACCCCGGCACCCCGGCAAAAACGACAAAGGGTCGAAGTTTTTGCCCGGTTGCTGATGCGCACAAAAACACACTGCAGAGCCCCCCATTCACAGCTGCTCCTTGTACAATGTCCACATTTTTCGTCCCGCGGTAGTCGATAGTCAATTTGCCGGGGTTGTCCGCAAATATAGCCGTCTGGTCCATGTTGAATAGGCAAGAATACTTGGCCTCGTAGGAGGAATGAAAGGAAAGAATCCCATCCATTTCAACGGCTACATTTACTGAGTTAGCAAATGCATCTGCCACATCCTTAAAAACACAAGAAGTAAAAAAACAAAAGAACTTTTAGCACCAAAAACGAGTTAAGATTATAATAACAGCACTTGCCTGCATGTCACTTCTGGTCTTGTTCCCATTGTGCGTTACACGGCGCACCACCAGCCGGTTTCGCGTGAGGAATCGCGCAGTCCAGGTTCGCAGGGCCGTGATCTTACGAGAGCGCACGAACTCGGGATTGAACTTTGTCATCATCAAGATGAGGCATTTTGTCGTGACACACAGCTTGCGATTTTTTCTCATCTCGCTTACGTAGTCTAAGAGTCTGCGCAAATAAAATTATGTTAAGGGTTAAAAATAAATAGAAGCATCAGACCTGACAATAAACATACCTCTTCTCTAAATCTGGATGACGCACACGCTGCCCCTGGTGCGCACTCGATCGACCGTAAAACTTGTTGCTCGCCTTGCTGTCGGCGGCAAGGGCAGCCTCGTTCTTTCTCCATCGGTAAACAGTAGAACGATGAACGCCGAGTTGAGCAGCGACCTTAACCACACGAGCTGTTTTAGACGCCTCGGCACCCTAATCATGTACATTTCGCAACAGGTTTAGCACATGGTAAAGGCTTGTACAGCAACTAGCAGGAGCGTACCTTCAGCTTTGTTTTGTTCTGGTTTTTGGGCCTCTTCTTCATGGATTGCAGCTTTAGGAATGAGAGGCGGAGAGGCATCCTGCCGGACGGAGGTCATCGCCGCACTCTGGATAAAAAACCTCGTGGTTTTTTTTAGTTGACTTAGTTTTGACCTAAAAAAGTTGTCGCGCTGGACCCGTTTATTACGGTAAACCGACACAATTACAGTAATGAGTGTTGTGCGTCCAATATTCAAGCTCTTTCCTATATACCACCACCGCCACCACCATCAAAAACAACACGCGGTGGGGATGATGGTGGTGGTGCTGCTGTTGTTGTTATAGAGTTGTTTGTGTAGACGATGGGATTGAGGGTACTGCATGTACAGGCGCCCCCGCCTAATTTGCAACTGCATCTCTCGATGTACCTCGCACAGGAAGTGCGGGCTATGCTCATGATTTGTTCTGCTATCCATGTGGATGTACTGACTTAGATGAGGTCAAAGGGTAAAGTGTCACATTGCGGGAAGATACCTGCATGTGCAAGTTGCTAGATGGCAGTGACAAATGATAGTAAGTAAGTACAATCGCATCTATGTCAGCCCTTCGCAAATCTTGTAGCTTCGCAGCCTTCATAAGTACCACTCCGGCAAATTAGGCGGGGGTGTCTGTACCGCCATATCATTTCATAAATGCGTTGTGCATCCGCATCCTCAAAAGAGAATACAAAATCCACCAAAATACTGTCAACTGGCTGCAAAAGAATATGGAGGTTAGGCCGAGAGCCTGATGATCATATCCTGCATATTATATGACGGTCAGTGTGATGAATCAGAGGTCAATAGTAGCGCCAAAAACTGGGTAGTAAGCTACCGGGGCTTTTTAAAGCATTGGAGACATACTACTAGTAGTAGAGTTACCAACGATTGGGTAGTAGTAGTAGTAATATTAGTAGTACTACTCTACTACTACTCGATCTACAGTGGTCACTGTCATGTTAAACACCCACCGTACATAAAATCTCTGTAGGAAAATGATCTTACACGTTAAAAAAAAACCAGCGCTTGTCGTATATACATGTACGCGAACGAACTCTTGAAGTTGAAAGATAATCTCACCAGAAACACCTCATATGAACTTCATTATCGGGCTTTCTACGTAGTATTCGCTGCCAGTGAATCACTGGTGTTCTTACACACGCTACAAGGACCAAGATTGATCTCATTGGCTTCCTGACAATCTTTCGTGGCACAACCCATGCGTCGTTTGTTGTGATTTGACGCGGTTCCGAAAATGGTGATCTTCCCCGAGGCCTAAATGAGGGCCTAATTGAGAGCCACTCAAACTAGAATTGCAAACTGACAACCGAGATTGCTGGTTTAGGGTCCTTCAAAAGTATTACTTGAAGAGTAATATAGTACTGAGCTGATAATAGAATAATATCACTCATATTGAATACAGCACTATACTGTAGTAGTATTACTACTACCCCTCAAAATCGGGTAGTAGTATTACCGAGGGGTACTATTTCAGCAAGTGCTATTAACCCCTGGGGCTGCTGTCGCGGGTATACCCGTAGTCGGGCTGCGCATGCGCGGCTTTACAGTCAGCCGTCTAAACCGCAATCAAATAAAAAAGAGTGCTATTAAGTTAATATTAACCCCTCACTGAGAATAGTACTACAAAGTACATCATTCGTTTCTCGATATTAGCTACGTGTACCGAGACGATATTTCTCGAAATGCACATTCTGGCTCAGCATCCGTGATGCCGTAGTCGCTGTTGTTGTTGTTGTTTAATAACAACAACCACTGGATGTCAACTTACCAGCATAATTTAAATATCCAACATGATATTTTAATACGTTTAAAAACGTTGCAAGTATGTTCCTTAAATAAATAAATAGATTCATGTATCGGTATTGACAGATATTATATCAGAGAAGAATCATACCTAGGATTCTGGATAAATCCAGATATCAGAATTGGAATTTTTATCTGGAGCACCCATCGAGCAGGTCCGCTTTCAGGTTTTCAGATTGGTACCTCGTACAGTAGTGGAAAAATGACCAAATCGGTAGCGGGACGCATACTCTGAGCCAGTACAGTACAAACGACCTAGAGGCTGTACAAGATAATATCTCCATGATATGCATCCTCCGTAGCAGTCAAGTTGCGCGAGCAGTGCCTGGTCACTCCAATTGGTCAAGTATTCTGCTATGACAACGAGGAATGCATTACCTGCGCAGGAACGCAAGAACCTGTCGGTAGCAGCACGGCTGTGATTTCAGGTCGTTTCAAGTACTTACAGGTAGTCATGGATATCCCGACCACGTGGTCGGAAATTCCGATATTCCGACTCGGAATATCTCCACGTTTTGTTCGGGACTGTCTAACGAGGGCCATCGTTAGACACGCTTTCGCGTAAGCTATCCAGGATACCACATGTACACTTCCTCGTTGTATGGTTTCACTGCTGAAACAGAGCCCAAGATGAATGGAGAATCCGTATGCAACGCGTTTGATTTAGAAGCTGTTTTTGTTTTCCTAATGATTTTCCCTTAAAATTATTTTTGAATCGTCCAAACGTGTCCATCATTCTCTATGTTTTGATGATGTCATCAAAACCGTAACTCAAAATTAAGTACACCATTTCAAGGTCAAATTGAGAGAAGTCGTGGTTCAAATTGAGAGCAGCCAAAATCGAATTGAGATCATCCAAGAAAAGGCGCAATGTCCCGGCTAAAGCTTTCCGAAGGGATATTTCCGGGCGTGATAGAGTAGACAAGTCAGTGGCTCTGTACATAATATTAAGTGTAGAAGGGGATTAGATGATAACCGTATATGATATTGCAGGTTCTCTCAACTTGATTTTGGCGACTCTCAATTTGAACCACGACTTCTCTCAATTTGACCTTGAAATGGTGTACCATTACGCGGATTTTTTCGTTACGGGGCTTTTTCCGTCGTTGTCTGTACATGTATACCAAATCAAATCCCAAGATCCTTGAAACTGTGATTTGCCGCCTGCGCATTAGGGGTGTCAACGTTTGGCCCCAACTCGAAACTCAGCAACTCATCCCGCGGGAGTTGGAGTTGGCTCCGAACTAACGCGAGCTACCTCCAATCTATTCTCTAACCCCTTCAAACTCGTTAGAGAAGTTGTGGTCCACACAGGGCTCGGCATTAAGAAAAAGAGTGCAGTCTCCAAGGTCAGCTTGGCACGAGTTCGCTTATATCCAAGGCAAGACTAACTTGAGTTGTTTGTATCTGCATAGATTCTAGTGTTGAGCGGCCCATCAAGCACCCAGTTGTCAACGTCGCCGATTCTCACAATCGAAGTAGCCCAAGCACGTCTAAGGTCCGTCATGCTCTCGCGAGTGCTCCGAGCTCGCGAGGCGTTGGTGCGCGCGACTTCCAACGCTCTGGCCGTGTCCGCCTTCCCCACACGCACCGCCGCAGTGCGTCGCCAGCTGTCGGCAACCTCTTGCGCGCTGGAACTCGTCGGTCGCCGCGTCGACCCCACGCCGCTCGCGAAGTGTCGCGTGCCTCCTCCTGCCAGGGGGTCTGGTACGCTGGGGCTCTTCAGGAACGGTGTCGAGGAACGATAGCGAAGGGTTGAAGCGCGTAGGAAGGTTGAAGAGGGATGTAGAGTTAAAATGCAAAAGTTCTTTCTTGTTTGGTTTGCTCTTGACAGGGGAAGTTCACGACTGACTAGCTAACACACTAAGCTACCTTACAGATCTCGTCGGCTCTGCCCGAACGTCCTTGGAGACCACCATCACGTCCTCTGGACCTCGACGTGACAGCCCCTCCTCGAACATAGCACACAGTATCTAGACACGCGCTTGACATCCATCCTCGCGGGAACTCGAGGCTTCCTTTGACCACGGAGGATACCACTCCGGAGGACGCCTCGCGCCATCAAATCGACGGCTCGTTGGCACCGAATGGCACCTAGGCACGGCGCTCGAAGGAATCCCTCGAGGGCCCGGTGGGTACGCTGCACGAGCCCAGCACACGGTCCTCTGGCACGCCCCGGTCACGACAGGGTTCGGGACATCCTCCCCGACTGCGAGTTTGCCGTCCTCGGCGAACGTCCGGGTGCTGGGCGAGCTCGTGGCGGAGGAGGTCTGAGCGTTCCTCCGCAGCACGCAGTTCAGCCGAAATGGCAGCGGGGTTTCGCGAGTGACCTTCGTCAATGATCACGGGGTCCTCGGAACGGGCGTCGTAATACTGGGGCGGTACCTCAGTGTTGGCACCGCGTAGCCGTTCCAGATCCTCAGTTTCGGTGCGCGAGCGGTCAGCGGCACGCTCCCGCACTTCCTTCAGTCCTTCAACGATGATAGCCGTAGGAGAGAGACGTTCCCGGTCCGACTTGCCCCTACTGCTACGCCAAATGTGCGTCACGACCCCGAGGGTGACGAAGATCACCGACGCCGCCACGCCCAGCGTAGTCCACTCGAAGTAGCAATTGAGCAGGTTCATCATCAGGAGGGCGAGGGCCACGCCGGCCTCGCCCAACAGCGCAAATTCCACAAATTCGTAGATAGCCATAGGCACGAAGAACGCCAGGGCCAATAGAAACTTGAGGATGAGTAGCACAATACGCACCACTTCACCCGCCCGACGGCGACTCGAGACAGCAGCTTCCTTGGTAGCGACGGCGTAGTTCTTGATGGAGCACGCCGTGTTGATGCTGAGGTCGGGGAGGTACGCATAGAACGTTGCGTAGGCGGCGACCCACCACTTGCGCAGCATGCGTCCGTAGTCACCGTAGCGCTGCTCGTTGTCGGCGAGCACTTGCATTGGCACCGCGAACGCAGCGCCCCACAACGCATAGGCGTACGCCACGCCACGAAGCTGGCGTACCTCGTCGTTGAGCAAGACGCCGTTGTACTGTAGCAGACAGTCGTTCCAAAGAGTGCCATTAAGACAGGCCACGCGCCAGACCTCGCCAGCGAAGTTCCATCCGACGTTCCTTAGCGGAGTCGAGATAACCCACGCTAGCACGCAGCAGATTCCGGCGCAGCCGTAGGCGGGGAGTAGTTCGACGGGAGCGTAGACTCGTTGCCACTGGGCAACGGTCTCCAGTAGGGCGCTCATCGTCGTCCGGAAAGTTCGTAAATGAGCACTTTCTCGTCGACGTTCTCTGAGAACGGACGAGTGAAAGGAGTACGCCAGCAGAGACCAGTACGATGGCAGCGGTCGAATCCATCACTCAGTCGGCACCTTTCTTCTTATTTGGGTGCGGCTTGCCTAGCCGCCAGATTGAGGTAACCCGACCTCGACGCGGGCTTGGAAACTCGCCATTCCCCAATTCGCCACCGACAGCAGAAGACCCCGCTCCGCACGCCTCTCCGTTCCGCCCAAGTTGCTTCCCTGCGTCCCGCCGACACGTCACCATGAGTGACTCGCACGCCGACATGCTCAAGAAGTTCCAGACGTTCCTCGAGCAGGAGGAGAAGGCCAGCACGCCCGGGGGTACGACGATTGCAGCGCGCCTCGCCAAGGAGGAGCTTTGGCGCGAGATGCGACAGCTCCTGGCGGTGAACGACTCGTCGGTCGGGTTACGTGTCCTGGACGACATGGCCGCCGCGCTGATCAACGATCGTGGTCGCGCCGCCGCCGCACTGGACACGCCCGTGCTCATCCTGCCGTTACCGTCGAAGATGGCGTCCGTGGTGGGCGTCCTGCCGCACCCTGACTTCGCCGATGCTGTTGCTCCGGCTGGAGCCGTCGCTGCGCCCGCTGCTGCCGTCGCTGCGCCAGCGGCTGCCGTTCCCGCCGCCGTACCCCAGAAACGAGCTTCGTCGGGGACTCCTGCGAAGGGATCCAAGCCCAAGAAGCCGCGTTCGTCCACGGGGTCGGCCAAGTCGAGCAAGTCGGACTCTGGGTCGTCCACCGAGACCACGTCGCCCACGTTGGACTTCGAGCTGTCGCCGGATACTCCTGCCGACGTCCGTCAGGCGATCGAGACGATCTACGCAAAGGCGGAGGCGGCCAAGCGGCTGCCGTACCAGCTAGCGTACCCGTGGGAGGACATTCCTTTGTGGTACGATCCCGAAGACTACCCCGGCGTTCACGTGGCTCACTGGCGCCTCTGGAACGCGTTTCGAGCTACGTTCTTCGAATGGGCGCTGCACGCTCCTCTGTCCTCGTCTTCGGCGCAGGCACAGCGCCGCAAGCGCAAGATGGCTGCTATCCGAGAGCGTCTGTGCTTCCTGAGTCTCTGCATCGAGACTTGGGGGTACTATAACTTTCTCCGGCGCTTTGAGGCGAAGGGCAACAGCGATTTGATGTGGTGGGGCGGGCAGGCAGGACGGCGTACGCCGGAGGCGAAGGGCTACACCTGCTCGCCCATTCGAGACCTCCTCGATCTCTACGAGACCGAACCTGCTGAGTACCGTCGCAAGGTGCGCGACGCGTTGAAGCCGTTCCAGCTCGATGCCGGCAGCTTCAAGACGATGACGGAGTTGTTGGAGAAGACCGACGCGCTGGACCCCGACCTCGCCGAGAACGACAAGCGGCTCAGCGACACGGCCCTAGCGCGCATCATCGTGGACATCACGCGGCCCGTGGCCGTACCGGAGCATTGGGTCCCCAATATCACGAAGGGGGTTTGGCGTAAGCTCCTGGACGACAAGCGTCTCAGTGATTTGGCGTTGAAGATCTCGCGGCAGCTGCAGACCGACAAGTACGAAGGCCCGCTCGTCCCCGAGTACAACCCGAAGGAGAGCAGGATCAAGGGCTTTACGCCGTTCATGCGCCAAGATGGTACGCCGACAGCTGCGGGTCCTGCCACGGAGGTCGACGATGCCGACCCGAAGTACTGCCTGACGCCGGATGAGGAGGTGGCCGAAGCCTTGGCGGACTCGGAGGCGAAGGATGCTGCGAAGAGTGCAGCTCTGAAAGCCGCCTTTGCCGAAGAAGATGAAGAGGAGGAGGAGGAGGAGGATGACGCCACGCAGAAGTCGGCCGACGAGGACGAAGACGAAGACTGAGCCAATTCGAAGAGCGAGAAGACCGTGTGGCGGAACGCGTCACTAAGCAGCAAAAGAAGTCGTCGTAAGTAGTTGTCTGCATTTTCCATAAGTAATACGACTCCGCATTTGGTATCTTCCATCTTGTCTCGAACCCGTACGTGTAGAACTTGAAAGAGGGTACGGTCACTCACCGTACCAAAATAAAATCCACGAATCCAAAAATAAAAGTAGTCGAAGTTGAAGTAAAGCAAAAGTAAAAATCAAAGTTGCGGGGCCTGCAGTTTTTCAAAACATCGTAGCCCACCGTTCTAGAGACGAACGGTGGCCCCGTAGACCACGAAAGAAGCCCTTAGAAGAGCAATTCGTCCTCATCGACGGTCGCGTTGGCATCTACTAGCCGAGCGCTCCGCCGTAGTTCGGGCCATCCACCGGCCGTCCGTCTTTCATCCTCGTAGATCTTAATCAAGGGAGCGTAATCGGGTAGGAGTGATGAGGTAGGCCGCCAACAAGTCTCGTAAGAAGCAGTGAGCACCAGGTACTGCTCCTGCCGGCCCTTCACTCTCTTCGCCAGCACCTCCACGATGGGGTTTGTGACCCCGGAGAAGACGGTCTCTTCACCGCCCAGCGTTAGGCGTTCCACGAAGCTCGTTGTAGGAAGGTCATCAATGGAGAGGGGGCCAGCGTCATCAGCGTCAGGTTGCCGTTCCACGCCAGCGGGGACCTCGTTCGGGAACGGGCGACTCCACCGTCCAGCAAATTTCTTAAGCCGATTGACATTGACCGACACGACACGGTCTGGGTGGCTAGGAATCGCGATCTTATACGTATTCTCGCCAAGCTGCCCGACGACACGGTAAGGACCGTGCCATGAGAACGCTAGTTTCTTTGTCTTCTTCTCGCCACGTCGAGCCCTGAAGTACTGGTAGACCCAGACCGCGTCGCCTTCGGTGAATTCGATCGCCACTTGGTCGGAGCGACGACGAGCGTTCCGGTCTTGCGCCTTCAGGAGTTGTCGTTCCACGAGACGGCGAGTGTCCCTCATAGACAAATAGAGCTTCCTACGGTACTCCGCCACTTCATTGCTTTTCCAATCGTTCTTGGTGTTCAGGAAAGCCAAGTCTAGCGGGAGTACGGGGTCACGACCGTACAGGCTGAAGAAGGGCGTGTCGCCCAGCGAATCATGGTAAGAAGTACGGTAGGCAAACAGTACGCGAGGCAAGTACAGATCCCAGTCACTCTGGGCTTCGCTTACGAACATGCGTAACATTCCAATCAGCGTTCCGTTAAAGCGCTCCACCAATCCCTGCGTCTGGGGGTGATAGGCCGCGCCAAATAGTTTCTTGATTCCCAAAGTCTCGTAGAACGACTTGGCCAGCTCCGAAATGAAATTGGTGCCCCGGTCGCTCAACAAGCGTTCCGGCACGCCGTGGCGGCAAAGCACTTCATCTACCATCACTTTCACGAAAGTGAGCGTATCCAACGCTTCCACAGGGAACGCTTCCACCCACCTCGTAAAGTAGTCGGCAAAAACTAAGATGTACTTGTGGCCGCGAGGGGTAGTCACTAACGGACCGATAGCGTCCACAACCAGCAATGAGAACGGTCCCGAAAGCTCTTGGACCGGCATACGCTGCATGCGTCCGTTTCTCCATGGGCGATAGCCCTTGCCACTTCCACACACCGTACACGCCCTAACGTACTCGATTACGTCCTTCTTCCAACCGTGCCAATAGGCGTGTTTCCGCACCTTCTCCATCGTCTTAGACTGCCCCACATGCGCAGCAAAGACGTCGGAGTGGCAGTAGTGCAGTACTGTTTCAATGAAGGGGAGGGGTATCACCGGAACGCTCAGCGAACGGGCGGGACCACCTCTAGCCTTCAAATGCACTCTCCTCATTAACATGCCGTTCTTGACCACGTAGTGTGGAGCCATTAGGAGTACTTTGACACGCAACTGAGCGTCGAGAGCGAGAGCACCGTCCTCCAGGAACGCAATGAGCGCCTGAATCCAGGGGTTGCGCTTCTGCTCCTCTTGGAAGCGTTCCCGATCTAACCCGAAGAGGTCCACGGAGGACGAGGCGGTCTGGGCGGCGTCGTCCTCGGGTAATTCGTCGTTAACGGTGTCGGCGAGGGCGCCAGAGGCATCATGGGCAGCGTCGCGTTCAGAGTCGGCGGGTGAAGAGGGGGCCGAAGGCTCCCCGACTTCGCTCAGAGCGTCCATCGCGGCCTGCACCGCCTCATCTAAGGCCCCGTCGGCCTCGCGCGAGCTGGCAGTTGTGCTCTCGTCGTTCGGGTTCGGGGAGGAGCTCTCCCCGACTGGGATGGAACCCTCATTCGCCGAAGAGGAGTCGTCATTGAGTAGGTCAGCGATAGTCAAGGCACATATCGTGTCTGAATGGAGTCGAGAGAGACCATCAGCGTGCCCCATAGCCGTACCAGGCTTATGGTACACTTTGAAGCGTAACTGGGACAGTTCCATCGCCCACCGTGCTAATTTAGCGTTTGTAGTGCGGTTGTCTTCATTGAACACCCATGTTAGCGCCTTGTGATCCGTGTACAGGTCGAATTCGGTACGGTCGAGATAGCACCGAAATTTGCGGGTGGCCCAAACAATACCCCAGCACTCGATCTCGGACGTACCGTCCGTCTTGTAGATCCAATTCTTTTCCGAGCCCACTAGCAGCTTACTAGCGTAGGCAATCACTCGTTCTCGTCCGTCCACTGTCTGCATCAGACACGCTCCCACCGCGAGGCGAGAGGAGTCCACATAGAGCTTGAAACGCTGAGAGAAGTCGGGATAGACGAGGATAGGGGGCTCAACGAGACGTCTTTTCAGCTGGAGGAAGGCGGCTTCGCAGTCAGCGTTCCAGACGAACTCCGCTCCTTTCACCTTGAGACGCTCGATAGGAGCCGAGATGGCAGCGTACCCGGGTATGTACCTCCTGAAGTAGCTCGTAAGACCCAGGAACGCACGCACCGTATGAAGATCATGGGGTCGTGCAACGTTCATTACGGCCTTGACTTTCTCCGGGTTCGGTAAAATGCCAGTAGGAGTCACGATGTGGCCCAGGAACGCTACCTGGTCACGTCCCCAGCGGCACTTCTTCATTTTCAACTTGAACCCAGCGTCCCTGAAGCGTTCCAAGACCTGGCGTAACCGTACCAAGTGGGTAGGAAAGTCAGAGCTGAACACCACGCAGTCGTCAAGGTACACCAGACAGGTACGCCACTTCAGGTCGACAAGTACGTTCTCCATGAGCCGTTCGAAAGCGGGTACGGCATTACAGAGTCCAAAAGGCATCACTAGCCACTCAAATAGACCGTACTTACACGTAAAAGCAGTCTTCTCCACGCTATCGGGGTCCATAGGTACGTTCCAATACCCAGACGCAATATCCATAGTCGAGTACAGTTTAGCCCCTCTCAGTACGTCCAGTATATCATCAATGAGGGGCATAGGGTAGCAGTCTTTGATCGTAACAGCGTTCAGGCGACGGTAATCAATACAGAAGCGTATCCCGCCGTCGGGTTTCCGTATCATGAGCACAGGACTCGCCCACGGGCTGGTTGAAGGCCGTACCAGGCCGAGTTCGAGATACTGGTCAATTTCGGCCTCCATTACGTCGCCTTCAGCGTTCGAGACACGGTACGGTCGCTGTTTAATGGGCGGATGCGTACCCGTGTCAATAGAGAACTTCAGTAAGTCGGTACGCCCCGGCTTGAGCGAAGACTCGACGAACATGTCTCGGAAGTCGCCCAACAGTGAGCGTAACAGCTCTTGTTGTTCTCCACCAAGCTTCGAGTCGGTAAAGTCGGCCTCCATCTCGGCTCGGTACGCTTCCTTCAGCCCGGGCATCGCCTCACGAGGCGTATCGGACGCCCTGGCAGCCGAACTAATCACCGAGTCGACACCTCGCGTACCAGGCTCGTTCTGGTACGCTTGCTGCGTAGGTAGGAACGCCGTCTTCGGCACAACCGTAGCAGCGGCGAGAGCCGTACCCTTCTGGATCACCATTTCTTCTTCAGAGACGTTGCATACTTCGACGATCGTCTGACCGTTCTGAACGGAGCAGAGTGATCGAGCGACCTTCAATAAAGGGTCGAGCTCGGGTAGCCCTTCCACTAGCATCGTAGATTCTTCTGGCGCCTCGCCCATGAGGTTGGCGACCACTAATGCTTGCCCTCCAGGGCACAATCGTACTGTCGAATTAATACGAGACACGTACATCTCCTCGACTCGAGAATCACCCAAACGGAACGTCTCGCCAGTCTCCTTGAGCGTCATTACGCTCTCCTCCATGTCAATGACGGCGCGGAACGCCTTGAGGGCGTCTGTTCCGAGAAGAGCGTGCACATGTAGGCGGTCCACTACAGCGAAGGTGCGCAGCTTTTCCAGCGTACCTATTCGCAACGGGAGCTCAATCTCTCCCCGAATAAGGAGAGGATGGCCCGACACGCCGTTCAAACTGCCATGGTACGGTCGCAGTGGGGCCTTCGCCAGGCCGAGCTTCTCTAGCACGCGAGAGTCGACGAGACTGGCAATGGCGCCGGTGTCGATGAGGAGCTCGGCCGGGAGGCTGTCGATGAAGCCCACCGACGTGGCCTCAAAGCCCTCCACCGAGCAGATGACACGCTTGCCTTCGGGTACGGGGTCCTCCACACCGTCGTTCAGGTCCTTTTTGGTCTCCGAACGGTCCTTCATCTCCATCAGGCCTGGCTTACGCTTCTCTTTCGTAGCACTCCCGTCTTTCACGAAACACACGTAATTGAGCACGTCGTCCGGGTCTTCGACGCGTCCTGTGTGGCTTCCGAGGGCCTCCGAGCGTTTCGCGGCTAGAGACGAGCAGTCGAACCGTACACGCCGAGGTTGGGTTGGCTCTCGTACCGGGCGGTTGCACCAGCAGGTCCTCCGGCGCTCAAGCCTCTTGTCGATGGTCGTGCTGACCGACTCGAGGTAGGCGCGCGAGACTTCGTGCAAGACTGCCTTCATCACGCTATCCCCAAGCACACCAGCCCTCTCGATAACGAGCTCTCGAGCTCGAGTCAGGAGCTCAGTCGAGAAGGGTCCCGGTACGAAGTGTCCCCGAGGTTCGACCTCGGGAGGGTACGCCTCAGGGTAGCGGCACTTCGGGCAACGCGCTCCGTACTTCGCCTCCTCGTCCAGAATGAGGAGGAACACCACGGAACGTACTAGAGTACGCAATCGGAAAGGAAGCGCCCGAGGAGCGTCCTCATCCTCTCGTTCCGAACCAGCACGAGGAACGCCAATATTGGCGATGACTCGGCTTTCATCCACAGTAGTTGCGGCGACGCGACTCGAAGGGACGACGGAGGCGACAACCTCAGTCATGACAGAGGCGACTCCATCGTCCGCACCCTCAGGTTCAGTGGGTCCACTCGGTCCAGGCTCGGCGCGAGTCTCTCCCTTGGTCGGAGGGGTTTCAGCGCGGAAGTCGCGATTAGCCCTCTTGGCTTCTGCTGACGCCGCTAGCGTCTTCTTGAACCAATCTAGCCAATACTCGGGCGTAGATCGTTCGCCAGGGGAAGTTTCGCGTGTGCGTTCGATAGTTTCCACAGGTAAGTTTAGCATGACGCTCAGTTCCTCAAGAGAGGGCTCTTTAGCCTTGGCAGCGTTCCGAACCATTCTCTTCTCCAATTCGACCTCGTCGAGGGGGAACAGTCGTTCCTCCAACTCCTTGTCGTACTCCTCCAATTCGACGCCCACCGTCGAAGGCGTCTTCGCCTCGAGAGCCCCCAACTCTTCCTCCGTGAAGAGTCGAGTGTGAGGGGGAGGAGGTTCTTCGGGTGGCGGAGCCGCGTCCGTACTCGCAGCTGGCACGTCCGGCGTCTCGTCGGACCCTTTCATCGAGTCAACGCCCTCCTGACCATCCTCGGACGCCACGCTCTCTCTTCCGAGAACGCTAGACTCGGCGTCCCGATTGGGTTCGGTCGGCTTGGGCAAAGGTACGCCATTCTTCGTCGCCGGTGAATCGGGCTCCTCGGGGCCGGTCTCCTTCTTTGCGGGGTTTACCGACGTTTCGCCTTCGGCGTTCTCCGAGGGCAGGAAGTTCACGCGCTCCCTCACAATAGGTAACGCCTCGAGGCAGCGGCATCGTGCCCCGTTACACACATTCACAGTAGTTTTTCTTGTAGTTTCTTCATCTAGTTTGATCGTAAGTTCGCCGGTAGCGTCCTCGCTCGGCTTCTCCATTCGTAAGTAGTCATCTTCCAGGTCATGAGCGACCTCCTCAGCAGTAAGCGTGCCGACAGCTCTCTTGCTTGGCCCTTCGTTCTCCGTTTCATCATTCTCCAGGCCATAAGTGACCTTATCATTCACAAGTACGCCAGCAGTTCTTTCGCTCGGCTGGCTCTCCTCCGTAGTCGTAGCGTACCCCACAGCCGCGGGGCGTTCCCAGTTCGCAGTAGTCTCCATAGTAGTAAGTTCATCTTCGTAGCGTCCTGTCGACGCGTCATCCTCACGGTGCCACATTTCCACATCATCATAGTTGTTCACAGCAATTTCTTCGTTAAAGTCAAAAGTTACCGAGGCCTCGGCCTCTTTCTCGTTCACGGGTACGTTCCAGTCATCAGCTTCGGTCTCTAGCGAGACTCTGGCAACGTACCCCCCAGTGTCGTTCCACGGGCGAGAGGGAGGAGCGACACTCTCCTCCCCTCCCTCATGCCCTCTTCATTGTTGGGCACTGGTCGGGCCTTGTCCGACAGCTCCAGTCGGAGCGCTCGGGGCTATCGACTGCTGGAATGCCTTCAACGTGGGACACTGGGCCGCGTAGTGATCGGGGCTGTTGCAGGCCCAGCAAGACCTGGACCCTCCAGGACGGCGGTTCTGACTGTAGTTGCCGCCACCGTTCCCATTGCCGCGCTGAGGCGCTTCACACTCGGGTCCGACGTGCCCGCGCGCCTTGCAATGTGGGCAAGTAGCGTTCGCACGACGACAGTTGATCCGGCTGCAGCCCAGAAGGTGACAGCGTCCGCACACCGTGCGTCCATCCTGAGTGTACATATCCGGACCTTGGCGGATGCCACGGACGGACCCCTGCGGTACGTTAGTGGGCGTACCCTGAGGGTAACTCGGCGCTTGCGTCGGAGGTGCAGCGTTCTCGAACGCAGCTGCAGCGTAGTTTGAGCGTCTCGGCGACCGTGGAGACTGTGCTAGCTCACGCTGTTGTTGGAGGATCAGGTTCTGGTTCGCTTGCAGCATCTGCATCATCTGAGAGAGCAGCGTGCCCTCAGCAGCGTTCTTGGAAGTACTCGCGACCACATCCGCGAAATCAGCGTCGTCCTCCACCGGGATATGCATGTTCTTGTACAGGAGAACGGCTACGGCCTGCTGGATAGAGTTAACCATCGCCGTACTCAAAGCCGTCTTCCACTCCCGGTTCCGTAGGCCCGACAGGAAGTACTGGTAGCGCATGCGTGGGTCGAAGCACTGCGCTTCGTCACAGAGTCCTTGGATGAGGTCACCCCACACCTCTGCTGACATCCCTCGGGAACGCTTCGTGTTCTTAAGCCGCTCGATCATCTGGAGGGGCGTCAAGCAGATGAACTGGTTGTGGAAGCGTACACGCAGAGTCTCGAAGTCCTCGATCCTCGAGTACATCCACCACTCCTCACCAGGCTTGCCCTTGAGGCACTCACGGAACGCACTGAGACGCAGTGACTCGTCCAACCCGACGGTGGCGCGCTCGAACGCCTCCCAGAACGCTCGGGCCTTGTCCACAGTGGAGTTCTCGGAGTAGAACGGCTGAATCATGCGTACAGCGTTCTTGACGTGAGAGGGCATGCCGCTGAAGCGGTACGCCGCTGCAGCCGTACCCGTAGCAGGGGTCGGAGCGTTCGTCGCCGGAGGTTGCGCAGGAGCTGGCGGCACAGTGCTCTTGGGGTCGCTGGGTGTAGCTACGTCTTGAAGAGCGTAGCCACCGTACGAGGCAATAGCCGTCCGCATGCGCGGAGTCGGCCACGAAGCCGGAGCTCGAGTCGCACTCCCATAAGCAGGAGTCGTAGTCCACGTAGGCACCGAAGGGAGTTGAGCAGCACCTGCGCCTCCCAAGCCGAAAGTAACGGCACCATTGCCAGCATAAGGGGCGGAGGCATCGGCAGCGGAGGGGGAAGCAATTCTCAGCACGTCGCTGTCGTTCCCTGGCGCCGATCCACGTTCACTTGGGTCCCCTTGGACGGCGGTCGTGCTGGCTGCAGCAGGAGCGGATCGAGGGCGAGCGTCGGACCACGCTCTTTCCGAGGCACGATCGGCATGCCTGCTCGTGATGTCGAGGGCGCGTTGTAAGATTCCGCGGGCCATTGCCAGGCCTTCCGGTGTCGACATGTCTGGGTCCGCCAGGTCGGGGCGCGCTGGGTTCGTAGCGATGGCGCTTGGCCTCTCATGGCGAGCGCGTCTTCCGTCGTCGGCGTGCCCCTCGGTCTGCGCAGCAGCAGGGAATGGCTGAGGGTCGCCTCCTGCCGATTCTGTCGAGTGGAAGCCTTCACTCATCCGGTCATCTTGTTCTCCGTTGTCGCCGCGCGTCATGGTCTCGTCAATCGGGTCAATCACCAACCCGTGTCACCCGTAAGTAAGACACGCTATGTAAGTCTCTTAGCGTTCCTTGGGCGTCCGTTCTCGCAGTAGTTGTCGCGATCACAGAGTAGAGTTCCTCTCGACGGATTCACAAGAGTTCCTTCTTAGCTAGCAGCGTACCCTGCTTCTCCACCACGTGTCGCGTGCCTCCTCCTGCCAGGGGGTCTGGTACGCTGGGGCTCTTCAGGAACGGTGTCGAGGAACGATAGCGAAGGGTTGAAGCGCGTAGGAAGGTTGAAGAGGGATGTAGAGTTAAAATGCAAAAGTTCTTTCTTGTTTGGTTTGCTCTTGACAGGGGAAGTTCACGACTGACTAGCTAACACACTAAGCTACCTTACAGATCTCGTCGGCTCTGCCCGAACGTCCTTGGAGACCACCATCACGTCCTCTGGACCTCGACGTGACAGCCCCTCCTCGAACATAGCACACAGTATCTAGACACGCGCTTGACATCCATCCTCGCGGGAACTCGAGGCTTCCTTTGACCACGGAGGATACCACTCCGGAGGACGCCTCGCGCCATCAAATCGACGGCTCGTTGGCACCGAATGGCACCTAGGCACGGCGCTCGAAGGAATCCCTCGAGGGCCCGGTGGGTACGCTGCACGAGCCCAGCACACGGTCCTCTGGCACGCCCCGGTCACGACAGGGTTCGGGACAGAAGGAACCAGACGCCGCTGCCCCAGCCCCCCGCCGCAGTATCAGACGCCGCTGTCGGCCCGCGGACAGCGTGAAGATTGACCTGGGCACCGTCGGAGCGGAGGACGCCAAGGTGCTGACCATCGCCGACGTGCTGAACGCGCGGGAGCAGGAGCTGGCCACGAACAAGGCGCTGTTCGACTTTGAGGAGTGGGAGAGCATCGCCGGCACGGTGAGAGGAGGATTTATACGGTATATACTGCAGGAGTTCGTGCGCGTAGACTGATGAGAGTGTGTGTGGGTTGGTTGTAGGAGACGGTGCACGACGCGGTGGTGACGATGATGGTGGAGAGCAACATCGGCTCGCTCATTGTGACGGAGGCCAAGGGGGGCATCGTGGACATCGTGACGGAAAGGGACATTCTCAAGAAGATCTCGCCCAGGACCGTGCTGAGCGAGGAGAAGTTCGTGCACGACGTCATGTTCTCGCACGCCATGGTGGCCAGCGTGACCGACTACGCCAAGGCTCACGTGGTGCACGCCTCGTCCTCAATGTACACTACTGTGAAAGTATTGGTGAATTAATTGCTTTGGTTGACTTTTTTGTGACTCGGATCGCTCGTTGCTTCTACATCCGTCTCCCACTCTGGAAACTCGAAGTTATCGTGGATGAAAAGCAAATCCCGGACAAGTGAAGGGTCTAGCTTGGTCCGCTTGCAGGTTACAATGTTGCCTGCAGATGAAAACGCTCGCTCCGACGGCACTGAGGTAGCGACGCATGCAAGCCATTGCCTTGCCAGTGGAGCCAGATAGGGATACGAGCGACCATGTAGCCTCCACCACTCCAGCGGATCCACATCAAACTCTGTATCAGCGACCTCGTCGAGATATCGATAAACTTCAGCGTTGCAGCGCATTTCAAGACGCTTTACTCGGGCATCCGCACCAACTTGAGCGTCACGGCGAGCTCTCTTTCCGAAAACACCTTCAAGGGCAGTCGTACGTTGCTTCTTGGGAATCGATGAGCCCTGAGAAACATTGCTGTCTTTATCTGATTGTGGGGACTGGGACTCATTCAAATTCTCCTGTTTTGCCATTGCAATTGCAGCATCAATGAGACCTGTGGTAGCTTCCTTGCACTGGTCATTGGTGAGGCCCTCCATGTTGGTCAATCTTGGATCCAGATAAGATATCCATAGCAAATCGGTCGGTAGGTCTGCGAAGCGCCTCTCGAAAAGGCCAACGAAAGCAAGACGAACGGTTGTCATGAGGTCTAGCACGGTCTGCTTGTATGGCGCGTCCTCCACCAGCAAAGCTTCTTCGTTAAACAAGTCATCTCTGTTCAGCGTCCTCTCTATCTGTCGAAGACATGGAAATGCCAGTGCAAGTGTCGGGTAGCCCTGCCCTCCTAGCAGCTCGGATGTCGCCGCGATGGGGTCAAGCAGCGCTATGAGACACTTAATTGTGAACCAGTCCTTGGGGTCTGGCTGGAAGAGCTTCGGCACCCGCTGAAACTCCTTCTTTCCTTTAGCCGTCTTGAGATGACGAAAAAACCCTGTCAGTGGCTGCTTTAGCTCGGTCATTCTCGCAAGCATATCTCTTGCGCTATTCCAACGCGTAGGGCAGTCTGTCATCACTTTCAACGGTCGCCTTGCTCGGGCGTGCAATTCGTCTTCGCCTGTTCGGTCTTCAGCAATCAGACGGTTCTGTATCACATTGAGGCAGGAAGTCGCTTTTTGCGATGAGTGAAAGTAAGTTGCCAGACTTCGAAATCGCTGCACGAGATCGCGGACTTCATCTAGTGCGTATAGCTGCTCCATCTCGTGCCACTGACGTAGAAAATTAGCCAGCTCTCGAATGGATCGATCTTGTTCCCACGGCTCCGCTTCGTTATCAGCACTGTTAGCAACATCGTCGTGAGGCACTGCCACGAGCCCAGCAATTGCAGGGGGTGCTGAAAGAACTGGACCGACAGTTTCACCCGTGCCTTGTTGAAATTCCGGCGCACTCTCCAATACAAACCCCGAACTATTTGCCAAATCTGAAACCTTTCGTGTGCGCTTGATGAGGGCGCCTGCAACGACAAGATGCAGAGAATGCGCGATGCACGACATGTGCGGAACGCCCATGAGATTGCCAGCCAACACTGCGTTCGATGCACCGTCACGAACTAGCTTCATACAGAATGATGGATTGAGCCCCCAGCGTTTGAAGAGCTTGGTCAACCCTTCCGCAATAGCCTCGCCACTATGAAGGCCTGGAAATCGCTCATTCTCTTGTTTACGTAAGTTATATATGGGGTATCCTGTCGAAACGTCGGCGAATCGGCTTATGCTTTCCGGAATCGGCGTATTCCCCGCCGTCTGTGACACACGTAGTTACTTAACTTGGCTATAGAGCATTCAGGAATCGAACCCTTCCGAGAAGGCGTAAGTGTCGGCAGCCGACGAAAAGTCACCACTCCGATTGGCTGGAAAAACTGAAGAAGTATATCTCGTGCAAACATGGCTGATGGGAGATCGCAGGATGCAGCGAAAGCGAAGGCAATACGCGTCGCGTGTATCTCTAGCGAGACTAGAAATAAGTATTCTAGCAGCATTAAGAGCATCAAAAAGTGGATAAGAGACGTATATGCGCTGACTCTTGATGGCCACGACAACAAAATAATGCACGAAGATGATGGGGTTAATCTGAACGAGTTCACCCCAGGGATATTTGTGGAGTCAACTTTAAAATTAAAGCGAGTACATGTAAACGTAAGCGCAGAGCGAGCCAGCTAAAACTTAGCACACCTCTGAGACTGATTCGCCATGGTGAAGGCTCCGGCGGAAGGCGCTCGTTTCCATTTAAGCGGCGAAAGTATCACGCCTCCGTAGACGATGGTGTCGACCAGCCCCCACCGACTGTAGTAGCAGCGACAATGCACTCTTCGTCGACAGCAGCGTCAACGCGCTATTCGACGACAGCATCAGCAGCAACACAGCCACCTTTGCTGACAGCAGCAGCGGTAATGCACTCTTCGTCGGCAGCGCGCCGTTCGACGACGGAATCAGCAGCGATACAGCCGCCTTCATCGACGACAGCATCAACAACAGCAGCGACACAGCCACTTCGAAGTCGGCAGCAGCAATAACGCATTTTGTTTACGTCGGCGGCACCGGCGCAGCTACCTCTGAGCAACGCGAATTTCGTATGAAGCTTGCACTCGAAGAGCTAAACGAAGTCAAAATAACTCATAGATACAATAGCACATATCAGTACACATTAAACACCACTGTAACAGCATCCACGCACGATCACCCTGCACTTATTCGCAGCATAAAGCCCACGGCAAACATGAGCGAGAAGTGTGTCAGCTAAGCTGACTCAGCTCCACTTCGGTGCCAGGCTGAAGCTATTTTTAACCAATAGAAGTGCTTCCTTGAATCGTCGGTCTGAGGGACTTACGTTTTCTCAAGTCAATACAATCTCGAGCGTCCAATTACAGGGTCGAAACTTTAGGTCGAGATAATGGAGTGTCAGCGACACGTATCCCTCCGTAGTCATACTCGTCCAAATATCTGTTGTTACCGCGTAATAGTGGCAGCCTTCCTTGATCATGCCTTTCAGCTCAGCACGGAGCTCGACTGCTAACTGCACGATGTCCACACGAACTTGGGTTCGCCCCGGAACTTTCAACGAGATCCCACCCAGTGTTTCAGTGATGTATCGGACGTAAAATGCGAGTCCTTCGTCTTCAACTATCACCAGCGGCCGCATATGTTTTGCGATCCATAGCGCAAGATACTGATTAGCTCGCCGTTGTTGTTCGGGTGTCACTGCCACAACCCGCTTTTTTTTCGATGGTGTCGAGTGCGGGGCACCGCTGGCAATGGTAACCTTGCCGTTTTTGGCGGATTTTTTCTTCTTCTCACAGTCTCGAAAGTATGCGGGGTGATGAACCTGAAGATGCATTTTAACGCGGCTCCTCCCCTTTTCAAAGTGGACTTCAGCGTTGCACTTCGTACAGTAGGCGGTGCGAGCATGTTTATTACCCGGCTTCTGTAGATGCTCGAACTCGGGGCGTGGCGCCAGCTTGATGAACTTGTACCAGTAGGGGTTGTGGGCGCCCGAAATGTCGTAGAGCTTTGATGGCACCGGGCAGGTTTGAAGCTCGGGTTCAGCAGTCTCCTCCTCCTCGCTCTCGATAACCGTCTCCTCAGGTGCTGTCGTTAACGAAGTCTCACCGCGATGCCCCTCAGATGACGTTTCTTGGTTCCTAGCCGAAGAATGCTTCGGCAGCGGTGATAGCACAAATCGAAGCTGAACTGGGGGTCGTTTGGTTCCCTTAGCTTTCTTCCTCTTCCTATTATTCTTGGCCGGAAAAAGACAGCGGGTTATGTCGCCTGGCGACGCGGGCACCTCGGAGGTGACCATGGTGTCCGAGGGCTTTTGTCTGAGTATGCGCTTGGGGCCTTGTTGCGCTATGGCCCGTGACCGCCTCATCGACCTCTAGGCCTTCCGCACTGGTCCACTTTGTTTTGTTGAAATTACTACCTTATACTTCAGGTAGTATTGAACAGGTCGAAATCTTTTTGGAACAGAGTAGTAGGAAAATCCATCAAGCTTGGAGGGAACAATATACTGCTTTTAGTATCGAGAAAGATTTCGACGAGTTGGGCGGAGTTGCGCCATACTCAAACTCCAACTGCAACGTTCGAGTTGGAGCGAGTTGGAGGGACCCCAAGGTCCAAACGTTGACACCACTACTGCGCATATGCTCTATGCTCCACATGAATGCTGGTGGACAAGATGTGTTCTCACCAGTACCAACCAGTACATGTACGAGAACGTGTTAAAACCACTACACATTGCAGAATAGCACACAATCTCTGTGTTCATGTCATACATGTCTGAAAAACACATTAAGATGCTGTAGCGTTGTCGTGCGCAGCAGCGTATCACAATCAGTTTCCTGGCATGCACAGAAAAGTGCGTGGCGTGCACACAAACCAATTGCGTCCAATCTGCTTGCCTTAATCAGTCTATATCTACCAATGATATCCTGGGGTTTCGGCATAATTATGCCAGGTAGCACCCGCTTTTCTTGCCAACTCCCCCGGCATAATTATGCCGATTGGATGCTAATGCTTATATAGTAGCGCACTTATGCCGGTGGCAGAATTGCCTATCATCAGTCGCAAAAGATAACTGCTGTGTGAGGCAAATATGCATTGGGGCAGAGCTATAGACTCCAAACCACGAGCGAGCAACTCGAGGTAACACAGATAGGTTGCCATAACGCGCTGGTACATGCACATAACGTGCATGTACCAGCGCGTTAACTACAGTAGTTTAATATTGATAGGTTGCTATAACGTATATACAATGCATACATGTACTAGCAGAAGCGCACTAAGTATTTTTAGCGTGTAAACCACGCCATTACATATATATCTGCATTATCTAAGCGTAACCTTCGAAAACCACGAGCATGGTGCTATTGATAATGCATCGACCTAATTGGTCTTCTGTTCTTGCAACGTATGAGCAAGGCATGACTTATATAATTGTAGTAACTGGTAAAGTACACGTTTGCCTGAACTTACCTTCCGGGAACTCCTTGGACAGGTTCTCTTCCACCACTGAAATCCTTGGACAGCACGAACATGCACTGCAGGTGCGGTAACACAGAGGTTCCGAGCTCGCAGCAGTTGTCGCTCGAGAAGTGGCCGTCCACGAGGCACAGCGAAGTCGATGCGCTTGTGAGATCATGGCCATGACGGCTGACAGGATCTCGGTCCACTGGTCGGGCCAGTCGCGCTCGAAAATGGCCGTGAGGATGGCACAGCGCCAGCACGAGCGCCGGCTTGACCTGCATCTTCTCCTGCTCGGGGACCACGTAGGGCGTGGTGGTGGGATTCTATCGCGTCTTCCTCCTCGATGGCTACACAGTAGGACGTTACGGGCTTCTTGAGCTTTGAAACTCTAACTTTCAAAACGCACGTGAAATAAATCTATCCGTGTTGAATGCACTCTAACTTTCAAAACGCAGAATAAATCTATCCATGTTGAATGCACTCTAAAGGTTGGTGAAGACAACATGGACAAGAAGAGTGGACTGACAACATAAGTGCTGCTATCGCTGCCGCCCGCATACCGGTACGCTACGGATTTCACGATCCGCCTCAGCTAGTTTCGAGCGGTAGTGCAGCAACGTTCTCATGAGTATCACCCACCGTAACCGGACAGAATGTATTATAATACCATAGCGCTGGAATTAATCCTATTCAACTGAGCGCTAACAGGACGGTCGTTTTTATTCTGTGGGAAATTGTATGGATGAATATCGTGACGGTGCCGACATATATCATTATGACTTGGTCACTGTATGGGTGCTGGACCAGTATGTGCATCTACACAAGTCAATTTTCCTGCTATCCCTTCACCACCCTACTATTATCTACCGCGAAGCCCAGCGTCGGAATAGTCTCTGTAGGCGAGGTCGAAGCGCAGCGCGCCTGGGGTGTGGTGGCCAATAATGCCACTGGCATAATTCTGCCACCAGCACAATTGTGTTTTCTCTTGCTCTCGTCCAAAACCAAAGGCGCCTGTCCTTGTTGAGTGTGCTGCATCTGGTTTTATTTGTGTTATTCAGGGATGCAACGACATTTTTAATATTTTCTCTACATGTACTAGCCAGCGCGACCAGCCCCTAAGGGGCTGGTCGCGCTGGCTGGTAGGTGAACTACTCGGTTTGGACTCAGCCGACTTTTTGTCCATTTTGGACAAAACCAAGGCATTTAGCCGAGAACCCGGGAACCACATCGGCGATCGAGTTCCCGGGTTCTTGGCTAAAATGCCTTGGTTTTGTCCAAAATGGACAAAAGGCAGACAGAGTCAAACCGAGTAAATTACCTACCCCTTGACGAGAACCAGCACCAGCCAGCGCGACCAGCCCCTAAGGGGCTAGTACTGTACAGGTTTCATTGTGCAATCGACTCATTAGAGCTCAATCGGACTCGGAACGAAACATTAGCTGCCCCAGGCCACCATGCGTCTCACCCAGTTCCTCCTACTGGTGCTTGTAACCTTCTCGGTTTGCTGCAGCACCCTTACGTCCGCTGAAGACCCCGCCCAGATGAAGAATTCGGCCACGGCCATGCAGCAAGCCAGCACTCGTCACCTTAAGGGCAGCAAGACTACAACCGATATGACCCCTGCGGACGAAGAGCGATTCACTCCCAACTTTAGGCAGTACGTGGGCGTTTTCAAGCTTCCCAGTTTCTCAAAACTCCCTCTTTTCAAGCAGCTCGCTGTGCTGAAGCAAAAATTCGGCAAGGGGGTTGATGTCGCGGCGAAGGCGTGGTTTAAGTACCTTCGTAACAGAAACCCGAAGGCCAATATGTAGGGTGTGAGACGAAATACAGCACAACTTACACTGAAGTACTGATATTGAAGGAGTATGTTTCACCCTTGGCTGAGGCAATAGCGTAAAAAATCTGTTTTATGGAAGTACCATGGTATGTATTTAATATAACCTCCTATCTATATAGCTCAAGCTTCAAAAGGACACACTGAATTTGCTCGTGGAGCATACTGGAGGGTATCCCGTAGCACCAAATCAATTACTACAGTAGTAATTCTTAAACACCCAAACCATTTGAATGCCGTCATTCAACCCGCAGTGCTTTCGAGCATAAGGCACTCAAGTGTTCAAAGTTCTAGTGGCGCCATGTCACAACAATTGAGACCAACACTCCATGTTCGCGCCATTTACAATCATTTTTATTTTTCATCAAGAAGTATTAGAAGTGAAAGCTTGCTTGCATTCTGAGATACAGCACAGATGCCCTCTGTCACCACCTTCCGTGGCAACCGACGCCGCTTTTGCCTCCTTTGTGCGGGTCATCGACCTCGCCCAGCAGCGGTTCGCCTCTTCCTGGCTTCACGAACTTGACCTGTAGCGTAGTGAGCACCTTGGCAGTGGGATGGCGGCGCTTGCCCAGACACACGTCGTAGCTGCCGGTGTCGGAGTCGTCTCTGAGTGCTGTGGGGATGCTGTACTCGTCCACGAGCCACTTGGTGCAGTCGTCCGCCGCCTCGTCGTCGATAGCACGCGCTTGGGATATGATGGACTTGTACGTAGCGCGAGATTGTTTGGGCTCACCGTCGTGGACAGTCGGCGCGAACTGCGAGCTCGTGGAGCTCCTCCTGTGGTTGAATATCGACTCGCTGCGGGCGGGCGAGGATGACGTCGATACGTACGACGTGCGCCGACTGCTGACTATGAGCCAGCAGGTGGTGCTCAAGCTGCAGTTCGCACGTGTGAACAGCACGCGGCCCGAATCCACCTCGCGCACCGCGTAGCCGCTGATGTCCATGGTGTGCGTCCAGAAGTTGTCGGTCAGCTCGAGCGTCGTCACGCACCGCCAGTAGAAGCGCGGTCTCATCAGGGACGAGAACTTCCACTGCGCGGACAGCGGCGTCGCCATCAACTTCTGCATCGACAGCCGCAGGCAGATGCGCGTGCTCACCACGAACGGAAGCTTCCACTGCTCGGACAGCGGCGTCGCTGAGAGCTTCTCCATCGACCGCGCCGCCCCCATGTTGAAGTCTGTCGTACCTTACAGGAAACCGAATGGAAAGAGAAAATATTTGTCATTTTAGAGCCGCTTTTGGCCATTAGGCTGCTTGAAGGGGGGTCGGGGGCCTCTTCAGATTATAAATCTGAAGGGTGGTCTGCCAGGGCGTGCGTGTGTTTTATGTCCACCTGAATGTTCAAATAATCGATTTGGTGCTGCGGGATACCCTCCACTACATCTACAGATACCGCCCACTAAGTTGTACACACAGTCAGTCTATACACCCTCAAAAGCGGTAATGAAACCATATCGCTTTTAGGAGGGAAATCCAGTTTTCCCGCCTGGAGGGATCTTTCACAATTCAAACAGAGCCCTGCAACTTGCGGGCTGTGGGGGGGGGGGTCTTGCAGTGCAAGACCCCCCCCCCCCCACAGCCCGCCATGACCTGCACAACGAAGCAAACGAAGGGCAAGTAGCTCACGATCGCGCAAAAATATGCAAGTTATCGAGGAGCATGGATGCTCGCAGCCGTCGCCATCGCTCGCCGATCTGGCACGCAGGTCAGGCCAATCGCAGCCGCCGTCTCGAGCTACCATCGCGAATATTCTGCGCAGCGCCTCTACTGTCAAGTCAAAGCTGGAGGCAGCCTGCACGCCCAAAGGCTTCTCCCTCACGCTGCACTGCCCAGAGCTCGAGGAACGGCTTGCGTCGTACGTGGAGGCGTGCCTCTCGCGGCGGCTAATTACCTTCAAGGCGAGGCAGATTCTGGCGTCTATCACGCCCCCCCCCCCTCCTCTCAAGCTGTCGGATGGGTGGCTGACGCGCTTTATGAAGCTGGGAGGGACATCTTGCTGCTGGTCGACGGTGCTCCATCGCATGAGCTCGACGGCATTGGGACCGGAGCGCTGACAAACATTAAGTGAGCTGTTGATTTGAATGTGTTACGTAAACTTCAGTGTCAACCATCTGTAATACCGTATATTCTGAACACATATAATATACTGTAGGAACTAAAAGGGTACCACTGTACAACTTAGTGGGCGGTATCTGTACTACACTACTACTGTAGTACGTAGTATTTCGTGTCACTTTCGTAGGACGCAGTGCTACTTGCACATGTATTCCTTCGAAGTACAGAAGTAGTCATCTCGATATGATGATCTCATAGTCGAAGTGCTCAGCGCAAAACAATTAGCGGTGTTAAAACACATCTGCATTTACTGCGACATTACTGAATTGCAAAACCTGACCGATGCTGCAAATGCCCTAACTGAATTCCAGAGGAGACTGCGGAGACACTGGCAACCACCACCAGTTCTCCAGCGGCCACAAGTCCTCCATCAACTACAACGACTCTACCTGACTCGACGGCTGGACCTGATACCAACTCCACCTCGGAGCCGACGCCTGCACCTACGCAAGGTGACTCTGGGGCTTACTGCTAAACGCACTTGCCTACTCTGCCCCCCTATGGTTGAAGCTATTAGTTTCTCCACCCTTTGATTCACTCAGCAGCAAACAATCGAGAGAGACCCATGCGAGTATCACAATTCAATGAGATTTACAAAACAAATGATGGACTTGAACAGTGTCCACGACAATCATACGAGCTTCTTGATCGTTCGTAGTGCATACACCACCTCCGACGCAGCAGGGCGCATTCGAGGATTCTTGGCGAGGCAGGAGTCGGCAAGCGACCTCAAATCCGGCGGACAGTCTTCACCAAACCGAAGGCGGATGGAGCCCGCTGCGATCATTTGAAGAACCACTGCATCAGCCAACTGGGTGCCGCTCAAACTTCGGGCGTCATTGTAGGGCGGTGCATGGGTATCCAACTCGGATAGCAGCACGCCAAAGCTGAAGATGTCGACTGCAGGGTCACGGTCGTCTGACCCCATCAAGACTTCGGGTGCTTGCCACGGGCCCATACCAGCTTGCTGGTCCTTGTCGATGGCCCTCAGATGGGATACACCAACCTTACTCACCTTGGCCTTCATCTCACTAGTAAGCAGCACGTTGCTCGCCCTCAGATCTCGGTGCAAGACAGGCGGCGCAAACGAATGGAGGTAGACTAGAGCTTCCGCCACCTCCAAGGCTATCTGCAGTTTTTGTTGGGTCCACTCACGCAGCGTTCCGGGTCTGGTCAGATAGTCAGTCACATTTCCGTTGTCCACGTACTCGTACAGAGCTTGGATGTCAGTCTTGAGAGTCCATGCGATTCCAACGAGCTTTACCACGCTTGGGTGGTCAAATGGCGCGGCGAGCTTAATCTCTTCGATGAAGGCCTTGGTGATTCGTCGACGCGCTAAGTCCTTTCGGAGACGCTTCGAGGCCAACAATCGCGATTTGCGGTATCTAACCAGCCATACTACGCAATGATCACCTGCGCCAATCTTCTTGACGTTTTTGATATCCCCCGGCTTCAACATGAGTGGCACGAGTTGCGGGTCATCCAGTTCCGCCGTGATAAACTTTACAGCTCGGCGACGCCGACGGCATACGCAAACCGCGATTATTAGCAGGATCAGGATCAAAAGTGCGCCACCTGCGGCGATTGCGATAATAACCCCAGTAGACATCCCTCCAGTGCTCGAGTCGGTCGTCGTAGCCACGGTTGCTGCTGATGTCAGACAGACCTGAATCTTACCACGAAGCTGCTGCGTATTGTTTGTCTGACAAGCTACTTCAGTGTCGAACTCGGCTTCAGTGATGTCCAATGTATCCAAGTTTTGCAAAAACTGAAATTGGCCATCAGTGAATATTGGTGACAAGAGGTGTGTGCCACTGCCGGATAGGTACCTGTCGCCACACACAAGCTGTGATTAGCGTTTTTCAAAAAGTATGAACGGGATCACGAAGGTACGTACAGGTTCTTAAGCTTAGTGCATTTGTACACAGATGCTGGGATCTCTGTCAAATTGTTGCCACCCAAATACCTGAAGAACAAAGTCGTAAGTGTCGACCAGGGCTCGGAATCAGTAAATAAAATAAAAAAGTTAGCCAGTAAATTGACTGAAATAATTTATTTGTGCGACCCCAATAATCAGTAATCCTTGTATTCTAGAACATTTAAGCTAATACTTTCGTCTATAAGCACCGAGAGGCGAGAGATTCACGTTCGCGCGATTTTAGCTCACAACACGTAACCTAGAATTCACTTGACAGTCTACCATGCACCCGATACCGAAGCTACCGACCCATGCCCTCAAGTCGAGGCTGCCAGTGTTTAGTCAACACTAACCGTTTGACACCTGCGACTTTGGCAGCACTAGAAACGCTGGTGATGCTGAAATATTCTGGTATCGGTATTCTCTTTCTTTGGAATGCTGAGCTGGTGGCGATGGCGATCAAGGGGCAACGTAGCGAGCGTTTAATGTGTGATCGTATATGATACCGTATCTGTATACAGTATGCTATAGAGGTTTACTGAGGGTAATCAGTATTTTATTGGCCAATAATTTATTGACTCGAGTAGACCCCCTCAGTAAAATAAAATAGATATTTTTCCAAGCTCTGGTGTCGACAGGGTCGTAGACAGCAAGGAAGGCTAGAACCACGTACAGTGTTTCTAGGTTTGGATACGTAACCTCAAAAGTTACGATGTTGTTGTCTCTTAACCCTTTCGCGGTAGAAGGGCACATTTTTCGCCCTTTAAGGGTGTTTTCAAAACACGGTGTAAAAGCACCGCCTACAAGGGCGCATCCTGTGCCCTTTTACACAAGTTCAACCGTGGATGCACCATCTTTTATGACAAATCATAAACAGTACAATCAGTAATCATCAAACAATACAAATATTAAGTAGTATGCATATGATCGTGGTGCATCAGCAAATCACTGCAGGTACTTTGTTACAAGAGTCATGCAAAGCGAGTACCGTGATTATCCTTATGGGCGCATTCTGTGCCCTTTTAGAAGCAAATTACTTAGGCTTGTATAGTATAATTAAGACAAGAGGCTCGCGAAAGGGTTAAATTCCTACACAACCCCGAATTGGTGCAAACGATCTGTCAGTGCAAATAACTCGGACGCATGATGAAAAGCTACGTACAATTCTGTAATCGTGTCGGAAGAGTCCAATGCCGTCACCTCTTTGATCTTGTTCGATCCTAAGTTCCTGTCGACAGCTCAAGATCGGTTAGACAGTGCTATATCAAAAGATTATTCATCACTAAGCCGCAAACATACAAGCTCTCGAGATTTGCGTGGTTCATAAGAGACTCAGGCATGACCGTAAGATTGTTTGACGCAAGATTTCTGGTCAAACAGAACAAAATCGAACGTACATGTAAGTCCCTGCAACGGAATCTACAGTAGGCAACTCAAGGACGTACAGATTCTTCAGAGTAGGTATCACGTCAGACTCGTTGAGACTCGAGATGAAGTTTCCCTCCAGTGATCTGAGTACACCGCCAAGAAAAAAGTTAGATCAGGATGACAGTCACAAAACGACGAGGCGCAGAGGTACCCACAGCTCTTCAAGTTTCGCCAGTCCGGCGAGTTGAGTTGGGAACGTGTAGATCAGCGTATTTTTCAAATCCAGCTGTGTGGTGTTTACAGGCAACTTTGACGGCAGGTCGAGCATCACGTCTTTCAGGTTGAGATTGATCAGCGACACCCTCGTGATCTGGGACTGCTCGGCAATGAAGTCCGAGTTGAATGTGAGGTAGCCCACTCGACCTTTGTAGTAACCTCTGTAGCTGTTACCCCCAGCAAGGACTCTGCAGTACCAAACCACTCGTTAGGTTCGAGGCAGTTCAACAGTCGAGGACAGGAGATACTTACACTTGATCGATGTCCGAGTTGATCTCGAGTTTAGAGACATCGTACAGGTAGCAGTTGTCAATGTGAGGGTATCTATCCGTGTCGTCCGGAAGCTCTGCAACCTTCGATACGTAAGACGCATCGGCTACTCGCGCCGCTGCGTCCTCATCGCTCTGGTAGCCTGAGTCTCGGATGAGGAGGACAAAAGCTGAATCCGTGTAGTTGAGGCACGTGTAGTCCCCGTCGGTAGCTACGTCACAGAGCACTCCACCGCTACATTGGCCGCTGCAAGACGATAGAAGGGTCCCTCCACCCCACAGACCCGACGAGTTCATGCATATGGGCGGTGTCATTGCCACCACCTGCACCGTCCAGAGGGAGCCGAGCGCCATCAACCACCTCCACGTCATTTTCCACACGAAGACTTTCACGTAGCAGCGTCTTTAGGACAATGACCCCTCACAGCCATCGTATAGATGAGAAATAGATATACGTGGATCCAGGCATGGGTTAGGAAATCTGTGCGCCATCGAATGACCGCCAGACCTCTACGTGCGTGTGGGCAGCTTGTCATCTTCACCAAGAGTGCCTCAATGAGTCCAGAAGTCTGGATTTTTAACTAGGTGTCGACTAACGCCATGTAGCCAACCTCCTGGGTGCTGATGGACGGACAGTTTTCAGTTAAGATCTTACGCCACGCGCGACATGGGGCACTGGTGATGCCATGCTGGACTCGTTGAGTGGTTGGCACCTCCTCTTCTCGGCACTGACGGCACCTGTTCATAGATACAGGATGTGGTGCGAAATGAGGTGGCGATTGCGGCGAAGCAAGACACGGTCATCCTCCACAGCTCAAACGGGGCATGGTTGTATGTACTTACTTGGAAAATCGGCATGCGGTGCCTGACTCCGTCTTTATCTCTGTATGCGACATCTGCTTCCTCTACAAACCGTTTAGGAGGCGATTTGCGGCCGCCTCCACGTTGTTGTCCGTGGACTGCAGCGCTTGCAGCGCGCGCTCTCTATCAAATCCGAGGGCCTATGATAGCAAACAAAACCAAGTGAGTCGGCCAATGTGCATTTTGCGCTGGAATCAACGCATAGTAAATTCTTACCATAAGCTGTTGGATGGCGTCTTCAGACGGCGGTGCAGCCGCGAGATGAGGTGGCAGCATACCTCCAGCCGCGGCGGCTGCAGCAGGAACGCCAGGCATCATACCCCCAGCACCCGGCAGTAATTGGTCTCGGAAGCCTTGTCCTTCCACAGCCGGCGCTGCAGGGCGACCTCTATTCAGCCTTGCGTTCAATCGACGCTGAGCTTCGAGCGCACGCCGCTGCCGCTGAAGCGCCAACGAGCTGGCAGGCACCACGTCGAACAGCGGGTGGAACAGACCGAAAAGCGAGCAAACGAATGACGGCAGTTGCAGTCGTCCAAGCGGCGTCGAGCTGAATAGGAGTCCAAGGAAGGACCCACTCAGGAATGGAACCAGGGCGCGGTAGTCACGTGCAAGCATCTAACAGCAGTGAAAAAAACAAAAACAAGCAACCCGTTAGTTCACCCACGCAAGTCTTCCAACACCTCAACAGAAGCGCCAGCATCTCCGTCGTACCACCAGCATGAGCAGATACGTGCTCGACTTGTCCGAGAAGTGCAGCCCACACACACTCAACGACCGCGGCTGCATCTTGGGAATAAATCCTAAAACAGTACAAATAAAAAATCAAATAAAATAAAAAAGTTAGCATGCCTCCTTCAGCTTCTGGACTTCAACCACAGCCACAGCCGTACTGTTGAAGTAGACAGCAAAGGCTCCGATGACGGGGTAGGCCCCTCCCGGGATCACCGAGGCCAGCCAGGGGGCGGACGTGAGCGCCGCGAGCTGCAAGGCCCCGGAGATCAGCAGCACGAACACCAAGACGCTGCCGAACTTGCGCGAGCCCATCTGCCTCTCCAGCACCCGGAACTGGAACACGACGTAGAGCCCCAGCGACACGGCCAGCCCACTGCACAAAATAAATAATAAATAAATCGTTAAAAAAACTTTAGCAATACTTACTTAAGGAATAAGAAAGTTAAGTAGAATGACGCAACTGGTGGAAAGTGAGCTGACTCGACAGCAGGCGCCAATACTGAGCGCGAGTGAAGATGGCGTCCCGGTCCAGCGCCAGCAGGCGGCCGCGGTCCAGCAACAAACTGGCGGAGCTGGCGGCCCCCACTGCGAGCGAGAAGGCGTAAGTCACGGGCGCGCCATCTGCAGGGAAAGAGCGAGCGTCAGAGGCTGGAAGACAAGCAGGAGGAGCAGGAGGACGAGCATACAGAAGCCGCGCAGGTCGCCGTGCATCTTGACAATAACCGGATAGTCGGCCACGTAATTGCGTGTGGAAGTAGCGCTGTGAAGTAGCGGCTAATAGAAGTAGCGATATTAAGTGATGATAGAGACTACTATGGTGTTTCGATTAAGTACGCGACAATCACTCTTGCCAACTTCAACTTGGGCACGACGATCTGCAGTCAGTTTCGAAACGACTGCGAAGGTCAAGGGACGCGACTAAAGGCGACTCGCGGGCCTTTATTTGATCATCGCCCTCGATTGCAGAGGGCGCAACGCAACGATGCTTGCTCGCAGGACACCTCCGACGATCTCCACTCGGCCGCCGAGCTCCAAGACGCTCGGGAAGGCGCTCGACAGCCCCAGCAGCAACAACAACAGTAACAACCAGCAGCAGAGCAACAACGCCAGCCATGCAGGACGCCCCGCTCCCCTCGGACAGATCGACGCCACGCATCTGCAACTCGGCACCAAAGTGTGGGTGGCCGACGCCAAAGTGCTCTGGCGGATCGGAGAGGTGCAGGCCATCGCTGACGACCGCAAGACGGCGCAGGTGTACCTTCCTGACGCTGTAGACGACCAGGTGCAGACCCTGCGCATGGACCAGCTCTTCACCTTCGACGCGTCGCACATTGTGGATCACGCCGACGTGGCGCTCATGAACAACATGCACGAGGCGCCGCTGCTCAACGTGCTGCGCCAGCGCTTCGAGCGGGACGAGATTTACACCTTCACGGCGGACATTCTGCTGTCCATCAATCCGTACAAGTCCATCCCGCTGCTCTACGACGTCGTGGGCTTTATGAAGAGTCGAGAGGAAGCTGCCACCGCCACGGGGGACGGATCGACCAGCGATAGCAGCGCACCGCCACATTTGTTCTCGATCGCTGAGAAGGCCTACGCAGGCATGAAAGGCGTCGTCCCCGGCTCCGGAACCCCCCAGTCGATTGTCATCAGTGGGGAGAGTGGAGCCGGCAAGACCGAAGCCTCGAAATACATCATGAAGTATCTCGCCACAGCAAGCAAGCACGTCGCCAGCTCCAGCTCAGCAGCGGCCGTTGCTGGAGGTGTACACGAACAGATCGAGGAGTGCGTGGTGCTCTCCAACTTGATTCTGGAGTCGTTTGGTAACGCGAAAACATCGCGCAACGACAACTCGAGTCGCTTTGGCAAGTACATCCAGATCCACTACAGCAGCGAAGGGCGCATGGCAGGCGTTTCCATTCGACACTTCTTGCTGGAGAAGACGAGGCTCGTGCGACCGGAAGTCAACGAGCGCAACTACCACATTTTCTACCAGTTGCTGGCGGGCCTTGACACTCTGACAACTGCGTCGTCGGACCCTGCGGACTCGGACCGACCATTGTTGCTGCGGCATGACGTGTGGAACTATACGTATCTCACCCGTGGAGACTGTGTCGAGGTGGACGGAGTGGACGATGCCACGGAGTTTGAGCAGCTTCGACGGTGTCTCGAGCAGCTCGGAATGGACAACGCGAGCTTCCAACGCCCCATGTTTGAAGTGCTTGCAGCCATCTTGCACCTCGGTAATGTGCAGTTCGAGAGCCCTACCACGAAGGATGACACAAACGGAGATGGTATCCGCGAGAACGAGTCAACGCGCGTCGTGTTCCCAGAGAGCGACGCTGGAGTTAACTTGGAGCATGTTGCCATGCTATTGGGTGTTGATGCCGCCGAGTTCGCCAACAAAATGGTGACACAGACCACCGTAACTGGTCGTGGAAGTATTCTCGAGATCAAGCTCACACCGGAACAGGCCAAGAATGCCATGGATGCCTTCTGCAAATACTTGTACGGCGAGCTCTTCCATCATGTTATCACACGTATCAATGCCTGCGCCAAGCAGCAGACGTCACTGACCCCACCAACGAACAAAAAGACACCCAAGTCTCGTGCTCACGGTGGTGCAACAACGCCAACGGTGGCGCCATTTATCGGAATTCTTGACATTTTTGGTTTCGAAGTGATGAAGCGCAACAGCCTGGAGCAGTTGTGCATCAACTTCACAAACGAAACACTGCAGCAGCAGTTCAACAAGCACGTGTTCGTGCATGAGCAGGAGAGATACGCCCGTGAAGGCATTGCGGTGTCTCCCGTGGAATTCCAGGACAACCAGCGCTGTCTAGACCTCATACAAAAGCCACCTCTCGGACTTTTGCCTTTGCTCGAGGAGCAAATGCTGCTCAAGCGCAAGACCACAGACAAACAGCTCCTCACGATTTACCACGGAAACCACCTTGAAAAGCACCCGAGCTACGCGAAGCCGCGCTTCGAGTGTGACGAGTTCATCATCCGCCACTACGCTGGCGATGTCATCTACGACATCCACGACTTCATCGCCAAAAACACCGACAATCTGCACGACGATTTGCTCGACCTGCTGCGCCGCAGCTCCCAGCCGCTACTGCAAGCCATGTTCAGCGCTCCAGTTGCATCCGCAGTTGGTGCTGCTGCAACAAAACGTGGTGGTCCGACCACACCGACAGGAGCAATGCACAAGCGTACACAGAGTGCATCTCTTACTGGTACGACAACCGTGTCAAGTCGCTTCCGCACGCAGTTAGCCGAGTTAATGGAAGTACTCTGGAACACGACGCCCAGCTACATCAAGTGCATCAAGCCGAACAACCTCAAGTTCCCGGGCGGATTCAGCTGTGAGCTTGTGCGCGATCAACTCATTTACAGCGGCGTGCTGGAGGTCGTTCGAATCCGACAGGAAGGGTTCCCTATCCGCAAGCAATACAGCGTCTTCTATGAGCTTTTCTGGCCGCTGGTGATCGACAAGTATGGCGTTGCTGCTACGCGAAGCGATCCCATTAAAACTCGAGAGGCATGCGAGTCCATTGCTCACGAGTGGCTAAAGGATAAGGAGCTCGAATCAGAAGCAGAGCCCACAAAGGAAGACGATGAATCACCCGAGAGCGAGAAGGACGAGACTGAGCCCAAACCTCCACGCGCGCCTACTCGACAAATCTTTGCCATGGGCAAGAACGAAATATTCCTTCGTTACGGCCAGGTGGAGAAGCTTGAGGGCTCGTTGGCCACAATTCGACAAGAAAGTATCGTGATTCTGCAGTCCAAACTCGTTCGTGCTCGACTCGCGTTCAAGAAGTTCCACAAACTGCGTCGAGCAACGTTGAAATGGCAGGCACTTTGGCGCATGCGACTGCAGCGTGCGAAGTATCTGAAACAACGGCGTGCCGCTGTTAAAATCCAAGCGCTGATTCGATGCTTCCAGCTCACCACTCTGTTCCAGAGGAAGAAATGTGCTGCTTGCGTCTTGACGCGAGTGTCACGCCGATACGTCACCCGTTGCAGCTTATTGCGATTTCTCAAGGCTACTCGGGCGGCAACTGAGATCCAGCGTCACGTGCGAGGTTTCATGTTGCGCACTGCTGCGGAGCGTGAACGGAAGTTGCGTCTTCGATCGACGCTAAAGCTGCAGTCGTGGCAACGAATGCATGTTCATCGCCGGGCTTTCTTGATCCAGCAACGTGCAGCAATCCGTGTCCAAACGAAATACCGAGCTCGCACCCAGCGCCGTCGATTTCTGCTCGAGAAGAAGGCGGAAATCGAGCTGGCAGCCTTTGTACGCCAGTTCTTGCAGCGAAGACGCTTCAAAAAGCTCAAAGCTTGCATCGTAAAGACTCAGGCTTTGGTGCGGAAGTGGCAAGCTCGCAGACGCTTTGTCACGCTACGACGCAGGGTTGTTTGCATCCAGAGTCTTCGTCGTCAACGTGCAGCTCGACAAGTATTTATTGCTCGAAAAGCTGCAGTGGTTCGCCTTCAGCACGCTATGGTCGGATGGATTGCTAGATGTCACTATCTCGCGCTGAAGCGGAGCACCCGAACGCTGCAGTACTGCGTCACTAGTTGGCTGCTGTGTCGGCAATTCAGACGCGCTCGCAAAGCCTCAAGGCGCATTCAAAAGACATGGCGTTCGCACCATCGACGAGTGCAGTGGCAAACTGAGGTGGCCAGCGTGTTTGTTAGTCGTAGCGCGAATGGGGCGAGCACCGCCGCACCAGGAAGTGGAGGTTTGGCCTCGACATCGTGGACCCAGCACACTCGCATGGAGGACTCCGACCGCAGAATGACTAAGCTGCGCAGTCAACCGGATGTCTTCTTTGTGTTGCAGCCGCGAGCCTTCGGATATAACTCGCTGTTCCACGAGGCTGCTGCATGTGGGGACTTCCACGTCGTCAAATACATGCTCAACGAACGCTCCAGCGAAGAGCTGCTTTCGCTCAAGAATGGACGGGGTTTCACAGCCTTCCACGAAGCTTGCGCTAATGGCCAGCACGCAATGGTAAAATATCTTGTACTGCAAACGACAGCAATGACAGCCACTCGAGCTCGTGACAGTATTCCATCGACCCCAAAATCGCCCGAGCAGTTCACGAAGGCGAGCTCAACCGAAGGACCCGAAGCGTTAGAGGCCAGTGAGGTTGGCAACCAACAAGAAGTTGAGCCTGCAAGCACAATACCTGAGCGAACGATTGTCTACAGTGGATTTCTCCGGAAACGACGGGAGACTTCACGGTGGATGCGGCGATTCGTGGTGCTCAGCGTGACTACGGCCAAACAGGATCATCCGCAGCTTGAGTACTATCCGAACGACCGCAAATTGACGTTGGCTGGACCCAGTTCACTGCAGATTGACTTGACGTCAGCTTTGCTCAAGACAAGTGTGGACTTGCCTTTTGCGTTTGAACTGCACTCCCCGCAACTTCTGGGTGGTCGCAACAAGGAAGGCCGGCTCTACTTCGCAGCGTCAGGGGCGCTTGAAATTCAGTGCTGGCTGGCGCACTTGCGTAACATCATCCCGAGCAGTATTGAGTCCCGAGTGTTTGCCATGCATCGGTCCGCACAAAACAGCAAACTCGAGTTTGTCGACTTTAAGGCTCGTCAGGAGGCCTGCAACTTGCGAAGCGAGTCGTCGCGACAGGAAGCACCACTGCACTTAGTCTCCAGCTGCAGTAGTCTTGTGATTTTGGCGGCGATTGATGATGATGGTGACAACAACAAGAGCAGCACCACCAGCGAGATTCAGCTCGACGTGACCACAGCAACAGCTAGTTCCAGTTCGAAGTCCAAATCCTTGCTAGATGCGGAACTTGAGCTGGTGAAGACGGCACAATGGCTGCTGGAGAATGGTGCAGACATCAACGCGATTACAACACGGCAAGAAACACCACTGCAGTTGGCTCTGCAAGCTGGACACTTGATGCTGGCGAAACTACTGCTAGACCGTGGAGCTCTAGCGTCAGGTCTGTCGGAGCCGCTGCTGGTACTTGTACGCTGCTTGAAGGCTGAATTGGCGAAGACTGCCATTACAAGCATATCTTCAGCGGCGTGTACATCTGTAGGGGTCTCACACGCTCCACAGCCACCTAGTGGTACGGCGAACTCGCTGTTGGCGGCAGGAAGCGCTATGCTAAAACGACCCAACAAGCTGACGCGGCGCTTGAGTGCAAGTGAAGAAGAACTCCCCCTGCTCTTCCTCGTCAAGCAGCCTGGAAAAGTGCGGCACAGCTCGTACGTGTCACTTTTTGTTGAGCTCATCGGGCTTAGCGACGCAGCATTGATCGGCGCTCGGCGGCCACGGATAGTCATCTCGGTGATGGACGGTCAGCGAAACCTCGTGGAAATGAGGCAGCAGGTGTCCGTGCAGCCCGTACCATCGTCTAATGCCCTCCTCTGGGGGTTCACTTGGCATATGCAGACACCGCTGGAGAACTTGCCACACGGAGCCTGTGTCGTTCTTGAGCTCGCCACCACCAGCACCTCGTCAGTATCACCAACAAATGACGGCCCTACGTCTCCAACTCTTGGCGCGAGCGTTCTCGTACCCGAATGCTGGACGTACCTGCAAGTGGACCAGCGCACAGCCAACAGCACCGCTCTCACCGCTGAAATGTACAAGTACCCAGTGGACCTGTCTTCTCAGAACACTCTGCATCGAGCCGACGCGTTCCTCTCCGGTGAGATGTTGATCTCCCAGGCTCGGACAACGTAGAGTACACTTCCTATGCATGTTAGCCACAAAGACACTCTCCAGTGACTCAGCAACCAGCTACCAGCGCTTCCGTCTCTACCTTGAATACACTGCAACACAAACCACCACCAAATCGGAGCAAAACACGCATCAATCTATTGGAACGGGGAAAAGTAAAACGTGTGTCCATGCGGACACATGTACTGGCCGGCCTGGCTGCCTGGGGGCATCTGCACGCGTGTGTAGCACGTGGGGCATTGGCGCATGATAGGTCTGGGCCCGGACGATATGGGGCCGCCTCCGTTGAAGCTCTGCCGCAGTCCCTGCGAGTTGCCCGTGCTCGGCGGCATCCGTAGCTGGAAGAGGTGGCCATTAGGACATTGCAATGTCCCGCGCGCCGTCGTGCTCACCAGGCACCGGATCCGACAGGTAGGGCACTCTACCACCACGTTGCTACGAGCAGCCGCCGCTGCCGCCGCCGCCCGAGCACGCTCCTGTGCCGTGGGGGTATGGGCCAGCGATTGTCCACATCCGTCGCAAAATTGTCCTCCTGAGCCTCGTTTTCCGCAATTTGTACCTGAACGAATCAGAAATAAGAAAATCAAAAATAGATATTAGTACACCCATCGCAGACTGTGTCTTATAAGGGCAGATGTCGTAGTAGCCTGGAACTCACAGTACGGGTGGGCCTTGACCAGCCCCTCGGTCTGCTCGGGCCACTGCGTCTGCGCCTTGCGGCAGATCGGGCACTTGTCCGAGTTGGCCTCGTCGTGGTTGACGTTCTCCAGCAGGCAGCTGAAGTGGAAGCGGTGGCCGCACTCGGCCGTGAACAGCGCGCGGCCCAGCTCCAGCTCGTCCAGGCAGATGACGCACTCGGGGGCGTCCTCCATCACGGCCAGCGGCACGTTCTTGGCGCTCTGGGCGATTGGCGCGGGGCTCGGGGTGCTGTTCGCGTACGCTGCACGGTGCAGCGGCCGCTGCCGCGCCTCCACGTCGCTCCAGCGCCGCACGCGCACCGCCATGTTCGAGCAGCTACGGTCTTCGTTATGCGGAGAAGGTCAGAATCCAGTTTGGTACAAAATGATCCCCTCAATAGGCATCTTTTGACAAACTTGGACCTCCAAATAGCATGCAAATACAAAAAGTGCACTTTATGGAGGTTGCTGAATATGTGAATTGTATATTCGGTAATGTACGACCGAAGTTGCTTCGCTTCCTGTCTTGGTCTTCTTGAAATGGACGTCGCATCGCTCGTTGGCCGCTGGTGGCTTCCGATTTCCAGGTTAAGAAGTGTTTGACCTGAGAACCTACCTGCAGGAACGACTTTCAGTCCACAGCGTCATTCCTGCAGGTAATGTTCCACGGGACCATGCGACCTCGAGAGCATCAAACTTGTAAGCTTTAAGCTTACTGTTCAGCTCAGCAGTCTCGTTCACATCCATTGCTGACTCTGCTTCAAGTCTGATGCGTGTATAATGTGACAGTGCCCTCCGTTTGCAGAAGTAATGCCTGCGTCGAATGGCTGCCTTTTGCGTTGGAAGAAGAACACCACTTGGGTCAATGCTGCCGTTATAATAGCTGAACAAGGTATTAAAGCTTGCACGGAAATGAAGACTGCGCTATTCAACTGCGCAGAATGCGGCAAGCACGGCTTAGCTTGAATGGCGTTCATCGTTGCGTCTTTTCAACACAACACACAACACGAGTCTGTGCGTATGACAATCAAGGGGGAAACTGTACAATTCTATAACGGTATTCAAATAAAGAACTGTCGCAACGACGCGAACAATAATTGGTCCCATCAAACAGGCGGCGAGGGGCTCAGAAGCCAACGAGCTGCGCAGACATCAATCACCACTGCACCCATGGGCAGCACTCTCTCCGTGTGCGGTCTAGGCGACCGCGACGCTCAACTGGTGAGTTCCCTTGTATTCATTGCGTCCTCTCCACACTACTAACCAGCCCCATTGGCTCAACCACAGCACTACCAGAGCAAGGACTTCGCTCGGGACTTGGAGCGGCCGGCGCAGGCGCGCGGGCGCTCGCTGTCCACTGCGACGGACTCGTCGGTGGCCTCCATCCTGTCCAACCCGGAGCAGCTCATCCCGGACGCCTTCCTGCCCAAGGACATCCAAGTGCTGTCGCAGCGTCGGCAGCGACTGGGCCACCACCACTCGCGCTCGTCCTGGGGGTCGTCCAAGGTCGGCAGCTCCTCGTCCAGGGGCGCGGGCGCCGTGCGCGTGGTGCGCAACGCCAGCAGCAAGGCGGCGGACACGACCGACTGCTCGCCAGGCGTGAGCGCGAGTCTGCGCAAGAAGATGCTGTTCGGCATCAAGACGGCGTCGTCCAGCTTCGGCTACAGCGACGACGAAGGCAGCAACCCGGCGGCGCGACTCCCGGCCCAAGAACTGCGGGTCAAGTAGAGCAGGTACAAGAGGAGACTGACTGTAGCAGTAGGACAAGCGACAACATGTGTGAAAGTAGTGTGTACCAGTAGTTAGAGGACCCAATTGACTCCATAGAAGGAGGAAGACGGCGAAGGGAACAAATAGGTAGGTAGGTAGGTAGCTGTATGAACAAGCACAAGAGCTGTATGCATTCACCCCCTTCGCTCAGGACTCTTAACATTCTTGCTTCTTGACGGCGGCCTTGAGCTCCTTGACCTTCCGTCGGCACTCGCGGTAGGCCTCGCTCTCCTGCTCGCACTCCTCGCCGTCGCGCAGCCCTCCGCTCTCGGCGTTCTTGGCTTCCACGCACCTGCAGGACGTGAGTGAGACCAACCGGCTGAGTCTCCTCCTCCACGGGATTCCAAAGGGCCTCTCTACTGCCACATACAGACACAGGCAGAAGCGTGGCACTCACTTGACGTAGATCTCCATCTCACCCGCGCACGGGTTCGGCTCGGCCGGCTTGGACAGTTCGGCGCCCATGCTTCGAGCTGCTGCTGGCTGGTGGCCTGGGGACCGCAGAACTCGCCGTCTTATGTAACGCTAGAAAACGGGCGTCCCGTTCGCGCCGACCGCCATGCGGGTTGAAGTGGTGCACGCGTCCGAGCCGCTGGGCCCTGCGCTGGCTGAAGCAGTCGATGCGCTGGGCCAACAGTCCGCCCTCGTACGTGTCCATCCTCTGCCGCCCATCGCCGGTGTTGACACTTGCGGCGATGGGCTCAAGACATGGCTATTGACGAAGGTTCCTGATTGTATCATGTCGGCCAGGCCCAAGCTCTCTCCCGTGAGATCACGTCGGCTGCGTTGTTCACCACGCCTGGGGCGGTGGAGCAGCGACAGCGTCTGCTGCTGGCTACGGATGATGACGGCTGCGTCACCGGCTTCCTCAAGACCGGGGTCAAGCACCTGTTCTACGTGGTAAGACGGTGTCTCTTTCGTCATATGGGTACATCTTGTGGACACTCACGATGGTCTCTGCTGCTGTATGATTTTAGAGCCACAAGGGCCAGTACATCGAGATGGATCCGATCTGCGTGCTGGACTTCTACGTGGACGAGGCCTGGCAGCGCCGTGGCGTGGGACTGCAGCTCTTCCAGCGTCTGCTGCAAGACGAGCACGTGACGCCGGCCCAGCTCGCCTACGATCGGCCGTCGCCCAAGCTCTTCGCCTTCTTGAAGAAACACGCTGGCCTGACCGAGCACTTCCCGCAGCCCAACCGCTTCGTCGTGTTCGATGCGTATTTCCAGTCTCGTCAGTAAAGCAGAACGAATACAAGCACCTCGCTGTTGCTGGAGCCTGTGCGCACGTCTTCCGAGATTGAACTAACCTCATTTTTGCTGAGCTTATTCGCCAAGCGAGGCCAGGAAGGCTTCAACCTTCGTGTCAGCGTCGCTGGGGTTCTCGGCCGTGGTCTGATCAAACTGCGCCCCAATCTGCCGCCCAGCGAACCACCGCCCGTTCATCACCTTCAGACACGCAATAGCAGCGCTCAGCTCGGCAAAACGCACGACCACCGAGCCGTCCGCTGCAATTTGAACGTGCTCTACGGCTCCATGTTTGCTGCATTCCGAGCGCATGTCGTCCTCCAACTCGTCGAAGAATGCAGCATCGCTACCCTCCAGCGGGTCCCAGACATGCTTCAAGATGACGGAGCGCGACGGCAAGTCCAAACATGTTGTGTCCTCTGACGAAGCAATCGGCAGCGGTGCTGGTGCTGCAGTGTGTCCTTGTATTTCCTCCACGGCTTGAGTAGCAGCTTGTGCGACAGAATCGTTCTCCGTGGCTTCTTCTGTGCCCTTCGCCTTTTTGTTCGAGAACGTCGCCTCTGTCGCCCTGTATCATTACGTCCTTGTTAGCTCTCAGTAACTCGTGCATCCGCACAACACCCACGTATGTAGCATTTTCTTTCGTACGTGATGATCACTCCAGGCTTGACTTGGAAGTGGTTCAACTGCAAGACATGGTACAAGACGCGAATGAGCAACACGCGCAGCAAGCAACTGGCCGCTCCAAATGTAGCGCATCCAAAAAGCAGATCCACTCCGCTTCATCCTCGACGCAGCAAGGACGAACATCAACCAATCAACACCACGCAGAAAACTCCCATGGATTTACCCTGTCAATGGCCTTGGTCATCGTAGCACGCGAGCTGAACGTCACGACTGCGTCGCCCTGCATCCACAACACACACATAACCAAAGACATCTAAGCAGCCTTCCCCACCAGCAAGCAACACAACCAGCCAGCGAACCTTCAGCCCTCCACGCTCGTCCTTGTAGAATTTAACCCGCCGCACTTTGCCGATCTTGGAGCACACGCCCTCTGCAAGACACGCAGCAGTTCCCTCTGTCAGTCATTTGCATCCCCCCTTCATCCCAGCTGCTCCGGGACCGACCGAGCTGCCTGCACGCCATGTACGTGGTGAGACCCGTGATGTAGACGCTGCTGTTGCCCTTGGAGCCGCCGCCTGTGGGCGTGGGGGTCTTGCTGCTGCCAGGAGCTCCGAGGACGGAGGCCAGCAACTCGTCCGCTGCTTGCGAAGCCTGGCGCTCGTCTTGTCTGCAGTCGCATTGGCGCGTTACTAGGGGGAAGTGCATATTCGGAGAGAGCGTAGGGTCTTACTGCTGGATGTACGCGAGGTTCCTGGCTCGGGCGCGCTCGATGCGCTCGCGCTCGGCGTCCATGCTGGTCACGTCGCTTCACCAAAGACTTTGGTCCAAAGTCGTCCTCGTCACAACGGTCACTAAAGTGGAAAGCAACGGCTGGATAGAGAAAATGAAAATCGGTCGATTTAGACAATTTTCTAGTTGGCGTCTACCGGTAGGTTCGACGAGGTAATAATGTTTGACGCATTCTCATTTTCTACTCATCTACATAGTTATCGACGAATGATATTCTGATAGACTTGGAGACTCTTCACCTTCCTGTCTTCAGTGGAGGGAGAGATTGGATACTTATTGTTGGACGTATGCGAGGTTCTTGTAGTACGTTCCGGATTTTGATTGAGGTTGAAAGACGGTCGGGGCAGGTGGCGAGCCTGCTATGAAATATGTAGCCTAGTGTATTAGGTTGCCTGCTGGGTAGCTGGCAGAATGAAGAGTGAGTAGGAATGGCAGCAGGCTGCTGTCCTCCTAACTCAATGTAATATAGAGTCCTTCCTTGCTGGCGTCAGCTTGAAGGAAACATGCACGGCTGCCAGAGATTCCACTTGGATCTCTGGCGGCACCATAACAGATAGAAATGAAACTGTAGTCGAATCCACTTGTTGTGGATCGACCACCGCCGTGAGGTGACCTGAGCCTGGATGTACCAGGTCAGGCACCACCAATACTGAAGAGCCGGTGTTCGCACCAGGACACTCCCCAGACTGGAACTCTGGGGTTTCGTCTACTGCGGTGGATCCGGCTTGATATCCGGATTCCACTACACAGCCCCCAAAGCTTGATCCACCGCAGTACTACTGCAAGCTGCCGGACAGAGGCAGTCAGATCATGGCCTGGCCCCTGCCCTGCTTGCAGAGCACGTTGCTTCGGTGACTTGTTAGTTGCCGCTCCTGCTGTGGTCTCGTGCCATCGGGGCACCAGCAGTTCTCGAACGGGTCCTCCGACTCGCACCCTCGACTTGAACCTCCCCACGTCTTGAGCGCGAGAGGCGCCGAGGTGTACGACGTCTTCGGTCACGAGCTGCATGAGGTGGCACCTCAGAGGCAGTCGCGTCTGGTTGCTGTTCAGGCCTAGGTCGCTCCACTGCTTGCGGCGCAGAGGCAGCTGGTGCACCCGTAGCGGACGCTGAAACTCCGGCCAGCGAGTCGTGAGGCGGTTCCTCGACGGCTGCCGGTCGGCGCTGTTGCTGTCGACCTTGTCTGCGACGGTTCTTCCGTGCAGGTTTGGCCGACGTCGTAGCGGGGGTGCCAGCAGTCTGTCGCTGTCCTTCGCCGCTAGTAGCTGCTCGCTGCCAGTGCTCTTGGAGCCCCTGATCAGTGGCAGCCACGTACTTCGTCACCAGAACAGGCACATCGCGTGCCAAACTGGTCAGTGGTTCGTAGGAGTCCTCGATCGCTTCGAGGCCCTTCCACTGCACCAGCAGCTCATAGTCACGAATCTGTTCGTTCCAGCGATGCTCCTTGAGCTTCTCGATCGCCAGGACGATCCCCTGGGACGAGATGTGCTCGAGGAGCTCCTCGGTCACGTCCAAGCTGGCGTCCGCGTAGAACTTCAATCTACTTGCGTGGACGTCCAGCTCGGCGCCCGTGATGAGGTGCTGGATGAGGAAGGAGTGCGCGTCGGCGCGCAAGACTCGGTACGGCCCAACCCAGGTGACGAGCAGCTTGTTGCCGCTCTTCTCGTCCACCCTGGATCGTAACACGTAGTCTCCTTCTGTGAAATTAATCACGTTCTCACCTCGCTCTCGTTTTTTGTTGAGCAGCCTCTGCTTCAGCCGCTTGTCCTGGACGGCCCTGTGCATGCCTTGGATGCTGGCCCTCAGGTCGGCGAGAAATTCGTCGATCTTGTCGATCTCCGGCACCTCTTTCAGTTCCCCTGCATCGGGCAGGTAGAACTCGCGAAGAGGGGTTGGACACGGCAGTCCCGTGAACAACTCGACCGGCGCCTTGTTGCCCAGCGAGGGCACGGCGGTGTGGTTGAGACTGGCCTGTACCATCGGCATGAGGTACGGCCAGTCGGTGTGGTTGATCTTGTACTCCAGGATCATCGTGCGGATGACCTGGAGTATATCCCTGTTCACGCGCTCAACGGAGCCGTTGATCCAGGGACAGTAGGCGGGCGTGAACTCCTGCTGCGTTCGCAGCCTTCGTGAGAGCTCGGCCACCACTTCATTCTTGAAGTGTGTGCCCTGATCTGAGATCCAGGTGGGTGGCACCCCGAAGCGGGCATGCCAAGCGAGCAGCGCCTCCACCGTGACCGTACTGTCGGCTGTGTCTGCCACGACAAGTTCACAGTAGTGCGAAGCGTGGTCCTTCAGCACCAAGATGTACTTGGAGTCGCCGAAACTCTCCCCCATAGATAGGTAGTCGAAATGTAGGACGCCATTGCGTTCTGAGCATTCCAGAGTCTCACCCCAAGGCCTGGGGATAATGTTCCCCCCCTTCGAATGCAGGCACAGCCGGCACTGGCGAACGAAGGCCGCGACCTTGGAGTCGAGGTGTTCGATCGCGAACAGACGGCGGAGGTGCTCCGCCATGGCGGCCCCGCCACGGTGGCCTTGGACCCCACAATGAGAAATAATACACAGTCGCTGGAGCAATCCAGTGGCTGTGCTTGGAATCCAAATTCGGCCGTGGAGTCGAAGTACCCCGTCATGGGTGCGTTCGGCTCCAGACGGCGGGTGAGACGCCGACTGTGCTTCGACGATGGCGTCGAATGTCGGCCAAACGAAGTTGGCGTCGTCGAGAGGGCGGAGCGTCGAGATGATCGGCTCCGTCACCTCCTGGTTCGCCTCCTCCGTCGTCTCCCCATGCTGGTTCGGCTCCCCGGGTGTCTCGGCACGGACGCGCTTGATAGCGGTGGCGACCGGGTCGTGATTGCCGGCCCACCTGCTGATCATGTCCGCCCAGACATTCTGGGGGCCTGCGATGTGCTCTATCACGTAGGTGTAGTTCATGAGCTTAATAGCCCATCTCAGTAACTTGCCCTTGACGTGCTTCTTCACGTGCTCGTCGGGAGCGAACACGTGAATCAAGTTGCGATGGTCGCAAAAGATCCTGAACCCCTGCGGTCGGAGTAGCAGGTAGTCGAGCTTGTCGCAGGCATGGGTGATCGGGAAAGCTTCCTTCTCGATCACCGTCCAGTTCAACTGGCTGCCTGCGAATGTGCCGCTCTGGCACTCAATGAGTTGGTGCTGCTGGTCCTGGACCGGCACCTTGATGTCGTAGTTCTTCACCTGGGTCACGATCACGGCCCACCCCACGTCCGAGGCGTCCGTGAACAAGCATGTCGTGGCCGTATCGTCAGGGAAGGCGAGCGTGGCGGCGGAGGCAAGCATGTCCTTGACCTTGTCGAACGCCGTCCGTTCGTCTTCATTGAGTGTAATCGAGATGCCAGCAGCCGCACGCTTCGTGCGTCGGGTGCTGGCCAGAGCAGTGTCTAGTTTGCGCTGGAGGGGGGAGACCTGTCTAGCGTAGTCGACGAGGCTCTCCCTCATCCAGTTGATAGCGCAGATAAATTGTTGCAACTCCCCTGCCGTACTTGGGTACGGCATTGCACGGAGCGACTCGATGCGAGCGGGGTCATGTCGAACTCCGTTCGCATCAATGAGTTTGCCACACCACTTTACCTCGGTCTGATAGAGGCTAGACTTCTTAACGCTTAGCTTTAGACCGAAGTCGTTCAGCAGCGAGAAGAGCTCTGCGAGCTTGTCTAAGTAGGTGTCGATGTCGTCGGCGTAGAGCAGGAGGTCGTCGATCCACACCAGAAGATGTTTGTAGAGGAGTGTTGCAAAGCATTTCTCCATCGTCTTCTGGAAGTGGATCGCGGCGTCACTGCAGCCCTGAGGGACGCGGCGAGGAGTGTAGATCTTCTCGTCGGTCATGTAGGACATCCACTCCTGGCAGAGCTCGGCGAGAGGCAGCTGCCAGAAGCCTTTCAAAAAGTCAAATAGTCCAAAATGTTGTTTTCCACGTGCATTTTCCATTACCAAAGAGAGAATTGGCATCACGGCGGCCATGACTTCGGCCACCGAGTTGATTTCGCGGTAGTCAGTAGTCTGCCGCAGGTCCATGAGCTCTTGCGACTTTTTGACGGGTAGCACCGGGCTTGCCCATCGACTGGTAGGATTTTCGTAAACCAGTCCTAAGTCAACAAGTTGTTGGTTAAATTCACGTAAAAATTGTCGAATGTGCGGAGGGTATTTGCGAGGCTTACATTTCGATGGTTGGGCCCCCTCCTTCAAACGCACTTCGAGCGGCGGCACGCGCGCTGGAGGATCGCCACGCAACTCCAGGCGCCAGACATCGTACGCAAATACGATGAGCCGCAATTTGTCCACCTTGTCAGGCGGAAATCCGTGTTGCAGGGCCCTCTCAATTAGGTCCTCGACTGCAGCACGGACTTCATCATCAGTAGCAGCTTGCCGTTCAGCTGGAGGCTCATCCGCCTCCAGACTGAACGGATCATCAGTTGTTTCGTCGTCACGGTGTGTGGCGAGCTGCTCCAGCTGCCGGTCCACGTCGATCCCGAGAGTGGCGAGTAAGTCTCGACCGATGATGAATTCGTCGTCATCCATGTCCACCACGAGACACGGCACCGCCTCTGCGGGCTCGACGGGCCCGGCAGCGGTGTGAATGAGGACATGTAGCAGAGCCTGCGTCTTGGCCACGACCGGGTGCGAGCCAAACGTCAGGCACTGCACCGGCGTGTCAAGCAGGGTCTGCTGTACATTGGGATCTGCAGCGATTAGCAGGTCCCAGTGTGATCTGCTGATCACCGTGTGGTCGGATCCTGAATCCGGGCAACACGGTAGCTCCAGCACACCGTTGATCGTCACGGTGCGTGAAGCAGCGGGCATCAGCCTCTTGAGTCTCTTGACTCGAGACCCGCGAGCCTTTGAGGCTTCGCGAAGCTTCAGCCGGAGCGCAACCTTCTCCGCGTCGGAGGCCTTGGGGCAATCGCTCAGCCAGTGCATCTCTTGGCACTTCGGGCAGGGCGATGGTGGCTCCCTGTTGTTGTTGGTGAAAGGTTTCCTGGCGGTCTGTCTGTCGGCCGCCAGGTTCTCAACCTTTCTGCTGTTCTTCGGGGCGGTGGGCTTCTTGCTGAAGTCACCACGCCCCTGCTTCTTCGGCTGAACCGCAGCCGATCCAGCTCGGCCGGACTTGGTCGAAGCGGAACTGTCTTTTGACTTGTCCTTGACCTTCGCCATCATCCGCTGGCGTTTGTTTTGCTGGAAATGACGCTCGTGTGCGACGGCCTTGTCGTACACGAGGGTGTAGAGTTTCTGCATACTCTTGGCGGCGGCCTTGTCGGTCCACCGCACGGCAGTCTTGACGTCTGCCTTCAGGACGGGAGGTGCAAGGCACGACACGAGTCGTTTGCACTTCTCCTTCTCTCCGTCGTCTCCGGAGAACACGTCCTCCAGGCCGTGCTCGAGCACGACCTGCTTGAACTTCTGGAAGTAGGCGAGGATACGGGCATCCACGTCCGTCTCCGCCAGGTCCATGACCAGCTCCTTCTCGAATAGAGCCTTGATGTCTGGCAGGTCATCGTTCTTGACCTTGGCCAGCAGGGCCTTGATCTCGGCGATCAGCTGCCCCTCGGTGACGTCAGCGACGTCCTTACGAAGCCGCAGAGAGCAGAACGACTCGAGGAGCTCGACGTCGAACGACTCCTTCACGTTCTGCGTGACGAGGTTGTAGTCCTCGCCAGAGCTTCGGCACCGTGCTCGCATCTTGGCCTCGTACTCCCTCCGACGCTTATCCCACTTCACGAGCTCCTCGTGTGAGATTGATCGCAGCTTCGGAGGGAGAATGGGCGTGAAGATGGGCACGGGCATTGGGTGTTCGCAGGACCCCTCCTCATCACTGGAATCAAAAAGATCGCTGGCGCGCTTCTTGGACATGGGTCCTCGAGGTGATTCAGCGACAGTAGTCGGTAGTCGAAGACGAGTCGAGTGGTCCTGTCGGGTTGGTCGCCCACAGTCGCACTATCAGGAAGTAGAGTAGCGCGGTCCGTGGTAAATTCTACTAAAGAATTCTTTGTAGTACGTTCCGGATTTTGATTGAGGTTGAAAGACGGTCGGGGCAGGTGGCGAGCCTGCTATGAAAGATGTAGCCTAGTGTATTAGGTTGCCTGCTGGGTAGCTGGCAGAATGAAGAGTGAGTAGGAATGGCAGCAGGCTGCTGTCCTCCTAACTCAATGTAATATAGAGTCCTTCCTTGCTGGCGTCAGCTTGAAGGAAACATGCACGGCTGCCAGAGATTCCACTTGGATCTCTGGCGGCACCATAACAGATAGAAATGAAACTGTAGTCGAATCCACTTGTTGTGGATCGACCACCGCCGTGAGGTGACCTGAGCCTGGATGTACCAGGTCAGGCACCACCAATACTGAAGAGCCGGTGTTCGCACCAGGACACTCCCCAGACTGGAACTCTGGGGTTTCGTCTACTGCGGTGGATCCGGCTTGATATCCGGATTCCACTACAGTTCTGGTCTGATGTCGCTTCGCCAAGGTCGCCTTGATCATTACGGTAACTAAAGGGAAAATAATGGCTGATAAGAGCATCTCCAGCGGTAAGCTCTAACACCAGTTTTATCGTAAAAGTAACGCCGTTGAGACTTGAGAGAGATTTAATGCTCCCACCGGTAGGTCGTATCGCGGGTTTTAACTTCACCAGGGTCTATAATTTGGCTCTTCGGTCTTAAATTAAGACTCGAATTCTAACCTTTCTGACTTGTTTTCACTATGGGGATCGGAGGTCGATAATCGAAGCTGCTCAGGACGAAAATTTGTGGACAAGGATTTAGTTAAGGACCTTGTTAGAGTCACCAACGAGATTGCATAAAACGTCGTTGCTGCAACCTTCCTGTAACTTTCCTGCGACTTTCCAGCAACATCATGTACCTTATCACCCTGCCCTAACCCCAAAAACCATGCGGGACCCTGCTGGAAAACGGGTTAATGTCGAGGTTTAGCACGCCGCGCGAAGACTTCGCTTCGCACGTCGATGCTAAACCTCTCTGGCCGAGTCCGGTAGGCTCACCCTAATCTTGCAGCGCTACGCGCTGCGCTTGATCTCGCCGGCCGAAGGCCGGCGACTTTGGTGGTTAGGGCAAATGCGTTGGTTTTATGCAATCTCGTTGGTGACTCCAACCACTTCCTTTAGTTAACAGCAAAACGGCGAATACATCCGGTGGGGAGCTGTCCTCTCAACACCGACTTATTTTAATTTTCGTGTGGTCTTAAGGAGCTCGATAGGACCGGAAAATAAGTCCTACCGCTGGAGATGCTCTAAGGGCGTTCACTGGTTGAAACTCGGCTCCTATTTGTAGACGAAACAAGGTAACTTCAACAATTGCTGGTGGTGCTGCTTGACGCACGCAATTCACTGCGAGGGTCCAGGAATCAGACAAATCGACTTCGGTTTTTATACAGGACAGGCTATCGACGTTTTCCTACGCACTTGTTTCTTACAAGTTGTTAGCCAACGGAGTCGTCTCGGAAAACCGCAACAACGCTACGTAACGACTGCAGGTGCTGTGTTAAATCTATCAGACGCGATTCACTCGGCATTGCTCTTTTCACTTCGCAAAATGCCTTCGGCAACGCACAACAAGACCAAGAGATCGACTTCCAGTAGCTGCGTTCGCAGGCTCTTCTGCACGGGCTCGGAGAAGTGCTCGCCAGGCGACGATGCTTTGATCGACTCGCCACGCCGCATCCCGCTGACCGAGAGTGCCAGACGTGCCCAGCGGAAACTGCAGCTGGCCTGCCTGTGCTCGGTGCTCTTCATGTTTGCTGAGGTCGTCGGGGGATCCATCGCTGGCAGTCTGGCCATCATGACGGACGCCGCCCACTTGCTCTCGGATGTGGCCGGCTTCTGCATCTCTCTGTTCGCGATCTGGGTGGCCACGTTGCCAGCTTCCAACAAAATGAGCTTCGGTTTCCAGCGAGCTGAAGTGATCGGTGCTGTTGTCAGTGTGCTGCTGATCTGGGTGTTGACGGGCGTGTTGCTGTATGCTGCTGTGAACCGATTCATCGAGTGTCTGGAACCCCACCCGAAGGAGCACGTTGACGGGAAGCTCATGTTCATCGTGGCCTGCGTCGGCTTGCTCGTGAACATTGTCCTGATGCAGATTTTGGGTCACGGGCACTCTCATGGCGTCGGCGGCCATGGACACTCACACGGTTCGGGAAGCCACGGCCACTCTCATGGTGGCGGCCATGGGCACTCGCACGGAACAGGAGGCCATGAACACTCTCATGGGGGGCACTCCCACGGTCAAGGCAGTCACCACGGTCATTCGCATGGTGTTGACTCGCTCCACTCGCATGGCGGGTATCACGATGAGGGTCACTCACACCAGGGTGCCATTACTCACGAGAGTAGCAATGACAACTTCCATGCTCACGGTGAAGATAACAACTGGGTGGGTGGGGACCTCGAGGTTGGTACAAGTTTGACAGCTTTGAAGCAGAAAGAGCTGGACAGCTATTCTCCGAAAGAGGGAGAACATGGAAGTCCAAGCCACGGACATTATTGCGAACATGGTGAGCACAACAACGGGGTCGACCAGGATGCAGAGGCCGTCTCCTCGCCAAAGCCGAAGCAGAAGAAGAGAAACATGGAGAACCTCAACATTGAATCGGCATACATCCACGCACTAGGCGACTTCATCCAGAGCCTTGGCGTTTGCATCGCCGGTGGACTCATTTGGCTCAAGCCAGAGTGGCAGATTGCAGACCCGATCGCTACGTTCGTCTTCTCGGTGCTGGTTCTGTTCACAACGGTGGGGATTATTCGCGAGAGCGTCCACATCCTCATGGAGGGGACCCCTCGAGGCATCGATGTCATTGAGATTGAACAGGGACTGCGCCAATGCTCCTCGGTGGTGGCCGTTCATGACCTCCATATTTGGTCGCTGAGCGCAGGCTTGCCTTCGCTTAGTGTGCACCTTGTGTCGGACGATGTCGAGACTGCGCTGCATGCAGCTCAGAGTTACCTTCTAAGCAAGGGCATCACGCACACTACAATTCAGACGGAGAAGACTTTGACGCTGTATCCTCGGGACTGCAAGTCTGATCTTAAGTGCGGGCAGGTCTCGCCAGCACATGAAGTCTAGCACCAGGCTCAGATGCTTCAAAAGACAGCTTGTAGCTGTACAATTGCATTAATGCGGTAAACAGAATATAATGGCATAGGTTGCGGACACACCAGCGGAGCAGCCCCCCCCATCCGGTTCGAAAAGAGGGCTTGTGTGCGGTAATCCGTTACTTGAAGTTACTATTTTTAGTAAATCATTACTACCGGACAAGGTGCCATCTGCCAAACATCTTAGAGGGGGTGTACATGTATTAATACCAGCTCCATGGCTCGGCAAGATTTGACTCGTGCTCGATCTCGAAGTAAACGCGCAATAAGCAGCAAATGACCAGTTTCAGCCTTAGTTCTTTCATGTCGGAGGGCTTTTTACAGCGAGGCCTGTCGGATCTGTAGGACCCATTCTCCATTGATTACTCCGGTTTGGTATATTGATTACTCCGGTTTGGTATATAAGATTTAATCATCTTCTGACAGTTTTCGTGACCAGGTAAAGACGAGCTTCGAGTCGAGGGTGATAATCAAGGATGGTATCCTCTGGGCATCCAGCATCGTCGTCTCGGCTCCTTTAAACACTTTACTTGTCTTACTCACTTCACGAGTTACCTCGTATCGCACACCCGGCAACATGACCAACAGGCCGAGTTCGAGGGAACTACTGAGTCCGGGTTTCAAGAAACACCGCACCGAGAATGCTGACCGAATCGCGTTGAGTGAGAGCGATCGACGCGCTCAACGAAAACTGCAGCTCGCCTGCTTCTTTTCGCTGCTCTTCATGGGCGCCGAGGTCGTCGGGGGATACCTGTCCGGCAGCCTGGCCATCATGACGGATGCTGCGCATTTGCTGTCGGACGTGGCGGGGTTCTGCATCTCGCTGTTTGCGATTTGGATGAGTCAACGACCTGCCACCGACCGTCTCAGCTATGGCTTTCAACGCTCCGAGGTCATCGGTGCCGTCACGAGCGTGCTGGTGATCTGGGTGCTCACTGGCGTGCTGCTTTACGAAGCAATTCTGCGCTTCCTAGACTGTTTGAAACCCGATCCAGCCAGTCGCGTCGATGGCAAGATGATGTTCATTGTTGCTACCATCGGCCTGCTCGTCAACTTGGTCCTGATGAAAATTCTTGGCCACGGCCACTCTCACGGAGGACACGGCCACTCTCACGGTGGCCACGGCCACTCTCACGGCGGCCACGACCATTCTGATGACCATGCTCACGGCGGCCACGGCCATGCTCACGGTGGCCACGGCCATACAGATGAACATTCTCACGAAGGACACGACCATCCTCACAGCGGCCACGGTCACTCTGATGGCCATTCTCATGGAGGACACGACCACTCTCACGGCGGCCATGGAGGAGACGGGCATTCTCATGGAGGACACGGGCATTCTCATGGAGGACACCAGGGGGGTAACGTCGAAAACCACAGACCCTCGCACAGCGGTCTCTCATCCCGAGGCTCCGATATATACGTAGACTTGCACACACCCTGTGATCCAGACCACCACGGGCATGGAGAACGTGACAACTGGGTCGGCGGGGGCCTAGAAGTCAACGCAGGCGGCACAGCACCGAAGCCGAATGCCAAGGAGAATGCGGAGAACCTCAACATCCGCGCGGCCTACATCCACGCCCTAGGTGACTTCATTCAGAGTCTTGGCGTCTGCGCCGCCGGTGGCCTCATTTGGTTCAATCCTGAGTGGCAAATTGCTGATCCGATTGCAACCTTCATCTTCTCCATCCTTGTCATGGGTACGACTTTCGGCATTATCCGTGACAGTATCCACATGCTGATGGAGGGCACCCCTCTCGGCATGCACAGCCCGGATATCGAGGAAGGTCTGCTAAATTGTCCGGCCGTGGTGGGCGTCCATGACTTGCACATTTGGTCGCTTAGTGCCGGGTTACCGTCGCTGAGTGTGCACCTGGTGTCTATCGACGCGGAGACAGCGCTTCGAGGTGCACAGCGGTTCCTGTTGTCGAAGGGGATCACCCACTCGACCATCCAGATCGAGATGCCTTTGACCAAATACCCTCGAGACTGCGCAGCAGATCTCGAGTGCGGTCAGGCGTCACCACCGCAGGAGGATTACGAGGCTTCATGTCTGTAGAGATTAATGAGTAAATTCATAGTCGAATGGTTTGATGTTGTCTGCCGAAGTCTTCGTGGTTTGATCTGCTCTGTTCACCCCTCCACGCGCAATTGACACAGTTATAGGCACTTTATTCCCCGTTATTCACTGTCCGTAGCCTTGCTCGGAGCCCTTTTAAAAGTCTTCGGCGCCTCCCACTTATCTAGTCGCTATTTTGCGGGGAGTCCTGGCCGCACTTGAGGTCGGACGTGCAGTCGCGCGGGTACAGCGTGGCCGTCTTCTCGATCTGGATCGTGGTGTGCGTGATTCCCTTGGACATGAGGAAGCGCTGCGCCGCGTGGAGCGCCGTCTCGGCGTCGTCCGACACCAGGTGCACGCTGAGCGAGGGCAGGCCGGCGCTCAGCGACCAGATGTGCAGGTCGTGCACGGCCACGACCGACGAGCATTTCCGCAGGCCGCGCTCGATCTCGTCGGCGTGGATGCCGTCGGGCGTGCCCTCCATGAGCACGTGGATGCTGTCGCGCACAATGCCGATGGTCGTGGCCAGCACCAGCACCGAGAAGATGAAGGTGGCGATGGGGTCGGCGATCTGCCACTCGGGCTTGTACCAGATGAGCGCGCCGGCGATGCACACGCCCACGCTCTGGATGAAGTCGCCCAGCGCGTGGATGTAGGCGGCCTGGATGTTCAAGTTCTCGAGCTTCTTCTTGGTCTGGGGCTTGTCCGCCTTCTGGCCCTTCTCCAGGTCCGCACCGTGCGAGTGGCCGTGGCCCTCGTGGGAGTGGCCATGGCCTCCATGTGCGTGGCCATGACCTCCATGGGCGTGGCCGTGGCCCTCCTCGTCGCTGGAGCTGCTGCTGTCTCCGTGGCCGTGGCCGTGGCTCCCGCTTCCGTGCGAGTGGCCGTGGCCGCCGCCTCCCCCGTGCGAGTGACCGTGGCCCAAAATCTGCATGAGGATGAGGTTCACGACCAGGCCGATGCAGGCCACGATGAACATGAGCTTGCCGTTCACGTGCTCCGTCGGGTTCGGCTGCAGACACTCCACGAAGCGCTCCACGGCCGCGTAGACCAGCACGCCCGTGAGCACCCAGATGACCAGCACGCTCGTGACGGCGCCGATGACCTCCGCGCGCTGGAAGCCGAAGCTCAGGCGCTTGGAGGCCGGCAGCGTGCCCACCCAGATGGCGAACAGCGAGATGCAGAAGCCGGCCACGTCTGGTCAGCGGCGGGCTGGGCCGCCACCTCCAGCAGGAAGGCGAAGGTCGGCTGCGGTGAGCTTCACGCTGGACTAGAGGTCGTATCTCCCCCGTCGTGGCATTTTTTTTATTGAAGTGATTGTTGAAGTGATTGAAGATGGCCGAGTTGCCGCTCGTTGATTGGCTGAGCGAATCTACATCGGACTTAAGAGGGGACCGGCTAACTTCTGACGCACCCCTTGTGATTGGAATGGCATCCGTCTCGCAGCTCTACCGCCGTCCTCCTGCCAGGGGCTCCAATGACTGCATGTAGCTTGCTAGCTATCTCTGTGTCGAGGCAGAGGACGCACGGGTCTCAGCCAGCCAGCCCGACAGAACCCGACCCGCCTCGCCCCAGCAACGAGCGCCAGGCACTCACTCAGTCAGTCGTCTATCCGCCAGAGTTGGAAGCACATCGAGCCGACCAACGCATTGGAACCGCCGTCTCCTACTCGAGGAGAGGCGGTGAGGCCGCCAATGCAACGTCCTCTTCCCTTCTCTGGCCAATGGCCCAGCACAGGTGAGAGCTCTACACGTTCAATACATACCCTACTCCTCTCTCTCTATGACACACACGAAGCCATTGACACCACCACGTTGTTACTCCTCCCGTCCAATCCCCTCTCTAACTGCAGCTGGTCGCTCTTGGGATGTTTAATGCTGCAGGTTCGGCCGCCGTGATTGGTCCTCTCTCGTCCGCGTGGACGATGTCGACGGCAGCAGGTCGGTCATGGCCGACTCGACATGCTGAGTCAGCGTGACACAGTCGGCCCTATAAGAAGACACAGGTCAAGCTCCTGCCAAGCGGAAACCCCAAAGACACCACAAGATGCACCAAGTTACCCGCCACTGACACAGGCGGCGTCCACGGACCAAACCTGCGGTCGCCGCCACTACCTACGGCGTTGCCCGGCCACTACGGACTCGTGCCAAGCACCCGTGACAATGTGGCGCTACAGGGACAAGCAAGGTGAAGCCTCAGCATGAAGCTGTCGTCGCCAAGGTCACACATCCAGCAACCAGAACCAGCATGGACTATTGCGAGCGAGCAGAACTGACCGAGTTACGTCATTCCGTCATCGGAGGCGGGTCACTGCGCTGCCACTGTGTACCTACAGTCACGGACAGCCACCTCAGTTGATGTGGGTAGCCAACCCAGCCTCCTGACAACAATCACTGTATCGTCTGGGGAGCTGGTCAACAACAACCAACCACGCTGAGCAACGGCCAGCTCCGGGGCATCCACGGAGACGATACAGTGGGGCTGCACCTGGTTCAAGAGCTCAGCGGAGCCTCGAGTGAAGCCCGACCTCCCTTCACACGATGGTGTGAAGCCCCACAACTCTTGCACACGCTGGACGTGCGTGTGCACGAGCTGTTCGGCACAAGGCATCCCACCACATCGGAGAAGTACCCCCCGCTGAGTGTAGCTGCAATTGTGTAGACGTGCATGCTGTCGTTTGATGTAGATGCTCAAGTTAGGTGGTGAAGCTTGGTGTTCGCAGGGCACATTGTGGACTTCTTCGAGCACCACGAACGCACGGAGGATGTTGTGCGTCGTGGGCAATATGGCCGGTCTTCACAACGCACCACAGTTGACGTACGTTATTGCCGGACATTGCTGAGGAAGAGCTGGACGATCCTCCGACACGTGGCTAGTGGAGCTGTAATGGGCAGGATAAGGTATGCGCAACAGCTATTGAGAACCCACGTTGGTGGTGATCGACACGACGGGGTTTGCTCAAACCAGGTAAGGCCTTAACTCGCTACTAAACACCGGAGACACGGTGGTTGCGAAGGTTTTGCTCATCTGACGGATCTTTCATACTGTTCATGGTAGGCGGCTTCAACGTGATAATTGGGGACATTGAAGAAGAAATGAGGGTCGCCGGGTACCCAAAATGGGCAACAATCGTCGGTCAGATGGCGGATGATACGGGGTTCCAGCTGGCTCAAATGCTTGGAGATGACCAGACCCAGCTGGTGTGGTTGTTCATACCCGTAGGCCGATCTGCAGTGTGACCGATTCATTCGTGATTTAACGGACTCAAGTGCAGAAGACCCCCAAGCGAGCCATCCGAGTTGATGAAAAATATCCCGCGACAGCGCTAGCGGAATGCCGTCGGATTCCGTCCAGGGTCATCCACCACGATCGCGACAATGAAGACCACGACCACTGAAGAAGAAAAGCCGAGCTGATGAGTTTAATCACGCGGCAGCGCTGGCGAAACGCTGCCCGATTCGGTCCAGGATTTGACTGCCAACTTTACGACGATGAAGGCCACAACCTCCGACGCAGAACTCACGAGGGGAGCTGAGCTGATGATGTATACTACGCGACAGCGCTTGCTAATCGCTGCCCGATTCGGTCCAGGATTCGACTGATAACTCTAGGACGACGAAGGTCACGACCTCCGACGCAGGACGCATGAGAGAAGCTGAGCTGATGATGTGAATCACGCGGCAGCGCTGGCGAAACGCTGCCCGATTCGGTCCAGGATTCGACTGATAACTCTACGACGTTGAAGGTCACACTCCTACGCAGGACTCATCAGAGAAGCTGATCTGATGATGTGAATCACGCGGCAGCGCTGGCGAAACGCTGCCCGATTCGGTCCAGGATTCGACCGCCACCTCCGTGAAGCGAAGACCACGACGATGGACGCTTAGCTGAAGCAAGAAGATATCTACCACGCGAAAGCGCTTGCCGAATGCTGCCCGATTTGCTGCAAGACTACGCTGCTAGCCTTCGCGTCAACAACGGAGACCACGGTTGCCTACGCAAAGCAGGACTGATGAAGTATACTACGCGGTAGCGCAGTTGAATCGCTGCCCGAATAGCTCCAGGATTTGACCACCACCTCACGACGACAAGGCCACGACCTCCAACGCAGGACTCTCGAAGTGAGCTGAAGCCGAATGCCAAGGAGGATTTGGAGAACCTCAACATCCGCGCGGCCTACATCCACGCCCTAGGTGACTTCATTCAGAGTCTTGGCGTCTGCGCCGCCGGTGGCCTCATTTGGTTCAATCCTGAGTGGCAAATTGCTGATCCGATTGCAACGTTCATCTTCTCCATCCTTGTCATGGGTACGACTTTCGGCATTATCCGTGACAGTATCCACATGCTGATGGAGGGCACCCCTCTCGGCATACACAGCCCGGATATCGAGGAAGGTCTGCTAAATTGTCCGGCCGTGGTGGGCGTCCATGACTTGCACATTTGGTCGCTTAGTGCCGGGTTACCGTCGCTGAGTGTGCACCTGGTGTCCATCGACGCGGAGACTGCTCTTCGAGGTGCACAGCGGTTCCTGTTGTCGAAGGGGATCACCCACTTGACCATCCAGATCGAGATGCCTTTGACCAAATACCCTCGAGACTGCGCAGCAGATCTCGAGTGCGGTCAGGTGTCGCCACCGCAGGAGGTTTACGAGGCCTCATGTCTGTAGAGATTATCATAGTCGAATGGTTTGATGTTTTCAGGGATCCGATAGGAGATAGAGGTATCCCGAAGTGTTCGTGGAGTTTTGGGCGTTGCTTAATTAACTTTTGAGTTTGTCGCTAGCGTTCGTACTCTCGGTGCAGACAGCCACATTTACACAAGTCATGCTTATCTATGCGCGCAAGTGCCGTTGACACAGTTATAGGCACTTTATTCCCCGTTATTCACTGTCCGTAGCCTTGCCTTTTAAAAGTCTTCAGCGCCTCCCACTTATCTAGTCGCTATTTTGCGGGGAGTCCTGGCCGCACTTGAGGTCGGACGTGCAGTCGCGCGGGTACAGCGTGGCCGTCTTCTCGATCTGGATCGTGGTGTGCGTGATTCCCTTGGACATGAGGAAGCGCTGCGCCGCGTGGAGCGCCGTCTCGGCGTCGTCCGACACCAGGTGCACGCTGAGCGAGGGCAGGCCGGCGCTCAGCGACCAGATGTGCAGGTCGTGCACGGCCACGACCGACGAGCATTTCCGCAGGCCGCGCTCGATCTCGTCGGCGTGGATGCCGTCGGGCGTGCCCTCCATGAGCACGTGGATGCTGTCGCGCACAATGCCGATGGTCGTGGCCAGCACCAGCACCGAGAAGATGAAGGTGGCGATGGGGTCGGCGATCTGCCACTCGGGCTTGTACCAGATGAGCGCGCCGGCGATGCACACGCCCACGCTCTGGATGAAGTCGCCGAGCGCGTGGATGTAGGCGGCCTGGATGTTCAAGTTCTCGAGCTTCTTCTTGGTCTGGGGCTTGTCCGCCTTCTGGCCCTTCTCCAGGTCCGAACCGTGGGAGTGGCCGTGGCCCTCGTGGGAGTGGCCATGGCCTCCATGGGCGTGGCCATGACCCCCATGGGCGTGGCCGTGACCCTCCTCGTCGCTGGAGCTGCTGCTGTCTCCGTGGCCGTGGCCGTGGCTCCCGCTTCCGTGCGAGTGGCCGTGGCCGCCGCCTCCCCCGTGCGAGTGACCGTGGCCCAGGATCTGCATGATGATGAGGTTCACGACCAGGCCGATGCAGGCCACGATGAACATGAGCTTGCCGTTGACGTGCTCCGTCGGGTTCGGCTGCAGACACTCCACGAAGCGCTCCACGGCCGCGTAGACCAGCACGCCCGTGAGCACCCAGATGACCAGCACGCTCGTGACGGCGCCGATGACCTCCGCGCGCTGGAAGCCGAAGCTCAGGCGCTTGGAGGCCGGCAGCGTGCCCACCCAGATGGCGAACAGCGAGATGCAGAAGCCGGCCACGTCCGGTCAGCGGCGGGCTGGGCCGCCACCTCCAGCAGGAAGGCGAAGGTCGGCTGCGGTGAGCTTCACGCTGGACTAGAGGTCGTATCTCCCCCGTCGTGGCATTTTTTTATTGAAGTGATTGTTCTCTCAGCCTAAGCTGAGAGTATACCACTGCAATTCCGTTTCTAAACGTGCTGTTCTTCAACTTGAATGATTTATATGAATGTTTTAAAACATTTTTGTGAAATCCGGACTGTTTTTTACGTTAGTGTTGCAAACTGTTTTTTTTCATCACTTGGCGTTTGTATGTCCTGCCCGTTTACAAGACTCGCATGGGACGCCCCTTCATATTTGTGAATGTGCTCAAACGTAGACTACATTGTCTCAAAGAATTCTCCCTTTGAAGCCATTTACTTCTGCATACTATTTCAGCAAGGCACGGTACTTCCCCGTTTTAAGTTACTGTTTGTACGGTGCTATTGCGGTTCGCGTTATAGAAATACACTTTTCCGGAAGCTTACGGTAGAGGATCCGAGGCCACCTCACTCGCTAAAGTGTACACAGCCACTTATTAAAATATACATCTGACCCCGTTTCAGCCAATGAAAGCGAGCCTCTAAATATGGGCTGAGACCTCACTCGCTTTCACTATGGCTTCCCCAGCGTCAACTGGTACAGCTCAGAACTTTAGAAACGGTACACATGAGCGCGTGCAGGTACTGTGGGTTCGCCGTCGGTGTACGTGCACACCGCTGCAGGACGACGCGTTGGGAAAGTTTGAAGGGAAGTAGAGTAGCGAAAGGGTTAAAGGAAGTATTGAGTGCAGAAGGCTGAGAGACCTCGCGCGCGTAGAGCGCTACTGTTGAAGTGATTGAAGATGGCCGAGTTGCCGCTCGTTGATTGGCTGAGCGAATCTACATCGGACTTAAGAGGGGACCGGCTAACTTCTGACGCACCCCTTGTGATTGGAATGGCATCCGTCTCGCAGCTCTACCGCCGTCCTCCTGCCAGGGGCTCCAATGACTGCATGTAGCTTGCTAGCTATCTCTGTGTCGAGGCAGAGGACGCACGGGTCTCAGCCAGCCAGCCCGACAGAACCCGACCCGCCTCGCCCCAGCAACGAGCGCCAGGCACTCACTCAGTCAGTCGTCTATCCGCCAGAGTTGGAAGCACATCGAGCCGACCAACGCATTGGAACCGCCGTCTCCTACTCGAGGAGAGGCGGTGAGGCCGCCAATGCAACGTCCTCTTCCCTTCTCTGGCCAATGGCCCAGCACAGGTGAGAGCTCTACACGTTCAATACATACCCTACTCCTCTCTCTCTATGACACACACGAAGCCATTGACACCACCACGTTGTTACTCCTCCCGTCCAATCCCCTCTCTAACTGCAGCTGGTCGCTCTTGGGATGTTTAATGCTGCAGGTTCGGCCGCCGTGATTGGTCCTCTCTCGTCCGCGTGGACGATGTCGACGGCAGCAGGTCGGTCATGGCCGACTCGACATGCTGAGTCAGCGTGACACAGTCGGCCCTATAAGAAGACACAGGTCAAGCTCCTGCCAAGCGGAAACCCCAAAGACACCACAAGATGCACCAAGTTACCCGCCACTGACACAGGCGGCGTCCACGGACCAAACCTGCGGTCGCCGCCACTACCTACGGCGTTGCCCGGCCACTACGGACTCGTGCCAAGCACCCGTGACAATGTGGCGCTACAGGGACAAGCAAGGTGAAGCCTCAGCATGAAGCTGTCGTCGCCAAGGTCACACATCCAGCAACCAGAACCAGCATGGACTATTGCGAGCGAGCAGAACTGACCGAGTTACGTCATTCCGTCATCGGAGGCGGGTCACTGCGCTGCCACTGTGTACCTACAGTCACGGACAGCCACCTCAGTTGATGTGGGTAGCCAACCCAGCCTCCTGACAACAATCACTGTATCGTCTGGGGAGCTGGTCAACAACAACCAACCACGCTGAGCAACGGCCAGCTCCGGGGCATCCACGGAGACGATACAGTGGGGCTGCACCTGGTTCAAGAGCTCAGCGGAGCCTCGAGTGAAGCCCGACCTCCCTTCACACGATGGTGTGAAGCCCCACAACTCTTGCACACGCTGGACGTGCGTGTGCACGAGCTGTTCGGCACAAGGCATCCCACCACATCGGAGAAGTACCCCCCGCTGAGTGTAGCTGCAATTGTGTAGACGTGCATGCTGTCGTTTGATGTAGATGCTCAAGTTAGGTGGTGAAGCTTGGTGTTCGCAGGGCACATTGTGGACTTCTTCGAGCACCACGAACGCACGGAGGATGTTGTGCGTCGTGGGCAATATGGCCGGTCTTCACAACGCACCACAGTTGACGTACGTTATTGCCGGACATTGCTGAGGAAGAGCTGGACGATCCTCCGACACGTGGCTAGTGGAGCTGTAATGGGCAGGATAAGGTATGCGCAACAGCTATTGAGAACCCACGTTGGTGGTGATCGACACGACGGGGTTTGCTCAAACCAGGTAAGGCCTTAACTCGCTACTAAACACCGGAGACACGGTGGTTGCGAAGGTTTTGCTCATCTGACGGATCTTTCATACTGTTCATGGTAGGCGGCTTCAACGTGATAATTGGGGACATTGAAGAAGAAATGAGGGTCGCCGGGTACCCAAAATGGGCAACAATCGTCGGTCAGATGGCGGATGATACGGGGTTCCAGCTGGCTCAAATGCTTGGAGATGACCAGACCCAGCTGGTGTGGTTGTTCATACCCGTAGGCCGATCTGCAGTGTGACCGATTCATTCGTGATTTAACGGACTCAAGTGCAGAAGACCCCCAAGCGAGCCATCCGAGTTGATGAAAAATATCCCGCGACAGCGCTAGCGGAATGCCGTCGGATTCCGTCCAGGGTCATCCACCACGATCGCGACAATGAAGACCACGACCACTGAAGAAGAAAAGCCGAGCTGATGAGTTTAATCACGCGGCAGCGCTGGCGAAACGCTGCCCGATTCGGTCCAGGATTTGACTGCCAACTTTACGACGATGAAGGCCACAACCTCCGACGCAGAACTCACGAGGGGAGCTGAGCTGATGATGTATACTACGCGACAGCGCTTGCTAATCGCTGCCCGATTCGGTCCAGGATTCGACTGATAACTCTAGGACGACGAAGGTCACGACCTCCGACGCAGGACGCATGAGAGAAGCTGAGCTGATGATGTGAATCACGCGGCAGCGCTGGCGAAACGCTGCCCGATTCGGTCCAGGATTCGACTGATAACTCTACGACGTTGAAGGTCACACTCCTACGCAGGACTCATCAGAGAAGCTGATCTGATGATGTGAATCACGCGGCAGCGCTGGCGAAACGCTGCCCGATTCGGTCCAGGATTCGACCGCCACCTCCGTGAAGCGAAGACCACGACGATGGACGCTTAGCTGAAGCAAGAAGATATCTACCACGCGAAAGCGCTTGCCGAATGCTGCCCGATTTGCTGCAAGACTACGCTGCTAGCCTTCGCGTCAACAACGGAGACCACGGTTGCCTACGCAAAGCAGGATTGATGAAGTATACTACGCGGTAGCGCAGTTGAATCGCTGCCCGAATAGCTCCAGGATTTGACCACCACCTCACGACGACAAGGCCACGACCTCCAACGCAGGACTCTCGAAGTGAGCTGAAGCCGAATGCCAAGGAGGATTTGGAGAACCTCAACATCCGCGCGGCCTACATCCACGCCCTAGGTGACTTCATTCAGAGTCTTGGCGTCTGCGCCGCCGGTGGCCTCATTTGGTTCAATCCTGAGTGGCAAATTGCTGATCCGATTGCAACGTTCATCTTCTCCATCCTTGTCATGGGTACGACTTTCGGCATTATCCGTGACAGTATCCACATGCTGATGGAGGGCACCCCTCTCGGCATACACAGCCCGGATATCGAGGAAGGTCTGCTAAATTGTCCGGCCGTGGTGGGCGTCCATGACTTGCACATTTGGTCGCTTAGTGCCGGGTTACCGTCGCTGAGTGTGCACCTGGTGTCCATCGACGCGGAGACTGCTCTTCGAGGTGCACAGCGGTTCCTGTTGTCGAAGGGGATCACCCACTCGACCATCCAGATCGAGATGCCTTTGACCAAATACCCTCGAGACTGCGCAGCAGATCTCGAGTGCGGTCAGGTGTCGCCACCGCAGGAGGTTTACGAGGCCTCATGTCTGTAGAGATTATCATAGTCGAATGGTTTGATGTTTTCAGGGATCCGATAGGAGATAGAGGTATCCCGAAGTGTTCGTGGAGTTTTGGGCGTTGCTTAATTAACTTTTGAGTTTGTCGCTAGCGTTCGTACTCTCGGTGCAGACAGCCACATTTACACAAGTCATGCTTATCTATGCGCGCAAGTGCCGTTGACACAGTTATAGGCACTTTATTCCCCGTTATTCACTGTCCGTAGCCTTGCCTTTTAAAAGTCTTCAGCGCCTCCCACTTATCTAGTCGCTATTTTGCGGGGAGTCCTGGCCGCACTTGAGGTCGGACGTGCAGTCGCGCGGGTACAGCGTGGCCGTCTTCTCGATCTGGATCGTGGTGTGCGTGATGCCCTTGGACATGAGGAAGCGCTGCGCCGCGTGGAGCGCCGTCTCGGCGTCGTCCGACACCAGGTGCACGCTGAGCGAGGGCAAGCCGGCGCTCAGCGACCAGATGTGCAGGTCGTGCACGGCCACGACGGACGAGCATTTCCGCAGGCCGCGCTCGATCTCGTCGGCGTGGATGCCGTCGGGCGTGCCCTCCATGAGCACGTGGATGCTGTCGCGCACAATGCCGATGGTCGTGGCCAGCACCAGCACCGAGAAGATGAAGGTGGCGATGGGGTCGGCGATCTGCCACTCGGGCTTGTACCAGATGAGCGCGCCGGCGATGCACACGCCCACGCTCTGGATGAAGTCGCCGAGCGCGTGGATGTAGGCGGCCTGGATGTTCAAGTTCTCGAGCTTCTTCTTGGTCTGGGGCTTGTCCGCCTTCTGGCCCTTCTCCAGGTCCGAACCGTGGGAGTGGCCGTGGCCCTCGTGGGAGTGGCCATGGCCTCCATGGGCGTGGCCATGACCCCCATGGGCGTGGCCGTGGCCCTCCTCCTCGCTGGAGCTGCTGCTGTCTCCGTGGCCGTGGCCGTGGCTCCCGCTTCCGTGCGAGTGGCCGTGGCCGCCGCCTCCCCCGTGCGAGTGACCGTGGCCCAGGATCTGCATGATGATGAGGTTCACGACCAGGCCGATGCAGGCCACGATGAACATGAGCTTGCCGTTGACGTGCTCCGTCGGGTTCGGCTGCAGACACTCCACGAAGCGCTCCACGGCCGCGTAGACCAGCACGCCCGTGAGCACCCAGATGACCAGCACGCTCGTGACGGCGCCGATGACCTCCGCGCGCTGGAAGCCGAAGCTCAGGCGCTTGGAGGCCGGCAGCGTGCCCACCCAGATGGCGAACAGCGAGATGCAGAAGCCGGCCACGTCCGGTCAGCGGCGGGCTGGGTCGCCACCTCCAGCAGGAAGGCGAAGGTCGGCTGCGGTGAGCTTCACGCTGGACTAGAGGTCGTATCTCCCCCGTCGTGGCATTTTTTTATTGAAGTGATTGTTGAAGTGATTGAAGATGGCCGAGTTGCCGCTCGTTGATTGGCTGAGCGAATCTACATCGGACTTAAGAGGGGACCGGCTAACTTCTGACGCACCCCTTGTGATTGGAATGGCATCCGTCTCGCAGCTCTACCGCCGTCCTCCTGCCAGGGGCTCCAATGACTGCATGTAGCTTGCTAGCTATCTCTGTGTCGAGGCAGAGGACGCACGGGTCTCAGCCAGCCAGCCCGACAGAACCCGACCCGCCTCGCCCCAGCAACGAGCGCCAGGCACTCACTCAGTCAGTCGTCTATCCGCCAGAGTTGGAAGCACATCGAGCCGACCAACGCATTGGAACCGCCGTCTCCTACTCGAGGAGAGGCGGTGAGGCCGCCAATGCAACGTCCTCTTCCCTTCTCTGGCCAATGGCCCAGCACAGGTGAGAGCTCTACACGTTCAATACATACCCTACTCCTCTCTCTCTATGACACACACGAAGCCATTGACACCACCACGTTGTTACTCCTCCCGTCCAATCCCCTCTCTAACTGCAGCTGGTCGCTCTTGGGATGTTTAATGCTGCAGGTTCGGCCGCCGTGATTGGTCCTCTCTCGTCCGCGTGGACGATGTCGACGGCAGCAGGTCGGTCATGGCCGACTCGACATGCTGAGTCAGCGTGACACAGTCGGCCCTATAAGAAGACACAGGTCAAGCTCCTGCCAAGCGGAAACCCCAAAGACACCACAAGATGCACCAAGTTACCCGCCACTGACACAGGCGGCGTCCACGGACCAAACCTGCGGTCGCCGCCACTACCTACGGCGTTGCCCGGCCACTACGGACTCGTGCCAAGCACCCGTGACAATGTGGCGCTACAGGGACAAGCAAGGTGAAGCCTCAGCATGAAGCTGTCGTCGCCAAGGTCACACATCCAGCAACCAGAACCAGCATGGACTATTGCGAGCGAGCAGAACTGACCGAGTTACGTCATTCCGTCATCGGAGGCGGGTCACTGCGCTGCCACTGTGTACCTACAGTCACGGACAGCCACCTCAGTTGATGTGGGTAGCCAACCCAGCCTCCTGACAACAATCACTGTATCGTCTGGGGAGCTGGTCAACAACAACCAACCACGCTGAGCAACGGCCAGCTCCGGGGCATCCACGGAGACGATACAGTGGGGCTGCACCTGGTTCAAGAGCTCAGCGGAGCCTCGAGTGAAGCCCGACCTCCCTTCACACGATGGTGTGAAGCCCCACAACTCTTGCACACGCTGGACGTGCGTGTGCACGAGCTGTTCGGCACAAGGCATCCCACCACATCGGAGAAGTACCCCCCGCTGAGTGTAGCTGCAATTGTGTAGACGTGCATGCTGTCGTTTGATGTAGATGCTCAAGTTAGGTGGTGAAGCTTGGTGTTCGCAGGGCACATTGTGGACTTCTTCGAGCACCACGAACGCACGGAGGATGTTGTGCGTCGTGGGCAATATGGCCGGTCTTCACAACGCACCACAGTTGACGTACGTTATTGCCGGACATTGCTGAGGAAGAGCTGGACGATCCTCCGACACGTGGCTAGTGGAGCTGTAATGGGCAGGATAAGGTATGCGCAACAGCTATTGAGAACCCACGTTGGTGGTGATCGACACGACGGGGTTTGCTCAAACCAGGTAAGGCCTTAACTCGCTACTAAACACCGGAGACACGGTGGTTGCGAAGGTTTTGCTCATCTGACGGATCTTTCATACTGTTCATGGTAGGCGGCTTCAACGTGATAATTGGGGACATTGAAGAAGAAATGAGGGTCGCCGGGTACCCAAAATGGGCAACAATCGTCGGTCAGATGGCGGATGATACGGGGTTCCAGCTGGCTCAAATGCTTGGAGATGACCAGACCCAGCTGGTGTGGTTGTTCATACCCGTAGGCCGATCTGCAGTGTGACCGATTCATTCGTGATTTAACGGACTCAAGTGCAGAAGACCCCCAAGCGAGCCATCCGAGTTGATGAAAAATATCCCGCGACAGCGCTAGCGGAATGCCGTCGGATTCCGTCCAGGGTCATCCACCACGATCGCGACAATGAAGACCACGACCACTGAAGAAGAAAAGCCGAGCTGATGAGTTTAATCACGCGGCAGCGCTGGCGAAACGCTGCCCGATTCGGTCCAGGATTTGACTGCCAACTTTACGACGATGAAGGCCACAACCTCCGACGCAGAACTCACGAGGGGAGCTGAGCTGATGATGTATACTACGCGACAGCGCTTGCTAATCGCTGCCCGATTCGGTCCAGGATTCGACTGATAACTCTAGGACGACGAAGGTCACGACCTCCGACGCAGGACGCATGAGAGAAGCTGAGCTGATGATGTGAATCACGCGGCAGCGCTGGCGAAACGCTGCCCGATTCGGTCCAGGATTCGACTGATAACTCTACGACGTTGAAGGTCACACTCCTACGCAGGACTCATCAGAGAAGCTGATCTGATGATGTGAATCACGCGGCAGCGCTGGCGAAACGCTGCCCGATTCGGTCCAGGATTCGACTGATAACTCTACGACGTTGAAGGTCACACTCCTACGCAGGACTCATCAGAGAAGCTGATCTGATGATGTGAATCACGCGGCAGCGCTGGCGAAACGCTGCCCGATTCGGTCCAGGATTCGACCGCCACCTCCGTGAAGCGAAGACCACGACGATGGACGCTTAGCTGAAGCAAGAAGATATCTACCACGCGAAAGCGCTTGCCGAATGCTGCCCGATTTGCTGCAAGACTACGCTGCTAGCCTTCGCGTCAACAACGGAGACCACGGTTGCCTACGCAAAGCAGGATTGATGAAGTATACTACGCGGTAGCGCAGTTGAATCGCTGCCCGAATAGCTCCAGGATTTGACCACCACCTCACGACGACAAGGCCACGACCTCCAACGCAGGACTCTCGAAGTGAGCTGAAGCCGAATGCCAAGGAGGATTTGGAGAACCTCAACATCCGCGCGGCCTACATCCACGCCCTAGGTGACTTCATTCAGAGTCTTGGCGTCTGCGCCGCCGGTGGCCTCATTTGGTTCAATCCTGAGTGGCAAATTGCTGATCCGATTGCAACGTTCATCTTCTCCATCCTTGTCATGGGTACGACTTTCGGCATTATCCGTGACAGTATCCACATGCTGATGGAGGGCACCCCTCTCGGCATACACAGCCCGGATATCGAGGAAGGTCTGCTAAATTGTCCGGCCGTGGTGGGCGTCCATGACTTGCACATTTGGTCGCTTAGTGCCGGGTTACCGTCGCTGAGTGTGCACCTGGTGTCCATCGACGCGGAGACTGCTCTTCGAGGTGCACAGCGGTTCCTGTTGTCGAAGGGGATCACCCACTCGACCATCCAGATCGAGATGCCTTTGACCAAATACCCTCGAGACTGCGCAGCAGATCTCGAGTGCGGTCAGGTGTCGCCACCGCAGGAGGTTTACGAGGCCTCATGTCTGTAGAGATTATCATAGTCGAATGGTTTGATGTTTTCAGGGATCCGATAGGAGATAGAGGTATCCCGAAGTGTTCGTGGAGTTTTGGGCGTTGCTTAATTAACTTTTGAGTTTGTCGCTAGCGTTCGTACTCTCGGTGCAGACAGCCACATTTACACAAGTCATGCTTATCTATGCGCGCAAGTGCCGTTGACACAGTTATAGGCACTTTATTCCCCGTTATTCACTGTCCGTAGCCTTGCCTTTTAAAAGTCTTCAGCGCCTCCCACTTATCTAGTCGCTATTTTGCGGGGAGTCCTGGCCGCACTTGAGGTCGGACGTGCAGTCGCGCGGGTACAGCGTGGCCGTCTTCTCGATCTGGATCGTGGTGTGCGTGATGCCCTTGGACATGAGGAAGCGCTGCGCCGCGTGGAGCGCCGTCTCGGCGTCGTCCGACACCAGGTGCACGCTGAGCGAGGGCAAGCCGGCGCTCAGCGACCAGATGTGCAGGTCGTGCACGGCCACGACGGACGAGCATTTCCGCAGGCCGCGCTCGATCTCGTCGGCGTGGATGCCGTCGGGCGTGCCCTCCATGAGCACGTGGATGCTGTCGCGCACAATGCCGATGGTCGTGGCCAGCACCAGCACCGAGAAGATGAAGGTGGCGATGGGGTCGGCGATCTGCCACTCGGGCTTGTACCAGATGAGCGCGCCGGCGATGCACACGCCCACGCTCTGGATGAAGTCGCCGAGCGCGTGGATGTAGGCGGCCTGGATGTTCAAGTTCTCGAGCTTCTTCTTGGTCTGGGGCTTGTCCGCCTTCTGGCCCTTCTCCAGGTCCGAACCGTGGGAGTGGCCGTGGCCCTCGTGGGAGTGGCCATGGCCTCCATGGGCGTGGCCATGACCCCCATGGGCGTGGCCGTGGCCCTCCTCCTCGCTGGAGCTGCTGCTGTCTCCGTGGCCGTGGCCGTGGCTCCCGCTTCCGTGCGAGTGGCCGTGGCCGCCGCCTCCCCCGTGCGAGTGACCGTGGCCCAGGATCTGCATGATGATGAGGTTCACGACCAGGCCGATGCAGGCCACGATGAACATGAGCTTGCCGTTGACGTGCTCCGTCGGGTTCGGCTGCAGACACTCCACGAAGCGCTCCACGGCCGCGTAGACCAGCACGCCCGTGAGCACCCAGATGACCAGCACGCTCGTGACGGCGCCGATGACCTCCGCGCGCTGGAAGCCGAAGCTCAGGCGCTTGGAGGCCGGCAGCGTGCCCACCCAGATGGCGAACAGCGAGATGCAGAAGCCGGCCACGTCCGGTCAGCGGCGGGCTGGGTCGCCACCTCCAGCAGGAAGGCGAAGGTCGGCTGCGGTGAGCTTCACGCTGGACTAGAGGTCGTATCTCCCCCGTCGTGGCATTTTTTTATTGAAGTGATTGTTGAAGTGATTGAAGATGGCCGAGTTGCCGCTCGTTGATTGGCTGAGCGAATCTACATCGGACTTAAGAGGGGACCGGCTAACTTCTGACGCACCCCTTGTGATTGGAATGGCATCCGTCTCGCAGCTCTACCGCCGTCCTCCTGCCAGGGGCTCCAATGACTGCATGTAGCTTGCTAGCTATCTCTGTGTCGAGGCAGAGGACGCACGGGTCTCAGCCAGCCAGCCCGACAGAACCCGACCCGCCTCGCCCCAGCAACGAGCGCCAGGCACTCACTCAGTCAGTCGTCTATCCGCCAGAGTTGGAAGCACATCGAGCCGACCAACGCATTGGAACCACCGTCTCCTACTCGAGGAGAGGCGGTGAGGCCGCCAATGCAACGTCCTCTTCCCTTCTCTGGCCAATGGCCCAGCACAGGTGAGAGCTCTACACGTTCAATACATACCCTACTCCTCTCTCTCTATGACACACACGAAGCCATTGACACCACCACGTTGTTACTCCTCCCGTCCAATCCCCTCTCTAACTGCAGCTGGTCGCTCTTGGGATGTTTAATGCTGCAGGTTCGGCCGCCGTGATTGGTCCTCTCTCGTCCGCGTGGACGATGTCGACGGCAGCAGGTCGGTCATGGCCGACTCGACATGCTGAGTCAGCGTGACACAGTCGGCCCTATAAGAAGACACAGGTCAAGCTCCTGCCAAGCGGAAACCCCAAAGACACCACAAGATGCACCAAGTTACCCGCCACTGACACAGGCGGCGTCCACGGACCAAACCTGCGGTCGCCGCCACTACCTACGGCGTTGCCCGGCCACTACGGACTCGTGCCAAGCACCCGTGACAATGTGGCGCTACAGGGACAAGCAAGGTGAAGCCTCAGCATGAAGCTGTCGTCGCCAAGGTCACACATCCAGCAACCAGAACCAGCATGGACTATTGCGAGCGAGCAGAACTGACCGAGTTACGTCATTCCGTCATCGGAGGCGGGTCACTGCGCTGCCACTGTGTACCTACAGTCACGGACAGCCACCTCAGTTGATGTGGGTAGCCAACCCAGCCTCCTGACAACAATCACTGTATCGTCTGGGGAGCTGGTCAACAACAACCAACCACGCTGAGCAACGGCCAGCTCCGGGGCATCCACGGAGACGATACAGTGGGGCTGCACCTGGTTCAAGAGCTCAGCGGAGCCTCGAGTGAAGCCCGACCTCCCTTCACACGATGGTGTGAAGCCCCACAACTCTTGCACACGCTGGACGTGCGTGTGCACGAGCTGTTCGGCACAAGGCATCCCACCACATCGGAGAAGTACCCCCCGCTGAGTGTAGCTGCAATTGTGTAGACGTGCATGCTGTCGTTTGATGTAGATGCTCAAGTTAGGTGGTGAAGCTTGGTGTTCGCAGGGCACATTGTGGACTTCTTCGAGCACCACGAACGCACGGAGGATGTTGTGCGTCGTGGGCAATATGGCCGGTCTTCACAACGCACCACAGTTGACGTACGTTATTGCCGGACATTGCTGAGGAAGAGCTGGACGATCCTCCGACACGTGGCTAGTGGAGCTGTAATGGGCAGGATAAGGTATGCGCAACAGCTATTGAGAACCCACGTTGGTGGTGATCGACACGACGGGGTTTGCTCAAACCAGGTAAGGCCTTAACTCGCTACTAAACACCGGAGACACGGTGGTTGCGAAGGTTTTGCTCATCTGACGGATCTTTCATACTGTTCATGGTAGGCGGCTTCAACGTGATAATTGGGGACATTGAAGAAGAAATGAGGGTCGCCGGGTACCCAAAATGGGCAACAATCGTCGGTCAGATGGCGGATGATACGGGGTTCCAGCTGGCTCAAATGCTTGGAGATGACCAGACCCAGCTGGTGTGGTTGTTCATACCCGTAGGCCGATCTGCAGTGTGACCGATTCATTCGTGATTTAACGGACTCAAGTGCAGAAGACCCCCAAGCGAGCCATCCGAGTTGATGAAAAATATCCCGCGACAGCGCTAGCGGAATGCCGTCGGATTCCGTCCAGGGTCATCCACCACGATCGCGACAATGAAGACCACGACCACTGAAGAAGAAAAGCCGAGCTGATGAGTTTAATCACGCGGCAGCGCTGGCGAAACGCTGCCCGATTCGGTCCAGGATTTGACTGCCAACTTTACGACGATGAAGGCCACAACCTCCGACGCAGAACTCACGAGGGGAGCTGAGCTGATGATGTATACTACGCGACAGCGCTTGCTAATCGCTGCCCGATTCGGTCCAGGATTCGACTGATAACTCTAGGACGACGAAGGTCACGACCTCCGACGCAGGACGCATGAGAGAAGCTGAGCTGATGATGTGAATCACGCGGCAGCGCTGGCGAAACGCTGCCCGATTCGGTCCAGGATTCGACTGATAACTCTACGACGTTGAAGGTCACACTCCTACGCAGGACTCATCAGAGAAGCTGATCTGATGATGTGAATCACGCGGCAGCGCTGGCGAAACGCTGCCCGATTCGGTCCAGGATTCGACCGCCACCTCCGTGAAGCGAAGACCACGACGATGGACGCTTAGCTGAAGCAAGAAGATATCTACCACGCGAAAGCGCTTGCCGAATGCTGCCCGATTTGCTGCAAGACTACGCTGCTAGCCTTCGCGTCAACAACGGAGACCACGGTTGCCTACGCAAAGCAGGATTGATGAAGTATACTACGCGGTAGCGCAGTTGAATCGCTGCCCGAATAGCTCCAGGATTTGACCACCACCTCACGACGACAAGGCCACGACCTCCAACGCAGGACTCTCGAAGTGAGCTGAAGCCGAATGCCAAGGAGGATTTGGAGAACCTCAACATCCGCGCGGCCTACATCCACGCCCTAGGTGACTTCATTCAGAGTCTTGGCGTCTGCGCCGCCGGTGGCCTCATTTGGTTCAATCCTGAGTGGCAAATTGCTGATCCGATTGCAACGTTCATCTTCTCCATCCTTGTCATGGGTACGACTTTCGGCATTATCCGTGACAGTATCCACATGCTGATGGAGGGCACCCCTCTCGGCATACACAGCCCGGATATCGAGGAAGGTCTGCTAAATTGTCCGGCCGTGGTGGGCGTCCATGACTTGCACATTTGGTCGCTTAGTGCCGGGTTACCGTCGCTGAGTGTGCACCTGGTGTCCATCGACGCGGAGACTGCTCTTCGAGGTGCACAGCGGTTCCTGTTGTCGAAGGGGATCACCCACTCGACCATCCAGATCGAGATGCCTTTGACCAAATACCCTCGAGACTGCGCAGCAGATCTCGAGTGCGGTCAGGTGTCGCCACCGCAGGAGGTTTACGAGGCCTCATGTCTGTAGAGATTATCATAGTCGAATGGTTTGATGTTTTCAGGGATCCGATAGGAGATAGAGGTATCCCGAAGTGTTCGTGGAGTTTTGGGCGTTGCTTAATTAACTTTTGAGTTTGTCGCTAGCGTTCGTACTCTCGGTGCAGACAGCCACATTTACACAAGTCATGCTTATCTATGCGCGCAAGTGCCGTTGACACAGTTATAGGCACTTTATTCCCCGTTATTCACTGTCCGTAGCCTTGCCTTTTAAAAGTCTTCAGCGCCTCCCACTTATCTAGTCGCTATTTTGCGGGGAGTCCTGGCCGCACTTGAGGTCGGACGTGCAGTCGCGCGGGTACAGCGTGGCCGTCTTCTCGATCTGGATCGTGGTGTGCGTGATGCCCTTGGACATGAGGAAGCGCTGCGCCGCGTGGAGCGCCGTCTCGGCGTCGTCCGACACCAGGTGCACGCTGAGCGAGGGCAAGCCGGCGCTCAGCGACCAGATGTGCAGGTCGTGCACGGCCACGACGGACGAGCATTTCCGCAGGCCGCGCTCGATCTCGTCGGCGTGGATGCCGTCGGGCGTGCCCTCCATGAGCACGTGGATGCTGTCGCGCACAATGCCGATGGTCGTGGCCAGCACCAGCACCGAGAAGATGAAGGTGGCGATGGGGTCGGCGATCTGCCACTCGGGCTTGTACCAGATGAGCGCGCCGGCGATGCACACGCCCACGCTCTGGATGAAGTCGCCGAGCGCGTGGATGTAGGCGGCCTGGATGTTCAAGTTCTCGAGCTTCTTCTTGGTCTGGGGCTTGTCCGCCTTCTGGCCCTTCTCCAGGTCCGAACCGTGGGAGTGGCCGTGGCCCTCGTGGGAGTGGCCATGGCCTCCATGGGCGTGGCCATGACCCCCATGGGCGTGGCCATGACCCCCATGGGCGTGGCCGTGGCCCTCCTCCTCGCTGGAGCTGCTGCTGTCTCCGTGGCCGTGGCCGTGGCTCCCGCTTCCGTGCGAGTGGCCGTGGCCGCCGCCTCCCCCGTGCGAGTGACCGTGGCCCAGGATCTGCATGATGATGAGGTTCACGACCAGGCCGATGCAGGCCACGATGAACATGAGCTTGCCGTTGACGTGCTCCGTCGGGTTCGGCTGCAGACACTCCACGAAGCGCTCCACGGCCGCGTAGACCAGCACGCCCGTGAGCACCCAGATGACCAGCACGCTCGTGACGGCGCCGATGACCTCCGCGCGCTGGAAGCCGAAGCTCAGGCGCTTGGAGGCCGGCAGCGTGCCCACCCAGATGGCGAACAGCGAGATGCAGAAGCCGGCCACGTCCGGTCAGCGGCGGGCTGGGCCGCCACCTCCAGCAGGAAGGCGAAGGTCGGCTGCGGTGAGCTTCACGCTGGACTAGAGGTCGTATCTCCCCCGTCGTGGCATTTTTTTATTGAAGTGATTGTTGAAGTGATTGAAGATGGCCGAGTTGCCGCTCGTTGATTGGCTGAGCGAATCTACATCGGACTTAAGAGGGGACCGGCTAACTTCTGACGCACCCCTTGTGATTGGAATGGCATCCGTCTCGCAGCTCTACCGCCGTCCTCCTGCCAGGGGCTCCAATGACTGCATGTAGCTTGCTAGCTATCTCTGTGTCGAGGCAGAGGACGCACGGGTCTCAGCCAGCCAGCCCGACAGAACCCGACCCGCCTCGCCCCAGCAACGAGCGCCAGGCACTCACTCAGTCAGTCGTCTATCCGCCAGAGTTGGAAGCACATCGAGCCGACCAACGCATTGGAACCGCCGTCTCCTACTCGAGGAGAGGCGGTGAGGCCGCCAATGCAACGTCCTCTTCCCTTCTCTGGCCAATGGCCCAGCACAAGTGAGAGCTCTACACGTTCAATACATACCCTACTCCTCTCTCTCTATGACACACACGAAGCCATTGACACCACCACGTTGTTACTCCTCCCGTCCAATCCCCTCTCTAACTGCAGCTGGTCGCTCTTGGGATGTTTAATGCTGCAGGTTCGGCCGCCGTGATTGGTCCTCTCTCGTCCGCGTGGACGATGTCGACGGCAGCAGGTCGGTCATGGCCGACTCGACATGCTGAGTCAGCGTGACACAGTCGGCCCTATAAGAAGACACAGGTCAAGCTCCTGCCAAGCGGAAACCCCAAAGACACCACAAGATGCACCAAGTTACCCGCCACTGACACAGGCGGCGTCCACGGACCAAACCTGCGGTCGCCGCCACTACCTACGGCGTTGCCCGGCCACTACGGACTCGTGCCAAGCACCCGTGACAATGTGGCGCTACAGGGACAAGCAAGGTGAAGCCTCAGCATGAAGCTGTCGTCGCCAAGGTCACACATCCAGCAACCAGAACCAGCATGGACTATTGCGAGCGAGCAGAACTGACCGAGTTACGTCATTCCGTCATCGGAGGCGGGTCACTGCGCTGCCACTGTGTACCTACAGTCACGGACAGCCACCTCAGTTGATGTGGGTAGCCAACCCAGCCTCCTGACAACAATCACTGTATCGTCTGGGGAGCTGGTCAACAACAACCAACCACGCTGAGCAACGGCCAGCTCCGGGGCATCCACGGAGACGATACAGTGGGGCTGCACCTGGTTCAAGAGCTCAGCGGAGCCTCGAGTGAAGCCCGACCTCCCTTCACACGATGGTGTGAAGCCCCACAACTCTTGCACACGCTGGACGTGCGTGTGCACGAGCTGTTCGGCACAAGGCATCCCACCACATCGGAGAAGTACCCCCCGCTGAGTGTAGCTGCAATTGTGTAGACGTGCATGCTGTCGTTTGATGTAGATGCTCAAGTTAGGTGGTGAAGCTTGGTGTTCGCAGGGCACATTGTGGACTTCTTCGAGCACCACGAACGCACGGAGGATGTTGTGCGTCGTGGGCAATATGGCCGGTCTTCACAACGCACCACAGTTGACGTACGTTATTGCCGGACATTGCTGAGGAAGAGCTGGACGATCCTCCGACACGTGGCTAGTGGAGCTGTAATGGGCAGGATAAGGTATGCGCAACAGCTATTGAGAACCCACGTTGGTGGTGATCGACACGACGGGGTTTGCTCAAACCAGGTAAGGCCTTAACTCGCTACTAAACACCGGAGACACGGTGGTTGCGAAGGTTTTGCTCATCTGACGGATCTTTCACACTGTTCATGGTAGGCGGCTTCAACGTGATATTTGGGGACATTGAAGAAGAAAGCGGATGATACGGGGTTCCAGCTGATAAAGTTGCGCTCAAATGCTTGGGGATGACCAGACCCAGCTGATATGGTTGTTCTTACCCGTAGGCCGATCTGCAGTGTGACCAGGTCATTCGTGTTTTAACGGACTCAAGTGCAGAAGACCCCCAAGCGAGCTATCCCAGTTGATGAGATATATCACGCGACAGCGCTAGCGAAATGATGCCCGATTCCGTCCAGGGTCATCCACCACGATCGCGACAATGAAGACCACGACCACTGAAGAAGAAGAGCCGAGCTGATGAGTTTAATCACGCGGCAGCGCTGGCGAAACGCTGCCCGATTCGGTCAAGGATTCGACCGCCACCTTCGTGATGTCGAAGACCACGACGATGAACGCTTAGCTGAAGCAAGATGTCTACAACGCGAAAAGCTTGCCGAATGCTGCCCGATTCGCTTCAAGACTACGCTGATGGCCTTCGCGACAATAACGGAGACCACAGTTGCCTACGCAAATCAGGGCTGATGAAGTATACTACGCGGTAGCGCTGTTGAATCGCTGCCCGAATAGCTCCGGGATTTGACCGCCACCTCACGACTAGTGCTGTCCCCTCAGTTAAGTTTACCTCCGTAAACTAACCTCCCCGTTTAAAACCTCCAAGAACCTCCGATACCTCTTCCAACCTCCAAGAACCTCCATTTACCTCCCAATACAAATTTCAAGTAAAATCAGATTGTAGGATATTGTTGGGCCGCAAAGTTTGCGGCGCAAACCCCGTGCTGGGATCACTTCCAAGCGAATGGACTTCGCTCCGATCGGCCTATCATGTATAAATAGGAGACCAGAGGGGGCATACCGAATTTCGATGCTGCGTGCTGTGGTCTTTACTTGAGCCTTTAGGCCGAGACTCCATTGCAAGAACGCCGAATACAGATATTATATACACCCCACTCTCATCCAGAGCCCCAAACACCTTTCACCTTTTCAGCATCAACCACGAGGAAGGAAAGCCAATAATTGGATATATCGTCCACGAAAGAAAGGCATTTAAAATGCGAAGCGTTCGGGGCCGTACGTATTGAAGACAGTGTACGCGCCTGTGTCTCGCAGTAGTAGTAGTAAACGGTGTGCGCGTTCTCACGTGGTTATCTGTGTATCGACACTCAAAAATGTACCGTATCCACCCCAGAAGCGGACGGTCCACTATTTGAGCTACCCTACAGGCTTCCTCGTGCGTTCGCATCCGTCGGAAATGAATGGCTCCCCCTGCATGGGCGACATGTCGGCCTTGGTGACGGCACGCCCGCTGCTTCTGCTTCTTCGCTAGTCTGGTGGTCTTGGTTAGCTCTTTGTCAGGCCACTAACCCCTTCTCCGAGCAGCTGCCGTGGTCCGGAGCCACGGCAGTTCCGGCTAGTACGCCTGGTGTCTGCGTTCTTCGTATGCTGCTGCGCCTTGCGCCGATCCCCTTGACCCCCTTTCCTTGGCGAAGAGTCTTCCGCGTCGTTCCCCCCTCAAATGCCCGCGCCTCGCCTTCGAAGTGTCCCCCGGCGCGATGCCGCAGTCATCAGACCGCTGGGAGTCGTCGGCTGAGCACTGAGCTCCCTTGGTTCGTCCGCGTCCGTAGCCGAGCTGTGCCCTGCCAGGTTCTCAGCCCGGAGACCAGTGGCCTCTACGTTCTTGTCCGCTTGAGAACAGGGGGCGCCCGCGTCTTCGGCTTTAGCGCCCCCGAGAACGACGCCGCTGCGCCGCTCCCCGGGAGGGAGTCACCCCAACCCGACCAGGATTGTGTCTCGCACTAATATCAATATATGGGTGCACTCCCCATTCATGCCATTAGTGTTACGCAAAGGCGCATGCACGTCCACATTATGTCTATCATGCCCGGAAGGAAGAACGACTTCTTCTTCACACCAGCTCTGAAGACGGCAGTGCTACACCGGCGGCAATATGAACCGCTCCATTCCGTTCGCATTGCTTGGGAACTCCAGGGTCGATACAAGCGACTTCTGAACGCGATGGTATCCTACGGAGGCGCCGCGTTGGGTTCATGCAGCACGCAGAACATGCAGCAGTGCACCAGGAACATCAACATTGCTTCGAGATAGTTACCTCGCTATCCTCTTTAGGTTTCAATATAACACTGTCTCGAACGGTTCATTATGTTACTTCCGTCTTCTCTTTCACTATTATTATACATGTCCCTGACAGGGACATCAGGAATTCCCTGTAGCGGCCTCCGGACATGCCCTTGCTCATATTGACATCGGTTTTTATACCTTATGGATAGGTGGAGGTTTGCGGAGGTTTGAGGCAAGTTATCGAAGGTAAAGATACCTACTGGGAGGCGGGTAGGTTTAGCAGGTTTTAAACAAACGGCGACAGCTCTACTCACGACGACAAGGCCACGACCTTCAACGCAGGACTCGCGAAGTGAGCTGAAGCTGAATGCCAAGGAGAATGCGGAGAACCTCAACATCCGCGCGGCCTACATCCACGCCCTAGGTGACTTTATTCAAAGTCTTGGTGTCTGCGCTGCCGGTGGCCTCATTTGGTTCAATCCTGAGTGGCAAATCGCTGATCCGATTGCAACCTTCATCTTCTCCATCCTGGTCATGGGCACGACTTTCGGCATTATCCGTGACAGTATCCACATGCTGATGGAGGGCACCCCACTCGGCATGTACAGCCCGGATATCGAGGAAGGTCTGCTAAATTGTCCGGCCGTGGTGGGCGTCCATGACTTGCACATTTGGTCGCTTAGTGCCGGGTTACCGTCGCTGAGTGTGCACCTGGTGTCCATCGACGCGGAGACAGCTCTTCGAGGTGCACAGCGGTTCCTGATGTCCAAGGGGATCACCCACTCGACCATCCAGATTGAGATGCCTTTGACCAAATACCCTCGAGACTGCGCAGCAGATCTCAAGTGCGGTCAGATGTCGCCACCGCAGGAGGATTACGAGGCTTCATGTCTGTAGAGATTATCATAGTCGAATGGTTTGATGTTTTCAGGGATCCGATAGGAGATAGAGGTACCCCGAAGTGTTCGTGGAGTTTTGGGCGTTGCTTAATTAACTTTTGAGTTTGTCGCTAGCGTTCGTACTCTCGGTGCAGACAGCCACATTTACACAAGTCATGCTTATCTACTCTCTTCATCCGTCCACGCGCGCAAGTGCCATTGACACAGTTATAGGCACTTTATTCCCCGTTATTCACCTTGCTCCGAGCCCGTTCAAAAGTCTTCAGCGCCTCCCCCTTATCTAGTCGCTATTTTGCGGGGAGTCCTGGCCGCACTTGAGGTCGGACGTGCAGTCGCGCGGGTACAGCGTGGCCGTCTTCTCGATCTGGATCGTGGTGTGCGTGATGCCCTTGGACATGAGGAAGCGCTGCGCCGCGTGGAGCGCCGTCTCGGCGTCGTCCGACACCAGGTGCACGCTGAGCGAGGGCAGGCCGGCGCTCAGCGACCAGATGTGCAGGTCGTGCACGGCCACGACGGACGAGCATTTCCGCAGGCCGCGCTCGATCTCGTCGGCGTGGATGCCGTCGGGCGTGCCCTCCATGAGCACGTGGATGCTGTCGCGCACAATGCCGATGGTCGTGGCCAGCACCAGCACCGAGAAGATGAAGGTGGCGATGGGGTCGGCGATCTGCCACTCGGGCTTGTACCAGATGAGCGCGCCGGCGATGCACACGCCCACGCTCTGGATGAAGTCGCCGAGCGCGTGGATGTAGGCGGCCTGGATGTTCAAGTTCTCGAGCTTCTTCTTGGTCTGGGGCTTGTCCGCCTTCTGGCCCTTCTCCAGGTCCGAACCGTGCGAGTGGCCGTGGCCCTCGTGGGAGTGGCCATGGCCTCCATGGGCGTGGCCATGACCCCCATGGGCGTGGCCGTGGCCCTCCTCCTCGCTGGAGCTGCTGCTGTCTCCGTGGCCGTGGCCGTGGCTCCCGCTTCCGTGCGAGTGGCCGTGGCCGCCGCCTCCCCCGTGCGAGTGACCGTGGCCCAGGATCTGCATGATGATGAGGTTCACGACCAGGCCGATGCAGGCCACGATGAACATGAGCTTGCCGTTGACGTGCTCCGTCGGGTTCGGCTGCAGACACTCCACGAAGCGCTCCACGGCCGCGTAGACCAGCACGCCCGTGAGCACCCAGATGACCAGCACGCTCGTGACGGCGCCGATGACCTCCGCGCGCTGGAAGCCGAAGCTCAGGCGCTTGGAGGCCGGCAGCGTGCCCACCCAGATGGCGAACAGCGAGATGCAGAAGCCGGCCACGTCTGGTCAGCGGCGGGCTGGGCCGCCACCTCCAGCAGGAAGGCGAAGGTCGGCTGCGGTGAGCTTCACGCTGGACTAGAGGTCGTATCTCCCCCGTCGTGGCATTTTTTTATTGAAGTGATTGTTGAAGTGATTGAAGATGGCCGAGTTGCCGCTCGTTGATTGGCTGAGCGAATCTACATCGGACTTAAGAGGGGACCGGCTAACTTCTGACGCACCCCTTGTGATTGGAATGGCATCCGTCTCGCAGCTCTACCGCCGTCCTCCTGCCAGGGGCTCCAATGACTGCATGTAGCTTGCTAGCTATCTCTGTGTCGAGGCAGAGGACGCACGGGTCTCAGCCAGCCAGCCCGACAGAACCCGACCCGCCTCGCCCCAGCAACGAGCGCCAGGCACTCACTCAGTCAGTCGTCTATCCGCCAGAGTTGGAAGCACATCGAGCCGACCAACGCATTGGAACCGCCGTCTCCTACTCGAGGAGAGGCGGTGAGGCCGCCAATGCAACGCCCTCTTCCCTTCTCTGGCCAATGGCCCAGCACAAGTGAGAGCTCTACACGTTCAATACATACCCTACTCCTCTCTCTCTATGACACACACGAAGCCATTGACACCACCACGTTGTTACTCCTCCCGTCCAATCCCCTCTCTAACTGCAGCTGGTCGCTCTTGGGATGTTTAATGCTGCAGGTTCGGCCGCCGTGATTGGTCCTCTCTCGTCCGCGTGGACGATGTCGACGGCAGCAGGTCGGTCATGGCCGACTCGACATGCTGAGTCAGCGTGACACAGTCGGCCCTATAAGAAGACACAGGTCAAGCTCCTGCCAAGCGGAAACCCCAAAGACACCACAAGATGCACCAAGTTACCCGCCACTGACACAGGCGGCGTCCACGGACCAAACCTGCGGTCGCCGCCACTACCTACGGCGTTGCCCGGCCACTACGGACTCGTGCCAAGCACCCGTGACAATGTGGCGCTACAGGGACAAGCAAGGTGAAGCCTCAGCATGAAGCTGTCGTCGCCAAGGTCACACATCCAGCAACCAGAACCAGCATGGACTATTGCGAGCGACAACAACCAACCACGCTGAGCAACGGCCAGCTCCGGGGCATCTACGGAGACGATACAGTGGGGCTGCACCTGGTTCAAGAGCTCAGCGGAGCCTCGAGTGAAGCCCGACCTCCCTTCACACGCTGGTGCGAAACCCCACAACTCTTGCACATGCTGGACGTGCGTGTGCACGAGCTGTTCGGCACAAGGCATCCCACCACATCGGAGAAGTACCCCCCGCTGAGTGTAGCTGCAATTGTGTAGACATGCATGCTGTCATTTGATGTAGGTGCTCAAGTTAGGTGGTGAAGCTTGGTGTTCGTAGGGCACATTGTGGACTTCTTCGAGTATCACGAACGCATGGAGGATGTTGTGCGTCGTGGGCAATATGGCCGGTCTTCACAACGCACCACAGTTGACGTACGTTATTGCCGGACATTGCTGAGGAAGAGCTGGACGATCCTCCGACACGTGGCTAGTGGAGCTGTAATGGGCAGGATAAGGTATGCGCAACAGCTATTGAGAACCCACGTTGGTGGTGATCGACACGACGGGGTTTGCTCAAACCAGGTAAGGCCTTAACTCGCTACTAAACACCGGAGACACGATGGTTTCGAATGTTTTGCTCATCTGACGGATCTTTCACACTGTTCATGGTAGGCGGCTTCAACGTGATAATTGGGGACATTGAAGAAGAAATGAGGGTCGCCGGGTACCCCAAATGGGCAACAATCATCGGTCAGATGGCGGATGATACGGGGTTCCAGCTGATAAAGTTGCGCTCAAATGCTTGGGGATGACCAGACCCAGCTGATAGGGTTGTTCTTACCCGTAGGCCGATCTGCACTGTGACCGGGTCATTCGTGTTTTAACGGACTCAAGTGCAGAAGGTCCCCCAAGCGAGCCATCCGAGTTGATGAAAAATATCCCGCGACAGCGCTAGCGGAATGCCGTCGGATTCCGTCCAGGGTCATCCACCACGATCGCGACAATGAAAACCACGACCACTGAAGAAGAAAAGCCGAGCTGATGAGTTTAATCACGCGGCAGCGCTGGCGAAACGCTGCCCGAATAGCTCCAGGATTTGACCGCCACCTCACGACGACAAGGCCACGACCTCCAACGCAGGACTCTCGAAGTGAGCTGAAGCCGAATGCCAAGGAGGATTTGGAGAACCTCAATATCCGCGCGGCCTACATCCACGCCCTAGGTGACTTCATTCAAAGTCTTGGTGTCTGCGCCGCCGGTGGCCTCATTTGGTTCAATCCTGAGTGGCAAATCGCTGACCCGATTGCAACCTTCATCTTCTCCATCCTTGTCATGGGCACGACTTTCGGCATTATTCGTGACAGTATCCACATGCTGATGGAGGGCACCCCTCTCGGCATGCACAGCCCGGATATCGAGGAAGGTCTGCTAAATTGTCCGGCCGTTGTGGGCGTTCATGACTTGCACATTTGGTCGCTTAGTGCCGGGTTACCGTCGCTGAGTGTGCACCTGGTGTCCATCGACGCGGAGACAGCTCTTCGAGGTGCACAGCGGTTCCTCTTGTCCAAGGGGATCACCCACTCGACCATCCAGATCGAGTTGCCTTTGACCAAATACCCTCGAGACTGCGCAGCAGATCTCAAGTGCGGTCAGGTGTCGCCACCGCAGGAGGACTACGAGGCCTCATGTCTGTAGAAATTAATGAGTAAATTCACAGTCGAATGGTTTAATGTGTGTCTGCCGAAGTGTTCGTGGTTTGATCTACTCTCTCCATTGTGCAATTGACACAGTTATAGGCACTTTATTCCCCGTTCGTTATTCACTGTCCGTAGCCTTGCTCGGAGCCTGTTTAAAAGTCTTCAGCGTCTCCCACTTATCTAGTCGCTATTTTGCGGGGAGTCCTGGCCGCACTTGAGGTCGGACGTGCAGTCGCGCGGGTACAGCGTGGCCGTCTTCTCGATCTGGATCGTGGTGTGCGTGATGCCCTTGGACATGAGGAAGCGCTGCGCCGCGTGGAGCGCCGTCTCGGCGTCGTCCGACACCAGGTGCACGCTGAGCGAGGGCAGGCCGGCGCTCAGCGACCAGATGTGCAGGTCGTGCACGGCCACGACGGACGAGCATTTCCGCAGGCCGCGCTCGATCTCGTCGGCGTGGATGCCGTCGGGCGTGCCCTCCATGAGCACGTGGATGCTGTCGCGCACGATGCCGATGGTCGTGGCCAGCACCAGCACCGAGAAGATGAAGGTGGCGATGGGGTCGGCGATCTGCCACTCGGGCTTGTACCAGATGAGCGCGCCGGCGATGCACACGCCCACGCTCTGGATGAAGTCGCCGAGCGCGTGGATGTAGGCGGCCTGGATGTTCAAGTTCTCGAGCTTCTTCTTGGTCTGGGGCTTGTCCGTCTTCTGGCCCTTCTCCAGGTCCGCACCGTGCGAGTGGCCGTGGCCCTCGTGGGAGTGGCCATGGCCTCCATGTGCGTGGCCATGACCTCCATGGGCGTGGCCGTGGCCCTCCTCGTCACTGGAGCTGCTGCTGTCTCCGTGGCCGTGGCCGTGGCTCCCGCTTCCGTGCGAGTGGCCGTGGCCGCCGCCTCCCCCGTGCGAGTGGCCGTGGCCCAAAATCTGCATGAGGATGAGGTTCACGACCAGGCCGATGCAGGCCACGATGAACATGAGCTTGCCGTTGACGTGCTCCGTCGGGTTGGGCTGCAGACACTCCATGAAGCGCTCCACGGCCGCGTAGACCAGCACGCCCGTGAGCACCCAGATGACCAGCACGCTCGTGACGGCGCCGATGACCTCCGCGCGCTGGAAGCCGAAGCTCAGGCGCTTGGAGGCCGGCAGCGTGCCCACCCAGATGGCGAACAGCGAGATGCAGAAGCCGGCCACGTCCGACAGCAGGTGCGCGGCGTCCGTCATGATGGCCAGACTGCCGGCCAGGAAGCCGCCCACGATCTCGGCGCACATGAAGAGCAGCGAGCACACGCAGGCCAGCTGCAGCTTCCGCTGCGCGCGCCTGGCGCCGTCGGTCAGCGGGATGCGGCGCGTCGACTTGCGGTCCACGGCCGGCGGGCCCTTCAGCGGCATCGTCTCGTCCATGCTGTTGTAGCTGCGCGGCATATCCCCGACTGAAGTGGCCAGGGCACAGGTCGGCGGCGAAATCCTTTGTGAGGAGGCGCCGGCTGAGTGGCCCCAGCCAGCGACTCATCCGAAAAAAAGATCGGATGAGATTATGTGTACCGTGGTATTTGCGCCTTTCATGGATATGGATTATATCGATTCGCACATTGGATTAGTTTGGCGTGCTGCTTAAAGTAATAAAAAGCCTGTTCATGACTCCCTCTGGATATTGGATTTAACAGGTAATAATAGGATACATAGGCAAAATTGGACCCAGCACGGTATACTGAGCGCGAGGTTTTAGGAAGGACTGTCGTACCGGCATATCTATGACGGATGATGGGTGGATTGATCAAGTCGGAGGACAACTTGACGCAGCGCGTGCTCCAGGCCAATTGGACAGCATTGTCCTTGCATTGTCCTTGTTGCAGGCTGGACAGTTCCTGCGTGTGACGAACTTGCCTCCCCACCATTCAAAAGCAACTCGCAAGGTGTCAAGCTGGACAAGGAACCAAAGGCGCGACATGCTCAGTTGCGGTCTCTACCGTTTCATTCCCGCCCCGGAATTCCTCTGGCTGGCTACGGACCACGCACATGATGCCGTTACGAATCATGCAAGGCATGAGCTCAGCGCTTTCACCAACACTAACCAGCGCCGTCGGCGCGCATGCAGTCCGACGGCGGCGGCAACGTGGAAGTTACCAAGTTCAATGTACATTCCGGTGATCTTTCATTGCTCCGTCTTATTCTCCTCCGGATAATGGTCCACCTTGTCCGACGGCGGCAACTTGATGCCCCGTTTGAAACGTGGCAGGATACATGGATGGATGACGAACCGTTTTAGCGCTGCACTCTTTCGCAGCGTCAGACGATCGCTTGGTTGATGACCTTACGCCACCACGGGGTACGAGGCGCAGTCCGCGACGCCACACATGTTGCTGCCGCGTGCGATCTGGAAGAAGCCATCCATGCCCCACTCGGTGCCCCAACTGTTCTTGACGATCCAGTGCTTCTTGCTGTCCTCCACGCCGTAGCCCACGGCCAGCACAGCGTGGTTCACGTCTTTCTCGCCCGAGTGGCACTCCGTCGACTCGTACACGCCAGACTTGTAGAAGCGGAAGTCCGACACCACCTGGAAGGCAATGCTGACCGGGCCAGTGGAGCCAACGGCAGCCTTCAGCTCCTTCTCGTTCCGCGACGTGATGTTCACCACCTGCTCCACCTGCGCGCCAACATGGTACGTGTTGAACTTGCACTTGCCCTCCTTCGCCTCGTACGGATACGTCTGTCCCACAACAACAAACCGTCAGACACACACTACACCACACCACACCTTATGATCACTCGCCCACTCCTCACCTCCTCCGTGTCCAAGCCTCCATTGTACTTGACGTACTCGAAGGCGTGCGACGGCAGGCCGCCATTGCAGCCGTGGTTGTCGAAGGCCTGCGCGCAGTCCAGCAAGTTCTGCTCCGACAGGATCGTGAACTGGCCGTGCTTGAGCTTCAGGTGGCTCTCGAGGCACCCCGTGGTCGAGAACGTCCAGCACGAGCCGCACTTGCCCTGGTTCTTGACGGGGGACACGGCCCCATCAGCGCGCCAGTCCTTCTCCGTCGGCACCTCCCCGTACGTCACGTCGCTCTCCTCCGTGGCCGAGCACTGCTGCGGCGCACCCAGGTACCAGCTCTGGAACTCGCCCCACGTGGTGTCCGCGAACTGGTTGAGCTCCATAGTGAAGCTCTTGTCCTGCCTGCTGTTGTGCGCGGCCACGGAGCGCGCGTTGACCTCGAAGATGCCTCTGCGCAGTTCGTCCTGCACTGGGGACTCGTAGCTCTTGCCGTGCGTCGTCTTCCAAGCGTCGAACAGACTGCGGAGCTCCGCAGACGTCGACGGGACGCTCGTGAGGTCCCACGAGAGCGTCTGGAGCACCCCCTTCTCGCACTGGAAGATGGCGGGCGGCAGTTGATCCGCCTCCTCGGGCGTGTAGCAGGACGACGGCACGGCGGCGCACTCGCACCAGGCGCAGTGGTTCTTCACACACGTGTCCTTGGCCGTGAAGCCGTGGCACGAGCCTGCGTCGGGGGTGGCGAGGGAGGACGCGGTCGCGAAGGACAGCGCGGCGAGCAGCAGGAAGGGGGACCTCATCGTGGAGATCAGATACTTTCGCTAATGATCTGAGGGGGCTCTTCAACGGACGAAAACGCAGCAATTGGTTGAAATGTGACCAATCAGGAGGTGCTTGACGGCAAGCTTCAACTTGCAACGGTGCAAGCAGTTGGGCGATGCCGTTCATGTTTGTTAGACCAAAAGAATCACCGCGTACATTGGATCCGAGAGTACAGCCCTATTTGGAAATGGTCGCGCAGCTCAAGTAAGAGCGCGCGGAAGAGATATGAAGGGGCGCGACGCTGCACCGCTGTAACCTGTCTGCTGCAGCTTACTTGAGACTGCGCAAAACAAAAGAATGCTAGTTAACCATTTGTTGAAGTGCGAGTTAAGCACACCACCGCAACGACGAACATCTCCTCTATCGATTGAGGCCCTCCGATAATTTTTTCATTCAGCCGTTGTCGAGAAACTGCCCGTTGAAAAAGTTGCCTCAGATTCGCCGGGTCGCAGGAAATTTTTTTATTGGCTCCCTAAACGTCAAATTTCGCTGCGGATCGATTGAGCCTATTGTTATAGCCGGATTCGAACTCTTTCAGTGCCAAAATTACATTTGAAAAATCAAAATCTCAAATCACAGGTGTATATTTTGTTTTTAGAGATTTTTGTAGAGATTTTGGCAACAAGAATCATTTTGATCTGCGGGGGGCACCTGGTGTCAACTTCCACTCAGTTTCTTTGCGCGGATGCTTACTAGGTCGTGTTGGAGCCTTCTCCACCACGGTTTCATGGAGGTGAAGGCTACGATTTGAAGTGCCGCAGTTGTCAGTAGGCTTGGCTTCACCGTCGGTAGCTCGAAGCACCCTGTGCGTCTCGTTGGCAGCCTTTGCTGCCGCTGCGGCAGCAGTACCCTATTGTTATTCGTCCTAGCCGCTGCGACCCGGGCTTTTTGGACTCGGACAACCCAAGACCCACGTAGCCTTAGCCCACGTGAAGGTAGCAGGCAGGAGCGTGTACTCGGCGACGGAGTCCATGCGCTGTCTGCGCTTGCCTCGCTGTTGTACGGGTCGTCATCGCCAGCGCTTACCTCTGGCTCCTGCTGGGCGCCTCCGGTGCGGCTCGCTGAAGGGCTGCCAGCACTTTCACCGTCGATACACCCCTACCAAATTTAGAGATCTGACAAAATCCCCCCTTTTGAGAAACTCACTTAAGTACGAAAAAACAACGGTCCACTTCAAAGGCGATTATCTCGAAAACTCTAAAATGTTAACTAGCATCAGTTTGTTTTGCGCAGTCTCAGAAGTCTTCTGCATGTCTGAACGACACAAGCGGGCATAGCGAGGTTGCCGCCTTGACCGAAGGCTTCTTCCTCATAGCCTGCAGCGTTTGACTGCCAAAGTTCAGCAGTGGGAGCGACGTATCGAATGGATCGGACCCGATGATGCCGAATCTACGACGTAGAGTCCAGGGCTTCGAGGAGGACGGGGGGGACACTCCCTTGGAACTACAAACTACTTCTTCTAAAATTTAGTACTAGCGCTACTACTACTACCGTACTACTAAATTTTAGGTTTAGTACTGATAGTAGCTCTAGTAGTGCTGCACTACTAAATCTTATTACTGATATTAGTACTACTATTTTTTGTTACTACTACAAATACAGATACTAGCTCTAGTAGTGCTGCACTACTAAATCATATTACTGATATTAGTACTACTAAATTTTTGTGATACTAGTACTACTACAAACGGTAGTCTTACGGGTGGCTCTGATCCGACCAAGTTGGTCGCTGTTGGTCACCAACATGATGCCTGCTGTCAGAACCGAGCAGGTTGTGGTGGTTGGGATAGGCATGATCAAGAATTTCCACTTGCTGCTACAGCTGGGAGCAGTCAGTAGTAGCGTAATCCCCAGGCCTCTCTAATAGAGGTATTTCCCTCGAATACCTCTATTAGCTTAATGGAGGGATGAAAACACCTTTTAATATAGGTACGGCGAGGTATGAACTCCTGTATAGTGAACCTAAGATAAAATCACTCCCGTCGTCGAACTTAGTGCGGATACTTGCCTGTGAAGTACCCTGAACACTTCCCACGGCGAGCAAGAATGCAGAATATGGGTGTGAACGAAGCTTGCAGGCTGCAAGTTGCAGCACATACCGCGCGGATATACAAAAACAAACATTGACAGGCTTGAAAATAGATAACGCATTTGACAAGCTGCCATGCGCTTCCAGTGGAAGCCTCCCACATCTTTTCAAATAGAACAAGATATTCGACGATAGATCGCTTGCTTTCAAAGTATATACATGTAATGGCTGGTCGCGATCAACATCAGCCAATGTTGTGTTGTAGAGGTTGGGCCGATGAGAACGTTTTATTCTCTTCGTCGCTAGTTGCAGAGTACCGATTCCAAGCACTACCGGTAGGGTGCACAAACTGAGCTGGCGCGTAATATCCGCGTGAATAGAGTACATGTACTTGAAATACAGTGTGTCGTGCAGTGCGCTTTCGCTTTCTTTTTTTTTGCTTACTTTACCACCAAATCGATGCAAAATCTGCATGTTAAACCTTCTTATGCGAGGGATGACCCGAGGTCTTAATATAGGTATAGCGAGGGAAAACGGGTCAATTTCCCTCTATTAGAGAGGCCTGGTAATCCCCCTCACCACTTCGACTAGCAAGTCAGTAAAAAGTGGTCAGGCCTTGCTCTGTCGCCTGACAAGCTCGCCACTGTGTACCAAGATTGATCAGACCATGCAGCGTTATCCAGACGAACATGGAGTCGCGACCGAGACGCCGCTATACTTCAGTACTATCGATAGTACTACCGTCACTTCAACATGATAATCCCTCTGCTAGTCGATATAGCTAAGGCAAATGGCCAAACTAAGGCCATGATACCAATTTAAGACCGACTGTATTACTACCAATGAAAATGCCAGAACGAAAATAGAACTCCGCCGTTGGTTAAATATAATTATCGTATGTTTCTCCTCGAACCTTCGAGTTCTTATCGCTCTCTGGATAGGATTCAGCAAGGCGTACGAGGTACTGGGATGGATGTCGGTGCAAGACCACCAAAGACTTCAGGTTATTCGACCCACTGTATAAGAGGGCTCCACTGAAAATATTCAAGAGGACTGCCCACCAACCACTATGGCAGACCCACCAATCGCCAATGACATTGGAAATGTGTTGAGCTGCATGAACAACAATGTTCATGCAGCTCAACACACTTCCGGTAGTCGATATTGACACTGTAAATGAAGCGGCCAGCAAGCTGCAACGGGAAGCGGGGCCGGCTCCACTTTGGGGGCCCTGTGCAAGAAGATATTCGCCGATGGATTACCGGAGATTCTGCTGCGCAAGACCCCCAAGATCTTCTCGCGCAGGACCTGGGTCTCCCAGAGCGCCGAGTGCTGAATCTTGGCGCTCAGGTCCGTGATGCGCTTGCTGAGCCGTTTCGTCACCATCGAGTAGTTCATGCCAAAGCGCTCGTGCTCGCGCCAGATGCACTTGGACTCGCGCTGGGCGTTCAGGTCGATGCTCTTCCGCGCCTCGCTTAATGGCCAGCGTAGAAGGCCGGGCGCTGCCTCTCCACCTGCACGTGCTCCGCGAAGTCCAGGACAAAACTCCTGGACTCAAGCGAGGACGTCACCCTTGTTGGCCGTGAGGTAAGCGTCCCTAATCGGGATCACGCGGGCGTCCGTACGGCGTCAAAAAAAAAATGGATGTGACGCAGATCCGTGTCGTGCGAAAGCCACTGCACATTTTATTCACTCTATAGTTCAATACGAATTCTGATTATGTGGTTGCACAGGGTTTTCGTACTTAAATGAAATTGAACTGTAGACTTTTGAGTCCAATCACGGCAGTCTTCGCCATACTAAAAGTGAGTCAAAACGTGGCCTTAAATTGGCACACAGCCTACAAATGGACCCTGAGTTTGAATGCCCCGCAAAGCATGGAACCCAGGCCCTGGCAACTGTTGGTACCCTCTAAAAATCGTCCGAATCGCGAGGATTTAGGATATGCCCGCAATAGCTCGGATAGTCATCTGGTTGTTGAGAAATGTGCAGCTGAAGTTTCACATCGATATGTCGGCCTTAAATTGGCCATTTACCTTACATCCAATCATCTTCGTGCCATCGATTAGCGCACACCCTAATTGGCCCGTAGCGATGCCGGCCCACCCGCGCGACGAGGGCTCGGACGACGATGGCCCGATGCCTATGCCCATGCCAATGCCGGCCCAGCCGGCGAGGAAGAAGCACAAGACGCTGCCGTTCGAGGCCGCGTACCTGCGCAATCTGCCGAGTGCGGCCATGTACGAGCGCAGCTTCATGCACCGGGCCGCGGTCTCGCACGTGCTGGTGGCCCCGGAGACGCAGTTCGTGATCACGGCCAGCGTGGACGGCCACGTCAAGTTCTGGAAGAAGATGGCCAAGGGCATCGAGTTCGTCAAGCACTACAAGGCCCACCTCAAGGAGGTCCATGGCCTGGCCGTGTCGGCCGACGGCCTGCGCCTCTGCAGCACGTCGGCGGACCGCAGCATCAAGTTCTACGACGTGCTGGCCTTCGACATGGTCAACATGCTGAGTGTGGCCTTCACGCCGGCCGAGTGCTGCTGGGTCTCGGCCAAAGGGGCCATCGAGCCGAAGGTCGTGGTGGCCGACAGGAACGGCCCCGCCCTGAGGATCTACACGGCCGAGAGCGCGGCCAACGAGCCCGTGCACACTATCAGCCAGTTACATGCGGCCCCAGTCACAGTGCTGGCCTTCAACCCCGTGGCCAACTGTGTAATCTCGGCCGACCAGAAGGGGATCATTGAGTACTGGGACGCGGACACGTACAAGTTCCCCAAGGACAGGACGGTGGTCAAGTTCAAGTTTAAAGGAGAGACGGACCTGTACGAGCTGGCCAAGTGCAAGACCTACGCCACAGCTATTGACGTCTCGGCCGATGGCAAGAGCTTCGTCGTGACGGCCAAGGACAACCAGATCAGGGTCTTCAGGTTCGCCACGGGCAAGATGCGACGCAAGTACGACGAGAGTCTTACGGTGTTCGAGGACGCACAGGCCGACGGCACGCTGCATCTTGACGCTTTGGACTTTGGCCGACGGGCCGCCGTGGAACGGGAGCTGGCCAACTCGGACGTGGTCTCCAATTGCGTGTTCGACGAGTCGGGCCATTTCATCTTGTACCCTACACTGGCGGGCATCAAGGTGCTGAACATCGAGACGAACAAGATCGTGAAGGTGCTGGGTAAAGTCGAGAGCTCGGATCGTTTCTTGCGGTTGAGTCTGTTCCAAGGTAAACCCAAGGTCAACACGCAGTTCGAGAAGCACCTGAAGGCGGCGTCTGGACTCAAGCATGAGGCGGAAATCATGTCAGACTCCGCAAACGAGCGCGACAACATCGACCCGACACTGTTCTGCACGTCGTTCAAGCGCAATCGCTTCTTCCTTTTCTCATCTCGTGAGCCGGAGGAGGATGAGGGCGAAGATGGCAGCGCGGGGACCGGCCGCGACGTTTTCAACGAGAAACCAACGCTTGAGGAGGCTCAGGTTGCCACGGAGTCCAGCACTTCCAAGATGCTCGGGGAGACGGCAGTCATGCACACGACGATGGGAGATATCACGCTCAAGCTCTTTGGCAAGGAATGTCCCAAGACCGTGGAGAACTTCTGCACTCACGCGCGCAATGGGTACTACGACAACCTCATTTTTCACCGTGTGATCAAGAACTTCATGGTGCAAACGGGAGATCCGCTGGGAGATGGCACGGGTGGCGAGTCCATTTGGGGCGGCGAGTTTGAAGACGAGTTCCACCGCAGCTTGCGACACGATCGGCCGTTCACGCTTTCGATGGCCAACGCTGGCCCTGGCACCAACGGCTCGCAGTTTTTCATCACGACCGTGCCTACCCCGTGGTTGGACAACAAGCACACAGTGTTTGGCCGCGTTGAACAGGGCAAGGACACCGTGTCAGGTATCGAAAACGCGCGCGTGGACAAGTCTGACAAACCGCTCAAGGACATCAAGATCATTAACGTTGATATCTTCTAGGTCGGGAAAGCTCGGATCGATCGATTGATGATGCTACAAGAAAAAAATACACTCAATGGGATGAAGACGTGTCCGAACTAGGCTGGGGACGTAGCCGGATTTCCACTCTCTGTTATTGTACCAGCACCTCCAGCAGTGGTGGCGTTGCTGCTGCTATCGTTGTTACCAGCACTTGCGGCCAGTGCGAGTGCTGCAGAGTCGCTCAAGCTCTTCAATCGATCACCGCAGAGGAAGTGGCGGTATATCTGTTGGCGAGCTCGCAGCCACTCAAGTCGATTCGCAGCTTGATGCGTGACGTAGCGGAAGCAGATGCGGCCAGTAGCGGGGATGGTGTTGGTTTGGTACATGGAGTAGATGATGAGGACTGTGGACCGAGTGCTGTCAATCCGGATCATGTCCATGGGGCACGATATCGACAAGTCCACGAGCGCGCGCAGTAGCAACTTCTCATCATCACGAGTGAAGTCCACTTCGAAGTCCATGTCGACGGCCAGCGGCATGATCGTGTTCAAATAGCCTAGAACCACGTACACTCGTGGCCGGTCTGTCAGCGCAAGACGTTCAAGTAGTTCGCCAAAGCACTCCAAGTCGACGATCGCGTGGTGCATCGCCACCAACGCGCGCAATCGGCCCGACTCGTAGTTCTTTGGGAAGTGCTGGAGTACGTGGTGCGCTTGCCGTGTTAGAATCCGTCGGCCGGCGATAGCGAGATGGAACAGCACGAGGTGATACTTGAGATTCTGCCGCTTGTGGACGGGCACGTAGATCGCGCAGACTTCAGCGCCGACTTGTGCTAGCAAAGTGGCCAGCTCCTGGTCTGTCATCGCGACTTGCGTGGACTGAACCAAGGTCTGGTCCAGCTCCGAGCCTTCTGGGAAGTCCGAGCTGTGGTCTTCGATGTACTTGTCCTCGGGACGGATCGGCGAGACGTAGTCGAACTCGAGTATCCCTTCAAGCGGCAGTCGATCGAAGAACGCGTACGTGAGTTGAATGGGCTTCTGGTTGAAAAACACGTTGCGCCAGTAGAAGCCACGTCCGTATTGACTGCAGTCTGTGCGCTTGGGATGATACCGGGCCAATGTGGCTGCGTGGTGAGCGTTTAACGAGGCGAACCAAAGCGCCAGCTTGCGATGGCGCGTATCTCGGAGAGTCAAAGTCCAGTGGCCTGTTGGGTTGGCGGTCGAAAACTGCATTGTCACCGGGCCAAAGCGATCGATGAGTTTCCACTGCTCTGCTTGAGTCAAGTGCTGCTGCAGGAAGGTGAACGCGTTTTCACCATCGATCAGACACGGCCACAGTCTACCAAGAAGCTCGAGCTTTGGTAGCGAAGGGTGCAGGTGGGATACGAAGAAAGAGGCCTGCGTGGTTGTTAGCTGCAGGTCGGCGAGCACCAAGTCCAGCAGACTGATCATATCGCGCGAGGAGAACCCGCGCTTGACGATGTGAATGAGACCTAGACATGACTCCTCATCCAGCCAAGACACGGGCCCGCGAGGAAGAACTGGGGGCAGGAAAGTTGCTGCAGCACGCAGAGTTCCTCTCGCTGGCAGCTTCCACGGTGCTTTGCTCGAGTCCGCTACGCTGTAGAGACAGCGACGCTCTTGGTCGACCGCCAGGACAAATCTCTTCTTGGCCGACTTGGCCCTTGCCGACCTGCTCCTCGCCGTGGAATCGCCTCTGCCTGCGTCACCCTCGTAGCTGATGTCTGAGAGCGCGCACCGTCCTTGAATCAACGCAGCGTCGAGCAATTCACTCGCGACGGCCAGCGCATAGGGCGATTCACCGATCTTGAGCTCAAACGGAGACGACGCGGAAGGCAGACGCGCGTCGAAGATGGCGGAAGTGTTTCCAGCGCGTGTCGAACCAAGCGACGAAGTCTCGAGATCGTGTACGGACAAGTTGATCTCACAACGCGAGCCCAACGCGATAGCTCGCAGCAGAGCACGAGCACCGACTTCCCCCAGGCTGTTGTCCTTCATGTCCAGCGTTTGCAGTGAGTGATTTTGGCGCATGAAGAAGCCGAAGGCCACTGCACTAGCCCCAGTCAGTGCATTGTGCGATAAATCGAGTTGTTTGAGCGTCGTGTTGCACGCAAGCGCCGCCGCTAGCTGTTCACCGCCTCCGTCTCCACATCGGTTCATGCTCATTTGAAGCGTCCGCAACGAGGTGTTCGTGCGCATTGCAATGCCCAGCGCTACAGCCCCACTACGTCGAATGCTGTTCCAAGACACGTCCAGAGCACGCACGTTGCAAGTGGGTTTTGTCAGCATGGCACCGAGCAGAGCTCCTCCACGCTCACCGATCGAGTTATGTGAGAGATTGACTCGTTTCAACGACGGGTGCGACTCAATCGCAGCCGCAACAGGAGCGAAAGCCTCGTCATCGCCGCCCAATGTCGTATGGGACAGATCCAGGTACGTGAGAGTGCGGCAGGTAGCCAGGAAGCGTGCGATCTGCTTACACCCTTCCCGACCGATTTCGTTCTTGCTCAGGTTGAGAACAGTGAGCAAACTCCCGGCTTTTTGTCGTTCAGTGGATGAATTACCGATGCCATTCCGCGTATTCCTCTTAGCGGCATCAAGAAGCTTAGCTTTAGGTGATCGACTGTCGAGATTTTGGGTGTCGTTCGTATCATTCGCGTCATGGTTCGTGCTGGCTGCCGCTGTGAGCGATTGCAGCAATGGGATGATAGACGCGTCGGTGAGGCGGTTGTCGCTGAGGTCTAAGACCTGGATCGCTTGGAATTCTCGGAGTGACGTGGATAGAGCGATGATCTTGGCATCTCCAAGCCCGAATTGTTGTAGCTGAAGAGCGAGATGGCGCTTGCCTCGGCCAGGGCGATCGCTAGAGTTTTTACTCCTTGAATTCATGAGTAATGATGCGACTGCAGCGAAAGAAGAAGGCGCCGAAGAGATTGATGCCCGTTCTGTGGGAGGTTGGGAGGTCGGGGCCGCAACCTCGTTGATTCTCGAGAAGATTGGCTCGGGTAGAATCTGGTTCTTGACGCATTCGTGGTAGAACAGTGAGCGTGGTGATAGTTTCCCGAATGGCTCCTGCCGCTCTGGTTCATCGCCGTCGCCTTCATCAGATGAAGAGAAGCTGTAGTCGTCATCATAGTCGAAGTGGGGCTTCTGCTGAAGCTTGTGGAGAGGTAGAGGACGGAGCTGTTGATGGTGGAGGGATCCTTGCACCTTCTTCCACTTTGGAAAGAGATGCTGTTTGTCGGCATAGTACTCGATCTGCCCGGCGTTCGTAGTGTGTCTCTGGATTTCCTTGATGAACTTCCGAGCTTGTGGGAGACGACGAATTGGTTGCTGCTGAGGTGTTTCGGATTGCTCGTAAAGCGACAAAGTAGCTAGATGGGTTTCAAGCGCAGTCGCATCCGTGCTTACAGCGGTCAACAAGCTAGATTTCCTCGATAGCGCACCATCCAGTGGACCTGGGGCCGTGTTTAGTCTCATTGAAGCTGCCTCCCTCTTACGCAGTATCGTCTCGGCATCTTGAAGCTTCTGGTCGAACCTCAAGCGTTTGCTATCAACTTGTTGCTCAGGGGCAGGAACAGCAGGACTAGTCATCACGTGTTCCAATTCCCAACTCACTTTCGATGTGCTCGTGAGCACCTCATCGATAGTTCGTGGAGAGGGCATTGCCTTGTCATCGGGTTCATCTAAAGTATCGCCTTCCTCGTCAGGATTTGACTCCTCTTGCGGATACAGCGGCTCAAGCCTCAGACTCGGGTACATGAACTTCTCGACTTGGCCATCGATCGTCGCCTTCCACTTGCTGTCGTGCGTCTCGAACTTCCCGATGGCGTGTTTTTCTTGTGGAGTGCTAACTGTGCTATCACGTGCTGGAGATGCCAGATTGATCCTTGGTAAGACTGCTGGGTCTATCGACATGGCCGACTTCCGTCTCGTTTTCACAGTCCTCTCTTCTCCTGCGTCTCCTTCTTCTTCATCCTCCCGTAGTGGGCCGTGGACGCCGAGATGATACTTGCGCATGGACTTGAGCTTCTTCAAAGTCATGATCTTCGCGTGTGTCACGGTGGTAACACCTCGAAGTGCATCGTCATGAACGGTAGACCGATTCTTCTCTGCTGTCAAGGTCGGGGCCCGACGGCTTCGTCGTGATGCTGCTCGGGCCGCCGCTTCCTCGGGATTTCCCGAATCGGCTCGAAGCGTGATCGCTTCAGCCGAAAGCGTGAGCGAGTTCAACAACTCCTGGCTACGAAAACTTTGCCGCGATCGCCGTCCGTAAGTCATGGTGCTTTGTGCACAGCTTTAAACTTGAGGAGAGATGGCATGGGATGCAGCAACAACAGACAAATTAAGACTCGACTTGGTCAAACTTTGACTGCGAGCCTTTCGAGTGGGGGTCTGAGAGTGTTCCTGATTGATTTTTACCTGATGGGGATGACAAGCATTGGCCTCTTGATTGGTGGTGACGTTTGACCAAGGACCGACGATAATGAGCTCATGGAGACCACAATTCCTCTTGCATTGCATAGCTCAAGTCGCGTTTTGTCCAGGGTAAAGCTGCAAAATGCAGAAGAGGGCGCTCGTGATCAGCATCTTAGTGGCTCTCGCTGTAGTGGTCGCGGTTATCGTGGTGGCCGTGACGGTGTCTGCGTCCCATTCATCCACTGGGTCGAAGAAAAATGACGGCGAGAAGGCTGACGCTCCCAGCTCCAGCAAGGCCAAGTCCAATGCGAGCGACAAACTGCACTCGTTCAAGAAGGGGAACTCCAGTGGTTCAACCGACGAGGAAGAGGAGAAGACAGACCCGCTGAAAGAGAACTACTCGGTCTCCGCTCTGGCCATCGGCGACTGGGGCCGAACGATCGCCAAAGACGGTGGCTCGTGCTGTTCACGCCGCAAAGCCTTCACTGTGCTGGACTACAACGCCATGGAATATGTCGCGATTCTGCTGGGCCAGGCCGCAGCAGCGGCTCAACCTCGTCCGTCCGTCGTGATCGGCCACGGGGACAATTTCTACTGGGACGGCTTGCACGACTCGACGGACCAAGCTTATCGGTTCCAGCAGACATTCGAGGACAAGTACAACGCCGCGAGTTTGGCTGGAATCCCGTGGGTGAACGTCATGGGGAACCACGACTACGGTGGCGCCAGCTTCGTGTGCTCGAACGGAGAGCAGGCCACGGAGTGCGGCTCGACGGCCGAGTTGCTGGCAGCCTTGGACCAGAAGTTCACGCTGCAGTCTCAATACGTGAGTCCGCAGGACAACCGCTGGATCATGCCCGACCACTTCTTCGTGCACTCCATCGCTGACCCCGCGTCCAACGTGAGCATCGACATCTTCAATCTGGACACGAACGACGCGGACACTCATGGCGCTCAGCAGATCTGCTGCCAATGTTACGGATACTCTGGCAAAGACGACGACGCGTGCGAGAACGTGAAACGCGGCGACAGTCTCTGTGCTGGCGGTAACAACGGCATGTTCGACGCCTGCATGGACAAGCTTCAAGCCTGGGGTGAAGACTCTCGGAAACAACTCGTCGAGGCGGCGAAAGCTTCAACCGCGACGTGGAAGATCGTCAACACGCACTACTCCCCGTACAACCACTACGCCCCCGGTCCGGCCGACAAGTGGCGCGAGTTGTTGGACGGTTTGGGCATCCAAGTCTTCCTCTACGGCCACACACACGGTGAGAAACACGACTACACTGCGTTCAAAACCCACTTCATCGAGAACGGCGCGGGCGGTGGCATCCAGAACGAGTCTCCGAGCGGTATCCCTCCGTATGCTGAGGACTACGTGGAGAACGTGTGGGCTGCTGGCAATTACCCGTACGGCTTCTTCTCGCTGAATGTGTCGCCCACGTGGTTGAAAGTGAGTTTCAACACATTCGATGATAGCTGGTCGATGACGAAAGACTTGGACGCGACGGTTGTCGGTGGCATCGCTATCAAGCACTGCTGGTACATCCCGCAGCATGGAGGACGAGGAAAAAGCTGTGAAGATGCAGAACTGCAGTCGGCGGGCTCTGTCTAGTAAAAAAACAAGTCAAAGATTGAGCAGCATTTACGACGGAGAATTAGTGCAGGATGACCATTAAATCCACACCCCACTTGGCTTTTGTAGCACGCAGAACTTCAGTTCCATCGTTTCTTGCTCTAGTTTCGTTCCAACGTGGGCTAGTGCCCCGATGCAATCGTCGATCTTTGACGCCCACGGCTTGAGGAAGAATTTGCCATTCTCAGTTTTGCTGTGGCACCAAGTGGCCACCCACGCGTCGATGAAGTTCATCGTTGTATGGTTCAGCGCCAATTGCTGCTCTGCCTCTCGCTCGATTGTGTGGAGATCTACGTCGTACCATTTGTCGTTCTTGTCAAGGCTGATCAACCTTCTCGTCATTGTAACCGTCTTGGTGCGCTCAATTCGACCTTCCAGCAAAATGTTGACGAGTTTTAGTCCAGCTACGAAGGAATTGGCCATCGCGATTTTGTTGTGCTGCTCTCAAAAACTACGAGTTAGGATTCTTTATTGTGCTTTTTCGAGGTAAAAATGTTAGAAAATCAGTGTCTGACTAAAGTCAAAAATTGCACCCACCTCTTTTTTCTTGACATACTTCCTACTGTACACAAGTTGGCGTTGTAGGTAGAGTTTCGTCGGCGGTACGATGACTGCCACCACTTCTTCGTCGTTCGAATCGCTCTCGTCGGTATCTTCATGTGACGGAAACGTTGCCAACGAAGATTCAAGTATTTTCTCGAGGAGCATGGCCGCCGCATCAGCACTGGTGAAGTCTTGGAAATCCGTCATGGACTGCAATTCGATGTCGTTCATGGTAGGTACCGGTACCGGATATGGTGGTGTCACCCGAGACAGAAGGAGAATGAGGTCAAGCGTCCGCCTGATACGGAAGAAGCATCCGATCTGGCGGCACAGAAGCCCAAAGTCGACTGCGCATCGTAGAAGGTGCATGGAGCGTTCCATTATACTGCTACATCTTTACGTCCACCGTAGACTACAACTACAACTCAGTACTGTAATTAAACCCACACTTGCTGCGTGCACCACTCCAACTCAGTGGTTGCTTCTGTTAGCTGCTCGTGGAGTCTGGTTAGGCCTTGAATTTGGAGGTTGATGTCGTCCGCCTTGTCCTTGAGGAAATACTTTCCCTTCTCAACTTTGACTCGCGTCCAGGTTGTTGTCCACGACTCGACGTACCCGGTTGCCTTTTGATTGAGAGATAGCTGGTTCGTGGCTTCCGTCTGAATTGTTTCTTGATCTGCAGCAATTGGTTGTGTATCGTCTTCAAGAGACACCAACCGCATTGTCATGATGACCATTCTCGTTCTTTGCACGCGATCTTCCAGCAGGAGGTTCAGCAGCTTCAACGCGGCCACGAAATCTCTGGCCAGCGAGATCTTTTTAACCTGCAGCGCGTTGGCGTTAAACTAAGTTTTAGCTCTAAAAAATATAATAGCAACTTCACCTTCATCTTCTCGCGATACCGTTTGTCATAGGCTTGCTGCCTCAGCCGCTTTATCTCTGCTTTGGTCGGTGCGTTGATGACGCGCTTGGTGTCTTCGTCGGAATCGCCCCCTTCACTCGTCTCGTCCGAATTGAACGACGCCACGGAAGTTTTATCGTCGTAAGAAGCTTCAGACGACGTGTCCGAGTTGAACGACACCGCAGTCAACTCGGTCTTAATGGTGACAGAAGTCTCGTTAGCCCCACCCGTGACACTATCCGACGTCACTGTACCGCTGAAGATTTCATCGAGGTTGGTTTCGGTCACGAATCTCCAGACCGAGGACATCTCAGGGTCCGTCATGCTCCAGTCGGTGACGCAGAGCCAAATGAAGAGTGAGGAGGCCAGAACAACTCAGACGAGTGCAGCGGCTTCAGTACCGTCAAGTGCTACGTCTGGGGGTAGTCTGCATCGTCCTGTTGTCAGGGGACATGTACAGCTCCTCACAGTAAGGACCTCACCAACCAGAATCATGGCTACAGTAACGCAACGCCCAATAAGGAAGGGGGACGTGAGGTCACTCTTTGGCGACTCACGGGAGAGCTCCGAGATGCGATGACAGTCAAGTCGTCCGTCGTAGAAATTGGGGAGACGTGTAAATATTTGTTTAATTAAAAGTGCACAACTAGGTACATACATGTACATGACGTCGATATCTTACTACAGGGCCAGAGTGAAAGTCAGCCCTCCGACTCTCCACTGCAGCTCAGCCGTCAACAGAGCCAACCGCTTACCAACATCCGTGAGCTTTGCCATCTCCGGCTCGACTTCGTTGGCCTGCTCCCGCAAGAAGAACTTGCCCGTGTTTTTGGATCTCTCGGCGTTCCACGTGAGCGTCCACTGGTCGATCACCTTGAGGGCGTCTCGGTTCCACCTCAACTGCTGGTCATGGGCGGGAGATCGAGCGTCTTCACCCACTAGACGCAGCAACTGGATCCGCATCTCGGTCTGCTCCATCAGCTTCTCCATGAGGACCACGAAGAGCTTGGTCGCGGGCACGAACGATTGGCAGTTGGCCTTGTGACTCGTTTGCTTCTTGAACCGGCACTTCTGGTCGTACACGCGTTGACGCGCGCGCTGTTGGTCCGACTTGGGCAGCCGCTTCTTCTTGGTGGGGGACGTGGAGGCCACGAGGTGGCTGGCGGCTCGCTTGCGTGAAGAGGTGGGTGGGTCTTCACCGTCGCTGCCTTCGTCCGAGGTGACGCCTGTCACAGTGGACGCGTCCGTGTCGTCGTCACTGCAGACGCTTTCGTCGGAGGTGGGGGACCACATAGCGTCCTCAAAGGCGGCGACGTCCAGTCGGTAGATCTCGTCGAGACTCAAGTCGTTGAGGAATTGGCACACGGCGGCGAGCTCGTGGTCCATGGCGTTCGGTTTGATTTGGTTTGGACTGTAGCGTGCAAATCTGCGAATGCCGCCACGAAACAAACGCTCAACAGTCAACGCTCAACGCTCGACGGCTTCAACTGGGGGCCTTTTGTTCGTTCGATTGTCCGTTCACTCCTCCTCTCCTTCTTGACGACTGAGTTGGGCTAAAGCTACTGTACTCTGCGGCGACGTCAAGGGGCCAATGGCCTGGTGCCCTCGGCGCGTGACACGAGCTCCCGTCGGTGAGTGCACTGCGGGAAGCCCTATGCGCCTGCTGCTACGACCGACTCGCTCAGCGTATTACTGTAGGTAGATGGGGGACAATGTCCCCCATCTGTCCCGGACATCGCTGGACAAGCTGGCAGACAGGCGTGCCCCGACTGTTGAAGCTGCGCCGATAGATCTCGTCGTCCACTGAAACCTTAGCGACGCGGTGGATACGCCTGTACTGTACAGTGCATACTGCCCTTGACAATGAAGCTTCATGCTCTCGGGCGCTGGTTGTTGCCAGTTGGGCATTGCACGCTGCCAGCTATTGGCACTGGCGTCTTGGAGGGGAAAAGGACTCGGGAAGAGCTTGACAGGTCCCGCGGGGGCGCTTGACAGCGGGGGAATCCAAGTCGCGGCTCGTCTGCGTGATCCCACCATCTCAGCAGGTAGGTACTTGGACGCTGGTCCTCGAAAAGTTCCGGCCAAGACGCCTGACCAAAAACGGATTCCCAGTGGGCCGGTCATCCAAACAAATACTGTACCATGATCCACCTGACATAGCGCGGAGCTCCGAGACCAGCTCAATGCGCTCGGTGCCAAGGCTGCTCGTACGCTATTATGGTGGATATAACTCCGCGTCTAGTCTGCTTTGACGGGCGAGATTTCATTCGATGGGACGTTGGGGACTGTAACGTTGTTGTGCCCCCGGTGATCATACTGTAATACTGTAAGACAGTCATCGGGTGAAGCGTGAGGCCTGCAATCGACAACCGTCAGCAGGCCCTTGAAGTTGACCTTCGAGACAGCGTCCAGACGTCGCCCATCTTCGCCTATAATATAGCCCCCATTCCGTCACCTCCGAGTCGGCTCCTACAGTGCGTTGTGGCGGAACTTCCAACAGTGCTGCAGTCGATGAAGTGATTGCACCGTATCCACCAAAGGGAGACTGCAGACGACGACTGCAGTTTCGAGAAAAACCTTGTGCTTATTGTGCGTTTAGTGTTTAGTGTACTACTTCTTCTTCAGCTGCATGGTACTTGGTGCTTCAACTCTCACTGCGGGAATAAAAAAACGATAACATGAAGGAGAAAGATACTTCACCACGTGAAGTGGAGCTGCTCCATGGGCGCGTACGGGTGGAACCTCCCGGGGGCGAGCACGCCGCAGGGGCCAATGACCTTGACGGCGCTGTGCCGCCACTCGCTCACAGTGCGCAGCGCGTCCTTGTCCGCGTACTCGCGGATGCGCGTGATGCGCTCCCACGCCTGGAGCGACTTCATGGCGACGCGGTCCTCGACGAGTGCGCGCTCCTCCTGCAGCAGCAGCAGCATCTTGTACTGCAGGGAGCTCTGGGTCTGGGGGTGGATGTAGGGCTTGCAGTGCTTCCTGCGCGTGGCCGCCAGCTTCATCTCGAGGGCGAGCCACGTGTCTCGCTGCATGTTGAGGGATTTCTGTGGACACACACGTTGGTTGGTTGTCTTGAGCCGGCAATAAGAGAGAGAGACTCTGACTGTACTCACTCTCTTGCGGCCTCGGTAGCGCTTCTCGTAGCCGCGTTGGCGGCACCGGAGACGCTCCCGCTCGTTCGTCAGTGTGGGTACCGGAGTTAGGAAGCCGTGCTCAATGACGTCGTGCAGCGGCTCCGGTTTGATGAAGACGGCGTCGTCCAAGGGGGAGAAGGTGGTGGGTTTAACTGGAGATGGCGGGTAGTGCGGCGGCAAGAACGCCACGGACGAGGGCGAGCTGGGCGCCGCGCAACTGGCGCCGGGCTGGAGAAGGCTGAAGCAGCAGTCGGCGGCGTCCAGCAGCAGCAACGTCGAGTTGAGGTCCGTGAAGTGCACGTCCAGCTCCTCGGCGAAAAGGTACCCGGCGGTTGGGTGCATGGCCTCGAGATCGTCCATGGCGGCCGGTGGAGAATTGGCGACTGAGCGGGACGTAAGTTAGCGGATCTCGTCCACGGTCTCTCCTTCCTGTCTCTGGTTGAAGGGAGACTCAAGATGGCGATCTTCCGGCACCGAGAGAGAGGGAGACGCAACGTAAGCAACGGCATTGGATGACCGGAGTGCTGTAAAGCAGGAGAGTGGCATACCCGCTAGGAACATTGCGCGCGGCGTGCACCGGGATGCGCCACTAAGGCGGGATAAGATGTCTCGCCGCGCGAAAACTTTGGTGGTTGTGGATGGATTCGCCACTCGCGGGGGTTGACCGTGGGATCATCTCGCTTGTGATTCCAGAAATCGAACCTCAGCTACATGTACCTACGGTATTTATCGTCGACGCAGCTTACTGTAGAGATGGGCGAGGCACAAGTTCTTGGACGCGGAGAGCTGTAGAGATCGGCTAGGCACGCGCCGACGGCCTTTCGGCTAAAGTTGGTTGCCGTGCTTGCTTGCTGCTCTGCGGGATACGAGGCAACTCGAGACTGCCCAGTGTCTACTAGACACTGTCTAGCATGGCGAACGCTCCGTAAGTTAAGCTTACATGTACTTGACACCATTGTCGAGACTTGGAAGTTCTACAGTCCCTGGTGCCATCACCTCACCCGTGACATGGTGTGGGGATTAGCCCTCGGTGCCCTGGTCCCCGCTGGTCCTACTCCCGCGCGTCGGCTGCGTTCGCTGTCAGGACTCCTGACTCACAGGAGCCACGAGGAGAACTGAAGCAAAGAGACGGGACATACGTCACTACACGGAGACTACCGTCTCCAAAGGGAACGGGAGAGGTCAATTGTTCCCGGGCCAGTGCCACTTCGTGACTGACCGCCCCGAAAAGCCAATGGGGAAGGCGAGACGCGTCTGCTGTCACCCCGCGCCTCCTCCGTTGGGCGGATACTGGAGCACAATCCTCTAGATACATGCACATTCGTATATCATGGTGTTAGGCAGCTTATGCTCGGCAGCTTGGATGATGAGGGACTCCCTCATCATCCAAGCTTGGCCCGGGCGCGTGCAAGCTTCGCTCGGATATCCGTGAGACTTGATTCAAGTCACTTGAATGAGCAAACCATTCATGGTGATTACTAGATAGTGCATGATCGAGTCTGGCCCCAGCCCCTCACAGCCACCGCCCCGCAGCCTCAATATCAAGGGCCTGGGTCCAAGGCATATATCGGAGCTAAAGTAGATCATTGCGAACAATGCATTTCTCCTTCAGCCGACACTGCGTGCTGCTTGTCATAGCGGTGGGCTCGCGGGGCTGGCCCGCCTGTACTTGTAGCATCGTGGACCCCCGCCGACAGGTGCAGAACGTGATCAAGTGTTTAGTGGACTTGTGGAAACGTTGCCAAGCGCTCGGCAAGAGCGCTGCAGTTGTAACTTATCGTCAGACTGTACTACATATACATTTGGTACCCCGTCTGATCGGTTATAAATCGCTGACCGCCTTTGACGCTCTCTGCAACACTATATGTCACTCCATTATCCGCCAAGCTTAAACGAAACCTTCAAAGAGCATTGGGGCCGCAACCACAGAGCAGTGGCACGTCTGAGTCTGGGGCAGCTCAATGCTGAATTGCTTTCCATCCCACAAGGAATACCTCATTACGCGTGCCGCCCTCCGCCCCTCGACACTCGCCATTTAGCTGGACATTGCTCACGTGAGAGATGCCACCTACTTTAGGGACTAGTAGCTCTGTTGGAAACCAGCCTGGGGTACTTCTGCATCCAGCGCATACATGTACCCGAAAGTATAACCGAGACTGACTCATAATTGTTGTGGACAGCAGTGGACGATGCCTTTACTACGCCGCATTGGTCAGATGACCGGCATGGATGCAACTGGACAGGGACTTCGAAGCAAGCAAAAGAAGGTGAGTGCATTTGACCGCTCGACGATCGCTACATGCTCACGTACTTCAAGTACTCACTAGTATGGGCCCCCGTGGCAACTCGATGAAGTGTATCGCTGTACCTGCAGCGTCACGCACCGGAAATGACACGTTCCAGCACCTCCACCATCACGCGACTCTGGACAAGATTGCACGTCAACGCCACGCTCGAAACTGCGTTCACAGAGCGTAGTCGATCACTGGACTCGCAGACATTGCTCCATCTCTTCTCTACCGAGCCAAGTCCTAATAACGTAGGATAGTGTATATGGCTGCCTGACGCTGACAAGACTCGCGGCAGCATCCAACATACCAACTACATAACTATTAGACATTAACCGCAACGCTGGCAATCGGTGCTTTCCAACAGAATTTCACGAACTCTTTTACTGTAACTAAGGGAATTTGAAGCCATATCGAATTCAAGAGGTTCTTATGTATACAAAACCCTTGTGTAACAAAAGTGTAAACTAAAACTCAAACACGATGCAGGCCGTGCAGATGCAGCAGGTGCGTGTGCCGCGTGCGCCGCAGGTGCCCGTTCCGCCGGTGAGCGCCACGCCGCTAGAGCTCTCGAGGGAGACGCGTCAGCAGCTGCGGGTGACGCGTCACCGCGCCTTCGAGCGGCACCAGGAGAACGCGCAGTGGACGCAGCAGCTTCTGGACGGCTACGAGGCGGCAACCGACGTGCTGGTGACGCCCAGCGGCCTCGCTACGTCGCCCGAGGAGCTGCGGGAGCAGTTAGAGGCTCAGAAGAAGAAGGCGGACGCGCTGGAGCGGCAGCTGAAGCAGCAAAAGGAGGCGGAGGAGGCGGAACAGCGCCGGTTTGTTTACATCCAGCTGTAACTTTTACGTTTCTTGGTGGAAAATGACGTAACTTTCGGGTGAATTGCTGTGCTTTGATAGGTTTGATGACATGCTGGCGGCGCTGAAGACAGCGGGAGATGCGGCTGCGTTGGAGCAGTGCGAGAAGAAGCTGGAGGCCGAGAAGACGCAGCTGCTGACCAGCAAACCCCGCAAGATGGAGATCGTTCGATTATAGACCACTGCCCCTTGAGCTCCGAGAAGAAGGAAGATCAGCGGAAGATAGAGGCAGAACTCTACCCGCTTGTAGCAAGTTGCAGTGAAATGGCTACACTATACTGAATGAGCGTCGCAGTTGGTCTGAACGCGCAACATGGCTACACCTTTTGTGTGTTTCCGCACTTAGTCGGGATTCTATAGAATACAGAAGTGTGTTCATTTCGCATTTCGTATCCTCGAGAACAAGTACGTCAGCAGTATGGCGACCGTGCAGGAGAACGAGCCCAAGCTGCTGGAGCCCTACGTGTACATCAGCGAGCTGCCGGGCAAGAACGTGCGCGGCAAGATGATCGGCGCCTTCCAGACGTGGCTGCGCGCGCCTGCGGACGCTGTCGAGAGCATCCAGAGCATCGTGGACCAGCTGCACAACGCCAGTCTCCTGTGCGTCACAACAATTATTGCACCACTTTATTTTAATAATTGGCAATAATTGACAATAATTGTCTTATATTGGCAACAGCATCGACGACATTGAGGACGACTCGGAGATGCGCCGCGGCCAGCCCGTGGCCCACCACATCTTCGGCGTACCAGCCACCATCAACTGCGCCAACTACGTGTACTTCCTGTCGCTGCAGAAGTGCCAGGCGTTGGGCAACTCCCGGGCCCTGCAGGTGTACACGGACGAGATGCTGCGGCTGCACCAGGGCCAGGGGCTGGACATCTTCTGGAGGGACCATCTGCAGTGCCCCACGGTGGACGAGTACCTGGAGATGGTGCAGAACAGTTGAGTCATCAGATGGACCCTTTTTACCAAGTGTCCACCTCTTTGAGAAGGATTACGTCATCAATTGTGTAATAACTAACGCCTGTCCTACTTACTGTATAGAGACGGGAGGACTCTTCCGCCTGGCCGTGGGGCTCATGCAGGCGTTCAGTGACTGCACGCTGGACTTTACGCCGCTCGTGAACGCGCTGGCCGTGTACTTCCAGATCCGAGACGACTACGTGAACCTGCTGGACGAGGCGTACATGGAGAACAAGAGCTTCTGCGAGGACCTGACGGAGGGCAAGTTCTCGTTCCCGCTTATTGTGGCGATTCGAGAGAACCCGCAGGACACGCGGCTGCTTAGTATCCTCAAGCAGCGCACCAAGAGCTTCAAGCTCAAGCAGTACGCCGTGCAGTATCTGCGCGAAACGGGTGCGGTGGAGCACACGCTGGCAAAACTGAACGACACGGTCCAGCAAATCCGCGACGAGATCGCTTCGCTAGGGGGAAATCCGGCGCTAGAGCAGATTGTGGACGGCTTGCATGCTACGGTTAAGTAGGTTGCTCTGTGATGGACGGTAGTGAAGACAGCAGTAGAGATAATGTCGAATCTACATTGTCTTTTTCATCGTGAAAATTATTGTGCCTCTTGTTTAGACTCTTCCTCCTCTATCCACTCCATTTCCAGCTCTCGTGTTGTCATTGCCGTGTTTGAGACGCTGGTTTGTGCCGTCGGTTGTAGGCGGAACTGACAGAATTTCACCGTTGAGTTCGAGGAAGCAGAAGTTTTGCCATCGTCGACATCCGTGGCGCGGTTGTACGTGCAAACAGCTTCGTAAATGTCCATGAAGCAGTTGAGCTGGACCCATTCCTCGCAGTCAGCGTCGCTTAAGCACGCTATTGTATCCGCCACAACTTCTTCGAAGTCACACCACCTGCCTCCCGTGATCTGTAGATCAAATACTTGCACTTCGTCCACGTAAGTATGACAGGACGGGAAGAACGGCTCGCCTGCAGCAGCGTTCGGAAACCACACGCCAATCGATAGCGAGTTAGTCGAATCCGTCTGACCGCTCGCTGTCATCTGCTTCCATACGAGCTGGCCATCTTTGTAAAGGTTTGCACGTGCGGCACTTGCATCCCACTGCATCACAATCTCAGTGTATGCCAAGTCGTCTGCAGGTTCCGGAGGAGTCAATGTGAACGCGATCTCGGGGGTCGTTTTCGCTTGGTATAATGCGGATTTCCACAGAGGCAGGAACGGGATAGCGCTGCTAGTGGCAGATTCATAGCTGCCCCACCAAACCTGCGTGAGGGTCCCAAAAGCTGCGCAGGGTTTGATTCGCATGACCATCACGCCTGCATTCTGTTCCAGCACGGATTCCACCGCAGCTCCAACACGACGAGCAGGACACCACTCCAGAGGATTACACGGCAGTGGGCTGATGCCATCCAGGGCCCATTCCATGAATCGGTCGCTAGTAGTGCGGTCTGTGAGCGTGCCGTCACTCCCCATCGTTTTACCAATCGGCGCTACTCCGGCATAAAGATCTCCATTAGCAGTCAGCTCCAGGACACTTTTACCAAGAGTAGCGTCCGCTACACACCTCACGTTGGCTGAGTTCACACCACCGTTGACATTGCTGCCACCCCATTGACTCGTCACAGCATTCCAGTTTGTGTTGGTCTCAACGTTGCCAGCACCGCCATCACCCGGACATTTTGTAAAGTCGTCTTGCATGAGAAGTACGTGTGCGCACGAGTCATACTGGTAGGACGACCTTCCTGAGCAACACTTATCCAGCGTTATAGTGATATCTGCTGAGTCGCTCACTTTGAGACCGTCTAAGCAGCTCACAGCTGATACCATTGAAGCTCCAGCGCCTACTTCCAACGGAGTCTGGTACAAATCTCCAGACGAGCAAGTTAATGTGTTCTTGTCTCCAGCAGACAAGATCTGATAGCGCACAGTAGCGCCCTCAGTCACGGCAGTAAGCTTCACAACTAAAGTCAGAGGCTTAATTGCACTACACGCTGTGCTGAACGTCGGCGTCACAGCCTGAACGTCTACAGGACCCCATGTTTCAACAACGCTATGTGCACATACCACGCCGACACAGCACGCGACTGCCCGAACGACGTCGAAGACTTTCACGACCAACTTGATTTCATCCGAGGTAATAGCGTTGTTACACGTAGGCAGGTTTTTATCCTCCGACATGACCGAATAGGCAACACCGAGCTTCTGATCGTCGTCAGTTGGAGGAGGAACGATCGTGACATTCATGAATCCGGTGATTGTTGTGGATGGAACAACGTAAGTAAACGTTGGCTTGCGAGGATGCACTATCAGATCCTCCGACTCCTCAAGATTGCTCGGCAGCAAGTCCGTTCCACATGCTACCGCCCGAATCTTCGCATTGAACGTCACAGACACTTTTCCTGTTGCTGCATTTATCGCTGTACCAAATGTGCAGCTTGGGATAAGTGAAGTTCCTTCGTTCTCACCACCCAGAGGTACGATAGTGTAGCGAATGAACTCGCAATTGGCGCATTGGAGAACGACCTCCCAAGTGTCGACGCTTTTCGTAGTATCCACGGAACTAGAAATCATTGGCCGAACAGCTTGAACCAAGAACCGAGGAGAGCGAACGGGGTAACTACTGATAACTAGCCCATTGACGGATAGACACGCCACAGCATGCACGTACCCACTCTTGCTGAGCGCAACAGTAGATTCATTTGAGGTATCACCCACAACAGGGGACTTGCACTCAGGGAAATCCTGAGTGCCATCTCCAGACGTCACCGCGACCCAACTTCCAGGCACAGGCGATGTCACCAGAACATTCGTCCCACCAATTCCGACTCCAGTTGTACTGTTCAAAGTCACGCTCGGCACTAGCGAGAATATCGGTACATTCAAACGAACCTCGAGGCTCACATCGTCAATGGCCCACTGGTCAAACAGGTTCCTGTACTTCCAAAGCTCCCGCTCCTTAACCCCCAGTTGCCCTTGCACGCCTGTTGGGTCATTCTCTGCTGCAATGACTTCATCTCTTGAGAGCCCCGTTGCCACGTCGATGGGAAAACTCGAGTGGTTCTTCTGCATCCAGAAAAATTGTGCATTTTGGTGCATTGAAAGCTGCGGCAGAATGACAGAGTATACAGTAAAGTCGCTCGTTCGAGTAGTAGCGTTCGACGGGAGCGGAATTTCAAGAATTTCATCCCAAGTGCTGACGTTACCAGGATCAGCGCCTTGGGGTAGATATCCAAATCTAACTTCTTCGTCAACGTCCGTCATCTCGCAGGCGATACGATTGTCACCTTGCGAGTCATACTCTTGAACCTCCTCGAACCCGTACACATGGTAAAAATTCATTTTGCCGTGGAATCCTTCGAGCTCCAGTGGGGCAGTGAGTGCAAGTCGATCACCCAACGCTGTGAAGAACAACGAATTCGTCCCATTAAATCCACCACACGCGCTGCTCGAATATCCATGTTGCTGCTTGCTCCAAAATGAAGATGTCACCGGTGTTGCAGCAGTGTCATCAAATGAGTCGCTTTGGAGAATGACGCCACTCCAAGCCTGGTCATCGACGCCATAGGCTGTGGGAATTGGGAGTACCGTGACAGACTGTGAAAACAGCACTGCGCTGCTCGAGTTGCCACTTTCTAGAGTCGCGACATAGTCAATCTCCAAGTCTCCTGTGGTTGTTGCTGTAGCCACAATACCACTGACAACCGAGATATTGCCATCAAACACCACAGAAGTGGGATCAAAGCTCACTCCAGCACAAGTAGGCGTCACTCGCACTGCGGTCGGATCAGTTCCAGTCAAGTACAGTCGCAGTTCTAGTCCGTCGACAGATTCAAGAACGCCAAAGTGCGCAGGTAGTGGAGTCGCAAACAGCTCGAGAGAGTCCAACGCACTTGATAGAGCTTGTGAACAGCTTAGCAATACCTCGAGCACCACAGCACAGAACGGGAAGACTCTCATCCTTGGCAAATTCTCGCCAAACCGCGCTTCGTTGCTGACCCTGACTACTTACTACCCGAACGCAGTTAGTTGCCTTGAACACCACTGCTTTCTCTTCGCCGCCGTCGACTACCACTGACCCTCACCTCCAGATATTTCAAGCCATCGACATTCGCGTCCTGAGTCCACCCAAATAAGCCCCCGAACTGCAAAAAATAACTCTGCATCCGCTCCTCCACTGCGCATTCTCTCACTTTCATTATCTTTTTCTGGGTCAGAAATCTGCTCTCAGAACGTCGAGTGCGTCTCCAGCAATCCCTGAGCCGCTTCCGCCAGATTATTCGCTTCCTCAATCGCCTGCGCCACAGCAGCCAGAGTCTGTTCACTGGCGCGTGGCCCCTTTGTCTTGGCCCCACCTAACTGCTCCTTCACCAGCTCCAAATTGCGAGCAACGCGCTGGCCCTCGTCCAACACCCTCGACAGCTCGAGCAAACTCTCGTCTCTCGACGTAAAGTTGCGAGCCATTTGCCTCTGCACGCGCTGCAGCGCCGCCTGGGCCCCGGCCAACTCATTGAGCAGTTCTCTGAGCTCCTCCTCCTTCTCCTGCACCACGTGCTGCTGGGCTTGCAGCAACGCCATGGCCTTGATCGCTCTCTTGGTGCCTGCCAGCGTCTCCAGCTCCGTCTCATCCGCTGGGGTCTTCCCCTTGACCACCAGCCTCAAGGCTTGAGGCGAGCTCAGCCCCAGCACTGCACTCACCTTCGTCTTCACGTCCAGCACGCGGCCGGAGCATGGGAAGATGCTGTCGTAGCGGCTTTTGCCCCTGAACACTTGCACCAGTATCAAACCCTCCTCCAGCTCGTTCACGTCGATCTCGGGAGCTCTAGAGGTCGGTTTTAAGCCGGAATTTTTGACCAGCGGAGGTGACTCAACTGAGGAAGACGTTGCACTAACTTTTACTTGCTTAGGAGGGATATTTTGCTCGTGGAAAGCGCGATTGCGCAGCAGCAGCAGCTTGCAGCCGTCCGTGAGCACTGAGGAGCTGCTGACGTCGCGACCGCGAAGCACCAGGCGCTGGAACTTGGGCTCCAGCTGGAATTGCTCGGATATTTGCACCTTGAGCTGCTCTAGCGCCTGCGGGTCTTGTGGGGCCACGGCCACGGACGTTGACAGCTTGCCGTACACGACGGTCACGAGCATGATATGTCGGAACCAAATGAATATTATCGGTACGTGCCCATTTTTTGGGTGCTACATTCATTTGCCCAGTTTATGGTCAACGTTGTTGGAGATCTATCAGAGAACTGTTGACTTGAGAAAACGTAGTGCCGACGATTCCCTATTGGTCAATAATAGCTCTGTCGCTGGCGCCACAGATAGGGGACGAGCACATAGCGAAAAGCTGAAGAACGACAAGCTCCGTCGGGCTGTAAAAATAGTATGCGTAGTGATCGTCTCGCTGGAATGCTCGGCGCTGGGCCCGCCTCGCAGCCGTTTGCCTCCGTTGGCATACAAAGGCTCATACATGTATAAAAGTGTGTCGTCGACCGTAACTCAGCATAGCTGTGGATTAATTCTCAGAAAGCCGCGTTTGAACATTTCCTTACAGACTCTGTATCCGAGAATCGTGAATCCATGTTCAAGTCAAAAACAGCCTCTCAGAGTATTGGAAGCGCCGACGCAACTTTCCTCTTTTTCAGCAGGTTTTCGGGCAAGAATCCATTGAAGATATCTGATTAGTCACCCTTCTCCAAACGCGCGATAACCCTATCGTTGAGATATCCATGTGCGGTATGGTACATGTACGTATTGCGAGGTATCTATGCGGCAGCTCTCCGGCTTTTTAAAAATGAAGACACTTCATGTGCTGTATCTTTGAATATAATACCGGTACTGTGGCTAACACATGTATAACATCACGTATCACGATTAAAGCCCAAGCCATGCGGATATCCTTAGGATATCCACATGGTTCGGCTAGAACCTCCGCGGCAAGCTGCCATGAGTGCACAAGTAGATGGGCCAGCCTAGCCCATCGCTTGTACGCTCGCGATTCGTAGAGCGCTTTACAGCACAGCGAACGTCGTTGCTGTCTCGAATCTCATTCCACAATTTGCTCGGCATAACACAAACAACCCAACAACCAGCAAGAATGCGCCTCACCTACATCCTCGCCGTCGTCATTGCTGCCACTCTCCACGCCAGCGGCACCGCTCTCGCGACCACCAAGGACTCCCATGACGCTGCGATTTCCGACGTGGCGTCGGCGGATATCGTGCACTCTCTCGATGCAGCCCAAGAGAACGGCGGCCGAATGCTGCGCAAAGTTAAGGAAGACGAAGAAGAACGGGGCTTTATGCATCACCTAAAGTACCTGAGGACGTCAATTGGGAAGCGCCTTCCTTGGACGCATTCCCACAAGATTTACCAGTCTGTCAAGAATGGGAAGAAGAACGCGGATGCAATGAGGCGTTGGAACTCGAACGTTAACCATGGCTTTACGAGGTAAGCTGGGATTCAAAGAGCGAGTACTTGAAAGTAGCATCGGCAGCTCGGCACACGTTCGCTGGTATTTTTACGATAAGTAAACTTGTGTCATCGCTGTGATCTAATACATCGCCTTTACACAGCGCATTATTCTTTGCGTGTCGAAGACATCAGTGTTCTGTATTTAAATTGTGTATTCACGCCGCGTCCCACGGTTTCAATCACAATAGCAGTTTTCGAGGTCAATTCAGCCCACCACTTTAAAATTGACAGGAGAGACGAAGACCATGATCGGGAAGCAACTTTGGGAACTTTCGGCGTTGTCGTCGTGGGAGAAGCTGGTGGTGACCAGGTTTGCGTGCACGTTGTTCGCTTTCCTGTCGGTGCATTTCGTTTTGGTCGCTCTGTGTTTGGTGATTGCTCAGCGTGGGCAGACTCTGCTGTTCGGTCAGTGGGAGGAGATTTCTGGTGCAAAACTGACGGCGTGGGCTGCAGTGCTGTTTTATTGCGGTGTCAGCGGGCTAGTAGCGCTAGTGCTGAAGAACGAGCGAGCAGCCAAGCAAGCGCTGGGGTGCTGGGTGCTGTTACTGGTACTTCACACATGGTACTTGAACGTCGCAGTATCGAAGAGTATGTGGCCAACGGGCACAGCACCCCACGAGCGTCCGCATTCGTGGTCGACGAGCAAGATGATGGTGCAAGTGCTGACCGACGCCATGAGCTCCGGTTTCCTCGTCTGGCTGGGGCGGCAGCGAAATGACAACCAGGACAAGGATAATTTCTTGCAGCAGCCACTGCTGCCAATTAGAGGTATCACCGACGTCCATGACCAACCCAGAGCAGCCTAGCAGCATGCCACAGCCATAAATACGCCAAAGTATTGAGCGGTAAGCGGCTTTTATTTGAGTTTAAATTTGTTTCCTATGGAGCCTTAGTGTCCTAAGCTTATAAAGGTTCTACATGTCTTCCGCGAAGCTGCTCACTTCGGTTGATTCTCTTCGGCCTGACGTGAGGTGGGGTGAAGCACACGATAAATACGCCAAAGTGGGAACTTCCCACTGGGAAGACAAAGCTCACTTTGAGCCACAAAAGTCTTCCCTCTGTCAATAACATATGCGCCACAAGGAACACGATTGCAACGCTTCAAACGGTGGACGATGTTCCTACCACCGAATCTAGACGGACATTATTTGACCTTGTTCGGTGCCCGTGGACTGGCTATGAAGTACCAAGAACACATGGAAAAATTCTTACCCATCATCTAGGGTAAAGTTATTTTATCTTCGGTTTGGTGTACGCAAAATACACCACTAAGGAACATTCTTATGCGTACAATTCTAAATTTGGCTAATGTAGGACTTGGCGCATTTCAACGATGCCCCCTGTATTCGGTGAAAGGGTTTTGTGTAAATTCGGTAAGCAAGACTGACTTACCAAATCTAACCTCATGTATTGATGTTAAAGTTTTCGTCGCTAAGCAGCCCCCTATCCTACGAAAGCAACATCCTTATGTAGATATCGCATGTGCCTACATCGTAGATACGATTGTCCTAGGTGGAGCTACTCAGTCATATCTCCAATATAGCGATACACCAAACACCACATGAGCTGCCATCACGCTTCGTGCACCATGATAGTTAACAACATCTTCAAGGTGCAGCAGTCGTTCGACCACTGTGCATACGCTCCATCAAATGTTCTTGTAGTTGCGCGTATCATGTAGCAGGTCGTTTTGTTTGCATTCACATCGCCGCTCCTACAAGATCACCATGCACGTTTGACTCCCATGACACCCATCGGTAACTGTATTATACAAAACTCAAGGGACAGTTTGGCATGTAAATAGATTTTCTGAAAACACCATGTACAAAGCTGAATAGTTATAGCGGTTTGCGTCCGTGTTGTGCGTGTTGTCGACCAAAACGTCATTCGGAAACGCCTCGAACAGTCGTTTCATCTGCTCTGTATTAAAAGTTACGACGCAAGCAACGTTGGTGTCGGAATCCAGCACCATCTCTATGGAATCACCACCGTTCTACCCGCAGAACACATCCAAATAGGCGAAGGCTCGCTGCGCATCAGTGTGATCAGCCAGCCCTTCGATCTGCATCTTACGCCTTGCGCCAAATAGTCTTCCTTGCTAAAGAACACCACCGAATTTTCACAGAGTTTAGATGATTTCACCAAACATAGACCAAACATACGCACTCGTTACCGGTTCATTCTCGAAGGCACTGCATTCTCCTGTGCGCGTTTGCACCCGGCTTGTGTAGCATCACCACAGTTCCCTCACGTAACGCGCGCTCTTCTTCACGATCTCGCTTTCTCCGTTTGCTTGATCAAGCATCAGCAGTCTTCGCGTGTGTAGCCCGCAGCATCGCAGCGGTATTGCGTGTCAATTGCGTCTGGCCATCCAGCGCCAGTCGTCGAGCTGAGCTTGGGCCATCTCCTCCGCGTGAAGCGCCTCCAACGCCCCACTATCGTGATATTAAAGAGGTCGCTTGACATCAGCACGATTACACTACGAAACAACACGGTGTTAGCGTCGAGTAGTCATAGGGAATAGCAGAAATCACTTACCTGGCGAGCCATTCGCACGAGGGGCCTTCACTCTTGGGTCTGTCGGGAATTGGCGAATGACAGCCACTGGATGAGCGCCACTGCGGGGGGTGATTTTCTAAAAAAAAATTGGACCTTCCCTCGGTAAGGTATTTTATATCTTCGGCTACCTGAAGTTCAACCCGAGCCCCAGAAACTGGCTAGTGCCCGCCCACCAAATTTAACCGAAATTTACAGAACCTACACAGAATCTAGATTCTAGATTCGGTGGTAGCAGCGCCTCCCTCAAACGGTGCAGTGTACATACTTCCCAATCTGCGGCCGAGCCCGCAGACCAGAGTCCGGACAGAGACGAAGACCTCCGAGAGCCAGTAAAACTGGCCCCCTTGCCTTGGGTGGGAAGTCCCTCATACTGAGGCCAAGGTAAAAAGGGGGGAGGCCTTCTCTCCACTGCGTGCGCCGCGGGGGCAGCGCAGTCGGCAACCCGAGAGGTGAAGCCTACCGTAAAGTTTCGACCCGAGGGGAGGGGGCGTCGGCCGCCGGAGCGTGTCGACCCCCTGAACCAATGCTAATTCCTGCTCTTCTCGAAGCCCCATCCAAGTCGCCGACCCGTTCGCGAGCGCGAAACCCGGTCCCACGAAGTGAGCTCCCCCAAGAACGTGATGCCACCGTTGAGACCCAGTCCCAGTCGTTTATGTCTTAGCACCAAGCACCAGGTACTCTTCGTCCAGCGGTGCGCCTGGGCAAGTCTGCGCTAGATCGTCAACCGAGTAACGACCCGAAGAGCAGAGCAAGTCGTCCTCCAGGAAGAGGCCAGGGATTCCGTCAAGATGGCACGTCGGGACAGCCCAAGTGGTTATTAGAGGCCCTCCCTTCCATGCGTCCTCTGTCCCCTGTATGCAGATTGCTCCGAATGCGTGAGCAGCCCAGCCATCCGGTCAAGTGTGCACACCAAGCTGTCTAACCCTGGACTTGATCAACGGTTCGAGCCACGTGCCCTTCGGGGAGTGTCCCCCGTGAAGCCCGATGTATCGAGCCAGCAGAATGAGAAAGCGATGAGGAGAAGGATCGAGTCATGGTAGAAGACCATGAACCACCAGACATTGAAAAACCGTAGTTAAGGTTAAATAGAATCGTCTGCCACCAACGGTGCAGTGTACATGTAGGGTAAATCTTCGGAGCATCGAACTTCGGAGCATCGGGGCACAAAAAGTACGGCCGTGTGGTGTGGCAGCATCGCCCACATTCGAGAAGGCGACGCTAATATTTGTTTTTGGTCGGAAGCCGACGTTTAAATTTTTCCACCCACACTACCGTCCTCATGCCCTACGACTCGTAGGCTACGAGTAGAGCAGATCAAGCGTCGCCTGAGCGCGACATCGGGTTCTACGCTTCCATACCCGTGTCGGTGGGAATATCACTCAAGATGCCACCTAGGTCGCCCGCGTTCCCGACCTGCTGGCACAGCTCGCTCAAGTCGGCGGTGAACATGCTCCAGTCGGTGGCCCTCCTGTTCGAGACCCCGGACAGCGCGGTGTTGGAGCTGGCGATGCTGTCCAATTTGGTGGACTGCTCGACCGTGTTGCTGACGTCCGCGCTCCCGATCAGGTCGCCGTACGTCCCGATCGTGTTGGCGGAGAACATGCTCAAGTTGCTCCGAAGTTCGATGCTCCGAAGATTTACCCGTACATGTATCTATGATCTCACCATCGTCACTGAGCCTCAACTCCACTCTCCAAATTACAGCTTAGGACTCAATTCACCTCTAAAACAATGCCGAACCCTGCAACCTCCCACGTTTTACTGCCTCTGTCGCCCATGGACGCGGTAATGCACAGCTTCGGCTTCGTGATCCTCTTCGTCTTCCCGCCGTCCGTAGGATCCCCCTACGACCTCGCCAAGCTGCAGTCGTCGTTCCTCACTCTCGTGAGCGAAGACTACCCGATCTTCATCGGGGAGCTGTACATCGACCCAAAGACGGGGGTCGTCAATGTGAAGCAGACGGCGGAATCCCAGCAAAAAGGGGCGACCGGGATCCGCTTCGAGACGAATTCCAGCAACCCCATGACGACGCACGAGGCGATGCAAAAGCTTTCGTGGGACCTACAGTGTAATGCCCACGACGCGAGGCGAGACGGAGCTCATCAGTGTGAAGGGGACGCTGCTGGCCGACGGGGGGTTGGCGGTTGGGGTGGACGCCAGTCACACGCTGGTGGATGGGGAGGGGATGTTCACCTTGATGACAGTGTGGGGGCAGCACTACAGTGGGGTCAGGAAGGAGGATCGACTTGTGGTGTGTCATGACCGGCGCTTGTTGCGGGGAACGGGGGCACCATCGACGATGCAGCACTCGGAGTTTCGACTGGTTGGTGCTGAGTCTGGAGATGGAGCTGAAGCTGAAACCAAAGGCGACGATCAAGCCCCAGTGCCTCCGCCCACAGTCCATCGCTTGTTCCACTTTACACCGAAGATGATGAAGAAGATCAAGGAGGTCGCGGTGCGTGGTGGAGTAGCCACTGATGACGATGCCGAGCTGTCGTACGTGAGCACTACGGACGCCATCACGGCGCTGTTCACTGTGCTGATCTCGCGAGCGCGCGGCCACGGAAAATATGTGCGGATTACGACTGGAGGGACCGCTCGCCGTCGTTTGGAGCCTCCACTGCCGGAAAACTACGTCGGAAATGTCATCTTCAACGCGTTGTCGACCTATACGAACAGCGAATTGCAGGCTGGTGAAGACGAAGACGACTTCGTTTCGCCAGCAAAGTTAGGAACACTTGCAAGACGCGTGCGTGCGTCGATCCTCCAACGCGACGACGCTTATCTGCGGGATGCCATTGACTTCTTGACTGAGCAGAGCAACATTTCCGCTGTGCAAGTCGGCACCAACTTCTTTTTCGGCCCAGACCTCATGTTCACGTCGTGGGTCCACATGGGCATGTACAACGCAGAGTTTGGCGGTACACGGCCTTGGTATGCATGCCGCATGCAGCATGCGTTCCCAAACTGCCGTGCTACGATGGCTTCGTCATGACCACGGAAGCGCAAAAGGGCGGCGATGGTGTTGACGTCGGCGTGTTTCTCGAGTGCAACGCCATGGAGAAACTCCAGAAGATGTTTCAAGAGATGAAGTATCTCCACAACTGAAGTGTTCAAAGACATTGGGTGCGAATTACAGAGTACAACGATGTCTACATCATTTCCATGCTGCATATTTTCACTCAGACAGTTCATTCGTCCAATTACTCGCCCATGAGACTGTGGGGCACTTTTTGGCTGTGTTCAGTCGCTCCATTTGAATTTAGGAGGGCAGCGGCAGCACCAGCTCTGTGGTCAAGAATTGTACTACATAGTAGAAGATACTAGTGCCGTTCATGATTGGCTCGGCCCCACGTGATCCTTGGTAGAGATAGATTCATTAACGGAGTAACAGGATTGAAATCCTGGGTGCCCGTCTCGCTTAGGCGGCACCACGAGCAGCGACGGACGGACGAGCGAGGACCAAGGCGGCGGCGAAGGACGGACGACCAAGGCAAGCAGCACGGCACGGGCCGGCGCTGGACGAACCCGTCGTCTGGCGACCCATGGCCCGCCGTACAAGATCGCGAGGTGCCCAAAGGGCACAGGCGAGCGGCTAGCAGGGACGAAGACCGCAACGGACGGCCACGAGGGCAAGGGAGTCGTCGCCGACCCCTGGGCCGGAAATATCGTAGGTAGATGCATGTGTAGGGTAGCGGGGCAGTTCCCGATTTGCAATGAGGCACACAGAGCCCTTTGCAACAGAAGCTAAGAGCGTCAGGTCTTTGACGCAGCGCTAACAACAAGAAACACGAACAACTTCAAGACAGTGACTGTTATATAGACAAGAACGAGCACGCCGCCCGCTGCTAAGGACTGCCGTGGATACAGGTCGGAAGATATACTCGGGTCTGTAGCCTTACAGCTCCCGGAAGAAGGTCGTCGGTATTTGTAGCCCGCCACGCAGGCCACCACAGGCCAAGAAGAGGTTCTGCGAATTCCTCGGCACTGTAGCCCGGTACTGGTGGACCTGGCGACGCTTGGAGAGTATCCTAGAGCAGGCTGTCGTGTAGGGAAACACGATTTTACGAGTCCTCGTCCCTCCTACAATGTAAGGGGAACGAGCCCTACCAACAACACACGCTTTCCCGTTAAGGTCGGCGAATATCGTCGGGATATAATCTGAAGACCAGATCCGATCCCTGTACACCGGGCTGGAATGTGCCTAAGTGCGCCGTTGGGTCAGGCAGGTATTCCCACAAATATAAATACACCCTTAGCCACGAGCAAAGGCTAGGGTGAGTACACAGTTCGCGCTTAGCGCTTACCCCCTGTAGTCCCTCAGAAAGGAAGGGTACCGGGCCAGTCAAGGCCTTTTACAGGGGGGACCGAAGTAAAACCTCAGTCAGGGGGTCAAATATACTGGGGGGCTGTGCCACTCTCCCAGAAATACACAGTGAGGTCTCTAATACCTCTCAACACTCGGCCTCTTCTCTACTCTTGGCCTTACCAGGATGAACTCTCAGTCAATGTACCTTAAGTTCACCGGTAGACATAACCCACAACGGCCGAGTGTATCCTGAGGCTACGGCTAAGCTAGCTAGACTTACCGGAGACGGACTTGACTCTTGAGGCTTGAGGGGGAAATTCTACTCTGATTTAGTGATTAGAGGCTGTGAGGCCTCGACTATAACTAATCTCTAATGTCTATACAAAGGCCAAGTCTAAACCGAGCCTTCGGTCTAATCCTACAACTGGACGAGGCTTCGTCCTAATTCCGGATTCCTACTAAAAGGTAAAGAGTGGGTACAGGTATGACTGACCGGAGGTCACGACGGGGTTTGTATTAGAACCCGCCGTGACTCCCAGTCACTAACTAGTCTGCTGGCACTAAAACGCGGGGAATGTGTGTAGCCAATCAGAGGCCTCGGTCATCTTTCTCAGCGAGGCTCGAGGTCGTTAGACCTCGGGCGGGGCCGTCACTCAGATTCAAAACCCGACATCACAACAGCCCCCACCTCGACACGAGCCTACCCAAGTGGTGAGCGTCGTGGTGCACTCCGCATTTGTCGTCCGCCATGCCACACGCCATTGCCCAAGCTCAAGGCGCCATTCGCGCCGTCGGCGCCGCCCTCGGGGTAAGTCCTCGCTGCCGCTGCTTGCGGTTTGTTGGATCCTTGTCGTTAACCTCGTCTTCTTATTCCTTGCCTTGCAGTTCGATTCCAACCGGCCAGAGGAAGCTGCTGGCGTCGGTGTTCCGCCGCCTGCTGATGAAGGCTCGTCTGGTACTCCGGTCGTCGACGCTGAAGATCCGCCACCCGACAGCGCTTCCCCGTCGGAGGACGCGTCCACCGAGGTGCTGTCTTCTCCGGTCGGTACTCCGTCATCAAGCGCCGGGGTTCCTTCGTCGCCAACTCCCGTCCCTGCGTCGGCACACGGGGCGTCAGACGAGCCCCAGGCTGCCGGTGCTACTGGAGCCCCTGTTGGGCCTGTGTCTGGTATCCTGGCTCCGGAGGCAGCGTCCGGACGTGCTGGCCAAGCGCCGCCAACTCCCGTTCGGCCTCCTGCCAGCGGGGCGGTGCTCAACCTTGCTCCTCCGTTGACCCCGCCGAGTCCTCGCCAGCGCTGCCAGTCGCCCGTCTCGCCGCCGAACTCGCCGCACGATCCGTCTCGTTATTGTCGGACGAACTGTCGCTACGCTGTGCCCTCTGTTGAACCAGTGCCTTCTGCGCGGGAGTCGGCGTCGGCGTACGCTCTGGAAGGCGTCGTTCAAGACGTGTCCGACTCAGCCGTGCGTCGACTGGAGTCCTTCAACGAGCAGTACTTCACAAACCTCGCTCACCTCATGGTGGGTTTGGTCCGTTGTCCGCCGCTCCGGGTCGACCCTGACCTCGATCGACGACTCGAGGGCGCTCACGACCTGGACACCATCGTCCACGCTGTAGCCCCTGGTGCTAACACTCCACCGGCCGACTGGGACACGGAGATGGAGATCCTCCGCGTGGATGTTCGGTACCACCGTGAGCAGCTCCGCGAGTGCGAGAAGTGGCTCTACAAGGAGGCAGATCTCCGTCGCCAGGCCGAGTCGTTGTGCGCCTCAATCTCCGACGAGCGCAATAAGGCGGTCGAGGAAGCGAGCGCGCTCCGAGAGGAGCGAGACGAAGTGAATCGTCAGGCCGCGTTGGCTGCCGTGTCGCTCCAGAAGAGTGCTGACATCATCGACCTCTTGAAGGCTCGGATCAAGGGGTATGATAAGAAGCTCGAAGATGCCCGTAAGACAGTCCGCAACGACCGCTTGAGGATCAAGAAGGGTTTGTCTGACCTCACGTCGTGTCTCAAGACGTTCCGTGAGTACCTCGAGCTTCGGCAGAGAGAGCGTGAGAACGGGTGCCTCGTCGATCATGGAACGGACACCGCGCTTCCTGAAGGGTTCCAGACGCTCCTGGACCAAGTTCGATCCATCCAGCTCCAACCGACCGAGACTTCGGCCGGGTCCAAGCGCCCTGCTAATTCTTCAGCGGCCGCTGTCCCTGCTGGTCGTGACTCGGACTCGTCGTCCGACGAGTCTTCGGAAGACTCTGATGTGGTCTTCGTCGAGCCCCCGCCCAAGCGCCGGAAGAGGTCGTCTACCTCGCCGAAATCCAAGAAGAAGCGGGCGTCGTCTCCCTCTGCTTCGAAGGTCCAATCACCCTCTCGCCGCAAGCCGCGACTGGGCAAGCCGTCAGTGGACCTTCGTTCGAAGTCCGGCTCCTCCGCGGCTGGGGTTGCACACCCTGCTCCTCCTTCGGGTCACGCCGGCGTGTCGTCGGGGATGGCTGCCGAATCCCAAGGGGTCGTCAGCGACCAGTCAGCTCCGGTTGCTCCTCCGCCCAGTGCTCTGCCAGTGGTTGGCATTCCGGCGTCCTCGGCGGGGTGTACTCCGCCTCCTTCTCCGCGTCGTCCGGAAACCTCGGCGGCGTCATCGTCGTTACCAGGCCCTCTACCCTCGACTCCTCGCGTTGCCAAGTCAGCTCGGGACTCCCCGTTCGAAGCAGCCGTGGTGATCCCACCGCGTCGCGATGGCCGACCTGTCCGTCCTGCGTCAACCGTGGCTTCGCTCCAGTCCAAGTCGGCTGTGGAGCGAGAGAATGCGTCGGACGCCGTAGTGCTCGGGCCAAATCCTAGTGCGTCTCCGTCTCCTGCCAGATCTGTGGCGGGCCAAGATGCGGGCGATGGTTTCGTGTACAGCTCTCAGCCTACGACTTTCGAGACGATGGTCATTGGGCCGAAGCCTCGTGCTGGCAAGTCGGCTAAGGCGGCCAAGAGCAAGCCTGCTAAAGCCAAGTCACCCAAGGTCGCCAAGCCTGCGAAGGCAGTCAAACCGGCTCGAGCTGTCAAGCACTCGGTGCCAAGTCGGAAGTCTCAGCCGTCTCCGTCTTCCCGTGCTCTGCGTCCGGACAGTTCGCCTCCTCCTCGCAGCAAGTCCTCGTCGACCAAAACGCCCAAGAAGCATTCGGACTCTGCGAGCCAGGTGTTGGACCCTCCGTTCACGGCTCCCGGCGCTCAGGAGTGTTGGACCATGATCATGGAGATCCGTGTGCCGAAGTCCATTCCGGCTTCGGTTCTGATCCAATGCTCGGTGGAAGGGATCAGGGCTTTTGCCGACTGGACCAACCCGGATCACCCTTATCAGCGTCTCCTCGCTAGCCTTCCCGACGAGCCGTGCCTCTTCGACGCGTCAGAGTTCATGCCGGACAAGACTATCTCTATCCGGGCTGATGGCGTCGCGATCGTGGTCAAGCTTTGGCGGCAATTTCGTGGCAAATCGTTTGGCTCTACAGAAAAGGACGACCTTGGTTTTGCGCTCTACGAGCGTGGGCACTGGATTGCTACCGCCTCTGTCGAGCGTTGGCTCCAGCAGCTCGCAGCCATCTTGGGCGAGACTTCGCCGCTGTATCTGGCCATTCTCGCAGCGTGGACTGAGTATGCCCGTGACCGGAATGCTCGCGCCGATCGTCTGCGTCTTCAGATTCCCAAGCGCCTGTGGACCTGGTGCTTGCCGGATGCTGACGGCGTGGTCTTGTGCTCGCCCGAGATCCTTTTCGAGCCTTCGATCCTCCTGTATTCGCTGGAGCCGCTGCCATGGGCTCCTGTCTCGTCCGACTGGGTCAAAGAGGTGCTGGCGGTGGATGGCCACGAGCCTTGGCGCAATTGCTGGGTGGATGTTCCAGCCGCTCACCCGTACAACACCTCGTTCGCGCCCTGCAATCCCAAGGCCCCGCTGTTCGTGCCGACAGGCTTCAACTTCCAGGAGGTCGCGTCGGCCGTGCAGGTCGATTCTTCGCTGGATCCTTGCGACGTCACGGCCCAGTGGGTGCAAGACTACACGGATTACCACGGGCCTCGTCCTGCGTCCGAAGTGGAAGAAGAGGACGACGAGGTCTTGTCCGAGGGCACCCTGAGCGACACTCCTGCTGCTGGTGGATCGTCCAAGAAGTCGGCGCCGAAGCACTCGTTGCTGTCTCACAAGCCGCACGCCACGGACGACGGCAGTGCTGGAGCCGAGGGAGCAGATGACTCCGCTGCCGAAGACGAGGAGTCTCCTGACGAGCCAGCGAGCAAGCCTCCACGGGCTGCAATCCGCCTCGACGTCTTAGCCACGGTGGCTACGACGTCCAAGTAATGTTGGTGTCGAGCCCCTGCCTTCTTCCCGCGCGTGTGTGGTCTGGACCTCTTCTTGCTCAGTCGTGACATTGTGGCCACTCTCAGCGTAGCATAATCATTAATCTCAGTCGCGTTCTATGTTTATCCCATATCGTATCTTCTGCCGCGACTGTGTTCGTAATTTCCACAAATACATGCAATATGCAATCATTTTGGTGCAGTAATCGTCTTCGTCTGCTGGGGTAGGCTGCATCGCCCTACCGGCAGTTCATCATTTGGTGCAGTAATATTTTCATCTGCTTGGGTGGGCTGCACCGCCCCACCGGCAGTTCATTGTCATGTCAGCGGTCGGATTAATCCTCATCCGCCACTTGAGCCATCTGCAGCCGCTGCGCGCTGCGTTTCTCACGCAGGTAGTCGTATAGTAGCCCTCCGCATGAGAGGTTGGCTGCGGGTTCCCACGTGGGGTCCTCGTAGCCGACCCACTTCACCAGGAACTCTCTGACCGCTCGCTCGGTGCTGTTGAGGAGAGGGACGCGGTCCTCAAGGATCGCTTCAACCTCATACTCACCGGCGAGTCGGTCGGGCTCCCAGCTGTCCTCGGGCAGTAGCTCCTCATCAAAATCGAGTCTCGTCTCTTCTGTCACATCGGGAGCTAGACGAGTCCTCGGTCGTTCCCCGAATTCGTTCACCGCCTTCAAGCGGGATACGTGCACTACCGGATAGAACCTATACCCACTTCGATCGGGCAGGTCCAGCTCGAACGCATACTCGTCCACCTTCTTCTTGATTCGAAACGGGCCGTGCCATCGGTGGGCGAGCTTCTTAGTCAGCCCCGGTTTCACGCGTTCCATGTACAATCATGCTCGGTCTCCGGGTCGGAATAGCGATTGCGTGGTCTCGCTTGGCGAGTTCTCGTCCGTGTCGTCGGGTTCTCCAAGCTCATCGGCAGCGGCCGGGTTCGTCATTCCTGTAGACTCGGGCATCGCAGCTCGCTCGGCTCGCCTTAAAGACTCGTTGTGTTTCTGAGCCCTGCGAGCTTTCTCCGTGGCTTGGTATTCCCTAGCCATTCCTAGGGCGATCTCTTGCTGCCTGTTGGCTTCGCGTCTCCATGCTAGTGCATCGGACTGTCGACCGACTCCTCGTTTGAGGGAGGACGACATGGCTCGTAATGTTGACCGCGCATCCCAACCGTGTACTAAGTAGAACGGGGTGTCTTTCCTCGTCGAGTCGTGCGAGTTGTTGATCGCGAAGATTAGTTTCTCCACGATCTCATCCCAATCCTGCTGAAGCGGGTCCTCGGCATACACTCTCACTGATTGTATCACAGTTTTCACCGAGCGTTCCTGTTGTCCGTTGGCTTGTGGTCGATAGCTCAGAGTCGCTCTTGACCTAGACTGCATCATCTCCGCAAATGCCTGGAAGACCTCGCCCATGAAGCGTGGGTCTCGGTCGTGTCTGATCAACGACGGCGCTCCAAACCTGCGGTAGACGCACTCCTCAAACGCTTGGGCTACGCGGAGTGCAGACGTGTCCGCCATCGCTTTTCCCATGACGAAGCCGGTAAACGCACATTGGAACAGTAGGAGTGCGGTGTTTCCTCGCCGAGTCTTCGGCAGGGGAATCACGAAGTCCATGGACACCATCTGGAACGGTCGCTCGGCCAGTATGTTACCTGGCGAGTATCCGCGGAGGTGTGGACGGCTCTTGCTGGAACTACAGTCGGGGCATGAGCGGACGTGTTTCTCCACGTCGGCGAACAGGCCTATCCAATAGTAGTCAGCCTTAACGCGGTGGTAGGTCCGGACGATTCCTTGGTGACCTCCCTCCAGCGAGTCATGGCAGTTCTGCAGTATCTCCTGGACCATCGTCGTGGGCACTACCAGGCGTAGCGTCGTCTCCTCGGTTCGCTCTCTTCCCCACCGACGGTTCGCTCCTAGGAAGTACAGCAACCCGTCCTCACTTAGTACGAACTTGTCCGCCATCTTCCAAGCTTCACGAGCTGCTCTGTAGCCGAGGTGCGCTTCTTCGCCCTTAAGCACTGCCTTGAGGTTAGACCAGCGGAGTTCCTCATCTTGGGCTCTGCTAATGCGTCCACGCCGTTCTTCCTGAACAACCAGAGGGTCAATATCGTCCGCCGAGGGTTCGTGAATGCTCGTTGCGTCCGGTCCTGGTAGACCTTGTGGGTCTGGAGTCTCTTCGACTTGGGCGTCGGGTCGGTTCTGCACCTCTGTGTCCTGGTTGATGATCACGGGTTCTGTTGCGAAGCGGACATGTTTCTGGCGAGCTCTTGTTTGACGTCTCGTCACCGCAGCTACTCGTCCAGTTTCCCATGCAAATCGAAAAAATTCTTACTACGGCTCTCGTCTCGGGTTCTCAGTACGCGTATCGAGTTGATGGACCGCGTCACTACTTCTTCCGAGGGCTCGTAGATGACTTCGTGGATGCGGTTCAGTACCTTCAATTCGCGCTTCCTGTCTTCACTCTCGACCACCGCAGACATCTTGCTCTCGAGGGTTTCACCGGCTAATGAGTCTGCTGCAGCATTGAACTCTCGGATCGCATGAAGATATTTCACTGACCGAAGTTTTGCTGTGAGCTCCTTGTGTCTGTTGAGTTGTGCTATCAGCGACTCCTTACGACAGGCGATCACCCCTAGGGATTGCTGGATTGCGAGTCTCGAGTCCCCGACGATCACTAGGTCCTCAGCCCCATGGTCAAGGGCGGCTGCGACACCGTTATTCATGCCCGTGTACTCGGCCATGTTGACGGTCGTGGTCTCGAGGTAAGCACTCACAGCGATCACTACTGTCCATTCTGGAAGTCGCCATAGGATCCACGCACAACTGCCATATCCACCGTGTTTCTCTGTCTTGGCCGATCCGTCGAAAGAAATGACGTACCCAACGTAGTCTCGTGGTAGCCGAGCATACAACAACTGAGGGTCCATCCGAATACTCGGTGAGCCCCGTGTTGGTGGGGTTACCAGGCTGAGCGAGTCTTCGAGGTCAACAAAACTGGTGATGGTTGACTGAAGGAGTTGAGCAAACGCGCAGTCCTTCTCCTTGACGCGTTGTACTACTAAGTGCCAAGGCGACAACAAAACCGCGAACTGTGTGGCACGTCCAAACAGTGACTTGGACTTGTGCACCCACTCGAGTGTCGAGAAGCGCGTGTAGACATGGATAGTCCGTCCGGCCAGTTGGGTGTAACACACCTTCAGTAGTTGGAGCAAAGCGAGCACTTCTTTCTCCGCTGGGTGGTAATTCATCTCAGCGTCCTTAAGAACTCGCCCGCAGAACCGTACAGGGTGCATCAAACCATCGTGCTCCTGCATGAGGGTTGTACTCACTGCCCATTCGTTGGCGAACAACGTCACATGTACTGGTAGGTCTCGACTGAAGTGTCGGAGGATGGGAGCGTCAGCAACCTTCTGCTGCAACGTGGCAAAACTACGTCGAGCCGCAGAGAGGTCACCCCCTGCAGCGAAATCCTCATCTTTGACCTGGTAGAGCGCAGCGCCGTAGACCGCAAAGTCTTGGATGAAACGGCTGTAGTAGTTCAGTGCTCCAAGGAATGATTGCATCCCCTTCTTGGACCGCGGAAACGAAAGCTCGGTAATAGCCTTGAGCTTCTTCGGGTCCGCTCGGATCCCCGCCCGCGTGACCTCGTGAGACAGGAAGTCCACCTTCGACTGGACAAAGATACTCTTCGTGAAGCTGATACTGATGCGACACTCCTCGAACCGAGCGAGGAGTCGATTCAGCGTTCCCAGACAGTCTTCAAAGGACTCGCCACCAAAACAGATATCGTCCACGAAGGAGCGCCGTTCAAACACCGGGGTCAGTGTCGAAGCATCGGCTTCATCATTCGTGAACATGTCGGCCAGCGGGCTATTCACCAACTCCGCCACCGAGTCTTCGGCTCGGCTGGCTCTGAGGTCTGCGTCGAACTTGGTCACCCCAGTGGAGGCGTCAGCGTCTGTGCTCGACTCCTCGCGCAGGGCTCTGTCGTGTTCTTCTGCCGACTGCATCAATGCGGCGTAGTGCTTCCATCCGCCCTTGGGCTGTACGAACCCCCACAAAGCATTGTCAATCATGCGTTGGTAGATCATGGGAGCGTTCTTTAGTCCAAAGGGCATTCGGAGCCACTCAAAATGGCCCAGTGCACAGACAAACGCCGAGACCTGCCGTGCTCTCCGAGTCATCATGATTGCCCAAAACCCGCTCGCAGCGTCGAGTGAGCAATACCAGAGATATTTCTCGAGATCCGTGAGGAGGTCGTCGACTAGCGGCATTGCATATTCCATGATTGCGGTCACGGCATTCACCATCTTGTAATCAATGCACAGTCTGATATCCACGCCGTTCTTTTTCAACACAATCACGATGGGCGACGCCCACGGGCTCGTCGAGAACGAGACCAACCCGGCCTTCAACAATCCCTTAAGCAACTCATAGAGCTTCTTCAGGTGGCGGAGGGGCACTCGCCGAGCTCTCTGCTTGATAGGCGGGTGTCCTTGCACATCGATGTCGCACACCACCCCGTAAGCAGGTGGCGGTAGCGCATTACCGCTCGAGATCATAATCTTCTCATGTTCCTTGAGCACACGCACTACCTTCTCCTGCAGATCGAGGCTGAGTTCAGGGTGGCGGACATTCGTCGCCGAGTAATCGAGTTCCGTAGCCAGAGCCTCGGTCAGGTCAGGTAAGAAGGCTAGCTCATGAGCGTAGTCCTCCAGATTGATCGTGTTCGCAGCGTGTTCTGCTGTCGTGTACTCTCCCGTCTGGTCGCCGTTTGCTTCTGCAGAGAGCACTGTAGCGACAGACACGTACAGTCGTTCCAAAATCTCGACCGAGCTCTCGCCGGACTCGCACTTGAATTCAGAATCCACCCTGTTCTCATCTTCTGGTCCAGGGTCATCCTCCGAGGGGTCGTTGGGGGTGACCGAGTGTCCTGGGCGTCCTTCGGGTAGACGTGTGCTGCTCACGGTCGCACCCGGCTCCTCGTTCACTCCTGGTTCAACTTCATCCTGGTTCGGTGGATCTGTATCCGCCGGCGCAGGTTCTTGGTCGGATTCGTCGTCGGAAACGACGTCCTCTACAAGAAGTTCACCCTGCGTATTCCATCCTCCTTCTCCTCGTTCGCGATACGTTGTGCTGTTCACGTACTCCCTCTGAGTGGGTGTATCATCATTTGATCGCTTCAGGAGACGTGTGGGGGTGATGTACTCCGGGCGCTCCACAGCCGAAGGTTGCGAAGCCAGCCACTGGGCATACATTTCTCCTTCTCGCCGGAAGATTTCCTTATCACGGCTCCCCTCGTAAGCCAGCAGCTGCCAGTCATTGTAGCGACTGGAACTTAGTCGGACATACCCGTCAGACCGGGGAAGGTCGCCGATAGGTACCCATATCAACACCGGAGAGTGAGCTGAGCAGGAAGTGAGCCGATTGGAGACGTTGGTCAGCCTCAGCCTGACGAGCTTCCCTCGCTACGATCTCACCACCGTCGGTAACAGGGCTCTCGTACGTCGAACCCAGACCTCGTGAGTATCGACCGACGGCCGAACCCTCGGAAGGCGGTACTCTGCGAACTCTCGGCTGGGCACCAGCAAGTCTTCGGTGGGCCCTCCTGTCACGTGAGGTCCTTCTCCCCGATCGTCTTGCATGTTCAGCGTCTTGATGAGTGGAATACTCACTTCGTCCGGCAGGCGAGCTGTCGCGTGGAACATATCCAACCGCACTCCCGCCGGGATCATGAAGTCTGTTCCCAGCACCACATCTACTCCCGCTCCGTGGTCCATTATCCACAACTCGAACTCATACACATGCTGCCACCCCAGCGTCACCTTAACCAAGGCTCGCCGCTCGGTAGCCATCGTTCCTTTAGTGAATCCTTGAATCTCCATACAGCGACCGTGCCCTTGTACCTCGCGCAACCGCAGTTGTTTAGCAAATCTCTCCGATATCACACTGACGTTCGCTCCGGTATCCAGGAGGATCCGTGTGCGTGCGTCATTCACCGCGCCCTTGACCAGAGCTCTCATCCGAGCTCTCCGATCAAACCTCTGCGCGGACCACCATCCGAGCCGTTCCCCAGGCTGCAGTTTTGTTGCTCCCTGGGTGTCTTGGCTTGAATAGGCTCCTCGTTGCACCGCACTTGATACCCAAGCCTCGGTGCCGCTTCCATCATCTTCCTCTCTCCTCACTCGCTTCGTCTCACCTCCTCCGAGGCTTGCGCCTCTCTCCTTTCCATTGTTTGTCATCATCACCTTGTCGTTTTCATCATTCTTCGGCCGTTTGCTCGCTCCCACGAACGCGTAGACGCAGTCTGCGTCAATCGGTGGAGCGGCTAACTGTGGCAGCCCGATTGGGACCAACCCAGTTTCAGTTGGCGGGCTGCCTAGTTTAAATGGCTGCCGAAGATCAAGGTCTGGAGGTCGGGTGTAAGATCCTTCTTTTCCACCTTCGTCCGAATCAAAGAGGTGAGGGCTTGGAGAGCCTCGCACTTGCCTACATCGTGCACCTGTTGGCACAGTTTGCAGCGGCGGTAGCAGTAGTGAGCCGAATGCCCAGCTCCTCCACATGCCGCGCATGGTCCGTACTGGCGCGGTCGATTGTCGCGGTTGTCACGGTTGTCTCGATTGAAAGGTCTGTTACCTCGGTCGAACCCTCGCCCAGGGTCACCCCCGCGGCGAGGTCGGTTGTCTGACCGGGCGAATGTCCCGTCGGCAGCGGCACGGCGTTCTTGTTCGCTTGCTGCTGCTACATGGTCTCTCTCTTCTTCCGTGTCATAGAACTCGTCGTCGTCCCTAATGCTGTGGTCGTCGTCCGAGTAGCCGTGGTCGCTCGGGTCATCCTCTTCATCGCTATACGTATACCGCGTTTGAGTCGGACGCCCGGCCTGTCCACGTGCTGGTGTACGCACTTGAAGTTCAGTCATCAGGTCGGACAAAGTCACCTCAGCTAGTGAGATCCGTGGGACATTGCGTGAGTCATCACGACGGCGGTCGAATTCTCTTTCACGTCGGTCGGGTCGGTCGGACCGGTCTCGGCGGTAGGAGTCCCGAGTCACTTCGGGTCGCCTATCATCGCGCCGACGTGAGCTGTCCCGACTCCTCGGTGGATGACCATCACGGCTCTTTGCCGGATACTCTGATCCCTCGCGGGGTGTCCTGCGCTCTTCCGACTTGAGGATATCGTTGATCATATCCTCGAGTTCGTGAATGTCCTTCACCCGCACGTGACATAGGCGGCGTTCGAGGCCACGATCCCCACACGTTTCGAGGAAACGTTGCACATGGTCTTTCGCATCGCGACCACCTCTCTCGAACTGCAGTCCTGCATTGCGGGCATAACCGTTCAGCCGGTTGAGGTAGTCGCAGACGTGCTCAGCTCCTTCGCTCTTGGCAGAATAGTAGCGAGCCTTCGCAGACTGGCGGAACTGCGAGCAGTAATACTTAATAAAAGCACCACTGAGCAGCTTCCATTGACGTTTGGTCTTCTTCGGCAACTGACGGTACCAGTGTAAGGCTCCGTCACGAAGACTCAATTCGAACGCCATGCACCACTCGTTCGGAGGAGTATGCGTACCCTTCATCTCGTAGACAAATGCTCGTAACCACTGCATAGAGTTCTCACTCTTGTTGCGGGATCCCGTGAAATGCTTGATCTGAGCGAGAGGCCGGTGGGTCGCGAGCTCAAGTCTCGGCGTAGAGTTCAGACGCTCAGTTTCACTCAGTTCGAGTATTTGACGTGTAAGCTCGTCGGTTGGACTGTCGGGCACGTCTCCGCGGTCGGCATAGTCTTCACCACTGTCGTCATCCGACGAGTCCTCGCGTGGAACAAACCGGCGGGTCGTTCGTCGAGCGGAAGTGGTCGGTCGGGATCCGCGGGTGCCTCGAGACGCTTCGGACTCTCGAGACAGGCGGTCAGCTCGACTCGTCGACCGAGGAGTCACCATGTGGGAGTCGTGGAAATACGGCGAGCCCACCGTCTTGGCTGAGAATACACCCTCGTTCGCGGACCGATCAACCGAGTTCTCGGCCGACTTCTTGGGCGTCTGAGGTAGTGGGACCTTCGACGGGTCTTCTTCCTCCTGACCCCCAGGTGTCTTGGGAGGGCGTCCCAGGCTGATGTCCGATGTGCCAAAGCTCAACCGGAGTTTCCTCTTCCACTTGTGCAGGTCACGACCTGCAATCGTTGGCGTCCAACCTTCGAGTGCGGCTTCAGACGGGTGTGTTTGGGGTTCGCACCCCATCGCTCGGAGGAGCGACACCGTGTCCTCGACCACTTGAGTGGTGGTGATCGTGTTCACGGGCCACGCCAACTCACCACTCAGTTCAGCCCAGACGGACTGGCGAACCATCTGCGGAGTGAATTGTTGGATCCACTCGCTGGATTCGATCATCTGCTCGAGCATCCGCCCGAGCACCTTGTTGGCAGCTGGAGTGCTGCTGTTCAGCGGGGGCCGGTACCCGCGGGATTCTTGAGGACCCTTAGTAACCTGCACCAAGGCTTTCGACTCCTCGGTGCTGTCCTCGTAATCGTCGTGGGCATGATCCGGCTTCGCAACTTCATCAAATTCAGACGCAAGACTTCGGGACAGGGAGCGCGAGCCCCCACTACGTCCCGCCGACAACATCGCGCCTTCTTGGTCGTCCAGCTCTTGCATCGCTGCGGGAGCCTTCTCTTCCAAGTCTTCATAGTCCATCATCGTGTCCTTGGCGTCGGGACCTTCGTCCGCCGAGTCGTCGAAGCTGACCGACCTTTCGGAGATCGTCGACAACCGGGACGTCAGATCACTGGCGAGGGTTGACGTAGCTCCGGTCGGTCCACGCGTCGGCCTGACCGGCGTGGCTGGTACCGCTGACTTGGATCCTTTCGCCATCTTGTTCTTGTTCTTCTTGTTTTTCTTCTCTTTTCTTCTCTTCTCAAAGCTCGTTAGGGGCAATACCTACACAGACCACACAACACACTAAAGTCACACCAGTCCCGGGTCGCGGCACCAGTTGTCGTGTAGGGAAACACGATTTTACGAGTCCTCGTCCCTCCTACAATGTAAGGGGAACGAGCCCTACCAACAACACACGCTTTCCCGTTAAGGTCGGCGAATATCGTCGGGATATAATCTGAAGACCAGATCCGATCCCTGTACACCGGGCTGGAATGTGCCTAAGTGCGCCGTTGGGTCAGGCAGGTATTCCCACAAATATAAATACACCCTTAGCCACGAGCAAAGGCTAGGGTGAGTACACAGTTCGCGCTTAGCGCTTACCCCCTGTAGTCCCTCAGAAAGGAAGGGTACCGGGCCAGCCAAGGCCTTTTACAGGGGGGACCGAAGTAAAACCTCAGTCAGGGGGTCAAATATACTGGGGGGCTGTGCCACTCTCCCAGAAATACACAGTGAGGTCTCTAATACCTCTCAACACTCGGCCTCTTCTCTACTCTTGGCCTTACCAGGATGAACTCTCAGTCAATGTACCTTAAGTTCACCGGTAGACATAACCCACAACGGCCGAGTGTATCCTGAGGCTACGGCTAAGCTAGCTAGACTTACCGGAGACGGACTTGACTCTTGAGGCTTGAGGGGGAAATTCTACTCTGATTTAGTGATTAGAGGCTGTGAGGCCTCGACTATAACTAATCTCTAATGTCTATACAAAGGCCAAGTCTAAACCGAGCCTTCGGTCTAATCCTACAACTGGACGAGGCTTCGTCCTAATTCCGGATTCCTACTAAAAGGTAAAGAGTGGGTACAGGTATGACTGACCGGAGGTCACGACGGGGTTTGTATTAGAACCCGCCGTGACTCCCAGTCACTAACTAGTCTGCTGGCACTAAAACGCGGGGAATGTGTGTAGCCAATCAGAGGCCTCGGTCATCTTTCTCAGCGAGGCTCGAGGTCGTTAGACCTCGGGCGGGGCCGTCACTCAGATTCAAAACCCGACATCACAAGGCCGTTGTAGCCCGAAGCACAAGGACAAGTCGACCGTAGGTTGCCGTGCATGTTAGTGTGTGGATAGAAAGTAGGTCTGAGCAACCAGGCGATTAGCGGTCGTAGCCACTGGACACTGTCCTCTGGCCAGGGACAAGACCGGCGTGCAAGAGGGACGCAATACAAAAGGCGGTGCTGATCACTTGGCGGTCAAACAGGGGCTGACTACACAGCTGGAGCAAGGAGAACTCCACGACGCTCAGCCCAGAGGCGCGAACCCGAGCAGAGTGAGGAGTGAGAGCAGAGTGAGGAGTGAGTGCGGAGTGAGGAGTGAGTACAGAGTGAGGAGTGAGTGTGGAGCGAGGAGTGAGTGCAGAGTGAGGAGTGAGTGCAGAGTGAAGAGCGAGTGATACGGAAGACGAGCTGTATTAACAGTAGCAGAAGAAGAAGAATGACGGCACGAACGGACCGCGCAGCCCGGCGATCGAACACGCCGACGGCAAGTGTAACACCGAGAGCGACGACCCCGAGAAGAGCAGCGGCGAGACCGAAGCGGCAGCGAGCAACTCGCACGCGCACGCGGATGCGATTGAACACGGACGGAGATGACGGAGACGGCGACGAGGTCGTGGTCAGCAGTGGGGTCACCATAGCCGCAGCCGGCGACGACGACTCCGACGACCACAGCGGGAACTCGAGCGGTGACGGCGACGGCCACGGTGACGGTGGGTGGAGCAGCACGGCAAACCAGCAGCCCGCCAGCAACCAAGAGGCGACGTCCAACCATCGCGAAGAAACCCGCGCATCGAACCAGCCAGCAGCCGCGAGCCAGCGAACGATGGCCGCGAGCAGCAACCAGGATGAGGAACTTGAGGCGATGGACTGGTGGGAGGTGCTCAACCCCGCTCAGCAGCGTGCCATGATGAAGCGATTCATCACGCAGCCGACCGTGATCGCGGCACCTGCCCCAGTCGCGACGATGGCTACGGACACGCAGCCGCGACGCACGAAGCGGAAGAAACTGCTGATTGATGACTTCAAGGGCACGGCGAGCGAGTCCGTGGAAGCTTGGCTAGCCACCGTGCCCCAGGAAGTCAGCCGACAGAGAGCACTTGGGGCGACACTTGGACGTCCGAGGAGCTCTTCTACGGCGTGACAGCGCACCTGAAGGGAGCAGCAAGCAAGTGGTTCATTAGCGTTAGCAAGGAAATGGATGATGACGAGCGCACAATTGAACACCTTACCCGGCGGATGTGGAAGAAGTACGGACGCCGCGATAATACGTGGCAAATCCAGCAACGCCTGGCGAAGCGAGTTCAGCAGCCAGGAGAGCGGTTCACGGACTTCGCCGACAGCCTGACAGAGATCGGGTTTGGAAAACGAGTGTTAGCGGAGTCGTACGTCGAGGCATTCCTCAACGGCCTCAATAACGAGATTACAGCCATGCAAGTGCGTACCTCGGAACCGCGGACGCTGGACGAGGCCGTCTAGTTCGCCGTCGACAAGTGTGGTGAGTACGGCGAGGGCCACCGAGTCACCGACTGGCGCGTAGCCAAGCGGCGGTATCGGGAGGATTGTGAACTGGCTGAGAACGACGCGGCAGCGACGAAGCACAAGAAAGTGAAAACAGAGCCAGATCAAATTGATTGGAAGAAATTGCGTACCTCGGAACCGCGGACGCTGGACGAGGCCGTCTAGTTCGCCGTCGACAAGTGTGGTGAGTACGGCGAGGGCCACCGAGTCACCGACTGGCGCGTAGCCAAGCGGCGGTATCGGGAGGATCGTGAACTGGCTGAGAACGACGCGGCAGCGACGAAGCACAAGAAAGTGAAAACAGAGCCAGATCAAATTGATTGGAAGAAATTAGGCCTAGGGTTCGAGGTTGGAGTGGATACTCCTCCGAATTACGACACAGCCGACAGAGCTGTCTCCGGATTGGCTAAGGCCTCGGTCAAAGACCCACTGTCATTGGTCGCTGCAAGCACTGATGATGGCGTCCGGCGTTCAAGACTCGAAGCCCGCCGCTAGCAAACCAAAGGCGGCCAAGACACTCGAGATCAAGGCAGACGAGGACGTCCACGCGCCGGCAACTGGCACGCAGGACAACCAGCAGACGCACAACCGCTACGGTGGTGGCGGTGGCTATCGAGGACACAGCGGCTCCGGCAGCCGTCAAGGCTCCGGCAGCCGTCAAGGCTCCGGCGGTGGCCGCGGTGCAGGACGCGGAGGTGGGCGCAGCCCTTATGGGCCACCCGGCGGCTACAAGTCCATTGCCCAGCGGAAGGCGGAGACCTCGTGCGGCCACTGTGGGGAAGCTGGCCACTTGTGGCGCGAGTGTCGCATTCGCCTGGCGGAAGAGACGAAGATGGAGCAGGAAAACGGGGCGTCCAGCAATCAGACCGCTGGGACCACCGCAGCACCGGCAGCAGCACCAGCGTCGGGAAACGCACCGCGGCAGTAGAGGCGGGGGCTCTGCTGCCGGTGGACGAAGGGCACCCCGGAGGGAGTACGCGGCCCTGCAGCCGTACAAGTGCGCGAGCCGCGAGGCGAGTGCAGACGCGTACGACTACGCAGGAAGTGGGACTGGAGCGGAGCGAGAAGCAGAAGCCAGCGCGTCTCGCCAAGAGGAAGAGCGGTGGCGTGGAGAACGTGCGTGGCCTGACCCAGAGGAAGAGTGGGGACGACCACGGCACGGCGGAAGTGCCGGGCAAGGACGATGAAGTGGAAAGCCCGGCGGAGATGAAGCACGTGGAGGAGGAGACGACGAGAACGCCTGACGAGGGCGGCACGAACAGCTCGGCGGCAAGAACGGCGGCGGAGTCGGCGGCCGAGTCGATTCTGGCCGAGATGGAAGAAGCGGAGGGCTCTGGACAGCCCGCGAGTACGACAGAGGCGACGGCCGGCTCAAGCGATGAAGCCGACCGCGCGCACACCGCCGAAGAAGACAATGCGTCGAAACCCCGCAAGGGATTGACGCGACAGCAGCTGCTGGTGAGTGGCAGCCGTACAGTAGCGGCCCGCCGACGGCAACGACGGACAGAGCAGGAGCTGGCGACTTTGCAAGGCATCCTGACGGCGGAGCTGCGAGAGCAACGCGCCGAGCGCGCCAAGGTGTTGCGTCTGATGGTGAGGGCGCTGATCACCGAGGTGAACACGGCGGTCGACGCAGGAGGCAAGAAGCAGCGGCAGCGCAGCGTGCAAGCTCTGGTGGCCGAGACGCGCCAAGTGGAGCTGGCCGCCATGAACCAAGGGCGGTCAGACGTGAAGGACGCGCGTCAGACAGTGGGCCGTACGAAGAAGCAGTGGGACCAGTCACGCGCCACGTCGGCAGCTGTGGCAGAGGAGTGCAAGACGGAGGACGAGTGGCTCGAGTGCATGAGACAGTATGCGCTCGAGTTGCCGGATGAGTTGGTGGAAGAGGGCACGCTTGCGGAGATGCGGGCCGCCCGTCGAAGTGCAGCCAAGGCAGTCAATAGATATAAGACAGCAAGAAGAGGGTACCGGCTGCAGCGCCGGCGGAGGATGATGGATCAAGCCCGAGTCACGGAGGCTGTGAAGCCAATCCAGCAGAGGCGCCGTATCAAGCGCGGCTACCACTACGAGCGCCAAGGGCACTACGGAGACGTTGAACTGGTGCCGGACGCCAAGGGCAAGCCATTGCGTACGGCTCAGTTGAGGGCCACGGGTGCAAGCAGCCCGAGCTGTCTGCCGACAGCACTGCTAGCGCTCTCCAAGGCGCACACGCAAGAAGTACGCCTCGACAGCTGCGCGCAGTTTAGCGTGGCTGGTCGAGACCTGCGCAAGTATGGACGATGTATCACCAGGAACGCACCAGTGGACGTGGTGCTTGGATTCGGTGGCGGGCAGACGCGAGTGTTGGGTGTGTGGCGATTCACGGGCACTACGGTGTACCAACAGCGCATCACGGTGGATGCCCTGCTCGTGGATGGCCAAGGTGACGAATTCCTCGTTGGCGAGGACTGGATGGCGGACAAGCAGGTCAAGATGGACTTCGGCTCGCGAGAGCTGAAGTACCGAGAGGCGGACGGGCAGAAGGTCATACTGCCATTCACGTGCCACGGCGCGACCACGCTGCAGCAAGCCGGGGAGCGACAAGCGAACGTGCGCCTGGCCAAGACGGTGAAGATGACCACGAACACCCTGAACCTGGTGCGCGTCAAGTTCGACGCGCCTGACGGCACGACGGGCGTGTTTGTCCCGAAGCCGAGCTCCAAGCGACACCTGATGATGTCGCCGACGGCAGCCACGGTGCACGAAGGCGTGGTACGAGTCGCGGTGCTCAACATCGAGGGCAAGAGGGAGAAGATGCCTGCGCGCGAGGTTCTCGGCACATGGGTGCCGACGGACGACACCATGCAGATGTTGTCGCTGAACGGTGAATTGGAGAAGGCGCGCGTGAGAGAATGGATGTCGACCCTGAAGAAAGAGGACGGCGAGCCTCTGAAGAATGAAGCCAGCTTGGACATCGGGGAGATGGAGCCCGATGAGCGCGACTTGGTCATCGCGCTGTTGCGTCAGTACGCGCCGACAGTGGAGAAGAAGGAAGGCTGCCCGCCATTGGCGAAGGCGACATTCGAGCATCACATCAACACGGGCGACACTGTGCCCATCATGCTACGGAGAAGGCGGCATGCCGTCTCCGAGAACACGCTCATTGACAAGGAGGTGGACACTATGTTGTCCCAGTGCGTGATTGAAGAGGGCGAAGGAGCATGGGGATTCCCCGTCGTGATAGTACGAAAGAAAGCTGGTAGCGTGCGCTTCTGTATCGACTACAGAGCGCTCAACGCTGTGACGGTCAAGGACGTCTACCCGCTGCCGCGAGTGGACGAGACGCTGGAAGCCCTGCATGGCTCTAGGCGGTTCACCAGTTTGGACCTGCACTCCGGCTATTGGCAGCTAGCCGTCGCTGAGAAAGACAAGCCGAAGACGGCGGTTACCACGCGCCGTGGTCTGTTCCAGTTTCGGCGAATGCCCTTTGGGCTGTGCAACGCGCCGAGTACGTTTCAGCGGCTCATGGACTGCGTCCTGCGAGGACTCACGCGGATCTGTTGCCTGGTGTATTTGGACGACGTGATCATCTTCACCAAGGGCACTGTGGCCCAACATGTAGTGGAGCTTGCTGTCGTCTTGGAGCGACTCTCGGAGGCCGGTCTCAGCCTGAAGGCGAGCAAGTGCTCCTCGCGACCACAAGTATGGAATACTTGGGTCACGACTTGACGCCGGACGGGATACAGCCGACGAGTCGGCTAGTGAAGGCGATTGTGGACTTTCCAAGGCCACAAGACGACGTGCAAGTACGCCGTTTCGTAGACCTCGCGGGTTACTATCGACGTTTTGCACCTGACTTCGGTGCCCGAATGGCGCCATTGACTACCCTACTGCGAAAGACTAGTGAGTGGACGTGGGGCGAAGCCCAAGAGGAAGCATTCACGTGGGCGAAGGCGTGGCTCAGCGCGAAGCCCGTGCTGGTCTACCCCGACTACGACCTGCCTTTTAAATTGACGACCGAAGGCTGGACTCGGAGCGGTGCTGTCGCAGGACCAAGGGCGCGGCGACCAACCAGTGGCGTACGCGTCCAAGGTCAACAGCCCGACCGTGGCCAACTACGGTATTTCAGAGCTAGAATGTTTGGCGGTCGTGTGGGCGGTGCGGCTATTCCGCCCACACCTCTACGGAAGGAGATTTACGATTATCACGGACCACGTGGCCCTGAAGTGGTTGATGACCACCAAGGAGCCAGCCGACCGGTTGCACAGGTGGGCTTTCACCTTGCAGGAGTACGACTTTGACTTCGTGTTCCGGCCCGGCAAGGAGAACCATGTGGCGGAAGCGCTGTCGCGCGGACCAACATCTATGGCAGCGACCATGGGGGAGGACGAGGCGAAGGAAGCAGATGACGACCCCGCCATCGGGCCGGGGCCGATGCTGAGGAGCGGCTCCAGCACCAGCGACGCAAAGTGCGTCGAGACATTGGAACCAGCTGCAGAGAAGACCAGTGTGGCATGCACTGGTCTGACGAAGCGTGAGCTGGCACTCCTGGCGGTGCACGAGGATACTGAGGCGGCCGCGTGCCAGGCGGTCGCGGAAGTCTTGAGTGCGAAGGCGGTGTCGGACGCCTACCTGAGCCCGACACCATACGCGGAACTGGCCACGTCTCCGACGGAGGTAGAAGTGAACCGTGCAGCGGTTGCAGTGATTGAGGCGGGAGTAGTGCGACGAGTTGACGCCGCTGAAGTCGGCATTGTCCAGTTCACGGACGCCGACATCGCGAGAGAGCAAGGGCAGTCGGTCATGGTGCAAGCGCTGCTCAAGAAGGGCAAGTACCAAGGGCAGCGCGTCTTGGTGAAGGACAACGGCTTAGTGAACATCCAAGTGGGCGATGGAGAGGCCCGTGTGATTCTGCCAGCTGTCTACTGGCCCTTGGCGTTCAAGGAGGCTCACGATAGTATTTGGGCGGGCCACTTGCGCGGGCCGCAGACTTACGAACGGCTACGCAGGCTTTACTGGTGGCCCTACATGTAGAAGACCATGCGTGACTGGGTGTCGGCATGCCAGGACTGTGGCAGCCGCAAGGCCAGACCGCAGGCCGTGATACCCCCGCTGAGGAGTGTGCGCACTGGAGAAGTAGGTGATAGGTGGGCCATCGATGTCGCGGGGCCGTTGCCCGTGACAGTGAACGGCAATCGGTACGTGATTGCCGCGGTGGAGTACACCACCAGATACGCGGTGGCTGCGTCAGTCCCAGAGCACACAGCCAAATCGATAGCGAGGTTTTTGATTGATCGCGTGGTGCTAGTCTACGGCCCCATGAGGGAGATCATGATGGACGGTGCCCAAGAATTCACGAGCAAGGTCACGGCGGAGCTACTAGAATTGATGCCGGTGAAGCAGGCCACGCCGGTGCCGTACCGCCCAAACTTGTTGGGGCTAGTTGAACGGTTCCACCGGACGTGGAAGGACATCGTAAGCCTGTATGTAGATGAGGGCCAGGACGACTGGGACGACTTCCTACCCTGAGCACTCTACGCCTACAACTCCTCGCAACATGCTACTCATGGCTATCAGCCAAACGAATTGATGATGGGACGCAAACTGAAGACTCCTGCTGAACTACTGCGACGGAACCGACTAGCGCACCCCCACGGCACGCTCAATGCGTTCCACGAAGTGTTATTACAAGATTTAAAGAAGGCACGTGAATTGGCGGCTCTGGCGCTGCAAAAGGAGCAAGCACGCCAGGCCATGTACTATAACCAGCGCAAGGTGCGCCGGCGCGGTGCATTTGCATCCAACCAGCTAATCTGGGTGTATCAGCCGGCACGCGGCAAGAAGATTACTAAATTTGGACATCGGTGGCGAGGCCCGGGCCAGATTATGGAACCGGCTGGATATGACAACTACAAGAGCAAGATGCTGGACTCTGGACAAGAATTGGTAACGCATTGTTCCTTTTTACTACCCTATTATTACCCCCAGCACCTGCTGGAGCAAATGGCTCGCGACATTGCAGTGGACATCCGCGAGGAGGCCATAGCAGCAGCGGACATCGACTCGGAAGACGAGGAGGCGGGGCAGCTCGAAATAGCCTCACCTCCCGGCGACGAGAATAGCACGGCAGTGGCGGAGCACGCAGGACATGGGCCCGATCACGAAGCGGGTGAGGACCGGCCAGACAGCAACTCACCGCCTGCGCAGCAAGTGAGCAGCACCCCAGCCGTCAGCCAAGCAGCGCCGAAGAAGCGCAGAAGAGATCATGCCGGACGGGGCGCAGCGCAGCGGCGAAAGAAGCGGAGCAAGCACCGTGAGCCAGCCGCGCACAGCCAAACCAACGAGCAAGTGGTACACCTACCTGACAACCGAGGTGGTGCTCCACCAGGTGAGGCGGAGCCAGAACGTCGACCGTTCCCACGACGCCGGAGACAAGCAGCCGAGCGAAGCAGGCAAGGTGTCTCCGGCGACACCATCGCCAGTCGGACACGGGCGCGAAGCAGACTAGATCCGTACCCCGACGCCAACGACGATGGAAGCAGATCCAGCAGCCCGGACAGGGCTCTCGCCCCTGACACAGCACTTGTCAATGATGCTGACGCCGGTCAGCAAGACGGACGCGGTCAGCAGCGCGTCGAAGCCAGTCGCGACGACGCGGAAGGCAGCGAGCGACGAGCAGACTACGAAGGGCATGCTGCCCTTGATGAGGACGCCGGACAACCTGCCGACGCCGCCCCTCCAGACGGGCGCCAAGGCGGCGTACCCCACGGTGGTGGTGAACGCAGTGTTGGAGCGACAGAAATAGCCGCTGCAGAAAGCCGAAGACCAGCGGCCGTCGAAGAAGATGAAGAACCAAGCATTTACGTGTTCGCCGGCGGTGGAAGGTGCGGCGCGGACAGCGTCGTGTCCAAGAAGCCAAGGCTCGCCCGATTGGAGCCGACCGAAGCTGTGGTGGAGTGCAGACGGCGGCGATACCGCACACGCACTGGGCGTTATGTTCTGGAGTTCGAAGTTGAGCGCCTGGGTCATCGATCTGACCGAGACTGCAAGCTGTGGATTAATCAGCGGGACTACCAGCTGCTCTGGCGTGAAGGGCGGATACGGACGCAAGACGGCAGCGACGCTGGCGGAGAAGAACGAGGCGCCGGTGATGAAGGCGTCGCAGCGGAGGATTCGGCGGCCAAGGAAGGTCGACCAGCAGCGGCTGCAGGAGGTGACACGGCAGCAGTTCCAGCAGCAGCGGAGGCGGACTAAGGACAGCGGCACAGCAGGACGCGAATCGAGGACGATTCGCCCGCTAGAGGAAGAGAGTAACAGGATTGAAATCCTGGGTGCCCGTCTCGCTTATGCGGCACCACGAGCAGCGACGGACGGACGAGCGAGGACCAAGGCGGCGGCGAAGGACGGACGACCAAGGCAAGCAGCACGGCACGGGCCGGCGCTGGACGAACCCGTCGTCTGGCGACCCATGGCCCGCCGTACAAGATCGCGAGGTACCCAAAGGGCACAGACGAGCGGCTAGAAGGGACGAGGACCGCAACGGACGGCCAGGAGGGCAAGGGAGTCGTCGCCGACCCCTGGGGCCGGAAATATCGTAGGTAGATGCATGTGTAGGGTAGCGGGGCAGTTCCCGATTTGCAGTGAGGCACACAGAGCCCTTTGCAACAGAAGCTAAGAGCGTCAGGTCTTTGACGCAGCGCTAACAACAAGAAACACGAACAACTTCAAGACAGTGACTGTTATATAGACAAGAACGAGCACGCCGCCCGCTGCTAAGGACTGCCGTGGATACAGGTCGGAAGAGATACTCGGGTCTGTAGCCTTACAGCTCCCGGAAGAAGGTCGTCGGTATTTGTAGCCCGCCACGCAGGCCACCACAGGCCAAGAAGAGGTTCTGCGAAGCCCTCGGCACTGCAGCCCGGTACTGATGGACCTGGCGACGCTTGGAGAGTATCCTAGAGCAGGCCGTTGTAGCCCGAAGCACAAGGACAAGTCGACCGTAGGTTGCCGTGCGTGTTAGTGTGTGGATAGAAAGTAGGTCTAAACTAGCAAGCCCGAACCCGGGGTCCGGGGAGGAACGTAGTTCGAAGAACAACGTTCCCCCCTTTCGCTTCTATTAGATTTCAAGAGAATCAATTTTGATTGAAGTCCAAACCACGATAACATACTTTCTCGCTTAAGTACGGATGTAGCCATGACATACGATACCAATCTGACTTGGGAATTGTATTGGGGCTATTCTTGAAACCGATCGGATTTGGCAAAGTTGGACAGAATATCACCAGTGAATATATACCGGTAAAACATACACACCGGAATCCGGTCAGAGTACTTGAATCGAATGCGTTGGGCTTCGGCTTGGCGCTTCTCTGCAAAATGACATCGTTGGCCTAATTCTGTGACCGTGGGGGCAGTGTTAGCATTTTTGTTTTTACATTTTTACATTTGCATGTAAAAAGGGATTTCTACACGCTTTAAAACATTTTTAAATAGGGTTTTTACTTTGTTGATGTAAAAAGACATGGATCCCACTTCAACCCCACTGAGCAGGTGAAATCTCCTGCAGCCTGCAGGGCAAGCTACATTGGACTCGCCAACACAGCACCGCGAGTAGTGCAGCGAGCCGACGAGGCGAGCGGGACGGGGAGCGCTACTGCCGTAGAGGACGTCTCCAACTAATAAAATCTACCACTGCGTAGCGGCGGCGCTTGGCTAGTAGAAGCAATGACAGCTGAAAACAAATAGCATGAAAACTTGAAAATATGAGCTCCATTCAATGTTTCATCACGCATGTCAGTAAAAATGTCAACTTCGCTACTCTAGGCTACCCTCCGAGTACACAAGCTGACAGTGGAGTCCAGGTGAGCTAGGCTTCGTCAGCACTCGCAGCTTGCGCTTCACCAAGTTCTGCAGCAGCGTCGGCGTCACCGGATTTTGCAGCAGTAGCGCGGTCACGGAGTCCAGGAGCAGCGACACGGGCGTCACCAGGTTTTGGAGATATGGGTTCTGGCATGTTAGCAGTACAGCGGCGGGTAACTTGAATGAACAGAGCGAGGTCTGCCGCCCGCTGGGCCGCCGAGCGAGGAGCTTTGCGATTAGTTCTGGCCATGGAAGATTGTATTGCGCGCAGAGCAGAAGAACGGCAGAAGACACTGTTCGCCCACTTAGCAGATTCGGGATTGCGGGAGAACTGTGCTCGAGCACAGCCTCCGTTATCAGTAGGCTAGAGTACACCATACTAAACTCAAGTGAACGTCCGCGACGAGGCTAAGCCCACTTCAACTGAGAAGGAAGGAAATAACGGCACGACTGCTGCAAATAAAAAAGCTTGTCCTTCAGGAAACTATAGCCTGCCAATTGAATCGTATTCGATTTAGCCGTTTATCAGTTTTGAAAATCATTGAGATACGTTGCTCTACATTTTTACTGTCGGTAGGCGAGCGGCAAGAAGACTAAAACTCGACCCTAAGCAGCCTGCAAGTCCAAGCCTTCACAAGGATCTTCTGCTACTCAGCGCCGTTCTGCTGTTGCTGACATGCCCAGAGCCACCAAGAATAGCGGCAAGACGAGCGGCAAGAATACGAACGTTCGACCCCAGGCAACCAGCAAGTCCAAGCCTTCACAAGCATCTTCTGAAGGCACTTGTCGAAGCAAGCGAAAGCGCGACCAAGACGAGGACCAGGTCGATGGCGAGGCAACGAAGAATAAGACCCGGAAGGTGACAAGAAATACGGCGGACAAGGTCGTTAAAGGTATTGGGGGAGTGACGACGCGGCAGCCAAGTGTGACGGACAAGCCTACTGAGGATGTTGAGGGCGAAATGACAGGACCGACACGTGGTGAAAACAATGTGATATCGGCTGATGAGCAAGAACTATCGCTGGCCGATCTTGCCGAGGCGGTGCCGGCGCTGGAAAAAATGCATGCACGAATGAAAGGCGGCAAGCGCCAGGTGGGCAAACGCAGGTCAGGTGATAAATTCCAGTTGAGTCCATCTTTGTTCGTTGTTTTCGCTCAGCGATATCGTGCGGCACGAAACGCCCATAGAGACGTGGATTATCAAAGACTTTCAAAAACGGATAATTTCAAGTCGTTCAAGGGCCACGTAGAGGAGTTGAGGGCCAATGAACCCGAGTTGAAAGTGCTTCTCAAGAAGGCGTTGGCTGAGCAGCGTGAAATTGATGCAGGCAAGCCCATGAAAAACATTGAAGCTTTGGAAAAAGAGATCGCGATGTTGAACGTGCAGCACATGGAAGACGTTGCGAAGTGCAAGCAGCTCGAAGTGGACAGTAAGCACCAGGAGGAGCAGCATAGTCTGGCGATTTCGAAGCTGAAGAAGTCTTACGAAGTGGAAATTGGGAAGCTACAGAACGAATTGAACGAAGTGAAGGCAATGAACAGCGCTCTCAAGGAAGTAGTGACGGGGCGCGGCAAGTCTGCCGAAGTTGGAGGCGAAGTGAATGAAGTCAAGGATAAAGTAGCAGAGCTGGAACGAAAAATGGAAGCAGAGACCACCAGACAAACAGAGCTAGTTGCGTTTGACAACAGACTTGCTAGAAAGGAGCGGGTGCTTGTCGCACAATCTGAGGGCCTGAAAGCAGAACTCGACCGTATCACGGGCGAGTGGGCGAAACTGGAAAGGGAACAATCCCGACACGATTTCCAAGTGCTACGCTATGCTGATTGGCAGCGTGCAATTGACACGGCAAAACATGACCGCGATGTTGCGAGTCAAGAGATCAAACGCGCCAATGAATTGAAGATGAAGCTGGACTCGTACGCTGCATGCTGCGAAACGGAGCACTGCATTCAAGCCTTTGTCGCGAAACGGTTCTGTGAGTGTACGTATTTTTTGGAATGTAGTGCACTTGCTTTCTTGCTCACTTATGTTGTGTTGCTGGTTTTACAAACAGACTTGAAAATGCCAAGACTGGAACGATACCGTGTCGTCGTCGAGCAAATGAAAAAAGTCAAATCAGAAGACGCAGCCAGCCTGGAACAAGACCTCGATGAGTTTTTTAAAACTCGGAACTTGCTGTGCCACGAACCTGGTGCTGTTGATAAGACAGACCACCCCTCGTTCCACCAGCGCTGCCTCTCGATTCAACGTTTCGTGGAAAACTTAGAGAAACAGAGCGATTAGTAGCTTTGTCGGGCGAACAATTTTGGCTTGCTAAATGACAGCATCTTGATTTTCTTATCTTTCACATGAGCTTAGCATACAAGCTGTCAAGAAGATAAATGCACTTCAAGTTATCAATATTCGATTTTTTGATCTTGAAATCTTGCACATTTGTTGCTCCGTTGACAAGCTGTCACTAAGATGACCGCACTTTGATTGGTCAATATTCAATTTTTTGATTGTCAAATCTTGCTGATGAGTTGTTGTAAGCTGTCAGCAAGATGAACGCACTTTGATTGGTCCAATATCCATGCTTGTCAGTGATACTATTTTAGTGCAAGTATTCGGCTGCACAAGGATGCCCTCCGCGCTTCATACCATCACCACCACTAGCTTTAGGATGCTCGGTAAAATCGAAGCGCCTGTGTGTGACTTCGTCCGCCACGAAGCCGTTGCGTGCGACGACCAGCATGTTATAGATAGCGGTAGGCTGCACTGGGTAGATGTGCCTGCAACGGTGGGGCTTACACAACGATTGGAGCGCATCTCGGGCCGCCGCGTGCACTCGGCTGGCGGCCGCAGCTACCATGTCAAGTTCGCCCCGCCCAAGGTGGCCGGCAAGGACGACATGACGGTCGAGCCTTCGTCCAACCAATCTCGACTACGGCGGGGTAGATGCGTAACCTCTACAGGGTAACACGAGTCCATGTATTATGTGTCAGATATCACTGTTAGACGTTCTTGAAATAATCTATTAGATCTCAAGAGAATCAATTTTGAAATTAGCTATTAGATCTCAAGAGAATCGATTTTGAAATTAGCTATTAGATCTCAAGAGGATCAATTTTGAATTTTTTTCTCAAGTGCAAAAGAGCTTGCACAATTACTTCAACGACCTCATTTACCAACTGTCAAGAATGGAGCGCGAAGCGTACAATCTCGTCGACGACTACAGGGCCCACCGTGATGACTGTCGCGAGCGCATGAATCACCCGCCTCGACTGTTCCTGATCATGAGGGGCCTCCCAGGAAGTGGCAAGTCGACGTTTGCACTGGAGGTTGCTCGATATGCTGATCAGTTCGGCTTGTCCACGCTTATCTGCTCTGCCGACAAGTTTTTCCAGCGTGGGGGGACCTACGTGTTCGATCCGAACCAACTCCATGAAGCGCATGAAACATGCTACACGCAGTGCCGCGAAGCATTAGAGTGCCGCCTGGACCGAGGCGTCGATATTGTCATCGTTGACAACACCAACCTCCGGGTGCTCGAATTGAAGCGCTATCTAGATCTCCAGATACGTTCAGACAAGCTTGCAGTTGCTTCGTTTGAATGCCCGCGTGGTCCGGTCGAAGCAACCATACTTTTGGAACGTGCTATCGCTGTTGGCCATGACATACCAGAGCCCACTTTCATGGAGTACTATGAGATCTGGCGCCGCGTCTTCCCAACCCGGCTGCATCATTCATGCAGCCATGACTACGTTGTCAAGCTGGACGAGTTCATGCGCGATCGTTAACCTCCGGCACATCCGGCAAAGTAAGCAGTCGACACCTAGGAAGAGGTTACTTGTTTCAAGCGCTAATAAAGCCAACAATGATTTGCTCGAACTTCATCTTATGTGCACAGACCTGCTGAGCAATGGCTATAGTCGCTCGAAAGATAGAACGGAGCAATGAAGAGCAACTGTGCGAGCCGAGACAATGTTGGCATGATCAAGAAGCTAATGTTTGGTAATTGATGTCAACATAGTCACTTTGTGTGATGCTAGTGAGATAACTAGTCCAACATAAAGTTGCGTTGTGTGTTGTATCTTGCACTGACCCCGGCTTCATCTGCATCGTCCAGCAATGCTGCTGCTGCCGCTGCTGGTGGTCATGGTTGCGGCGCGGCAGCAGCTAGGCACATGAGGCAATAAAACAACACGAGCGATGCAGAACACGATTTTCATCAAAATTGCAATTTAGTTACGAATGTGCACCTACAAACTCTCCAGCACTTCTCGTACGACGTATGTGCAATGATAAGCTGCGATTTATTGAAAATATTGATCTCTGCAATAGTTGTTGTGGTGAATTTACTGGCTAGTTGTTGAAGGTCAGCTTCTGTCAATCACGATGATGCTGTCAGTCTCACTTTTCTTTCCTTTTCGGTTGCTTTTCTGCGTGGGTATTGCGGTGCAATTGTTCTTGAGACTATGATGTGGACGCAGTATTGATGTTTACTGTGCTGTTATAGGTGCATCCATGGATGCAAGAACTGCTGGAGAGCAAGCTCATCGGGATCGGAGAGAAGCCAGAGCTGCTATGACTCGCGCAATCTCGGTCGAGCAAGGTGAATTCGTAAACGTTGTCCAAGCCGCCCAAAATGTCTTCCAGCTTGGTCGTTCGGGTGCAGACGCCGAAACCATAGGACAAGCTGGCGATACTCTCCAAGCGATGCACCGACGCTGGATGGCGGCACGGGAAGAAACAGCTGGAGCAGAAGCACGATATGTGCAAGAAGTGGTAGCCTGTATACTGGCCGACCACCGTGCTCGTCGAGACGCCGAAGTGCAGCATCTTGCGGATGTTCGAGCGGGGTTTCGCCAGAATTAATGTTGGCACTTTGAAGTGCCCCAAGAGGTTAAGGTACTTAATGATAGCGTTGTGCTCCAAGTACATACATGATATTGAATCGCTTAGCGGAAGCTTGAAATAACAGGTCTAGCTTGGTATAGCGTTGCCAGCAGCTCTCACGTGGAAATCGTGCCGGGATTTTTCCATTTCCAGTTTCGCCCACTCACGCTTGATACTCTCGCGTTCCGCTCCCATTGTTGTGAATGTGCACCTACAAACTCTCCAGCACTTCTCGTACGAGGTATAGTTAACTCGCGATCTCAGCTAGAAGACTCAGAATCCTCCGTCTCGGTACTGGGAACAAACTCCGACGACTCAACGCTTTCAGAACTCTCATCATTGGCATCGCTGTCAGCATCTTGACTCTTTGTCTCAGATTCACGCTCCGATAGATAGCCAGCCGTTTGAGTTTGAGTTAATGCTAGAGCCGGCGGACTTGGCGAAACTCCAAACGCTTGGGAAGCAACTATGGCCATAGCCATGAGCGAATCGGTCGGGGGGGGGGGGGTCTCTTGCATTACCACTGCTCGAACTGTCTTCAACGCCACCGCAGCGAACCTCGTCCTGTTCATTTGTGTGCGAAGGCGTGACCATGATGGTCGAGGCGTGCAGCTGTCGTGGTCGCGACTGCTGCAACACTGCCTGAGCGCGCTGTTCGTGTTCCGCCCGACGGTGATCGCGCTCTGCCACGATAACCTCCCACTGCGCGTGATTGAATATAGCGTCGGCTTCGTCCGTTGCCTGCTGCATACATTCGTATTCAGAGCGTCGCAGGTCTAGCTCCGACTCCGCATTATCCACCGTTGGGCTGCTGGGTAGGTGGTGCTCCAAGAGTTGCTGAAGGGCCCTCTCCGCCTCAACAACCGCCGCAGAGGCAGCCTCTTCGTCTTCAATCGTCTGTCGCCAGGTCTCTTCGGCTGCCTGCATGGTTCGTGGCAAAGTGAGGGCCTGAGCTTGAAGCGCTTTGCCAAGAAACCGTTTGATTTCATTCCCATCAATCCGCTAACCTCTAGAATGTTCCGATTAGCTAGAAGAGATCGGTGAAATGCGTTGAGGCCTGTCGACTTACATAGGATACGCCGTTTTAGCAACGCCTCCCTACATAATGGCGCAGAACGTGGTGGAGGATCGGGGGCAAGACTGAGTGACAAGTATCTGCCTGCGCCATTGCCTGAGATGCTGGACACAGACACCGTGCTGCTCGTTGAACCGTTGCTAGCGGGTTGCCAGACGTGTGGGTTATTGGCCAATCAAATCACAGATCGTGTCCCAGATTGGTTTTTCGATGTGGGGCATCTTCAATCAAAATCACAGAGTAGTAGTCTACACAATACCGGGAAAAGTTTCGTTCAATTAATTTTGATACACAATGTTGCACGATTCTATCTTACATCTTGAAGCCGTAGAGGGTCTGACCTTGGCGCTTGAGAGCATACAGGATGTCCATGTACATGATTGTCTTTCTGTTAGCGTGTTCTGCATAGGTCATGGCATCTCGAATTACGCTGCTCAGGTACACTCTGAGCACCGCCCGTGTCTCTTGATAGATAAGCCCAGAGATTCGAACCACGCCGGCGCGGCGAGCAAGACGCCGTATTGACGGATTGGTGAGGCCCTGAATAGAGTCGCGGGGGATCTTGCGGTGACGCTTAGCCCCTCCTCTTCCAGAGCCTTGGATGCCTTCGCCACGCCCTGGCATTGCGTGCGGAAGTCAATGCAAAAACGAAAATGACTGTGCAGATGCGATAGGTCGAATGCTTGGATCATCTTTAAATTTATGAGCCACTACGGTATCGTGCAGATACTTGAAGTTGCGCACGGTGCGAGCTGTCGTGGATGCTGCTGGAGTTTCTGCCGATGCTGCATGAGCGTTTGGACGTAGCACTACCGTCTAATTAGTGTCTTTGGAGAGCCATAATTTGTGTAATCTCTGCTGAAGACATATATATTGTGATGTTGGCTTGGTTACATCATTGTAGCTGCACGACAAGATAATCAAGCGTGACTTTCAGCGACGAAATTCCCTTGATGATCTCTCGATGCTTCCGATGGGCTTCCCCTCGTTCCGTGGTGAGCTGCTTCGAAAGCGTTTGGAGCCTCTGTGAAACAGTCACTATGCCGCTTCCTTCGCAATCCAGAGGCGGCGCCGCACCTTCCTCCACCCACTCATACAGCTGCACCTCGTCGCCAGCGCTTTCTTGCACTCCTGAACGACTTGGGACTGAAGACGGCGGCACGACATTGAGGGACATCAGTGCTGCAGCATGAACGCTTGTCGGTCCTGATATAACAGCGGCGGAGATCGGGTTTGCTGCTCTGGTTCGTGGCGTTTTCTGCTTCTTCATTATGGTTTGCACCTGTCTTATGGTGCTGGCAAGCTCCGTTTCAACTTTGTTGGACACCAAGCACATATTACGATACTTCCTCGCAAGGCTCACTGCGTTTCTCGTCTTCCATCGAGGCTCTTTTCTTGTGTTGTACGCGGCCGCCACGAGGTCCCAATCTCTCTTGGAGGCCGGCAGGTGACTCTGCACGAGGGCAAGCAAGCACTTCATCTCGGTGGTAGTGTAGTTGGACGACCCCGGCCGTTTGGTCATCTGCACAAAGTCAATTAGCGTGGTAGCAGCCTCTCAAAAGCCTCAAGAAGGCGTTCTCACCTGGGGGCTGCGTCTCGAATTCACGAATGATACGGCAGCGCAAGACGGACGAAACGTGTACCCATTTCCCCTTAAATCCGATGACTTATGCACGTAATTACAACTATGTTACTACTACTATTATATGCACAGCGCACACGTAGACCCTTGCTTACAGCGCTTTCCCTTCCCAGTTGATCTGACTCAGTCGGGTCGTGAGTTGACATTGTGTGTCACCGTAGAGCTGAAGATTGGTGTAGTCGCTAATTTCGACAACGCAGCCCGGCGTCGGCAAAAGCTCGGAGTCACTCTTCACGTTCCACACCGTAGCAGTCACCAGAAGCGAGTCGATTTCTTGGCGATTGCTTTCGTACCTGTCTCGAAACACCTATAGCACATTTGGTTAGAAGCGCGCAGCGAGCAACTTGGAATGCACACTCATACTTTCAGCATCTCCTCGAGACTTTCTGGCGCATTCGCATCAACGAGATGAAGCCGAGCGAGTCTCCAGTCCTTGTACTTATGACCAGAAATCCAAAGCAGCTTCATCCGTATGCACGCCTTACAGTCACACTCGCTGCCTTGAACGTGACGCTTCAAACCTGGCGAAAACGCATCAATGCATAGGAAACCATCGTCACCATTGAGAACCGCCCTGGAGCTGCAACAACGCATACCTTCGGCCGTGTCCACGACAACTGGTCCAGCAACGGGATCTCGCTGCGCCAGCAATTGGCGCATCCGTTCGTACGGCGTCAGTGATGGTTGTTGCGGTGCAGCGGTCTCATTGCTCGTTGCAGGAACATCGATGTGCTGTTCGCGGATGACAACCTTCGCGGCGCTCTTCATCGATTTCTTGGTCAGCTTCGTGGCTTCCGCGTCGTGGCGAGGCTTGCCCACCATGATTGAAAATGCGCAATGACACCAGGAGATTTCAATTGCGAGATGGCGAAGCGGTTTAGTTCCACGATATGGCGGTACGGTACGTATTGGTCTTGTTCAAAAGATACGAGCCACTTCTCACAACAAATATGACGCTTTAGCTTCAACATGAAGCATCACCGCAGCAAAACCGGCTCGTGTGCTACTCAGGACGCATTGTAAAACGAATTGTGAGGCGTGCATGACCGCTTATTTTGTAATCACGGGGGCTGGTGCCACCAGCTTAGTGGCAATGATACGGTATCTTATATTGAACACACATAGGCATAAAGGTTGGCAGACATCGAAACCTACTCACACCACGCTATCTTACAGGTCAAGCTAAACCTCATCTTGACAGCCCCACCCGCATCCGCTCATTATCTCAATTTTAAGAACGCGCCTCGTAGCTAGTGGTTCATAATTCTAACGATGGTCCATGGTTGGAGATGCTTCGGCCGTGGCATCGGGGATCACAATTTTGTGGATGGACCATCACACTACCGTTTACCGTGCGATGACCTAAATCCACGGCAAAATTCCTCACGACTCAGCGTTAAGATGGCATCCGATAAGGAGCTCGCACAGCGCTCGCAGATCGGTAACAGCAGAGACTCCGTGACGGTGGCCAGCAACAACACCAGCGACGACAGTTTCTCACATTTAAACTGATGCGAGCACAATAGTTTCATGAACGCCTCCTCGCTGAGCTCATGGACCATAATTTTATCGATGGTCCAGGCACGCACGGGAGGCAATGGGTGTCTGATGCGAGCACAATAGTTTCATGGACGCCTCCTCGCTGAGCTCATGGTCCATAATTTTATCGATGGTCCAGGCACGCACGGGAGGCAATGGGTGTCAGTTATCGCATCTCCCCATCAAGGGTCGTCTTCTTCTCACCAAACCGTGGCAGTGCTGCAGGCCTGGGGAGTTGGGCTTATGTCCTTGGCCATTGGATATGCATGTCTACATGCTTATTCTCAATTCCGCTGCGTCGCACGCACCCAACCATCGTGTCACCACTGCAACCTCACCGAAGTCATGCAAGTCCGAGAGAGATTCGCTACAAAGGGCTACTTCATCTTCTACGGTGCTGTCCACGTCGACACGATCAACTCCTGGCGGTCGATCGCACGCCAAATCGATGGCTGGTTTGAAGAGGAAGTGAACGACATGACCGAGGAACAAGTTCGTGTCAAAGCTGCTGTGCCGGACCAAGACGCCCGTGAAATGTCGCGCTTGCTGCAGCGGTTCTACCGAACGTTTTTCCCGGACGCAAGTGCGCATGACTGGCACTTCAACAAGACCCCGGCTGGCACGGAAGACCAACCACCTCGTAGAGAATTTCTCACGGTTCCGCTTGGTGCCGACATCATGGACACGAGTGCTCTACCTGGATCGATTGTGGTCGCCACCAACGATGACACGTGCTATTACGCGTACGGGTGGAACGAGAGGCTCGCACTCCGATCAAACCGGAAGTTGCTGGAGCTGAACAAGGGGGACATTGTTCTTTTCCGTGGAGACTTCATTCTCGCGCCTGTCGGGTACGATACAAACAACATTTGTCTCCACGCGTACCTTGATTCACCATTCTACGACCGCCCAGACGACCACCGCCCCACCGTGGTTCCTGAAATCGACGATACGCGTGGAATTGACGACCCGTTCTGCATTGTGTGGAACTGCACCTTCAAGGGAACGCCTCTGTCTCTGCGTCGTCACCTGAACCGCTACCATGGCATCCGTTTCCAACGCACGGCGCGCCACCTCGAGCCGTGAGATCTCCTGAAAAGAATGGCGCGCGCTCAAAACGCAAGGAGAGCACAACCACCAATTGACCGATTCGTGTAGTGTAGTTATAGGTATGATCTTGTCTAGTATATTCGTGGTTAATGTGGTTTGCTGCATGAACAAATACGATCTTCGAGATTCTGTGAGGTATGACTGCGCTCATCTTATTGACAGGCTGCCGCTGATGCTGCCGCCGCTGCTGCCGGTCGTGGTGGCGGTGCGGCCTGTCAATAAGATGAGCACACTTTGATTGGTCAATATTCGATTTTTTTGATTGTCAAATCTTGCTGATGAGTTGTTGCAAGCTGTCAGCAAGATGAACGCACTTTGATTGGTCAAATATCCATGCGGGTCAGTGATACTATTTTAGCAAGTATTCGGCTGCACAAGGGTGCCCTCCGCGCTTCATACCATCACCACCACTAGCTTTAGGATGCTCGGTAAAATCGAAGCGCCTGTGTGTGATCTCGGCCGTCACAAAGCCGTTGCGGGCGACGACCAGCATGTTATGCGGGTGTTCTTATTTGCCATTCATCCCTACAGTTAGCGAGGTTTGGCGGAGATGCTCAAGTGAAAGCTCCTTTGCAGTGCTACAAAACGGCAACACAAAACCCGTGTAATGAACTTGGTTTCACTAGCAACAACTGAACATGTGTAATCGTCTTGATTATAGTATGGATTGTAGTCACTTCGTTTAAGTATGCTAGTTATCAAGTCACTCCAGATACACCCGATTCATGCTGCCGACGTTCTCGGACGATGCCGACAAGTTGCTAGTCAGACTCGTGTTTCAGTACGCGCAGCAAAACCGTCGTGTGGAGTGGTCTACTGTAGCGCGGAAGCTGCGCCGGTTTCGCATTAATAAGCCCACAAAGGAGCTCGAAACGCGCCTACGAACCCGCCCAGCGCGGCCATGGCAACGACTTGTCCAAATTCCCCCCCCCCCCCCCCCCTGGTTCTTCAGTTCTACGCGCCGTGCCGACAGTTCAAGCAATACCACCCCAAGCCGTCCGCGACCTCTCGTCCTGGACTACCAAGCTGCAGGATGCCTTCTCCGCTCCGTCTTCGGTTCGGTTACCAAGACCGATGTCCAACAGAAATCGTTGCCCATGCCGGCCGCCGCCATGCTCGTCGTGCTGCTCTCGCTGTGCCGGCCGCCGCCATGGTCGCCATGCTGCTCTCGTTGTCCCCGCTACCGCTACGCTCGCCGTGCCGCTGTGGCCGGGCTCACCGGAATGCTTGCCGACGGTCGCCCACGCCGCTGAGATCGTCCAGGAGCGGAACTGGTCCGGCCAAGATGTCGATGTTGACTATCCCAGGTCAATGTTGACTTATGTTCGGTGATATGGTGTGGTCAACATCAGAAGCGGAATCTTGGACGTGAAAGTTCTAAGAAATGCCGTCTTCCCTTTCCCGGACTTGCCCGTTAGAACCGTAGCAGACCCAGTCGTCAATTTTCAGGTTCGACGACATTCGACGTGTGAGAAATGGAGTTCAAAGCCCGACGAATCGTTGACGACTACCAGGCGTATCGGATGGACCGGCGCGCGTATATGCAGTACCCGCCTCGGCTCTTCGTGATCATGAGAGGCCTCCCGGGCAGTGGCAAGTCAATGTTTGCTTCAGAGGTCTTTGATTATGCAGAAACGTTTGGTTTCCGCGCATCGGTTTGCTCAGCTAACTCAGTTAGCCGCTTCGTCCTGCGCGGAGTATCCTATGTGTTCGACGAGAATTGGTCTTTGACGGCGCCTAGACGCTGCTACGAACAATGCAGAGAACTCCTGTGTTGCAGCCCCGACCGTGGCGTGGATGTCGTTATCGTCGACAACTGCAACCTTCGGATGGATGATTTTGAGCGCTATCTGGATCTGCACAATTCCTCGGACATGCTTGCGGTTGCTTCGTTCGAATGCCCCCGTAGCATAACGGAAGCAACACGGCTCTTGGAACGAGCTAATCGTGCTGGCCGCGCTATCCCTGGTCGCACTTTCATGGAGTACTATAACACCTGGAGACGCAACGCACCGGAGGAGCCGCGCCTCGACAACGAGGTGGACATCGTCGATGAGCTGCACATCGATGATGAGCTGACCACCGTCGATATGCCGCGCGACTACATCATCACGCTGGAAGAGTTTATGCGTGATCGCTAACGTGCTCCGGCAATGCCGAAGTGGTGACTGGTAGCTTCAGTAAATCTCTAATTTGACGTATCCACTCTTGTGTTGGCGCTTATCTCGCCACTTCTGCATCTTTTTGTAAAGATAACCATGTGCATCTACTCGTACATCTCTCATTGAGTCACCAAGTCGACTACGACTTGGAACGTATCTACGCTGGCTTAGACACTTGTTACTGAAGCCATCTCAACAACGACTTATACCAAGTCAACGTTGACTTAGAGTCCTCTTGATTCTAAATCGAATTGGTCCACATCAATTTATTCAACTGTAGAATCACTTTCTCAAAGAACCTTGACTGCAGCAAAGTGCTGATGGCGAAGCGGTCTCAGGCTGCAGAGAGCGAGGGAACTGCTGGCGGTGCTGCTCGCCAGGCGCCCATGACGAGGAGCAAGAAAGCTGCAAAGGCGACGGACAAGCCAGCGACAAAGCGGACGAGCGCGCCCACTGACAAGTCAGCAAACGCTGCCAAGATCACGTCTGCCACCGGCAATGCCAAGCAGAAGCGGAAGAAGGGGGAGGGGCGAGACACTTCGCCAAGCACCCGTAAGCAGAGGAAGACTGCCAAGAAGACTGGCGAAGGATCCCACGGGACGACGCGCGAGTTGGGCGCCACGAGTGCATCGGAGGACGAGACGAAGACTCGCGATGAAGAGACGACTCCCCTGGTACCCAAGCACGCGCTCCGGTCCACGTGCTTGGCTCTACAAAAGAAGATGGCAGACGAAAAGGGCGAGCACCGGCAAGGCCCACGGCGCAACGCAGGTGATTACTACAAGATGGCAGACTACCAGAAGCGTATATGGGCGGAGAAATACACAGCTGCTAGGAACAGCGGCAACGACTTGGACTACAAGTATTTGAGCACGTTGAAACAATTCAAGCAGTTCAATGACAACCCAGAAGAGCTGAGGCGTCACGAGCCTGCGCTGCTGAAAGAGTTCTACGAGGTTTACTTAGCGGATCAAGCACTGAAAGCAGACGTACACGCGCAGACCGCTGGATCGGGTTCGTCGAAGCTATCGCAACGTGGCGGAGCCGAGCACCTGGCGATCGAGCAATGCGACATCCACGCGGCTCAGCAGCTTGCCGCAGCCAGAAACCTAGCATCGCTAGCGTCAGACCAAGCTCCAGGGCCTCGAATCTCGCAGACACCCGTGGCTGTGCAGGAGGAAGGTGCCCCAGCTCGGAGCCTGCAAACCCACCCTTTGCGAGGGGGGTATGTGCATCTTGAAAAAACCATTTCGCAAGTACTGCAGCAGTTCCGAGAGATACTAGAGGAGGAACAAGCACGCTCAAGGAAATTAGAGGAGCAGTTAGCAGCTGCGAAGGAGCTGGCCGAACGCAGGAATTTTGATCTCACAGACAACGATATAACTATCGCGTTGACGAAGGAGTTGCGGAATTCGATTTTACAACTGGCCAAGGAGAAGGCGATTTCAAGTGGCTTGCGCAACAAACTTGCCCAGGTGGAAACTGAGTTGAATTTGTCGAAGCAATCCGTCACCACGCCCGCAGACAATCTACTTGAGGCGCAGGGTAGCCATGCTAAGAAACTCCAGAATCGAGTTCTGGGAGAAAAGAAATGACATGGTCCACGCCAAGACAGGTACCGTCATTCGCTCGATGGACCACGACAGATACGTGCGTGTATGCGCGAAGATTATGGAAGCATTGGCTGCGTTTGAGAGTGCCATCCTGCTGTAGTTGTGTGTACTGCTGCGTAACGATGAATGAATACACATTTCCAAGCCACCGATGACTTCGAGCGAGTCAACTTTGACTCGAATACGCTTGTTTTATTGATCGCGAAGTCAACATGGACTTAAACCAAGTCGACATTGACTGAAACGTACTAGTTTCAGTAATAGCGAAGTCAACGTCGACTCTGAACGAGTCGACATTGACTCATTTGTGAAATGGCCGTTTTGGTGTTGAAAACACCAAAGAGTACAGTGATGGGCGTCTTGGAGAGCCACTTTATATTCAATCACCTGTAATCACACATGTTATTATTTATTGAGATACACAGGTTTATGTATGTTGATTGGCCTATCACAAAGCGAGCCCCGTCTAAAACGATATTATGAGGTGGCTCTCCAAGATGCCCATTTCTGTATCTTGTTTCAGTCAACGTTGACCCATTCCAAGTCGCTGTCGACATGACAGCACGTAGTTGATAGTTCATAAAGATTGTCAACATAAACCAAATCTAAGCAACACTCATATCTGTGTAACACGGCCCTGATGCATTAAAGTCCTCCTAGACAGCCTCTCTTTGCCTGTCCTATCCTATATGTTGGGGTCGACGGTGTAAACGTTGGCCATGTCCTCACTACTATCTGCGACGTATTTTTTGAATAGAGCTCGAAGTTCATCGTCCGACAGCGATCGCCACGATCTGGCGTAAAGCTCGAAAGCGTGCGATTCGTCGCGGCATGATAGCTTAACCATGCACACCTCTCCATCGCACTTCATGTCGCTCAACTGAGTCGTTACCGTGTCCAGAATTGGTTTCCTTTCGCTCTCCGTAAGATTCATCTCGTCGATAATCACCACGTCCGCAACTTGTAAGGAAAACGTAATATCCTTCTCAGCAAACGTAGCCGGCGTGGGGTCCCTTGTTGCTCCACACACTGCATGTACTTCGTCAAATGACGAGCTGCACACCCGCACTAGACGAGAGCTGCCGTCCTTGTTTGGCTTCTCACGCAAAGCCTCTCTGAACTCTCTAGCCAACACTTCGCTGAGCGCGCTCTTTCCAGCCCCAGGAAGCCCACTGATAAGCACCACATACTTCCTGCAAGTCCAGGAATTTTCAACCGTATCCTCCACGACCTGGGCGACGATGTGACTCCAGTTGGCTTCCTCCCACACTGCGGGCAGCTCCTCGTCAGCCAGCTTCATCTTGTTGAAAAATGAAAGCCCAACTCCAACTGGTCAAATCCATACCCTTCAAAATCAATTTCCATCAATCAAATCAATTTCCTCAATCGCCTTGATCAACCAAAAACCGATCTCACCGTTGACTTGCAAGTCCAGCACTGCGGCAAGTTGCTGATGGCGAAGCGGTCTCAGGCTGCAGAGAGCGAGGGAACTGCTGGCGGTGCTGCTCGCCAGGCGCCCATGACCAGGAGCAAGAAAGCTACAAAGGCGACGGACAAGCCAGCGACAAAGCGGACGAGCGCGCCCACTGACAAGTCAGCAAACGCTGCCAAGACCACGTCTGCCACCGGCAATGCCAAGCAGAAGCGGAAGAAGGGGGAGGGGCGAGACACTTCGCCAAGCACCCGTAAGCAGAGGAAGACTGCCAAGAAGACTGGCGAAGGATCCCACGGGACGACGCGCGAGTTGGGCGCCACGAGTGCATCGGAGGACGAGACGAAGACTCGCGATGAAGAGACGACTCCCCTGGTACCCAAGCACGCGCTCCGGTCCACGTGCTTGGCTCTACAAAAGAAGATGGCAGACGAAAAGGGCGAGCACCGGCAAGGCCCACGGCGCAACGCAGGTGATTACTACAAGATGGCAGACTACCAGAAGCGTATATGGGCGGAGAAATACACAGCTGCTAGGAACAGCGGCAATGACTTGGACTACAAGTATTTGAGCACGTTGAAACAATTCAAGCAGTTCAATGACAACCCAGAAGAGCTGAGGCGTCACGAGCCTGCGCTGCTGAAAGAGTTCTACGAGGTTTACTTAGCGGATCAAGCCCTGAAAGCAGACGTACACGCGCAGACCGCTGGATCGGGTTCGTCGAAGCTATCGCAACGTGGCGGAGCCGAGCACCTGGCGATCGAGCAATGCGACATCCACGCGGCTCAGCAGCTTGCCGCAGCCGGAAACCAAGCATCGCTAGCGTCAGAGGGGTATGCGCATCTTGAAAATACCATTTCGCAAGCACTGAAGCAGTTCCGAGAGAAGCAGGATGAAGAGAAGCAGAAAGGGGCTCGACAGCTGGAGGAGGAACTAGCACGCTCAATGAAATTAGAGGAGCAGTTAGCAGCCGCTGCGAAGGAGCTGGCCGAACTCAGGAATGATGGCAGTGGTGATGGCAGTGGCTGTACCGTGATAGCGCATGAGTGGAGGAAGACGGCTGCAAAACTAGCCGATGAGAGGGCGATTTCAAGTGGCTTGCGCAACAAACTTGCCCAGGTGGAAACTGAGTTGAAGCAATCCGTCACCTCGCAGGACAATCTACTTAAGGCGCAGGATAGCCATGCTAAGAAACTCCAGGATGTGCACGAAGACATGAACAACCTCACGAGAGAGGTGGACGAGCGCAAGAAAAATCTGGAGGACCGGGAGAACGAGGTGGCTACGCAAGAGAAGAATATGGAGAACAAGGAGAGAGAACTACAAGTCAAAGCCGAGGAGCTGAAATCTCAAGAGGCCAAGCTCAAAGAGGAAGGCCGGCGGCTCCAGAACGTAACGCATTGCCTGCAACAGGAGCGGGAGCAGTTGGACGCGGATAAAAAGAAACGAGAGAAGCCGAGTCGAGAGAAGCAACAAGAAGGCCGAATATCGCTGAGGCAGGCGAAGCTTTTGAATGAAATGAAGCGCCAGACCCGGCTCCTGGAAGAGCAGTTCAGGAACAACGGGTGCCCGGCTGCGTTTGAAGAGCTCGAAGCCAACCGCATCCGGATCGAGGAAGAGAGGGCGGCGATGCAAGCAGAACGGGATGGAGTGATAACGCAGTTGGAATTGATGAAGGCTGCGCTAGAGACGGTGACAACGGAGAACAGCGGATTGCAAGACACCAACGCGAGGCTAGAGCTGTACTTGAGTATGTTCAAGCATAGCGCGGTGACCGAGAAAGCTATCGAAGAGTTCACGGAATGGAACGCCGTCATCCGAGATGGTAAGCCGCTTGAGTTTCTGCTTCAGTATGGTTTGACATTGCATTGACTTTCATTGTCTCTGAACTGAAAAAATGTAGGTAACATGAGCACAATGCAGAAGAAGCGCGACTTCATTCAGGGCAAAATGATGGAGGCGTTTGGATCGAACACGGCGGATGCTGAAAAGTTCAAGGCGCTTGTGGTCGAGTTCTGGGATAAAAGAAATAAGTTGGTTCACGACAAGACAGGTACCGTCATTCGCTCGATGGACCACGACAGATACGTGCGTGTATGCGCGAAGATTATGGAAGTATTGGCTGCGTTTGAGAGTGCCAACCGGCTGTAGTTGTGTGTACTGCTGCGTAACGATGAATGAATACACATTTCCAAGTCACCGATGACTTCGAGCGAGTCAACTTTGACTCGAATACGCTTGTTTTATTGATCGCGAAGTCAACATGGACTTAAACCAAGTCGACATTGACTCAAACGTTTGGCGGAGATGCTCAAGTGGGAGCTCCTTTGCAGTGCTACAAAACGGCAACTCAAAACCCGTGTTGGATGTGGTATTGGAAATATTGTTGCGCAGTTTGCGCTTCAGACAGCAGCTCAGAGGTGCTTAGGAATTGAGATCCGTCCCCAATTGTGTCACCTTGGCTGCCAGCTGATCAACAGATATGCGCTCGTGCAGCCATTGCTAAAAAAAGTTATCCTACTCGAAGGCAATGCGAAGGACTGTGAATTATCGGCACACGCGCCGCTCTGCCAAGCCTCGATCGTCTATCTGAACAGCATTCTGTTCGTGGATGACGTGAAAATGCTCGTCCTACAAGAGTTATGTGGTCTCCCGCGTGCACGATTTGTGATATCGACCAAGTCGTACTGCCCGAGGCATCGGCCGTCCTGTCGAAACACCTTCTGCACTAAGTGGCAACTGCAACACGTTATACGGGGACCAGCCAGTTGGACGAACAAACTAATTCAAGTTTACATCTATGAGCGAGCGAAGTAATCAATAACATGTCCAATATCAAATCCTCTTTATACCTTTTACATGTGCAACTCCAACACTACGTCGCTGCGTGTATATACTCCCAAAAAAACAAGAAAGGCAACCTTGGAATTAAGCACAATCACCTGACCCGGACGTGGAGCGCGTTGCCACGCTAGCGGCTGTTGCGCGCAGCTTTTGGCACCTCCTGTATAAAATCGAATACAATCGCAAAGGCATCAGTGCTACCGGCATTATCTCACATGCAACACACACACACGAAATAAGAGAGTCAAAGTCATCAGTAGTGTTTGGTGCTGACGTGACATGGCTAATTTGGCATAGCATCGCGGTCGGAGCACAACTTATTGTTTTGAAACTAATCTATTTAACGTTCTATTGTAGCACTTCGTAGCTTTACCATCGTGGTTCGGCAGAGGTGGCACAACCGATTTTCTTCTTGTAACGCAGCCTCTGGTGGGTGTGCCCACGCGATCAATTCACTCGTTAGAGGTTGGAGCGTTGTGAACGCACGTCTCGTCGTCACGCGCGACACTAGTAAATACGGCTGCTCTCTTTTGTTTGAAATGCGGAACTTAGAACGCCACTCGGTAACTACCATATTTTCCAATGTCTCACCCTGAACTTTGTATACGGTCGATGCCGCTGCGCAAACAAGTGGGAACTGCTGAATCTTAACTTGAAGCATCCTTGGTACTCCACGGAACTTCCCCGGAAGCGTGATTTCACAAGCGCTATATGCTTGAGCGTCAAAAAAGAGAGGAAATATGTTTGCATCACTAACGCCTTGTAATGCAATGGCTGTTGAACCCCGATCGATCCGCACCAATAGAACATAAGGAGGTACACTGGGAACTTTAACCGTCATGTCGGCAGTGCTGTCATGCACAAAACGGAAAGTTGTACCAGGGTGATAAATAATTGCTTCAAGCGTTCCCAGAGTCCCATTTGCCACCATTTTTGCTGCGCGAACATTCTGTGAGACCTGTATTGGCATCCCGACGATTAAGTCAAGGTACGGTGCCATCCTCCCAAACTTGGTGTCCGGTAGCGCCATGATAGTCGCTGTTTCAAAGCGATTAAGAGCTTTCAATTTTCCTCTGAAGTTCGCCACAACACGCACAGGAAATTCGCCATCAGGAAGCAGGCGTGCCGTAGTTGAAATGAACAGGTTGTTGATACACATTCTAGTCATGTTGTCAGGGGTGACAAATGTAGCCATTTTTTCTTCATCGTTGAACGAATCCCGCTTGGTTTCGAGTGTCACAACGCGCGAATTAATTATATCGACAAATTGCGGTGTCCATATTCCGAGCCGGGCTTGCTGGCACCCGTGACCCCATTCAGGGTCGTTTGCAAATCGCACGGATTCTTTTAAAATGATGACGTCGGTGAACAAGTGCCACAGATGATACCCCGCGAGCTCATCAGCGGATATTTTTGCCTTTTTTGAGCGCGTCGATGGATCTTGGTACAGGGGTGAACCACCTACGGGAGGCAACTGCAAGAAATCACCCACGAGAATGACGTGGGCACCGCCAAACACAACACCGGGTACACGTTTGGCAACACGCAGGCGTTTATCTAGTTGAGCAAGCTGATATTTCTTCATCATCGATACTTCATCCACAATGATTATCTCCACATTCATAATGTCATCCGATGACCTTCGTTTTTGAATTTGCAAAAGAAAGCTTGCTAGCGTCCGTCCGCTGATGAGTGTCGCTGCCTTTCCCGTCAACGCAGTCTTTACGAAGCTATGAGGCCTCCCCCAGCTATCACACAACGCCTGCACTGCTTCGATGATCCTGCTTTTTCCGGTGCCACCTTCGCCACCTAGAAACATGAGTAGTTGACTATCGCGAAGCGTTGTCTCCAAACGGGAGCCATCGACTTCAGAAACCTCGATTTGCTTCCATCGCAAAAATAATGAAGATCCAATAATTTGCAGAGCGTAGTGCTGTCTTTCATTAAGAGTGTAAACTGCAGATATGTCGGCGATACTGGCAAAGCTCTTTTTCACATGCGGTGAGCGGTTCAAATCGACCGATCGTGGCCATGCCATGTTAGTATCACGGAGGGTATCGCTTAGAAGCTCGACAATCTGAGTATCCCGCGGAGTAACGATGGGTAAACTCTGGGAAACCACATGATTGTCTGTGTTTGCATTAATAACCCATTTCTTCATTGCATCAAGGGGGGGGGGGGCATTTTCCGGGGGCCATTCTGGAGATAAATTGCTTGCTAGCGCAGACGCTGCGCCGTTTAGCAGCCCGTGAGTCTTAAAAATGGCTAAAATTGTGGCTGCATTACCGTCTGGCGAAGCGGACGTTGGGCACGCTGCAGGATGCAAAGATGAACTATCCAAAATAACATTGCGATTTTCGTCGTCTTCCCACAGCAATTTCATATCAAAATCGTCGTCATCATGGCATCCTTCGCAATATATGTCCGCGTCACCCTCTCCAGCTAAATTATCGCTGTCGTCGCTGCTGGTATCGTCACCTTCGGTATCACTCTGTTCACCGTTTGAGGGCACAGTTGCTGTCTTGGCCTGATCTGCAGCTCTCTTTGACCCCCTATAGAAGTCCTCCATATTCTCCATAATCGCTTCAACAAAACTGCTGCGGGTCATTTTCCAAGTTTCGAACACGTTGACCCATGCCTGTTCGTCACTGGCGTCCGCGACCCCGATTAAAGACTCCAGTGTACGAAAAGGTTTGAACAGGACAAGCGAGAGCATGGCACGCTTCGATACAACCTCTGGGCTCCCCTCGAGATCTTCAGATGGCATGCGAAAGCCATTTATGACGGGGACGATGCTTTTATGCCTCTTGCCCAGACTATGCGTTTCATGCAGTGGGTGATTTTGAAGAAATTGTAGGATGCAACTGGTTGCACTTTCGTTCTTCCTCCTGAAGTATGACATTGCAAACTCGTACATATTTAAACTCTCCAAGCTCTTCGGACGGTAGATGTAATCATCCAGGAAAGATACTGCATGGTATTTTGACGATTGAAGATCATCGCTTTCCTTTACCAAAGTGCAGGCATATCCGTCAGCCGTCGTAAGCTGCCTGATGGCATCACCGAGAGGCAGTGAGACGCAAGTATCACTTGAGTAGCAACATGATCCTCGATACAAGTATAATGCGGCCAGTGGACCAGCCATTTCGTGGCGGTTTGTCAAATTGTACATCAGAGCGGCGACGCGCTTTCGCGCCAATATTTTTGGATCTTGTTCATCTACCTTTTCACGCTCTTCACGTCGCTTTAGCGCAGCTACGGCAACGGCAACTTGCGAATCAACTCTGTTTTGAGGTTTTGTCACGTATTTGCAGCAATAAAAAATTCGATCTGTGACATCGCTACCACCGAGAAGTACTTGGATGTCATGATTGCATCTAAACGTTGCCATAATTTCGTAGTTAAAGCCATTCACAAATTCATGGCCAAGCTTTCGCCCGAGTTCCACTCCTGATGCATCAAACGAAGCTGTTTCGACCAGATCACCAGGAAAACGGTAGCGACAATATGCATCGTGCGGGGTTGATCGAGATTGCTTGAAGCAACTATTCGTGTGATTCCATAAATGCTGATTCAACTGGATCACCAATGCTGCAACCATGTAATCTAGGGATGTCCGTGTCATTCTCCCATCAGATACGGAAGGTGGAGACACTTCAAATGTGCGTGTAAGTTCGTCGGCTCTAAACGGGTCATCGTCGCTCTTACAGAGCTCCATCTGAGCACGATTTTGCTCGCGTAAGAGCTCAAAAAACGAAAAGTCTGCGTTCTTCTGGTTTCCTTTTAGGCTAGCATGATTCTTTTCTCTGTCATCAACAATATCAACAGCTTGCTTCGTCGTATCACGGCAAACGACCTCCCTGTCGGCCTGCTGCTTCACTTCGCTTGCTGTCAATGGATGTTCCCATACCGGCCACTGATCAGGACGAAAATTCAGCAATGCGCCTCGCAATAGGTGTTGTGAGCTGAATTGGTGATTGCAAACGCTGCACTGTACGAGTGCCGGCTCTGTAGGTTTGCCCCTATTGCGAGTGTTCTTTTTGCTAGTGATAGGATCTTGGCGAGAACTGTCGGGAATAGACAGCCCAACAAACTTTGAAAACGGTGCGCTACACTTACTACACCGAGAAGCTTCGACAGGAATTGGCAAGTCATTTGATACTATACTTCGGCTGTACGAAATCACCTGCTCCCGAAAATCATCACCATCAGGGCTCCGTAATAGCCGTTCAATAGCTGTTGAATTAGTTGGGCAATGGTTCAGCCATATTAAAATGTGGAGATGTAGCGTACCCCTCCCTTGTGTTTCTACCATCCCAAAGTAAGCCTTCACGTCGCCAAATAGTCCACGAAATGGCAGCTTTGTTCTCGTTGCTGGATCCATTCCCAGCGCGTACTTGATAAACGCATCAATCTGACGCATGAACAGGCGCGTGGAAGCGCAATCGTTTCTTAGACTAGCCTCTCGCAACTCTGCTTTGCCGAGTACTCGGGATTCGAGTACATCAAACAGCGTGCTCACGGATGATATACCCGCATAGTGAGCCAGTACGAGTGAATTATCTGTGTTGGGGGTTAGAGTGACGAAGAGTGCTGGTTGGCCGAATCGAACTTGGTAAGCAAAGGCTTTATGTCGGCACTGAGATCTTTCCGCGTTACTCCCCCAGCATGACTTGCTTCCAATTTCTACCGTCTTCAAGAACCGCCCAGCAACATCATCGTTTCGTTTGCGCCACGGTAGGCATCCTTGGCGCCTTCGTTCATTTTCAAGTATTGCACGACCGAGCTGCTCCCCAGTCAGACTTTCGTAACCATCTAATAGACTAGGGAAGCGCTGACAACGGAAGTGATTGTGAATGTACATATTACTTAACGAAATCCGATCGAATGCCACCAGAGTGAACAACTCATCCTCCGCAAATTGACGCTCGCTTAGCATAGTGTAATACTTCACGCATTCGTGAACAGATACTGCAACCGGTCTAGCTTCACCTGGGTGGCCACGGCCAAACGGAAAAAGATGCGGGAACATGCGAGCAAACAGATCACCAGAAACATCAGTTGAGATTTTATTTGACCCGCGAACTTCAAACCGACGCTCTCCACGGTCTCCAGCTTTGGGTGCTGCCGGGTGTTCTTGTATCATAGCAGGCACAAATGCGTCCGATATTCCAAGTCGCCGCTCAATCACGTTAATCTCATTGTTCTCGTTAAAAATACGGAATTCATCATTCTCACCTCGAATGGTTTCTTGCTCTCGGTTTATCCCGTCGTTCAACTCGCCACTACTATCTTCAACACGCTCTGTGAACGTCTGGTCAGCAGCATCCACATCGTCGAAAAGTAGAGCTGGTTCATTTTGGAGCACATTGGCGTACAAATGATTGTTTTCTTTGTAGAATTCAAACACTTCCCGGACCTTTTGGTTTCGAACTCTGTGCATCTTTCGAACTTTTTCCGATTGTGCTGGTGTGAACTCCCCCACCATAACAACTCGGTAGGATTTAATGTTTTCTATTGACCGCGGCAATAGCAATATCGGAGGTCCCGGCGTGCAGTCAAAAGCGATGCAATGAGAACGAATACATCGATGTCTACCTCCTCGCATCACACGAGTAATGGCGGAAAGACTAACCAGCTGCGTCATAAATCGCTCCGGTAGCGTAAGACCTCGCAAATGCTCACTAATCCTCCCGACGTAAAATCCATTTGCAATCGAAAACTTCGGAAGCTTGCACTGGTCAATAGATCGATCACATTCATAACAAACAGAAAACCATGCTCGCTGTGAGTTAGTGTCATCATTGTAGCATGTTATTCCTCGTGGGGAGACCATTAAACCTTCCAAATCTGGCAGATGGGGTGGAGATCGGTATTGAGAAACTAGATCACCGGGAATGTTTGATCTGTTTGACACTTTCAAGCTTCGCTTCATCTTATTCATGTATTCCCAATTGGTATCATCAATTCGGCGGGTTTTGTGGCGAAGCTCCAGCCTATCACACACGGTACACACACATTCGTCCAAGCCATCAGCTCCTAAAGCTCGACGAAGTCCATCCATGCATTCTTTCCGCTCACTGTCACAGAGCTCGTTGTCAAACGTTCCATCCCAAGATGCGCTTGCCTCAGCTTTCAATGTTTTTTTTTTGTATGCCTCCAAGTGAAACTTGACTAATTGCACCACGGCGCTTCTTCTTTCTTCGGGCTCTACACTGACGCTGGCGTAACCTGTCCATCTCTCGCATTCGTTCGACAGTCAGGTGGTGTAGCAAGTCATCTTCGTCACTATCTGGTTGTGCTACGCTCGGTTGACTGGAGCGCGAAAGTGATGCTGCTGGTTGATTCTGGTTTAATGAATGGGACCCCTCTTGTCCAATAGATGCAAACGAAGGAGACGGTAGACTACGACATGGAACGCTGGAGATAGTTCTTGTTTCATTGCTGCGACGACGCTTGGCCGCGTGGTCCTGCTCAGCTCGGTAATTCTCGTCCAAGCCCGTCAGCAGGTCATCTGCAGCTTGGTCATCAATATCTTCACGCGGGCGCACCACGCGCGTTTTGTTTGTGGGTGTATCCACCATTTGCCGCGAGTTTGCATCCCCAGTTGATTCGCGACGGTGGGGAAATGATAGTGAATGCTGTGATAGTGATGCCCAGACCAGATCACAGATCTTCGCACGCTGTGTGCACTTCGGTACTGTAGTAGCCCTTTGAATTTAAAACCGACTTCGAGCAAATTGGCTCATCGACGCCTCCTCCCCGAGCTCATGGACCATAATTTTATCGATGGTCCAGGCACGCACGGGTGCCAATGGGTGTCCGTTATCGTTTCTCCTCACCAAGGGTCGTCTTCAAGCTCGTCGCGGCAGCGTCCCAAGCCTGTGAGTTGAGCTTATGTCCTTGGCCATTGGATATGCATGCCCACGTGCTTATTCTTAATTCCGCTTCGCCTCAAGCACCCAACCAACGAGCCACCCTTGCAACCTCACCAAAGTCATGCATGTCCGAGAGAGATTCGCTACAAAGGGCTACGTCGTCTTCTACGGTGCTGTCCACGACGACACGATCAACGTCTGGCGGTCGATCGCACGCCAAACCAATGGCTGGTTTTATGATGAGATGAATGATGGCTTTTTTGGCTTTTTCGATGTGACTGAAGAACGAGTTCGTGTCAGAGTTGTTGTGCCGGACCAAGACGCCCGTCGTATGTCGCGCTTGCTGCAGCGGTTTTACCGAACGATTTTGCCGGACGCAAGTGCGCATAACTGGCACCTCATCATGACCCCGGCTGGCACAGAAGACCAACCACCTCGTAGAGAATTCCTCACGGTTCCACTTGGTGCCGACATCATGGACACGAGTGCTCTACCTGGATCGATTGTGGTTGCCACCGACAACGACACGTGCTTTTACGCGTACGGGTGGAACGAGAGGTTCGCGCTCCGATCAAACCGGAAGTTGCTGCGGCTGAGCAAGGGGGACGTTGTTCTCTTCCGTGGAGACTTCATTCTCGCGCCTGTCGGGTACGATTCAAACAACATTTGTCTCCACGCGTACCTTGATTCACCATTCTACGAGCGCCCACACGACCACCGCCCCACCGTGGTTACCGAGATCGACGATACGCGAGGAATTGACGACCCGAGCTGCATTGTGTGGAACTGCACCTTCAAGGGACCGCCTCTGTCTCTGCGTCGTCATCTGAACCGCTCCCATGGCATTCGCTTCCAACGCGCGGCGCGCCACCTCGAGCCGTGAGTTCTCCTCAAAAGAGTGGCGCGCGCTCAAAACGCAAGGACCGGCCACAACCATCAACCGACCAATTCGTGTAGTGTAGTTATAGGTATCATTTTGTCTAGTATAATCGTGGTTAATGTGGTTTGCTGCATGAACAAATACTATCGTTGAGATTCTGTGAAGTATGCCTGCTCACCAGCGGTCCACGGTTGGTGATTCGGATACTAGACGCTGCAGTGCTTGCGATGTCCACCAGGAAACGCCAGGAATTGCTTATATCTCAAGCGAATCGGTAGAAATACGCACCAATTGAAAAGAGCTTGCATAACTACTCGTCGCGTCTCCAATTTCTATACACTCATTTTCTCACATCCAACACACACAGACGCACACACACACGAAACAAGAGAGCCAAAGTCACCAGTGCCGCCAGGGCTATCGCACATGCAACACAGACAACACAAGAGACAGAGAGAGAAAGGATCAGCTTGTCTATCTACATTGCTAAGTGCAAGATATCTGGAATTTATTGAGCCAGGTGATAAGGGCCGGTAGCTTCCGCTCCGGTGACTTGGCTTGGTTGGTCTCCACTCTGCGTGAATTCCTCACCCTTGGCTCGGCACACAAAACAAGAGGGCGAAAATCGTCACTACTGCCGGCATTTTCTCACATGCAGCACACACGCGATACCAGAGATTTAATTGCATAAAATATCTGCGACTTCTTCGTTGAGCCTTACCGCATCCGCTCATCATCCCGATTTCAATGTGTGTGTTCACGTTAGCTAACAACCCCTCGGACGACCTGGAAACATGAAATGATCATGCATTGGACTGGGTGCCGTGCCTTTAAGCGAACTTTCACTAAAAGGAGTGAAAACTTTTCTTTCACGGTAGTTTTCTTTTGGCCAATGGGGGGCAACCTTGGCGTGATTGAGGGGGGGGTCGACTGCCCTGACCAAGCAGTACTTAGTTGACAACACAACAGAATTCGCAACGGCAAACAAGAATGGAGGCCCCGATCGACTGGCAATATGGGATCAACCAGATTCTAGCGGACACCGTGGAGAGTAACTGGGATTATGCGAAGTATGTGGTGCTACTCTGTGGGCTTCCTGGAGCGGGAAAGAGCGTGTTTAGTGGGTTTTTGGCAGCGGAATTTCGTGAAGCTTGCGAAAGGCAGCGAAACACGGACGGCATCACTCGCCAAGTGCGGGTGTGCGGCTCGGGATTTCACGAAGAGCTCAGAGAATGGGGGCGAGAAATGGCAGAAGATGATGTTAAACTATCGTTGCAAGCAGCGGATGCTGTGATCATCGACGAGATGAATTTAACGGCAGCCGATAGGCAGCGAATTATTGCCGTGGTGACCTCTGAATTGGCCAGGGACGGGTACGAGGGAGCAGTGGTCACGGTTAAGCTATCGTGCCGTGACGAAGCCCATGCGTTAGAATTGAATGAGCGATCGCGACGCCCGCGGCCGCCAGCTACCGTTCGAGCGCTTTTCCAACAATTCGCCGATGATACTGAGGTGCCCACATTCACCGTTGAATCGTTCGCGCAGCCAGAGTAAGGCAATTCAGAAGATGTGGCGCCAAACACGCGGAAATGATTGGCCAGATTATTTCAAAGTTGACCAGGTTGCCGGAACCTCGAGGCGTTAGCCTGCTGCTTCCAGTAGCTGTTTGTGAGTTGCGTAACGATGATTCAATAACCTTTTTCATCGCTCTTTAGTATGCTGAGATCTAAGGCCGTAGAATGTGAGCTCATACCAGTAAATCCAAGTCAACGCCGACACAGCGTGACACAACGTTGACTGAACAAGCAAGGCGAAATACACTCGATCTGCTGCTACTAATACCAGCAGTACAATCATTATAGTAATTAGTCAATACAGCGGCTCCCAGCTTGAGAGCGCAGAATAGAAAGCCTACTACAGCGACAACAACAAAAAATCGTCAACCAGAATCGAGTCCCCACACGCCGACAGCGCCTATTCGCCGAAGGTGTTTTCGCCGCTGTAGGTGACGTAGAGAAAACCATCAGAGTCTTTCTGCTCTTTGTAAATGTTCGACATTAGTGCCGCTAAACCAGAAAAAAACATTTAAAAAATGATCAATGCGTATTAGATAACACAGATAATGGCATAACATAGTCACATACCTGTGGGTGCGAGGACGTTGTTAATGAAGATGAAGATTGCCTTCTCTGGACTCAGTTTGATGCGCTTTCGGATCACGTACACGAATTGGCCGACTGTCAGATCCGCCGGCACCAAGTACTTCTTCTTTGCAATGTCCGGGATGTTGCTACGGTCCGCCTTTTCACAAATCACCTGCACCACGATAACAAAAACACGAGTTAGATATCACCAGTGAATCTATACCGGTAAAGCATACACACCGGAATCCGGTCCGAGTACTTGAATCGAATGCGTTGGGCTTCGGCTTGGCGCTTCTCTGCAAAATGGCATCGTTGGTGTAATTCTGTGACCGTGGGGAGGGATGTCTCGACCAGCTCAAGAGCTACGCACCGAATGGGTGTTCCTTCTTGAACGAGTCCATCGTCGCGACGAAAAAGACCGATCCTGAGTCTTCCCAGTATTCGCGAGTGGCGGCCCTGTAGTCGTCCGTGTCGTTGAGCGGCTCGGTAGTGCTGGTGCTGGTGGCACTTGTGCTCACGGAGGCGCGGACGCGGTAGTTCAAGCGATTAGGAAACGTCATCGGTGGTGACGGAGGAATTAAAATGGCTAACTGTAAGAAGATGACAAGAACCCCGGATTGTCAAAACGTAAACTGGCTAAGTTGATTACCCCGAATTGTCAAAACGTATACATAAGACAGTTAATCTAGAGAATGCAGCGGCTGTGGCGATTGAAGACGCACTTGTTTGATCGTAGCAAGATAGAATAGAAGCAATGATAGCTGAAAACAAATAGCATGACAACTTGAAAATATGAGCTCCATTCAATGTTTCACCACGCATGTCAGTAAAAATGTCAACTTCGCTACTCTAGGCTACCCTCCGAGTACACAAGCTGACAGTGGAGTCCAGGTGAGCTAGGCTTCGTTAGCACTCGCAGCTTGCGCTTCACCAAGTTCTGCAGCAGCGTCGGCGTCACCGGATTTTGCAGCAGCAGCGCGGTCACGGAGTCCAGGAGCAGCGACACGGGCGTCACCAGGTTTTGGAGCAGCGGCGCGATCGTGAATGGTGTTCGGCATGTTCGCGGGATCTTCCATCCACCAAGCGAGCTCTGCGAGCCGCAGGCGCGGAGCGGTGCCCGCCGTCGAGCGAGGAGCTTTGCGATTAGTTCTGGCCATGGAAGATTGATTGAGTTGTGTGCCATACTAGCAGACGTGTGTATTATTGGCCAATCAAATCACAGATCGTGTCCCAGATCGGTTTTTCGATGTGTGACATCTTCGTCACCCGACAAATCGCAAGAGAGCTAGCCAACGCCATGAGCGCGGTGATAGATGACGATGCGGTGGAAACTCTGCTCAAGTGCATCTGGGAAGACGGATACATGATCATGCCGAAAGTGTTCGCGGCGGAGATGATCACGACGGTTCGCGCGAAGATCGAGGCTGACGACGAGTCCAAGACGCTCGATTTTGTATCGATCTTCAAGGAGGTTGGCAGCAATACTTTCGATGAGTTCAGGAAGATGGCGCCGCTGAAACGGAAGGCCTACAAGAAACTGAAGGAAGAAGCAACCCTGCTGATCAAGAAGTTTCACATGCGCTGGCAGCCAAAGGAATGGGTGGCACTCAAGAGCTTGCCTGGGGGCGAGGAGCAAGATCCACATCGAGACATCCCAGCCGTCGAGATCGGCAAAGCGCGCAAGAAGTTCTCCGAGATTCAAGCCGGGCTTATCATTGGCCTGACGGAGAACACCAAGTTGATATTGTATCCGAAGTGCTTTGCCGTTGCGGATCCTCGTCGTAGGACCGAAGTCCTGCTTGGCGCCGGTGACTGTGTCATATTCCGTGGCGACGTTATCCACAGCGGTGCTGCCTTTACGGAACTCAACTACAGGATTCACTGCGTGCTGACGATCAAGGGCATCAAGTGGGGAGCCGATGCGACCGAGTTCGCGCCTCCTCCAGCGTATAAGTGTGAGTTCTGTCGATTCATGGCACCAACCAAGTTACAAGTCTCGAATCACAAAAGAGGATGCTCGCGCAACCCTGCCCGTGCGGCCAATCGAGCTCGCGATCGAGAGCTCAATGAGAAAGGTAAGTTCTGCTGTGTGTGCGAGAAGCAGTTTGCCAAGCGCAACACTTACTACAAGCACTACAACCGCCGCCACAATCCTACTTGAAGCTGTAACAACCTGAAGGAAGTGATAAGCTCCAACCCCCCCCCCCCCCCCCCAAAAAAAAAAAATGAAACTTTGGCAAGTGAATAAGAAGGACGTTTCGTTGGATTTCATGACTGATTGTGTGGTGTACTGCTGCACTCCAAGCTCGTGCTTGTGGTGACGCTGTTGGGAGCTGGAGAACCAGCTCGGATCAAAACCTGCTTTCTTCATTTCACGCCTGGGGCGTATTTCTTCGGATTACGGATCGCACGAACCGTCCGACGTTTTGAAAATGCTGTAGGTGCCATCATAGCGCAGTTCACGGGCGGAAACAACTATTGAAGCCTTTGTCGAGAAACGTATCCGTGAGTGTACGTATCTTTTGGAATGTAGTGTGCACTTGCTTTCTTGCTGACTTACGTTGTGTTGCTGGTTTTACAAACAGACTTGAAAATGTCGAGACTGGAACAATGCCGTGTCATCGTGGAGAAAATGAAAAAAGTCAACCCGAAAGACGCAGCCAGCCTGGAACAAGACCTCGCTGAGTTTTTTCAAACGCGGAACTTCCTGTGCCACGAACCTGGTGCTGTTGATAAGACAAACCACCTCTCGTTCCACCAGCGTTGCCTCTCGATTCAACGTGACATGGAATACTTGGAGAAACAGAGCGATTAGTAGCTTTGTCGGGCGAACAATTTTGGCTTGCTAAATGACAGCATCTTGATTTTCTTATCTTTCACATGAGCTTAGCATACAAGCTGTCCAGAAGATAAATGCACTTCAAGTTATCAATATTCGATTTTTTTATCTTGAAATCTTGCACATAGCTCCGTTGACAAGCTGTCACTAAGATGACCGCACTTTGATTGGCCAATATTCAATTTTTTTATTGTCAAATCTTGCTGATGAGTTGTTGCAAGCTGTCAGCAAGATGGACGCACTTTGATTGGTCAAATATCCATGCTTGTCAGTGATAAGAGTTGAAGTGCCAGTGACGTGAAGTATTTTGCCGAACACATTCACACTGCGGTGCTCTCCGCGTTTCCTGCCATTAGCACGACTAGCTACTTGGTATAAGTCGTTGTTGAGATGGCTTCAGTAACAAGTGTCTAAGCCAGCGTAGACACGTTCCAAGTCGTAGTCGACTTGGTGACTCAATGAGAGATGTACGAGTAGATGCACATGGTTATCTTTACAAAAAGATGCAGAAGTGGCGAGATAAGCGCCAACACAAGAGTGGATACGTCAAATTAGAGATTTACTGAAGCTACCAGTAACCACTTCGGCATTGCCGGAGCACGTTAGCGATCACGCATAAACTCTCCCAGCGTGATGATGTAGTCGCGCGGCTTATCGTCGATGTCCAGCTCATCGACAAAGTCCTCCTCGTCGTCGTGGCTCGGCTCCTCCGGTGCGTTGTGACTCCAGGTGTTGAAGTACTCCACGAAAGTGCGACGAGGGATAGCGTGGCCAACACGATTAGCTCGTTCCAAGAGCTGTGTTGCTTCCGCTAGGCCACGGGGGCATTCGAACGCAGCAACCGCAAGCATGTCCGAGGGAATGTGCAGATCCTGATAGCGCTCAAAATCATCCATCCGAAGGTTGCAGTTGTCGACGATAACGATATCCACGCCACGGTCGGGGCTGCGACACAGGAGTTCTCTGCATTGTTCGTAGCAGCTTCGATGCGCCTCCCAAAGCCGACTTGCGTCGAACACATAGGATCCTCCGCGCTGGAAGAAGAGGTCAGCTGAGCAAACCGATGCGCGTAAATCAACCGTTTCTGCATAATGAGCGACCTCTAGAGCAAACGTTGTCTTGCCACTGCCCGGGAGGCCTCTCATGATCACGAAGAGCCGAGGCGGGTACTGCATATACGCGCGGCGGTCCTCCCAATACGCCCGGTAGTCGTCAACGATTTGTCGGGCTTTGAACTCCATTTCTCACACGTCGAATGTCGTCGAACCTCCAAGATTCCGCTGCTTCTGATGTTGACCACACCATATCATCGAACATAAGTCAACATTGACCTGGGATAGTCAACATCGACATCTTGGCCGGACCAGTTCCGCTCCTGGACGATCTCAGCGGCGTGGGCGACCGTCGGCAAGCATTCCGGTGAGCCCGGCCACAGCGGCACGGCGAGTGTAGCGGTAGCGGGGACAACGAGAGCAGCATGACGAGCATGCCGGCGGCCGGCACAGTGAGAGCAGCACGACGAGCATGGCGGCGGCCGGCATGGGCGACAGCAGCATGACGAGCATGGCGACGGCCGGCACAGCGAGAGCAGCACGGCGGACATTCACGGCAAGCACAGCGACAGCAGCGTGGCGAGATGGTGAGCATGGCGGCGGCATGGGCGACCGTCGGCAAGCATTTCGGCGAGCCCGGCCACAGCTTTGCGGCGAGCTTAGCGGTAGCGGGGATAGCGAGAGCAGCATGGCGAGCATGGCGGCGGCCGGCAGAGCGAGAGCAGCACCTAGCTCGCCTGGACTCATGCGTAGTCGGAGGGTAGCCTAGAGTAGCGAATTTGACAGTTTTGCTGACATCCATGATGGAACAGTGAATGGAGCGCGTATTTTCAAGTTGCCATGCTTTTTTGCAGCTGTCATTGCTTCTATTCTGTCTCGCTACACCTCGACGTCCAGCGTTCGCATGCTTCCCAGGCTTGCAGTTTCGTGCATACGCAGCGTGCGCTTCACCAAGTCCTGCAGCAGGGTAGGCGTCACCGGATCTTGCAGCAGTCGCGGTCATGGAGTCCAGGAGCAGCGACACGGGCGTCACCAGGTTTTGGAGCAGCGGCGCAATCGTTTATGGGGTTCGGTGTGTTGGAGGGTCCTAGACACGACCTCAGCGAGCCGCGTACGATTGAGTCAATACTGGCTGGCGTGTGTGTTATTTCACAGGTTATGTCCCAGATAGGATTTTCGATGTGGGACATCTCCAATCGCGAAGATCGAGGCTGACGACGTCGTGCTGGTGTGTGATTAAGGATCGCACGAACCGTCCGACGTTTTGATCACGATGTAGGTGCCAGCATAGCGCAGTCCTCGGGCGGGAACAACTACGGCGGTCAATGAAGTTGATTTTGGCATCATACAAGTAACGTGAGTTTCGTTTTAGACGAGCGCAAGCTCCGTGCAAGATACATAAAAAAGCTTTGTCCTTCAGAAAACTATAGCCTACCAATTCCGCTTATCAGTTTTGAAAATCGTTGGGATACGCCCGTTGCTCTACATTTTTACTTGTCGGTAAGACGAGCGACAAGATGACTACAGCTCGACCCCAGGCTCCCAGCAAGTCCACGCCTTCACAAGCATCTTCTGAAGACACTCTGCAAAGCAAGCGAAAGCGCGACCAAGACGAGGACGAGGTCGATGGCGAGTCAGCAAAGAACAAGACGGCGAGAGTGACCAGAAATGCGACGGCCGAAGCCGCCGGAGCCGTCGAGGGTGAAACGATACGGCAGCCAAGTGACGATCAAGAACTTTCACTGGCCGATCTTGCCGAGGCGGTGCCGGCGCTGAAAAAAATGCATCAACGAATGAAAGGCGGCAAGCGCCAGGCGAGCAAACGCAGGTCAGGTGACAAATTCAAGTTGAGTCCATCCGTGTTGGAGGTTTTCGCTGATCGATATCTTGCGGCACGAAACGCCCATAAAGACGTGGACTATCAAACACTTTCAACCAGGTCACGTTTCAAGGACTTCAAGGACCGCGCAGAGGAGTTGAGGACCAAGGAGCCCGAGTTGAAAGTGCTTCTCAAGAAGGCGTTGGCTGAGCAGCGTGAAATTGATGCAGGCGAACCCATGGAAAACATTGAAGCTTTGAAAGAAGAGATCGCGATGTTGAACGTGCAGCACATGGAAGACGTTGCGAAGTGCAAGCAGCTCGAAGTGGGCATTAAGCAGAAGGAGGAGCAGCACAGTCTGACGATTTCGAAGCTGAAGGAGTCTTACGAAGTGGAAATTGGGAAGCTACAGAACGAATTGAACGAAGTGAAGGCGAAGAACAGCACTCTCAAGGAAGTGGTGACGGGGCACGGCAAGTCTGCCGAACTTGGAGGCGAAGTGAATCAAGTCAAAGATAAAGTAGCACAGCTGGATAAAAAAATGGAAGCAGAGACCACCAGACAAGCCGAGCTAGTTGCATTTAGCAACAGACTTGCTGAAGAGGAGCGGTGGCTTGCCGCAGAAGCTGATGCCCTGAAAGCGGGACGCGAGAAGCTTGTTGCAGAAGCTGATGCCCTGAAAGCAGGACGCGAGAAGCTTGTTGCAGAAGCTGAGGACCTGGAAGCGCAACGCGAGAGTGTCAAGGACGAGTCGGCGAAACTGAAAATGGAAAAATCTCGATACGATTTACACGTGAGGACTACTAAGCAAAGCTATGCTGAGTGCCAGCGTGCAATTGACACGGCAAAATATGACCGCGAAGCTGCGATTCAAAATGCGGACTACCTGCGTTACGAAAGGGATCAAGAGATCAAACGCGCCAAGGAATTGAAGATGAAGCTGGACTCGTACGCTGCATGCTGCGACACGGAGCACTGCATTCAAGCCTTTCTCGGGAAACGCAACCATGATTGTACGTATCTTTTGGAATGTAGTGTGCACTTGCTTTCTCGCTGACTTACGTTGTGTTGCTGGTTTTACAAACAGACTTGAAAATGTCGAGACTGGAACAATGCCGTGTCGTCGTGGAGAAAATGAAAAAAGTCAACCCGAAAGACGCAGCCAGCCTGGAACAAGACCTCGCTGAGTTTTTTCAAACGCGGAACTTCCTGTGCCACGAACCTGGTGCTGTTGATAAGACAGACCACCTCTCGTTCCACCAGCGTTGCCTCTCGATTCAACGTGACATGGAATACTTGGAGAAACAGAGCGATTAGTAGCTTTGTCGGGCGAACAATTTTGGCTTGCTAAATGACAGCATCTTGATTTTCTTATCTTTCACATGAGCTTAGCATACAAGCTGTCCAGAAGATAAATGCACTTCAAGTTATCAATATTCGATTTTTTATCTTGAAATCTTGCACATAGCTCCGTTGACAAGCTGTCACTAAGATGACCGCACTTTGATTGGTCAATATTCAATTTTTTGATTGTCAAATCTTGCTGATGAGTTGTTGCAAGCTGTCAGCAAGATGAACGCACTTTGATTGGTCAAATATCCACGCTTGTCAGTGATACTATTTTAGTGCAAGTATTCGGCTGCACAAGGGTGCCCTCCGCGCTTCATACCATCACCACCACTAGCTTTAGGATGCTCGGTAAAATCGAAGCGCCTGTGTGTAATCTCGTCCGTCACAAAGCCGTTGCGTGCGACGACCAGCGTGTCATAGATAGCGGCAGGCTGCAACCACACCCAATGCAACTACCTGCGCCTTTGATGCCTGCCGGCGCTGCTACACGATTGATGACTTCAGTGGCCGCCAGGATGCCCCATCAATTACCCAAAAAACGCCAAGCGGCAGAGTTCTTGGCGCCCGAGGCCTAAGTGTCACGCGCTGTACAGCGCGAGAACACGCTAAAGCAATCGTTGAAGTTGAAGTTAAGTAGTATTGGCTCAGAAGGCCCAGTCAAGTAATTTTGATCCCGCTTACTTCAACAAGAACAACACGCGATAACACGCGATACGAGAGAGCTAATTACACAAAGTACCTGCGACTTCTTGGCTTAGACTCACCCGCATCTGCTCATTGTGCCAATTTCAATGGGTTCACGAACGCACCTGCTTCCACCTCAGCGTTGGCATGGCATCTTATAAGGAGCTCACATAGCTTCTCGCATTTAAACTCGTGCAACGCAATAGTTTCGTGAGCGCCTCCTCGCCGAGCGCATGGACCATTATTTTATCGATGGTCCAGGCACGCACGGGTGCCAATGGGTGTCGGTTATCGCTGCTCCTCACCAAGGGTCGTCTCCGCCTCACCAAGCTCGCCGTGCAGGCCTAGAGGTTCGGGCTTATGGCCTTGGCCTTTGGATATGCATGCCCACGTGCTCATTCTTAATTCCGCTGCGTCTCAAGCACCCAAACAACGAGCCACCACTGCAACCTCGCCGAAGTCATGCAAGTCCGAGAGAGATTCCCTACAGAGGGCTACGTCATTCTCTACGGTGCTGGCCACGACGACCACCCACACGACCTCCGCCCCACCGTGGTTACGGAGATCGACGATACGCGCGGAATTGACCGCCCAATCTGCATTGTGGAGAACTGCAACTTCGAGGGAACGCCTCTGTCTCTGCGTCGTCACCTGATCCGCTTCCATGGCATTCGCTTCCAACGCGCGGCGCGCCACCTCGAGCCGTGAATTCTCCTCAAAGGAATGACGCGCGCTCAAAACGCAAGGACCAGCCACGACCACAAACCGACCAATTCGTGTAGTGTAGTTATAAGTATCATTTCGTCTAGTATGATCGAGGTTAATGTGGTTTGCTGCATGAACAAATACTATCTTTGAGATTCTGTAAAGTATGCCTGCTCACCAGCGGTCCACGGTTGGTGATTCGGATAGTAGGCGCTGCAGTGCTCGCGACAACCACCAGGAAACACCAGGAATTGCTTATATCTCAAGCGAATCGGTAGAAATACGCACCAATTGAAAAGAGCTTGCATAACTACTCGTCGCGTCTCCAATTTCCATACACTCGTTTTCTCACATCCAACACACACAGACACACACACACGAAACAAGAGAGCCAAAGTCACCAGTGCCGCCAGGGCTATCGCACATGCAACACAGACAACACACGAGACAGAGAGAGAAAGGATCAGCTTGTCTATCTACATTGCTAAGTGCAAGATATCTGGAATTATTGAGCCAGGTGATAAGCGCCGGTAGCTTCCGCTCCGGTGACTTGGCTTGGTCGGTATCCACTCTTCGCGAATTCCCCCTTGGCTCGGCACACAAAACACGAGAGCCAAAATCGTCAGTACTGCCGGCATTTTCTCACATGCAGCACACACGCGAAACCAGAAAGCCAATTACACAAAGTATCTGCGACTTCTTGGCTGATCGGGACGCCCTAAAGCCAATCACAAACCAGAAGCAGAAATAAGTCCAAGTCACTTACGTCTAGTGGCTGCTAGCAGGGGTGCAACTTTTTCGATGTAGAAGTCTCGCCATTCATTATGTCATAGCGAAAAACACACAACAATTAATGTAAGCAAGAGGTTGATTTGGTGTTAAATATGCATCGTTGAACTGCGCTACAAGGTACCAGGGGCAGTTCATGCTCCTAAGTCAGCCAGCATTTTTCGAATGTCATTTCCCTTCCATTGGAATTCTTCATGCGAGACATCGCGAATGACACCGTCGTGGCAGATTCGGTTTCGAGTGTGCGTGAATGCTTTCATCTGGCAATCCAGATCACCACCACGGCCTGGATAAACTTCCTCATATTTTGCCACACAAAAATCGCGTCTTTCCCTTCCCGACATGTCTTGAACTTCACACAACACCAAGGTGTAGTTAGAAAAAAAACCATTACAAGTACCTCAGCAAAAAGAACGTACAGGCAGCGGTGCGGGCTGAAACAAACTTGTTGGTCGCAATCTCGACATCACAACAGGCATCCAGCGAGCGCATCCACAACCACAGGTCCGCGTTTTCTCTCTGCAAATCTTGCACGGCATGTCGGGAATCCTTTAACTCTTTCTCCAAATCTTGCTCGGCATGTCGGGAATCCTTTAACTCTTTCTCCAAGTTTGCTCTGATGCACTGCAATCCATTGTAGCCATTCTGCGCAGCCTTCATCTCCCGTTCTGCATTACGGCACTTCGAAATCCACTCATGCACTGTTTTAGAGTAGTCGCCAATCTTGGCATTCTCTTGTTGTAACCCATGTAACTCACTAAGGGTGGCGTCGCGATCTCTCATCCATGCCTGGTGAGCAACCTTGTCTTCTTCCACGGTCTCTGCGTGCTTCTTCATCTCCTCGGCCAGAGTAGCCCGCTCCGACTTCTGAACGCGCACTTGTTCATTCAGCTCCACCGTTCTTTTATCCAAATTCTCTTGCATCGCGTGAGTAGTCTCAAGAGCCTCAACTTTCTGCTTCAGCTTTGCATTATCTGCTCTCACCTCCTCCAGTCTACTTTCGAGAGATATCACTGCTGTACATTGCAGATCCAGTTGCCCCCTAAGCTGAAAATTTTCAGCCTGCACATTCGTGGCATGCGTCTGCAACTCGTTTATCTGCTTCTTCCGCGACTCAAGTTCTTCGTTTGTTGTCGAGTTTGGTCCTTCCGCCTCCTTTAGTGACGCTTGGACAGAATTGTCTGACGTCTGCGGCCGTCCAGCCTTGAGGCGCAAATTTGCGCCCTCCAGTTCGCGAATGGTCTGCAAAAATGCGTCGATTTCGTGCTTGTGCTCCAATTTCAACTGCACCACCTCATCAGCCCAATTCTCACTTGTCTTTTCAGACGGCGCCTAGACGCTGCTAAGAACAATGCAGAGAACTCTTGTGTTGCAGCCCCGACCGTGGCGTGGATGTCGTTATCGTCGACAACTGCAACCTTCGGATGGATGATTTTGAGCGCTATCTGGATCTGCACATTTCCTCGGACGTGCTTGCGGTTGCTTCGTTCGAATGCCCCCGTGGCATAGCGGACGCAACACAGCTCTTGGAACGAGCTAATCGTGTTGGCCACGCTATCCCTGGTCGCACTTTCGTGGAGTACTTCAACACCTGGAGACGCAACGCACCGGAGGAGCCGCGCCCCGACGACGAGGTGGACTTTGTCGATGAGCTGCACATCGATAACGAGCTGACCACCGTCGATATGCCGTGCGAATACATCATCACGCTGGAAGAGTTTATGCGTGATCGCTAACGTGCTCCGGCAATGCCGAAGTGGTGAGGGGTAGCTTCAGTAAATCTCTAATTTGACGTACCCACTCTAGTGTTGGCGCCACTTCTGCATCTTTTTGTAAAGATATCCATGTGCATCTACTCGTACATCTCTCATTGAGTCACCAAGTCGACTACGACTTGGAACGTGTCTACGCTGGCTTAGACACTTGTTACTGAAGCCATCTCAACAACGACTTATACCAAGTCAACGTTGACTTAGAGTCCTCGTGATTCTAAATCGAATTGGTCCACATCAATTTATTTCAACTGTAGGATCACTTTCTCAAAAAACCTTGACTGCAGCAAAGTGCTGATGGCGAAGCGGTCTCAGGCTGCAGAGAGCGAGGGAACTGCTGGCGGTGCTGCTCGCCAGGGCCATGCCAAGGAGCAAGAAAGCTGCAAAGGCGACGGACAAGCCAGCGACAAAGCGGACGAGCGCGCCCACTGACATGTCAACATTGCAACTTAACATCGAGATATTTCAAGTATACTTGCAACTCAACATCGAGATATTACAAGTATACTTGCAACTCAACATTGAGATATTACACGTATACGATTTGCTCTGTCGTGCTTCGTATCCGGATGTGTGTAGATTCGAATTTTAATATCGGTATAGTTGTATGATCAAGGTCAACAATGCCCACCTATCCGGATGCAAGAAGTGCGCCTTTTGCCCCCCCCCCCCCCCCTGTCATGGTAGGCGCCCCTCCACCGTCACTCGTCGAGATGTCACAGAAGCGCCGAGTAGGCAGCGGGCCCGACGCCCAGCCGCCCCGGAAGGCGCGAAGAAAAGCAGCGAGGACAGTGAACTCCGAGGCATCTGGTAAGCAAATCGCATCTTTCACTAGCAAAGCGTCGTAGCGATCTTATAGTAGACGTTCATAATGCCGCAGACGACGAGTTTGAAGTCGAGAAGATCATCGAGATGAAGTTCGTGCGTGGAGAGCCCAAGTACCATGTGAAGTGGAAGGGTTACGACGAGACGTCGTGGGAGCCGGAATCGAATCTGCATTGTCCTGAGCTCCTCAACAAGTTCAAGGCGGCACAACTTCAAGAGGCACGCGCGTTGAAGAAAAAAGCAACCCGAAAAGCGGACTTGCCTGACCGAGGTAGCCACGTGACGGCTAAAATCCCTGCAAAACACCAAGAGGGTTCTGAAGGTAACAAACAGCACGTGTTTGCCACATGCTCTTATGTTGGTTTAGGAGAAAATGTACTAACTGTAATAATGGTGCCCAGGTTTGGAGGAAGTGTACGAAGTGGAAAAAATTCTTCGCGAAACTTTTCGTTTTGGCTTGTCTTACTTTGAGGTGAAATGGAAGGGATATTCCCAAACGAGCTGGGAGCCTGCCTCCAATCTGAACTGCCCTGACAAATTGGAGAAGTTTAGGCGTCGCCAGAAAGCAGCACGTCAAGCTATGCTCGAAAACTCAGCTCCAGCTGAAGTCACCGATGCTACCGGGACGGTAGGCCATGACAGCCCTCGGAAAGATACCGATGAGAACGAGAAACCCAGCGGTGGATCTACAGCTCGCCAAGCAAGCAGATCATCGATTCCAGAAAATAATGGAGTGGTAACCAATGATGCTGACAATGTGGCTACCGAGAGCCGGCAAACCGATGATCGAACCGAAAATGACTACGAGTACGATTACCCGGATTACTTTCCCGAGACTACCGAGGAAGGGGCGATCTCAAATGCAGGTGGTGGTGTTGAGCCTTGGGGTGACGGGATCTCAAACAATGCGGATGCAGACGCTACGCCAGTACCGCGAGCAGATTCCAGAGGGTCAGGCAAGGCTCCGAGAAAAAGCAAATCGCCCCGGCAGACAGCAGAAACAACCGCAACGCCCTCGCAAAATCGACGTACTCTTTCGTCTCCCGGGAGTCGAGTATCTGGGAAGAAATCGAAAAGACGTGCGGACATGCTTGCTGATGAAGTGAACGTGGGTATTGATGACGATCACGAGGTGCTGGAATCGGATGGCTGTTCTGGCGAGAGTGCCGACGACGATTCTGAAGATGAGTTTGCAGATGAGCTTTATATTGCGGGTGATACCGGAAACGAAAGTTTTAGTGTCGAAACAGCAGAGGAAATTCGTGCGGTTGCCGGCCCCCAGGACAACATAACAGATGAAATGCTTCGAGGCATGTCTGACAATGGTTGGGTGTTGCTACCGGTAACCGACGAACGGGATGACTCGGACCTGTCCGCCGCTACGGATGTGTTTACGGACCCTCCTCAACTTACTGCATCGGCTATAGAGGCAGCGAAAACGATGAAACATTCTGATCTTTTTTTTTACTACATGCCGAAGACTCTCTGGACGGAGATTGCCGAGGAAACTAATCGTTACGAGCGTCAGACACGACCGGAAAGACTTCGACAGGCGAAGTTGTCCATTGACAAGAAGACGGACGACATCCACAAACGCAAGGAAATGTTTAAGCAAAGAAGAAGGAGCTGGACGCGTTCAAAGACGTACTTGCCGCGGAGATCATGCATTTTCTGGCCCTAGTAATATCCAGGGCTATTTGCCCGATAAAGTCTCGACTGGAAGATCATTGGAAGACGCGAGCCCGTGGAGCGATCCCAGCTGGAACTTGGTCGCGATTTATGGTTCGCAAGCGTTTCAAGGAGATTAACAGGTACTGTGACTTCCACATTATTTTAATAAAGGGCCCACTAACACGTCCTTCGCTAGATTTCTCCACTTTACGAGCAACCAGGCTCCGCAGGCTAAGACGGACCGGGCATGGAAGATTCGCAACGTGATAAACAAGTTACAGACTACTTTCAAGGGTGGAATGGAACTAGGGCGCTGGGTTGCATTCGACGAGATGGTTATCCCTTCAAGAAGTTCGCGGAACAGAATACGAGTTTTCCTGAAGAATAAGCCGCACAAGTACGGCACCAAGCTGTTCGCTGTGTGTTGCGGGAATACCCACTACTGCTCCAGGTATGCTCATTTGCGCTATTTTATATAGTCGGTATCTGAACGCTGTGGATTCATGCTCAGGTTCGAGGTTTATTGCGGTAAGAAACAAAACAGTCAATTTGTTGACACCAGAAGTGGACCAGCTGCTGTGGTTCGAAACCTTAAAGCCTTGTGGGAACAGCGTCGGGTGGATCGATCCAAGAAGCGAATCATCATCACTGATCGCGAGTATTCTTCGGTGACGTTGGGGTTTCGTTTGATGGACATGGGGTACTACAATATCGGGACGGTTGCTACGACGCGTCTTGGCTTCCCCGAAGACTTGAAGACCGACAAAAAATCAGCTTCGAGAGCGATGCCGCGCGGCTCATACATTCTTGCTCGGAACAATACGAATCGTCAAATGTACTCGACGCGGTGGGTTGACTCGAAAATGTGCTACTTTGTGGCGACTGGGTCCTCCGCTAGACGTGCGATTGTGCGGAGGAAGCAAAAGGACGGCTCACAGGCAAACATTCCGTGTCCGGAGTTTGTGGTATTGTACAACAAGTACATGGGGGGTGTTGACAGTCACGATCAGTTACGTCTGCAAAGGTACGTGTTGCTCTGTTGCGGTTCTGCCGCCCATTACTTACGCCGAAAATGCTTTTGACTAGGTACTCCATTCAAATGGTCATGCGACCGAAGAAATACTACAAGACTCTTTTCTACGGGCTTCTCGACATAGCTGTTATTAACGCTTTTGTCACCCATCGTGAGTACGCGAAGTCGGTGGGGGAAAAACCTCTTTCACACGCGGATTTTCTCATTCAGCTACACGAGGAGCTACTCGCTCTCAGAGATGATGACTTCCTGGAAACGGTGCCAGTCGCCGAAGCCGCTGTTACCGAGGTGGGGCCAAGAAGTAACCAGACACCAGTTTCGACGGCGTACTCGCTAGCAAGCTCGAAGCATCAATTGATGGTGTCGACGGACAAGACAGCGAAGGGCAAGTTCAAGTTTCGCGTGTGCAAGGTTTGTTCGGTACTGCGTGGTGCTGGCAGTCCTGGATCGAATCGACCTCCCGGTACAACGCGTCATTACTGCAAGCAGTGCTCCACTGATCGAGGAATACTGTTTTTGTGTTCCAAGGCGCGACATGTATCCGATGGTAATTCTGTATCGTGCTTTAACATTTGGCACTCGAAATGGAAGAACGGAGATCAACTTCCGCACTCTGAAAAGATCGGACGGATCCGAATGCGTCGGTCGAAGGAGGAGTTACGCGCGGAAACGATGGACACAGCTTCCTCGGATGCTGTACCGCCAAGGCAATACGAGACCGATGTTCAGAATGCCGATGGGGCTGCTTCGGTGTCATCTTCGCAGTTACCGGTTCCAAGTGTCACGCAAGTGCATCAGCCAGAGCGGCCAGGCGCAGATGCAGCAGGACAGGATGAAGAAGGAGTAACTGCGACTGAGAGGCCCCCGGATGAGAGCGAGCGAGAGGCCGTGGCGGAAGTGCTGGCGGAGCTGCTCGGCGCGGTGGAATGTACGCTCAGCGGGGCCGAGCAGCAGAATGAGTCGGATAATTAGGTGTCACTGCGAAGTCGATCTTGACAAAATACGCCTGTAAGTGAGAGCGAAGCCAGCTTTGACTCGACGGCGGTCAAGCTGGTTGTCAACGTTGAGATCTATGTTTCACTGCGAAGTCAATCTTGCCATCTGCCATACAAACTTTATTACAAATACGCCTGTTAGCGAGAGCGAAGCCAACCTTGGCACCAAGCTGGTTGTCAACGTTGAGATCTATGTTTCACTGCGAAGTCAATCTTGACTTCTGCCATACAAACTTTAATACAAATACGCCTGTTAGGGAGAGCGAATCCAACCTTGGCACCAAGCTGGTTGTCAACGTTGAGATCTATGTTTCACTGCGAAGTCAATCTTGACTTCTGCCATACAAACTTTAATACAAATACGCCTGTTAGGGAGGGCGAAGCCAACCTTGGCACCAAGCTGGTTGTCAACGTTGAGATCTATGTTTCACTGCGAAGTCAATCTTGACTTCTGCCATACAAACTTTAATACAAATACGCCTGTTAGGGAGAGCGAAGCCAACCTTGGCACCAAGCTGGTTGTCAACGTTGAGATCTATGTTTCACTGCGAAGTCAATCTTGACTTCTGCCATACAAACATTAATACAAATACGCCTGTTAGGGAGAGCGAAGCCAACCTTGGCACCAAGCTGGTTGTCAACGTTGAGATCTATGTTTCACTGCGAAGTCAATCTTGACTTCTGCCATACAAACTTTAATACAAATACGCCTGTTAGGGAGAGCGAAGCCAACCTTGGTATCGACAGCGGCCAAGCTGAGATCTATGCCACAATAAGAAAGCGATGACGGAATATATGTAGGCATGGGCTTCTTCATTGCATCTCAACATCGCTAACAAAATATGTATGCTTCTGTGAAGCTGGGCTAAGCACTTTCCGACGTACTAGCGTCTCAACGATACCCCAAGACGAGGAAACATCACCTCGGTTTGATACGTCCAGACAGCAAGCCACTCAAGCGCAGCGGCTTCCTGGACTCGAGCTTTATACTCGAGCTCTTTGAAAAAAACCTCCTTGGTATGATCCCGGATAGCATTCTCGTCGTACGATTCATCTGCCTCCATGGCGATATGGTGTTCAACATGGGAATCGAGAAAAGCGTCTAAGCGTTCAATATCCCACTCGCACAGGCGCTGTCGACGCTTTACCATAGTCAGCGTTATCTACACAGAGGTCAATGGCACGTTAGCGTTGGGAGTACACCTGGCACCACAGAACGCGTGAAATACCTTCGAGGCTTTCAGGGACGCTTGCAACCACGCGTAGATGTGACTCGAGTCTTCGTCATTCTGAAACTGCGCATACATCTCGTAGAGCGGAAGGGCGGCTAGAAATGCGTCTACATGGGTGGTAGACCTGAATCTAGGCTCGTAAACCTGTTGCATAATACCATTCGTTAGACTACGCCACAGAACTCAAGTAATTCGTATACCCACCCGGTCGCGTGAAGGTTTGCGTACTGGCTGGAGGGTGTGAAAGTCAAGGAACCCCTGGTGCCATTGAAATCTCTCCAACGTCTAGGCATACATCGGAATTGAGCCATCGTGACGCCCACTGAAACACGAACGATACGTGCACGTACCTCCCCTACAGACTTCGGCTTGCCATAAATTTTCTTGTTGTTTGACGCTGTTCGGTTGACATCCGGCGTGAAAGCCTGTTGTATGCAAGCAGAACGGTTAGATATCAAATCGCCACCACGAGTAGGACATACATGCGCACCGGGACAGTCTCGTAGGTGTAGTTAGGGTCCGAGAGTACAAAGTAAGAGGATTTGTCTAAGTCGGTATCTTGATCGCTGAGCTGCCCTTGGCTCTCGGAGCGCCCTCGCGCTATGAGCTCCTGTTGGTTCGAGCGTTCGTCGTCATCGCTGCTGCTGCCGCCCACAGTGCTGCTGCTGTCGGCCGCCGTGTCGTCGGTGTACATACTTGCGTCGGCCATGATTTTCTCGGAGAAGATCTCCCCCCACACGATGTGTACTGTACCACTGAGGAGCGACCGCGACTTTTGACAGGTTGATTTTGACTGTCGCTCGATTCTATGGAATGCCTTCATTTTATGTTATACTAGATCCTTACACTAAAACACATATTCACTGCATCCGCCTGCAAAGGCTGCTGTTGCAGTGAGAGCCTGTTCTGGCAGCACCATTGGGTATTATAGCCCTCATCGCTGACGTCACCGCCTTAGCCACCACCATTTTGGTCCTCGGCGATCCGCCTGCTTTTAGGCGCGCTCCGCACTCTAATTCGAGATCACACTACGGACTGCTTCATCGTCCGGCCTCGTCCTGCAGGGTCTTGTGATGGTTGATGCCATCGTTTAACTTGAACACGCGCTTCTTCTCCTTCATGTAGGGCGCCTCACGCGAACGTTTGTCCGTGTGGGCTGACGTATGACCGCAGCCCAACAGAGCGGCTCCGAGAGCCGCCCCAGTTGTATCGATAGGCCTTGGGCGACAGCGCGTAGTATTTGCCTGGGTGCTGATGGGCTCGTAGTCGAAGTCCCCCTGTTGCGGCGTCGGGCCTGGTGCTGGGCCAGCATGCTGTTCGGGTTCACGTGCTGCTGGAGTTCATGCACGCCGGGCCTTTGAAGCCGCCGCCATTGGTGCCGTGGTCCAGTGATTTGTAGTAGAGCTTGGGAAGTTCGCCGCTGCGCTGGTGGTGCGGCGAGTGCGCCTTGTACTGCGAGTAGCCGTATCCCTGCATGGCGAAGAGGAAGGAGGAAGTCACGCGGGTGTACTGCCGATGGAATGGGGGGGCTTGTGCCGCCAGCGCTCGCCTGCAGTCGAGAAACACGTCAGCAATGGGGCAACAGGCTGGCTAGAGTGAGCGTACCGAGATTGAGTTGTTCATCTTTCGGTTGTGCCTCGTGCGTCACGTCGTTGCAGTAGAAGGCGTCCCTCATGTGCCGTGCCGTGCTTGCCCTGGGATAGTGTCACCGCGATTGCCGAGCACGTCCATCAACCGCGATATTCAGCTCAGAACAATTCACTCACTTAGCGAATGTTCGCATTATCCTGCGAATTACGCCAAGGTTTTTTCGATCGAAATCTCGACAGAGCTTAATATTACGTCCGTATCCAAGCTTTGATTGGATAACTCTGACCAATGAGATTGACAGCCGGTGGAACTCGAAGAGTCGGGGCAGGCCGCTGGGGACCTCGCTTACCCTATCCCGCCAGTATACAAATTTCTATATTAATCTTATCCCTGCAAAATCGGGATAAGAGCGGTCGCCGGTGGGTTAAGGCGAGGTGTGCCCGCTTTGGGCATCACTACTCTGCATCAAAGTGGAATTTGTTCTGGGCCTACTTCAGAAAAACGTGGATGGAGCGCTATAACGTGCATAAGTGGAATGTTCATGGCTTGGAAGGAACGTTGGTGGCCCGGACAAACAATCCACTAGAGCGCTTTAACAGGGAGCTAAATGCAGCCTTCAAAACGCACCCGGACATGCCGACATTTGTTAAGACGATCCGTGAAATACCTGTTGACTATGTTCTCAAGAAGATGCACATTACCATCGGTCTTCGCAGAATGACCAAGCGAGCTCTACCTGATTTTGAGCTACCCGCAGCGGTTGATCTAACGGGGTTTGACGCTGAAGATAGTGACTGCGAGTCAGCTATTGGCGACATTGAAGAAAACAGCGGCAACGAGAGCCCAGACCAAGCTGACCACGGTGAGTCAGACGAAGAGAACAATGATGGAGAAGAAGATGACGATAGCAATCTCCTCGACCTGTGCTTTGACTTCGAAGGTGATGGCCCCACAGAAGGTAGGATCGCCTCGAATTTGCATAGCTTGTTAGCTGTACTGACTCGTTGATTGTGATCCAGATCACTGTACTCAGGTCATTACTGTGTATGTTACCTACATCTCTCAGCGGTTGTAAGCTTAGGAACACCCATCTGGCAACACTAACAAGTTTCACGTAGTTTCTTCTTCTAATTATTTTTTCCGACCCCTTTGGTAGTGCTTTCATCATGACCTGGATATTCGGTCGGCAAAAACTATCAGACCTAAATCCATGTCATGTCTGAATACAACCATGAAAAAAGTTAACCAACGTCAACTGCTTCTACACCACAACCGTAATGAGCTTAGGCGCATGGAGGAGGGCAAGCGGCAGCGGAGGTGAGTATCAGTGATAGTATCAGTGATATATCACTGATATTATCATCGCCTGTTGGTCGAGTAGTAGTATCAGTATCAGTGATACTGGTTCAGTGTTGAGTAGTAGTATCAGTATCACTGACAGTCCAAAACTCCCACTACTATCGAACCCTGATCAGTGATCAGGTGATAACTTATCACCTTCTACCATACCATATGATATATGTTACGGCATACAGCAGTTATCTAGCCAATCAGAGGCGTGCGGGGAAGACCTCCGTGCTGCCAAAGTTATCACAAACAGGACCTCGAACTGCATTTTTCACAGCATCATACGAGACGGAGGTCTTAGAGCACCTCTCTACGATGATATCGCGACGACTATCAGACACTGGTACCCTGAGTTGCCAGCATCTAGATTTAACTGTCGATGGACAGTAATTTACTCATGCATAACAGACTCCATTTGATTTCCACATTCAATCGTCCGCTTTAGATAGACAGGATAGCGAATATCTGGCCTATTATACTGTACCGTGTGTTGCTGTGTGATAACATACATGTAGGTAATCTGTACATGAACTGATGGAATCCCACTGGGATATGCTCTCCGGCTTTAAATTTTAGAGCCGGAGATCTTATCCCGCATATGATACAGTAATGTGCGTCAATAAGGAACCTCTGATACCGGTATGAATAGGAGTGTAGAGGCTATTAAGGCGAACAAGTGGAAAAAGAAAGAGGAATGTATTGATTTAATAAAGAATAAATGACACACTGCTTTTACAAACTAACGACTTTGGCCCAGAGGGCCAGGTCTTCATACTTGGTAGCGGGGGAGCTACAGACAACGACGGTGAAATCCGCCCGCTATCTGAACACTATCCTCCATATAAAACGACTGACGCTTAGCGCGACAGGAAAATCCGCCAGGTCACTTGATGGTAAAGTATTGGCTAAAATATTACTACTAGCTTTCGGGACTTAACTTTTGTGTGGGCGGGTTTTTAAGGTATGGCGGATTTCACCGTCGTTGTCTGTATCCGCCTTCTTGATCAGACGCAGCTTCTGCTGCTGGGTGAGGCGAGTTCTAGTCTTGAAGGAGGGGCTCATTGGGCGGGTGGATGGGTAGGGTGCAGGTGTGGTGACAGATTGCGTTGTGCTTAGAGATCGCGCTGAGCGGAGGGGTATGTTCGCGCCTGAATTCAAATGGTAGCTTCAATCACTGATTGGCGTAAAACGCGTCGCTCGGCTCCGAAGGCGTAGGGCGACGGCGTTCAGCCAATCACGGAGTCGCGCTCGTAGCGAAACCAGCCAATAGCGCCAGGATCTAGTTGATAGTTAACTTAAGTTAATGCTAGCTGTGTTCTTGACTGCCAGCTGTATATAATGCATGTAAGGATATTACTATTAGTAGTACTGTAGTTACGAAGCGTTCCTTATTGACGCACATTACTGTACATGTATTTAAGAAACGAAGTCACTACTGGAACGATTCCCGCAGCAGTCTGTGACAAGTCTGTTCTCCCAAATAAGATCTGGCGGAGGGGGTACCCCCCTCGCACAGACTTTTGATTGGCTCAGACGTCTGTTCCAGCCCCTTTTATGCACGTTTCTTATTGGGTCTGGGATCTAGGTCTAGGATTTTGGCTGCGGGAAGCGCTTCACTGAATCTTTGAATTGCGTATGAGAACGCATGAATAACACATTACGTCATATGATGAGCATCACTATGGTAAAGTAATTTGTACGGGAGGGCAGGTACTTTCACAGCCCATATACCCCTATGCCGCACTGCGCTGCCCATCGGCGCCCCCGCTCCTCACTTCGCTCGGGTTATAAAGATAGATCCTATTGGCGACTCGCCAGTGGCGAGTGCAGTGCTCGGCTCGCTGGAATGCTCGGCGCTGGGCCCGCCTCCACAAATGCATATACCACGCGGCTCTGCTTTCCCGCGGAGGAAGCTGCCAGGAGTCCTGCCACTCCTGCCGCAGGAGTGGACAAGTGGATGGGCCAGGCTAGCCCATCGCTTACACTCGCGATTCTGCTTTCCCGCGGAGGAAGCTGCCAGGAGTGGACAAGTGGATGGTCCAGGCCAGCCCATCGCTTGCACACTCGCGATTCGTAGAGCGCTTTACAGCACAGCGAATGTCGTTGCCGTCTCGAATCTCATTCCACAATTTGCTCGGCATAACACAAACAGCCCAAGAACCAGCAAGAATGCGCCTCACCTACATCCTCGCCGTCGTCATTTCTGCCACTCTCCACGCCAGCGGCACCGCTCTCGCGACCACCAAGGACTCCAATGACGCTGCGATTTCCGATGTTGCGTCGGCCGATATCGTTCACTCTCTCGATGCAGCCCAAGAGAACGGCGGCCGAATGCTGCGCAAAGTTAAAGAAGACGGAGAAGAACGGGCTTATACCGATGTTCTGAAGGACTTAAAGACGTCAATTGGGAAGCGCCTTCCTTGGACGCATTCTAACAAGATTTACAAGCACAACAAGTGGGTGATTCGGAAGATTGATGAAAGGAATCGGGAGAATGCGGAATTGCGCAAAATATATGAAGCTGCGCATGAAAAGAAGCTTCAAAAAGCGATGAGTTGATAGTACCATCGGCAGCTCGGCACAAGTGTGCACGTATTTTTACGATAAGCTAGCTAGACTTGTGCCTTCGCTGTGATCTACTACCTCCGTGAGGAAAATAATGCACTTTTCCAATACTATTGCAGTCTATGCAGAAGTGATACCCTTGAAATACCGATCAAGGTGGGATTTTTGAATCTCCCGCCTTCAGATCCCTCCTACGATCCTCCCCCTTCCTCCTCCCTCCCTCACTTTGAAAGACAGCCAGTCCTGCTCAAGACAGAAGCCGCCGCCGAAGTAGCCCGAGCTATATGGAAGTCCCTACTTCTTCGTAGCACTTGAGGAGTGCCCTGCTGCTGTCAAGTCGAGAAAAGTGTCAGATGAAGGAAGGAACTGATCGCCAGCGTCGTGTTGCTGTCAGCACGGCTGATCAAACAATGATGCCTGTGACGAGCCCTGATGCAACCCGGTCATTGCTAACCCCTGCGCGCATGCTACCTTTTCATCCCCCAGTCTGCAGTCTCGTACGACGCTGCGCACATCGTAAGAGCCCGTCCAGTAAGTACGCGTGCATTTGGCGACACAGCATCGTGCGCCCAAGCCAAGATCCTGCGCCGCGTTCTCCCGCCCTACTGACAGCACTGCCGCTCACAACCGGATGGATGGCGCCGATCGCGGCGAAAGGCGACAAGCTCTTCGACTCGGAGGCGGGACTGTAATTCCGGATGAAAGGGGCGCTAAGACTCTCGCCTTGGCGATGCAAAATGCAAGGACAATTGCTCGCTGCGGGTGCGCTTCCCGTAGCGATACAGTGTGATGCGAGATGCACGTTGGCGCTCACCTGGGTATTGCCACGCTGTGAGCGCTGCAAGCAATTCCTACATTGCCTACACAACTTGCTACTGCATCGCAGTTTCCTGTAGCTCAGCAGCCCACCGCCACACCGCAGCACACTGCATGCAGCCCATCTTTAAATCTCGATCCTTGTCCTTGCCTACTGCCCTCTGCATATTTTATAACCGCCAAAAATAACGAGGCGGAGCGCTGCAATTTTTTTTTTGAAAGGTGCATTATTTTCCTCACGGAGGTAGTAGTAGTACTACTGTAGTAATACATTTGCCTTCAAACAGCGCATTATTCTTTGCATGTCGTTGACATCAGCGTTCTGTATTTGAAATTGTATATATGCATATATACGCCGCGTCCCACGGTTTCAAGCACAATCGTTGCTCAGTCCACCACTTTAAAATTGACAGGAGCAACTGTGGGCGCTTCCGGCATTGTCGTCGTGGGAGAAGCTGGTGGTGACCAGGTTTGCGTGTACGTTGTTTGCTGTGCTGTCGGTGCATTTCATTCTGGGCGCTCTGTGTTTGATCGGTCAGTGGGAGGAGTGGCGGCATGGGCTGCAGTGCTGTTTTATTGCGGTGTCAGCGGGCTAGTAGCACTAGTGCTGAAAAGCGAGCGAGCAGCCAAGCAAGCGCTGGGGTGCTGGGTGCTGTTACTCGTACTTCACACATGGTACTTGACAGTCGCAGTATCGATGAGTATGTGGCCAACGGGCGCAGCACCCCACGAGCGTCCGCATTCGTGGACGACGAGCAAGATGATGGTGCAAGTGCTGACTGACGCCATGAGCTCCGGTTTCCTCGTCTGGCTGGTGCGGCAGCGAAATGCCAACCAGGACAAGGAGGATTTCCTGCAGCAACCACTGCTGCCAATTAGAGGTATCACCGGCGTCGTAGACCAGCCTGACAGCATGCCACAGCCATAAATACGCCAAAGTATTGAGTGGTAAGCGTCCTTCCATTTGAGTCTTAAAAACTTTCCTATGGAGCCTCAGTGTCCTACATGTATAAATAATCTTTATTAAAGATTGTTCACGTCGGTATATCTAAGCCGTGCTGAAGCACGGAAAAGCTCTGGATTTTATCATACCGCCAGGGGTTATTTAATAATAGTAGCCCCAAAAACTGGGTAGTAGTATTACCGGAACTATTGGGGCTTCGAAATTGAAGAAATACTACTACTAGTAGAGATACCAACAATTGGGTAGTAGTATTAGTAATATTAGTAGTACTACTCTACTACTACCCGAGCTGCTACTTTTAACATAGAAAATCTGAGGTAACCAGACCGAAATATGGGGGCGCGCGTGTGCCAGATATTTCTACAGGCTCTTGGTAGGAACAACAACAACATGTATTACTTCATCTCGAACGATTATTTAATGTGGATGCAGTCGATAGCGTGCGCAAAGGCTCGTTTTCTTGTTAGCGCCCTCAACACCAATTTAGTTTAGTCTTAGTGACGTAAATTTAGTCGTCGTGTCTCCATCTGTTGTGAAGCACTTGTATCAGATACCGCACAAGTAAGTTTGCACGTAACTACTCTTTTATTAGCACTTCCTGATGCACTAGACAGCGTGGTGTAATGGACACTAGTTGTGGAGCATTTGCCCGAGCAAGAAGGGCTTCCTTCGGCCGGAAACGTACTAGAGGTGCTGCATGTTGCACCCATCTTGCACATCGTCACATTGACAGCTATTCTGAGTTCTGCTATTGGCTATAATAGAACTCGGAGGTATCATACTTTTACAATCAGGTGACATTTGCATACAAAGTAGGATATAGACAAGACAGTGGTCAAGAGAGTGAAGACATTCACCTTGCTTTGGTGGCAGCGATCAAGTTTGGGCTGCAATATCTTCCCAAGAACTGATGCTACGAGCGTGAAACCGCCACCATTTTAAATAGTTTGTACGAATCTTATGTACAGCACTAAGAAATACGTGTAAGCGACGATAATGAAAATTTTATTTTTTGGAGTCGCCCAAGAAATGGCGATTTTTGGTCTGGTTACCTCGGACATCCCTTGTTAAACTCTGTGGGAAAATAATTTAACTCGTTAAATAATCTCAGCGCTTGTCGTATACAGCGTAGTATATGAATTGATGTGCGAACGAACTCCTGAAATTGAAAAGCTTATATCACTAGAAACTTTATATGAGCTTCATTATCGGGATTACGGGTACCACGTGGAACATGCCTTCACTGCCAGTGAATCAGTGGTGTTCCCACACACGCTACATAGATCACGGTTGACCTCATCGCCTTCCTGACAAACCTTCATGGCACAACCCTATGCTCCATTTGTTGTGCTTTGACGCGGTTTCGAAAATGTTGACACGCCCATGCATGCCATCAACGGTGGTTATGGTTTCTTCGCGCTGCTCATCCGCGTGAGCTTGCTGTAGTTGTTGAAGCAGCGACATCCTTGTAAGGAAGAATGGATACGGGACTGAGTACATGAGACGCCTGCTTGCAGCTTCGTGCTGCACTGGACATTTACTATCAAGGATAAACAACGCGCATGGGTAGTACACGGGACACCTGCTTGCAGCTGCATGCTGATAGTTCAGCAAGCAACGCGCATGGGTACTGGGACCGAGCGCATGAGACGCCTGCTTGTAGCTGCATGCTGCGCCCGACAGATTCTTTACGCTGCTCAGATTTTTGCGAGTTCATCACGCAACACGTAACCTTTCGTGTTACGCGAAAGTTAACGCTAAACGCCTTGTGCAACATTCACCTGATCATGTTACGCGAACGTTGCCGCTAAAATACTCTGGCAACACGCAGCTGGATAATAGGGGGTTTCAAAGTAGATTTTTGCCAAACGTATTGACCTGAAGACATGAAAATTTCCAGCCTCCCTGATTGGCTGTTTCAAAAGCTACTTTGAACCCCCTTTTCCAAGCTCGACCAGACGGCAAGCAAACATAAGCCCAGGTCAAGTCGGCTGGATTCCTGTTACAAGGCGCCAACTGCGAGACTAGCACCAGCACCGGGCATCAGCGGCGAAGGCAAGGGGAGCACAAGAGGCGAGACCAAGACCAGCACCAGCGCCGGGCAAGTCGAGCACCTGCAACCAGGCCAAGTGCAAGTCCGCAACCCACGGCGAGAGCAAGACCAGCATTAGCGCCGAGGGCAAGTCGAGCACCTGCAACCAGTCGAAGGGCAAGTCCGCAACCCACGGCGTGTGCAAGACGAGCGCCGTCGTCGAGGGCAAGTCGAGCACCAGCTATCAGTCGAAGGGCAAGTCCGCAACCCACGTCAAGGGCAAGTCGAGCACCTGCAACAAGTCCAAGGGCAAGTCCGCAACCCACGGCAAGAGCAAGACCAGCATCAGCGCCGAGGGCAAGTCGAGCACCTGCAACAAGTCGAAGGGCAAGTCGAGCACCAGCAACCAGGCCAAGTGCAAGTCCGCAACCCACGGCGAGTGCAAGACGAGCGCCGTCGTCGAGGGCAAGTCGAGCACCTGCAACACGTCCAAGGTCAAGTCCAACAAGAGACACGCGTTCTTCGAGTACGCGTGACAAGACTTAAGGCAGAAGGAGGCCAAGGTCAGCGACAGCAGCGCCGACATCAAGTCTAGCACCGGCCGTGAGGCCTAGGCTTAGCGGCCGTCCGGATATTGGCTGCACCAGCGCGACGTTGCTGATATGCCCCAAGTGTCACGCAGACAACGCGCATTGCGTGGGCTGAAGCGCGCGATTCGCGCGGTTGCTCTTAGTGAAAGCATTGAATTTTTCTTTGATCTGTTCGATGATGATGATGAAGACGTGTCGTCGCTTGTGTGTCGGACCCAGGTGAAGATATGTTGATGGAGTGCATTGAAGCTTATTGGATGATCAGCAGATCCCGTTACCTGAACAAGAGGCAGCCGGTGCCTCGTGCTCCCGACTCAATGGACTTCTGGCTAAGCCAACTCGATGAGAAGCGTTTCACGCAAGACTTCCGCGTCACGCGGTTCCAGTTTAAACAAATCGCTGATTTGATCCAGGACCATCCAGTTTTTACCAACAATTCTAACGTTCCTCAGACACCTGCATGGTGCCAGCTCATGGTGGCCCTCTATCGGTTTGGTTGTGACGGCAACGGTGCATCTATTGGAAAGTTAGCCCGCCACTTTCGCTGTGCTGAAGGTACAGTCGAGCTTTTCACGGATCGGTGTATAGCAGCATTACTGGCACTTGAAGAGCGAGCTGTCACGTGGCCAGATGCCGAGGAGCGTGAAGAAATAAGTTTCCGGATTGAAGAGATTTCCGGTTTCCGGCAGTGTATCGGCTTCGTGGATGGAACGCTTTTCCCGTTCGCAACAAAACCAGAGCTTGATGGTGCTGACTACTACAGTCGCAAGGGCTGCTATGGGATGGCCGGACTCGTTGTTTGCGACGATCACAAGAGAATTAGGTACCTCTACACGGGCTGGGCTGGTTGTGCGCATGACGCACGATTGATGGCGAACTGCGACCTTCAGCAGGCAGTGCAAAGCTGAGATGTTTGAAGGCGATCAGTACCTGTTGGCGGACTCAGGATTTGCCCCAGATACGGCCATCGTTCCTGTATTCAAGAATCCACGCAATTCTCATTTAACGGATGCGCAAGGAACATTTAACAAGGAGGTCAGCAAGATTCGTGTGTGGAACGAGCATTGTATCGGCATTTTGAAGGGCAGGTTTTTTAGTTTAAAAGGATTGCGACTCCGTCTTCGCAACAAGCGCGATGGAGAACGGGTGGTGGCGTGGATTCGGGCGTGTGCTGCTCTCCACAACATTTTGCTCTACGTGCCGAGAGCAGGTGATACTGAAGAAGATGACCCAAACGCGTTGATTCCCGTGGCGAAGGAACTACCGGATCTCATTGATGATGGTAACTTTGAAAACGCGTTGATTAGAGAGGCTGATACGCAAGGAAAACTCAAACGCCTACGAGTAATGCAAAGCGTGCTAGATCACGTAGCTAGCGACTAAATAAAAAAAGTTGATGAGGCTTACTTGTCGCTGAAATGTTCTGTGACCATGGCCTTCACCTCATCGGTCGAGTAGATCCCTAGCTCCAAGAGGTCCTTCGTGAACTTGATCTTTGCTTGAGCCATCTCGATGCACGAGCGCTTTTGCGCGATAATGGTACGCTCACAAATCGACTCGTACATCACATCGTCAAGGCTCTTTCGACGTTTTTGCGGCATTGACTTGAGTGTTAGAGGTTTGCTGCGCTTGGATTTCCCCCCTTTCTTGCCATTCATAGTTGTAGCGCGAGACGTAGCAGGGACGGTGGTTCTATCTTCACTTTCATGTGATGACATCGGGCGATCCGATGCGGTAGCAGCTGACACGGCCGCGTTCGTGTCCGATCCCGTGCGTGTAGCTTCCCCGGCGGATTGTACTGCGACGTCAACGTCTCTGCTGCTGTCGGAGGTCGACGTGGCACAGTCAGCCGCGGTCTCGTTCACCGCATCTGCTTCGGCGTCGTCTTCACTGTCCGGAAACGCATTCTCACCGAACGGAAACAAGTCAGGATGATCTAGGTCGAAATTGTCGTCCTCCGTGTTTTCGCGAGCACTCGTGATAGCAAAAGGCGGTGCGTTCTTGAACGTTCCGGTAGGGGCGATAGGTCTAGATGACGAGCGGTTGTGGAACACGGGGTCGAGGACATCCCAATGCTTGCAGATGCCGACCAGCTTATCTAAACAAAAAAACAATACGTCAATTAAAAAAAGCATGCTGGGTCATGTTGTTTTTACCATGGAAGGTCTTCGCTTCATCTTCATCCAAGATACCTTCACCGGACTGCCGCTTCAAGTCTGCTGCCTTGTTGTACGAATCTTGGATGTTATTTACTTTCTGGAGGACACCTACAAGACGACCTCAAGATTAGAGATCTCTAGCTTGTTAGATAAACGGGTCGGCATCTTAAACATACCTTTGTACTCCCGGCCCTTAACACCTGCCTCCTTGATGAGATCAACGATTTCTGAGGCCAATGCCTTCTTAGTTTTACCCCCGACGGTGTCACCACGCCATCGTTGCAGGCTTCCTTCTGCTGTAATCCACTTAAGGATGACATCGACGCTAGATGGACCACCGTTTACGCCGTCCTTCTCCCAGCTCACTGGGCGTCTTCGTTGCTTGGTGTTGGACGCCATAGACGCTAGCGCTGGATCCGCAGTTGGCGCCTTCGCGGACGCACGCTTCTTGCGGAAGAAGGAAAGGGAAACCTTTGAAACGGCCACTTAGATACCAAGTCAATAGGCTCTTAGGTCGTTTGGACTCGATTTTGGCGTCAGTAAAACATGACATGACGGCAAAACCGCAGCGCGATCTGATTGGATGAAAATCTGTTTATGTTTTTACGTCTATAGGCTCAGTCCAACTTTGAAACCCCCTAATATACTATCCGCACAGGTATAAAATGTTAAAGGCCAGTATACATACATAATCGTCCTGGCATCTTATAAGAAATACCGTCATATGCGCGTATATAGAGATTAGTACCTGCAGTCGTATCGCCCTAACAACTCTGGATAAAATCCAGAGAACATGTATTCCCTTCGTGAGGTTGCATACCCTTTGAACCACAAAAGTCTTCCCTCTGTCAATAACATATGCGCCACAAGGAACATGATTGCAACGCTTCCAACGGTGCAGTGCATCTATGATAGATACATGCGACCGTCGTCAGTGAGCACCAAATCCACTCTCCAATTTGCAGCTTAAGACTCGAATCACCTCTAAAACAATGTCGATCCCTGCAACCTCCGACATTTTACTGCCTCTGTCACCCATGGACGCGGTAATGCACAGCTTCGGCTTCGTGATCCTCTACGTCTTCCCGCCGTCTGTAGGATCCCCCTACGACCTCGACAAGCTGCAGTCGTCGTTCCTCAGTCTCCTGAACGAAGATTACCCGATCTTCATCGGGGAGCTGCACATTGACCCAAAGACGGGGGTCGTCAATGTGAAGCAGACGGCGGAATCCCAGCAAAAAGGGGCGGCCGGGATCCGCTTCGAGACGAATTCCAGCAACCCCATGACGACGAACGAGGCGATGCAAAAGCTTTCGTGGGACCTGATGCCCACGACGCGAGGCGAGACGGAGCTCATCTGTGTGAAGGGGACGCTGCTGGCCGACGGGGGGTTGGCGGTTGGGGTGTACGCCAGTCACACGCTGGTGGATGGGGAGGGGATGTTCACCTTCATGACAGTGTGGGGGCAGCACTACAGTGGGGTCAAGAAGGAGGATCGACTCGTGGTGTGTCATGACCGGCACTTGTTGGGGGGAACGGGGGTGCCATCGACGATGCAACATCCGGAGTTTCGACTGGTTGGTGCTGAGTCTGGAGATGGAGCTGAAGCTAAAGGCGACGATCAAGCCCCAGTGCCACCGTCCACAGTCCATCGCTTGTTTCACTTCGCGCCGAAGATGATGAAGAAGATCAAGGAAGTGGCGACGCGTGGTGGAGTAGCCACTGATGACGATGCCGAGCTGTCGTACGTCAGCACAACGGACGCCATCACGGCGCTCTTCACTGTGCTGATCTCGCGAGCGCGCGGTCACGGACAAGATGTGCGGATTACGACTGGAGTGAACGCTCGACATCGTTTGGAGCCTCCACTGCCGGAGAACTACGTCGGAAATGTCATCTTCAACGCCTTCTCGGCCTACACGAACAGCGAATTGCAGGCTGATGGAGATGAAGAAGACGTCGTTTCGCCAGCAAAGTTAGGAAAACTTGCAAGACGCGTCCGTGCGTCGATCCTCCAACGCGACGATGCTTATCTGCGGGATGCCATTAACATCTTGACTGAGCAGAGCAACATTTCCGCTGTGCAAGTCGGCACCAACTTCTTTTTCGGCCCAGACCTCATGTTCACATCGTGGGTCTACATGGGCATGTACAACGCAGAGTTTGACGGTACCCGGCCTTGGTATGCGTGCGTTCCCAAACTGCCGTGCTACGATGGCTTCGTCATGATCACGGAAGCGCAAAAGGGCGGCGATGGCGTTGATGTGGGCGTGTTTCTCGAGTGCACCGCCATGGAGAAACTCCAGAAGATGTTTCAAGAGGTCAAGTATCTTCACGACTGAAACTTTCAACACATTAGATGGGATTTACAGAGTGCAACGATGTAAACTGCAATGCATATTTTAAGAATCCGCTCATATAGTTCATTCATCCGATTACTCGACCATGAGATTGCGTGACACCTTTTTGGCTGTGTTCAGTCGAACGATTTGAATCGAGGAGTGCAGCGGCAGCTCTGTGGTCAAGATACTTGTGCCGTTCATGGATGGTTCGGCCCCACGTGATCCATGGTAGAGATAGCCATTGGATTCATTAACGGTATGTTAATACCGCCGAGGCCTACCCAAGTTGCTCGCACCACGCTACACAAATCATTTTTCCTCGTCGAGAACCAAATGGAACCATGGTAACCACTCCTGGATCGAGCGATATTCTGTTGCCACTATCGTCTGCAATCATACTTTGAACTGCGAGGTTAGCATATCTTCCCACCACCCAAGTACAACGAGGTTTCCTATAACCTCGACCGGCTGCAACGCTCATTTGTCACCCTCGTTGACGAAGACTAGAGTGATCAGCACCGCCTTTTGTATTGCGTCCCTCTTGCACGCCAGTCTTGTCCTTGGCCAGAGGACAGTGTCCGGTGGCTACGACCGCGAATCGCCTGGTTGCCTAGACCTACTCTCTATCTACACACTAACACGCACGGCAACCTACGGTCGACTTGTCCTTGTGCTTTGGGCAGCAACGGCCTGCTCTAGGATACTCTTCAAGCGTCGCCAGGTCCACCAGTACCGGGCAGCAGTGCCGAGGGCTTCGCAGAACATCTTGTTGGCCTGTGGTGGCCTGCCTGGCGGGCTACAAATACCGACGACCTTCTTCCGGGAGCTGTAAGGCTACAGACCCGAGTATCTCCTCCGACTTGTATCCACGGCAGTCCTTAGCAGCGGGCGGCGTGCTCGTCTTGTCTATCTAACAGTCACTGTCTTGAAGTTGTGCGTGTTTCTTGTCTTTAGCTTCTGCGTCAAAGTCCTGACGCTCTAGCTGCTTTGCAAAGGGGCTCTGTGTGCCTCACTGCAAATCGGGAACTGCCCCGCTATCCTACACATGCATCTACCTACGATCTTTCTGGCCCCAGGGGTCGGCGACGACTCCCCTGCTCTCTTGGCCGTCCGTTGCGCCCCTCGTCCCTGCCAGCCGCTCGCGAGACGGGCACCCAGGATTTCAATCCTGTTACTCTCTTCCTCTAGCGGGCGAATCGTCCTCGATTCGCGTCCTGCTGTGCTGCTGTCCTTGGTCTGCTTCCGCTGCTGCTGGAACTGCTGCCGTGTCGCCTCCTGCGGCTGCTGCTAGCTGACCTTCCGGGGCCGCTGAATCCTTCGCGGCGACGCCTTCATCGCCGGCGCCTTGTTCTTCTTCGCCTGAGTCGCGGCCGCCTTGTGTCCGTATCCGCCCTTCACGCCAGAGCTGCTCGTAGTCCCGTTGATTAATCCATAGCTTGCCGTCTCGGTCAGATCGATGACCCAGGCGCTCAACTTCGAACTCCAGAACATAACGCCCAGTGCGTGTGCGGTATCGCCGCCGTCTGCACTCCACCACGGCTTCGGTCGGCTCCAATCGGGTGAGCCTTGGCTTCTTGGACACGACGCTGTCCGCGCCGCGCCTTCCACCACCGGCGAACACATAAATTCTTGGTTCTTCATCTTCTTCGACGGCCGCTGGCCTTCGGTTGTCCGCGACGGTGCCTTCTGCCGCACTGGCACGGCGTTCATCCCCACCGTGGGGTACGTCGTCTTGTCGTCCGTCTGGAGGGACAGCGTCGGCAGGTTGTCCGACGTCTTCATTGCGGGCAGCGTGCCCTTCATAGTCTGTGCGTCGCTCACCGTCCTCCGCATCGTCGCGACTGGTTTCGACGCGCTGCTGATCGCGTCCGTCTTGCCCGCTGACGTCAGCATCCTCGACAAGTGCTGTGTCAGGGGCGAGAGCCCTGTCCGGGCTGCTGGATCTGCTTCCGTCGTCGTTGGCGTCGGGGTACGGAGCTCGTCTGCTTCGTGCCCGTGTCCGACTGGCGATGGTGTCGTCGGAGACACCTTGCCTGCTTCGCTCCGCTGCTTGCCTCCGCCGTCGTGGGGACGGCCGACGTCCTGGCTCCGCCTCACCTGGTGGAGCACCACCTCGGTCGTCAGGTACGTGTACCACTTGTTCGTTGGTTCGGTTGTGCACGGCTGGCTCACTGTGCTTGCTCCGCTTCCTTCGCTGCAGCTCTGCGCCCCGTTCGGCATGGTCTCTGCTGCGTTTCTTCGGGACTGCTTGGCTGGCGGCTGGGGTGCTGCTCACTTGCTGAGCAGGCGGTGAGTTGCCGTCTGGTCGGTCCTGGGCCGCTCCGTGCTCGGGCCCACGTCCTGCGTGCTCCGCTACTGCCGCGCTACTCTCGTCGCCGGGTGGTGCGGCTATTTCGAGCTGCCCCGCCTCCTCGTCTTCTGAGTCGATGTCCGCTGCTGCTATGGCCTCCTCGCGGAGGTCCACTGCAATGTCGCGAGCCATTTGCTCCAGCAGGTGCTGGGGGTAATAATAGGGTAGTAAAAATGAACAATGCGTTACCAATTCTTGTCCGGAGTCCAGCATCTTGATCTTGTAGTTGTCATATCCAGCAGGTTCCACGATCTGGCCCGGACCTCGCCACCGATGTCCAAATTTAGTGATCTTCTTGCCGCGTGCCGGCCGATACACCCAGATTAGCTGGTTGGGCGCAAATGCACCGCGCCGGCGCACTTTGCGCTGGTTATAGTACATGGCCAGGCGCGCCTGCTCCTTTTGCAGCGCCAGAGCCGCCAATTCGCGTGCCTTCTTCAAATCTTGTAATAGCACTTCGTGGTACGCATTGAGCGTGCCGTGTGGGTGCGCTAGCCGGTTCCGTCGCAGTAGTTCAGCAGGAGTCTTCAATTTGCGTCCCATCATCAATTCATTTGGCTGATAGCCATGAGTAGCGTGTTGCGATGAGTTGTAGGCGTAGAGAGCGCAGGGTAGGAAGTCGTCCCAGTCGTCCTGGCCCTCGTCAACATACAGGCTTACGATGTCCTTCCACGTCCGGTGGAACCGTTCAACCAACCCCAACAAGTTTGGGCGGTACGGCACCGGCGTGGCTTGCTTCACCTGCATCAATTCTAGTAGCTCCGCCGTGACCTTGCTCGTGAATTCTCGGGCGCCGTCCATCATGATCTCCCTCATGGGGCCGTAGACTAGCACCACGCGATCCATAAGAAATCTCGCTATTGACTTGGCCGTGTGCTCCGGCACGGACGCAGCCACCGCGTATCTGGTGGTGTACTCCACCGCGGCAATCACGTACCGATTGCCGTTCATTGTCACGGGCAACGGCCCCGCGACGTCAATGGCCCACCTATCACCTACTTCCCCAGTGCGCACACTCCTCAGCGGGGGTATCACGGCCTGCGGTCTGGCCTTGCGGCTGCCACAGTCTTGGCATGCCGACACCCAGTAACGCACGGTCTTCTGCATGTATGGCCACCAGTAAAGCCGGCGTAGCCGCTCGTAAGTCTGCGGCCCACGCAAGTAGCCCGCCCAAATACTATCGTGAGCCTCCTTGACCGCCAGGGGCCAGTAGACAGCTGGTAGCACCACACGAGTCTCTCCATCGCCCACTTGGATGTTCACTAAGCCGTCGTCCTTCACAAAGACGCGCTGCCCTTGGTACTTGCTCTTCTTGAGCAGCGCTTGCACCATGACCGACTGCCCTTGCTCTCTCGCGATGTCGGCGTCCGTGAACTGGACAATGCCGAGTTCAGCGGCGTCGACTCGTCGCACTACTCCTGCCTCAATCACTGCAACCGCTGCACGGTTCACCTCCGCCTCTGCCGGAGACGTGGCCAGTTCCGCGTATGGTGTCGGGCTCAGGTACGCGTCCGACACCGCCTTCGCGCTCAAGACTTCCGTGACCGCTTGCACGCGGTCGCCTCCACCTCTTCCTGCACCGCTAAGAGTGCCAGCTCACGCTTCGTCAGACCAGTGCGCGCCGCACTGGCCTTCTCTGCTGCTGGTTCCAAGGTCTCGACGCACTTCGCGTCGCTGCTGCTGAAGCCGCTCATCAGCTTCGGCCCCGGCCCGATGGCGGGGTCGTCGTCTGCTTCCTTTGCCTCGTCCTCTCCCACGGCCGCCCTAGCTACTGGGCCGCGCGACAGCGCATCCGCCACATGATTCTCCTTGCCGGGCCGGTATACGATGTCAAAGTCGTATTCCTGCAAGGTGAGTGCCCACCTGTGCAACCGGCCGGCTGGCTCCTTGGTGGTCATCAACCACTTCAGGGCCACGTGGTCTGTGACTATCGTAAACCTCCTTCCGTATGTGTGGACGGAATAGCCGCACCGCCCACACGACCGCCAAACACTCTAGCTCTGAAATACTGTAGTTGGCCACGGTCGGGCTGTTGACCTTGGACGCGTACGCCACCGGTTGGTCGCCACGCCCTTGGTCCTGCGACAGCACCGCTCCTAGTCCAGCCTTCGAGGCGTCGGTTGTCAATTTAAAAGGCAGGTCGTAGTTGGGGTAGACCAGCACGGGCTTCGTGCTGAACCACGCCTTCGCCCACGTGAATGCTTTCTCTTGGGCTTCGCCCCATGTCCACTCGCTAGTCTTTCGCAGTAGTGTAGTCAATGGCGCCATTCGGGCACCGAAATCAGGAACAAACCGTCGATAGTAACCCGCGAGGGCTACGAAGCGGCGTACTTGCACGTCGTCTTGTGGCCTTGGGAAGTCCACAATCGCCTTCACTAGCCGACTCGTTGGCTGTATGCCGTCTGGCGTCAAGTCGTGGCCCAAGTATTCCATACTTGTGGTCGCGAAGGAACATTTGCTCGCCTTCAGGCTGAGACCGGCTTCCGAGAGTCGCTCTAAGACGACCGCTAGCTCCACTACGTGTTGGGCCACAGTGCCCTTGGTGAAAATGATCACGTCGTCCAAATATACCAGGCAACAGATCCACGTGAGTCCTCGCAGGACGCAGTCCATGAGCCGCTGAAACGTACTCGGCGCGTTGCACAGCCCAAAGGGCATTCGCCGAAACTGGAACAGACCACGGCGCGTGGTAAACGCCGTCTTCGGCTTGTCTTTCTCAGCGACGGCTAGCTGCCAGTAGCCGGAGTGCAAGTCCAAACTAGTGAACCGCCTCGAGCCATGCAGGGCTTCCAACGTCTCGTCCACTCGCGGCAGCGGGTAGACGTCCTTGACCGTCACAGCGTTGAGCGCTCTGTAATCGATACAGAAGCGCACGCTGCCATCTTTCTTTCTTACTATCACGACGGGGAATCCCCACGCTCCTTCGCCCTCTTCAATCACGCCCTGGGACCGCATAGTGTCCACCCCCTTGTCAATGAGCGTGTTCTCGGAGACGGCATGCCGCCTTCTCCGTAGCATGATGGGCGCCGAGTCGCCCGTGTTGATGTGGTGCTCGACTGTCGCCTTCGCCAATGGCGGACAGCCTTGTGGCGTGGAGATTTGGCCGCGGCGCGACAGCTCTGTTGCCCATGCCGCCACCGTCAAACCTTTCAGTGAAATGCTGTTCTGGGTTCTGATTGGTGGATTACATTTCCCGCGATAGAGTGACATGGAACTCGGTAGTGACACAAGCCTCGGCGGGCCATAATAAATACCCGACCGAGGCTAAATACGCCGATTTAGTAATAGGTCCTCGCTCGTACCTAAATAGGCCTCGGTCGTACCCCCGAAGCCTCGTCGTACTTAAGTGGAAGCCTCGGTCGGACGACCGAAGCCTCGTCGTACTTAAGTGGAAGCCTCGGTCGGACGACCGAAGCCTCGGTCGCACTTCGCGGTACCTCTGGCGTAATCACCGTCATTATTGATGAGTGTACAGAAGTCGCCACATCGAGATTCGTTTATACTAGATATTTGTATGTAGGATTAGGAATAGCTATAGGATGATCTGCAGAGGCTCTCAGAGCCTCTGAATATTCAGTAATAAATCAGCAGTCTTCCCCCCAAGTCTTCAGAGGTTAAGTCCGACTCCGGTAAGTGTTAGCTAGCTTGCTGTAGTGCCTGGATACGCCTGGCTTAGTGGTATGGCCGTTGACGGATTAGAGATTAATTAATCAATAGTCCGCCGAGGTCAAGCCAAGAGTTGGCGTGGCCGAGAGGCTAGAGTGGCACTTAGAGTGTCGTTCTGTGTGTGTGTGGGGTGTCTTAGTCCCCTAGAGTATATTTTACTACCGACCGAGGATTACCTCGGTCCCCTTTGTATTAGGCCTAATCCGCCGGTACCCTTCCATCTGAGGGACTGCAAAAGGGTTGCGCAAAAGCGCTATATTGCATTCTAGCCCTCGTTCGTGGCTAGTTAGTGCAGGTTTTGGGTTGACCTAAAACAACTTTGGTACACAGAGGCTTATATCCAACCCGGTGTAAGGGATCGTTCCTGGACCTCAGGTTTTGATTCCAACTTTCGTCGACCTAATTAGGGAGACGTGTGTTGTTGGTGGGACTCGTACCTTACGGTAGCGAGATTTTCAGCGTGTTCCTACACGACAACTGGTGCCGCGACCCGGGATTGGTGTAACCTTTTGTGTGTCGTGGTTGTGAGCGGTATCAACCCCAACGAACGAAAGAGGAGAAGAGGAGAGGAGAAGAAGAGAAGAAGAAACAGAAGAAGAAACAGAAAAAAGAAGATAAGAAGTGGAAAAGAAGAAGAAAAAGAAAAAAGAAGAAAAGAAGAAGAAGAAGAAGAAAACAACAAAGAAAAGAAGAGAAGACGGCGAGTGGAGTCAAGTCAATGGTACCAGCTACGCAAGCGAAGTCAAGTCGGATGCTCACCGAGGGTTCGGTGGGTTCCAGGATCTCGTTTGTGGCTACACCGATGGTCGAGATGGACGAATGTTTGGTGAGCTGCAATTCAGTGGTTGAAGCCTCGGACGCCAACGAATATGATGAAGACGATGTCTGGGAAGTCAGGGGCACCGTGACCGAGGCCGCCGAGGCAGCGCTAGTGTCTAGAGGGCGAATCATCGGAGTGCGACCGCTCGCCCGAAGCCTCGTTGAGAAGCTGGATAACGTAACCAAAGCCGAACCTGCTGACGATGACCACGGCGGAGATTTGGCGAAAGAATGGGCGCGAGAAGTGAGAGATCTGAGTGTGGTGGACAACCACAGCACCCCTCCGAGGCTTACAATTGCCACGCACCTCCCACTCAACAGCATCGAGCCCTTCTGCGGAATTCGAAATCAGAGTGAGAAGTCCATGCAGTGGCTTCGGACTTTCGTTTACGGAATGAAAAGGACGCACAAGCCGCCTAACACGTGGTGCATTCCGTTCGAGCTTAGCCTGTACGACGGAGCACAGCACTGGTACCGGCAGCTTCCGCACAAGACGAAACGCACTTGGACATTGCTGAGTCAGGCGTTCATCAAGTACTACTGTGCGGAGGTTACTCGGTCGGCGAAGGTTCGGTACACCACAGCGAAGCGATATGGCAAGGAGCACGTGTGCGACTACCTAAACCGACTTAATGGCTACGCTCGCAACGCTGGTGTGCAGTTTGAGAGCGATGGACGCGATGCCAAGCACCATGTCGAACACTTTCTCGATACGTGCGACGACCGAGGTCTAGAAGAGCGTCTGTGCCACGTCCGAGTCTCGGATATCTATGAAATCGAAGGCATGATCGACGACATTTTGCGTTACCGCGAACGAAGCTCAGCCCGGGAACCCTCGTTGCGCCGCTACAGAGATCAAGATGATGATCGTCGACGTGAAGCCAGGTCGACCGAGGGTCCCCGGGGCGGCTACAACCGCGAACGAGGCTTCCGAGACAGTGATCGTCGACGTGAAGGCAGGTCGACCGAGGGTCCCCGGGGCGGCTACAACCGCGAACGAGGCTTCCGAGACAGTGATCGTCGACGTGAAGGCAGGTCGACCGAGGGTCCCCGGAGCGGCTACAACGGCGAACGAGGCTTCCGAGACAGTGATCGTCGACGTGAAGGCAGGTCGACCGAGGGTCCCCGGAGCGGCTACAACGGCGAACGAGGTTTCCGAGACAGTGATCGTCGACGTGAAGGCAGGTCGACCGAGGGTCCCCGGAGCGGCTACAACGGCGAACGAGGTTTCCGAGACAGTGATCGTCGATGTGAAGGCAGGTCGACCGAGGGTCCCCGGAGCGGCTACAACGGCGAACGAGGCTTCCGAGACAGTGATCGTCGTCATGACCGACCGAGGATTACTCCCCTTGTCGAGGCTTTGACAGATGTGCTCTCAGCGCTGAGCGCAAAGACCTCGGACGGGTCTCGGAGAGGTTCCCTAGCCGTACGCAGACATGGATACGATACTACCGAAGGTTGCGGCAACGTTGGACACCCGTACGAGCGTAGCCAATACTCGGACGAGAAGTCGGACGACGGTTACGGGTCGGATCCGACTCACGTGCGCATGGAGTCCACCACCGAGAACGAGCATCGAGTCGCAACGAATGGAACCTTGGACGTCATCAGGGGCATGGAGTTTTTGACCCCAGACGGGATCAACATCGACCTGTTCCACGGTACGCTGCCCAACGAGGCCATGATGCATCTGCAGCAGCGTAATGAACGCTGGGTGGCAGAACAATCGTCGGTTGTTGACCGCCAAGACTACCTGACTCCACGCAAGATCCTCACGAGAGCCACCGAGGCTTTGCGATCCGCGGATGGATGTCGGATAACGTCGGTTGAGCAGGCTGAACTAACGCCCGCCTTGACCGGCGATTTTGCTGGACCAAGAGTACGCAAAACCTCGGTGGTAGTCCGGGAGGATGTGTTTCGTCATGGCAATGGTGAACCCACCTCGTCCGAGGATTCAAATACCAATGGACCCTCTGCAGACCCCAGAGGAAGCGGTGTTGGGGGTATTGACTCGATTGGTGGTTCGGCGAAGGTTTTCAAGCAAACCCAAGGATTTCAAGCCTCGGACGCAATAGTGGTCGACAGTTCTCGAGACGGTGATGCAGATTATGGGCCGTCCGAGGGCTGGAACGATCATGGGGCAGCACCCACCAAGTACGACACGAGTGATTATCCTGATGACGGGGCGACAGATGGTACAGAGTGCCTATTGGATGCCGGTTATGCCTCGGTGGTAGATGCGATGCCACCAGAATACTCTACTTGTGACGAAGCAGACGCTACCGACACGTTCAAGCATCGACCGATCGAAACCAAGCCCATGGAGAATCTGGAGAACGAGACCAAGCTAACGGGCTACGGTGACAAGTCGGCATTCATACCTGACTCTTTCGAGACGATGCTGACGTATTCTGAACCGATTGGTCAGAGCAGGGGCATGGATGTTATTCAGCGCGAGATTTTGATTACGAATTTTCCGACCCCGCCAGTGCGTAATACTCGCGTAATGGGACAGGTGACTACCAAAGAGTCACATCGTTCATGGACTTTGTGGATATTACTATTGTGGACTGTAGCGATCGCTGCGAGTGCTTACCTCGAGGACACAGCCGTAACCCTCGTTGGGTACGCTGGGATGAGCAATGGTGTATCTGTTACATTGGAACCCAAGACCGAGGTTTTAACCACCGCCGGGGACTCGAGATTCGCAATCCAGCAATCCCTAGGGGCAATCACATGTCGTTGGGTGAAATTTATGACGCAACTCTGCCGCCACCGAGATATGACTACCAAATTTCAGTCGGTGACGTATCGACATGGGAAGAGGGATATCAATGCGGCAGCGGACTACCTGGTGAGTGAAGCGATGGAGAACGAGGGGTCAACAGCGGTATCGTCCGACGCCAGACTGTCACAATCAAGCGGATTGAACCGAATCAGTAACGTTACTCCCTCACGCGGTTTGGCATCAATCGAATCCTCGGTCAGTGTTGCACAAGCTTCTGTGGCCTACATAAGTCTCGGTGGCAAGAATTTTTTCGACTTTGTGCGCGGCAGAGCCGAACGAGACTACGAAGGAGACGACTCTGATTTTGTAGCAGTAATGCGGCGCCAAACAAGAGCGAAGGAGGAACTCGTCGGATTTGCGAATGAAGTGTCGGTCATGGGTGCAGGAGATGCAGCTCGTCGAGAGGATTCTTATGAGGTACCGACCGAGGCTCTGGGCGGCATCACACTGGACCGTTCGAATTTTGAAGTCAAGGCAAGTGACTCGTGCAATATGGCACCGATGACTATTGTGAACGAACCCTCGGTCGGGACTTCCTCGGATGAAGTGTCGGTCATGCGTCCAGGAGATGCAACTCGTCGAGAGGATTCGTATGAGGTACCGACCGAGGCTCTGGGTGGCATCAAACTGCACCGATCGAATTTTGAAGTCAAGGCAAGTGACTCGTGCAATATGGCACCGACCACTACTGTGAACGAACCCTCGGTCGGGACTTCCTCGGACGAAAGGGCAGTGCGCAATACACTAGATGCGCGACCGAGCCCCCTACTTCGGCGTATGATTCGCGTTTGGCCGTACATGGAACGTGGCAAACCTGATGGAGCTGAGAAATTAGCTCACCGATGGCATGGGTGCTTCCGAGCTACATTCAAAAGTGAACTGGGTCGGCTATACAAAACTTTGCCGATGTCAGCCTCCACTATGTCGTGCAAAGGCTTACCTTATGGCTACTTGCGCTGGATGAGCTGCGACCGACGCTTGCAAATGGGTCAAGTCGTGGATGAAGCTTAGTGACTGACACAACCGATGATTGAACTGCCTACGAGGGCTATCCGGCTCGTAGTAGCAGATGAAGATTGATACCGGAGAAGGATCGCCAGGGGCACGTCCAAATTATGGATGAGGACTTGCTGCGCGTGCGACCGAAGAACGAACTGCCTGCGAGGAGCAATTGGCTCGCAGTGACAGACGAAGATGGATACCAAACGAGAACTGCATATGTGCATGTGAAGGAACGAATAATGATGAAAACGCAAAAGTGGAACTACAAGCCTCGGTCGATGCGCCGAGAGGGAGAAGGCACCAGTGCGAATCTACCGGTGGGGCGAACGAGGCTCTAAAAAGACGATACGGCAAAGGAGAAAGAACGACGGAGGTTTAATTGGCCGCCGAAGCCTCGGTATCGCTCAGGACGCCGGTGGAGTAGCCTTCGGATATCCCTCGGCGACCCTTCAGGCTCTTCGTACAACCTTTCGGATGACCCTTGAGCGCCTCCTACTCAGTAGTGAATGAAGTCTCGGTGGAGCGGATTCCGATGAAAGAAGATTGAGCCACCAAAAGCTGTGTCCGCTACACTACAATCCTCGGACGGTACCTGACCAGTTCGAGTCGACGAAGTCGAGGCTGGGGAGAGAGCGAACGCGGCTTAATTCGCCGCACAAGTCGCGATAGAGCTCAGGCCGATCATGGAGCAAGACCTCTAGGATGACCATTCAAGCGGTCCTTTGTACGACCCTTGGGTGACTCCCCACGGACGGCCTGGGTGAGTTTAAAGGCTCGTTGGGTAGATCCGCAGCTTTACGTGATTACATACAAGGCAATGGAAGCAGCACCGAGGATTCTAGCAACGTAGACGTCACGACAACCGCCCACGAGGGCAAGGTACCGACGCTCAAGATGCCAAGAACTGACCGGAGGGCAAAGGCTGGTGCAAGGGCTACAGAGCACGCCACGCGCACCAAGGCGGCGCATTCGAGAGGCGACACGACGCTCTCCATCGGGGCAGGTTCGCATCGCGCCGGGGGCAGTTGTGGCGTGGAGATTTGGCCGCGGCGCGACAGCTCTGTTGCCCATGCCGCCACCGTCAAACCTTTCAGTGAAATGCTGTTCTGGGTTCTGATTGGTGGATTACATTTCCCGCGATAGAGTGACATGGAACTCGGTAGTGACACAAGCCTCGGCGGGCCATAATAAATACCCGACCGAGGCTAAATACGCCGATTTAGTAATAGGTCCTCGCTCGTACCTAAATAGGCCTCGGTCGTACCCCCGAAGCCTCGTCGTACTTAAGTGGAAGCCTCGGTCGGACGACCGAAGCCTCGTCGTACTTAAGTGGAAGCCTCGGTCGGACGACCGAAGCCTCGGTCGCACTTCGCGGTACCTCTGGCGTAATCACCGTCATTATTGATGAGTGTACAGAAGTCGCCACATCGAGATTCGTTTATACTAGATATTTGTATGTAGGATTAGGAATAGCTATAGGATGATCTGCAGAGGCTCTCAGAGCCTCTGAATATTCAGTAATAAATCAGCAGTCTTCCCCCCAAGTCTTCAGAGGTTAAGTCCGACTCCGGTAAGTGTTAGCTAGCTTGCTGTAGTGCCTGGATACGCCTGGCTTAGTGGTATGGCCGTTGACGGATTAGAGATTAATTAATCAATAGTCCGCCGAGGTCAAGCCAAGAGTTGGCGTGGCCGAGAGGCTAGAGTGGCACTTAGAGTGTCGTTCTGTGTGTGTGTGTGGGGTGTCTTAGTCCCCTAGAGTATATTTTACTACCGACCGAGGATTACCTCGGTCCCCTTTGTATTAGGCCTAATCCGCCGGTACCCTTCCATCTGAGGGACTGCAAAAGGGTTGCGCGAAAGCGCTATATTGCATTCTAGCCCTCGTTCGTGGCTAGTTAGTGCAGGTTTTGGGTTGACCTAAAACAACTTTGGTACACAGAGGCTTATATCCAACCCGGTGTAAGGGATCGTTCCTGGACCTCAGGTTTTGATTCCAACTTTCGTCGACCTAATTAGGGAGACGTGTGTTGTTGGTGGGACTCGTACCTTACGGTAGCGAGATTTTCAGCGTGTTCCTACACGACAGCCTTCTTTCTTCTTCATTATCGGCGCGTACTGGCGCAACAGCGCGATGACCAAGTCGCCCTCGTCGGGCTCCATCTCCCCGATGTCCAAGCTGGCTTCATTCTTCAGAGGCTCGCCGTCCTCTTTCTTCAGGGTCGACACCCACTCTTTCACGCGCGCCTTCTCTAATTCGCCGTTCAGCGACAGCATCTGCATGGTGTCGTCCGTCGGCACCCATGTGCAGAGCACCTCGCGCGCGGGCAACTTCTCTCTCTTGCCCTCGATGTTGAGTACTGCGACTCGTACTACGCCCTCGTGCACCGTGGCTGCCGTCGGCGACATCATCAGGTGCCGCTTGGAGCTCGGCTTCGGGATAAACACGCCCGTCGTGCCGTCCGGCGCGTCGACCTTGACGCGCACCAGGTTCAGGGTGTTCGTGGTCATCTTCACCGCCTTGGCCAGGCGCACGTTCGCTTGTCTCTCCCCGGCCTGCTGCAGCGTGGTCACCCCGTGGCACGTGAAGGGCAGTATGACCTTCTGACCGTCCGCTTCCCGGTACTTCAGCTCTCGCGAGCCGAAGTCCATCTTCACTTGCTTGTCCGCCATCCAGTCCTCGCCCACGAGGAATTCGTCACCCTGGCCATCCACGAGAAGGGCATCCACCGTGATGCGCTGCTGGTACACCGTAGTGCCCGTAAAGCGCCACACCCCCAACACTCGCGTCTGTTCGCCCCCGAATCCCAGCACCACATCCACCGGCGCGTTCCTGGTAATGCACCGTCCATACTTGCGCAGGTCTCGACCAGCCACGCTAAACTGCGCGCAGCTGTCGAGGCGTACTTCTTGCGTGTGCGCCTTGGAGAGCGCTAGCAGGGCTGTCGGCAGACAGCTCGGGCTGCTTGCACCCGTGGCTCTCAACTGAGCCGTGCGCAGCGACTTGCCCTTGGCGTCTGGCACCAACTCGACGTCTCAGTAGTGCCCTTGGCGTTCGTAGTGGTGGCCGCGCTTGATGCGGCGCCTCTGCGGGACGGGCTTCGCAGCCTCCGTGGCTCGGGCTTGGTCCGTCATCCTCCGCCGGCGCTGCAGCCGGTAACCTCTTCTTGCTGTCTTGTACCTCTTGACGGCCTTGGCTGCGCTTCGACGGGCCGCCCGCATCTCCGCTAGCGTGCCCTCTTCTACCAACTCATCCGGCAACTCGAGCGCATACTGTCTCATGCACTCGAGCCACTCGTCCTCCGTCTTGCACTCCTCTGCCACCGCCGCCGACGTGGCGTGTGACTGGTCCGGCTGCTTCTCCTTACTGGCCACTGTCTGGCGCGCGTCCTTCCCGTCTGGTCGCCCTTGGCTCATGGCGGCCAGCTCCACTTGGCGCGCCTCCGCCACCACAACTTGCACGCTGCGCTGTCGCTGCGCCTTGCCTCCGGCGTCGACCGCCGTGTTCACCTCGGTGATCAGCGTCTTCACCATCAGACGCAACACTTTGGCGCGCTCGTCGCGTCGCTCTCGCAGCTCCGCCGTAAGGATGCCTTGCAAAGTCGCCAGCTCCTGTTCGGTCCGTCGTTGCCGTCGGCGGGCCGCTACCGTACGACCGCCGCTCATCAGCAGCTGCTGTCGCGTCAATCCCTTGCGGGGTTTCGACGCATGGTCTTCTCAGGCGGTGTGCGCGCGGTCGGCGTCATCGCTTGAGCCGGCCGTCGCCGCTGTCGTACTCGCGGGCTGCCCGGGGCCCTCCGCTTCTTCCATCTCGGCCAGAATCGACTCGGCCGTCGACTCCGCCGCCGTTCTTGCCGCCGAGCTGTTCGGGTCGCCCTCGTCAGGCGTTCTCGACGTCTCCTCCTCCACATGCTTCACCTCCGCCGGGCTCGCTGCTCCATCGCCCTTGCCCGGCACTTCCACCGTGACGTGGTCGCCCCCACTCTTCCTCTGGGTCAGGCCACGCACGTTCTCCACACCGCCGCTCTTCCTCTTGGCGAGACGCGCTGGCGCCTGCCCGCTCTGCTTCCGTCGCGCTTCCTGCGCAGTCGTACACGTCTGCGCTCGCCTCGCGGCTCGCGTACTTCCTCCGGGGTGCCCTTCGTCCACCGGCAGCAGAGTCCCCGCCTCTACTGCCGCGGTGCGTTTCCCGACGCTGGTGCTGCCGGTGCCACGGTGGTTCCAGCGGCCTGATTGCCGGACGCCGCGTTCTCCTGCTCCATCTTCGTCTCTTCCGCCAGGCGAATGCGACACTCGCGCCACCAGTGGCCAGCTTCACCACAGTGGCCGCACGAAGTCTCCGCCTTCCTCTGGGCAATGGACTTGTAGCCGCCGGGTGGCCCATAAGCGCTGCGCCCACCCCCGCGTCCTGCACCACGGCCGCCGCCGGAGCCTTGACGGCCACCGGAGCCGCCGGGTCCTCGATAGCCACCGCCACCTCCGTAGCGGTTGTGCGCCTGCTGGTTGTCCTGCGCGCCAGTTGCCGGCGCGTGGACGTCCTCCTCTGCCTTGATCTCGAGAGTCTTGGCCGTCTTTGGTTTGCTGGCGGCGGGCTTCGAGTCTTGAACGCCGGACGCCATCATCAGTGCTTGCAGTGCGACCAATGACAGTGGGTCTTTGACCGAGGCCTTAGCCAATCCGGAGACAGCTCTGCCGGCTGTGTCATAATTCGGGGGAGTGTCCACCCCCACCCCGAACCCTAGGCCTAATTTCTTCCAATCAATTTGGTCCGGCTCCGTCTTCACTTTCTTGTGCTTCGTCGCTGCCGCGTCGTCCTCGGCCAGTTCGCGATCCTCCCGATACCGCCGCTTGGCTACGCGCCAGTCGGTGACTCGGTGGCCTTCGCCGTACTCGCCACACTTATCGACGGCGAACTGGACGGCCTCGTCCAGCGTCCGCGGTTCCGAGGTACGCACTTGCATGGCTGTGATCTCGTTATTGAGGCCGTTGAGGAACGCCTCGACGTATCGACTCCGCTAACACTCGTTTTCCAAACCCGATCTCTGTCAGGCTGTCGGCGAAGTCCGTGAGTCGCTCTCCTGGCTGCTGAACTCGCTTCGCCAGGCGTTGCTGGATTTGCCACGTATTATCGCGGCGCCCGTACTTCTTCCGCATCCGACGGGTAAGGTGTTCGATGGTGCGCTCATCATCATCGATTTCCTCGCTGACACTAATGAACCACTTGCTTGCTGCTCCCTTCAGGTGCGCTGTCACGCCGTAGAAGAGCTCCTCGGACGTCCAAGTGTCGCCCCCAAGTGCTCCTTGTCGGCTGACTTCCTGGGGCACGGTGGCTAGCCAAGCTTCCACGGACTCGCTCGCCGTGCCCTTGAAGTCATCAATCAGCAGTTTCTTCCGCTTCGTGCGCCGAGGCTGCGTGTTCATGGCCATCGTCGCGACTGGGGCAGGTGCTGCGATCACGGTCGGCTGCGTGATGAATCGCTTCATCATGGCACGCTGCTGAGCGGGGTTGAGCACCTCCCACCAGTCCATTGCTTCAAGTTCCTCATCCTGGTTGCCGCTCGCGGCCATCGTTCGCTGGCTCGCGGCTGCTGGCTGGTTCGGTGCGCGGGCTTCTTCGCGCAGGTTGGACGTCGCCTCTTGGTTGCTGGCGGGCTGCTGGTTTGCAGTGCTGCTCCACCCACCGTCACCGTGGTCGTCGCCGTCACCGTCACCGTTCGAGTCCCCGCTGTGGTCGTCGGAGTCGTCGTCGCCGGCTGCGGCTATGGTGACCCCACTGCTGACCACGACCTCGTCGCCGTCTCCGTCATCTCCGTCCGTGTTCAATCGCATCCGTGTGCGCGTGCGAGTTGCACGCTGCCGCTTCGGTCTCGCCGCTGCTCTTCTCGGGGTCGTTGCTCTCGGTGTCACACTCGCTCTCGGCGTGTTTGATCGCCGGGCTGCGCGGTCCGTTCGTGCCGTCATTCTTCTTCTTCTGCTACTGTTAATACAGCTCTTCCGTCTTCCGTATCACACGTTCCTCACTCTGCACTCACTCCTCACTCTGCTCTCACTCCTCACTCCGCACTCACTCCTCACTCCGCACTCACTCCTCACTCCACACTCACTCCTCACTCTGCACTCACTCCTCGGGTTCGCGCCTCTGGGCTGAGCGTCGTGGAGCTCTCCTTGCTCCAGCTGTGTAGTCAGCCCCTGTTTGACCGCCAAGTGATCAGCACCGCCTTTTGTATTGCGTCCCTCTTGCACGCCAGTCTTGTCCTTGGCCAGAGGACAGTGTCCGGTGGCTACGACCGCGAATCGCCTGGTTGCCTAGACCTACTCTCTATCTACACACTAACACGCACGGCAACCTACGGTCGACTTGTCCTTGTGCTTTGGGCAGCAACGGCCTGCTCTAGGATACTCTTCAAGCGTCGTCAGGTCCACCAGTACCGGGCAGCAGTGCCGAGGGCTTCGCAGAACCTCTTGTTGGCCTGTGGTGGCCTGCGTGGCGGGCTACAAATACCGACGACCTTCTTCCGGGAGCTGTAAGGCTACAGACCCGAGTATCTCCTCCGACCTGTATCCACGGCAGTCCTTAGCAGCGGGCGGCGTGCTCGTCTTGTCTATCTAACAGTCACTGTCTTGAAGTTGTTCGTGTTTCTTGTCTTTAGCTTCTGCGTCAAAGTCCTGACGCTCTAGCTGCTTTGCAAAGGGGCTCTGTGTGCCTCACTGCAAATCGGGAACTGCCCCGCTATCCTACACATGCATCTACCTACGATCTTTCTGGCCCCAGGGGTCGGCGACGACTCCCCTGCTCTCTTGGCCGTCCGTTGCGCCCCTCGTCCCTGCCAGCCGCTCATCCGTGCCCTTTGTGCACCTCGCGATCTTGTACGGCGGGCCATGGGTCGCCAGACGACGGGTTCGTCCAGCGCCGGCCCGTTGCCGTGCTGCTTGTCTTCGTCGTCCGTCCTTCGCCGCCGTCTTGGTCCTCGCACGTCCTTCCGTCGCTGCGCATGGTGCCGTCTAGGCGAGACGGGCACCCAGGATTTCAATCCTGTTACTCTAGCCAACTTTCATCGGTGGGGTTGGCGTATTCATCCATCCACGGCATGTAGAGCTTCCTCCACAGGGGACCCTGGCATTGATGTCAGTAACTTCCTCAAATGCACGGTCATGGAAAAGCTGAAAGAACTCGACGATAAAAAGGTATCATATCTTCGTAGACTGGGTTGAATTTTCGGACCCGCGAGTTCGTTGACCTAAGGTCTAGTCAGGCTACAAACACTTTTCTGACGCTAGATCATGCATTACATACTACAAGAAGTATATTGCATGCATAGTGATGTGTAAGTCTCCTCAACGACGTCATTGCGGGACCTACTTACGTGGCATGTCCATCATGTACATATATATTATCTGCTACAGGGCTCATCTGCCTGAGGACAACCCAGATTGATTTGACTTGCTTCACAGCTTCCACACCAGCAGGTCGAGCGGTCTTCAATGTCTTTTGCAGCGGTCACTTTTCAATTCCCTCTCCTGGGGATCAATAGCGGGAACCTCCGACCAGAATTCAGCAGCTACCGACCTACTCCTCAAGTATGGTCAACGTCATCACTCCTGTTGTCGATGTCGAAGACGATGTATTCGTCCCAATGTCGCCGATGGACGCCGTCATGAACACCTATCGGGTGGTGCTTCTCTACATTTATCCGCCACCCTCACGAAGTGCAGCCGCCTACAGCCTCGACAAGCTCCAGTGCTCGTTCATATCTCTGGTTGATGAGGACTACCCCGTTCTCGTTGGAACACTTGACGTTAACCGAAAGACTGGCGCGGTCAGTGTGAAGCAAACTCCGGAGGCCCGACGACAAGGTGGAAGCGGAATTCGCTTTGAGAGGAACTCGACCAGCATCCAGACCACCGACAACGCTATAGCTTCACTCTCGTGGGAATTCATGCCAAAGACCCGATCCAGTGGGGAGATCATCGCTGTTAAGGGGTCGATCCTCGCAGATGGCGGAATGGCCATTGGAGTGGACTGCAGCCATGTCTTGTTCGACGGAGAAGCCACGCTCACTTTCATGAAGGCGTGGGGACAGCACTACAGTGGTGTGAACAACCAAGATCGACTGGTGATCAACCACGAACGGCACTTGCTGTCAGGAAACGGAGAAGCTTCTCGTCTTCTCCACCCTGAATTCCAGATTGTACCAGCGGAGCCTCTTGTCCGCAGAGAAGATGGATCGTTAGCGCCGAAAGCTGCTGCGACTCCACCAAAAACAGCTCAACACGTCTTCCATCTATCGCCAGAGACCATGGCAAAGCTCAAACACGCAGCAGAGTCAGCCACTTCCGTGGAGAAAGCCAAGCGCCCGAGTAAGAGAGGTGGGATCCTGGCCACACTTCAGTCGTTACTCAGGTCCAAACACACGACGGTCGTTCAAGACGCACCGACCTCTCAACCTTCGTACATCAGCACACTTGACGCTATCACCGCGCTGTTCACCATTCTCATCACACAAGCTCGTGGTCACGGGCGAGAGGTTCGAGTATCAACGGCGGTGAATGGGCGTAAGCGACTAGAGCCACCACTGCCCGAAAACTATGCCGGGAATGCCGTTTTCCACGCGATTTCATCGTACACGAGCAAGAATCTTGAATGCGATGGCGACGCTCGGACTGTGGCGTCGACTTCCACGCTGTCTCGTGTCGCTCATCGCATCCGTTCGTCGATCCTGCAGCGTGACAGCGAGTTCATGCGCGATACCATCGCGTTCCTGTCCGACCAAACCGGTCTGTGCAGTATCAACGACAACGTCAACTTCTTCTGCGGTCCGGACGTCGCGTTCACCTGTTGGGCGACGTTGGGGTTGTATGAAGCCGAGTTCGGGGGGATGCGGCCTTGGTACGCGTCGATTCCTCGCGTTCAATGCATGGACGGATTTGTGCTCATCACGGAAGCTGCCAGAGGAAAAGAAGGTCTCGAAGCGCTCGTTTGCTTGGAATCCGCCACGATGGACAAGTTCAGAGACCTGTGTGCCAATGTCGAGTATCTTCACGACCAGGTCTGATGCAAGTGCGTCACTCGGTAATTGGTGTACAGGTACTTCACTCTTCTATTTTTTTACAGCATGGCTTCTTCTCCTTCACTGTCCTTCTCTTCTTCTTCTTCTTCTTCCTCTGGCCGCTTCTTCATAGCCTTGATCTTCTCCTTCTCCCTCAGATCGGCCATGAGGCCCTGCACCTGGTGGCTCTTGCCCAGCGCCTCCGCCCTCTCCACGAAGTCCTCGAAGTTCAGACCTGGGTACAGGTCGAAGGCCCACTGCTTGTACATCTTGATCAGCGACGCCAGCGCCTGCGCCTCGCGCCCCGACACGTCGGCGCTCACTTGGTACGGGAACGTACGGTGCACCTTCTTGAGACCTTCGGCCGACACCAAGTGCGACTCGCGTAACAGGTTACGCCGCCGCTTCGTGGGTACGCTGGCCGCCGCCGCTGTACCCAAGTCGTCGCCCGCGTCTTGGCTACCTGCTGTTGCTCCCGAGGCGGCGTCCTCCCGCCGAGCCAAGTCTTCGTCGCGCTCCCATCCACGAGCCGCCATGCAGGGTTCGGAAACTGGGATAAAGTTTTTTTGGGCTTTAGGTTTTTCAAATATCCCGCCCACCCAAATTTTCCCCAGTCGGGTTATTTGGGTTGTAGCCATTCGGTTAGCATACTTGGTAATGACAGAACATGCGGAACACCCGTTAATGCCGTAAGAACACACAGCAAATCCTCTTGATTAGGATAAACTATGGATCCTGACCTCCCCGCTGACGCACGATTTTATAATTGAGTATTGCAGGTTACGCCATAAAAGTGACCAGCCGCGCTACGCTTGGCTGGGCGCCGCTTCGGCGCCCCCGCTGCTCGCTTCGCTCTCGATTTAAAGATTGTAAGTTCTACCCAGAACAGTGGTCGTCTCGCTGAGGAGCTCGTCGCTGGGCCCGCCTCCGCAAATACCGCGCGGCCCTGCTTCGCGGGCTCCCCGCGCGGGTTTGCTCTGGCTACGCTCCTCACACCCGCTCGCCTCCGGTGGCCCTTCTATGCTCTGTGTGTTAGATGTCGCCCACCCTCGTGTGTGCTGGCCGCGCGTGGGCGTGTGTTGGTCCTATTTCCTCCTTGGTAATTAGAGAACATTCGCAACGACGTTCGAGTTGAGTTTCAGACTCAATGCCAATGACTGCTGTCTACCAGGATTGCACTGAAATGATTTGCATTCTAGAACATTCGCCACGCCATTCAGTTTAGTTTCAGATGATCAGTTTCGAAATGGATCGTTGCTACCAAGACTCTGCACGCCCAACACCGAATGACGACAACGGGGATGATGAATCTCTAAGCTTACCGCTTACCCTGCAGGTTGCTGACGTCGACGTCTCCGCAGACTTACCCCTCAGCCATCATGACGTCGCTGAACCGCTGCGAAAGAACTTTACGGCTACGGACGACCTCATTCTACTGCGTGCCGTTAACATGGTCAAACCTTGGGAAGCTGTCAAAGGTACTGCTAACGGCATCATGAAGTGTTTTGACAAGATCGCAGATATCTGTCGAGACGTCGATGGCTTTGTCCAAGAAAAGCCTGGCACAACACTACGGACGCGCTTTGACAAGCTCATACGCCAGCATCGCGATGCAGACGGCATTTCGAGGAGGGCGTCAGGCACAGTGGAGGAGTATAACGAGCGTGACGTTCTGTTGCAAGATATCGCCACCCGCATGAACGACTGGAAAGAGCGTCAAGAGAGTGAAAAGCAGGTGGAGCGTGCGAAAAGCGACGGGGTCGAGGCGTCTGGCGCGCTGATGCGTCGGCTAGCCATGGGAGAGATTGAAGACGAGCTTCTAGGTGGCGGGGGGTCGGCAGACGAAGAGGTACATAATGGTGCTAACGACAACGCTATGACCAACCAGAGGCGCGCTAACATCACAAGCAGTGGCCGTCCTGCAAAAGTGACTAAGACAGAAAGAGTTGCAGCGGTGACGGATGCTATTGCGCTCGCAATTGGCGAGATGAACAAGGGAAACCCGGAGAAGTACGCATACCTCAACAGCCGCTTGCAGTTCGAGAAGGAGGAGGCTGAAAGGAAGAGAGAGCATGAAGTCAGAATGGAAGCTCAGCGTCAACAAGCTGAAAGAGCTCGCGATGAGCGCCTCCTAGCGGCGGAACATGCCCGTGAAAGGTTTATGCTGCAGCTACTCGAAATTGCCGTCGGGAAAGAAAAAGAAAGCAACCAGTAGTCTAGTTTGACAGCAAGTTCATAATGAACAGATCCATTTCAAAGATATTGATCTTCGTTAAGGTAGCAGCTTAAAGTTGGTGGCTTCACATTGAAGTACATCGAAATTTGGTTGCCCGCTGGCTGAAGACAAGTGTGCAGGTTAGTTAAAAGCACAGCGATCATAAAAAGCTTACCAACTGCGGTCTGTCTGGCGCGTAGTTTTTTGTCCCAGTTTAGGAATGACCATAATGTCTTAACCCGGCCGAACCCCCACTCGACACTCTCACGGACACTGCTCATACGCGAGTTGAATGCCGCCATTGCACGATTCGACCCAGGATTATTGAATGGGCAGCAGACGTATTGAGAGCAACCATACGCCGGGTCTCCGTAAATAACTTTTCCATCAATACGTTTGTCTTCATCATTGGCGAAGACGTCCAAAATGCCACTCATGCTCATCATTGTAGAGTCGTGTCTTCTCCCTTCCACAGGCCCGAATAGGCTTGCAATTATCCCATCAGGCGTCGTGATAGCTTGCCAGTTGAAGCAGTGACGTCGCGGATGCCCGTTGTACAGCGACCCCTGCAGATTCTCGAAAGCAGAAGTTGCGTTGGGGCGCGCGCTTGGCCTGGCTACATACTGCTTTGTTCCGTCCACAAATGCCCAACACGAATCTAATGGAGCACCCTTCATTTTAATGGCATCGCAGTATCCATCGATTCGGTTCGCAACAACCTCTCGGCTGAAATAGATTAGGTCCTTGTGCTTCACGTACATCTCCTCCACAGTCTGCCTACAGATACGGCTATAAGCACCAGGTGATCTGCCAAACTCGTTGGCTACTGTGAACAGTGTAGATGGTTCCTTCAACCTTCGACACAGCATGGCCAACGCTTCAATCGTCGGAACAGCGTCGCGCTCGGGGGTGACGATATGCGGCGTTGGGAGGTTCAACTTGGTGGTCAGTAGTCGTAGCTCTTGCACCGTAAAATTAAATCGCGTCCGCGCGGTAACGTCGTCCATGGCGGGGTTGAAGCAGTTGTTGGTGTTGATTCGCGCAGGCGGGCACCGTAGGCGGAAGTAGTGGCTGGCAATAAGGAAGTGCATCGTCCTTAAGAATCGCTTCTGCTTTCCGCGCGCAGCAAGCAGCAGGGCGCTAATGATGACGAGAGCTTGTTGTGCAGATAGCTTAGGGGCGATGAAGACCATTGTTCACACTGGAAAGGGGGCGGCCGTTAAGATAGAAGTGAACTCAAATTCGAGTTGAGTGAACTGGCCTCTAAGGGGCTGGTTCGCGTCACGCGGTCCGGTTAAATCGACCACCGGTCGAGGGTAGGGGTACAAACTCGTGGCGCAAGTGGTTTCCCTTGACTGGCCCCGTACGGGTTTGATATCATTCTCAATCAAGGCTAAAGAGAGAAGTATGGACGTGAGCGCTGCTGCTGAACCCGCACGAGCTGCTGAAGCTCCTGCACCTACGTCAGCTGCTGAAGCTCCTGAACCTCCGTGTGCTGCCGACGCTCCCACGCCTCCGTCTGTTGCTGCAGCTCCCAGCTTCGGATCTGCTGCGCTCGTTGGCAGTGGTGCTGCTACCTCTCTGCAGAGCTCTTCTTCGGGTACGAATAAAGGCTGCTCCTATCTCTTCTTCCTTTACCGGTACTGATCATTATGAATGTCGTTTAATGTAATGCAGGATCGCGTACGGCAAATGCAAGCGCCAAGACTGCAGCACCTACCCAAAAGAAGGCGAAAAGAAAGGGGAGGCCGCCTAAAGCTAAGGGCACCGAGGCGCTCGAGTGGAGCGAAGCCATGACCGCTTCGCTGATGCGTCTACGGTTCGCAACGTTTTGTGCCAAGTTTCAATCGGCTCGCAACAACGCCATGATCCGCGCAGCGTGGCTGCTGCTAGCCGGGGAGCTCAGCAAGGAGTATGAAGTGATCATATCCTCCGAGCAGTGCAAGAACAAGGTGATGTCATTTGGATTATTGTGCAGTAACGGTATTTGATTCTTAATTAAGTATATTTGTTGTTTGACTACATATCAAAGGCCTAAAGAAGAAATGGGCTAAGTACTGTTCCGACATCAGCTCCACCGGAAATAACGTCGACAAACCAATCGTGGAACCGGTTTGTTTAGAACTGATGGAAGAATATTGGACCAGGTATACATTTTGCCATCACAATATCAATTTTTTGTCAGTTTAACACTTACGCTACATTGTGCTTATTATTGTAGTGGTACTGGAATGCAGGGCGAGAGTCTAGCCGATAACGACAACGTTGGCAGTCTCTTCGACTCTGACAGCGTAGATGACAACGGTAACACCGGAGGTAGGAAGAGAGGAAAGACGGTGGCCGAGGGACTTGAGGTAGGCATGAAGGCGATGTCTGCGGGCTTCCATGCTGTCGCTACCGCAATTTCCTCGCAACAACCCCCATGCCTCCCCACACAGCCCCAGCATATGGAGCAGTTCATGGAGGCTCGCTTCAACAGCGTCATTGAGCAGCTGCAAGTTCAGAATCAAAACCTCGCAGCTTTGGTCGAGTTACTTCGCAAGGATTAGATGACAAACTAGATCAGATAGCACACTAGCACTGTATTAGCAATGATCTAGCAGTGATCTAACTACGCCCAGCCAATCTCATTAGCATTTGCGCGATTTCTTTTCGTTTTTGTTTTGCAATTCCAAACGCTACCGCCTCGCTCACTGTGGACCCGCCTTCAACTACTTGGACTTCGACATCATCTGCATCTTTACTCTCTATGAAGAACTCACTAACCCCATCATCTTCAAGGTCGATCATGATGTTATGTAGCACCATGCATGCGATAACCGTCCTCACTGCACCTGATATTGTTTTTGCAGGGAGAGCAATCTTGAACACTCTAAACCGCTCCTTCAGCAGTCCAAACGCCCCTTCAATCTTCATTCTGGTGGACGAATGGATGTAGTTGTACATCTTGCATTCCCGGCTTAGCTCTCCGTCGTCCGGAAAAGGTATCATCAGAACTGGGAGTAGCGCGTAGCCTGAATCCCCTAGAATATGATAACCGCGGGGAACTAGAAATTCCACATCCTTGCCAAATTTGGAGTACTTCCAAATTTTTTTGTCGCTCCACGAACCAGGTCGAACGTCAAAAGCAAGGAACTTCTTACGATGATCACAAACTGCTTGAACATTGAACGATGGACGACCTAGCAACAAGTACCACATATTAATTTTAATTTAATTAGCAAGAACAAGACAGAGCATATATCTTTACAACTCACCTTTTCGGTTATACCAACCGTCACAGTTATGAGGCCTCTGAATTTCAACTAGCGTGCCATCCACAGCTCCAGCACACCACGGAAATCCATTTACACTACGAAACCCTTCTTTTATTTCATCCCACTCTTCTGACTGTGTCGGCATCGTCACGTACTCAGTACTTAGGCGACACAGTACACGCAACATTTGGTTCACCGCCTTGACACACCACGCCTTGGAGACCCCCAAAGCCGCCGCAGTCTCACGATAGCCCCCGGACGAGGCAAGATGATAGAGAGTACAAGCTACGCTTGTTTCAAAGTTATAGCACAGATAGTTAGTAGATGTAAAATGCGGTTCTAGCAACTTACACAGTAGCTCGAACGTCCTTTGCGAGCAGCGCAAATTCAGCTTAAACCTCTGGTTCCAGGCAGGGTTTGTCATAGCTGTGCGCACGTCCATACGAACAGGAACGTGGAAGCGGTTGACGGCCTCCTTTCTTCTTGTTGCAGCTGCCGCGCCAGACAAAGCCAGCATCGCAGCAGCGCCACATAAAGCTAATGTCACTATCTGCACCAGTGAGTGATGTCCTTCCATTTTCTCTTTAACTCGATCTCCCGTCGAGTTAATTGAAAAGTCGGGCGAGGGCCGATAAACATAATTTTTAGCCTATCAGGATGCGAATATGACCTAGCCCTAGCTTTCATTTAACCAGACCCAGACACACGAACCAGGCCCTAAGCTCAAACGCGATTGCGTTTGATTATCAGATTTGAGAGACCCCAGTCACGGTACTACTCCAAACTCAAATTGAACCTGAAACTCAACTAAAATCGGGTTGCGAAAGTTCTCTATTGTATGGTGTACTTAAGTAAAGCGAAATCACAAAACTCTGCGACGGCAAAGCAGCGTCAATCTAACGCACCACACAAGCGAGATAAGCATGCTTCAGTAACCTGTTCCATCTCGAAAGCGCTTGACCCATTTGACAGTTATCGAAGCTAACTTTACATACCCGTATACAATTTTCAAGCTTAAAAATGACGTCATCCGCCTTAAAAAAAACTAAAACCTAAACCCACCCACCCGCTGTCACTGTCCCACCCGCCCAAATTTGAAACCATGGGTTTTGGCGAACCCTTCGACAAGGATAATCTGATTCAGAGTCTGAATGAGGCATTTGGGAGCAAAATAGTACTGAATGCCACAATTGGGTCGTGCCTCAAAAACACCAGAAATGGGGTTGGCTATGCATCAATGACAATTTAATTCGAATGGCATGAACTCTCCGTAGCTGTGGAGCTAAAGTGCAACAGCTAAGGCAAATGCCGTAGCAGCGCATATAGCGCTGGAAAGCATCAAACCGATCACAGGTGCTGCTGAAGACCCCGACGCCGTAGCCGGGGGAACCGTGTTCGCAGTGACCTTGTCGCTAGTGGTCGATCCCGTTGTTGCACCTGTCGAGGGGGAAGCAGTTCTCAGCGAAGAGGAGGAGGAAGAGGCCTCGGTCGTAAGTGCCGAGCTCGACGATGCGTCCGTCGCAAAAGCTCCGCTTGTTGACGTGTCCGTGAAGACCCCGGACATGTCGGTCGTCCCGCTCGTGCAGTAGTCGACGGCCGACTGCAGACCTTGTTTCAGGTTGACGCCGCTGCTGGAGCAGTCCGGGAACCCGTCGAGCATGTCCGACATGAACTGAAGGCAGTCCGAGTTGGAGCAGTAGTCCGAGGCCGTGACGTCAGTGGTAGACGTCAGGTCCGGACACGCAGCCGTGCCCTTAGACGTGGCTGAGCTGTAGATGCTCGCGATGGTGGTCAGGGGTGCGGACGGTTTTCGAGTACATTTTGGACGATTTCCAAGTACAGGCTTAAGTTCGCACCTGCGACCATCAAAACGGCCGATGGCGTCGAGTACAGGATAAAATCGGACGATCTGTCGAGTACAGGTAGAGTCGAGCAGAAATCTAGACTCGATAGCGAAGTCCACTGATAGAACCCAAGGGTAATACTTTGCTCCGCTGCGCTTCGCAAAGGCAGTCGCTGCGCTCCTGCGAGAAAACAATTCTCTCACCTGGCGAGCGCAGTGCTCGGCTCGCTGGAATGCTCGGCGCTGGGCCCGCCTACGCAAATACCGCGCGGCCCTGCTTCGCGGGCACCCCGCGCGGGTTTGCTACGGCTACGCGACCTCGCAACCGCTCGCCTCAGATGGTGTTGCATTCTGCTTCTTGCACCTACCTACTTTGGTATAGTTCAGCCCACGCGATAGCTGTATAATACATGTACTCGATCGATCTGCCGAAGCGAACTTAGCTGTACTCGAACCCCGTCCGTTTTGTTATAACCGGGCCTGTACTAGGAGATCGTCCGATTTGTACTCGAAAGTCGGCTCCTCCCGGTGGTCAGCTCGTCAGTCGTGCACTCGGCCGCGCGGACAAGCGTCGTCTCCAGCGCTGCAATGGCAATGGACAGGAAGAGAGCGGAAGTCTTCATGTTGAAGGAGCTTGAGAGGTGAGGCTGACTTCGAGGAATGAAAGTGGAAAGTGGAGACCAAGCACAGGGATGAAGGCACGAGATACGCAGCCCTGAACCTGGGTTGACCTTCGACATCCGAATAGTAAAAGCGTTAAACGGCAGTGACTGAACATTTAATCAAGCTAGCTCTTTCCACAGAAGTGCACGTTGCACCAGTAATGGGTGCACCGTCACTTCAACTATCAAAAATGGATACACAATGTCATCCACACCAAACGTTCGTACACCACACAAAGCCCCGCCAAACTCGATCATTTGGGCACCCTGCGCATATCCATATGTTATTGACGCACTTCTGTATTCAAAGTGCACTTCAACTTCGTATTGTAGCTGTAGCTGGGGTATCCTGTTAGGGCTGGCCATGGACGTCTGCAATACTTCTAATTGGCAGCAGTGGTTGCTACGAGAAATCCTCATTTTCGTCGCTGGCATGTCGCTGCCGCACCAGAAACCGGAGCTCATGGCGTCGGTCAGCACTTGCACCATCATCTTGCTCGTCGTCCACGAATGCGGACGCTCGTGGGGTGCTACGCCCATTGGACACATACTCGTTGATACTGCGACGGACAGGTGCCATGTGTAAAGTACCAATAACAGCACCCAGCACCCCAGCGCTTGCTTGGCTGCTCGATCGTTCTTCAGCACTAGTGCAACTACCTCTTCAGCACTAGTGCAACTACCGCATTCCCTATGTAATCGCATACAGGCTGATTCCATGTTATACTGTACAGGATCCGGCTAAATGGAGTGACAGGATTGGATATGACCCGGCTAAATGGAATATCAACAACATCCGATTGGCTAAATAGGTCCTGTATGCGATGACATATAGTATGCGATGGCACTGGTTCGCGGGCTGGTGGCCCGCTTGAATTCGCAGTTCTCTGAAATTTATTTCAGAGTACCGTACCTCACAAATGAAATGCTTAACAGATAAATTGCCATTTCGCGAAATCTACCCCATTTATTCTGAAAGATCACTATTTCTGAACATTAAAAAAGCGGTTTGAAAACATGTCTTAGTATAGGTTTTAACTGCAGCGGAGACCTGAATTCGATCACGGTTGAAAAAAGCATTTCCTGATGTAAGATGCTTCGCGAGCTCAGTGAAGGCCACGAGGAGCACGTACCAAGAAGAATACGTTGAATGACTTATTTTAATGTTTTAAAAACATATCTATAACGAAAGTATCATACAAATCTCAATATAACATTGATCTCAAATCAGCAGAAGGTAGGATAATGGCTTCGCGTGGACGGCTATTGGTGCGTCCTCGCATTGATAGATACATTCCGAAAATTGAATTCTGACTCGTGCTCGTGTACATGTATCTCATGCTGTCAATAAGCATTACCCTACTGTCCATTAGGAAGGAACACTTGACTCTATCGTGAACGAGAGACGAGAAAATTGAGTACATGCTCGATAAACTTGGGCAAGATCCCGTCATTAATTAAGCCAAATACGAGGAAACGAAGTATACAGATCTCTTTTCTTGAATCAGACAGCTGGAGTGCTCAAGTACAGTAATACATCTACACTGCACTTTTGAAATTACATACCTGAATCTTAACACGAAAAAAACATAATGACGAGCTGGGAGCACCTCTTAACGTTAAGAAAAGTGCCATTCGTGATTTCAGCATAACATTTCTTTTGTGAGGTACGGTATATCAGTGATCACATTTTCCGCTCACAAGCTATACTGTCGAAGATCTGAAAAAAGCACAATCAGCTCTCGCTCAAAAACTCACCTCCAAATTTAATAAGCCTCCAAGATCTAACAAAACTTCACGTCAATTTTCGCTTTTGGTCATATTCCTCTCATAAACCAACTTCAATTTGTAGACTCTAGAGATTTCGACACTAAAATGATCACATCTCCCTTCAATAACTAATATATATCTATAACTAATAAAATATTTGGATGTTGCCTGTGGCGTGCTAGTTCAACATTCAGGCGACATCTCACAATTTCACTTTCAATTATGACAATAAGTGAGCCCGTTGCGAGGTGCAAAAAACAACTTTCCAAACGCAAAAAAAAAACTTTCCAAAGGCGCGTCAAGATGCCGAGAGTCTCGGCCCGAGCAACGTGAAGAGCACGCTCGTTTGCGTCGGTGCCTCCAACCCCCCCCCCCCCCCCCCTCCCCGTCGCCCCCCCCCCCCCCTGTGCCCGCCAAGTTGGCGGCAACGCACAGGTGAAGACGCCCAGCGCCGCGGCCACGGCTGCTGCAACGCACGCACCGAAGGCTGCAGCTACCATCGCTGCAGCTCCGACGCGTGGAGTGGCGTCGGCCGGCAACAAGCCGACCGCCAACGAGAACTACAGCTGCGGCAATAATGCGAATGCGAACAATAAGAGTGCCAGGACGAATGCCACCGCCAAGGTCATCAAGTCCAACGCGGACATGAACGCCAAGAGGACAACACTGTTCGCGCTGAACGATCTGACTGCGGGCATTGTGCAGCGCGCGGGTCAGATCCGCAAGACGTGCTTCGAGCGACCCCAACAGTTCTACGAATTATTCGTCGCCAAGGGCGAGCAGGTGGTCCAGTGGATGCGTGGGACCGTGAACCCCAAGGCGCTCGCCTACATTCGCGAGATCCAGGAGACCCGGCAGACGAATGAGGAGTTTTACCGTCGCTTGGCCTGTGAGTCGTACCTGAAATTTACGATTTTAAGATGACAACGCATGCATGCTGTTGTCAAGCAGCCCACTCTTTCAGGACTTTCAGTGAGCGAGGTTCATCAAGAGCCATTTCGCACAGCTCGGCTTTTTGCTCTAACGTGAGGTGTATGAACGCCGGCTTGAAGTACTTGTGCTGGGGAAAAGAGTCTGATCCCGAGCAGAATCCCGAGTACCAGACAATTTTCAAAAATAATTTTAACAAATTTGACGGTAACCGAGCCAACGCGCGAGTGTCCTACTAGGTGTCTTGGCGGCTCTTGTACTCGTGATGTTCTTCCCTTTTCCTAAAACCTGTCTAATCGGATACGTGTACTCGGGATTCTGCTTCGTGTACTCGGGATTCTGCTTCGTGTACTCGGGATCAGTCCGCTTCCTGTGCTGGGGGTCTGACGGCATGGTGACGTTTTGAGGAATGAGGCATGACAGCATGCCCGCAGCATGCCACTGCAATATACTGTGTGAATACCAAAGCAGCACAGACTCGATGCACTCTAACAGTGCGCTCTGGTTGGTCGTGTACTCTTCAGTACCTGGAGCACGTCCACCACGACTTGGCTCTCGACCACATCTGACTATGATTTCTAAGCAGGAAAAGCAGAAATGATGAGCTTGAGCTTGCGGCCGGCGAAGAGAGCTTGAATCCAGCACAAGGCAAATTATTACCAGCATGCGAAAGAAAAGATAAAAACATCTCTAATGTCCAGTCGTGTTTAGCTGCTTACAGGGGGGGGTTCAGATTATAATTATGTCTGCAAGAGTATGCGTGCGTTTTATGTCCACCTGAATGCTCAAATAATTTATCAGGTTCTGATACAGATGGAAGCAAAATGATCAACCAAATCTCGCAATGTGTGTTCATTCATACAATAATGTGCTTCAGCCTCCTGTCGTTGCGTTGCTACTAAATTTTGCACGTACTTGTTGTTGTTGGGCGGCTGCAGCTGCTGTGCGCTTAAACGGACTGGTGAGTGCTGGGCGTAGGTGCGGCATCCTTTTCATCGCCAACAATAGTGATGGAGGAAAGCTTGGTCTGCACCTGACAGCAGTTTCCGTACAAGTTCATCTTGGTTGGCGCAAACACGATGACACTCCCTTCCTTTGGTAGGCGTGGGTCCGTCTTCTTCATGTCAAATAACGTCACCGTAATGACGACAGAGTTGGCTTCGTATGGGTTGTGCTCTTGCGCCTCTTGAAAGTCCTGCCAGCAGTATGGTCATTGTTAGCTAAACTTCGGCGGCATCAATAAGCAAAGTACACGTGCGTTCATACTCGTTTTTGGTCGCAGGGTGGGTCAGTGATCGATGGCTCGGTCAAATACAGGCGCAACAAGATGAAGCCTTTTTTCGTCGTCTCCTGCTTAATCAAGATAAGACGGCCTTGAATCCGGATGGCTTTGGTTGCCAAGTCTGCAACCGATTGCTGGCCGGTAATCATGTTTTCCTGCATGTAAGCTAGCAGCTCTATAATCAAAGCAATATTCTCGTTAGTGTGTTCAATAGAGAAATTATAGTAACAATACGGTCTTACCTGGAACGTTGTCAATCACTCGCTGGTTATCAGCGGCAAGTGCCTCGTCAATCTGCTTCATTCGAAGCTTCTTCAGTGGTGACATCGGCTTCAGGTCGGCATCGCCGGTAGAGCGGCGTTTCGTGGCCATCTTTGAAGCAGTGTTGCTGCAGATGTTGCGAGTTCTGGAATGGCAACATGAGAGAATGAGCCCCGCAGGGTGGTTGGAGGGATGATATCTAGGACGATATTGACATGAAAACGAAATCTGGGCGACATATGTGGTACTGTGCGACGAGGAAGATGAGACGGTTTAGTTTTGTCATACGGGCGCATTGACACGCGTTCACGTACTAACGGCGTTGAAGTACACTCCATTCGTGCTAATTCCAATGGATATCGAAGAGCGACGGCGGCGTAATAGATTTGCTGCTCGACGCTATCGAAGTCGACAATCAGAATCAGCCAGAGCAGAACGGCTGAGGAAGCAACGCGAATACGCCAGGAGTAGAAGGCCGGATCAGATTAGAAACAATCGCATTGCGCCAGATTGCACAGAGCGACCGCCACTGTCTCCCAGTAGTGCTGCAAGAAGAAGAAAAGCTTTTGCGGGCTTGCAGGAAGCTCTCGGGGCGAGTGGATTGGATGAGCGAGTGTGTTGTGTTTGCGATCGTTTTGTGCTGACAAAAGAAAGCCAATTGATAGAATCAAGCGACGAGGAAATGGTGTGCCGGATGCGACATCTTCTTGGCAGTGAAAGTGAAAATCTTCCTCCGGCTCTCGCTGCTAATTACGATTGCTCAGTGCAAGTCCCTTCACTAAATGGAATACTGCTGTCAAAGCGCGGAGTTACTGTGGGGGGTACATCCACCAATATTGTTGTTTGTCTGGAGTGTAACGGAAGTCTTTGTAGAGGTGAACTACCAAAATTTGCCATCAAAAATGGTTTCTTCGTTGGTATTTTACCTTCACGTTTTGCTGATACTTCTGTGGTCGAGCGCTTCATGGTCCAGCCGGTGAGTGTGGTGGCGATGTCTCGTGTAATGCGGGGTGGAGCCCATCGCTCAATCAGATCTCATTGTCTTGCCTTTGATGCATCCCCTGGTCCACCAGCAACTTTGCTACCACGTCGCCTGGAGAATATGACCACTTACCGAGTTGTTCTTGCGGGGCCATTCACAGATGAACAGCGAGCAAAAGTTAAAAAAATGTACTGTATTCGTCGAGAGCGAGTGGAGAACTTGCTGATGTACTTCAAGGAAGAGGTGAAAAATTGTCATTTTGCAGACATAGCTGTTGACTGTAGTGATATTGATGAAAATGATGCAGTGGAGCGCCTATTTCACGAGTCTACCGACACTGATATTGTCTCAGAGATTGCAAGAGATCATGACCGAGTCACTGATGTAGCGGACGAAACTTTTGACGATGAAGATGAAGTGATAGAAAGAAGAGTGGTGTTTTCCGAAAATGGTAGTGAAACCAGCAACTTTGATGAAGCTCGTGTGGATGACATCAGCGAAAGTGTATCTAGTGAGCCTCGGTTCCTCGTACGCCATTCAAGTAAGTTTGCGGAAGATGACGGTTCTCTGTTTGCGAAAATGTTTCCGCACTTATTTCCGTACGGACGTGGACATCCTGGTGAGGGGCGTGTGGTCCCGGTATCGCTGCATGCCTGTATTCAATATTATGGGGCTTTGAGCTCTCGGGCTTTTGCAGAAGATGAACTATTTACACTTGTTGCGTTTGATTATATCTCAATGAGAAATATGTATCTCAACGTGAGCTTACGATGCAAAAGACACCCAAGCACTTTCGATGGATATCACGACATATCTGTAGATGATTTAAAAGACGCGCTTCGAGTAAATGAGCGTAGGCGGCAAGGTCGGCTTTCTGGGACCGGTAATGACGATGCTGCTACAAAATTTTTGCGAAGTGTTGAGCTGAGTGAAAGCAATGTGTGGGGCAGTGATGCTGAACGAGAGCAATGTAGGCGAAAAGCCTTCGCATATCAAGCACGCTTTGGTCTACCTGCACTCTTCGTGACGTTGACGCCGAACGTCTCAAGTTCGTTTGCATTGGCCCAATATACAGGGATAACAACGATCAATACGCTTTTTGATGCGCCGCTGTTCAATCCACCCGATCGCGCAAAAGTAAGAGCCGCCGCATTCAAAAATGATTTTGCATCGGCAAGATTGTTCGTCAGGAACATGAACGCCTTTATTGAACACGTTCTGGGGGTTCCTCCCCGGCAAATGCGAGGCAAACCCTTCGATGGTTTGTTTGGGCCTGTAACTGCCTATTTTGGCATGGTAGAAACCCAGGGTGGAGGCACTCTACATGCACATTTTCTGGTGTGGTTGTCTTCTGTTCCACCTAACGTACCAGCATTTCGAAAAATGTTTGAGGAACGTGGAGCTGATTTCTTACAAGACCTCGAACGCTATGCTGACAGTGTCGTGAAAACAACTTTTCCACTCGATATATCGGGCGGTGCCTGTCGATTTTGTGGCGAATCATATTCCGATTTACGAGCTCTGGAAATCCCTGATGAAGCTCGCATGAAGGCATCCGATGATAGTGCGTCTGAGCAGCGCGAGCCCGCTTTGCTCAAATGTGGTCGTTGTCTTACTCGCCTTAGCTCTCAGCATGTATTGAAGCAAGTATTACTACAACACAGACCTGCTACTTGGCCGCCACCAATGCGGGATTTTGATCTGTGCGAATTGCATGATCAAGAATCCCGAGAAGCGAGAGCAAACAGCAATTTATCTGGCGTAAGGCATTGGATTTACGAAAGAGACTTGCTTCTACGTTTAGTAAGCAGTGAAGACGACGAATATCGTGCGTTTTTGGAGTCCATCAATGCAGCTCAGGGCTCAACAGATAACGAGGCTCACGACAATTTCAAACGTGATGGGTTAGCACAAACTATCGAAATGATGCCTCCATCTAGTGACGATCTACGATGGGCAAGCGATGGGGTTGCGTTTATGGTAGCCATGCTAGTTTTCCTGCTCAACTTACATTGGTGGAGCCACTCGCCAAGTTGCTTTAAGAGTTCGCGTGCTGCAAGGCGAGGGTCGTGTCGGTATGGCTACCCGCGTGATCGCGTTGAAAGAACATCATTTTCGTCTAAAGGAGTGCAGTTGCAACGGCAGCTTGGATGTGAGTATATAAACGGGTACAATGACGTGATGATGGCAACCTTTAAGTCAAACCATGACGTCCAAGTTTTAGTCGGCGGTGAGGCTGTTTTGGATCGAATATATTATTGCTGCAAGTATGTAACAAAACATCAAAATCAGGTGGATTCTGTTGCAGCGATGGCACTTGCCGCGTTTGCTCGTAGGCAAGAAAAGGAAGCTCGTGCTCATGCTCATCATCAGTTGCAGGATGAGCGTAAAATTGATCGCCAGCGCGTTTCGAGTATGACCTACGCATTAACTAATCGTCGTGAGATCGCCGGTCCGCTAGCTGCTCTGTATCTGATTCGAAAGTCGTGTTGTTACATGAGCACACCAACAGCCGTACTACCATTAGCAGAGATATTGAAAGCATTACTGGGTTATGAAAGCTATGGGTGTGATCTGATCGGAGTCTCGCAGCCTACAAGCGACCCAAATGAAAGCGGTGTATATAGATCGGCATCAATTCTTGACGATTATCGATGGAGACCAACGACGTTGGAAGATATCAATCTTTACGAGTTCGTGATGAAATTCTTCCGACGACAACGGGCTTCATCGACACGTGACGATCGCATATTTCAATCCCCACATCCTCTTTGCCAGTCACATTGCATTGGAATGCATCGAGAAGCTGTTGTCCCTGTGATTACTGGAGCTCGTATGCCGTTTGTTGATGAGGACTCACCGGATGAAGTTGTGGTGAAGCGCTCCAGAACGGCCTTAGCGCTCTTCAAGCCGTTTCGTAATATTGGTGATCTAGTCGAAGATTTTACGAGTTCAGATTCTTGGAAACAAGCATACCTGGATTGGGAACCCCATCGTTCATTATTTGTTCGGAACACTATGGAAAATATGAACGATTATTTTCGCGCTCGTGACAAAATAAGGTTGACTATGGAGTCTACCGACCCTGATAGTTCACAAAATAGCCAAGCTTCCGATGATGACATCGCCGACAGTGACATATGTGGCGAAGACAATGGTGATTTTCTTGAAATGGAACTATTTTCGAGAGATGAGTATGATTGTGCTGACACTGTTATCCCCGAAACCAATGATCTGAACCCCATCCTCTATCCAAGTTCACAAAAACAATGTGATGTAGTTGATGTTCTCGCTCAGCATAATTTACTTGCGCCAAGTGCTCAGCTCGCGGTGAATAGGCGTAGAGATAATCTGCCTTCAGTCCAAGTTGGAGATACTTTGGCATTTGGAAATGAATGTTTGTCAACTGATTATCTGCGCAGATGGGTTGCAGACGTTCATACGGATGATTCCTTGGTTCTCCAATCTTCACAAGATGACGAACGGCCTACGCAAGTTGTCGAGCTGCTTTCAGAGGCGTTGCGACCCGAAAACATGTTGTGGAACTCAAATAATGGAGCCGATGGAGCTGACTCTGAATCGATCGAAGTAGCATCTTATGCGTCGCTTCAACTCATTTCAAGAGCTAAAAGGCTCAACGAACGCCAGCATATCGCTTTCTGTATAGCTGGCAAAGCCCTGCTACGTCGATATTACCAGCAGGAATTGGCTCAGCAAGATAGCAGCGACGGCTACGGTTCAAGTGAGTACGTGATCAATCTGCAGGGAGATCAGCTTTTGATGTTTTTAGGGGGCGCCGGTGGAACAGGAAAAACGCGTGTCATCGATGCAATAACGATGCTTTGTCCTAGTTGGCATCGGAATCATGCGATAGTTAAGGCTGCACTAACAGGAAAAGCTGCAACGCTGATTGGTGGTCGAACATTGGCCAGTATGTTGCTTCGTCTTAATCACGCAATCGAAAGACGAGAATTTGCCGATTTGGATCTGATTGCAATCGATGAAATATCAATGATGACGAAGAAAGACTGGATCAAGCTCGATAAACTACTGCGGAAGTACAAGAAACTAGGAGAAATTCCGTTTGGAGGCGTACATATAGTTCTTGTTGGCGATTGTTTACAGATGCCTCCAGTTGGGTCCGACCCAATTTACATTGACCCAAGGACCAAGCGAGCTGCCAGCCTCACTGATACGGCTGGATTTGAACTCTGGAGGCTATTCACGGAAGTAATTATTCTGGAAGAATCAATGAGGTTTCAAAGTGATCCACAGTGGGGGGAAGGATGTCGGAGAGCTCGGTTAGGCGACTGGAGTCCTGAATTTATTGAGCTTATCAACAGCAAATTGGTAGTTGATTCTGATGATGCATTCTTCGCTGCTGGGGAGCAGAGCGTCTTTGTAACACCGGAGAACGCGACACGACTTTCAATCAACAACGCATTTGTTGCTGAGACTGCAGCACTGCTACCCACCTCTCAATATCCCATCCGTGTCGTAGCAGACTTTCGCCATAAGCTCGATGGCTTGAGTCAACCGGACGTTCAAATGGTTCTGGGGTTACCCGATAATCGTTTCGGTCGATTGGCACCTTATCTAGATCTCATTGAAGGTATGCCAATTCAAGTAACGCAAAATGTTGCCACAGCGAAGGGCGTTGCAAACGGCACGTTGGGTACCCTTGAGCACGTTCACTTTCGTAGTGGAACTGAATTTCGTTTGGCGCGGGATAGCACAAACAACGTAGTGGTTCAAATACCGAATCGACCACCTGAATATGCGCTGATTCGCGTGCCCAGGATAAATGTAGCCCCCATACGTCCTGGTACTTCGCCAGAGCTTTTCCCAGTTTTTTACAATACCGAAGCGTACAAGGACAGTAGTATCTCGCTTCCACCAGCGCCAAATGGTCATCCAAGAGTACTAACTGTGAAAGTTCGGCAACTGCCCATTGTTTGCGCCGCCGGATCTACTGTGTATAAGGTACAAGGTGAAACACTGGGCTCGATGGTTGTTGTCGACTGGAAGTCAAAAGTGGCAATTGTCAATAAGCCGCAGCAAATTTACTTGATGGTGTCAAGGGTGACCTCGCGCGATGCTTTCCTGACGTTGAGCCCCTTTACGGACGAGCTTGCAGCATGGGCAAAACCTCCGTGGCATGCAATTGAAGAAGATCGCCGACTAGTAGAGCTCAGTGAAACTACGATAGCTAATTGGTACTCCTCTACTTCTTGACTCTATGAAAGCATTTTCGCTGCAAACAATAGCTAACAGGTCGGTTGTTTTGAATCGAAAGTTTTGGGCTCGGGTACGACCATTATCGTTTTGAGTTACACATGACTTCAATACAAAGTACTCCACGTGTACTTGCACCCGTGCCTCAGGTGGAGGCATTCGCTTTACTCAGTCTACTACGTGTAATGCATACGCTGAAAACTCAGCAAGCCTAAGCCCAGCTGACGTCACGCGACTTTTCCAGCACTTGGACGCTGTCGACTCAGGTAAAGTATCATCGCCAGGACTTGTCTTCACCATGAAATCGATCACGAAGCACATTCGCGCGCGAAAGAAACACCATGGAATCAAAGCTGTTCCTGAATCGTCCGACTCGGAGCCACTCGGTGCCTTTTTCGCTGCGTTGGAAACATTCACCTCGGATGGCCGAAACCTTGTCTGTCTCACCCCAGAAGAGTTTGCCACCGTAATGGCCAAAGTGACCCACCCTGCCGTAGTAGAGCTCGTGCGAAAGGAATCGCGCAACAATATCCAATGTATCTAGAACACATCGCCTCTATGATTCGGATGACTTTAATCACAGCTTGGACTCCACCAGGCTTTGCATTTCCTTCAGCTCGTCAAACCAGTTGCTCCAGGCATCTAAATCTTCAGACAAATCGGGTTCCTGCAACATACCAAAAGCAACACACAAACCAGTAGGCAATGCAAGATGTTGCACGCCATTGCACTTTACCTCCAGAACGAAGACCGCCCTGGGATGGACTTCATCTCCTTGTTGAAGTTCCTTGAAGCCCAGTGCAAGCAGACACTGGGGTCCACCAGCAAATTGTCCCAAGTCCGCGTGAAAGTGGGCATTGTCCTTCGGAATGTGTCGAAACGCAGCATTTTCCGGTGACGAGCAGATATTGTTCACAACAGTTAGTAGCTTCTGTAGAGATTGACGAAACAGCGCCTGATCTCCCAATTCCACGACATAAGCATTAGCGCTCTCTCTTCTCAGTTATACATCGTACCTCGCTGCCTGTACTATCCCTCAGCATTGCAATAGCTATCTCAAGCCCCCCCCTTTTCCATGGAGGATTGAAGCAGTCAACCGTTCACGCCCTCCTCCTCTAGCTGCCGCTGCCTTTCCTCCTCAGCCCGTTCCTTCCCTCGCTGCTCTCGTTTCTTCTGTGCGGCAGCAGCCAACGCTTCAATCCTCTGTTGCTCTTCACGTTGCTCTTCTGCTGCTCGCTCACGAGCTTCCAGCTGCAGCCGCTCCTGCTCCTGTACCCGAGCCAGCTCTGCTGCACGTTGAACCTCCTTCGCCTCTCTCTCTCGAGCAGCTTGTTCCTGCTTCTTGGCAGCTTCTTCAGCCGTCAATTGGTTGATCTTTGCTTCCACCTGCAGACGCAGCGGAGCGTCCTCCTCCATTGCGACCTTCACCTCGTCGTAGCGACGCAGCAGATCTTGAACCTTGGCCAGCATTTTAGGACCGAACCGAGGCTGGTTCGTCACGGGGTCGACCATCGAGCAGCGCGCCCGGAACTTCTCCATCATATCGTCCATCTCGCCACCAATTGCAGACTGTAGAGGCACAGATAGAGGTCTTATTATATAGTTAAGAGGGAATTCTACTGTAGTCGTGCAGAGCTTCCGAGAACGATTGCGAAGTCAGTTTTGAGCGTAGAAGGCCGTGAACCCACCAAAATGAAGCTGAAGTTCTCTTGTAGAATGACATGTACTGTGTTGTCGACAACGGACTGCTCGACAAGCGCCAGTGCGAGTGATGTCGCCCACGCGCAAAGCACGCCAATTGCGCGCTGAGCACGCGTGGGTCGCGCGTCAAATCTTGCACCAACTTGCTCTTGAGTGCTCCGGCGAGCGTTCGTTTCGACGACAATAATACAATCTATAATACATTCGAGAGACAATGAAAGCATGTTTCACGAATGTCGTTCGATGACAAACTTTTTGCCGTGGCAAGCGACTGGTTCGCGGCCTGTTGGCCCGCTAGGCTCGCAGTTCGGTTGGGTTTCTTTGATATTGACACCGTCGGGATTCTTTCTCGTCGTGATCTACGGTTCGTGTTTCACGTCGGATCGTTCCATTTCGTCGATATCCCGAACGGCGACAAGTTAAAGCCCGCATCAATCCACACACAACCACACACACATAACAATCTATCCCCACACGGCGCACACGGAGACACAAACCAACTTAAAGCACGTTGTAGGCACCTCAGTCCCAACTACGACGACTCTTCCACCAAGATATAGCAGAAAAACGCGGAAGTGGAAGCCCTACCTCCTCAGCACCCACTACCCGTAGCATACGAACTGACGTTGACGTCCAATCCCACCACAGGACACCGGCAAACACACACACACGAAATACTAATAATAATATTGTGTCGTCCTGTATTTTTGAGCGTCCTCCATAGGACTTTAGAATGTGCTTTTGTACTATTAGGGTCTTAGATTTGACATGTAAAAACGTAGTAGCCACCGGCTATCAGGTAAATGCCCTCGAAGCTAGCCGAGTACCTACCTAGCGCTAGCGGGTCGCTACCGCGTATTTTTTCTAGCAATATAAACATTGTTGAGCATGTTATGTCGCTCATCTACTTCACTAAAGGATTCTGAGACCCGGCTGCTTCGTATCGCCCTATTTTGTTGTCAGTCTTGCAAACCCTTACTTCCGTAGTAGACCCCTACAAAGGTATTTTCTCTGTTGAAAGGACCGATTGGTCACATTCAACGATGCCAAGCGGGCTTTCTCTCATTCGCAGAGCCTCCCAAAGCCTTATGAGGGTGCTATCGTGAGGATTTGCCGGTTACACTACCGTTAATCTGTACTTCTGTGGTGTTAACTTGGTGTGATACGCCTACCCCGCTACCAAAAAGATATTGTCCTGATAAGAACTGATGATACCAAGGATTGTGGCCGCTCACCAATTAAGACATTGCTAGCCACATACGTGTCCGTTGCATTTCATTGCCGTCTGGTCAAAATAGATGAAAGGCACGATATGAAGCTGTACAAAATAGAGTCCTTCTATGATTTGGCATATTATGCCATTGCTCCTAGTTTGGAGGTCTGATTTAGCGAATCGGGGATCATACGGTGTTGCTAAACTTACAGGTTTACTTTCCTTTAGACGAACTAATCGCTTTTCGCAACTTCTACATGTATAAAATATCAGTCAAATCTTGTACTAAATAGTTACTACATCAATAGTGAATCCAATAAATCTAGAGGGTGCTCATAGGTATGTAAAAGTATCTGTATACCCTTCATTTTGCGAAACGTATGCTAAATGATCATATACGTTATTTTGATGACGCTATTTTGACCTAGTACGGTACTCTAGCCGGGATTTTGCCATTAACAGAGCGGTTAGTCTGCTTAGCGTCTCGCCGATGCTCATAGCAAGAAATCAATAGCTCAATGCCAATTAAGCAACACAAATATGTATGCCTACGATAGGACTGTTTCTCTCGAAACAAAATGCGTTTATTTCAGTTGCCTTTGTTACTGCTGTTGTAATGGTTGACATTGCTGCGAAGCTGTCTAGTTGCATACTCGCTCCACCGACGCTCCCATGCCAGATAGTAGATCATCAGATGCTGCTGCGCTGCTCGTTATAATACCTTGCTTGGTGTTACTGTCACCATTTAGTGATGTTGTTGCAGAGCCGTACAGTTGGACCATTGCTTCTAAAGTTGCTCCCGCAACACTCCTAAAGTTGCTCTCGCAACATTAGCAATATAATGTCGCATTATGTCAAACCTGTATCACATCTACCGCAAGAAGGACACAGCCGTAGGGGCGCAAGCAACAGTTCTTACGAACTGCGAACAGTTCTTACGAACTGCGAATAGGGAATGCGGTAGCCCGCTGACACCGCAATTAAACAGCACTGCAGCCCACGCCGCCAGTTTTGCACCAGAAATCTCCTCCCACTGACCGAACAACGGAGTCTGCCACGCAGAGCAATCGTCAAACACAGAGCGCCCAGAATGAAATGCACCGACAGCACAGCGAATAACGTGCACCCAAACCTGGTCACCACCACGACGCAACGCCGAAAGTGCCCACACTTGCTTCCCGATCATGGTCTTCGCCTCTCCTGTTAATTTCAAAGTGGTGGGCTGAATTGACTTGTGATTGAAACCGGCGTATACTGTATATGCAATTTAGAAATACAGAACAAATAATAATGCGCTGCTTAAAGGCGATGTATTCGATTAGAGCAAAGTCACAAGTCTCCCTATCGTAAAAATACCGGCAAACCTGTGCCGAGCAGCCGATGGTACTTCCAAAGCATCGCTCTTTGAAGCCCAGCTTACTTCCCCATTGCATAGCGCATGTTCGACTCCTGCCGCCTCAATCTCTCCGTGTCCCGATTCGCCTGCTTGACTTTCTTGTAAATCTTGTTAGAATGCGTCCAAGGAAGGCGCTTCCCGATTGACGTCCTCATGTACTTCAGTAAATCGGTAAATGCCCGTTCTTCGTCGTCTTCCTCAACTTTGCGCAGCATTCGGCCGCCGTTCTCTTGAGTTGCATCGAGTGAGTGAACGATGTCCGCCGACGCCACGCTGGAAATCGAAGCGGGGGCGGAGTCCTTGGTGGTGGCGAGCGCTGTGCCGCTGGCGTGGAGAGTAGCGGCAACAACGACAGCGAGGATGTAGGTGAAGCGCATTCTTGCTAGTTCTTGAGCTGTTTGTGTTTTGTCGAGCAAATTGCGGAATGAGATTCGAGACGGCAACGAGGTTCGCTTTGCTGTAAAGCGCTCTGCAATCGTTAATACAGTATACTACTGTTAATACATGTACAACGGACGGGATCCACTTGTGCACTCCTGGGGGAGGAGAGCCGCTGTAGATTCCTGCAGCCGCACAGATGTCCTAGCTACGTGCAATACGCACAATCACTACAGTACCACAATCAGCTAACTTCAAATGTACTGCCGCACGAAGACCTGCGGAAAAAGAGGAAAGTACTATATGTATTGGTAACATAGTTTATTTGATTTGTATCCAAATTTGCCGAATGCAATTTAGGAGAGGCCATAACATTGCTCAACTTTCCTAGTGATACTACCCTCAATGATAGTTGAGGTCATATGCATAGTCAAGCATTCGTGCTGATCCTTGTCATCCAGAACCGATAGAATGTTGAGAGAACTTCGAGTAGTCCAATTGAAGCTGCAAGCAACGATGCCGTTTCAGAACTGCACAAATCATGTCGTTCTCGTATCCAATATGGAGGTTAGATGCTCTTTTGACTTGAGCTTGGGGCTAGACGCAAAGCGATCAAGAAAGAATTCGTGACATTTAATCAACAACAGCTATAGATATAGATACAGTTGGATACCATGCGATCGGCTAACTTTCCTTGGATGATCAAACATACATGTACCGGTATACATATTTTAATATTAAAATACATGTACAGTAATGTACAGTATTGTACCCTGGGATCGGCACGAACGAGTCGGTGACCGACAGGTTGTCGTTGAAGATGTTGGACAGCATCCAGCACTCTCCTACAATGCATTCGGCTAATTGGGATCCACATCTAATAAATACATGTACTGTATTATAATACCGCTATTGGTATTTATGTAGAATTTGTTTAGTGATTATGGCACTGTAGTGATTGTGCGTTGTGCACGTGGCCGGGGCATATGTGGTGGCGGTGGCTCTCGGACGCCGAGTCGGAGAGCCCCAGGACTCCTGCCAGGAGTCCTGCGGCTCCAGGAGTGCACAAGTGGATGGGCCAGGCTAGCCCATCCGCCTGTACATGTATTAATTAATACACTACATGTAGCGATACGTGGAGCGCTTCACAGCAAAGCGAACCTCGTTGTCGTCTCGAATTTCATTCCACAATTTGCTCGGCAGAACCCAAACAGCTCAAGAACTACAGTGGTTACAGTAATTAGTCTGAGTGAGACTAATTTATGTAAGCACATTTTCAGCGACCTCACACAAAATAGTCTAGCGGAACTTCACATAGACTAATTTTGAACACAGACTATTTCTGAATGTTCAAAATTAATCTAATCGAACTCAAAACTGAGAATGGGTACTAAATGGGTAAAGGAAAAAAGAAATGGGGATAGTAATTGGGCAAAACTGCCACCCCAATCTTAAGATTGAAATAAACCCATTTCCGTCTCTGGCGCTTGCTAGATAAGTGAAGACAGAGGGACTGTACAAAGGTGGAATCTGGGAGCAAGGAGGAAGCTACTTAGCTACAGAGCCGGCAAAAGGCCAAGTGAGGCCACTTGTGGAGAATCCACCAGGTTTGTATACTATATGTACTATACAATATAGTGAAGTCTAGTGAAGGATGAAGTGCAATAGGAAGATCCTCAACAGTGCCGAACAATCATCGCACGCAGGGTAAGGTCGGGGCTTTTTGTAACAAACGGGATCCTCAGCAAGTTACTTGCATGTTGAGCTTTTACTAGCAAAAACTTAGCCAGCCCGAAAATTATGGGGGGACTGCCCAAAAAAGAGGCCCATTTCATGCAGACTAATTTTGAACATTTTGGCCAAGACTAATTATGAATTCGTTCTTTCCTGGCTCACATGAATTAGCCTGACATAGACTAATTTTGAACGCAGACTAATTTTGAAGTCAGACTAATTACTGTAAGCACTGTAGCAAGAATGCGTTTTACCTACATCCTCGCTGTCGTCATTGCTGCTACTCTCCACGCCAGCGGCACAGCGCTCGCCACCACCAAGGACTCCACCCACGCTTCGATTTCCAGCGTGGCGTCGGCGGACATCGTTCACTCTCTCGATGCAGCTCAAGTGAACGGCGGCCGAATGCTGCGCAAAGTTAAAGAAGACCCTGTGTTCGAAGGAGACGAGATCGATGAAGAGCGTGGAGGAGAAGGAGTTCTCAAATGGTTTAAACACCACTTGGGGTACGTGAAGACGTCTACCAAGAAACGTATTCCTGGGACATACGAGAACAAAGTGCACCGCTATTTCAAGAAAAAACAAGAGCAAGCGGATTTTAAAAGGGTGATGGATGGTGATCTGACCGAGAAACAACTGTTTATGATAATGCATTCAAGTTGAACCCCCTGGATGAGAAAGTTGTGCGTTAAAGAGCGAATTCACTTTCATTACACTCATTTCGGTGACTACTGTAGCTTGATTAAATGTTCATTTGCTACCGTTAGCACTTTTACTGTTCGCACGAATGTCGAGGGTCAACCCAGATCCAGGGGCTGCGTATCTCGTGCCTTCATCCCTGTGCTTGGTCGCCACTTCCCACATTCATTCCTCAAAGTCAGCCTCACCTCTCAAGCTCCTTCAACATGAAGACTTCCGCTCTTTTCCTGTCCGTGGCCACCGTAGCTCTGGAGACGGCGCTTGTCCAATCAGCCGAGTGCACGACGGCCGAGCTACCATCTCGAGCATCTACAGCTCAGCCACGTCGAAGGGCACGGCTGCGTGTCCGGACCTCACGTCTACCACGGACATCACCGCCTCGGATTACTGCTTCAACTCGGACTGTCTTCAGTTCATGTCAGACATGCTCGACGGGTTCCCGGACTGCTCCAGCGGCGGCGTCAACCTGAAATATGGTCTGCAGTCGGCCGTCGACTACTGCACGAGCGGGATGACCGACATGTCCGGCGTCTTCACAGACACGTCAACCAGCTCGGCAGTTGCAATGGACTCGTCGTCAGCTTTCGCGACGGACGCGTCGTCAAGTTCGGCTCTTACGACCGATCCTCCTCTTCACTGAGAACTTCTTCCCCCTTGACAGGTACAACGACGGGCTCGGCCACCAAGGTCACTGCGAATACGCTTCCTCCGGCTACGGCGTCGGGATCTTCCGCAGCACCTGCGATCGGTTTGATGTTTTCCAGCGCTATATGCGCTGCTACGGCATTTGCCTTAGCTGTTGCTCCACAGCTGGGGGAAGTTCATTTCCAATCGAATTAAATTGTCGTAACCAAACATTTCCCATAGCGTTGGGTGTTCATCATTCCGTAGCTTCTCAAACTACGTACATGAATTCGATCTCCATCTCCAGTCAATCGCACGTCTGGGATTTGCCGTGTTTATGGACAGCAAGCAACACGACGATAGTGGACTCGTCCTCGCCGTATGCGCCTCACAAATTGAGGCTCGTTGAGGAGCTCCTATCCCAAACTTACCTACCGACGCTTCTCTCTCGAATCGGGCACTTCGAAGCCACCAGCATGCCGCCCACGCAGACCGAAGACTTCACTCCTCCGTTGACGACTGAAGCCGCAACTGTGTCGAATGGTCATGCAGGTGACGACGACTGCAGCAAGCAACGTTTGCTGCCGCTGTCCCCGCTGGACGCCATGATGCACAAGCTTGGAGTCGTGCTCCTGTACATTTTCCCACGTCCGGCGTCGAGTTCAGCCGCCTACGACCTCAGCAAGTTGAAGAGCTCTTTTGTCACTCTGGTGGACGAGGACTACCCCATTTTGATCGGAGAGCTGCACGTGGACCTTCAGACTGGCAATGTGAGCGTGAAGCAGACAGCTGAAGCCCGACAAGAGGGCGCAGCAGGAATTCGCTTTGACACGAACTCGGAGAGCCCAATGACGACGCAGCAAGCAATGGCGACACTCTCGTGGGGGTTGATGCCGACTCCGAGAGGCCAGACGGAACTTGTCGGCGTGAAGGCAACGCTGCTGTATGATGGGGGACTGGTCGTTGGGGTGGATGTTAGTCACACGCTTCTGGATGGAGAGGGGGTGTTCACTTTCATGACTGTGTGGGGCCAGCACTACCGTGGAATGGACAAGAAGGGCCGCTTGGTGATCAACCACGACCGACACTTGCTCGGAGGCTCCGGGTCTCCAGCTCAGCAGCCTCATCCAGAATTCCAAGTGATCGAGACGAAGCCTGCAACCGATGAGAGCGAAGTTCCAGCGGATTCCCCTGCCCCCGTGCCGCCACCAACGTCGCAGCATCGATTTCACTTCACGCCTGCTATGATGAAGAAGATCAAAGAGGTGGCACGTCAAGATGCAGAGGTGGGGCCGGCCGATCCAGCGTACGTGAGCACTATTGACGCCATTACGGCCTTGTTCACAGCACTCATCTCGCAAGCGCGTGGTCACGGCCAAGATGTGAAGGTTACGACGGCTGTGAATGCTCGCTGTCGTCTGAACCCACCGCTACCGGCAAACTACGCTGGAAACGTCGTCTTCAGCGCGCTATCCTCATACAGCGCCGCTGAACTCCGGCCTGAAGATAACGAAGGAGGGAGCGTTTCTCCCTCGACGCTATCAAAGCTGGCTCAGCGTGTGCGCAGCTCCATTCGTGGCAGTGACGACAGCTATCTGCGTGACGCTATCAACTTCATGACCAGCCAGGACGATCTGCTGGCTATTCAGCCTGCTACCAACTTCGTCTTTGGACCCGATATCATGTTCACCTCCTGGGTCCGTACGGGTATGTACAACGCAGAGTTTGAAGGCACGCGGCCGTGGTTCGTATCCGTTCCTAAGCTGCCTTTTGATGGCTTTGTCATTATCACGGAAGCCCGCAAGGGAAGTCCTGGGGTGGACGTGCTCGTCTTCCTCGAGTCAAATGCCATTGAGAAGCTGAAGGGCCTTTTTGCTGAGGTAACGTGTCTCCACGAAGACCAACTGCTGCGGTCGACGATGTAGGAGACGCAAAACTTGTCCACGTGTGGTTATCCGGTAGAGAAGATGGTTCTAATGATCCGCAATACACTACATGTATCTACCTCAAATTTTCATCATCTCGGCTTCGATTCTCGCTAATTTCGGCATATCCGCGCGTCGGACTAACCGTCAGGCCTGACCGTTGGCTGCTGCTCCATCAGTCTACCACAACAATGAAGCCGAACAACGCCTCCGATGCAGCTGAGGTGGGTACACTGGTGCCATTGTCACCCATGGACGCTGTGTTGCTCAGCTACGGCTTCGCTGTGATCTACGTGTTCCCGGCACCTGCATCCAGCTCCGAGGACTTTAATGTCCAAAAACTGGAAAACGCTTTTCGGGATTTGGTGAATGAAGACTACAGAGTTTTCATCGGGCAAGTACAAGTAGATAATGCCACCGGTCGTGTGAGTGTGCTGCAGACACTTGCGGCTCAGCGACGAGGTGCAGCAGGTCTTCGCTTCGAGCAACAGCCGAAGAATTCGTTAACCTCGGACGAGGTCGTACAGTCTCTTGAGTGGAGTTTCATGCCTTCGAAGCTCGAGAAGAACGAGACAATCGCTATTCGGTGCACCCCTCTGGCGGACGGTGGAGTGTCTATCGGAATCACGCTGAACCACACTCTGATGGACGGTGAAGGTCTGTTCACGCTCGTGAGAGCGTGGGGGCAACGCTACAGCGGAGTAGTCAAGGAAGACAGGCTTGTAATCAACCATGATCGACACTTGCTGTCCGGAACAGGGCGAGGATCGCAACGACCTCATCCAGCAATACGCATTGTACCACCGCCAAGCGGACAAACGATCTCAATCTCCCAACTACCAGCCACCACGCAGCACGCCTTCCACGTCTCCAGGAAAAACATGTTGAAGCTCAAGGCGCTTGCAAGTACTTCTGCAAGTGACAAATCTGCAGCAGATCCGCCATTCGTTAGCACTATCGATATCATCACAGCTCTCTTCGTTGTGCTAATTTCACGAGCTCGAGGCCACGGACAAGACGTTCGAATCACGACGGGTGTGAATGCTCGACAGCGACTAGACCCACCTCTGCCGACGAACTACGCGGGCAACTGCGTCTTCAGTGCTTTATCTGCCTATAGCAAGGAGGAACTGCAACCAGAGACCGACAGGGACGACGCGGGGATCAACCCCGCCACACTGATCAAGCTCGCTCGTCGAGTTCGTGCGTCAATCTTGGAGCTCGACAGTGAATTTTTGCGTGACTCGATCGAGTTCATCGCTCAACAAGAACACCTCTCACGCGTCGCAGTGAGCACTAAATACATCCTCGGGCCAGATCTCATGTTCACGTCGTGGGCCAACATGGGGCTGTACGACGCTGAGTTCAACAACACACGTCCGTGCTACGCTGGTATTGCCAAGGTTCCATTCTTGGACGGTATGGTGGTCATTGCTGAAGCGGCTAAAGGCATTGACGGACTGGATGTGCTGGTATTTCTCGAGTGTGCGGCCATGCAGAGACTTAAAGTGCTGTGCGAGCAAGTATCGCATCTGCAGGACTAGAACGCTGCCTCAATTGGTACTTCAAGAATCCTGCGCTTCATAAGAACACCAAACCATCGTATTTCGATGAATCGCCAACTAAAAAGACAAGTATGGGCTGATTAACCTTCACGCCAGTTTAATTGTGGAGATACTTCACCTCTTGAAACATCTTCTGGAGTTTCTCCATGGCGTTGCACTCGAGAAACACGCCGACGTCAACGCCATCGCCGCCCTTTTGCGCTTCCGTGATCATGACGAAGCCATCGTAGCACGGCAGTTTGGGAACGCACGCATACCAAGGCCGGGTACCGTCAAACTCTGCGTTGTACATGCCCATGTGGACCCACGACGTGAACATGAGATCTGGGCCGAAAAAGAAGTTGGTGCCGACTTGCACAGCGGAAATGTTGCTCTGCTCAGTCAAGAAGTTAATGGCATCCCGCAGATAAGCGTCGTCGCGTTGGAGGATCGACGCACGCACGCGTCTTGCAAGTTTTCCTAACTTTGCTCGCGAAACGACGTCGTCTTCGTCCTCACCAGCCTGCAATTCGCTGTTCGTGTAGGTCGACAACGCGTTGAAGATGACATTTCCGACGTAGTTTTCCGGTAGTGGAGGCTCCAAACGACGGCGAGCGTTCACTCCAGTCGTAATCCGCACATCTTGTCCGTGGCCGCGCGCTCGCGAGATCAGCACAGTGAACAGCGCCGTGATGGCGTCCGTAGTGCTCACGTACGACAGCTCGGCGTCGTCATCAGTGGCTACTCCGCCACGCGTCGCCGCTTCCTTGATCTTCTTCATCGTCTTCGGCGTGAAGTGAAACAAGCGATGGACTGTGGGCGGTGGTGCTTGGGCTTGATCTTCGACTTTGGCTTCAGCTTCACCTTCAGACTCAGCACCAATCAGTCGAAACTCCGGATGTTGCATCGTCGATGGCGCCCCCGTTCCTCCCAACAAGTGCCGGTCATGACACACCACAAGTCGATCCTCCTTCTTGACCCCACTGTAGTGCTGCCCCCACACTGTCATGAAGGTGAACATCCCCTCCCCATCCACCAGCGTGTGGCTGGCGTCCACCCCAACCGCCAACCCCCCGTCGGCCAGCAGCGTCCCCTTCACACAGATGAGCTCCGTCTCGCCTCGCGTCGTGGGCATCAGGTCCCACGAAAGCTTTTGCATCGCCTCGTTCGTCGTCATGGGGTTGCTGGAATTCGTCTCGAAGCGGATCCCGGCCGCCCCTTTTTGCTGGGATTCCGCCGTCTGCTTCACATTGACGACCCCCGTCTTTGGGTCAATGTGCAGCTCCCCGATGAAGATCGGGTAGTCTTCGTTCACGAGAGTGAGGAACGACGACTGCAACTTGGCGAGGTCGTAGGGGGATCCTACGGACGGCGGGAAGACGTAGAGGATCACGAAGCCGAAGCTGTGCATTACCGCGTCCATGGGCGACAGAGGCAGTAAAACGTCTGAGGTTGCTGGGCTTAGCATTGTTTTAGAGGTGAATTGAGTCCTAAGCTGAAAATTGGAGAGTGGAGTTGGGGCTCAGTGACGACGGTCGCACGCATCATAGATATTCTCAGAGTCTCCACCGTTGGAAGCGTTGCAAGCGTGTTCCTTGTGGCGCATATGTTATTGACAGAGGGAAGACTTTTGTGGCTCAAAGTGAGCTTTGTCTTCCTACTTTGGCGTATTTATCGCTGTGCTTCACGCCAGGCCGAAGAGAATCAACCGAAGTGAGCAGCTTCGCGTATATTATAGGACATGCAGAACCTTTATAAGCTTAGGACACTAAGGCTCCACAGGAAAAAAAATAAAACTCAAATAAAGCCGCTCAATACTTTGGCGTATTTATGGCTGTGGCATGCTGCTAGGCTGCTCTGGGCTGGTCGTGGACGTCTGTGATACCTCTAATTGGCAGCAGTGGCTGCTGCAAGAAATCCTCCTTGTCCTGGTTGTCATTTCGCTGCCGCACCATCCAGAAGAGGAAACCGGAGCTCATGGCGTCGGTCAGCACTTGCACCAGCATCTTGCTCGTCGACCACGAATGCAGATGCTCGTGGGGTGCTGCGCCCGTTGGCCACACACTATTCGATACTGCGACGATCAAGTACCATGTGTGAAATACCATTAACAGCACCCAGCACCCAAGCGCTTGCTTGGCTGCTCGCTCGTTCTTCAGCACTAGTGCTACTAGCCCGCTGACACCGCAATAACACAGCACTGCAGCCCACGCCGCCAGTTTTGCACCAGAAATCTCCTCCCACTGACCGAGCAGCAGAGTCTGCCCACGCTGAGCAATCACCAAGCACAGAGCGACCAAAACGAAATGCACCGACAGGAAAGCGAACAACGTGCACGCAAACCTGGTCACCACCAGCTTCTCCCACGACGACAACGCCGAAAGTTCCCAAAATTGCTTCCCGATCATGGTCTTCGTCTCTCCTGTCAATTTTAAAGTGGTGGGCTCGCTGCTATTGTGATTGAAACCGTGGGACGCGGCGTGAATACACAATTTAAATACAGAAACACTGTTCAAAAGCAATGTATTAGATCACAGTGGCAACACAATTATGGCTTATCGTAAACTGACCAGCAAGCATGTGCCGAAGTGCTGATGCTACTTTCACGTATTCGCTCTTTGAAGCCCAGCTTACTTGTCCATTGCATAGCGAATGGCCGACGCCTTTCGATCCAGTTGGTTTCTGTTCCAGTTCGCATTCTTGTGTGACTTGTAAATCTTGTGGGAACGCGTCCAAGGAAGGCGCTTCCCAATTGACGTCTTCAAGTACTTTAGGTGATGCATAAAGGCCCGTTCTTCTTCGTCTTCCTTGACTTTGCGCAGCATTCGACCGCCGCTCTCTTGGGCTGCATCGAGCGAGTGAACGATGTCTGTCGCCGCAACGTTGGAAGTCGCGGCGTGGCTGGAGTCCTTGGTGGTGTCGAGCGCGGTGCCGCTGGCGTGGAGAGTGGCAGCAATGACGACGGCGAGGATGTAGGTGAGGCGCATTATTGCTGGTTAGTGAGGCGGCGGCTTGTAGGCTGTCCTGGACAGGGTCTTCGTCGAATGCCAAGCAAATTGCAGAATGAGATGCAACTACACTTTCTCTTCGTGTATTGGTAGCGGCGACGAGGTTTGATCGCCCCGCTGTACACAGGAGATAATCTTTGGGCTGCGTATCCTAGGATATCCACATGGTTTTGATCTTGAACCGCTGTACAGTACATGTATAATACCAGTACATCGTAATCCTGAATTAACAGTAAACAACGCAATCACTGGAGAATCAATAGTGTGTACAGTAGCGGTATAATAGCAATAGTGCACCATTGACAATGGATATTCTACTCGGAGGATGTTTTATTTGGAGGGTTTACAAGTCACAGACCAACTCGCCGTCCGCATCTACCTGTATATCATCAACCTCCTCGGCACTTCCTTCGTCCAGACTGCGCAGCCATTCCGCACAAAACGCATCGCCGTAAATGTCGTACTAAGCCTAGTAGTCGTCGTAGCAGTCTGGGAAGCAAGCGCCGAGGAGGTTGATGATATGGATGAATATGATCACTTATCCGACCTTACTTAATTTTTGTATTGGTAGCAGTAGCTCATAAAAGACCAATCACCGATTTTCATTTAAAAACAGCGAATCAGATGGCACCTAGAAATTAAATTTGCCCAATCATAATGTGTAGGGTTAGGTGGGTCCTCTACACCAGCCGTTCCGACGTATCGGGTCGGAGGGTCTTAAAAAATATGTGTATCGCCATTCAAACTCCGAGTGTAGGGCATATCACTTGCATATTTGCAAACTATCCGACCACATCGCCAAGGATGGGCTTGGACGAGCTCAAACCTGGCAACACCAAGCGTGCCAAAGACACTGCCATAAGTGCCTTTATGGCATTTGTTAAATGCGAACATGTAGAGTTTGACTATGTCAAACGATGCATTGAGCAAGACGCTACAGGTAAATGTTTTTTGTCTGTATTGGACATGTTTGGAATGTATCTTGCATTTAATGCAGGTAAGAAAGGTAAAACGCTTGCCCGGAACACCGCTATGCAGTACTTCAGACAAAGCAAAATGTGGCTGTTTGAGCTCTTCCCTGTGCAACGACACATTGTCGAAGCAAAGTTGCTTAGCATGGGAAAGACGCTCGACAGCTTCTGCATGAAACGAGACGGAAAGGTAGTCAACAAAGCACCACCGTGCTCAAAGAGCGACTTAAAAAAGATGATGTTGTATTTGTACAAGAATGCATGCTCCTCTAGTGACTACCAGGACGCTGCGCTACTGTGTCTGCTGTGGTACCTGTTTGGACGAGCGTCAGACCTGTCGCTCGTCCGTAAGCAGAACCTATCAGTTGACGCCGCCGAAGTGTTCTTCGTGCGCTTCATCCGCATGAAGACGTCCGAGGAGCAGGGGCTCTCGCTGTTTCCGGATGCGGACTTCGTCACCTGTCCCCTCCACGCCGTCGCCATGGCGCTCATCACCCAGTCCGCCCCAGCCGTCGCCCTGATTAACAACTTGCCAGAGATCCCTGCCGAGGCTGCTCTCACGCTGACGCCGGCGACACCGCTAGTGGAGGTGCTGAACCACCCCGACGAGTTTACCGCGCTTGCTGCCGCAGCTCCAAATCCCGCAGCTGCTACATCGAAGTCCGCTGCTTCTGTCCCGACGGTTTACTCCCACGTCAACCGCCTGCTTGATCGCGTTGCGCTCCCAGCTGGAGTCGTGGATGCGCTTACCTCGCATTCATTCCGACGGGGTGGGTGCTCAGCACGTAAACGGCTGCCATGGGCTGACGCATCGCTGGATCTTCGATCGAGGCGCCTGGAACATGAGTACAACGAACAAGGGCTTCAACTACATCTTCAACACAAGCAAATAAGATCACATGATTAGCAAGGCACTCAGCGGACACGGCACGGAGGCCGAGGTGAAGGCAATGAACTTGACGGCGTTTGACGCGGAGACGATGCAGAAGATCAACGCTTTCCAGCGCTCACTGTTCACGACCTGCTACAAGATGGAGAGCTACAAGTACAACCTGAGTCAACAAGTAGCCGATGTACTCACAGCTTACCTCATCTTGCACTACCCGCGGATGAAGGAGCTCCAAGCTGATGGTCTTGCTGTCACGCGCATGGCAACGCTGGAGCTTCGATTGCCGAGCTGCTCGCGTGGTCGTCGCATCTTGCTGTCTGTGGAAAAAAAAAACCAAGCCAAGCCAAGAAGCACCACAGCCGCCCAAGATACCAAGCAACGAGAGCAAGATCATCGAGCATCAAAGCTGTGTGATTGACCAATTAGTGCAGCACATCATGCGCCAGGACGAGCGCATGGATAACCTAGAAGCTAAAATGGAAGGAGCGCCACCACAAGACAAGAGCAAAAAACGTCAGCAGGAACCAAGTGAACAAGAGGACAAACCGAAGCGCAGACGGACGTCGGTGGCTTACCTTCACGCAACATGGTTCGCGTGGTACGCGCAGGAGCCGCGCTGGATGGCAGGCGCACCGAAGAGACAGCGGTCAAACGCTAAGCAGCTCGTGGCCTTCATGAAGCTGTTCGTCGCCGACGACTTGAAGCTAGACCCAAGCACCACCGACTATCGCGATCAAGTCTTGGCACTCGGGAAGAAGGCGGAGGAAGCCGTGCTAGCGTTCCTCAACGCGCGCGAGATCAAGTCGCGCGGCTCCACAGCTATCCGCAAGCACCTCCATCACATGTACAAGAAGGGTGAGCTCAACGACAAGATCGTCCGGTACCTGCAGCTTCACCAAGCTTCTGCCATTCAAGATCCGGACCGCCAAGACGCCCTTGAGCCTGTAGCAACTGCAATCTAGACAGCATAGTAAGTCAGTAAGTCAAGCAACAAGGAGTCAAGAGTCTGCAGCTACCACGTAGACACACGTACCAGCTTCACGGTAGGTTTCAAACTGAGACTCTCATTCTGCCACGAGTCACTGGTTGGGTGTGAATATAGCCAGCAATATCCGAAAAACCTTATCGAGTATACCCGTAAAACCTCAGAACAATTGGTTATGCCACGAATATACCCGAAAAACCTCATTGAGTATACCCGTAAAACCTCAGAACAATTGGTTATCCAACGAGTATACCCGAAAAAACCTTGTCGAGAATACCCGAAAAAACCTTGTCGAGTATACCCGAAATTGTTTTGATCCCACTCACTTTCCAAGAAGACAACACGAATAAACAATCCCTAATGGCCGACACGACGCAGCACACCATCGCTGAGAGAATCGAAGTTGTCCTAGCGATAAAGGAGCACGGCTGGAACATAGATGAAGCATCGCAAGCAACGGGTATTCCACGAAGTACGCTACTGGGTTTTTTAGCCGCGGAAGATGAGCTCTTCTCTACGGAGGTCGATCCAACCTCCAAGCGTCTGTCTCGTCCTGGAAAGCCACTTCCGAATCAAGCGAGTGAATCTGCTGTTGTTACGCTCGTCAAGGAGTGGGGGTTTCCGGCGGTTGTGCCGGCGGAAACCAGTTTTCCGTTGAACGGAAGGCTCCCGTATCGCAGCACGTTGCACAGAACCACGTCGAGACCGTCTCCGCATCGCGTGCGCCAAGCAAAACCAACATCACAGCTAGATCTAGTGTCTTCATTCTTAGTTTTTCCTACAAGCCCTCAGTTCAACCCACCACACCTCTCCCAGGCTGCTCCAGGCCTCATCAACCTGGAGCGGCTTAACAAAGCCATCAACACGAGCCTTTTGCCCCCACGCCGAGATGTGAAAGCGGAAAAAAGCGCTTCGCGGCGAGAAGATGTCACGCAGCTCTATTGGAGCGGAGTGCGCCAAGGTGATTCCAGGAGTTTCCGAGAAAGAGGAAGGGGCACTCAACTCGTGGGTTACTCGGTTTATCAGCGAAATGACCTCTCGGACTGCGTGGGACTTCATCAGAAGAAGGCCAAAGCCCCAAGATCACGCACCAGCTCGATGCCCGCTAAACAACAGAAGGTGTCGAGTAAACCCGAAAAAACCCAAGCCTCCGTGTCGAGTAAACCCGAAAAACCCCAAGCCTCCGTGTCGAGTAAACCCGAAAACCCCCAAGCCTCCGTGTCGAGTAAACCTGAAAAAACCCAAGCCTCCGTGTCGAGTAAACCCGAAAACCCCCAAGCCTCTGTGTCGAGTAAACCCGAAAAAAACCAAGCCTCTGTGTCGAGTTTACCCGAAAAAACTTTGGTGGGTGAAAGCATTGGGTGTAAGGACTTCCCTGTGGAGATTGATGAAGGAGATGAAGTGATCGAACCGGCTCATGTCGAAAATGCGTCGGATAGCACATCGGTATGCAGTACTTCGGCTGTATCCTTCCAGCCAGAGGCTGACAACCTACGGCTTGAAGTTACCAAGAAAAATTTGAAGACGCTCGACCCGGACTGTTGGCTAGATGACACTGTGATCTCGTTTTTTATCCGAGAACACATTCCTAGCAACGGCTCGACCTTTAATTTCGACTGCCAGCTATTTGGGCTTATTCTTACCACGTACAAGCTAAAACAAGGCAGCATGGAGGCGGCGTACGAGGCGACTTGTGGTCTCACCGCACGATTTCCGTACGAGAAGTACCGAATCATCCTTGTACCGGTGTGCATGAATCACCACTGGAGCTTCGTCGTCATGCAGAACCCTGTTCTGGCCATTCCAAACGTTAAACCCTACATGTTGCACGTCGATTCAAAGAAGTACCATTCCACCCAAGAGATCAAGGATATCCTGGGTGGGTACTTCAAGAAAGAAGCGGCAAAGAAGTATGGCAAAAGGAGCGTGGCGTATGCGACCAAGCGGATCCAAACCTCCCCACCGCAGCGCAACGGCAACGACTGCGGTGTCATCATGCTGTACTTCATGCGCGAGGTGAACCGAGCGCTCCTTCACGACCCAAACCTGCTGCTCCTTCTCAACATCGGCAACACCTGCAGCGTGTCTAACAAGATCAAGTTTAACTGCAACATCGTGAGAAAGAAGTTCCTGAAACTCTTATACAAAGACCAAGCTTTGCAGTCGTAAGCAACCATGCATATAAGCAAAATAATACAAGGGGAAAAAACATTATTCGGGCATAGTATACACGTACACATGCATACTCATGCACTGCTGTCGTCCTCCACCGCCACTCCGCTGGAGTCGTCCTCCGCCACCGCACTGTTGTCGTCCTCCGTCACCGTACTGGAGTCGTCCTCCGTCACGCTGCTGTCGTCGTCGACCGTGATCGCGCTGCTCTCGGCCTCCGTCGCCATCGCGCTGCTGTTGTCCCCCGCCGCCACCGGGCTGGTGTCCTGCACCGCCACCACACTGTTGTCGTCCTCCGCCACGCCGCTGTCGTCGTCCACCGTGACCGCGCTGCTGTTGTCCCCCGTCGCCATCGCGCTGCTGTTGTCCCCCGCCGCCACCGCGCTGGTGTCCTCCACCGCCACCACACTGTTGTCGTCCTCCGCCACGCCGCTGTCGTCGTCCACCGTGACCGCGCTGCTGTTGTCCCCCGTCGCCATCGCGCTGCTGTTGTCCTCCACCGCCACCACACTGTTGTCGTCCTCCGTCACGCTGCTGTCGTCGTCCACCGTGATCGTGCTGCTCTCGGCCTCCGTCGCCATCGCGCTGCTGTTGTCCCCATCGCGCTGCTGTTGTCCCCCGTCGCCATCGCGCTGCTGTTGTCCCCGTCGCCATCGCGCTGCTGTTGTCCCCGTCGCCATCGCGCGGCTGTTGTCCCCCGTCGCCATCGCACGGCTGTTGTCCCCCGTCGCCATCGCGCTGCTGTCGGCCTCCGCGGCGCCAGGGTGATTCAGTTGTGTGAGGGCACACAGCCAGTGAGTGATATTTTTCTTATTTCGACCAATCAGAGCGATGTGTACCATATTTTAGGTACAGGTCCGATAGGTCCTCCGGTCGGATATTTTATGGTATGGCGAGTTGGTTTGCTAGTTGTAAATCCTCCAAATAAATACCCGCCAAGTAGAATATACTCCGGTCTTGCCTTGCCGCGTTGTCGAAATGATCAAGAAAGAATTCGTTGGTGGCTCATGCAGATGGTCGCCTCGCGTTCCTCTGGGATGATACCATCGCCAGAAATCCGTGCATCCGGAAGTGTGTAAGGGATTTCGCAGAAATCGGAGAATACTATTGTAGTAATGTACATGCAAGCGTGACATAACGACATGTGATTTAGAAGAAGATGTATTATTGTGCTTTGCAGATTTTTTGTCGCTCCATTTAAGGCCTTAGATCGACCTCCACCAGCAAATAAATCGTGGACATAAAAATGCGATGGTTGCTAAATCGTGCCTATCCACAGACTTGTCGTATCGGCTATTCCTTGCCTGCTAAAAGGATCACCTCGGTGGTACCTAAATGTCGCCGGCCACTGACTCTCTAATACTGCTACGTTGGTGGTGTGTGATGGCGCTTTAGCTTCATCTGTGGGTGTACTAGCTGCTCCAATTGTAGTATTTAGTCTAAGTACATGTAGCTTGTAGGATATGTACTAAACCACTACGTCGCATGGCCATCTTTTCCGACTTCTACGGCACCTCCACTTACACCGCAGCATTCGTACAGATACATGTATAAAGCTAATGTATGCACACAAATATTATGCATATGAATACGATAAATGGCTCGCCACCTAGTACACAACACACAAGCAAGATATTGGGCACCATGCACCAACTGTACATGTAGCTCGATGATGATCTGTCCACCAATTTCTCTGTCCGAGTGTTGGTGTCACGTTTTGATGATTCTTCCTACATGATGTGTGCCTATTATGTCGGACAGATGGAGAGGTCGATTTATAATAAATCGGCCAGAATTGCGTTTTCAAACCGGCAATTCCAGCACAGTTACCATAAATCAGGATCCAAACCCATGCTTGTGAGAAATAATCTGGTCGAGTTGCACTGTCTTTTTCACCAACTTTATTTATATCGAGGTCCAGATTTTATAAATCGACCAAAGCGCTAAGTGAAAACGACAAAAGCATTGCAAAGCACAATAATATTAATATTATTAATAATAAGACCCGGATACAGTACATGAACATGTTATATAACTTACCTATTCATTTGTATGAGGCCCACTGGGCCCCTATAAATCGGCAAGTGGATTTTAATAGGCGATTGGGGGGGGGGGGGGCAGTTTCACTTCAGCGTGAAATGCGTCCACGTTCTCGAGGGGTTCCGACATGAATGGCTCGAGTCCTCATCCTACTATTTCTCTAATCATTATCACTACCAAACGACAACAGCGCGAGCAGATTGGAGAGCAACCATTAAATGATTTTCTGAGTCAGGAGGTTTTTCGGGGAACTTCAAAGGAGAGAAAATCGTGCTTAGTAATCAACTTTTTTATTTGACAACAGCGGAACCAACTGAGCGACACATGATCGAGTGGACCCGCGGGGTTCCACTAAGATCTGCGCCATTACTCGAGCGCCATCTAAGTCTAGGGTCACCTCTGGTTCTTCAACTGCAAGGAGGATCAACAGGCACAAGGTGAAGACTGAATACAAAGCGAACGCCTAGGGTAGCAATGTAATTGGGAGCTGGTAACGCTCTTTGCATTCTTACCATTTCAATAAACTCACTTTCAAGCATTCCAAGCGATCAGCAAGTCCCCAAGCCCCCTCTGCTCGACCAACGCTCCAAAATATTATGAGTTCTACGGCGTCAACCTCAGTTCGGCTTTGGGATCGTCGGCGTCCGCGACCACGCCTCGTTCCCGACTAAGCTTCGCAAGTTTGATGGAACCGACTATCGTGTGTGGGCGCGCCAACTCCAGTTGTATCTGGAAGTCAACGACGTCTGGGAGGCGGTGCTCAAGCCAGCACCGACTGAGCTGTAGTTGGGTGCTGAAGGACCAGGCTTGGTGATCGTCCGATACAGGAAATCTCGCTGAAGCAGAATTGCCATGACCATCATCTTGGCTGCGCTCAGTGATGAGCAGGCTGCAGTGGTAGCTGATCTCGAGCACCCGCAGCTGGTGCTGACGGCGCTGCAGAAGACGTAACGTCGAGTGTGTGACACGACGGCGGGACAAACAAGTGTGCCCGTTGCATATGCAATAGTTAACTGAAGTCAAACGAGGGAGATACTAGAGAGACTGTATGAGTAGAAAGAGGCTAGCAGGACACGGACATCTAACTCACATGAATTCACTTTTGGATTTCCTTCCGACCCATCATCGACTCCCAAGCTACGTATGCACTCGCAAGAGCCGCGCGCGCACGTCCGATACTTCAGCCACCTCGTGGTATACACGAACGACCTCATCAAATTTGCCAAGCGGTGCATTAACACGGGACGCCTACCGATACGGGAGGAAAAACGACGCGCGCGAGCAACACCGACGTCGGAGAACAATAGCTGACACCTTGTTCGGCTCGCTAACGATAATGACGGCGACATAGCTCCGAATGAGCTCGAAGAGAAATCTCCAATCGACGTGAGCATGGTGTCCGTTGGTGAAACCCATGAAGAAGTCGAATCAAGTGTTCGTCGCAAAAGCCGCGCAGTTACCAGTATCCGCGAGCAGAATCCAGACCAGGGGATCTACTCCGACGACTAGGCCAAGCAGCCACCTTGGAAACGACTCGATATTGTCGATGCGTACGAGTTAACCCACCGGCGACCGCTCTTATCCCGATTTTGCTGGGATAAAATTAATATATAAATCTGTATACTGGCGGGATAGGGTAAGCGAGGCCCCCAGCGGCCTGCCCCGACTCTTCGGGTTCCACCGGCTGTCAATCTCATTGGTCAGAGTTATCCAATCAAAGCTTGGATACGGCCGTAATATTAAGCTCTGTCGAGATTTCGATCGAAAAAACCTTGGCGTAATTCGCAGGATAATGCGAACATTCGCTAAGTGAGCGAATTGTTCTGAGCTGAATATCGCGGTTGATGGACGTGCTCGGCAATCACTGTGACACTATCCCAGGGCAAGCACGGCACGGCACATGAGGGACGCCTTCTACTGCAACGACGAGACGTACGAGGCACAACCGAAAGCAGAACAACTCAATCTCGGTACGCTGCTCACTCTAGCCAGCCTGTTGCCCCATTGCTGACGTGTTTCTCGACTGCAGGCGAGGCGAGCGCTGGCGACACAGCCCCCCCCCCATTCCATCGGCAGTACACCCGCCTGACTTCCTCCTTCCTCTTCGCCATGCAGGGCTACGGCTACTCGCAGTACAAGGCGCACTCGCCGCACCACCTGCGCAGCGGCGAACTTCCAAAGCTCTACTACAAATCCCTAGACCACGGCACCAATGGCGGCGGCTTCAAAGGCCCGGCGTGCAAGAACTCCAGCAGTACGTGAACCCGAACAGCATGCTGGCCCAGCACCAGGCCCGACGCCGCAACAGGGGGACTTCGACTATGAGCCCATCAGCACCCAGCCAAATACTATGCGCTGTCGCCCAATGCCTATCGATACAACTGGGGCGGCTCTCAGAGCCGCTCTGTTGCGCTGCGGTCATACGTCAGCCCACACGGACAAACGTTCGCGTGAGGCGCCCTAAATGAAGGAGAAGAAGCGCGTGTCCAAGCTAAACGATGGCGTCAACCATCACAAGACTCTGCAGGACGAGGCTGGACGATCAAGTAGTCCATCGTGTGATCTCGAATCAGAGTGCGGAGCCCGCCTAAAAGCAGGCGGACCGCCGAGGACCAAAATGGTGGTGGCTAAGGCGGTGACGTCAGCGATGAGGGCTATAATACCCAATGGTGCTGCCAGAACAGGCTCTCACTGCAACAGCAGCCTTTGCAGGCGGATGCAGTGAATATGTGTTTTAGTGTAAGGATCTAGTATAAAATAAAATGAAGGCATTCCATAGAATCGAGCGACAGTCAAAACCAACCTGTCAAAAGTCGCGGTCGCTCCTCAGTGGTACAGTACACCTCGTGTGGGGGGAGATCTTCTCCGAGAAGATCATGCCCGACGCAAGTATGTACACCGACGACACGGCGGCCGACAGCAGCAGCACTGTGGGCGGCAGCAGCAGCGATGACGACGAACGCTCGAACCAACAGGAGCTCACAGCGCGAGGGCGCTCCAAGAGCCAATGGCAGCTCAGCGATCAAGATACCGACTTAGACAAATCCTCTTACTTTGTACTCTCGGACCCTAACTACACCTACGAGGCTGTCCCGGTGCGCATGTATGCCCTACTCGTGGTGGCTATTTGATATCTAACCGTTCTGCTTGCATACAACAGGCTTTCAGGCCGGATGTCAACCGAACAGCGTCAAACAACAAGAAAATTTATGGCAAGTCGAAGTCTGTAGGGGAGGTACGTGCACGTATCGTTGGTGTTTCAGTGGGCGTCACGATGGCTCAATTCCGATGTATGCGTAGACGTTGGAGAGATTTCAATGGCACCAGGGGTTCCTTGACTTTCATACCCTCCAGCCAGTACGCAAACCTTCACGCGACCGGGTGGGTATGCGAATTACTTGAGTTCTGTGGCGTAGTCTAACAAATGTTATTATGCAACAGGTTTACGAGCCTAGATTCAGGTCTACCAACCATGTAGACGCATTCCTAGCCGCCCTTCCGCTCTACGAGATGTATGCGCAGTTTCAGAATGACGAAGACTCGAGTCACATCTACGCGTGGTTGCAAGCGTCCCTGAAAGCCTCGAAGGTATTTCACGCGTTCTGTGGTGCCAGGTGTACTCCCAACACTAACGTGCCATTGACCTCTGTGTAGATAACGCTGACTATGATAAAGCGTCGACAGCGCCTGTGCGAGTGGGATATTGAACGCTTAGACGCTTTTCTCGATTCCCATGTTGAACACCGTATCGCCATGGAGGCAGATGAATCGTACGACGAGAATGCTATCCGGGAGCATACCAAGGAGGGTTTTTTCAAAGAGCTCGAGTATAAAGCTCGAGTCCAAGAAGCCGCTGCGCTCGAGTGGCTTGCTGTCTGGACGTATCAAACCGAGGTGATGTTTCCTCGTCTTGGGGTATCGTTGAGACGCTAGTACGTCGGAAAGTGCTTAGCCCAGCTTCCCAGAAGCATACATATTTTGTTAGCGATGCTGAGATGCAATGAAGAAGCCCATGCCTACATATATTCCGTCATCGCTTTCTTATTGTAGCATAGATCTCAACGTTGACAACCAGGTTGGTGCCAAGGTTGGCTTCGCTCTCCCGCACAGGCGTATTTGTATTAAAGTTTGTATGGCAGATGTCAAGATTGACTTCGCAGTGAAACATAGATCTCAACGTTGACAACCAGGTTGGTGCCAAGGTTGGTTTCGCTCTCCCTCACAGGCGTATTTGTATTAAAGTTTGTATGGCAGATGTCAAGATTGACTTCGCAGTGAAACATAGATCTCAGCGTTGACAACCAGGTTGGTGCCAAGGTTGGCTTCGCTCTCCCTCACAGGCGTATTTGTATTAAAGTTTGTATGGCAGATGTCAAGATTGACATCGCAGTGAAACATAGATCTCAGCGTTGACAACCAGGTTGGTGCCAAGGTTGGCTTCGCTCTCCCTCACAGGCGTATTTGTATTAAAGTTTGTATGGCAGATGTCAAGATTGACATCGCAGTGAAACATAGATCTCAGCGTTGACAACCAGGTTGGTGCCAAGGTTGGCTTCGCTCGCGTATTTGTATTAAAGTTTGTATGGCAGATGTCAAGATTGACTTCGCAGTGAAACATAGATCTCAGCGTTGACAACCAGCTTGGTGCCAAGGTTGGCTTCGCTCGCGTATTTGTATTAAAGTTTGAATAGCAGATGTCCAGATTGACTTCGCAGTGAAACATAGATCTCAACGTTGACAACCAGCTTGGTGCCAAGGTTGGCTTCGCTCTCCCTAACAGGCGTATTTGTTTTAAAGTTTGTATGGCAGATGTCAAGATTGACTTCGCAGTGAAACATAGATCTCAACGTTGACAACCAGCTTGACCGCCATCGAGTCAAAGCTGGCTTCGCTCTCACTTACAGGCGTATTTTGTCAAGATCGACTTCGCAGTGACACCTAATTATCCGACTCATTCTGCTGCTCGGCCCCGCTGAGCGTACATTCCACCGCGCCGATCAGCTCCGCCAGCAGGCCTCCCGCACGCTCTCATCCGGGGGCCTCTCAGTCGCAGTTACTCCTTCTTCATCCTGTCCTGCTGCATCTGCGCCTGGCCGCTCTGGCTGATGCACTTGTACCTCTACGTTTCGCGTGACACTTGGAACCGGTAACTGACACCGAAGCAGCCCCATCGGCATTTTGAACATCAGTCTCGTATTGCCTTGGCAGTACAGCATCCGAGAGTGCTGTGTCCATCGTTTCCGCGCGTAACTTCTCCTTCGACCGACGCATTCGGATCCGTCCGACCTTTTCAGAGTGCGGAAGTTGATCTCCGTTCTTCCATTTCGAGTGCCAAATGTTAAAGCACGATACAGAATTACCATCGGATACGTGTCGCGCCTTGGAACACAAAAACAGTCTTCCTCGATCAGTGGAGCCCTGCTTGTAGTAATGACGCGTTGTGCCGGGAGGTCGATTCGATCCAGGACTGCCAGCACCACGCAGTACCGAACAAACTGTGCACACGCGAAACTTGAACTTGCCCTTCGCTGTCTTGTCCGTCGACACCATCGATTGATGCTTCGAGCTTGCTAACGAGTACGCCGTCGAAACTGGTGTCTGGTTAGTTCTTGGCTCCACCTCGGTAACAGCGGCTTCGGCGACTGGCACCGTTTCCAGGAAGTCATCATCTCCGAGAGCGAGTAGCTCCTCGTGTAGCTGAATGAGAAAATCCGCGTGTGAAAGGGGTTTTTCCCCCACCGACTTCGCGTACTCACGATGGGTGATAAAAGCGTTAATAACAGCTATGTCGAAAAGCCCGTAGAAAAGAGTCTTGTAGTATTTCTTCGGCCGCATGACTCTTTGAATGGAGTACCGAGTCAAAAGCAGTTTCGGCGTAAGTGATGGGCGGCAGAACCGCAACAGAGCAACACGTACCTTTGCAGACGTATCTGGTCGTAACTGTCAACACCCCCCCCATGTACTTGTTGTACAATACCACAAACCCCGGACACGGAATGTTTGCCTGTGAGCCGTCCTTTTGCTTCCTCCGTACAATTGCACGTCTAGCGGAGGACCCAGTCGCCCCAAAGTAGCACATTTTCGAGTCAACCCACCGCGTCGAGTACATTTAACGATTCGTATTGTTCCGAGCAAGAATGTATGAGCCGCGCGGCATCCCTCTCGAAGCTGATTTTTTGTCGGTCTTCAAGTCTTCGGGGAAGCCAAGACGCGTCGTAGCAACCGTCCCGATATTGTAGTATCCCATGTCCATCAAACGAAACCCCAACGTCACCGAAGAATACTCGCGATCAGTGATGATGATTCGCTTCTTGGATCGATCCACCCGACGCTGTTCCCACAAGGCTTTAAGGTTTCGAACCACAGCAGCTGGTCCACTTCTGGTATCAACAAATTGACTGTTTTGTTTCTTACCGCAATAAACCTCGAACCCGAGCATGAATCCACAGCGTTCAGATACCGACTATATATAATAGCGCAAATGAGCATACCTGGAGCAGTAGTGGGGTTTCCCGCAACGCACAGCGAATAGCTTGGTGCCGTACTTGTGCGGCTTATTCTTCAGGAAAACTCGTATTCTGTTCCGCGAACTTCTTGAAGGGATAACCATCTCGTCGAATGCAACCCAGTGCCCTAGTTCCATTCCACCCTTGAAAGTAGTCTGTAACTTGTTTATCACGTTGCGAATCTTCCATGCCCGGTCCGTCTTAGCCTGCGGGGTCTGGTTGCTCGTAAAGTGGAGAAATCTGGCGAAGGACGTGTTAGTGGGCCCTTTATTAAAATAACGTGGAAGTCACAGTACCTGTTAATCTCCTTGAAACGCTTGCGAACCATAAATGGCGACCAAGTTCCAGCTGGGATCGCTCCACGGGCTCGCGTCTTCCAATGGTCTTCCAGTCGAGACTTTATCGGGCAAATAGCCCTGGATATTACTAGGGCCAGAAAATGCATGATCTCCGCGGCAAGTACGTCTTTGAACGCGTCCAGCTCCTTCTTCTTTGCTTAAACATTTCCTTGCGTTTGTGGATGTCGTCCGTCTTCTTGTCAATGGACAACTTCGCCTGTCGAAGTCTTTCCGGTCGTGTCTGACGCTCGTAACGATTAGTTTCCTCGGCAATCTCCGTCCAGAGAGTCTTCGGCATGTAGTAAAAAAAAAAGATCAGAATGTTTCATCGTTTTCGCTGCCTCTATAGCCGATGCAGTAAGTTGAGGAGGGTCCGTAAACACATCCGTAGCGGCGAACAGGTCCGAGTCATCCCGTTCGTCGGTTACCGGTAGCAACACCCAACCATTGTCAGACATGCCTCGAAGCATTTCATCTGTTATGTTGTCCTGGGGGCCGGCAACCGCACGAATTTCCTCTGCTGTTTCGACACTAAAACTTTCGTTTCCGGTATCACCCGCAATATAAAGCTCATCTGCAAACTCATCTTCAGAATCGTCGTCGGCACTCTCGCCAGAACAGCCATCCGATTCCAGCACCTCGTGATCGTCATCAATACCCACGTTCACTTCATCAGCAAGCATGTCCGCACGTCTTTTCGATTTCTTCCCAGATACTCGACTCCCGGGAGACGAAAGAGTACGTCGATTTTGCGAGGGTGTTGCGGTTGTTTCTGCTGTCTGCCGGGGCGATTTTCTTTTTCTGGGAGCCTTGCCTGACCCTCTGGAATCTGCTCGCGGTACTGGCGTAGCGTCCGCATCCGCATTGTTTGAGATCCCGTCACCCCGAGGCTCAACACCACCACCTGCATTTGAGATCGCCTCTTCCTCGGTAGTCTCGGGAAAGTAATCCGGGTAATCGTACTCGTAGTCATTTTCGGTTCGATCATCGGTTTGCCGGCTCTCGGTAGCCACATTGTCAGCATCATTGGTTACCACTCCATTATTTTCTGGAATCGATGCTCTGCTTGCTTGGCCAGCTGTTGATCCACCGCTGGGTTTCTCGTTCTCATCGGTATCTTTCCGAGGGCTGTCATGGTGAGACGAAGCGGGTGAACACTTTTATCGTCCAAGATGTATAGCGCGTCCGGGGTTAAAAGACTGGTATTCCAGAATGGACCAGCCCCGGTTAACTCGAATCACACAGTAGAGTGACTCGTGTCGGCGTGTGACCTTGTGCAATCCATATAGGTGTCGATTAATTCGGCGGACCGTCTTTCAACCGGAAATGTAACAATCAATTAGATACAAGAATACAAAGAACTTCCAAGTTCCTCTCAACTGGGAGATCCCGAATGGAGGCAAGCTTACGAGCAAAGACATTTCCCCAAACAACCACTCCTAAAATAACCAATAACAATTCAGAGTTTGTATCTACAATATGCAGTCTGTCAACCTTAGGTTACAACCCGGATACATAGAAATCCGGGTTGCCCAACGCGCACCACCCTCGAATGAACGAGGGAACCACAAATACAGTCCTAAAACAAGCAATCTGACTCGGATCTCAGGGGGTGATTGCTACAACCTCCTGAAACTACAGATGGAATATGAAATGCAAGGGTCCTCTTTCGAGTGTCCACAGGCAATTTAGGGATATGAAATGGGTAGACCAACCCGAAAGCAGCCTTTTTGGGTACCCGATTTGATTTGAAGCGTGTAGGTGAGAGTTCCTTGTGCGGTTGCACGACCTTGGACGTCCGTTGGTTTACGCGGCTCCCGGACCTTCCTTTGGATTCTCCTTTGGGTAGCAGAAATATGGCGTCGTCGTCCTCGGCGAATATACTCTCCAGGGTCAATGGCAAATGGCGATGAAGTCCACTTGGGCTCTGAAAGGCAAAACAAACTCTGATTATCTCTTATCTCTCTCTCTCTCTTTGGCTATCATTTCTTTCTTTCTTTCTTTCTTTCTTTCTTTCTTTCTTTCTTTCTTTCTTTCTTTCTTTCTTGGTATCTGGGTTTTCGGCGGTCTCCTCTGCTCGAATCGCATGCACTCCTCCCGGATGACTGGGTTTCAGTATACTTGGGAGCATGTTGAACTCGCGGAGGGCCGCTCACTCATCTTGCACTGGCGGCAGCCTTGAGCAATCGCACTTCGTGTGCTGGCGCGCTGTCGCCACTTGATTGGCTTGTCCAGAAGATCGCTGGCTTAGGCGTAGCACTGTCCGGATCTTGGTCTCATGTTCGCATGGGTGCCTGATTTGACACGCCCCTGGGGCCTCGTTGATTGGTCGGATTGTAGTTGGGTACATTTGCCATCCGGAATGGCATCCATCCGGGGTGACATCCATCCGGGGTGGTATCTTGGTCATTCGGGGTGTCCTTCGTCTGGACTTCCGCAATGTCGTTCGGGCATCTTGATCTTGAGGCACTAGGTGATCCCTCGGCTCGTATGGGCAGGCCGCTTTCCGGGATACATTCTACCGGGAGCGTTTGGCCCCTTCATATGGGTACCTGCCGCAAAGGTAAGTCGGCGGCCGGACTGGGCGCTATGGCTCCATCCTGAATCCTTGCTTCAGGTGGGGCGCCTCCGGGCCTATGAGCCTATACGTGTTCCGAGTAACCGTCCTCGCGATCTTCAACCAGTCAGCACTTTCGAGTGTACCGTTCTTGTACCACCCTGAATCCAGATCTTCATTCGACACTCTCTGGCTCTGCACCCAGGGCAGCTGCGAACTGGCCACTCTGGAAAATCTCTAGTTGCTTCGCGTCAACCGCCCCTCTGATCTCGGACCCTCACTGAGAGATTTATCTTCGAAGTGTCAGACCATGAGCAGATCCACTCGCGATCGCAGCCGTCCTGGGCGCAATGCCAACTCGGCTCGTCAACCATCCAACAGACTTCCCGGATTGTCCACCATTCTTCGTCCCGTCCCGGATCCAACTGTCGCACCCACTATCCGTCCAATCTCCAGGCGCGGCCAACAAACACATTCAAAACGCAAAAACTCTTCGACGCGGCACACGATGACCGCCTCCAAGACAGGCACCGGCAACGACAATGGTCATGACAAGGACGACACGCCCCTGCACGATCCTGAGCAACTCCCGGATGCTCCGCCTGTTGAAGGCGGCGCTTCGGGCTCGGGTGACGCAGGTGGTGGCACCGACACTCCTCCGGATCACGCGGCTGAATCGCCCCAGGCGGACGAGACTATACCGGACGCAGCGCCTTCACGTGAGGACGCTCCGGCGCACGGCAACTCGCTGCCAGATCCCGCGGCGGGTCGGGAGTCGCCGACTACGGGTGTGGACTTGTCCACTATTGATGATCCGGCTGCCACGGCGGCGGCGTTTGAGTCGGTGGGCCAGTTATTAGTCACCCAGCAGATCATCTCGGCGGCTACCGCCAAGTACATCTTTCAGGGAGAGCTGAACTTGGTGCGTTCGGGGTCGGCTGCTGCGGCCGCCGCTCATCCGCATTGTCCGGGCGACGTCCCACCCGCGCGCTTCGGGGTGAAACAAGATTCGTCGAGATTCATCGTGGGTGTCCCTGCCACCAGCTCGGATCGCCTTGCAGAGCGTTTTATGCGTGACGGGTATGGTGGGCTGGAAACATTGGCTTTCGTCGAGACACTCTCAGACGAAGACATTCAGGACCTTTCGGAGATAATTAACCCGAGATTGAGCCTCCGCCCGGATCTCTTGCTACCCAGGTCTGGTGATACCACACCCACGGTCACCGAGTTTCGCGACCTGCTAGACAGTGGAAGCGCGAGACGTGAACTGGCTTCGCTGCTGCAACACTACCACGTGGAGGGACTGGCTCGGAAGGTGTTCAAAATGTCGACGCTCCTGAAACAGACTCTCGTCCAACTCCGAGAGGCTAAGCGCCAACTTCGATCGAGTGGCTCTCGTGACGGCTCCGAATTGCTCGAGAAACTAACGGAAATCAGTGCCATGAAAACTGGGTTCGCCCTATAGAATCAACACTGGAAAGAAGCTTTCCTGGTGTGCAAACGCCAACTTGACCAAGAGCTTTCGGATCATGCCCGGGATTTCAAACGTGCGGCGCAAAGCCACGAACAGGAAGAGGAAGTTCTCCGGTCGCGTTTGGCGTCCATGACTCAGGAGCGGGACGACATGTTCGCATTCGCACGGGGGCTGGACCGCCGGCTGAAAGCGGGTTCGCTCAATGTCCCCAGAGTGATGAATTTCCTGAACCAGCATCAGACCCAGGTTGTCGCCAGCTGGCCACGCCTGAAAGCTCTATTCGAGCACTTCAAGGACCATCAGGTTCCTCCGGATAGTTGGACCACCCAGATTATGGTAACCGCCATTGACGACTACTCTGCGCAGCCCGGACATTTCACCGCCCTGAATGAGGACAGTCCGGACGAGGAGAAGAAAGAGGAGGACAATTCTGGATCAGAGAGCGGGTCCAAGAACGCGCCCCTCGATTTCACCCAGGATCCTACACCTCCCGCTACGCCCCGGACCCCCCCCCATCCAAGCAATGCAAGGTTTCGTCTGCCTGATCCAGGAAACTGCAATTGCGTCCGGATTCATACACCCCCAGCGCCGAGGATGCCCTGGATCCCGGCACGTCACTCGCTCGTACAGCGGATGAAGCTCGTGCATCGCTGGCTGACCACGCTGTAATCTGGGACAAGCAGCGCGCCGACCTTCAAATGGTCATGCGTTCTGGATTGGATTATCTGGATGCGTTTGAGCTCGTGAACGGGGATCATGTGGTTCACCCCCGAATTCCAGTCCGGGACCTTACGCTCATGCTTGTCCGGATGATGTACTGGGGTAAGCTGAACCAGACTCCGTGGGCTCGGTACGTCCCAAGTTGGTGCTACAAGAAAGCCGAATCGCATCTCGACCACTTGACCGGCGCCCCCGCTCGTTGGCCCGCGCTCAAGCAGCTACGCCTGGATGACTCAGCGGAGGTGATGGAAGCGTTGTTCTCTAAAGTGGGTGACAGCGAGGATGACGAGGATCGGGATGGCACGTTTCATTCCAGTGTGGGTTTCAAGTTTCCGAACCAGCGGACCACTCCACCCCGAGAGGCGAAGCGTCGACGTGTCTCCATTTCGTCAGCCTCAAGTTCGTCTGCTCCTATCCAGGTGGATCCACCTTCGGACCCTCCTGCCAAACGCCATCGTCCAGCACAAGACCGCAGGCGTTCTGTCCTCGCCCGAAAAGAATATTCCGAGTTGTCTTCGGATGAACTGGCCCAAGTCGAGACTCCTGGACGTGGGGTCATGTCGTGGCGGCAGTATGGGATTCTCCTGAAGTTTGCGCCTGGAACTGCGAATGCCATCGAGCAGACGACTGGCTTCCCGGATTACGCTCCCAATTTGGCCAAGGTCACTGAACTGGAAGCTGTCCGGACTCGTTGGGACCCTGCTTCGTTCAAAGTGCTGTGGGCTCTCGCCCCGTGGGATGACATGTTCAACCAACGGGTGAAGTTCCTGATCCTACATCAGCTGGATTCCCTGAATGCTCAAGCGGAGTCTAGCGTGGTTGACATCGTGGAGTTCATGTGGAAGCATCGCCGAGCTTTCTGGCTGATCGGCCCCTGGTTATTCATTGACCACTGTCTCGATTATTATTCGGCCGAGCTCCACGCTGATCGCAAGAAGGAGCGCGATACCGCCAAGAAGAACTACAAGAACCTCCTGGATGACAAGGTCCGGGAAGGTCTTCCTGAGTCGGTCCTGGAAGAACCGGGTATCTGGACATTCCCGGCCAAGGTGTGTTCCTGGATCTGGATGGACAAGTCGCAGCTGGATGATCAAGGGCGCCCCTTTTCGCTGGCGGGGCAACTCCGCACTGTTGACAAGCTGGAGCCTGCCCGGGTGCAATGGAACTCGTGTGACTCGGATGACCAACGTGTGGCGCATCTGAATTCGTCCCTTCGGAAGAGATTACTTCCCGAGTCCGAGCGTCGCCGCTACCCAGTCTCCACTCAACGTCCATAGGACCTTCTTCGTGCGTCGCAGGAGTCGGATTTCAGGAGTTCGATTCATTTTCTGCATATCTTGGCTTAATCACGTTCTAAAACTCCATTAATATATCCGACTTCTCACTCATGTTCCAGCTTTCCCTCTTAGTCCTCTTCTGCACGCGCAACCTCACATCATCACTCTTTCAGGTCTTTCTTCCACTTCGTTGCACACTCTCGCTCATTTTCAGGTAGTCAGCTCCATTCTCCACTCGAAATCAAAACATTTTCAGTCAAATTCACAATTCCGCGGTCTGCGTCGGTCAAGTCGGGTTCATCCGGGGTGCCTACAGCCTAGGGTGATCATCTCCAGCCTGCATAGCCTGGAAACGTGCCTTAGCCTTCGCTCCTTGGTTGAACTCGTATATGAGAGCACCACAACTCAACTGGGATACCAGCGTCCAGTCTGGATCATCATACCCCTTCCATTTCACCAAGTATTCCCGAGTACGCTTAGCAGTGCGCGTCCGTTTGACCCATCGCAGATCCAGGATCTTCTCGACTTCATATTCATCATTCAAGTGATCTGGTTCCCAACCGTCTTCTGGCAGCAGAGCTGCATCGAAATCGTCGTCGTCGTCTTCCAGATCGAGCTCCATTGTAGGTCGTTTCGGGAAGACGGCACGCGGTTTCAGGCGACTCACATGTACCCAAGGGTTGACACGGTATCCCGTGTCCTCGACCTTGAGACGAACTCGGAGGTCATCCTGGATCTCTTCAATCCGGAAAGGTACATGCCACAAGTGTGCCAGCTTTCGGCTTAATCCAGGTTGTACTTTCGGGATGTATAACCACACGGCGTCTCCCGTCTCGAAACCTGCTTTCAATCTCTCGGACAATTCCCGCCACTTCCGGGTTTGCTCCTCTGAACGAGTGCGCCTTGCCTTTCTTTGGAGATCTTCGGCACATGCCAAGGCGTAGCCATAGTCCCTCTGGAATTTACGTCGCCACTCGTAAGCAGTCCGTTCAGGCAAGCTAGAAGGCTTCGGACCGAGCATTGCCGAGGCAGTTCCTTGGGCGTCCCATCCATGTACCAGATAAAATGGCGTTTCCAGGCGCGTAGCGTCGAAGGAGGTATTAAGGGCAAACATCAATCTTTCGGCGTGTTCATCCCAGTCTGACTGGTCCGCTTCTGCAATGTATGCCTTGACGCTCCGGATGACTGTCTGGACCGACCGTTCCTGTTGCCCATTGACTTGAGGGCGGTAGGCGAGCGTCGCACGCTGCTTGCTTCCGAGCAACTCGCGAAACCTCGTGAATACCTCGCTCATGAATCTGGGGTCCTGGTCGTGTCTAATCATAGATCACGCCCCGAATCTCCGAAACACCTGCTCTTCATATGCTTCGGCTACATCCTGAGCAGTCGTGGATGACATCGGTTTGCACATGATATATCCGGAGAATGTATCCTGAAATAGGAGTAGAAAAGTGTTTCCCCGGGCTGATTCAGGCATGTGCGTGACGAAATCCATGGAAACCAACTCGAATGGTCGTCGCGGCTCGATATTTCCTGGGGACGGCCCGGGATTGGGGGGTCGCCCCTTTCCACTAGCGCAATCTGTGCACTCTTTCACATAGTGTTCCACGCTGGCATACATGCCAGGCCAGTAGAACTCCGAGCGTAACTTCTAATAAGTGCGGGTGATACCTTGGTGTCCTCCCTGAACGTCCTCATGGGCATAGTGTATCATGTCTTCTCGTAAGGCCTCCGGAACCACTAGACGCAACTGGTCCCCTGCATCCCGAGGACGATCCCGCGTGGAACGCGCTAGCCGATAAAGCACACCTCGGACATCCAGCGCGAATAAGTCAGCGACTTCCGCAATCTTCCGCAACCGCTTCGGCGAAAACTGCTCCAGATCTCCCCGAAGGAAATCTCGGATCTCCGACAAGTATTCGTCTCGTTCCTGGTGTGCGCGAATGCGTCTCCAGCGTTCCGCCTGGAATTCCAGGGGGCCCAGAGGTGGAGTATCATCCGGGGTGTCCCGCGTTTGTCCTCAGGTCAGCACAGCTAAATTTCGGGCAGTGAAAGGAAGAGGCGCTGATTCGGGGCCAGGCCCAATTTCACGTCCGGGATCCTTGTTGGGTGACCCATCCAGGACACCTACGGGCTCAACCGAGCGTACTTCCACATCTTCTTCCGATGACTTCATTATCTGTTCCGGGATCTTCGACACGACTCTTAGGTGTTCCTTTTCTTCTTCGTCCTGGACGACCCAGTCCTTTCCTGAAACCAGCGTTTTGGACGTCAGATAGTCTGCAGCCTGGTTGAAATCTCGTTTCACATGGACCAACCGGACCTGCTTGAATTTCTCCTTCAACACTTGGCATTCGGCCAACCTTCGCTGCAGATTGGGTTGGTTACAATTGATCAGACCTTGAACTTGCTGAATGACAATCCTAGAGTCTCCCACAGCCACGAGATCCTGGACGTTGTGTTCCAAGGCCATTCCCAATCCTTTGAGCAATCCGTAATACTCCGCGTCGTTCACTGTTACTTCATTCAGGATGTAACCTCGAGCATCCAGGATGGTCCACTCAGGCAGCTGCCACAGTATACAGCCACAACTGCCCTGCCTCGTGGATGCCTTGGCTGCGCCATCGAAACTCAGGACCACTCCGGAGTAGTCAGCCGCCAGCATTTCCACACTTAGTACTGGTGGTGCTCGAATGCGCCCCTTGGCTGGAATCAAATTTTCGGCCACCTCGTCCAAATGTTCTCTGGGTGTAATACCCGCACCCAGGATGGCTGCAAGTCCGTCTTCATCACGTTGTACCTTCCGGATATCCAAGTCGTAATGCGAAAGAGCAACGCCCCAGGGCACTGTCCTTCCATCCGCAGTTTTCGACTTGATTACCCATTTGAGAACGGAGTAACGAGTGTACACGATCAAAGGACAACCTTCAACCAGAGTCTTGAACGTCTGGAGCACCCGGATGACAGCCAAAACTTCTTTCTCGGCAATGTGGTACCGGAGCTCCGCGTCGTGGAGGACCCGCCCCGTGAATCGCACGGGCTGAATAACACCATCATATTCTTGTCCGAGCACCGCACAGGCAGCCCACTGGTTGGCATGTGGAATGATAACAAAAGGCTTCGAGCGGTCTGGGTGCCGGAGCATTGGTGTAGACACGATCTTCTGCTTCAGGATGTCAAATGCTTCCTTCGCCCGAAGTAAGTCTCGGTCAGCCCGAACTTGATCGTCCGTCAATTCGTACAACACCGCGGCGACTACCGGGAAGTCCTCGATGAACTTGTGGTAATAATTCAGGCTCCCGAGAAAGGACTGAACTCCTTTTAGGGTCCTCGGGAATGGTAAATCCTCGATGCCTTTCACGATGTTCGGAGTGGCCCGGATGCCCTCAGCCCCAATCTCGTGGGACAGATAAGGGATCGTCCTCTTCCCGAATTCGCTTTTGGGCAGACTGACCGAAATGTTCCAATACCGGAGGCGATATAACAGCGCGTCCAAATCGTCACACAACTGATCCCAAGTCGCGGCACCATGAGCAATGTCGTCAATATAAGAACTACGTCCCAATACCGGTCCTATCCGGGATGGCATGGGGATGTTCCGCTTGAAAACTGTCATCTGTTCTGTCAGTGCGGGCAAATAGGCTTCTGGGTGTGTGACGTCAGGTTCCGACTCAGCGCGTTCTGGTTTTCCCGAGTCTTGTGAGTCTAAACCGAGATAGTCCAGGACTTCCTGGTCCACCAGTGCTTCCTCTTCAGGTGGTAATTGAACAAAGCCCCATAGACAATTGTTGATCACGTGCTGATAGATCAGCGGTGCGTTCTTCAATCCGAAAGGCATTCGTACCCACTGGAAATGTCCAAATGGACAGATGAAAGCTGATATGAGCTTGGCACGTTCGGTCATTCGGATTGCCCAGAAGCCACTGGCCATATCCAGACTCATAAACCACATCGCGCTTTCGAAACCGACCAACAGATCGTCAATCAGGGGCAACGGGTAGCTTGAAAGTCGAATGAAGCCGTTGACAATCCGGTAATCAATACACATTCGGATATCGATCCCATTCTTCTTGAGGACAATCACGATCGGGGATGCCCAAGGAGATTCGGAATGTTCGACTAGCTTGGTCTCTAGAAGTTTCTTGAGTAATTCATACACCTTGATCATGATGTGTGGTACGATTGATCTGGGTCGCTGTGCCACAGGGCGAGCATCTCCCACGTCTAAATCGCACACAACACCTCTGGCTGGAGCAGGGGCCGCATTCCCGTCACCCAGCAAAATCTTCCGATGGTGTTTCAGGATACCCCTTAGCTTACCATCCTGAATATCTGTGCTCAAGCCTGGTTCTCCCACATCAGCCTTGGTAATGTCGCACTCGGGACTGAGATCTAACAATTCGGGTAGTAATGCCAACTCGTCTTTCAATTGGGCCATGAGTTCACTTCCTTCATGCAGATATACGGCAGGTTCCAGGTCTAATTCTTCCGAATTTACCCGCATACATCGGGCGTACTCCAACTCGAGCTTCTCGACGGGTGTGCCTGTTGCAATCACGGAGGGTAGCTCGGTATCTTCATCTTTTCGGGTTGGTTCGTCCGGGGGTATTTCTTCCTCAGTCGCTCCTTCCGAGACCGGACCCTCTCTGTCTGCGCTATTCAGGCTGGAGTCTTGTCGTTGTGATCGCTCGACTCCTTTGCCCCCGGAATTATTTGCGGGTGAATTTGGCCCTGTCTCATCACAATCTGAAGTGCCATCTTCTGCCTCTCCTGGGGCTTCACATTCATATGTACGCTCTTCATCCGTGGCCGATTCCGAGTAGTCAAAACCTGCTCCTCGCGTGGACACCGGCTTACTTTGCAACCGTACCATTCGGACTGCTTCGGTATCCGACCGTGGTCGCATTAGCAACTTAGTCGGCCACTGGTATTTCCGTGTCTGTACTGCGGGCGGTTCTTCATCCTGAAGCATCTGCTCGTAGCGTCTCGCTCGCAACCTCGCTTGTGCGGACAACGTGCTTTCAAAAATCAACTGCTGCCACTCCTGGTAGCGCCGTAATCCAGGTCGTACGAAGCGTCCCGCAGTCGGGAAGTGTCCGTACTCGATAACCCGGGCCACTGGCGTCCGAGTGTCAATCCAGAGATCTCGATCCGAAATATTCACAACTTTTATTGCCGTGGCCCACGTCCGGGGGCCGTAAATCACCTGTGTTACCCATCGATCACCTCGTCCTGCCGAAACCACGTCAGTTTCCGGGTTGCTCTGTCCGTAACGTATACGCACAATAGCACTCTCCCCAGGACGCAGGTGTAGATCGGTCGGGGCTTTGATTGGGAGGTCCAGACCTTGTCGACGCTGCACAACTTCTCCGTACATGAGAATAGACTCCTCATCCGGGAGGATGACCAGACCTTCACGAATGCAAAGGCGTACTCCGGCGCTGAACATGAAATCCATCCCGAGCAACACATCCACGTCTTCCCCAATGTTCGTGACCCACAAATCCAAGACGAACACCAATGTGACTTTCACCTGGGTACTCGAGCTGATGTACGTCGGAACGCCGCCTAATCCCGACACCTTGATTTGCCGATGTGATGTTAGTGTAAGTTGGAGCCTACGCGCAAGGTCCAAACTTATCATACTCACTGTGGCTCCGGTGTCCAATAGGATCGACGTCCTGAAATCACTAACTGCACCATGCACCCGTGCGACTTGCCGCTTCTCGTTTTCTGGATCATGATCCGCCCACCATCCATACCTCTCTCCTGGGGACAGCCGGAATTCGACTGGTCCCTCTGGGTCTGGTACTGACGGCAATCTCGGATAATCCAAAAACTCTCGCTTGGAGGGCACATGTCCGTTGTCAATCAGGGATGTCATACATTGTTGGTTATCGTGGTTCTTGGTCCGCAATTCGGGGCCAACATAAGCTAAGACACACAATTCTGAGGGTTTCCTCTGCCCGATGCGTACCGAATCCTCATTCGGCGGGCTTAGTGGTTTAACTGCTGTCCCTCAGAATCGGCCTCACCATTCGGGGTGGCACCATCTAGGATGGCGTCCCGGGCGTGGCTTGGCAGGTCGCTTAAGGCCCCTTGGCGCACCAGCTTCTTGATCTCTTGGAAAGCTTTCCGGTCTTCACATCGTCCTTCGTGGAATTGTTCACATTTCTTGCATGGTCGCGTCTCACACATTCGGGCAGGGTGTCCTCGTCGATGACAGCGGTCACAAATCATGCTGCTCCAACATTTCTCGGTGCGATGACCCCACCGGCCACAGTCTTCGCAATACTCATTACGATCCGGGTTGACTCGAGGTGGGTATCCCGGATGAGGTGGGGATCCAGACTGCCGTGGAGCTGACGCCCCTGGGTTAGGGGGGGGGGGCCGTTGTGGCCATCCCACGCGTTCCATCACGCGAAATACCTCGTGAATGATCTCCTCCTTGGTCAGCACAGCATCTGCACGTGAACTTGAAGCTCCGCCATCTAGGTCTTCCTGGGCAAAACTACTCCCGGATGTCCCAGTGCAGGTTTCAGGGGAACCCTCGGACATTTCATGCTCTTCCGAATCCAGCTCAGCGTCGCCTTGAGCCACAAAAGCGCGATCCCGACGCTTGGGTTTGAAACGATCTCGGACTACATTGTCAGCCCGAAAATCGCGCGTCTGTTGCGTTCTGACGGGTGGGCTATCCTCCTGGCGGAGTTCTTCTCGCTGCTTCAGGATGTATTCCAGATCGGTCATCTTCTTGAAACGGTGACTCTGGAGGGTCTCCTTGAGAGATTCATCCGAGAGGTTTCTCACGAACTGCCGCAGATGTTGCTCGCGTTTCTTGCTGGACTTCCGGAAATACACGCCAGCACGCTCTGCAGCGAGATTCAGGCGGTACAAGAACGCCAGAGCCTTCTCTCCCTTTCGCTGCGTCATGGTGTAATAACGCTCAGCCTCAGATAGCTCCGACTTGCAGTATTCACGCTTGAAAAGCTTGGACAGCCGAGTCCAATCTTGGCGATTCCCCTTGGAGAGCTGACCCCTCCAATTCCGGACTGCCGGAGGCATCTTGAGTTTGAGTTCATACACCTTGGTCTGATCCGACCAGCCACCTTGAACCGTCAGATTCAGGAAACGTTTCCACCAGCGCCGTCGTGCCGGTAGCTGGGCCTCTTCGTCAAAGTCTTCTAACGTGCTCGAACTTACATATGGCCTGAACGTCAGTGTAGTTCCTCCCAGAGTCGCAGCCGTTGTAGCTTGCGGGGGACCACCACCACTCAGGCTGTCGGAGTCATCGTCACTCGAGCCACCGTCGCTTGACCCAGAGCTCGAGCTGTCGTCTGAAGGATCTCCTCCTCGTCGGCCTGAGTGTTTCTGGTCTGAAGTCCGGCGAGAAGGGGGCTTCCTTGATCCTGATCGCACAGGTTCCGTGGACTTTGATCCAGACTTCTGAGTCGTCGCTCGGGATGCATCGGTAGTGGCGACCTTGGAAGTCGTCTCCGTTTTCGCATACTTGGTCTCAGTCATTGGTTGTAGGGTTGCACGTAGTTGAGCTGCTGTAAGATTGCTGATTGGCTTGTCCAACCTCTCATCTCCATTTCCCATATTGACGCCACTGAATTCTGGGTACATAGTCATGCGGACTGGCTCTGTTCTGGGCAATGTTGCTGAATCAGTGCTGGAGGTCGCTTGAGTACCTTGAACGTGAGGTGAGGTGATAGGAATGTTGCGGGAGCGAGTTCGCTAAACGTTCTGGAGTGCCCTGATGGTAGCTTGATCCAGATTGCGTGCTTCTTCCATTTAGCGCATCCTCTGCTGGACGGTATCCATCTGTGAAGTCAACTTCCGCTGGAAGTTCGCAGCCCAAGCAGCTTTCTCAGCTTCGACTTCGGACTGCTGTTGCTGCCAACGTCGATCCAGCTCCGCTTGGGCCGCTTCTTGCGCGCGACGTACTGCCTCAGCCTGGATGGCTTCAACGTTCACTGGCACCTCTGGAATCGGGGCTGTGCTTCTTTCCGGGAGCGTCGCCGAGGTGGGAACCCGGGCAGCTACTTCCTCCTTGACCATGGGCTGTACAGCTTTATCCTGCATTGCTTGAAAAGCTTGCTGGATCAACTGGGCCTGTCGAGCTTCAGCTGCCTCTTGCCTGAGTTCCATCCGGGATAAGGCTTCCTGGGTCGTCCTCATTGTAGACAGCGCAACTTCCGAGGGGCCCGACCTCGTCGAATGGCCTGATCGTCCGGAGCGTCTCGTCCATTCCGACTTCACTGACCGGCTTGGAGACCTTCTTGACCTGGAGCCATGCTTGGAAGGCCGGCTCTCCCGCCTGGAACTTCGATGTCTTCTTCGCGTCTCTACATCAGAACTCGAATCACTGGAGGACTCGCTTGAACTAGTTTTCCGACGTCGGGGTTTCACATGTGACTTCTTCGAGCGTCGGTCACTCCGGATGCTAACGCGTCCAGCTTCTGACATTGCGGCATCGTCCTGATCCACCAGAATCATCGGAGAGGTTAACGTGGTGTCTGAAACTTGGACGCCTACGTCTCCGCCTCCTCGAGCCACACCACCTTGAGCCATCATCACTACTCCAGTCAGTCTGGCATATCGCATGTGACTTGATGCTTCAGCTCCTCCAAGTGACCACATGGAAGATGAAGATGATGATATCCTTCCTGATGATCGTGATCCAGAGATGTTGCTGAAGTTGGACTCATCCGAGCCGGCCACGGTAGTTCCAAATATACTGGACTCCCGATCCGGGGTGCGTCATGACGAAGCACTCTGGGCAACAGACATCGGACCGCTTAGGTCATCGACATCCTGAATCGTCTGTTCCGATGACGGGTACGACAAGTGTGAGCCCAAAGATGGAATCGACGTTGGTCGTGGCGGGCCAAACTGCGAGCGTTTAGGTTCCGGACTGTCAACGGCTGAACTTGCTGGGCTGCGAACCTTTCGGATGCCTGCCGCCCTCATTCGGAGGAGGCATTCACGTCCGAGTAGTCCGGATTCATGCTCCAGCATTGTCACATCCCCTTCTTCAGACTTCACCTCGTCATTCAGGACTTGGAGACTCAGAGCCGGCACAATTCGAGTGACGACATCTGAAATGACACCTCGCCACTCAATGAACTCCACAGCTAACAGTTGCTGTAAGTCTTCAACCACCATACGCACCAGGCTCGGGTCCACCCTGGAGGCGCGCGCCTGAAACCACTCAGGGACCAGGTTGCGAAACCGAAATCCCATCTCGAAGAACAATGTCTGAGTGAGTGCAGCGCATTCTCGTGGTGATAACGTGCTTGGAGGTACTGTGATTGCGGTGACGTCAGTCACGATGTTGGGTGCCAGTCGGACGAGGTTCCATTCAGAAATCCAGGCTTCATCTGAGCTGGCCATGGCAGTCCGAGATGCGATGTACTCGGACGTCATCATCACGGCTGCCCACCAGTTCTGAAAATCTGGAGGTGGCGACGGCCACGAGTATTCAATCGTTGGTGATGTCACGAATTCAGTTGTCACTCGTTCCCAGCGGCGGACTTGGTCTGCCACATACGTCTTCACCTGAGTGACCATGGATTCGTCATGTCGAGGTGGCAACTCTGGCAGCACTTCTTCAGTCAAGTCAATGACCATCCGGGAAGTTTGCGTAGTCGTCGCTTCGGGTGACAGTTCCTGGACCTCGATCGGGACATACGGCGCGGGTTCCTCTTGGACGGCCGGCAACGGGCCCTCTTCTTTACATGTGAGCCGGGAAGTTTCTTCTTCCAGCGTCACCACATCTTGGACCGGCGAGGACAATTCCAAAGTTTCATCCGCAGTCGGTGGCTCAACCTTCACGGCGTCTTCAGTTGACGCCTGGGCGGATGCATCCGGGGTGGACACACCCTGGGACTCCGAATTCGGGTCCCTCTCCGAGTCTTCCGGAGGCGCTTCGTTCACACCCTCTCGAGCGCCGGTATCCGGGGAAGCTTGGTGCGCATCCTGAACTGCCGGCTCCAGATCGGGCTGATCTTGAGCATCCGTTGACTCCTTCTCCTCGCGGGCCGCCTTGCGCCTCTCAGCGTTTCTTTGTCGAGCAGATCTCTCAACCTCTTCGAGGGAGAGTTGCTCTTCAGGCGGCACTCCTTGAGTTCGACGCGAGCGCCGCGTTCCTTCGCGCGCGCTCCGTCCTCCTTCGCGTGTACTCTCACTTCCAGCCATAACCTCCACAGTAGCTCTCAGCACCCTTTAAAGATCCAAATCAAATATACAAATCCGGTGAAAGCCTAGGCAACCAAATCCGGGCACGCGCACCAGTTGTGACGAAGCGGGTGAACACTTTTGTCGTCCAAGACGTATAGCGCGTCCGGGGTTAAAAGACTGGTATTCCAGTATGGACCAGCCCCGGATAACTCGAAACACACAGTAGAATGACTCGAGTCGGCGTGTGACCTTGTGCAATCCCTATAGGTGTCGATTAATTCGGCGGACCGTCTTTCAACCGGAAATGTAATAATCAATTAGATACAAGAATACAAAGAACTTCCAAGTTCCTTTTAACTGGGAGATCCCGAATGGAGGCAAGCTTACGAGCAAAGACCTTTCCCCAAACAACCACTCCTAAAATAACCAATAACAATTCAGAGTTTGTATATACAATATACAGTCTGTCAACCTTAGGTTACAACCCGGATACAGAGAAGTCCGGGTTGCCCAACGCGCACCACCCTCGAATGAACGAGGGAACCACAAATACAGTCCTAAAACAAGCAATCTGACTCGGATCTCAGGGGGTGATTGCTACAACCTCCTGAAACTACAGATGGAATATGAAATGCAAGGGTCCTCTTTCGAGTGTCCACAGGCAATTTAGGGATATGAAATGGGTAGACCAACCCAAAAGCAGCCTTTTTGGGTACCCAATTTGATTTGAAGCATGTAGGTGAGAGTTCCTTGTGCGGTTGCACGACCTTGGACGTCCGTTGGTTTACGCGGCTCCCGGACCTTCCTTTGGATTCTCCTTTGGGTAGCAGAAATATGGCGTCGTCGTCTTCGGCGAATATACTCTCCAGAGTCAATGGCAAATGGCGATGAAGTTAACTTGGGCTCTGGAAGGCAAAACAAACTCTTTATTAAGGGCTAATTCCGTATCTTTTTATAGGGGAGAGTCGAATTACTTGAACAGCATCATCTGACTCGCCAACTTGATGCGCTTCCGGGCGTGACCCCGAAAGTCTACGCTCCTACCAGGCGTGACCCCAGCTGTATGCGCTCGAGGTGGCAGGTCACATCACTGTTCTTGGTGCATCTGACTCGCCAACTTGATGCGCTTCCGGGCGTGACCCCGCTCCTATCAGGCGTGACCCCAGCTGTATGCGCTCGAGATGGCAGGTCACACCACGATGGATCTTCGCCTCCTTGACTTCCTCCTGCGTGGTGCGCATTTTCCGCAGGCAGCTCCAAGACGACTTGACTCCAACGAAGCAAAACAAACTCTGATTATCTCTTATCGCTCTCTCTGGCTATCATTTCTTTCTTTCTTTCTTGGTATCTGGGTTTTCGGCGGTCTCCTCTGCTCGAATCGCATGCACTCCTCCCGGATGACTGGGCTTCAGTATACTTGGGAGATGTTGAACTCGCGGAGGGCCGCTCACTCATCTTGCACTGGCGGCAGTCTTGAGCAATCGCACTTCGTGCGCTGGCTGTCGCCACTTGATTGGCTTGTCCCGAAGATCGCTGACTTAGGCGTAGCACTGTCTGGATCTTGGTCTCATGTTCGCATGGGTTCCTGATTTGGCACGCCCCTGGGGCTTCGTTGATTGGTCGGATTTGTAGTTGGGTACACTTGTCATCCGGGGTGACATCCATCCGGGGTGGTATCCATCCGGGGTGGTAGCTTGGTCATTCAGGGTGTTCTTCGTCCGGACCTCTGCAGTGTCGTTCGGGCATCTTGATCTTGAGGCACTGGGTGATCACTCGGCTCGTATGGGCAGGCCGCTTTCCGGGATACATTCTACCGGAAGCGTTTGGCCCCTTCAAATGGGTACCAGCCAGAAAGGGAAGTCGGCGGCCGGACTGGGCGCTATGGCTCCATCCCGAATCCTTGCTTCGGGTGGGACGCCTCCGTGCCTGTGAGCCTATACGTGTTCCGAGTAACCGTCCTCGTGATCTTCAACCAGTCAGCACTTTCGAGTGTACCGTTCCTGTACCACCCTGAATCCAGATCTTCATTCGACACTCTCTGGCTCTGCACCCAGGGCAGCTGCGAACTGGCCACTCTGGAAAATCTCCAGTTGTCTCGCGTCAGAAAGCTCTAGATCGTCTCCGGGTTTGGACAGATCACGAACTTGTGCACGTTAAGCGTGATTGGAATAGCAGTGCCGAGAGTCTGACTAGCGTCGCGCTCCGACGGCAAGGTGGAGTCGTAGTAGAAGATGAAGGAGACCTACACGATCTTGTCACGGCGAATCGTTTGGGAAAGATCTTGTCGACCGAGACGGGTTTACGGCGACCCCCGCCGTGGCTAAATGAGGAAGACCCCGACTGTGGAGCTATGTTGAATGATTATCAGCACGATCGCGTGAGTCGAAACCGATTTGACGTGGGGCGATCTCGCGAGGACAAGTGAGGCAGGGACACACTAGAGTGAGCTGGTCACTCCTAGTGGGAGGTATGGATCTGCAAGGTGGTTGCAGATCGGTGGATTGGGTACCTGTATGTTTACATGTGAGATCTGGCGCTACGTGTGTCAGAACTAGGCAAAGCATCCTGAGTGTGTGCCGACTTTTACCGACGAATCCGGAAATGCTACCAGAACCTCGTACTACTGCGACAGGAAAACATGGGTCGAGATCCGGATTCGGCAAGCGAAATTCAAATTGTTCAAGCCGGGGATCCGGACGAATACGATGCGGATCAAGCATGACATCTGGATAGAAGTGGAGCTCTAAGCTTTTGAAGAATATGCAGTCACACTGAGTCGATGACCGAAGAGAAGAGTGTGCACGGAGTGTTGCCGTTGTGCGGCAACAACTACGCGCAGGGCATTTCAAGAAACCCGAAAGATTGATGTGGAGAAGCAAGATCAGAGAAATCCGAGATCGAAGTCGATTGGCAGGAGTCGTAGAACCTTGGGATGCAGGCCTACAAGCGTTAGGGAACTGGAGAGAGCGAGGGCCAGCAGTCCCAGCCCAGATCAAGATGTCTGGGAGAGATTGGAGCGATCTGGATCTGGAGCCGGGATCAGATCTGATACCATGGATCTGGATCCAGATCCGACATTGCGGATCTGGCGATTACGACACGCCCAAGGCCTGGGTGACGCCATGGTGGAGGTAAAGGGAGGCTACAGAGCCGGTAGATATGGATGGGATGATAGCTGGATAGAAGGATAGGAAGATAGGATGGGATCGGACTTAAGCATAAATCAGTATCGAATTTGCCTTGGACATCGCAACCGCCTTCGCCTTCGCTTAGAAACGGGAACTACATTGGCCCTACGAAGAAGAAGAAGAGGTAGCGGTAAGACATCTAGTGTTGGTTAAGTCTGGATAATATATTGGCCAGATCTAGACCCTCCTAGTGATCTACCCTCAAGTGCGGATCCCAGATCCACCGCAGTTCACAGCTTGGCCGGTCGGGTCCTCGACACTCAACAACCACAGATCTCGCTATAGGAAGCGGCAAGCATCGCAAGGAAAGGAACCCGAAATGGAACGTAAAGGACAAGACCCCGTAAAGGCAACCCCACGGCCGGATCCAGATCCAGGCCGCCAGATCCAAGTGCAAGACTACTTGATCTGGAAGTACAACCGCGAGCTGTGTGAAGATTTCCACGCCGCTCCACCCATCCCCGCGTCTCGCCAAGACTGTCTCGACTTCAAGGCGTTGACACTTCGGAACACACACCTGAGAAGCAAGATCCAGCCCTACCGACGGGTACACAAGGTGACCCAGTTCAGCACACGTCACGGCAGATCGGAGTACCCCCTCCGTTAGTCGGTGTTCGGGCGCAGTTGGTAAACCGGACTAGCGATCTCGCAGATTTTGCTGATCCCGCTACACCACAGTCGCAAAAGCCGCATAGTTACCAGTATCCGCGAGCAGAACCCAGACCAGGAGCTCTACTCCGATGACTAGACCAAGCAGCCACCTTGAAAACGACTCGATATTGTCGGTGCGTACGAGTTAAGGCGCCTACCTGACGATCCGAACGCAATTGAGGAGGGCGAAGGCTTGGACAGAACTGCTGAAGGAGATGCACAGAAGAACCAAGACGAGTCGACTGATACAGAGAGGAGAAGTAAGATCCCGGAGGACTTACTTAACTTAGCGACACAAATGCCGAGAAAGAAACCGCTCCACCGGACGGGAACTCGGTTGACACGGAGGATCTTAACCCGGAAAATGGCGAAATGATTGCTGATGATGCTGGAAATGGCCTGGATAGTTGCATGTCATCCGGCGTTCAAAGATCATCGCTGGAAGCTGAACTGGAGGGTGTCCAAAGTGCAAAACGCCAGCGTGACCTAGCTGGACAGCCACGGCGCATGAACCTCAGATCGGAGGCGGACTAGAGGACTACCACCTGTACGCTAGCTACTGTCAGCGAGTCTCGGATGGGAGTCCTAATGGGCAACTTTGCGAAGCAAAATGGCATGTGAAATATGTCAAGATTCCTTGTACGTATGGAGAAGCAAAGCGCTCGCCGCAGAGCACCCAATGACAGCGAGGTATGGAGCAAAAATGCGTGCAATGTTTGACAAAGTTGTATTCGATTTGATTGATGAAACGGAGGTGCCGAGTTATGCGCACTTGTTTGGCACTATGTGGAGATATCAGGCGAACACTCGTGATGACGGGTATGTACTGCGATGATGTTCTCGTTTAGTTGGTTGCGGTGATTTCCAGCAGTTTGGAATTGACTACGACGTTACCTTCTCGCCTGTAGCCCGAATGGTGACATTCCGAGTGGTGGTGGCAATTGCCGCAAAGTAAGGCTGACGCTATAAAAGGGAGACATCAACACGGCGTACCTGATGCTAACTTGAAGATCAAGATGTACGTTCGCAGTGTTCCATGTTTGCCATGTCCGCCTGGCAAAGTTTACCGCGTAAATCAAGCGCTGTACGGCCTTCACCAGTCTGGTGCTGAGTGGTTCGAAGAAGTCGACAAGTGGCTGAAGTCACAAGGCTTTGAAAACACAGAGACAGAGCCTTGTCTCTACGTGTACTTCAAGGATGGCGTCTTGCTTTGATTCCGCTTTAAGTCGACGACGTCGTGCTAGCTACAAACTCAGTGGCGTCCAAGAAGTCGCTGTTTGCCGCAATTGATACCAAGTACGGCTTCAAGGATGATGGATTGTTGTATTACTTCCTTGGTGTGCAAGTGGAACAAAATGACGAGGGCATCCGGATTCACCAGGAAAAATACTGCAAGGATATCTTGGTGTCTTGGATCGCTTTGGGTTTGGCAAAGCCCACAGCTGCGCAACGCCAACAGAAACGAATGTCAAATTCCGCAAAAATGACCGAGCAAAGTAATGATGAATCTCCTTCTTTTGATTATCGTGGCGCTATCGGCTCCCTGATGGACCTTGCCACGAGTACCAGACCCGAAATTGCCTTTTTCAGAAGGCTATCTCAGTCGCTTCGTACCCAAAAGCATTTTTGGTGCTGTGAAGAGGCTGCTACGATGACTCGTTGGAACTACAAGTCTGGGCATCGTGTACTCGACGAATGAATCGAAACCAGATTGCATTGTTGTCAGTGGTCACTGTGATGCAGACGGGGGAAATGATCCTGATACCAGGAAAAGCGTGACGGGGTATTGCCGGTGGTGCTGTCGCCTGGGCTGCAAGACGCCAAACGATCACCGCACAGTCAACAGCAGAAGCCGAAGGATAGATTGACCACGTTTCGCACAAAGATTGGCATGTCAACGTAATTGCCGATTGCCAGCAGATGATGTTCCGACCTTCGGTCGGAGATGAGCGTGTTGTGATTTGCCTCAGGTTAAAACTTCAAGCTGGGGCGACGATGCACCGCAGCCTCCCAGAGAGGGACACGGCTCGAGAATCCCGGAGAACAAGGTGCTGCTGAGCACCACCCACCTCGAGTGCCATGGAGCTGCTCAGGCCATGCCAAACGGCACCCTGCTCACGGTGACCGCGTGCACGCCCAGGGGTTCCATGCGGCCCAGGTGCTTTAAAGTTGATCGCTTTGATGTAGTCGCTCAGATTGGCCTCTGTGAACGCCTTCCTCACTCTGCAGCGGGTAGATACTCGTCCGCAGAGCCGTACCTTGTTGCGAATCGGGTCTGCAGCTAGAGGTAGCAAACTAACGACGGGAACGACACTCAATAGAAAAATGAAATGTCCTATTCCTACTTAGAACCTTGTCTGATCTTTTATCGAGTCGTTGAACCCATGCGCCAAATTCGAGACTGAGAACTCCTACAACATGCAAAGGGAGCGCTTCGCGACGTTCCTCGAGAGGCTGTTCGAGTGTCGGCAATCCAGAAGGTCCTGCTATGCCAGGCGGCCGAGCACGAGTAATGTAACGTGCCGTCCGGCATCATGGATTAGTTTATCTCGTCGTGCGGCCGGAAGGACTGCGCGCTGCTGATCGACTGTCGCACCAAGGAGCCGACGACCGTGGCCGACCATACCCTCTACGTCGTCATCATCGTGTGCGACTCGAACGCCAAACACGAGCTCAACGGTGGCGAGTACTAGGAGCGCGTGCTGTAGTTCCAGGCGGTCGCCGAGGCACTGCAGACTCACAGCCACCCGGGAATGACGCACCTGCGCGACGCCACTGTGCTCGAGCTCGACTCAGTGCGCGAAGCGTTGGGCGACCAGGTCGTGTACCGCCGCGCGCGCCACGTGATCACGGAGGTCGAGCGCATGGTGGTCGTCGTGGACCATGCACGCGCCGAAGACGCCCTCGCAGCCGCGCGCCGTCTCCACGAGGTGGTCCATCTCGGACGTGTTCACCTCGTAGTTGTCGCGCAGCGACTCGTGGCTCTCGGACATGACGGGCGGCTTCGGCGGCTGCGTCGAGGCGCTCGTGCAGCAGCAGCACACACAGAAGCTCATGGCCACGCTGGACTCGAGTACGAGGCGGCTGAAGGTGTACGGGCCCCCTAAAGCGTAGCACATTGGCATTTTTAGATCTGATTTTTCGAAGTAAAAAATAGAGTGGGTGGTGTGAGGACATGGGCGACCTGCCGGTGGTGTGTCTAGCCTCTTGCACTAGAGTTCGCGAAGCCCTAGTTTTATGGGAAATTATGCATACATTGATATTGCCATATATTTTTAGGAAACCCTGGTCGCAGTCGTTGCACGAACTTGCTACTACAGCCTTCGTGTTTTGAACTTCGCCAATATTCACCAATGAACGCGTAGTATTTGACCCAGCGGCTGGTATCTGCAGGTAGCAAGCCCAAAACCGGCTGGTCTCTTCGGATATCAGGTCACTGGGTCATGACCTATTGTACGCGTCAGAAGTGACTGAACCCAACGAGTGAAAATCCTCCGACAATTAGGCATATCTAGTCAAATAATAATTCAATTTAAGCGCGGAAACTAGTAATAGCATCACTACTGTCTTGAACTCCATGTAAGCACAATGCTAGCTGCTAAGCTGCTCGAATTGACGAAAAAAAGGAAACCCGCAGCCGGGGTAGAGAGATTTGTCGTGAGCTGCTTCACGTTCATGACGATATCTCAAGAACCAGTATGCTTTAGACGACAAAGATCGTGGCTAATGTAGCTAAGAGTGCGGGCTTTGCCCTGGACAAGGCTGTGCTGGATGAAGGCGAATACAGCACCGACAATGGCGCTGTATTCGATGAAATATCGCGTCCAAGAACGGTTTTCCCAATGGTGATTGGCCAGAATTAATGCACGTTTTGTGCAAAACCATCTGTAATCGCAGATCCGCCAATGATTTAAAAAGAAAAGAGCCAACCCGTTTCCCGAAACTATTTTTAGTCCGAGGCGGCTATTTGAACGTCTTATAACGCAAAACCTAATGTGAATTAGATAATTCTGACCCTGTTTTTAAAATCTATACGCAAAAATCACCCCTTATATCTAACAAAGGGATAATTATCACCACCAGCCACAAATACATCAAACATTATCGCCACCGGCCCAACTTGAAGTTAGTAACAATAGAGTCTGCTAGTATCTTATGGGACGGGAGAGAGAAGGCGAGCGAAACGTAGTGTGGCCGCGTTCAGTCAAAGGAGAGAAGCCAAAGCAGCTCAAGCTGAATAAGGCGTGTAATGGTATCACCGACGCTGTCGCTGGTGCTGCGGTCGTCAGCGCAGGCTCCGTTGCTTGGTAGGTCCTCGCACACAAAGGAATAAGGTTGAATTGCTATCTTACACACTGTTGGTGATGTTTGAGCACAGAATCTGTGCTCAAAGCAACGCGTGGTGCTACGGATACAGCACTCTTTCGCAAACCGCTGCTCAACGGAGCGATGTACCAGAGTAAGTAGATCCTACTGCTGCTTCATGCACAGGCATGCGCATGGGTTCGACACCTGCACCATGGTTACGAATGGCCTTTCTAACTTCTCTAATGTTATCCTTGTAGTGATCGAAGATGTTGCGAGCATCTCGGCTGGCTGGATCCGCTAGTGCTTATGCTGTCGGTTTGCGCGAGCTGCGTCGCGCCTAATGTGAAGTCACCCAGGTAATTTAAAGATGTAATGATGATGCAGCGAGGTTGAATCTAACTTATTTTGTTCTTTATCGATAAGGATGGCGAGGTAACACTACTTCACGGTGCTGTTGGTAGTAGTACGTGGGGTTACTGATACTGTGAAGCGCGACGTGGTTCTTGGGTTACTGCGCTCGATCGCAGACCGCTGCAGAGATATGGACCAGAGAAAGTTGAATCTACTGCTGCTCAATGTCTGCTTAACTTCTTACTATCCAGTGACATAGGATCACTGACAACTTGAAAAGTCTGCTGTTGTGTACTCAGGAGTAAGGGACGACCCAGTGTTTGAATGCTACCTCGCTTGATCCGCATGTGTGGGGGGTGGGGGGGGGGTGTTGGGGGGGGGGGGGGGGGGCGGTCTGGTAATAAAGCCCAGTGCCCCCAAACCCGGAGAGAAGGAAGCACGAAAGCATTGAGGAGTCCCAACAAACTAGTTTTGCATGCAAGGTACCGGATTTATTAATGAAAGTGATTAGCTTCATCTAATCTAGCTTCGTATGCATACGCTTTTGTAGGGAGCTCTAAAGTCTATGGATTCTCACCCGGCTAATTCAGAAGCTGTACTCGCTCACGATATCCGGGTTTTCTACTCCAGAGTTGACAAATGCGCTGCGCTGTTGCAGTAACTTGAGAGGTCAGCTTCCAACGACGTAAATTCAAGGTTGGACGTCGCTGTCGACATTTCCCTCGGGCTGGTTGGGCCATTTCGCAGCATTATGACCCTCGGTTTTACCACATCGGCTGCACGTGATTTTCTTCCGCTTCTTTTTCACTTCCGCGCGGATCTCACTGGCAAAGTGTTCGAGCATCTCTGCAGCGATTACAGCTCGCTCACCACCCTGTCGTTTTGGCTTTGGCGTGGGCTTTCGTGTCGACGCAGACACCACGACTCGGGATGGGTTTTTCACGTGTTTCTACGTCGCGGGTGGTGCGAGCAGAGGAACCGCCAGCTTGATTGTAGCGCGGCGGTGGTCGAATGTTGTAGTCCGGCAGAAGCGCAGGCAGGAATGGAAAACTGATGACAGCGCTCTGAAAGGCTTCGGTGTACGCAGCAACCGTGTACGCGTGGTGGTAGAACCGGAAAGCACCTGAAGTTGATGTACGCTTGCCGATTTGACTGAACACGGCTGCTACAATATGACGACAAGGAAGTTGAAGTTGCTGTCGGTCAGCGCAACGCGTGCAAGCTCCACTAGTCAGGTCGACGGTGAAGGTACGCCATTGAGGCTCCTCTTCTTCTGCACTTCGAGCATTAAATTCCCCCTCATCTAGGTCTAACTTATCCATGCTTCTTACCAGGTCATCCACTAGGTAGATGGAATAAGTGCTTTTCCTCACGGTGCAGGCTGCAGCACCCCAGACTTGCTTGTCAAACATAGCTTTTGCACGGGGCGTGACAGTGTGTTTTGCGGCTAACCACTTCTTAGCTTTCTTTTTCTTGTCGTTGAATGTTTTTACAGCCAGATTGCAGAACAGCACCAGAGCTTCCATCACTTGACAATCCCGGACTCCGCCCGAGAGGAGTGCGTTGTTTTGCCCCTCCACTGCGCCCGTCGTTCTACCAGCGAAGAGAGCGCAAGGTGCACCATACGAGCGTGCTTTTTTTCCATTGGGTTTCAACGGCGGATATTTCTTCGGGCTCAAGCGCACAATTGCCGAACTTCGTCCAACTTCCAGGTTGCAGTGCGCGCAAGTAATCTGCCACAGACTGAGTCTGCTTCTAACCATTGAGTCTCCGGATGCGCACCCCGGGGAACTGCTTGTCAATCACAGCCAGGGCTTTATTGTATTCGTCCAACGTTGTCGTTGCTTGAAGGCGAAAAAACAGCCCCTTGCTGTTGTCGTTGCTTGAAGGCGAAAAAACAGCCCCTTGCTGTTGTCGATGTTTGGCTCAACTGCGCGAAAGTGGCCACAAACGTTGAAGTAGATATGCCAAGCGCAAAATTTAAGGTTGAGAGGGATGCCAATCTCGTCCAAACGTACTTGGGCGTCACGTTGCTTTCCTCTATCCGTGAATGTTGTTCTGTCATGTAGCTTGATCCCCGCAGCAATACAATTTACAAAGAACCATTCGAACGTCTCAGCGGTCTCTTTGTGAACAAATGCGATCGCAACAGGAATGTTGGCCCAGTTACCATCCTTGCCAATGACCAACAAGCACACACCATTATACTGTTCATTCTTCATGTGTGTACCGTCACATTCGAGCACAGGTACCCAGTTGTCTTGAGCTGCAACTAATGCACCAAAACTCAGGAACAACCTGAAGAAACGCCCTTTACTATCCAGCTGGCAGCATACCCGGGAGCCAGGATTAAGCCGCTAGAACAACCGCAGGAAAGCTGGGAGTTTAGCGTAGCTACCATCATATCCTGTCATCATTTTATTTGCTTTGGCTATTGCTCTGTATAGTAAAGCGGGCCGGTCGTCCACGTTCACGTTGTCCACCACCATCAACGCCGAGGCTACACGAGCTCGTGCGCTGCTTAGGCCTTTCACAATGGCGCTTCTAAGCCCGGGTAGTGTTGCCAGGATCTCAGCGGATGCCTCACCAACAGAGCCACAGCTCGGCGAATGCACCAGTTCTGTTGAACTGTCGAACCAGGCACCCTCAGGACAGAATGCGAGCTTCGTGTTGGCGCGTTTCGTCGGCCTCTTCTTACTCAAAGAAACCTCCCAAGCACAGAACGCCTCGGACTTGCATCCCCAAACATTGTTGTGACCTGAATGCCCTATCTGCACGATGGACTTGTTCTCGTTGAAGGCGAATGCGCGGAGAAACTCAGTAGCGGCTGGAGCCGAGGCAAACACGTCGTGTTTTTTTATTGTCTCTCTTCCAAACCGCTCGCGTAGATTTACCTTGTTTTCATGCTCGAAGAAAAGTGTGGCTAACAATGCACACCAAGGTGGAGCCCGTCCTCTAACCGGCCGTCCTCGACTTTTATAATGATGTACCGTCAAATAACAGACCAATCACATTTAATTATTTGCCACCAGGTTCAAGTTGGGCCGGTGGGGATAATGTTTGATGTATTTGTGGCCGGTGGTGATAATTATCCCTAACAAAGCGACTTCGCACGGAACAGCTCTCCATTTACAAAACAAAAAGTACGCGCTGCGCTATCAAGGGTTTGGCAGTACTAAGGGCCGTTCTTAACGGGATCACCGGGGCACGATCCATATCGAGGTTTGGGGTGCTGGGGGGGCATGAGCCGATGGTCGTTCTTAAGAAGATCGTGATCCTGTTCTATAAAGAGACTCGAGACTCGACCGTTGGGGCTCAGAGCAGGGGTTTTGCTGGAAACGCGGTTGTTTTCATTTCTAGTCCTGCAAGATGGAGCAAGGTGCTTTAACCACACCAGCCCCGAGTAGCAAGTGGACGGCTCGTCAAAAGCCAAACAGTAAGCGGGCTGTGCTGCCCCCCCCCACGTCGGACAACTATAGTGACTGGAACATGGACCAGCTAAAGCTCGAGTGTACCGCCAGGAAGCTTTCGGTAGCCAAGAATACAAAGAAAGAAGAGCGTGTAGCCATTCTTGACATGTATGACGACTCCAAAGGTGGTGTCGCATTGCTTCTGGACAAGCAACGTCTACGCAAACGATCCAAAACCTCGACAGACACAGATGAAGCGCGTCGTAGCCGTCACTGCATGTTTCGTCGCATAAATGTGCTCTTTTCACACGACTTCTTCCAGCGCTTTATTGCTTCCGGAGATCAGCTCACTAAAAAACAATTTGACGAAGGGGGCTCTCGGTTTTGGGCGGAAGTTGCAGCTGCATTTAACACACCGAACGACACATATGATCGCCTCGTCAACAACGACTCCTTGTATGATGGTATTTGTCCGGACCAGATCACCGTGCATTCCGCAGCCAAGCTCAGAGCGATGTGGAAAGAAGTGCACTCGAACTTCTCGAAAGCTGAGGCACGCAAAAAGCTTTCCGGTACGCACGCAGAATTTTGGAACTTCTGTCAAGGTGATAAGGCGGTCATGTACTTGAACTTGTGGTGCGACGAGCGAGGAGAAGGACGCGAATTTTGTTCGAGCTGTGTATACAAAGACAACGAAGATGATTCGACTCAGGAAGGTATAACAGCATCAACCACGCCGACCCAAAATCGCAAACGGCGTAAGAGTGTGGATCCAATTGCCGCTCTGGCTGACACATTAAAAACGTTGGTCGAGTTCGAAACTGGCAAAAAAGCGAACTGATCGCTGAGCAGACTGCACTTGCCCGCGTGCAGCGTGAACATATTAAACGCGGGGGTATGGCAGACAAAATGGCTGCGCTCGACGCCATTATAACGCGGTATCGTCGCGCTTTACGTGTTGTGGATGAACAGATTCACAGTCGGAACAGTCAGGGCATACCAATACAGTCGCTAATAGAGGAAGAAGAGCGTCTACGGAGTCGAATCATGCGTCTTCAAGAGAAGGTAGATTTACTGGAAGATGCGATTGTAGACAGTTAAAAAGGAGACAAAGCAAATGCATTATTTCATTTTCGAAGCGAACATTAACTAGTGAATAATGAGATCTACGTATCTAGGTCGTGCCATGTTATTATCTTGTATATGCTCCAACACGACTTGGCGGAGAATGTGTCCATTCTTCAGCACCACGTCATTAGTGATGTCATCGTTCGCGGTACTTTGGTAAATACAGGACTCCAGAGCGTTGTATTCCTGTAAAACTGCATAACTGCTGCTTAATTCTGGAGATGACTGAATTCGGTCGCCAGTGCAGAAATTATGCAGATTCATAGAGGTTTTAATCACGAGACCAACGTGATTGAATTCCACAGTGAGAGGCCGCTGAAAAATCTGCCATTTGTTGATTAACAAGCCGAAGGACATTTCGATCCGAATGCGTAGCTGCGAAACGTAGAAGTTGTAGCCACTGAAAGCTGAGCTTTTAATTTCAGGCTTCGTAAAAGGGACTAGCATCGAAGGCGCAAGTCCGTACGCGTTATTGCCAATTATATAGTATCCAAATGGGAGTTCTGTAATAGCAGCATTTCGAAAAGGCTACACTGTCAGAAACTTTGCCTGGTGAGTTGAAGCAATAGCCGAAGAATTTGCATGACGCGTCACACATCGCTTGCACGTTTATTCCGTCGGTGAGATAGTGCCCCAAATAAAAAAGGTTAATACGTCAGGTACCTCTTTGGTACCCGGCGCCCTGATCTGGCACAGCCATCCGTCAATGCACCCGACGCAACCAGTCAAAATGCAGTTCGAGCTTAGTCCTGAAAAGGCATCAGCTGCAGCTTGAATAGCTCGAAAATCGTTCACAGGTGCTGCTATAAGAAACCGAGGGTGATCACAAATTGCATTCATGACTTCCACTAGAATACTGTAGAATGCAGAGACACTCACCCCTGCAAGCACTCGAATTGTATGGTACGATCCTCCGGCCAGCCACGAAATAGTCATTTGGATCATGTTAACAACCTCAATTGGCTTGGTGCCGGTTCTGTTCTGCGACTGTAGCTCGGTCCGTTGTAGTGTCGGAGTCAGCAATTGTACCAGAACGTCGAATGCGGCAGCACTCATTCTATAGTACCGCTTAAATTGGCCTTCTAGATGCAGCCGATCGCGGTGAGGAACCCCACTCTAAACGCTGGCGAGGGACAACCTTTGCACGGAATCCCTTGGACCGATGCGCAACAGCCACCACAGAGATCACCAAAGCAATTGCAGTGGGTTTCATCTCAACAGATGCAGTTGAGTTCCGTGATCCGAGATTGGATTATGAGCCATTGCTCGGATCACGAGGTCATGACATGAGGAAGAATATGTATTCATATCCGCCAATCAGAAAACAGAATCACGGATCATGCCCTTGAAATGACCCCGTTAAGAACGGCCCTAAGAATTCTAGCTTTGTAGTGATACTACCACTACTCGACTCTTACCCAAAATCAATACTACTACTATAGTTGATCGAATTTGGCGATAGTAGAATCACTACTAATATAGTATCACTACAAATATTAATATTAGTAGTAGTACTAATGTACCCATGTCGGTGTCTAACATAACATCCGCTTGTTTTCCTCCATGCGTCTTAGTTCCTGGCTATTATGGTGCAGAATTAGCAAGATCTTTGTCCTTGTCCGTAGCGGACTCATCACGAAGGATCCTATCGAGAACACGCGTTCTTTGAACGCAGTCGAACAGCCCCACAGCCAGGGCATGATACTAGTACGATTTTAGACCAATCTACTGTAGTAACTGTCTATTAGTGAAACAAAACTACTAGTGAACTACTACTAGTAGTTTGTGCGATCTAGAGTGCTATAGTAGTAGTACTATAGTAGTTTGTTATTAATAGTCGACCACCAAAACATTCGACCGCCGAAAAGCTCGGTTGTGCTTCAAAACAACCTGCATCTCAGCACGATGGTTGTCCGTACTTGTGCGCAGGATGATCATAGCAATCCAACCTGTTGAGAAGACGAAACGCGTTGGAGGGAGCTCGCCCCAACTAAACGCGGGCAAGTGCTGCGATAGATGGGAATTGCGCGCTGCCAGACTCGCGGAACCAGCTAGAGCCAGAAGTACAGATATACTCGATAAAAGGGGTTGATGCCGTGCTCGCCCCAACTTTAACCGCATAAAATAAAAATAAAACGACTCGCGGAACCAGCGCAGTATCTTGACGTACTCGCAGATCGCATCAAACCTATAGCAAACTATGCACGGATCGGTTGTTGTTATCTCGTCGTACACGCAGTTGGGGTTGGCACACTTCGTAGCGTCTTAATCGGCCAGGTGGGGTGGGGAGATGTTCTTGAGCTTTTGTTAGAAAATCGAGGAATGAGCGACTCTTGATGCGAGATGAGCGGATATCGCTGCGTATAGAGCCTCTGTTTGCGGTTTCAGGACGGAAGCGCTCGTTCGTGTGACCAAAACCGCTTGAAAACACCGTCCTGATTTTCTTCGGGAAAATCTATTTATGTGTTGCTCACCTACTGGCCTACCTGTTGCCGGCAAACATGCTGACAACCTGTTGTCGGCCCCGGAGTTTCTGTTGCCCTTGACAGATGGCCAAAGAGGCCTCAGAGAGACCGTTTGCAACCGAAGCGTAGCGGAGGTCTGCTATAGTCGGCGCGTGGGCCGGAGTAGTTTCCCTAAAAAGGCTTCGCGAAGGCTGGGATGGGATTTTTGAATTACGACGTTAGATAGACTACACGTAGGAATTATATAGTAATATATCTGAGCACAAACCTAGTTACAAACAACAACACAGTCAGGCTCGCGCATGCTCTACCTCTCGAGTCGTTGGTAAATTGTAGACTGAGCTTTCTTCACGGCTGCCGAAGCTGGCTTAGTCAAGTGTCTTCAATCTTGCTTTAAAACTTCTTTCAGTCAACTCGAATATTTCATCGCACATCTTCCTCTGGATGCAAGAACCTTCGTATCCTGGCGCTCTGGAACTTGCTTTTGTTGGCACAACCAGCACATACACACACTTTCTCCCGTACGAAGGTTTTTGTTTTTAGCGACGACCACGGGCATCTCCTGCGCCTGCTTCGCAGCCGCAGCATCTGCCTGGGAATGAACCTTATACAGGGAGTGAGAAAGGCTGGACACACCACCGGCAGGTCGCTCATCTCCTCGCCTCGCCCCATTGGTAGCTTTGGGAGTCCCGATTAGCCACCGGTATATCGGAACCGAACTGCCCACGCAATTACAGACACCGCTGAGAAACTGAAATGCTCACACAGCTGGTACCCTTTCTAAACAACTCGGATCAGACGTATCACTTTCAAGGAAGATCTGGTCATGTGGACCATATATGCGATCAAGATTTGAATTCTCCCGCCAAAAGCATTCTTCCTTCTGGCAGAGCGCTCTCGTCAACAATGGGCTTCGCCATGAAATCGAACACGTGCACTAAGGGGCAGTGGCTGACCATCCAGCAGAAGTGTGACATCATCGACGAGCACAAACGCTGTCCAGACCTGACGCTCACACGACTAGCCCGCTGGGCTTTGCAGACCTTCAAGCTTTCGCATCCCCCTGCCGACGCCACCATTTTCAGAGCGCTACGGGACGAGGCCACGATCAGGAAGAAGCGCCAGTCAACGGTGACACCCAAAGGCCGGGCACTGCGCGTACGGTGCCCTGATCTAGAAGAACAACTCGCTGCTTTCATTTTTTCCTGTCAGCGACAGTACGCGACGCCTAATAACCAAGGAAGCGCAGAGGGTTCTGGCCAGTTTGGAGAACCCTGCTCCGCTCATACTCTCCGATTGTTGTCTTACGTGCTTCATGAAGCGACATGGGCTTCGTTTCCGGACGATGTATGACGAAGCAGCGTCAGTTGACAGTGCGGCTGTTTTAGAAGGAACGCTTGCGATACAGGACATCACACGTCACTACGCGCTGCGCGGCGTGTGGAATATGGACGAGACCGGCCTCATGTATCGTTCGGCCAAGCAGAAGGGCATATGCAAGTCAGACACCCCCGGTCTCAAGAAGGACAAAACACGTATTACGATCGCTCTCGCCGCTAACGCGGATGGGTCTGAGAAACGACCAGCGTTTTACATTGGTAGAGCTCGCCGACCGCACTGCTTCAAAGGCAAATATGGGGAGGAGCTCGGTTTCTATTATAGAAACAACAAGAAAGCTTGGATGACTCGTGCGCTGTAGACGGAGTGGATCAAAGCGTTTGACCGCGACATGCGATCTCAAGGAAGAGGTATTCTTCTCTTAGTTGATCATGCTTCGTCACACGACTTTGAGAGCGGCGAGCTCACGACCATCACCGTGCAAAAACTACCTCCAATCACGACATCGCACCTGCAGCCGATGGATATGGGAATCATATCTTCTGTCAAGGGCAACTACCGCGAGAGACACCTGGAGTTAGCGTGCAACCGTGCGGATGAAACGATGCCAGATGCAGCGCCAGAACGTAAGGGCATCTACTACGTGGACCAGTTACAAGGCATGATGTGGAGCGACGGGTCGTGGGTTGATGTTTCGCAGGAGACCATCGCAAACTGCTTTCTGAAGTCTGGGGTCGTGTTTGATGACAAGGAAAACTGCCCGCCGGTGAGCCGTCACAAAGTCAGTATGAACGAGTTGTTGATTTGAACTGTAATATTCGATTGCCTGCACAGTTTTAATAACCTTTCAGAGGTTGGAAGGTCCACCCTTTTCAGTTTCTCAGCGGTGTCTGTAATCCTATTGGGGACCCCTTAGTCTCCGGTAGTGTACCGGTATATCGGTACTAAACTGCCCACGCAATTAATCGACCCACTTAGGCTCCAGTAGTGTACCGGTATATCGGTACCAAACTGCCCACGCAATTAATCCTTTTGGGTACCTACATTAGTGTACCGGTAAATCGGTACCAAACTACCCACGCAATTAATCCTTTTGGGGACCCCACTTAGCCTCAAGTAGTGTACCGGTATATCAGTACCAAAATGCCCACGCAATTAAACCTTTTGGGGACCCCCCTTAGCCACCGGTATTGCACCGGTATATCAGTTACGTCCCATGGAGTTGGGCTGGGCTATACACTTCGCTCCTATCCCAGGATAATCTTCTATCGACGCCTTGCCCGCCATGAGCGAAGCGAAATTGGCGGTGCAAACGAGGAGCTCCTGAGCCCTATCATCAAATCTGGTAGGCTTCAAAAAACATACGTCAAGGGCAACAGATATTCCAGGTCCGACAATAGGTTGTCAGCACGTTTGCCGGCAACAGGTAGGTCAGTAGGTGAGCAACAGATAAAAATTACTACTTTACCCATTTTCTTCTAGTAATCAGATAGCAGTTGCTATTACTATCTGACCCGTAGCGAAAGTAATATCTGATATAGTAGTAGTAGTTTCGGCCCCGCGCCAAACTAATAGCTACTATAGTACTTCACTAGTAGTTCGCTAAAGTACCATATGTTCAAACTACTACCAAGCCCTGCCCACAGCACCAGCCTAGCTGTTTCGCGACTATGGACTATGTGATCCGGAATACCGCTTGGGGTCCCTTATTCTCCTCACCCTCAGCTTGTGCGAAATTTATCACAGTAGGGTCGCTCGAGCACGAGATTTCGGATGTGTTGAGCTCCTGGGAATCGATGTCAGTGTTGAAGAACCTGCTGACATACAGTAGCCGGTGTTAGGAATACCGTACTCACAAATGAAATGCTTAACAGTTAAATTGCCATTTCGCGAAATCTACCCCATTTGTTCTGAAAGAAAACTATTTTTAACATTAAAAATGCGGTTTGACAACTCCAATAGGTTCTGGGCAATCATCCAATCATAACGGATGGCTACATTTGGGTCCAATGATATCTGACGCGTACAATAGTCATGACATTTTCCGTTTTACTTGGAATTTGTATTGAAACGATTCCTATTTTTCTGTAGACTACATTGTTATATAATATGAAAATTTATGGACGGTTTTTACCCGTTGTAATATTTATACTGTATAGCAAATGTCATATCCAGCTAAATGTCATACTTAAGTATCCGACAACAGTAAACAGCCAATCAAAATCAAGTGTTTGTGGCTTTCAAAAGCAATTGTCTTATCCGACATCAGTGGGGGACAACAAAGTGCGACACTTCGCCTGGACACAGCTAGATAAGCTTGCATTATTGAACTCACTTTCAAATGGTCAAGGGCATACAGAACCGCACCGAGAACGGCGGAGCTGGGATAAAACAGTTAGGATAGCTGGATAAGCGGGTGGGTAGTTGCTGAACAGCAAGACTACGATGATAGAGTGATTAACGGTATTGAATATGATGTTTTAACTGTTTCATAAGTCGACCTGAAGCGCTGGAAAGTGGTCATGGAGAAGGGCAGCAGAGGTCGCGCACGCGCGGCCAGCGGCGCGCACGTCGCGGCACACTCGAGACGGAAGAAGCGGTCGAGTCGTCCGTCGTGCACCACCCCAAGCTTTACTCAGCCGACAGCTCTCTGAGCAACCTCATGGGTCGAAGCTACGCGCACTTCTCGTGCGAGGACGACGAGAGCCCGTACGCGGGCTCGGACTACTTCGGCAACAGCGGCATCGACCCGGAGCAAGACCCGCTCCGGTTCTTAGGGATCAAGTGGAGCTCCAACTCGTCAAGCAAAGCGGGAGGCTCGGTCGCCAAGCCCCGAGATACTGTGACGCTCGAGTCCATAGGCACAACGCTGGGCTCAAACGGCGAACGGGTTTGGTACTTTTTGAACCACTCCGTCGAGATCGAGGAAGCCCCGGAGTTCCGCAAGCACGGACTGGTGCGGCTGCGTACCTGAAGCTGCCGCATTGGGAGGCCGTACGACAGGCAAATAATTAATATCTGTTGCTTGGCCACTGTTCACCTGTTGTAGGGCTTCTTGTCACTAGTTGCCTGTTGAGGCCACTGATCGATTGTGATGCCGCAACAGGTTCGCAGCCACGAGAACCTGTTATGCGGAGAAGCTGTTAGGGCTTTCATGCTGGATCGGATGGACAGATTCAAAACAGGATTCTAGTAGTGTGCGAGTCAATTGAGCTGTTGGTGAGCAGTTACGAAACCTAAGGAGGGCATTCATGCTGTATTTCAAACAGGATCGCAGTGCTGGGCGAGGCAATTGGGCTCTTTCTAAGCCGTTATGAAACCCGAGTAGTTTTGAAACCTCTGTAGGTGTCTTGCAGTTCTCGTGCCGGGTTGCGTTCACATCTCGAAATCCTCCAGGGCAATCATGAGCAGGCAACCTCGCTCCGCGGAGGCGCTCAGTGAATCCTCGGAATACGAAAGCAACTCGGACAGTTCGGACATGGAGTTCGAGTTCGACGACGACCCCTATCCAGACGACACGACGATGCGTCAGGCGACAGCTCCTTCGGCTAGGCGAGAATTTACGCTGGTTGGAGTGCTTTCGTCCTTCACAGCAGCTCAGCGAGATATGAGTGAGCGAGACGACTATGTTCATACATACGAGACTCGGTATGAGACCGACCGACTCCTAGTGCACGTTTTCAGATGTCGATCCCACGAGCAATGCCAGCATCGATACAAAATCAGAAGACTCGTGGTTGGTGACACAGATTCTGACATTGAATTTCACCTGGAGGAGCACGGTGCTCACGCATCGACTGAGTTAGCTGTGCGGCGTAGAGGCATTCATCCATCATTGGTCAGCGAGGTCGACGCGTTGTTAGACATGGGTTGGGGTGCCAAGCGCCTTCGAAACTTATTGAACCACAAGTACCGTGGAGACTCGCAACGACTTCGGTCTCTGCCGTCATGCAAGCAACTGGAGAACCGAAAAGCCTTCCTGGTGAGAAGCTCGACAGGGGGCTGGGATGTAAAAAATCACGTATCCTTCGTTGCGTGGGCAAGCCACCGCATATGCTCGTCCCGGGACGAGTTCGACGCCATCTCGGATCTTGCCGACAGACGAATGGACGATATGATTGTCCTCGATGCTTTCGCATTCGAGTCCGCTGACACTGAGAGCGGCACTTCATTCGGAGTACTGGTGACATCTCGCCGAGTGTTTCGGAACATTGTGACCTGTGCTTGAGACCAAGGCGATCAGCTCGTGTGTAGCACTGATGGTACTTATAAACTCCATTTCGGGGGATGGACAGTCGTCGACTGTGGATCGCATGCGGTCGTCTGGGATAGGAACGCGTACGTACATCGGTTTGTACCATGGCTGTACATGTTCGTGCGAAGTGAATCGACGGAAGCATACCGAAAAATGTTTCGTGTCACTAAGTCTAGAGCAGCTACTTTTTTCGATGTCGAGCTCAATGTAGCTTTTGGGAGTCTAGACCACTGCGATGCGATCGCTTCGGGGTTTGAGCAAGTTTGGCCCGGTTTTACTCTCCTTACTTGTTGGCCTCATCTCACCCGACAAGCTCGCAAGAAGAGAAGTCTCTTGGTGTGTGAAGCTAAATACGACGAGCTGATAAAGCCAACTCTACAGTGGCTGCGACAAGCAAGAACACACGCACAGTTCATCAAGATGAGCAACATCCTGATGGAGAACTGGGCAGGACACGGTGAGAGAGCCTACGCGGACTGGTTCAAGTCTGTCTATCTACATTCTCGATGGAATCGCTGGCATGTAACTGGTACAGGCGTCGGAGGGGTTCTTCCATCTCAGCAAGGAATTGAAGCACACCACAGCATGATCAAAAAGACTTGTGCTCCCAGCCCGCGAGCATCGACAAACGGTGTTCTCAAAGGTATACTGCCTATAATATTGAAGACGGACGGCGAAACGCTTTGCCCGTCAGCCGCAGCTCACTTCGGTGAAGGTCCAGTTCCTCCAGAAATGCTTGCGAAGGCACAGCAACTAGTGGCTTCTACTCGGAACTACTGCAGGCTAAGCAAAGGCAGGGGACGAGGTAGGCGCCTAGAAGCCATCATATTCAATTCCTCCAAATTTATGGTGGGTGGGGCCGGCATTCTTGGTGCAGACGTCGACCAGCAACGTGCTGAAAAATTTGTGCGCTCCCTCGAGGGGAAATTTCCAAGGGGGTTGGAGGTCGCGGAATTCGAGTATGAACTCCTGTCTCTGCACCGTGTAAAGATTGGCACTATCGCGCCCGGGGGTAAACATCAACTTGACCCTGTGTGGTCCGCAACAAACATACAGATTGTGCGAGGCTATGTCCAGTGTGACTGCGAGTCATACGTGCGCACCGGGTGGGTATGCTCGCATTCTCTCGCCGCCCTATCGTTGCAGGGGTTTCTAGACTTGCAAGCTGCAATGGCTAGTGTTCATGTCCGACGTGCACCGGGGAGGCCACCTAGTCGTCGATCGGCATTGACCAGAGAGGCTAGTCAACAAGGCTACTTCAACGAGGAACGACTCGTACGCCTTTTTCTACAGAAGCCAGGGCAACCGCTCAAGTGGAAAGTGGTCGCCAACATAGATGTTGAAGTTGAAGGTGACATCGAAAGCAGCATGTTCATCGGCGAGGTAGTCGGACTACGACTCGACGATGGGGTTTACGTTTGGTCGGTGAGATTTGCAGACGGAGATCTCTGTGACTTCCAGGCTGAGGAGCTTGCACAAGGGGTAAAACGTGCGCATGATTGGGGTGTGTACGTTACCGGCTAAGACAGTAATGTTAGTGACGATAGATAGAGGCTAGATGTAGTGAGTGCTTTGGGTGCTGCGAACTAGGGACCTGCTATCTAATACACTACATTTTTGCATTAGTTAGCATGAAGTTGAGCTGTTTGAAACTCGTGCTACTGGCATGATCTCGTAGACCTATTACAAGACATTTAGTAGTAAAACAAAAACAAACAGAACGAGAGTAGTTAGAGCACTCCAGAAGAATTTTTAATAAAAACTTTTTTATATGGAGTATATATGTAGTTGGTAATAACGAGTATGCTCTGGCAACTACAAATATATAAAGCACTGGTCTGTCAGGTAAGTAGAACCGTATTTATTCACCATCTTGTCAAAGTGCAACATGTAACACTGCAACTCATTGAAGTTGGGTACGTGTCACGGTGATAGTACCGTACCGTATGTGTCACCGCAAAAAAAGTCCACTTATTGATTATAACAGACGAACAGTGCAGACGACAGCATACCAGTGTCAGCAGCTCCTACAACAGGAGCTCAGTGGCATAGTAACAGATATTAATTAGCAGCCCGTACGACAGCCAGGGAGAGGTGGAGGTGTATTTTAGTGGCATTGGTGTGTTAAGTTGAGGTTCAACTTGGGCGCTGCGGAGCGAGGGACCAAGTGAACGGTGCCGAAGGCTGGGAGACTGCAGTCCAAGCTGCGACGCGGCTGGACATGTAGGACAGAAGATGGTTGGCTGCCGAGGAGGCTACTCGGGCAGCAACATCCATTTGTAGGAGCTCAGAGGCTTGAGCTAAGCAAGTTTTAATTCAGTCAGTCTTTTATTTTCCACGGCCGAGCCCAAGTGCCCTGACAGTCTACGCCATCTAACAGGGTTATGAGCCCAAGTCACGCCGTCGCCGAAGTGCAAGGATGCCCAAGCCGACGACGGACTCGACGTGGGAGGTCGAGGTCTCTGAGAAGACCGGCCGACCCATCCGCTGGAACGGCCAGAACTTCCAATACTACAAGAAGCTCATGGAGATTGCCGCACGAAAGAAGAGCACCGATCAGTTCAAGATTATGAAAGGGGAGAGAAAGTTCGACGAGAACTTCTCGAGCTTGCAGAAGGAAGCCTGGGACGGGTACCAGCTAGACCTGCAAGAGCTCATCTTTTCATCCGTGTGCACGGACATGGGGCAGCAGCTCATGGATCTGGAGGACGGCTCAGCCATGTGGAAGCATCTCTGCGAGCGGTTTCAGGGCACAGCCAACGAGCAGACCAGGGCTATGACCAAGCGTCAACTGTACGCTCAACTGGAGGCAGCGAGGTGCAAACAGAACGGCAATGTTGAGGGTCATCTCAACTACATGTGCCGTCTGCATTCAAGACTCAAGACGGTCGGCATGACCCTCGACGACGCAGTGTTCAGTGGGATGCTAGTGTCGTCACTCCCCACCGACGAGCGGTTCGACCGCCTGCGAGGATTTGTGGACACGGGGATGGACTGCGTAGACACACCGGACAAGGTGGTGGCAATGGCTATCACGTTCGACAAGGCCAACAAGGCCGACAATCACATGAGTCGGTCGTTTGGTAGCGGCAAGCAGTCGTCTGGCCAAGCCCAGCAGCCAAAACAGCAGAATAGCGGAGGCGGAGGCAGGAGACACGAGAACAAGAACCCCAAGCGCGAGGGAACGCAACGCCCCCAAGAGGAGGACAGGCGCCTCGGCAATTGCTTCCAGTGCCACAGACCTGGACACGTCAAGAGAGACTGCCCCAACTCCAGTGGGAGTAACGGTGGTACTGGCGGGCAGGCCACTGGACTGTTCTCGGTCACCTCTGGATTCACTGACTCTGTCCCAGAGCGGGCAGTTGCTGGCCAGCAACACAGTGGAAATATCCGCGGAGGAGGACCTGAGTGTAAGAATACACCGTCAGTTAGTGGCAACAAGGATGGTGGCAGCAGTGCTGACAGTCGCCGCACAGCGCCAAAGACGAAGAAGGCCACGTACCGACCAGAGACATGGGTCTTCGATTGTGGAGCCAACCGCCACTTAGTCGGAGACAGAAGATACTTCGTGGAGTACAGAAGTCTCACGGCGGACGAGAGGAAGAAACAGACCGTACAAGGATACAACGGCACGTCAGCACCCATTGGAGTTGGCTCCATCGACTTGTGGGTGGTGGTGAATGGAGGTCACGTGGCACTTCGCTTGGAAGAGGTTTACTACTCTCCGAAGCGACCGAACCTCCTCTCGCAATCTGTGGTGCGCAAAGAGGGCTTCAAGATCGACTATGATGATGAGACGGCGGTCTACACGCTCTCGAAGAATATGGCCACAGCCCTGCAGGCGCCGCTGAACTCATCGTGTGGCCTCTGGATGTTCACTGCACACAACCCATTCTTACCCGGAGAGAAGAACCCATTGGTGCCCGAAGCCATGGTCAATTTTGCAATTCGGGATGGCGTCGCGGACTTGCAGTGCTGGCATGAGCGGCTCGGGCACCTGTGCCCGCAATCCATCCGCAAAATGGCCGACGAGGGACTAGTGGAAGGCATGATGCTGCGGCGCCGCCAGTTTGACATCTGCGAAGCTTGTCAACTGGGTAAGCAGCGTGCGAAACCCGCGCAGAAACATTTGGATCGAGGAATCACGGAGAAGAACGAGCTCGTGTTCGCGGACCTCTTCTTCCCACCAAAGAACTACAATTGTACGCGGTTCAAGGCTGTATTGGTCATCATGGACGCGCACACGAGATTCCTCACGGCGTATCCCGTCAAGGACAAGACGAAGCAGGAGTGCAACCCTCTTATCCAACGGTATATCGCGTGGGCTGAGCGTCAGTGCCCCGGATACAAAGTGCGTGGAGTCTTCACAGATGGAGGAGGCGAGTTCGTGAATACCGAGATGGAGGCATGGTACCAAAGGAATGGTATTGTGCACACAACTACACCTCGAGACACGTCACGGCTCAACCGAGTCGAGCGGAGCCACCAGACTCTATGCGGCATGATGAAATCAATGCTGAAGGATTCGGTGTTGCCGACTTCCTTCTGGGTGGACGCGCTGTATTACGCTGTTTACCTCAAGAACCGATCGTACTCAACGCCGATTGGACACACTCCGTATGAGGCGATGTGGGGAAGGAAGCCAGACATTCACCACGTGCGCAAGTTCGGCGCGCTGGCCTATATGCACACGAAAGTGGGCCCCGCGCGACACAAATTTGCAGACAACTGTTGCGTAGGATTCAATCTCGGTTATCGCGATGGAGCGCTAGGCTGCAAGATGTACTTCCCTTCGGAGGGCACGGTACTCTTTGGTGGACAAGTTACTGTGAACGAACAAGTCATGTTCAAGGACCGGCATGGGCCAGACTTCGAAGACAATGTCCGAGAATGGGCAGTGGCTGCGTACCCGGATCTCACAAGTGCAGGTCGTCGTGATTACGACCTACCGGTCGTAGGAGGGCGAGGACATGACGCCCGCGCGCGCCATGAACGTGACCACAACATGACCGATGCTGAGAACACACTTGAAGATGAAGATACAATCAGCCAGGTCCAACATGGCCCCGACCCACCACGAGCTAGCTGGATGGACCAAGCACCACCAGCATTCCCGGATGACATGGTCTTCGCTCCATCGGCAGACCGTGGGAGAGCGTCGCGCAATATCTACGATGGTGGATATGTAGACATTGAGGACGAGGAGGAAGCTGACGTGGGTGACACCAACGACAATGCTGATGTCAGTGACAGTTGCAGTACCGGTATTGGAGGAGAAGAGAGAACCACCCCGCAAATCGAATCTGCAGCCGAAGAAGAAAATGGAAATGCCTCGGAAGCTGGTGAAGAAATTGTATACGACGAGGAGCTGGTGGACTACTCAGATCTGGATGATGATGCCGAGATGCAGGACCAGGAAGGATGCAGTCCACAAGATCAGAGCGAGTGCGAAGGCAGCGTTGATGAAGTTAGCGAGGACCCCGAACCTGATCGCTCGCCGCCAATTCTGACCGGTCAGCGCCGGGCACGTGAAGACGAAGAGTCCGTGCTGAGTGGCGAAGCTGAGCGGAAGCGCAACCGGGTGGCTTTGGTCGAAAGTGAGGAACCTGATGCACTGGAAGAATCTATGTGTATGTCAGTATGGCGTCGGTGGAACCGATAGGAGACGAACCCCAACAACGACTCTGGCATGAGTCGGAAGTGCGCCTACCACGCTCGTTCAAGGAAGCCATGGCGTCTCCTCAACGGAATGAGTGGATGGCAGGCATGGAGCGAGAACTCGCTGCTATGGAGGAGAAGGAGGTCTTGGAGCTGGTACCAGAAGCAGAAATGCCTGCAGGGAAGCGAGCCCTGCAGACTATGTGGCGATTCCAGGTCAAGACAGATAACAACGGAAATGTAGTCCGCTTTCGCCCCCGTTTGTGTGCTCGTGGAGACAAGCAAGAGCCTGGTGTTGATTTTGTAGTGATGGAGACGTTCTCGCCCGTTGCCCGAATGGCATCATTCAGATTGTTCGTGGCACTATGCATTCTCTTGGGATTGGACCCCTTCTCCTGCGACATCAACACAGCTTACCTGAACGCGCTGCTGAAAATCATGCATTTCATTCGTCGCATCGCTGGTTTCCCACCGAAGGAGGGTTACGTCTACAAAGTCAAGCATGCAATCTATGGGCTGCATCAGAGCGGACGAGAATGGTATGACGAGCTGGACTCGTGGTTGTCGGGACGTGGGTGGCGAAGATGCACTACGGAGCCTTGTCTTTATGTGTACTCAGGAGACGGGGTGGTAGCAATCCTGCTGGTCTACGTAGATGACTTAATCTGCGCGACTAACAACGAATCCTGGAAGGTGGTCTTCTTCGAGGATCTGAACGGCAAGTACGGCATCAAAGACCAGGGTCGTTTGCGCGAGTATCTTGGGATACAAGTAGACTGGGTGGAGGAAGGTGTGTTCCTTCACCAGACGAAGTATGCGAAGGACGTGCTCAAGTGGTTCGGATATGGGGACGCTTACGGATGTCGCTCACCGATGGATCCGACCACGAAGATGAGTGCGTGCACCGCAGCAGAAGATGTGAAGGCGATTGGCATCGAGTACAGAGCCGTGATCGGGTCGCTAATGTTCATGACGACTAGCACGAGACCCGACTTGGCGTATCCGGTAGGCTATCTCAGCCGATTTGTCGGTAACCCGACGGTCCAGCATGGTGGGGCATTAAAGCGCGTGCTCCGCTACGTTGTTGCTACTACGGATCATGGAATTTACTTCAAGAAACCTCGCGGAGACCAACTGCAGAAGCTCCGAAGCATCACTGTTGACGGATACTGTGATTCGGACGGGGGAAATTGCCCGGACACCCGAAAGAGCGTCACAGGTTACGTGATGATGGTTGCCGGAGGGCCTGTGGCATGGGCAGCTCGATGCCAGAGTGTAGTGGCTCAGAGTACGGCGGAAGCCGAGTATGTCGCATCGTGCGAGGCCTGCATGGAGGGCAAGTCGCTAGTCAACATCCTGACCGAAGTGGTGCCTGCTGTAAGCGCAAACTTTTCGCTGGGAGTGGATAACCAAGCTGCCCTTGCGCTGGCCTCCAACCCAACGTACAGTCGAAAGACTCGGCACATCGAGTTGCGATTTCACTATGTGAGAGAGCAAGTCAAGGAAAAAGCAGTCAAGATTTGGAAGGTCAACGGTGAAGTGAACCCTGCCGATTTGCTAACTAAGCCACTTGGTTTTCCGCGACTGGCGAAACTGAAGGCATTAGTCGGGATGAAGCCCGACCTACCGCCGACACCTCGCGAACAGCGGCGATCGCAATATCAGGCTACCAAGCAACAACGTCACGACGATCAAGCAGAAGCCGCACACAGTCAGTTCCGAGGCGCATTGCGCGCGTCCTCGGAGGGCGGGTGTTAAGTTGAGGTTCAACTTGGGCGCTGCGGAGCGAGGGACCAAGTGAACGGTGCCGAAGGCTGGGAGACTGCAGTCCAAGCTGCGACGCGGCTGGACATGTAGGACAGAAGATGGTTGGCTGCCGAGGAGGCTACTCGGGCAGCAACATGCATTTGTAGGAGCTCAGAGGCTTGAGCTAAGCAAGTTTTAATTCAGTCAGTCTTTTATTTTCCACGGCCGAGTCCAAGTGCCCTGACAGTCTACGCCATCTAACATGGTGCCTTGGCGACGCTGCCGAAGTAGTGAACCGACGCAGCTTTTTACGAGTCCTACTAGTTCGATAATGCCCCCTCCCCCTGGATAGCTTGGCCAGGCAGAGGACTCAAACCTCGCCACTGGGGCGTATACCTCGTCTACATCAACTCCAAACTCTTGATGATTTCCTTGAGCAACAAGTCGCGCTTTAAAGCGTTCTATTACTCCATTAGCATGGTATTTTACCACAAGTACCCAATGACACGGTAGTGCCTTTCCACACACACACCTGATAGTTACTAGTCCGTAGTCTAAAGCTCATCGCAACAAACATAAAGCACCATGTGACCTAAGTTCTGGCGTAGTTTTGGCAAGTTTGGTAGACCCACTCCTGTCCGGAAACGAGGTCCCATGTCTTTGCTAGCCAATGCCATTCACCTGTTCCGTGAATATCGATACAGACAGGTATTTATCACCTGTTGAATATAGCTGCTGGATATGACATTTGCTAGACGGTACATGTACCATGAAAAATGGAGTTTAAACGTGAAGATACAAGGCTTATCAAAAAGGCACTCGTTATTTAGCGTTAAAGACGCTACGAAATGCTTTTATATGCTAATATTTTAAACGTATACTTCTCCGGTCCGGAAAAGAATTAACAGTTAGGTTTTTTAGGATAAAACCTCACGCCGTTTCCAGATTTGATTGGCCGACGTGCAAACTTGAGCCCGCCTGATTGGGTGAAAAACGATTTCGAGTGAATTGTATTGAACTTGATTGACTGTTGTTGTAGTCAATGTATTTATTCTCGCGAATTACGACTAAACGCAGCTCATTTTCCTCTTTCCGCGAGATATTTTAGCTTTTTCATGTGATCATGTTTGACGTCACAGCGAAAAAGAACTTCTCACCTCCATAAACTGATCATTTAAATGACTTCAGCTTGAATGTAATGGCTCGAAACCTGCAATGAAAAAAATACTGTGGGAAACCACATATCACGAGCTTTACAACGAGGTATGTACAATCTTGAACTGAGGTTATGAACAGGAGTTATCGTCGATTTAGAGAACTGTTAATTCTTTTCCGGACCGGAGAAGTAGAAGTATAGTACGGCTAATCACTTAGGGGTAGGCCACTAGCGCGTTGCTGACCTGGGCCCGCCCCTCTCTCGCTGCTGGGCATTAGGTGGCGTTAGCTTAGGGTAATTGACATTAATGTACCTCACTTCAAAATCAAAAAAACTCTCTCGCTGCGCTCGGCGGGCACCGCTTCGCGGCCTGCCCCACCTCGGCTCCGAAGTCCTCGACTCGGCCAGGCGCTGTGGCTGAGATTAGATATTATTAGAGTCCCTTTTAAACAAAAGTATCATTATGGGATTTTTAAGGTTTTTTGCTGTGGGGGTTAAAGACGGGAGGTTGGCCAGCTGTCGATTACCACGCTTTTGAGAAAAAGGCAAAAGAAAAAAAAGCCATGCTTCCAAGTACCTCCGACGACGCCCACGCGCTACGAACCTGGCTGCAGAGCTTTCAAGGACGTCTTTGGGGTCAGGAGAGTAACGAAAAGGGTGTAGGTGGGTGTTGGTGGGTAGCAGTCTCTAGTAGAAGGGTTGAGAGAGGTGGGGAGCGTCACTGGTATTAATTTGATGCTGCTGACCTATTTGTGATGCATTTAAACTTTCCGGTCTTTAGTGATACTTTTGAATAGGTCGCATGTTTTTAATGATACTTTCGTTTAGTTAGATTTTAGACTAACGGCACTAAACATTACATATCGCACACTTACAGACCGATTTTGATTACGGCAACTACGCCATTTGAAAGAGCAGTGATTTTGCTACCCAGACCACAAAAAAACAAAAATTTGAAGATTTATTTTTTTTCGAGGGTGTCCCTGATGCTGGCTTGGATAGCGTCGTCAATTTTGCAGCTTTGTGCACTTTGAAACCGCCAAACTGTAGCCAATGGACCATATTTAGACCCCGCACAATCATTAGAAAAACCTCAAAACGACCGTAATGATACTTTTGTTTAAATGGGACTCATTAATAACTCCTGGACAGTGTTGACGAGTCTAGGTTTTCGCTCATTTTAAGTACGGTCACGTGTAGAGGAATTAAACTGGCTAAGTAGATTACCCCGAATTGTCAAAACGTAAGTAGGCATCTGCTTCTGGGTAAGTAGAAATAAAAAAAAAATAGCACTCCAAATTTAGAAGCGCAACTGATCTATTTTTCCAAAGACGTAAAAATTCCTAATTTGGAGCACCCCAAGCGGTCGAGCAGGGCTCGCTGCGGGTGGCCATGCAGTCGGAGATCACAAATCTCCATTCGACAACACACCACGCACCAACCTCCGAAGGCGAGAAGACGCACCGGATCCGTATGACCTCAGCCAACTCGTAAGAAAAGGGTGGAAATTTTAAACTAGTCACCTGTGCATTTTTAACTTGTCACTTTCAGAAATTCATAGCGTAACCAGTCACTTATTCATGGTCGACTAGTTACTTGTGACTAGCCGACAACGCAAAAGTGACAAGTGATAATTTAAAACAGACACATAATTGCATTTATACGTTTGTAGGTATTCTGCGTAGGCCTGAGTTTACGCCCGCGTGCTGCACACACGGTCCATAAACTACAGGTGGCTTTCTGCATTGGACTTTGCCTGGGTTTAAGTCCGCGTGCTTCGCACACGGCCCTTAAACCACAGGGGAGGCGTTCCAGTCTGCCATTGCGTTCATGACTAGCTAACTACCGGAAAAGTCGTATTGATAAAGCACCCGCAATGATAGAGCACTTGTGAAGTTTTTGTCTTCCTCATCCTACATGAACGCGTACCTCCTATTTCAGTAACATCAAGTTGCACAAAAAGACAAACTGACTTGAAATTTGTATGCATTGATTTGTAAAAAGTGCTCTTGATCACTTTCAAATCACTCACAAGCTATAACGAAAGTTAGCATCAACTAGAAAAGATGCAGCCACTGACATGTTCATTAGAAAATTGGTGCTCTATCAATACGACTTTTCCGGTAATACGCCCTAATCCCTAAACCCTTAACAGCGAGTGCACAAAACCCTAAGCCCCCCTCTACCTCCCCCGGAGGGGGAGCACCTCGCTTCGCTCGGTAGTGGGCTGGACCCGCCTTCGGCGGGCGTTGCCGCTGTTGGCGCTTGATAATGCGTCCCTTCGGCCCTGTGTACCCAGGGTACGCTGAAAGTGTAACTTAAGCGGCCGGTGCGCAGAAAAGGACGCGAGTGACAAGTTGAATATGTAAAAGTAACTAGTTTGTATTGTACTTTTTTAAGTGACAAGTTAAAAATGCACAGAAGATCAGTCCATAATATATTCCCGTAAGAAAAGAAAGAAAAGTATATTTCATAAAGGTTAGCGCTGCAGCCCAGCTCCACCAACTACTTAAGCGGGCTGCAGCAGATTCACATACATTGTACAGAGAGAGACCTTAACGTAGCTTCACTATGCTCCACAGCGCCATCGCGTATATCCGTGTTCGTCGTCACTCGAGTTGAAGTCGGCTTGCAATATGCATTCCGACAGAGGCACCTAAGGGCCAAGAGAAGGTGGCAAACTCAATGGGTGTTTGCACGTGGAGAGCTCAATTACGAGACTAACAAGATTACGCATGCCTTAGCTGGTTTGACGAGGCCGGGGGCTATTCGGTACATTAGAGTGCTTAACGGAAGTACTAAGTAAAGTTTACCATTGAAATTTAAAAATTTGAAGTGTCGCGGTGTACACTTGGTGGTTCATCTCACTCCCCACGCCGACCGATTTTTAAACGAGCAAGTCATTGCGGGTGCGGCTAACAGAGTGCATGGCGGCCACCGTGTCACTCACTACAAGGGCCAGTGGTCTGACCCGGCGATAGTCATCTAAAAGGCCGCACACCCTGAGTTTGGTGGTTCTGTATTTCCTCACAGTCCTATTCTGCCTTGTTCAGTTTCTTAATTTATTTTTTTCTCGCCTACTTATAAGTACTACGTAGTAGGTTTTTCACCTACTTACGTTTTGACAATTCGGGGTAATCTACTTAACCAGTTTAATTCCTCGTCACGTGTATACATGTTGGTCGGATAGCCCAGTCGGGCACTTCCTATTACCGGTACTACTAAAAAAACAGCGCTCGAGTGCTGAGCTGCCGATGCTACTGTTAAGCACACGCGCTTTGAAGCCCAGTTTATTAATAGTACCCCGTTGCATAGCGCATGTCCGACTCGATCCGCTTCATTTTCTCCGCGTTCCATCTCGCATTCTTGGCGTGCTTGTAAAGCTTGTGGGAATGCGTCCAAGGAAGATGCTTCCCAACTGACGTCTTTACGTACTTCACGAAATTGGTGAGGGTCCGTTCTTCTTGGTCTTCCTTAACTTTGCGCAGCATTCGCCCGCCGTTCTCTTGGGTTGCATCGAGAGAGTGAACGATGTCTGCGGACACCATGTGGGAAACCGCAGCGTGGGTGGAGTCCTTGGTGGTGGCGAGTGCGGTGCCGCTGGCGTGGAGAGTGGCAGCAATAACGACGGCGAAGATGTATGTGAGGCGCATTCTTCCTGGTTGGTAAGGCGGCGGTTCGTAGGTCGTTTTGTAGAGTGGGGTATTTGTCGAACTCCAAGCAAATTGCGGAATGAGATGCAACTACAGTGGCAACGATTGTTCGCACCGCTGTACGCCAAGCTGTTATTGCCAGTATACTGTAGTGCAGCTACAACGGTATGTTCATGTATTCATACAAGTACTGTATGCACACTGTACTATAATAAGAACGCCTTAATGCCGATAACCGCAGCAGTCTGTTCAGGAATAAATTTCGGGCCCAATAATGTTTATTCCTGAGCAGTTATCCCTAACAATGATTATTCCTGGGTTTGTTGAAAAGAAGAAGCGAATCGTCGTCTTCGAGACCTAAAAGTTCTATAGTGATCACTGCTGAATGTACCTCGAAGGTGGACATCACGTCCAGGTTGACGAAATGGTACATCGCAGTGCCGTGCAGTGCCTTGCGACTCTGGTGGAAGTAGCTCGGCAGATGCCAGACTGCGAATTCGAAGGTGTGGACTACACGGATGAGTTGGGGCTACAGCAGAGCTCGTGCCTGACTGGAGATGGAGATGGCAATCCAACGAACAAATTGAGAACAGAAGCTCCAGGCGCTGGTGTCGACTCGACAAGTACAAGTTCGTCGCTATCTTCAAGGCGCAACTTCCCTTGGACTGGGTTCTGCTTGTGATTGTGCTGGTAGCTCGGGATAATGAACACCCAACTACATTTATATGGATATGGGAATGCATGAGATCGGTTGGCTACGACAATTTAATTCGATTGGCATGAACTCTCCGCAGCTGTGGAGTTAAAGAGCAACAGCTAAGGCAAATGCCGTAGCAGCGCAGATGGCACTGGAAATCGTCATACCGATCGCGGGTGCTGCCGAAGATCCTGACGCCGTAGCAGGAGGAACCGTGTTCGCAGTGACTTTATCGCTCGTGGTCGATCCTGTCGTTGTGCCTGTCGAGGGTGAAGCAGTTCTCAGCGAAGAGGAGGAGGAAGAAGTCGCTGTCGTAAGTGCCGAACTCGACGACGCATCCGTCGCGAAAGCTGACGACGAGTCCGTTGCAAAGGCTGAGCTGGTTGACGTGTCCGTGAAGACGCCGGACATGTCGGTCGTCCCGCTCGTGCAGTAGTCGACGGCCGACTGCAGACCTTGTTTCAGGTTGACGCCGCTGCTGGAGCAGTCCGGGAACCCGTCGAGCATGTCCGACATGAACTGAAGGCAGTCCGAGTTGGAACAGTAGTCCGAGGCGGTGACGTCCGTGGTAGACGTGAGGTCCGGGCACGCAGCCATGCCCTTCGACGAGGCCGAGCTGTAGATGCCCGAGATGGTGGTCAGCTCGGCTATCGTGCACTCGGCTGATTGGACAAGCGCCGTCTTCAGCGCTACGGTGGCCACGGACAGGAAGAGAGCGGAAGTCTTCATGGTGAAGGAGCTTGAGAGGTGAGGCTGATTTCGAGGAATGAAAGTGGAAAGTGGCGATCAAGCACAGGGTGAAGGGACAAGCTACGCAGCCCGTGAACCTGGGTTGACCCTCGGCATCCATGCGAACATTAAAAGCGCTAACGGCAACTGAACATTTAATCAAGCTAGCTCTTTCCACAAAAGTGCACGTTGCACCAGTAATGGGTGCTCACTTCAACCATTGAAATGGATACACAACGTTATCCACACCAAACATATGTACACCACATGAAGCCCCGCCAAACTCGATCATTTGGCGCCAATAAGCTGCGATCATCCGTCGACCATGGCGGCTCGTGGGTGGGAGCGCGACGAAGACTTGGCTCGGCGGGAGGACGCGGAGCCGACCGCCGCGGAAGCAACAGCAGGTAGCCAAGATGCAGTCGACGACTTGGGTACAGCGGCGGCGGCCAGCGTACCCACGAAGCGGCGGCGTAACCTGTTACGCGAGTCGCACTTGGTGTCGGCCGAAGGTCTCAAGAAGGTGCACCGTACGTTCCCGTACCAAGTGAGCGCCGACGTGTCGGGGCGCGAGGCGCAGGCGCTGGCGTCGCTGATCAAGATGTACAAGCAGTGGGCCTTCGACCTGTACCCAGGTCTGAACTTCGAGGACTTCGTGGAGAGGGCGGAGGCGCTGGGCAAGAGCCACCAGGTGCAGGGGCTCGTGGCCGATCTGAGGGAGAAGGAGAAGCTCAAGGCTCTGAAGAAGCGACCAGAAGAAGAAGAAGAAGAGAAAGACAAAAGCAGCGACAGTGAAGGAGAAGAAGCCATGTTGTAAAAAAAAATAGAACAGTGAACGCTGCAATGTGCATTTGCAGTGCGAATGAGTCTTCACTGAAGACCTGCTGGTGTAGAAGCTGTGAAGCAATTCAAATCAATCTGGGTTGCCCTCAGGTAGATGAGCCCTGTAGCAGATAATACATGATGCAGGCCACGTAAGTAGGTCCCGCATCGTCGTCGTTGTGGAGGCTTACACATCACTATACATGTAGTATATGTAATACAGGGTCTAGCGTCAGAAAAGTGTTTGTAGCCTGACTAGACCTTGGCTTCATGAGATCAACGAACTCGCGGGTCCGAATTCAACCCAGTCAACGAATACAATACCTTATCGTCGAATTACAGGCTAGTGAAGACGAAGAAAAGAATTTATATATTTTCTTCGTCTTCACTAGCCTGTAATTCGGTGTTAGTGTTGGTCGACAAGGCGTTGAAGGTGACACTTCAACGCCTTGTCGACCAACACTAACACCGAATTACAGCCATGAAGGTGAAGATCCTCTCCCCATCCAACAGCATTTTTGAGCTTAACTTATCAATAAAATCCAGAGCTTCCCCGTGTGAAGCACGGCGTTAGTTTCAAAGTGGTAGACTGGCATGTGTTTTGACATATAGGACACGGCAACACCTGCAGTTTTGAGTCAATCATAATTATAGCAGTCAAAGGTATTTTGCTCGCCAAGCAGTAGAAACGAAGCCTCCATTCACTAATAAAGGCACAACCATGTTGCCGCCACAGGTACAATTTAGAATACTCAGTACTTAAAACTTAGTACTGAACGCTGCGATCCATTGTAACGACATGCAAAGAATACTGTGCAGTGTATTACTTCGAAGTAGATCGCAGCGAAGGCACAAATCTAGCTTAACGCAAAAATTGTTGGAAGGAGCAGGTGCATGTGACTCTGGAGTCGCAACTCCCAAGTGGCTACACCACTTCCAACAAAAATACCCGCAAAGTATGTGGATCTGCTGATGCTACGTTTAAGTACTCGCTCTTTGAAGCCCAGCTTACTTATCCGTTGCATAGCGAATGGCCGACGCCTTTCGATCCAGTTGGTTTGTGTTCCAGTTCCCATTCTTGAGTGACTTGTAAATCTTGTGGGAATGCGTCCAAGGAAGGCGCTTCCCAATTGACGTCCTCAAGTACTTTAGGTGATGCATAAAGGTCCGTTCTTCTTCGTCTTCCTTGACTTTGCGCAGCATTCGGCCGCCGTTCTCTTGGGCTGCATCGAGAGAGTGAACGATGTCTGCCGACGCAACGTTGGAAGTCGCGGCGTGGTTGGAGTCCTTGGTGGTGGCGAGCGCGGTGCCGCTGGCGTGGAGGGTGGCAGCAATGACGACGGCGAGGATGTAGGTGAGGCGCATTATTGCTGGTTGGTGAGGCGGCGGCTTGTAGGTTGTCCTGGAGAGTGGGGTCTTCGTTGAATGCTAAGCAAATTGCGGAATGAGATGCAACTACGCTTTCTCTTCATGCAAGCGGCAACGAGGTATGTTCGCCACACGGGAAGTAACCTTTGGGCAGCGTATCCTAGGATATCCACATGGTTCTAGGGTTTAATTGCTGTACTTAAGTATACCAGTACACAGGTGTGGCGAAAGCCTGTGAGCAGCTGTACAAGTACGGCTTGATCCTCATACATATGTATCTATATTATACCACGCACGTTATGCTCTGAGTCATAGTATTTGAATAACTGTTGTTGCCTTGATTGAATACCTGTATATTAAAATAACGCTATCACCGTTCTGGACTCCGAGCGAGGGCAGCAGCTTACTGTATCTAGTTAACGATATTATATTTAATTATATCTTCGTCGAACTTGATTTGGGGTGACATGAGTATGGATTTTCTTATCAGCTGGTTCTGTTTGTACATGTGAACGTAATAGCGGGACCCCGGGGTCCCCCACCACACTCGTACTTAGTGGTGTTTTTGATTTTGCCAGTTGGTGGTACTGTAACCGCCACCTGTTCTTGAAACCCCCTCTAACAATCAGTTTAAAAGTGCTACTAGGGCCTGGTTTGGCAGGCATGAGAAGTTACAGTACCAACTTTTGTCTAAAGCGACGCACATCCCCACCACTAAGTACGAGTGTGGTGGGGGACCCCGGGGTCCCGCCATTACGTTCAACACATTGTGTCAAACAGCTATTTTGAGTTCAAAATTTGATAACGCTATTGTTTTAATAGTAGCGTTACCCATTAATTTTTAAAAAGGGTTAAAATAATAGCAATAAGTTCCACAGGATCTACGATCTCTACATTGCTGGAAGGGACCCATTAAATGTATAGGGAAAGTAACAGGCTTGGGACTCCGGTCTTGCCTTGCCGCGTTGGCGACGTCACGCAAAATGATCAAGAAAGAATTCGTTGGCGGCTGGTACAGACGATCGCCTCACGTTCCTCTAAGATTATCCATCCGTGGCTGTTATCCATCCTGGGCTGGGATGATACCATCTGTATCCTACCGATACATGTACTGTTTGGAATATAATACTTATGTATTTATCCAAATACAGAAATCTGCTTCAATGAAGAACGCCTGATATATATACAAATGTTAAGATTAATAGGAGATGAGAGGTATAAACGGTCTTGATCACATAAACCCTTACATAGAATTCGACAGGATATTACTTGTACGGTGTTCTTTATTCAAGCAGATTTCTGTAGTCGGTGTTTGCACTACAATTTTGCAAAAGAGACCGTTTGGTCTTCGTCTCTCATTGGACAAAACGCTGCCGCGCAGAATCGAGGAGAGTTACGACTCGTAACTCGTAACTTACGAGTACCTGCGCTGCTACCCTCCTCGAGTCGGACCTGGAGCTGGGCCATGCACAACCTAATGAGAGACGAAGATGCCAAACACAGTATATTTTGCAAAATTGTGATGCAGACACCGACTATTTGGATAAGCATTGCCGCCATCACCAAGAATCCTCATCCAGGAGATCTTCGTATGTCTGTGTGTAAGGGATTTCGCAGAAATCGGAGAGAGGGGATGGCATGTGACTTCAAGTCTCTTCTTCCAAGTCAGTGACTTGGAAGAAGATGTGCTAAGAATCTAAGATTCGAGACGGCCTCAAACAAAATTATACTAATCAACAGAAGTACGATACTACTCGAAAGACGTCTATGCACACTGCGGCGTTGTGAGTTGTAATAGTTGTGCCATCCACGTGGATGAGCTTGTACTAGCAAGTTGCTAGGCAAGAGGGGGAAATTCTATGGAGATCGAGTTAGGGAGATCGAGGTGTCATAGAAGGTCCAAAAACGGGTTATTATTACCAAAAAGGTATAAGTACAAATGAGGCCTCAGAGAGACCGTTTGCAACCGAAGCGAAGCGAAGGTCTGCAATGGTCGGCGCGTGGGCCGGAGTAGGTTCCCTGACAAGGAGTTTTTTTTTTTTCTAGACACCGCGCCTGGCCGAAGCCGAGGACTTAGCGTAAGACGCAAGGGGGTGGGGCAGGACGCGAAGCGTCGCCCCCCGAGCGAAGCGAGAGAGGGGCGGGCCCCCGCAGCGTCGTCGCTAAGTCCGCAGGCGAGTGCCAACGCGCGAGTGTCCTGCTGGGCTCGCATAGCATAGCCTATGCGACATAAAGTCGGTGCTATATCACCTCGATCTCCCTAACTCGATCTCCATAGAATTTCCCGGCAAGAGGGTCCCCAAACACAGGCAATCTGCTCATGAATGTAAACTTATCAATGATAAGTTATCATGCTTCATAAAGGCCTTTGCTGGTTTTTGAATGTTGCCAACATGTGACATATCGACAGTAAGATTGAGGCATGGTCTCATGGAGTCGCCAAGCTTGGAGCCTGGTTGGTCCTAGAAAACTAGGATGGCTCCTGCCAGCAGCGAGGAGGTAGCCGTAAGTTGAAGCAAGCCAGCAGAAGCACGTGGCGACGCCGCGCTCCCCCCAACTTGTCCGACCGCTGACGAGTCCAAAGTTGTGTCGGCCGGGCCTCCTGACACAAGGGGCTCCGAATTGGACGTGTCTCCAGACACGAGAGGCTCTGTATCTGACTCGCCAGATGATGCGGACGAGGAAGCAAACTCGATCGTGCTGTCAGGGTACAGCATGACGCTGATGTAGTAGTTGGAAGACTCTTCACAACCGTCGAGTTCCTCGAGCACGTCTTGCTTCTTGTTCATGAACTCGTAGTTGTAGTAGCAGTTAGGCAAAGCCTCCGCTAGATCTTTGACCTTGTCGGCGCAGTCGGAGCTGCAGGATGTGAAAATATAGACACTGTAGCCGTTGACGGTGGAGTCGTCCGCGCACTCGTCGCTCTGAGCAGTAGAGACGTAAAGATCCCACATCTCATTGGCCTCCGTGGTTGTGCAGCCCGTACTGGACGCCGTCGAGGCTGGTGTTGGGGACGTCGAGTCGCTCGAAGTCGACACCGGTGTGCTTGAATCCACTTCACCGGTGGTGTCAGCGGTGCAAACACTGAGATTATCGGTGAGCTCTGTCTTCTGGTTAGCTCCGTCATAAAGACAGTCAGGTAGATCAGCAGCGAGTTGTGTCAGCACAGCCACGCAGTCGGTAGCCGAGCATGGCGCGTAGAACGTCACGAGCAGAGATGACGACGTCGAGTACAAGGAGCATGCCGAGCTGGCAGCCGCTGTGTCATAGAGATCTTCTGTGCTCTGATACTCGTCCGCCGTGCAGTCAACAGTGGACGATGATGTCGGGGTAGGAGTCGTAGAGGTGGTCGTAGTCGTTGGCGCGTCCGTGATGGTCGTCGGAGTCCCCGCGTCTTCCGTGTCGCCTCCGTTGCAGGCTGTGAGGGCGTTCTGCAGCTCGATTTTGTTGCTGACGCCGTCGTAGGTGCAGGCAGGCAGGTTCTCAGCCACGGCTTCCATGTAGCTGACGCAGCTGGTGGCAGTGCACGGAGCGTCGATGTAGACCGGATCGGTCTGCGTCGCGTACGCCGAGCAGGCCGAGCTGGCAGCGGCGGCGTCCCACAAGGAAGAGGCGGAAGCGGCTTCAGAGTCGGTGCACTCGGCGGCGTTGGCAGTCGCAATGAGCAACGCCAGCGACAGAAGTGCGAGCAGAGAATGCATTGGTGTCAGTGAGTGTATAGGCGTGAGTGGTGCTGAAGGAATTAAAAAGTGAGCGAGTGGATGTCGGCGGCGGCGAAGTGTATCCATTTGATGTTGAAGTTGGATTTCAGTTGGGATTTGTATGTGTACTTCGGACAGCAAGTCAGCGGCGCGACTAAAAGTTGTTCAAGCGTTACTCTTCAACGAGGATAAGTACTGTATGTGGCGCTCGATGGGTTGAACGCCCAGCACTTGATTCTGCTGCGTGCCGGTGCAGCAGACGCTGAAGGATAGTAACAGCGGTGACAGCGGACCAAACCTGGCATCGAAATATACTCGTTCATAGATGTATCACTTCGGCGCAAGTCACACATCGCGCACCTATCGCATTAATTAATCAATTTAGTCATGCCACGTTATGGCTTGGACCTTCCGGCGCAATGGGAGCATCGAAAATGAAGCAGTGACGTGTTGCGCATTGGCCTGCATCTGGTAGCGGGAAGAAGCGTTTGGGTTCGTCCAACTTTCCTCGCAGCAAAATGCGACGATATGGTAGAAGATTTTCATAAAATTGTGGCGATACTTGATGCATACGACGCCTCCGCAATGTTCACAGGACATCCTTGTGCTCGTTTGTTAAACTTAGTACTGAACGTTGCGATACATTGTAACGACATGCAAAGAGTACTGTACTGTGTAGTGTATTAGATCGCAGCGAAGACACAAATCTACTTTATCGCAAAAATACCCCCAAAGTGTGTGGATCTGCTGATGCTACGTTCAAGTGCATGTACTCGCTCTTTGAAGCCCAGCTTACTTTTCCGTTGCATAGCGAATGGCCGACGCCTTTCGATCCAGTTGGTTTGTGTTCCAATTCCCATTCTTGAGTGACTTGTAAATCTTGTGGGAATGCGTCCAAGGAAGGCGCTTCCCAATTGACGTCCTCAAGTACTTTAGGTGATGCATAAAGGCCCGTTCTTCTTCGTCCTCCTTGACTTTGCGCAGCATTCGGCCGCCGTTCTCTTGGGCTGCATCGAGAGAGTGAACGATGTCTGCCGACGCAACGTTGGAAGTCGCGGCGTGGTTGGAGTCCTTAGTGGTGGCGAGCGCGGTGCCGCTGGCGTGAAGGGTGGCAGCAATGACGACGGCGAGGATGTAGGTGAGGCGCATTATTGCTGGTTGGTGAGGCGGCGGCTTGTAGGTTGTCCTGGAGAGTGAGGTCTTCGTTGAATGCTAAGCAAATTGCGGAATGAGATGCAACTACGCTTTCTCTTCATGGATATGGTACGTAGCGGCATCGAGGTTTGTTCGCCACACAGGAAGTAATCTTTGGGCAGCGTATCCTAGGATATCCACATGGTTCTAGGACTTAATTGCTGTACAGTACTTAAGTATACCAGTACACAGGTGTGGCGAAAGCCTGTGAGCAGCTGTACAAGTACGGCTTGATCCTCATGCATATGTACATGTATCTATATTATACCACGCACGTTATGCTCTGAGTCATAGTATTTTAATAACTGTTGTTGCCTTGATTGAATACCTGTATATTAAAATAACGCTATCGCCGTTCTAACACGTTGGACTCCGAGCGAGGGCAGCAGCTTACTGTATCTAGTTAACGATACAGTATTATATTTAATTATATCTTCGTCGAACTTGAACACGAAGGTGGAAATTACGCCAAAGGGTTGGGGTTACATGAGTATGGATTTTCTTATCAGCTGGTTCTGTTTGTACATGTGTCAAAAAGCTATGTTGAGTTCAAAATTTGATAACGCTACTATTTATTAAAATAATAGCGTTACCCTTTAATTTTTAAAAAGGGTTAATAATAGCAATAAGTTCCCAGCATCATCGTACAGTGGACTACGGGGTCTACGATCTCTACATTGCTGGAAGGAACCCATTAAATGTATAGGGAAAGTAACAGGCTTGGGACTCCAGTCTTGCCTTGCCGCGTTGGCGACGTCACGCAAAATGATCAAGAAAGAATTCGTTGGCAGCTGGTACAGACGATCGCCTCACGTTCCTCTTAGATTATCCATCCGTGGCTGTTATCCATCCTGGGCTGGGATGATACCATCTGTATCCTACCGATACTGTTTGGAATATAATACATAAATACATACTTCCTCCGGTTTTGAAAGATCTCAACAAGTCAGTATGACAGGTCCGGAGTTTTTATTTTATATAGAACAAAGTATTGGGCGTGTATAGACATGCGGAGTTCACAGCCAAGCAACATGCTCCAGTGTGGCGAGCACCATGCTGATGTTCCACCAGCAGTTGGCCACCACTGTGCTTGCGTCTCCGCGCTCCCGGTAGCAGCTTTGCCAAACCTTACGCTTCTACGCCTCGCTTGCTACTTAAGAAACGCCTAGCAGAATAGTAAGAGTGTCAGATGGGTCAAATGCGGCCACACCCTGTTGCCAGCTCCGACACCACTCTTCGGGGCAGTACTGAGCTCCAGCATCTTATCGATGATCTCTCGGCGTTCATCTTCAGTCAGGTTCGGCGGCATGGCGTCTGCAGCGGCTGGGGTGCAACGGCGCGCTTGTGGCGGAAAATCTGATAGTGAACTGCCTGAGACGCTGTCTTCGGAAACGAATGGTGTGGCCTCTAGACCGAGTTGTGATCAAATGTTTGTATTGCTGGAAAGAGGAGATCGTCGTCTCTCTTTTTGTCCAATAATCATTCAAAACGCAGCTGATTTGATAAAAATATCCGCCCTTGAATTCGTTTGTTGCGATCTTTTTCAGTCAGAGGAAGTAGTACAGTATTAATACAACTCACAACGCCGCACGCACTTCAGCGTGTGCATAGACGTCTTTCGAGTAGTATCGTACTTCTGTTGATTATAATAGCATAATTTTGTTTGAGGCCGTCTCGAATCTTAGATTCTTAGCACATCTTCTTCCAAGTCAGTGACTTGGAAGAAGAGACTTGTAGTCACATGCCATCCCCTCTCTCCGATTTCTGCGGCCATTTTGCCCTCAGATTTAAGGTCCTACGTAGGAGTAGCGGTCCTACGTAAGACCTCCTAAAGGGTAGTCTGATGGTAATTAAATTTAGCATGTCCTATGTTACAAGAGTCGCTAATGGAAGATGGGTGAGCAGCAGCTCTTTCGTAGGAGTAAATGGCCGGCGAAAAATGGCCATTCGGACCTTAATTGCTTAAAGGTACCCTTTAGACCAAAGGTGAGCCCTTACGTAGGACCTCAGACACAGAGGTAAATCCCAGCCATCTGCATCGCAAATCCTACCAAGAGCCCTAACCCCTCCCGCTTAGGACCTACTTTTTGTAGTCCGATTGGCCATTTGATCAGAAAGGCACAATGGAGCGATTCCCGCAGCCAAAATCCTAGTCGTAGATCCCAGACCCAATAAGAAACGTGCATAAAAGGGGCTGGAACAGACGTCTGAGCCAATCAAAAGTCTGTGCGAGGGGGGTACCCCCTCCGCCAGATCTTATTTGGCGGAACAGACTTGTAACAGACTGCTGCGGGAATCGCTCCAATAATAGTTGTGCCATCCATGGATGAGCTTGCTAGGCAAGAGGGTCCCCAAACACAGGCAATCCGCTGCATGAATGTAAACTTATCAATGATAAGTTATCATGCTTCATAAAGGCCTTTGCTGGTTTTTGAATGTAGCTACATGTAACATGTGACATATCGACAGTAAGATTGAGGCATGGTCTCATGGAGTCGCCAAGCTTGGAGCCTGGTTGGTCCTAGAAAACTAGGATGGCTCCTGCCAGCAGCGAGGAGGTAGCTGTTACATGTAATTGAAGCAAACCAGCAGAACCACGTGGTGACGCCGCGCTCCCCCCAACTTGTCCGACCGCTGACGAGTCCAAAGTCGTGTCGGCCGGGCCTCCTGACACAAGGGGTTCCGAATTGGACGTGTCTCCAGACACGAGAGGCTCTGTGTCTGATCCGCTAGATGATGCGGACGAGGACGCAAACTCGATCGTGCTGTCAGGGTACAGCGTGACGCTGATGTAGTAGTTGGAAGACTCTTCACAGCCGTCGAGCTCCTCGAGCACGTCTTGCTTCTTGTTCATGAACTCGTAGTTGTAGTAGCAGTTAGGCAAAGCCTCCGCTAGATCTTTGACCTTGTCGGCGCAGTCGGAGCTGCAAGATGTGAAAATGTAGACACTGTAGCCGTTGACGGTGGAGTCGTCCGCGCACTCGTCGCTCTGAGCAGTAGAGACGTAAAGATCCCACATTTCATTGGCCTCCGTGGTTGTGCAGCCCGTACTAGACGCTGTCGAGGCTGGTGTTGGGGACGTCGAGTCGCTCGAAGTCGACACCGGTGTGCTCGAATCCACTTCACCCGTGGTATCAGCGGTGCAAACACTAAGATTATCGGTGAGCTCTGCCTTCTGGTTAGCTCCGTCATAAAGACAGTTAGGTAGATCAGCAGCGAGCTGCGTCAGCACAGCCACGCAGTCGGTAGCCGAGCACGACGCGTAGAACGTCACGAGCAGAGATGAAGACGTCGAGTATGGGGAGCACGCCGAGCTGGCAGCCGCTGTGTCATAGAGATCTTCTGTGCTCTGATACTCGTCCGCCGTGCAGTCCACAGTGGACGATGACGTCGGGGTAGAGGTGGTCGTAGTCGTTGGCGCGTCCGTGATGGTCGTCGGAGTCCCCGCGTCTTCCGTGTCGCCTCCGTTGCAGGTCGTGAGGGCGTTCTGCAGCTCGATCTTGTTGCTGACGCCGTCGTAGGTGCAGGCAGGCAGGTTCTCAGCCATGGCTTCCATGTAGCTGACGCAGCTGGTGGCGGTGCACGGAGCATCGATGTAAACCGGATCGGTCTGCGTCGCGTACGCCGAGCAGGCCGAGCTGGCAGCGGCGGCGTCCCACAAGGAAGAGGCGGAAGCGGCTTCAGAGTCGGTGCACTCGGCGGCGTTGGCAGTCGCAATGAGCAACGCCAGCGACAGAAGTGCGAGCAGAGAATGCATTGGTGTCAGTGAGTGTATAGGCGTGAGTGGTGCTGAAGGAATTAAAAAGTGAGCGAGTGGATGTCGGCGGCGGCGAAGTGTATCCATTTGATGTTGAAGTTGGATTTCAGTTGGGATTTGTATGTGTACTTCGGACAGCAAGTCAGCGGCGCGACTAAAAGTTGTTCAAGCGTTACTCTTCAACGAGGATAAGTACTGTATGTGGCGCTCGATGGGTTGAACGCCCAGTACTTGATTCTGCTGCGTGCCGCCACAGCACTGCTCCTCCAGCGTCTGCTGTCACAGCAGACGCTGGAGGATAGTAACAGCGGACCAAACCTGGCAGCGATTTCTACTCGTTCGGCGCATAGTCAAACATCGCGCACCTATCGCATTAATTAATCAATTTAGTCGTAGCCACGTTATGGGATGAGATGAATAGGACGGAAACTCTTAGCATTGGTACCCAGTGACGTTTTGCGCATTGACCTGCATCTCGTAACGGGAAGCACCGTTTGGGACCCAAACCCAGGGTGAAGCTCTTCTCGCAGTGAAATGCGAAGGTATGGTAGAAGGTTTTCATCAAATTGTGGCGATACTTGATGCGTACGACGCCATCGCAATGCTCACAAGACATCGTCGTGCTCCTTTGTTGCTACAACACGGTGGGCATTCTCCGCTGTTCCGCAGAAAAGTATCAACACAGGATGGTGCTCAAAAAAAGTTTGCTGATAAAATGATAAAGAAATATGCAAGACGACAAGGGCTGCCGTCGGCTACTTAGTTCGAGTTCACTACAACAATCGCCGCAACAAGCGTGGACACGACCCAAAGACGAAGTTTGCCCTCGTGCACTCGCGGTCCAGAGGCGCTACTCCCGGTGCGAGAGTTCGACGAACCCAGGATGTTGTTGGACGGGTTGTCTCCCGAAGGAAGGAGTCCGGAGCCGGACGAGCTTTGCAGGGGCACGACGGTTGATCCGGACGAAGACGTGATGTCGATATTGGTGTCACGGTAGAGCGAAATGGTGATGGAGCTGGAAGTCCCATTGCACGCATCAAGCTGCTCCTGGACGTCTTGCTTCTTGTCCATGTGCTCATAGTAGAAGTAGCAGTCTGGGAGTTCTCCGGCCAAGTCTTTGATCTTGCCAGCGCAGCTCGAGTCGCACTGGGTGATGACGTTGACACTATACCCGTCAACGACAGCGTCTGCCGTGCATTCGTCGCTCTCAGCGGTCGAGACATACAACCTCCACATGTCGGTCGACTCTGTCGTCGTGCAGCTCGAACTTGAACCCGTGGATCCCGATATCAGTCCCGACGACGAAGCGGTTGAAGGCGAAAGCGTGGTCGTGTCTGCTTGGCTGGAAGATGATGAGGTCGAAGAGAACTTGAGTGAGCCCGCGTCCTTGACGTCTCCTCCGTTGCACTGAGTGAGTGCGTTCTGCACCTCGATCTTGTTGTTGATGCCGCTGAACGTGCAGTCGGGCAGGTTCTTGGCCACACCTTCCACGACGGAGACGCAGTCCGTCGCAGTGCATGGCGCATTGACGTACACGGGGTTAGTCTGCGTCACGTACGGCGAGCAGGCCGAGGTGTTGGCGGCAGCTGCCCAGACGGAATCCGCGTTGGCAGCTTCTGCATCGGTGCACTCAGCGGCATCGACCGTCGTGGGAACCAGCACCAGCAAAGCCAGTAGGGCCATCAATTGCGGACGCATCGTTGGTGAGCAGTAGTGGGGACTTGGATGGAACGAGGAGTTTTCGAAAGTGATCCGGTCGAGCTGTCCGTTCGATCGGGAGGCATGACGTTGAACTGGGTTAAACGTCCAGCGTTTTCCTTGCTTTCTTGGAAGACGTTATCGAATGCAAGTCCAAGCGATTGTCAGATGTCGGGACTTGAGTCGTTGATGAAATCGATAGAAGCGACCCCAGCTCAGTCCGCCTACTGGCAGTAGGCGGACCCGTGCAGTAGGCTACTGCACGGGTAACTTATCAGTGGCAGCTCTTCATGGCCTCTGTAGAAACTCGCTCTCGAGTCGCCAGCACCTTCTTCAACGGCCGAAGGTAACTTGGAGAGTATTGTCCTTCGCATAAATCAAGGGCACCCACTTGCAAGTGGCCAGCGGGCCAAGATCTTGGGAAACTTGACTATCACCTACCTAAACAGTCCCGGAACGGACAAAAGTTGGGTGGCGAGTGTCATTGAGAAACGCGGTTCGCTCCTCAAGACCGCGAAAGGCAACTGCACGCTACATAAGCTTCTCACAAAAAATATTTATCCACATTGCAGTCCTGTACCGATACTTCCCCTCTACACAAATCCGGCCAAGAAGAAGAGCACGAGTGACAGGTACGCGACCAGAGCCGCCGTGGCCACGGAGCCCCTTGAGGCGGCCGACACGACGGAGCCGCTGCCCGTGGCGCTGCCTGAGCCCGAGGTCGAGGCCGACTGGTCCAGCAGAGCCGTCACGTTAGCGCAGTATGTGACGATGGCCTGCAGGCCGCTCTTGCGGTCCATCTCGTCGTCGCCCGTGCAGTCCGGCAGCTGGTCCACGGCGTCGCTGAGCGTCGAGAGGCAGTCGCTGCTCATGCAGTAGTCGAGCGACGACGCGCCCGTGTTGGCGATGAGGTCCGCGCACGCGGTGCTGTTGGCCAGGTCGGCGTACACGTTGTCCACGGTGGTCTGCTCGGTGTCCGTGCAGTTGGCGGCGAGGGCGGGGGCGGCCACGAGCGCCAACAGAGTGACGGTGAGAAGGCTGCGGATCGAGGCCATCGTCTTGGTGGAGTGCTGTGCTGTGGGGGACTTTCGGTTGTGTCGGGCTGTACTGGACTCCGTCGTGCACTGAAGTCCGATGGCCGGCGAAGGTTCGCGCAGCCTTTCACGCGTGACTCACGCGGTACCACTGAAAAGCGTGGGACTGGGTACGTGGCAATTTTTGCCCCATCGAGAAGAGACCGGCCCGCTGTGGCACACACTCGGAGTGTGTGGAGCTCGATACAGTACAGTGCGTTGGTGCAAGGCGCTCCATGCATCATGCGTTGCTTTGCATGGAGCGCAGCAGTGGCCACAGTGAATCGGGCCGGAGAGAGGCGAGCGCACGACACTTGCGCTGCCGACATAAGATTTGTGGCTCGTCTAGCGATATGGAGTTTTGCAGGTATCTGACTCCTTTCCTGCGAGAACTGATAGATACGGTCTTACCACTTCAACTTATGCTGTCCAGGACAGCTCTGCTACGGTTTTGGCGACGATCTCGTCCTCACCGCAATGTTGGGGACAATGTGTGACTGTATCCGCTCAAGTCAGAACTCAACACACTGAGCTGCAAATGTCATTTTGGTGGCGAGGTCCAATCTCGGCCAAGAGATTGTATGTGGCTGGAGGCGCTCTGCAGAAAAATACACTCACGTTGACAAGGATAGCCTTTGAATTACTGCAGTGTTCGCTAACGATAGCTAATATGGACTTGAGTGGTCAAAGGGCTTAGCTGCTAAGAGCAAATATGACGGTCAGTACAATCGCGGCAGCAGTGCCAGTACTTCCACCTCGTTTGAGAGCAGACGCCGTGGACTTGGAAGTCGCAGGGGCGTCGGTAGTTTGGGAAGATGCTGAAGCCGTCGTCGTGGGCGATGGGATCGTCGCAGTTGGGGCCGTGGTTCGTGTCGCCGGCGGCGTTGTGCTGGGAGCCCACGTCAAAGTCGGATCGTCGCATAGCGCAAGTGTGTCTGCGACCGCTTGCTTAAAGTTGTAGCCGCCGTAGGTGCAGTTCGGCAGTCGGGTCTCCGCGTCGGCCAAGTACGCTATGCATTTGTTTTGCGCGCAAAATTCGTCCTTGCTCGAGGCCGAAGTGGCGGCTCCTGCACTCCCAAGGCAGTCAGCACTCGTCGCAGCTTCGGTGTCGATCTCACCGATCAAAGTGACGTTCTCAATCGAGCAAACCGGGACTGTGTCCAGAGTGTCGACGGATCTTGAGTCCGATTCCACGCCTGCGCTTGAGTCCAAGCTGGACGTCGACGCCGAGCCTGAAGCAGAGACTGACGCCTCATCGCACCACGTCACCAGCCGACTCATTGACTCCCCAAGGTTGGTGCCGTCATACTCGCAGTCGGGTGCGTCTGGTTGCAGCTGGCGGACAAGTTTCATGCACGCGCCGGCGCAGATTACAGCCACAGTGCTGGTGCTGGGGTCCATGGCGCTACCGGCACAATCCGGGCTGCTGGAATACGTCGCGGCCACGCTGGAGAGCTGCGTGAGCTGCGTTGTGGTGCAAGCCTTCGCCGAGACGTTCTGCACCAGAGTCAAAGTCATCGTCACGAAAGCAACACTAGCCCATTTGGAAGTGAGACGCATAGTGAGTGAAGCAGGTTCAGCGTAAAACTCGAAGTGGCGGCGAGTCCGTAGCGGAGGAATCGAGGCACAGCGGATAGTCAACGGCCCTGGACTTGTATCCATTTCGAACTCCTTCAACGTGGGATGGAGTCGTCGAAAGATATTCTCAGACTAACGGATTAAAAAAACAATTCCTTGTTTCTGGTTCATTAGCTCGGATGTCCTTCTCCGGCGCAGCCATCGGTGTACCAGCTATATAGTTGAGCTGACCATATCGTTTGTTCTAGCAGCTCCCGTCGCTGCATCTCCAGCATGTTTTTAATGCCGTTTCATGTCTGTGGCAGCTTATGCGCGCTGGTGGTCCACCAACATGAGGCTGGCCACGAAAGTCATCATCATCTTGGGCTTCACTTCCACGATATCCTCGTACGTCAGGAACACTGTCGCGCCGATCTTTTGCGCACAACTGATCGCGTACTTGGCATTGCTGACCTTAGCGTCGTCGGTCTTGTCCTGCGACACCATGTCCCAGTTAGCGGCGCGGGGCTCCACAGCGTGCACCAAGTCCAGCAGATAAAGTCCGTCCGACAGACTCGGATCCCGGAACGACAATATGTTGCCCTTCACACGACCTGCCTGGCGGACCTTCTCGTTGGCCCAACCGATAATGTCCTTGTCCATGATCTCGCCACGACCCGCTGCCAGTTCGCTCAAGATCCGGAGCTGTTGGTAGCGCATACTCTGCCACACGATCGAGAGGATCATCTTCTTGGCCCCCTCAAAGATGTCGGCGCCGCCAACGTTAACCAGCGAGAATTTGAGCTGCTTGCCCAGCACGACGCAGTAGTTGCAGTTCTCGACTTGCTTAAACTTGTTGGGTGCCACCATGTTGACCTTGTTCCATGCCACAATGCCCTTCTGGATCTTGTCGAGCACCTTGAGCAGCTTCATGCCGTCACTCAGATCCGAGTACAAGTGGTTGATGTACACGTCGTCGATGGCCAACGAGTTGATCCACATGCGGAACACACGTTCTTCGCGGGTGTCTCCTACATCGTCGTACAGGATCTCCTCCAGCTGCTTGATCTCCTCTTCAACAACATCCAAAGCTGGGCACGTGTTGAAAAGCTGGGCCACGAATGACATGTTCAGCTTCGGGTTACCGCTGGTAATATCACGAGGCTTGATGAACGTCTCAACTTCCAGACGACGAGCATTCTGGATGACGTGCGCCGCGCGATCCTCGGGGACACTCTCATTACACAAGTCGCAGTGCTGCGGCGCAATGTGGTGCAGCAGCACGCTGTATGCGGTAGCATCCTGCACATCGGTGCTGAAATTCGTGACCTTCTTCGGGTGGCCCGCTGCCTTCAAGTGATAGTTCATCCATCGCAGCAAAATTTGGTCAGGCGGGAGCTTCATGAATTGTTCCAGCGTCTCACCGTCCAGCAGGAGTCGCATAAGCTCGGGGTGGTTCTTCAAGTTGATCGTCGACGTCAGCTGGATCTTAATAATTTGCCAGACCAGACCCAGCACGAGGATAGGCTTGCCTACGATCAAGTCGTCGGGGCCAATGTTCACGACGCTGCAGCCAATGCTCTTGGCGGCGTTAATACACAGGTTCTGGTTCTCCGTTTTCTGGTACACGTTCAGCTCCTTGGCTCGCTTGACGAAGTTAAGCGCGCGCTCATCAATCGTCTCGGGAACAGCAGCATTAATCAGCTTACACAGCAGTACACCGTCGCACACCGCTCTGAAGAGTCCAGCATCCATGCCAATCGGCATCAACGTCGCGACGTCCTTATCCGAGTGCAGAGTGTTGTTGATGTGCTCCGTGAAAGCGGCGGTTTCTTCCTCCGAGTACGAGTGGAGGCCGCCAGCAGTGCCCTTCACCTCGTGAATCGTCGAGTTGTACTGCGCCGCTGCACTTGCGCGTCGCTGCAAAACGCTCAGCGTGTGCGCGTCCACATTACCACTTAGATACTGCTCCGTCGCTGGAGACGGCGGTCCAGTTGTCTTCACAGGGGAACGCGGGGGAGTGCGAACCACCACCGGAGCCGGCGGTGGCGTAGTGGGCGGCCACTGGGCGCGCTTCGTTGGCTCAGGGTTCGCGGGTGCAGCAGGGATAGAGGACGCAGCCGGAGGCCACTGTGACTTCGCAGCTCCGTTGCCTGCAGGCGGCCACTGTGGAGGCTTGACAGACACTGGACTTTTCGGCGCAGGTTCGGCCGGGGCAGATGTCGGGGGCCACTGGGACTTCGGTGCACTCGGCGACGTCGCTGCAGGAGGCCACTGCGGCTTGGTGGGGCTCTTGTCGCCACCAGCAGGAGGCCACTTCGCACTAGCTGCGGGCGGTGCAACAGGAGCAGCAGCAACAGGAGCAGAAGACGCAGCCGGCGGCCACTGGGGCTTTGCCGCGGATTCACTCGAACCGGCAGGCGGCCACTGCGTCTTCGCGTGCGTAGCGACCGGAACCGCAGCTGGAGCTTGCGGAGCTGACGACGGGGTGTGTCCCCACGACGTGGCTTGGCTGGCAGCCGGCGGCCATTGCGGCTTGCTGGCCACAGGGGCCGGGGCCGCTGTGGGCGTCGTCGGGGCGCCTGCAGGCGGCCACTGAGCCTTCTGCGCGAACGCCGGGGTCTGCTGCTGCGTGGGCTCCGGCGTCTGCGTCTCCGTCTTCTGAGTGGGGAACAAGGGCGTGGGAGTGGGCTGCGTCACGGCCGCAACAGGCGCGGGGGGTTCGACGGACGCGGGAGTGGGCGCCACCGACGCGTGGCCCATGAGCAGCGCCGGGTCCAGCGCGATGGCGCCGTTGCGGAAGTCGTGCAGCAGCTCGAGGAACTCCTGGAACGTGATGAGCTCGGGCCGCGCCAGCTTCGTCTGCTGCAGCATGACCGTCGCCTGGTTGGGCGTCACGTTCTCGCCCAGCTTGAGCAGCACCGTGTGCAGCTCAGCCACGGGCACCGCCGCCGCGTAGTCGCGGTCGTGCTCCTTGAACACGCGCTTGAGCTCGTGGATCTCCTTGGGCGAGAACTTCTGCAGGAAGACGGACGACACCTGGTAGCTCATGGTCTGGGGGCGTTGGAGAGCGCGCGTCACGGGAGGAGGGAGTGCGGGGAGAGGGGGGGCGGCGCGGAGCGGAGCGGCGTGTGCAGCCGCGTAGGAATCGGGTCTTGGTGCGTCCGCCGTCTGTGTGACAGTGATGCGGCAGCTTCAAGGGGGACCATGGAGTCCCCTCGAAAGCCGATATTGGGTTTGAAGGGGATTATGTACACGAGACCTTTGATGATGGCGCAGCGCTGGTATGAACTCCGCTCGTGGATATTTAGCTTCTGGAAGGCTGTCGGTGAAGCTACAGTAGCTGTCTCTGTGCGGGCGAGCATAACTGCGCTGAGCCAGACACCGCATCGAGGCGTTTGCAGCGGATGAGCGGCCCTACCGATAGTGCCATCGTCGCCAATCAGCCGCCGGCTTCTAATGGGGGTCAGAAATTCTTCAGGACGGCTGCAGAGATGGTGGAATTGATGAGGAACGTCGCAGGTGCATGAACACTCAAGTATCCGTTATTGGTCTGCTACGGCGAGCGTTGAGACTGTTTGTCGCAGTATCCGGGGCTTGGATCACTCCTCTTGTTGCTCAACGTAGAAATGGAAGAGAAGTCTCGCCCACGAGATACCGAGGAGGGCGTTGATGAGCATTGCTCGTTCTATCCGTTGTCGGTGATCATCGGACCAAGTGCACATCCAGATCTGGCAGCACCAGCGTCAGCACCAGTATGACCACAGGAAGCAACGCAGAAATGCAGAGGTGACAGCGTCGAAAATGTCGATGGGCAGCGGGTCGTCCACTGTTACGTCGGATCCAACGAACGTGAAGTACTTTTCCGATTGGCGATTGGGGCACCACCACCACTCAAAGTTCGTGCTCAGCCACCTTCGACGACACGATATCAATGCTGAGGATCTTGTGAATCAACAGGCAGGTATAGCTGAGGTCACCCCCAAGATTCTGATCGATCACGGGGGTAATTTCTATTCGACAGCGCAGATGGACGAGACTCGAAATTCACCACGACATTCGAGAGCAAGTTTGACGGCTTGAGCTTCGTGGATGAATGCCTCACCAACCACGACTACGGTGCGCCGACTATGTCTGCAACAGTGACGATATTCAGCCAAGTGCTCGTGCACGGATGAACCCATGACAGCTTTGAAGAGCCAATATTCGTGGCAGGCGACGTACACCAGCCCTAACGGCAACCGCTACGTGTACACCATCGAGGATTCCGAGTCTGGTGTGAGCATTGATGTTTTCAACGCGGACTCGGGCGACGCTGAATCTCACAGCGCCATGGAGATTTTGCTGCCGGTGTTATGGCTACGCCGACTGCAGCACCTCCAAGTGCGATATTAATGCCGTGCGTGGCGACGATGTTTGCTGCGTACGATTTGTGCTTGTGCTTTGCCCAGTTCACAGCTTGAAGCGACGAGCCTCCCAAGCAACTCGCAGCGAACACCGCCAACTCGACGGCGCCGTGGAAGGTGGTGAACAGCCACGGCAGCCCATACGCGCACTACGTCCAGAAGGGTATGGAGAGGTGGTTCAACATCATCAAAGACACGGGCGCTTATCTCTGGTTGAACGGCAACACCCACGGCGAGAACCACGAATACTCGGCATCGCTGGGCGTTCACTTCATAGACAACGGCGCTGGCGGTGGTGCCCCCCTCCAGCTATGTGGAGAACCTCTGGGCGTACGACGGCCAAGAGTATGGCTGCTTCTCGCTCACTGCATCCAAGGACAGGCTCAAGCTACAGCGGACGATAAGGGGTAGCTTCAAGGTTAGGCTTCAAGACCAGGCGTGACGACCAAGCAGTGCTGGTACGTGCCGAATGGCGGCACCGGGGCGAGGAATGCACTTTCCTCGTGGATTTTTCAATTCAGCGGCGTTTCAAAATCCCTGGACGTCCACAATTTACTCGGTATGACTCCTAGAGATACCCGAGCACTGAAGTTTCTACTGCATACGTGCATGTACACAGCAACACATTGCCCGGCAACTGCATTAGTCCTTTAAGCTCTAATGGCGTGGAGTCCACGGTGGACGGCAAACCCAAAGCCAAGGAAGGACCCTCTGAGTAGAGGCATTGCGCTGTTCGTGCGTGCCGTGGGATCACTCTGCATGACCATCACAGCTGCCCAATCAGCGGTGGCTCTGACTGAGACGGGCGCCACATTACACCCTTGCAGTGAGTGACCAGTTCACACCACGGTAGCTCTTCGAACCAGCCCACTCGCGAATTCGCAGCTTGGACCAGAGCCTCGTTTCTCTCTCTCAGCGTCGTACGAATAGACCGACAGAAGATGGCAATCCCTAGGAAGGGACTGATCGCCATCGGAGTGATCGTGGTGCTGGCCATCGTCGGCGTGATCGTCGGTGTGGTCGTCAGCAAGGGCTCGTCCAGCTCATCCAGCACGGGTGACGGTACTTCCAGCTCGACCTCGGGCTCAGTCAGCAGTACCGCCGCGACGGGCAGCTCCACCGGCTCCACCAAGTCGTCGTCCTCTACCAAGAAGACCAGCACCGGATCCAGCAGCTCGGCGTCCACCATCACGTCGGACCCGACGAGCGCCACGTACTCGCTCGCGGCCTTTGCAATCGGAGACTGGGGCACCACCACCACCAAGGGCTCCTGCTGCAAGCGCTCGTCCACCTACAACGACTACGATGTCAACGCTGAGGATATCGTAGCCAACGTCATGAACCAACAGGCCGCAGCCGCTGAGGTGGCCCCCAAGTGCGTCATCGGCCACGGCGACAACTTCTACTGGAACGGCATTGACAGTGCAGACGGACGTGACTCGCGCTTCACGACCACGTTCGAGAGCAAATTCGACGGCGACAACATCAAGACTCTGCCCTGGGTGAACGTACTGGGCAATCACGACTACGGTGGCGCCGACTACATTTGCTCAGACGGCGACAGTGCGGGCAAGTGTTCGTCCGCGGAGGATCTGATGACGTCGCTGACGAATAAATTCTCCTGGCAGTCGACCTACACGAGCCCCAACGACGATCGATGGGTCCTGGAAGACCATTTTTACGTCTACAACATCAAGGACGAAGCCTCGGGTGTGAGCATCGACATCTTCAACGTTGACTCGGGCGATGCCGACTCGCACGGTGCGACGGAGACTTGCTGTCAGTGCTACGGCTACGCTGGAGACGATGACAAGAAGTGTGCGAATGTTGCTCGAGGTGACGACTCTTGCTGCGGCGGTGACGGCGACATGTACGACCAGTGCATGGCTCAATTCACGGCGTGGAGTGATGACTCTCGGAAGCAGCTGGAGGCGAACATCGCCAACTCGACGGCCACCTGGAAGGTGGTGAACAGCCACTACTCGCCCTATGCTCATTACGCCGAGGCTGGCATGGACAAGTGGTTCAACATCATCAACGGCACTGGAGTTCACCTCTGGCTGAACGGACACACCCACGGTGAGAACCACGATTACTCTGCGTCGCTCGGCGTGCACTTCGTCGACAACGGCGCTGGTGGCGGTATCCAGAAGGAGTCCGCTAGCGGCATTCCGACGTACGCGAAGGACTTGGTGGACAACCTGTGGGTGTACGGGGGACAGGAGTATGGCTTCTTCTCGCTCACGGCCTCGAAGGACTGGCTCAAACTGCAGTACCACACGGCCGATGACAAGTGGACATACGCCGAGAGCTTCAACTCGACCACGATCGGTGGGGTGGCAACGAAGCACTGCTGGTACATCCCCAACGACGGCACGGAAGGCAAGGACTGCACGTCGACTTCGTCGTAGATATTTGAACATTGACCTAGAACTGTTGAAATTCGTTCTGCACCTTGGCTGTCCAGTTTGGGAGCGATCGATTGCAGTTCACGCGTAGTAAGTTTAGTACAGGGCTAAACGAAATATTCATTAATAACTTTGCAAGTCTACCGGCTGAGGATAGAAAAAGTTAGCACATGTAGCCTTTCAGTAGATGGAGGGCTTTGAGGTTGTTGATGCGGATGTGAGCCTGTTCCGACGTTGGATGCGTCCACGATGAAGAGTTGCGACGAGCGAAATGTAACATCAGAGGTGGTTATCAAATGAACGTCTGTATTGCACAGTAACGTTACATCTATGCTTGTCGGTGCCGTCTTCACTGTTCCAGGATCAACTATACTGGTGTCCTCGTCACTTCGCCAAAACTCGATTTTCATGCATTTTTATCCTACGCCAGGAGCTCCTGCAACGAGAAAACTTGTCAGACAGCAACCAAACGTTAGCTTCGCGTGATTGTATCAAGTAATTATGAGCTCATGCCGATGATGCATGTAGACGTTTACAGGATCTTCAGTCACCCACCTTTTCGCCGTGGACATGATGGCCGCATGAGGCCCGCTCGCAACCACGACAGGCACTTATACCTATATGTTCTGGGTCGCGCTGCTATTGTAATATGCCAAGGCAGTGCGTTGAAGGCACCGGCAACATGCACATGCGTACCAAGCGGGGATCGGCGCGGCACTGCGCGTAAGCATCCATTCAGCACGATGACTCCCAGCATATCCTTTTTTGCCGCCTCGCGATTGGTCAGCGCTCTTTTTGTCCAATCCGCAGCCTCCTGATTCCCTGAGATGGGGGGGTCCAGACCAGCATCACCACCACCCCACTCTGGAATTGGCAGCGCAGCACTCAGAGCGCAGCAGTGAACATGGCGATCCCCCGCAGAGCGCTGATCATCATCGGTGTGGTGGTGGTGCTGGCCGTGGTCGGCGTCATCGTGGGCGTGGTGGTGACCAAAGACTCGTCCAACTCAGCCAGCACCAGCGACGGCACGTCGGGCTCGACGTCCGCCTCAAGTGGCAGCACGACCACCAGCTCAGGTGGCACAACGAAGTCGTCGTCCTCCACGAAGAAGACGACCACCACCAGCGGGTCCACCTCAATCACGTCGGACCCGACGAGCGTCACGTACTCGCTCGCGGCCTTCGCCATCGGCGACTGGGGCACGACCGTCACGCAGGACTCGTGCTGCCAGTCGTCGGGCTACACGGACTACGACGTCAACGCTGAGGACGTGGTGGCCAACGTCATGGACCAGCAGGCTGGGGACGCCGAGGTGGCCCCCAAGGTCGTCATCGGCCACGGCGACAACTTCTACTGGTCGGGCATCAACAGCGAGGACGGCCGCGACTCGCGCTTCACCACGACGTTCGAGGACAAATTTGACGGTGACAACATCAAGACGATCCCGTGGGTGAACGTCCTGGGCAACCACGACTACGGTGGTGCCGACTACATCTGCTCGTCGGGGGACAACACCGCCAAGTGCTCGGACTCGGACGCGCTCGTGGCGGCTCTCAAGAACAAATTCTCGTGGCAGTCGGGCTACACCAGCCCCAACGACGACCGGTGGATCCTGGAGGACCATTTCTACGTCTACACCATTGAGGACGCCGACTCGGGCGTGAGCATTGACATCTTCAACATCGACTCGAACGATGCGGACTCCCACGGCGCCCAGGAAACATGCTGCCAGTGCTACGGCTATGCTGGAGACGATGACGATACGTGTGACAACATCTCGCGTGGTGACGATGCTTGTGCTGGCGGAGATACCGACATGTATGACGCCTGTGTGGACCTCCTCACGTCGTGGGCGGACGATTCCCGCACCCAGCTGGCTGCCAACATTGCCAACTCCACGGCCACGTGGAAGGTCGTCAACAGCCACTACAACCCATACGCCCACTACGCCGAGTCTGGCATGTCCAAGTGGTTCGACATCATCAATGGCACGGGTGTCCACCTCTGGCTGAACGGCCACACGCACGGCGAGAACCACGACTACTCGTCGTCACTTGGTGTTCATTTTGTGGACAACGGCGCTGGCGGTGGCATCATCAAGCAGTCTGCTAGTGGCATCCCGACCTACGCCGAGGATTACGTGGAGAATCTGTGGGTGTATGACGGTACTGAGTACGGTTTCTTCTCTTTGACTGCGTCGGAGGACTGGCTAAAGCTGCAGTACCACACGGCAGATGACAAGTGGACATACGCTGAGAGTTTCAACTCCACAAGTGTCGGTGGCGTAGCGACCAAGCACTGCTGGTACATTCCTAATGACGGAGCTGAAGGACAGGAGTGCACGTCCTCGTCGAGCTCTTCGTAAGTATTTTTTGCATTTTAGGCGTGTAGGGCGGTTTTGATTCATTTGGCAGGAGTAATATACCCGATCTGCTACATGTATCTTTCCAGCACTTTGAATCGTATCGCCGGAGGTTCGTGAGTGCATCCGCGGTGGATAATGCTCAAAGTTCGCGAGTTGTTGCGACAAAACGAAATGTTTGAGCAGCACTCGGGCCACACCAGTCCGAACGACGACTGGATTTTAGAGAACCATTTCTACGTGTAACGTTACAGTTAATATCGAGGACTCGGTTTCGGACGTAAGTATCGACATCTTCAACGTGGATTCGCGACAGATGCAAACGGGTTGCCAATGCTACAGATATGCCGGAGATGACGATGACACGTGTGTGACGTTTCGTGGAGTGATGACTCTCGCCAGCAGCTCGCGGCGAACATCGCCAACTCAACTGCTACATGGAAGATCGTCAACAGCCACCACTACAACCCGTACGTGCACTACGCCGAGGACAGCGTGCAGGGGTAGTTTGACAGACGTCCACCTTTGATTAAACGGAACATTCACGGTGAGAACCACGACTATTCTGCACCACTCCGTGCTCACTTCGTCGACAACGGCGCTGGCGGTGGCATCCAGAAGGAGTCCGGCCTTCCAACGTATGCCACGGACTACGTGGAGAACCTGTGGGCCTACACCAGCGACGAGTACAGCTTCTTCTCGATCACCGCGTTGGAGGAATGGCTCAAGTTGAGTACCACACGGCAGACGACTCGTAGTCCTACACCACACCAAGAGCTTCAACTCGACCACTGTATGGGTGGCGCGGCGACCAAGCGCTGCTGGTATGTGCCGAACGACCGCACAGAAGGCCAGGACTGCACTTCCTCCTCTCGATTCCAAAAGATACTTTTGCGTTGTGCACCAAACTTCGTTCGCATTGCACTTCATCCTAGGCGCGTGGGTTCGTTGCGGCCCAGCTGTCAAGGCGTAGCGTAGAGACACGAGCCCCTTTCAAAGTCCGACTATCCACCCGTAGTGGAGTCGTTGCAGGCGTGCGCAGCTCTCAGACTGTTCTGCTCGCTCTCGTAATGGGAGAGCCCCACGATGAAGGCAGGACACAGTACAGTACATGCAGAACCGATAGAAGACTGTCCCGTGGTGCTTTCCACGCATTGCTCGCAGCAGAAGCACTGAAAATTAAAATTAATGGATCCCACCCTCGTCGTTCGAACATCAAATGCCTATTAGTTAGCCAATCACGACACACTTTCATGTTTCGGCAGCGAATCACAGGGCCAGAACGATAACCCCAACCCCGAAGCCGGACCAGAGCAGGGTGTGTGCCGGGCGATACCCTGCTGGCCAGTTCAGGTTGTGCACGTCTCATTTGAGCTTTTGCGGCGGACCGCAGACTCCGACCCCCCTCAAGACACTTCGATCCTCGCAGTCGGAGTATCAGCGAAATGGTCACCAAGAAGGCGGCGATCACCGGCGTGGTGGTGATTCTGGCCGTCATCGGCGCCATCATCGGCGTGCTGGTCGTGCGCAAGTCCAGCGACTCGGCCAGCGAGTCCTCGGGCACGAAAAGCTCCGGCTCCGGCTCGGTGAGCGACCCCAGCGGTAGCGGGGGGACGACATCCAGCATCGTAGACTCGTCGTCGTCCAAGTCGGGCACCACCTACAAACTCAAGAACTCTACCAGCTCGTCCTCGAGCTCGGTCACCTCCGACCCCACCGATGGTGAGCCACCCACTCTGCGTCAATTGAGACGGTGGTGGATATACAGACTACTGAGACTCACGCACGGATTTGTATTGTTATTTTTCCTATGAAACAGCCAAGTTCACCCTCTCGGCCTTTGCTATCGGAGACTGGGGCACCACCGTCTCGCAGGACTCGTGCTGCACCCGCTCATCGACGTACAATGACTACGACGTAAACGCGGAGGATATTGTGGCCAACCTCATGGACCAGCAGGCTAGTGCTGCGTCGGCTGCGCCTAAGTGCATTTTGAGTCACGGCGACAACTTCTACTGGACGGGCATTGACAGCGAGGGCGGCCGGGACTCCCGCTTCACGTCCACCTTTGAGGGCAAGTACACTGGCGACAACATTAAGAGCGTACCGTGGGTGAACGTGCTGGGCAACCACGACTACGGTGGTGCCAGTTACATTTGCTCTGACGGTGAAAACCCGGCCGAGTGCTCGGATGCCAAGGCTGTTGTGGAGGCGCTTAACAACAAATTCTCGTGGCAGTCGGACTACACAAGTCCGAACGACAACCGCTGGGTTCTGAAGGACCACTTCTACGTGTACTCCATTGAGGACAAGGACTCGGGTGTGAGTATTGACATCTTCAACGTGGACTCTGGTGATGCTAGTACGCACGCTGCTCAGCAGACTTGCTGCCAGTGCTACGGCTATGCTGAAGGGAGCGACAAGAAGTGCAAGAACGTTTCTCGTGGCGACAAGCTCTGCTGCGGCGGTGACGCGGACATGTACGACGCTTGCTACGCCAAGTTTAAGGAGTGGAGTGATGACTCCCGTAAGCAGCTCGCGAAGGAGGTGGCTGCCTCGACTGCTACTTGGAAGATCGTCAACAGCCACTACTCGCCCTACGCCCACTACGACGAGGCCGGAATGAAGGAGTGGTTCGAGATCCTGAAGGACTCCGGCATTCAGCTGTGGATGAACGGCCACACTCACGGTGAGAACCACGATTACTCGTCGACGTACAAGGTTCACTTCGTGGACAACGGTGCTGGTGGTGGTATCCAGAAGGAGTCTGCTAGTGGAATTCCCGAGTACGCTTCAGCTGACGTTGAGGCAGTGTGGGCTTACGGTGGCCGGGAGTACGGCTTCATGTCCGTGGAGGCGTCTGAGGAGTGGCTGAAGCTGCAGTACCACACGGCTGACGACTCGTGGTCGTTCGCGGAGAGCTTCAAGTCCACGACGAAGGGCGGCGTGGCGACGAAGCACTGCTGGTACATCCCGGTTGATGGTGGAACCGGCAAGGAGTGCTAAATGTCCTACAACGTGCAAGAATGAATAAACGAATGAATGAATTATCCGTTATGATTCTCGAGTTGTAGAGGCTAACGGCTTGTGCTGTCAGCTCGTTGTTAACGACCCCTAGATCGAGTTTTCGCTGTGCGTCGTATTATCTCTTTACCTGTGGCGCCCTCGAGTTGAAGTGGATATTACTGTCGACGTGCGCTACACGTTCAGTCCAAATCAACTCAAGCCCACGACACCAACTCGTTTTGTCCATGCTGTCGCCTGCAGAGTACGACACGACAGGATAGCGAGCTTCGCCGTTCGTTCGTGACTTCGCAGGAGGTCAATTCAGATGTTTAGCGAAGAATTCCAGCATTGGTAGCGGCTTCATCACATGTACAATGTACATTGTTCAAGTGCATAAGCTTAGCAATAGTTCTCGGCGGGGGTTAATGATTCAGGGGCACAGGAGCAGATTGAACCCCAAAGAGGACGTCAAAGCCTCATTTTTGACAGCTCGACGAACGCACGTTGAACTCTCACCCTGGCAATTGTTAATCAGACAAAAAGCCGGGGACAGCGGTGCTTCGTGACGGATAGCCCCCTCATTTGCACTTTTGCCGAGGAGAGGAGGCATCAGAGTTCCTGTCGGTAGGACAGGACAAACAGCAGACTCGGTTCCAGCATGATATCCAAGAAGGCCCAGCTCACCAGTGTGGTGGTGATTCTCGCCACCATCGGCGCAATTGTCGGCGTGATGATCACTCGCCAGGCCAGCCACTCCGCCAGCGAGTCGTCGGGGACTTCCAGCTCTAGCTCCGGTTCCAGCGTTACTGGCAGTGACAGCGGTGAATCGACCACTACCAGTTCGTCGAGCGGGACAAGGACAGTGTCCAAGAAGAAGACGAAGACTAGCAGCGGTTCAACGTCGGGCTCCGACGCGATCACCTCGGATCCAACCTCTGGTGAGAACTTTGCTCAACTGTTTGCCGGTTTGCAGTGATAACTAGCTTACGGGTACCAATTTTTGCTGTTATTCAGCCAAGTACACGCTGTCCGCCTTTGCTATCGGGGACTGGGGCACCACCGTCACGCAGGACTCGTGCTGCAGCCGATCTTCGACGTACAACGACTACGATGTCAACGCTGAGGACATTGTCGCCAGCTTGATGGACCAACAGGCTAGTGCTGCGTCGGCACCCCCCAAATGCGTTCTCAGTCACGGGTATGTCGCTCGTGGGAAACAGCCCCTAGTGCCCACACCGATGCGCTAACGAGACAGATACTTATTGCTACAGAGACAACTTCTACTGGACGGGCATTGACAGCGAAGGTAGTCGAGACTCGCGCTTCTCGACCACTTTTGAGGACAAATATGACGGTGACAACATCAAGAACGTACCGTGGGTGAACGTGCTGGGCAACCACGACTACGGTGGTGCCAGTTACATCTGCTCGGATGACGAAGGTCTCGCCAAGTGCTCCTCCGCTGACGAGCTGGTCAAGGCGCTCAACAACAAATTCTCGTGGCAGTCGGACTACACGAGTCCGAACGACAACCGCTGGGTTCTGAAGGACCATTTCTACGTGTACTCGATCGAGGACAAGGACTCGGGTGTGAGTATCGACATCTTCAACGTGGACGCAGGAGATGCCAGCACCCACGCTGCTCAGCAGACTTGCTGCCAGTGCTACGGCTATGCCGATGGTAGCGACAAGAAGTGCAAGAACGTCGCCAGAGGAGATAAATTGTGCTGTGGTGGCGATACCGAAATGTTCGACGCCTGCTTTGACAAATTCACGGAATGGAGTGATGACTCCCGTAAGCAGCTCGCGAAGGAGGTGGCTGCCTCGACTGCTACGTGGAAGATCGTCAACAGCCACTACTCGCCCTACGCCCACTACGATGAAGCCGGCATGAAAATGTGGTTTGACGTCCTTGAGGACTCTGGGATTCAGCTGTGGATGAACGGCCACACTCACGGTGAGAACCACGACTACTCGTCGACGTACAAGATTCACTTCGTGGACAACGGTGCTGGGGGTGGTATCCAGAAGGAGTCTGCTAGTGGAATTCCAGAGTACGCTTCGGGCGATGTGGAAGCCTTGTGGACGTATGGTGGCCACGAGTACGGCTTCATGTCCGTAGAGGCGTCTGAGGAGTGGCTGAAGCTGCAGTACCACACTGCCGACGACTCATGGTCGTTTGAAGAGAGCTTCAAGTCCACGACGAAGGGTGGCGTGGCGACGAAGCACTGCTGGTACATCCCAGTTAACGGGGGTGCCGGCAAGGAGTGCTAAGCTTCAGGACAGTGTGGCGTAATAATCACTCTAGTATTTTGCTGTTTGAAATCTACATTCTGGCTGGAACACGTTGAAGCCAACAAAGGAGGAAGAGACACCACAGTCCATCGTCGCTGCCGAAATATACAGTCTCTTCAACCCTTATGGTTGGTTTGGTATGACTGTACTAGGAGAAGGCTGGCATCAAATAGCCATGCGCGAGAGAGGCAAAGGTGGTCATACCGGTACAGGAGCCCAAATGCTACATGTACAGTGGACTTGAAGAGCGCTGCTCGCGGCCACCATGTGTTGGGAGATTCCTCGAGCATCCTGCGTGATCGCCTATTACCGGTAACGACGTTAACAATTAACGTTGGGGACTTTGTCGTGTGCCTAAGTCAATCCAATCGCCTGCATGTACATGTAGTTGTCTGGCAGCATTTGCAGCGGTGTCTTCCACCAGCACCGCGGATAGCCTGGAGCCACCGACCTCAATTTTGCTGATCGGTCTTTTCCATGGTGTGCGACACGTTTTAATCGCCTGGCCAGGCTAGGCCACGTCTTGTAAATATTCCAGCCAATCAGCATACTGGCTGCAAAAAATCAGATGAGCTTGCCATCAGATGTCCGTAGGTCGTCCTTTCTCTGTTTCATGAGATCTGTTCAGTGTTCAATAGCCTGGTCAATTCAAGGCTATTTCTCACAATTTCATAAACTTATTCCATGTTTCTCGTAATTTACTACAGTTAAAATCTGGTTCCGTGGGTCAATGCCGCCCGCACCCATTCGCCAACTTCGCGTCGAGTGGACAAGGAGATCCAAGACAGACAGAAAGACTGAAATGGCGGTGAACAAGCGCCTGATCATCGTGGGCGTCGTGGTGCTGTGCGCCGTGGTGGGCGCCATCGTGGGCGTGCTGGTGGCCACCAAGTCCAGCTCGTCCTCCACCTCCTCGGAGGAGTCGGGCAACGCCGGCAGCTCCACGTCCAGCGGCACGGGCACCAGCAAGAAGTCGTCCAACTCGACCTCGGGCAGCTCCACAGTCACGTCCACCGTGACGTCCGACCCCACCTCCGGTACGGTACAACTGCCTACAGAGGAAGCGATTGCAGGGAACCTGACGGTGGCTTTTCTCTCATTGTTGCAGTGACGTACTCGCTGGCGGCCTTCGCTATTGGCGACTGGGGCACGACCGTGACCAAGGACTCGTGCTGCACGCGCTCTTCGACGTACAACAACTTCGACATTGTGGCGGAGGACGTGGTGTCGAGTCTCATGGACACGCAGGCGAGCAATGCCGACGTCAAGCCCAAGTGCATCCTGAGCCACGGCGACAACTTCTACTGGACGGGCATCAACAGCGCGGACGGCCGCGACTCCCGCTTCACCACCACCTTCGAGGGCAAGTTCGACGGCAAAAGCCTCGCCGGAATCCCCTTCGTGAACGTGCTGGGCAACCACGACTACGGTGGCGCCAGCTACGTGTGCTCGGACGGCGACAACAACGCCAAGTGCAGCTCCTCGGACGAGCTCATTACGGCGCTGGAGAACAAGTTCAAGTGGCAGCAGGAATACACGAGTCCCAACGACAACCGCTGGGTGCTCAAGGACCACTTCTACGTCTACACCGTCGAGGACGCCGCCTCGGGCGTCAGCATCGACATCTTCAACGTGGACTCGGGTGATGCCGACGTGCATGCCGCCCAACAGGTGTGCTGCCAGTGCTACGGCTACTCGGACGGTGATGATAAATCGTGCAACAGCGTTGCGCGCGGAGACAAGTACTGCTGCGGCGGGGACACGGACATGTACGATGCGTGCTACGCCAAGTTTACGGAGTGGAGTGACGACTCGCGCACGCAACTCGCCGAGAAGGTCAAGTCGTCCAACGCGACGTGGAAGATCGTTAACAGCCACTACAGCCCCAGCGTGCACTACGCCGAGACGGGCATGAAGAAGTGGTTCGATATTCTGGACGGCTCGGGCATCCACGCGTGGGTGTACGGCCACACGCACGGCGAGAAGCACGACTACTCGGAGTCGCTGGGCGTGCACTTTGTGGAGAACGGCGCCGGCGGTGGTATCCAGAAGGAGTCTGCCAGCGGCATCACGACGTACGCCGCGGACTACATTAGCAACGTGTGGACGTACACAGGCGACGAGTACGGCTTCTTCTCTCTCACGGCCTCGGAGGACTGGCTCAAGCTGCAGTACCACACGGCCGACAACTCGTGGTCGTTCGGCTCGAGCATGACCGATACGACCGTCGGCGGAGTTGAGACCAAGCACTGCTGGTACATCCCCGCGGACGGCACGAAGGGCCAGGAGTGCTCGTCGTAAATCCCTTGACCCTTGGCCTCTTCACCAAGGCTGACCAAGAAGCCGAGCGGAGCCACGTTCCAAGTAGTGAGTACTAAGACCTCCTTTCCCCCGTATGAAGTATGTAGGTCAGTGACAGAGAAGATAACGGCTCCAGGCAATCGTATACACTGTATCCCTTCCCCATTTCCAGCCCTGTCATTTCTTACGTTCCTCAAGTCGAAAGGACGACAACTTCAGCTTTTGTCCTCGATACTCGTAAAAAGCAGTCATCATTTTACTGACTCCTTATTACGAGACTACAAACACGTAGTGATAGCGCCTTTGAACCACATTTATCCGCGGATAAGCACAGCTGGTCATTCATTACACCTCAGCATTCCGAGTCCCGCAATGGAGCTGGCGGTGTTGCTGCTGCTGTCTTGCGCTCTGCATGGCGTAGACGCGTGGTCGATGAAAACGGTGACGTCGTACCAGGCGCGCGTGGAGACGTACGCGCCCGTGTGGGACGCCGACCAGCAGGTGTTCGTGTCTGGCGTCCCGGACGCCTTGTCCCCCACCGGGAACTGGACCTTCGACGAGCGCTACCAAGCCACGATGGACTCGGTCACCACCTCCAGCGTGGAAGGCGCCCTCATGTACCTGCAGCGCGACTGCATCGACCAGGGCGCGGACCCGACGGCCAGCGGCTGCCACCGCAGGAACAACGTGAGCGTCATCACGTTCCTCGAGGTGCAGATCGTGCAGCCCAACGCCGCCTTGGCCGAGTACCAGGAGCAGCGGTACATGTACCCGGAGTTCTGCCCCTTCGTGGTGATGCAGGACGGAGAGTGCGTCTATGCCGACGTGCAGGACGACGGTCTCGGTAGTGACGCGAGCAGAGACCACCCGCCCGAGTGCAAACAGCTCAACGGCCTCGATGGCCAGCCAAATATCGGCCCGTGTGTGGGGGCGCAAGCGTTCTCGGCCGATATGGTGGCCCCGTACTACGACACGGTGTGGTTCTCGTACCCGAACACTTGTGTGTCGTCGAGTTGGACGAACGGCAAGAGCGACGCGTGTCGGGAGCAGCGCAAGGGAGGACTGTGCCCGTTTGGCACGCAGCCGGATGGAGTCAACTGCACGTTTTCGTACAAGATTTTGGGCTACTTGTCGATCGATCAGCTGGTGGGGATCACGGCGATCAACGCGACTAGTACAGAGTCAGTGAAAACCTCGAGTTCGAGCTCTGGATCAGAGGCGTCGGCGACTGATAGCGTCCTGAAGGCCTCGTCCAAGTACTACAAGAATTACAACGCGTTCTGCAAGGCTGGGAATGTGGAATTCCACTCATACGACCAGGACAAGACCCTCGGACTGAACAACGTGACCAGCATCCCGTTCTGGAAGAACCCGTCATCACTAGAGGCGAACTTTGCGCGCACGAGGCAGATGATCGCGCTGTATAACGAGCTGGCGCAGGAGGAGACGAACCACATGCAGAAGCTGCCCACCGACCTGGATGCTCTGCGGGACAGCAACCCTCCCTGCTACGAGAACGCGGAGGCGTGCTACGACGCCCAGTTTGGATGTCGGCGGCATTCATACGCGCAGGTGTGCTCATTGTGCCGCGGACAGAGAGACCAATGCGTCCGGCAGATCTCCTCGTACGTTTTCCCAGCGCTCGAGAAAGCCTCCCGCACCGTGTCGGACAGCGAACTTCGTAGCGGGATTTTTGCCACATTAGCTGCACAAGCAGCAACCTCCTCAAGCTCCAGTGGCAGCACTAGCAGCGCATCACACGCACGCTCTGGTGCAGATATGCTCGTGTTAGCATTGCAAGGCACTAGTCTACTGCTCCTGATAGGAATTGCAGCACTGTAGAACCTGTGCTGTTATTTGTTTCTGTGTAAAACTAATCAACACCATTTTGATCGATCCTCTCACAGCAGCAGACCCTCCCAGTCACCTGGATACTATCCGGATAGTAAACGTTAGTACCAACGGTGTATGCAGGCAATTTTTGCCTTTGGATCAAGTAATCGGACCATCATTCCCGTCCGCCATATACCGAAATGCATGGCCATTTCACACTTGACTAGCGAAAGCGCAAACCATATTGTGACTAAATCTCCATGTCACTGCGTCTCGCATCGAGCTTCCTGCGCTGCGTTGTGGTACTGGCTCTGGCGTCCTCGCTCTTCGTTGTCGCCGTCGATGCAGCCGACTGCACGTCGACGCAGGTGGCGGAGCTCTCGACACTCAGCGGCAACGTGACGGCAGCCTGTGGCAGCGATGCGCTGTCAAGCACCTCAACAAGTTACTGCAGCGACAGCGTGTGCCTGGCCTACCTCACCAGCATGGTCTCCAGCGTCCCGTCCTGCGAAGTGGAGAGTTACAACCTGCGCTCCGTGCTCGCCAGCGCCATCAGCTCGTGCAATGCCGCGTCCGACGCCGTCCCCGCCACCAAGTCCAGCGCCCGGTCCGTTCTACACTCCACCTTGACACCGCTGCTGCTGCTACACGTCGTTGTCCTAGGCCTGACAGCCTAAAAGATCCTAAATATGTTATCAGATCCAATTTCCCATATTGTGTTCTCCACATCAATAACCTACCTTTTACCATATGAACATCAGAAACCTCGTGTTTATCATCCGTCCTCAGCCATTGCTCACTAACGACTCTACCACCCCAAGACCATGGCCGAGCTGTACGCGGAGGTGGCGGACGAGGAGACGCGGCTGGCGCGCGGGCCGTCGCAGCGGCAGTACTGGGACCGCAAGACCTTCAGCTCGTTCGCCGAGCAGCAGCGCGCCATGGCGCGCTCGGGCACGCTGTACGTGGGCAACCTGTCGTTCTTCACGTCGGAGGCGCAGATCTACGAGCTGATGAGCCGCGTGGGCCACGTGAAGCGCGTCATCATGGGCCTGGACCGCTTCAAGAAGACCCCGTGCGGCTTCTGCTTCGTCGAGTACAGCTCCCACGACGAGGCCGACGCCTGCGCGCAGTTCCTGAGCGAGACCAAGCTGGACAACCGCGTGGTGCGCTGCGAGATGGACGGCGGCTTCCGCGAGGGCCGCCAGTTCGGCCGCGGCCTGTCGGGCGGACAGGTGCGCGACGACCGCCGCTCCAAGGACGACTACGACGCCGGCAGGGGCGGCTACGGCCGCGGAGACGACGCCACGGCCGACGGCCACCACTTCCGCCGCACGGCGCACGCCAAGCGCCCGCGGGACGACAGTCACGGGGCGGAGGAGCCCCCCGCCAGTCGCCAGAGACGCCCTGAGTCCCCGCGGGAGGAGGGCAAGAAGGAGGAGGAGAACCCGCGGTTCCGCATCCGTGAGGACGACGCTGACAGGGGCGAGGACGAGACGACGGAGGAGAAGCAGCCCACCACGACGGAGGAGGCTACCCAGCAGAATCAGACGGAGTAGAGAAGTGGTGGGGTGGGGTTTCTTCTTCTTCTCGTGTTCTTCTGTGGTAGGGGAAAGGAGGACTGTGCTATGCTGTGTTGGCTGAAGTTGCACGTGTAATGCATGCTGGATTTCATTTGATGTGGGTTTCTATGTTGTTGTTTAATTTTGTGATTGAGTTTGTGTCGTTTTGAAGGTGAGAAGTTTGGTTATGTATTAGTTAGTTTGCTGGTCAATTTTGCTTGCCTCAGGCGAATTCAGTGTCTGATGGCTATTGTCTTCGGAACGTGGTCCTGTGCAGGCTTAAAGCAGCACGCTCATCAGGAGCGACGATACCAGCACCATGCTCGCAGTCACAAAACCGGACAGTTTGACCGAAGTGGCCGCGTTGCTCGCACCCACCGAAGCTGCAGTTTCAGTGAACGGTAGCGTGACCGATTGGCTCGAGAATGTGCAGCCGCCGTTGTTTGGAATGTGCAGCAGCAGCGCCTTCGCGTACGAGTTGAAGCTATCTACCATCTGCACGAACCCGTCCTGGAGGAAAGTCTCGCTATCACCATCATCGGTGCTGGCAGCACCCAGTGCGAAAAGCACCTTCTCGGTGGCTCGTAGCCCCATCCGAGGCAGACCCGACGACGAGGCGGCGTAGTCCAACAGCAAGTTTCCGCGAATTGACTTGTCCGAGGTGAAGAGGTCGGACAGCGACACGCTCGTGCCGTCCGCGTCGATGGTTTCCGAGAAGATCCCCCAAGACTTGAGGTACTGCATCAACGTGTCGATGGGCTCGAGGCAGATGCCCATGGCGTCCACACCGTTGGTCCCGAATCCAATCGTGGCGGTGGCGTCCTTTGTGTTGGTGAATTGTTTGCCGGCAAACGCGTCGCACATCTGGGCGTTCGGGATTTGGGCGAGGTTCAACAGCGAGGTGGCATCATCGTCCGTCTGGATGAAGGTGAAGGAGTTATAGATGGAGTAGGCGCACACTTCCTTCGTTGAGGTACTTTTCAGGTTCGTGTAGGTCCTCTCGCTGCATGCGACGTTGAGACCGAGCTCCATGATCTTGGTCACCATCTTGTCGAGAGCGTCACCGCCGAACAGCGTCTTGAATTCGCTCAGAAAGTCGTCACAGCATCCGCCTACGCTATTGAGGGTGTCCATGATGACTTCGGTCATCACGGACTCGATACTCGGCTTAAGGGTGTCTTCGATCAGGGTACAGGTACTCGACCATCCGTCCGAGGTACTGAGATCTGCGTCAAAGTTTTCGAGAGCGGAGAGGCCTTTTTTCGCTGAGGAGGAACTGGCGAGCGAGGTGTAGACGGCCTTGGGGTCGATTGCGGCAGCGCACTTGGACAGCCATGGCAGGGCTGTGTCGATCTCCTTGAAGACGGTGGAGAAGTCGATTGATGACAAGTCGGATTCGGTCCACGATGCCAGGGACTTGGCCAATGTACTGTCGGAATCAAGCAGTGTCTTGCACGTCGAAGCTTCAGCTGCATGGTGACTGATGATAGCGAGGAGTGCCAGCAGTGGTGCGCAACGAGATGCGTAGAGACGCATGCTTGGGCGATGTTGGAGGACTTGGTAGGTTGTTGAGACTGAGGGGGCAAATTGTAAACTGGGTTGGTCTATTGCTCGGGTATCTGGTCAAGCTCCCTGCTTCACCTCCTATGTCGTCCCTCAAATAGCATCGTGTACTCTGCTGAAAGCTATTTAGTTCGCAGATCAGACCACAGGTGGTTTCATGGGCTCATGCGCATTCTTCATCTCATACTTTGTATATTAATGTATATTTATTATACTACTTCGAAGTAAGTGAGGTTAGTGTCAACGACGGCCACGAAACGCTTGTGTATGAGCTCAGAAGCTGGTTTTGGCTGTCTCCGTGGAGAAATATAATTATACGGACAGCTGTGCTAAAATTAGCGGCCCATTGGGTGCCTTTCAAAACCCCCATAAAACCGTTTAATGACTAGGGGAAGGGGAGATTAAACAGGGTCATTAAACCATGATTAAAAATAATTTCTCTCGTGAGACCAAAAAGTGGTCTCACGAGAAAAATTATAAAACGAGTTTTATCGGGTTTAATGCAGACCCTGAAGTTGCAACTGATTAAAAAAAAGACTTAGGTTGAGTATACGCTGAGACCGCACCCTAAACATGACACGCACGTTCAAATTGAAGTCTCGCGCGATCTTTGGGGGGTGTTTGGGCGCGAAAATCGCGCGCGCGGTCTCCGACGTGGGTAAACTCCCCTCACTTTCGAATCCGCGCTCCTACTGCACAAGCCATCATGTACGCATACAATACGGTGGTCGGCCTGCGACTACGTGCCTCTAATTGTCCGTGCTTTCGTTTCTGTCGTGCTTGTGGATCAGCCGTCAAGCCCTCCAGACCTCCAGGCTCCCCCCAATCATGCCCACTCCGCCGTGTAGAGCCTCGCCCGTCGAGCGCTCGCCGATCCGTGGCCAAGTTCGACCCGAACCTTCGAGAGACGCCCGACCAGTCGAAGTCCTACGCAGCCTTCTTCCGGACGACGGCCGGTGGGTCACTCATCGACCTTAGTGGATCTATTCATTCACTTACTCTACTTGTGTTACATGCAGCTCGCCATCCACCCAGCGCTCGAAGCGCAGGCTATCGACGGGGGATGAGGCTGACGAGTCCGTGCGCCAGCGCAGGAAGCTCGGCACGGGCTCTCCTCGCTCGAAGCGCAGGCTCTCCACGGGGGACGAGGTGGGGGAGCCACCGCGGCACCGACGCAAGGTCACCGAGTCGTCGGCGGCGTTGACTTCGCCGCTGCCTTGGCTGAGGTCGGGCCGAAAGTTCTCCCACCCGTTGGTGGTCGAGGCTGTGACGATGCAGATATCGTCACTTGCGGAGTTCGTGTTGGTGCCACGGGTTGACACCGACGCGGCTGGTAGCGTGGTGTCCAGCCAGCGCACTGAGACGGTCCCATCCTCGCCTGCCTCGCCCGCCCCGCTATCATCACCGGTCACGTCCGTGGCTACGGTGGATGCCTTCGGCTCCCCGTTGGCGTCGTCTTCACAGGCATCCACCGTAGCTCCGTGGAGTCCAAGGGCGTCTACGTCGTGGACACCTCCTCGGGGGAGTCGAACACCGCCCCAAGGGTATGGGCCACCCCCGCGTGCCGACCGTCGTGTGAACCACCCTCGCTTTCGGGACCGACTCATCCCCACGTGGTACGCTGAGGCCTTCGAGTCGGACGGGTACGACTCGGAGGCCTTAGCCGTGATCGAGAGCCTGCCCCGTGTGACCTCGCCCTCTGTGGCGTCTTCGATTCGCAGTTCGCCAGGATTCGAGTTGGTGACGGACACTGCGCTCTGTTCGGCCAAGGACGAGTGGCTGCCTGATGTTCGGCCGGCTGATGTTGAGCGCATAACGGCGCAGTTTAACCCCCGCTCGTGGCGATTCCCACGCGCGCCCATCGGCGTGCGCGGTGGAGCGGGATGTGGCTGCTCGCGGCGCTGCAACGCGTTGACATGCGCCAACGCGCGGCAGAGCCGCTTCTGCAACGACATTAACTGCTCCTTTGCCGGAGTGTGTGGGAATGCACTACGCGAGAGCGCCGTGCTGTCAATTCGAAGAAACGCCCGCACGGGCATGCGTGGCCTGGTCGCAACTGCAGCTATCCCAGCGGGCGAGGTGGTTGGTGAGTATATTGGGCACGTGCAGCTCTTCGGCCCTCGATGCCGGAACGCCCCCGCGAACGAGGGGTTCAAGATGCATTTGAAGACGCGCACCACGGGTGTAATGGGCTTACTTAGCCCAATACTTTAGCTTACACGTGAGCGCACGTGTATGAGGAAGCGTAAGGTGTATTTAACTTAGATTAAGTATACTTGTATCCACAAGTATAATTAGATCTAAATAAAGGTACAAATAGTAGCTTTTGCGGTAAAATGAGAACTGAATTGTTTGTTAACTGTGGCTTTCCTCCTAAAACTGATATCTATAAAGAGGGGTTCTGCCAACGAGTGGTTGGCAGAAACCCTGACCTAATGCTTGAGTATTACTGGTAGAAAGACCCTGCTTTCTGACCAATAGGACTGCTTCCTATTATGAATGGTGACCACACTGCGATGTGGCCCACCTGAATGTATCCACTTAGTGCGTGTTGCACTAAGGTGAGGTTAGCCGAATGTGTAGCCCCGCTACACCATCCCCCCGTTAGGACTTGATGTGCCGGTCTCGACACATCAATCCAAAGTCTTCTTCGGAGAGAACATCGTGCTCATTTCGAAATGAGCACGCCAACGACGCAGACTTCCGACGAGCTTGCTGCACCTGCAGCAAGCAACACAGTCGTCGCCAACACAGCGACGACTGCCACATCTTCAGCCTCTTCGGCGTCCGTCGTCACTTCCACGGTGACGACGCCAAGCTCCCCCAAGCGTACCATCTCGGTTGGGGAGTATAAGGCGCGTAAAGTCACCTATGCCAACGAAACCCTCTTCGATGGCATGGTGGACTTGAATGTCGACAATGATGTCGACATGGAGGAGGGCGAGGAGAAGCAAGACTCCTCGTCCACAGGGCGCAATGAAGCTAGCGTGGGGACTCGTCGTCCTCGCGATGACGACTCGGACGCTTCGAGTTCCAAGCGCTCGCGTAGCGGCAGCGATGGGCCGCTCGCAGATGCTGGGGCGTTGTCTACGCCGCGGGGTGGAGACGATGACGACTCCACTCCGTCTGCGACTGTGACGTCGCGCGCTAAGCCGGCGCGCGACCCGTGGATGCCGTCTCCGAGCGAGATCCGATCTCGCTACGGCAATACCACGCCGGTCAGCAAGTACGCGCTGTACTCCTGCAGCGCCATCGTTGATGACGATGTCACCAAGGAGCTCGACTTTGATCCGGCGACGGATCAAAGACGTGATTACTACATCGGGCTCTTCCATGAGCTCCGATTCTACGGGAATAAGAGGACTTCCCGTAAGAGCAAAGTGACAGAGTGGGAGGCACTCTGTCAAAGCTGGGGCGCGTTCGTTGAGAACTTCAACCGCGACCCGGCTGGTTACCGTGAGCGAGTCCGCTCTGCGAGTGAGCGCCACGAGCGCTTCTCGAAGCGGTCCAAGATTTTGCGGCTGCACGAAGGTGCAGTCGAGGCGGGGATTCCGTGCGCAGTGCCGTCTGGCGTTGCGTGCGCGCAGTGCCAACCCGGGGCAGTGCGGCTTTCGGAGCGAGACCTTCTCGGGTACACTGGTGTTAGTGTGCCCGTGGAGTTGAAGACACTGCGTGAGAAGTTAATCACGCAGTTGTCGTCTGAGAGTGCTGAGGGTGAGCGCAACACTCAGCCGAGGGCTGTAGGCGACTACAGCTCTCGCTCAAGTTTTACGCCCTTCGGCGGAGCTGCTGGTGGCGGGCTTCGTACTCCGTCACCATTTCCGGAACGTCGCTCATCAGGACGTTCCGCGGCTCCCATGTATCGTGGTCAGGAGAGTATCCTAACCAACGAATACGAAAATGAACCGGACCTTGGGTCCGGATCTGATGATCAACGATTCGCTGGACAATCCAGCGAGTTTCCCCGCGTGCATCTCGCAACGGGGGCGGTGGCGGCGGGAAGACACCACGAGCCGCCGCCGGCCGGGGTCTGGGAACGTCTGGATGCGATGGAGCACGTCCAGACGGCTGAGCTCGCCGAGATTCGGCAGGAGCTGAAGCTCTTGAAGGCCCGGGTCGGTCAGGCCGGGCAGACCGCCTCGAACATCCAGGTCGACCTGGGGTCGATCGTTGCTCGCGTGGAGCAGCGTGTCTCCGCGCTCGAGAAGAGGGTCGCGCCGAGTCACCGGGAGTAGGTGGCTCGTGTTGCGAGTACGGCTTCAGCCGCCCAACGTAAAAGGTTGGGTGGAGGCGCATGCTGGACGGTATGTCTAGCGTGTACGCGTTGCCATGCTTCGCCAACACGGTGAATGGGCCGATGAAGCGCGGGGCAAGCTTGCTTGCTCCGAAGTCGGAAACTGCATGTTTAGCTAGGTTCTGTGTAGCTAACAGAACTAATGAACCCACTTTGAATTCATTTGTGTTTCCTTTGCCATTGTTGTCTGCGTTCAGCTTCTGTCGATCGACAGAAGCTGCAATAGCATCCTGCACAAACCGTATTACGGCTTGGCGGCGCTGGACAAAGTCCATTGCCTTCGAGTTGAACTCCTTGTTCAACCCGTTATCCTTGTTCACAACAGGCCCAGCCTGTGTGTGGTTGTTGTTGTTTTGAGTGTCTACGCCCGGCGTAGGCACTAAACTCTCGTCGATCGGACTACGCGCAGACCGTGCGCGTGTCGACACAGCTGATATGTTGCTCGTATCAGCGTGTTCATTCGGTTTGTTTGAAACCGGATACCCTCCCCCACTTAAGGAAGGAGCTACCGCACCGAGTACACTCGGTACGCGTGGATGCCTCATGGCGTTCACGTAAAACGGTGTATGTCCTGTGGAGACATGCACCGAGTTGTTGATGGCAAACTCTGCCATCGGCAAGCAGTCGCTCCATTGTTTGAACGAATGAGCGTAGCTCTTCAGAGCGTCAACCAATACCCGGTTGACGCGCTCAGTTTGTCCGTCGGTCTGCGGATGATCCGCAGTCGACATGGACAGCTGCGTGCCAAGAAGTTCAAACGCTTCTTGCCAGAAACGCGCTGTGAAGCGCGGATCACGATCAGACACAATGTCGATCGGCATGCCATGGTGTCTAAACACCAAGTCAACAAACAGACGTGCCGTCTGCTTGGCTGTCACTTCGGCTGGTACTGCAGCAAGATGCACCATCTTACTGAATCGGTCGACAAAGACCACAATACCAGTCCTCCGCTTGTTATCAGGCGGAAGACCAAACACAAAGTCCATTGAAATGGACTGCCAACACTCCGACGGAGTCGGTAGTGACTGAAGTGGAGCCTGCGAGAAGGCTGCAGGCTTCACGCGCTGGCAAACCTCGCAAGCACGAACGTACTTGCGTACCCACTTGTACTGGTGACTCCAATAGAAGTCACGCGTGAGAAGCAAGTATGTCTTCTCACGACCCGGATGTCCCGACGTCGGGGCATCGTGATACTCGTAAGTGATCCTGAGCTTCAGCTCATGATCGTCCGGCACGACAATGCGATCAGCGTTGTCGTCGACTGCGCTGTAAAGCAACAGTCCATTGTGTACACGATAACGGTGTACACGTGCACGGAGATGTTTCGCTAACTTCTGACGAGTCTTGTCAGAAGGAGCAGCGAAGTAGTCCAACAACTGCTTCGCGTCCGCATCCTTCGTGTATGCGGACCTCACGTCGTCTAACAGAGACGACGAGGGAGTAGACGTCCGTGCGACGCCAATTGCATTGGCGTCGGCCTTGTGCACCGCATAATCAGGTCGACGCGACAACGCGTCGGCCACAACATTCAACCTTCCAGGTTTGTACTCAACCTGGAAGTTGTATTCCGCAAAGAATGAGAGCCATCTCGCCATTCTTTGTGAGATGTGCGGCGACTTGATCGCCGTACGCAATGATGCGTGGTCGGTGTAGACCACAAATGGTCTACTCCCAAGTAGATACACTCGAAACTTCGCGAGTGCATACTTCATGGCAAGGAGTTCCTTGTCATGTACCGGGTAGTTGCGCTCAGCTGGCTTCAGCTGACGCGACTGATAGTAGACCACGCGATCACGTCCTTCGTGATCGTGCTGCATTAGAGCGCATCCGATTGCGAAATCGGACGCGTCACACACGACGTGGAACGGACGGTCTTGGTCGGCCACCGCCAAGATCGGCGCCTCAGTCAAGCCCTGCTTGACTGCATCAAAGGCCTGCTGACAATCAGCAGTCCAAACCCATGCAGCGTCCTTCTTTAGAAGCTGCGACAACGGGCGAATCTTGCCCGCGTAGTTGCTCACGTACTTGCACAAGTACGTAGCGAGTCCAAGGAACTACCTCAGTTCCTTGACATTGGAAGGCGTAGGCCATTCATTGATCACTCTGACCTTTCCTGGGTCAGGGCGTACGCCGTTCCTCCCTACGAGACACCCAAGGACGGGTATCTCGCTAGCCCCGAAGATACACTTCTTCAGGTTCGCGTAGAGCTTGTGTTTGCGCATGAGCGCAAACAACCTGCGGAGATGTTCCTTGTGCATCTCCACTTCCGACTTCCCGTCTACAGCCCGGCTGTGGATGAACACATCATCGAAATAGCTCGGTGCGAAGTCGCGCACCGAGCGCAACAAGTGCGTGACGCACCTGTTGAACGTCGCAGGGGCATTCTTTAATCCCTGCGGCATTACAAGCCACTCCCAGAGCATACCACTCGGAGTGCTCACCGCCGTGAGAGGTATATCGCTCTCACGCATGAGGATCTGATAGAATCCGTCTCTCAGATCCAGAGCACTGAAGATAGTGCTCAGAGCCATCGAATCGATGATCACATCTTTTCGCGGTATCGGCGTCTGCGCCGGTACCGTTGCGTCGTTCAGCTTGTTATAAGCATGAACGATGCGCCACCCGCCCTGTGCCTTCTTGACACAGAACGTAGGCGCGCTGTGCGGGGACTTCGATTCCCGCACTTGCCCAGCCTTGCGACGACTCTCAAAGAAGTCGTCGATCGCTTTGACTTGCTCTCGCGGCAGTGGCCACTGCCGCGTCACGCAATACTTCGTTCCCAGCACGAGATCAATCTCGTGCTGAACACCCTTGTCCTGCGGCAACTCCGCAGGGATATCGTCCGGGAGTACGTCTCTGTACTCACGCAAGACCTCGTAAAAGGGGCTCGACTTCAGCGAGTCCCAGCTCTGCTCGTCGAAGCGTTCTTTCTTCGACTTGGCGCTGAGGGCGTCGACGCCCTCAGCGACGAGCTGTTTCAACTCTTCCGCTTCACACTTCATCCTCTCGACATCCGAGAGGATGCAAATCTGCTCGATGCGTCCATCGTGCAGGTCGCGGGCGAAGCGCCTCCAGCTCGTGACTGGAAGCGAAGTCAACTCCGACGCCAATGTCGGAGGGTTCTCCAACTTCATCTTCTTATACTGGAGACCAGTATTCGTACGCGTCAAGACACTCAGTGTCTCGACGGTCGTCTCCAGTCCCTGTGTCTGCCCGGCAGACACTGCGAGTAGCGTCTCGGTCCCTGACCGAGACTTGCGCAGCTTTGCTCGCTTGCGCCGTTCGCTTCTTGTGCGGAACCCGGTTCCGCGCGTCTTGTTTTGTCCGGGCCCGGCCGCGGACAGATCTTCCTTTTGATCGCCGGCGGGTTCAACCCGCGGGCACACGCAATCAAGCCCGGCTTGATCACGTATCGCTTCTTCGTGCAGCCCGGCTGCACGTGAGCACGCAATGCGTTTCTTGTTGTCGCCGGCGGGTTCTCCCCGCGGGCGCACGCAATCAAGCCCTGCTTGATCGCGTACCGCTTCGTCGTGCAGCCCGGCTGCACGCGAGCACGCAAGCATTTCCGGTGCGGGACGTTTGCAACCGTCCGCACTGCCTGCAGCGTCGGCTCCCAGAGCCGGCGCGCCTTCTTTACCTCGACGCCTGACGGCGGAGCGTCTTTCGACGTTTGGGCCAATCGCATCAACTCCCTGAGCTGACGCGTCCGAGTCACTGTCCTTATTAGTGACTGGCTCCTCTTGTTGAATTTGTGTGTCGACACTAATAGTCGACACGACCGCGTCACTCTTGACGCTTCGAGAACCTCTCGAATCCGATCGAATCTGAGTCTTCTGATTCGACTCACATTTTCTCTCGACGACCCTCTCAGTCGTCGGTGTCCGTGCGGGGTGATCGGAGACAGCCGCGCGTCGCGCTGTCTCTCTTGGTGGGTCGCGTGCACCGCGAGGTGCACGTGCTGCGCCGACAGGGCCATCGCTCACTGTCGCGCCGCTACTCCCGAAGTGCACGATCGTGCGCTTCGTCCAATCGATCACTGGATCATGCCGTGCAAGCCACGGCATGCCCAACACCATGTCGAACTTATCGTCTAAGTCAAGCACGATAAGCTCGTCCACGAACGTTCTCTTCCGATACGAGAAGCGTACGCGTACGACACGCTTCTCGGCTCTAACAACGACACCCGTTGCTAGTCTTACTTCCAATAGACTTCGAGGTAGTTCCACTTCCTCGAAGTCAAGCCTCGCTAGGCTCTGCAGTCGAACAAAGTTGTTCGACGCTCCACAATCCACTAGCGCACGAAGAGACATCTCTCTCTTCGAGCGAACCTTCAAGATGACAAGGTTCGGCCTGTCATCTTGCTTCATACAGTGAGAGTGACTCTCACTGGGGGCAGCAGTCTTTAATACGGCGTGTCCAATATCGACACGCTCGACTGCATCACCAGCAGGGCGCCCCGCGCCTGCTGGTTGTTCTAGTTTTTTGATTGCCCGTGGCGATACCCGGTATCGTCACGCCGGCCCTTGGCCGCCTGCACAGGCGCTGTGCATTCACGGGCGTAATGACCGTTGTTTCCACACCGGAAACAGCGGACATTCGTTGGTCCACGACGCTGCTGAGACCCAGCAGCCGTCGCACTCGAGAGGTCCATTGGTTCGGGACCTCCCGTCGGCTTCACCGTCGGTCGCGGCATCGGCCGCGGGACGTTCACATGGAGCTTAGCCTGTCGCAGGCTAAACTCTTCTTGCATCGCAAGGGTAATCGCAGACTCGAGAGTACTTGGGTACTCTCGGAAGAGATAGGTCTTCACAGGCCCATCTTTCAGGCCCTTCATGAACGTGACGACCTTTGTCGCCTCGTCTATCGGGTTGGTCACGATGTTCGAGACCAAGTACCGCGCCCTTTGAGCGTAAGCATGCACGTCATGCTTGCCCTGTTGCAGGTCGAGGAACTCAGCCCTCGATCTGAACTCATTCTGCGGGGGCTCAAACGCTTGTCTGAGCTCCTCCTTGAACACCTCGTACGTGCTAAAGCACGTAGGGTCAGTGAGTCGGCGTCCGTACGCCCAACTCCTTGCTCGCCCGCCAAGGCATGACATGGCGAACGCAACCTTCGACAACGGGTCGACGATACGTCGAGCCGTGATGGCAGTGTCGACTTCGACAAGCCAACGGAGGAGAGGTTCGCCCTCTCTTCCAACATAGCTGTTCACGTGGAGCTTCAATGACTCCACGCGCGGTGTGGACGGAGTCGACACCGTAGCGCGAGCAGCGGTCTCGCGCTGTTCCTTCATGATGAAGCCTAGAGCAACACCGTGTTGCTCTGTCGGCGATAGCGTGCGTAGCATCGTTGCTACGGCCGCTTCTCCAATGACCGTCGACAGTCGTTGGAGTGCCTCCCACTCTGGATCCGCCAGGTGGAGACAGTCTTCGCGTGCAACATGCGTTGCACCCGTGGTTGGGTTACCAGTGGACATACTCGCGTCCACAGGCAGGTCCTCGGCCCCCGTATCGAACTTCATTCAATACGTAATTAGTCGGTCGTTGGACGGACTACAAAGTGCTACCAGGTGTAATGGGCTTACTTAGCCCAATACTTTAGCTTACACGTGAGCGCACGTGTATGAGGAAGCGTAAGGTGTATTTAACTTAGATTAAGTATACTTGTATCCACAAGTATAATTAGATCTAAATAAAGGTACAAATAGTAGCTTTTGCGGTAAAATGAGAACCGAATTGTTTGTTAACTGTGGCTTTCCTCCTAAAACTGATATCTATAAAGAGGGGTTCTGCCAACGAGTGGTTGGCAGAAACCCTGACCTAATGCTTGAGTATTACTGGTAGAAAGACCCTGCTTTCTGACCAATAGGACTGCTTCCTATTATGAATGGTGACCACACTGCGATGTGGCCCACCTGAATGTATCCACTTAGTGCGTGTTGCACTAAGGTGAGGTTAGCCGAATGTGTAGCCCCGCTACAGGCGCCCCCAATACACCGTCGGCGAGAGGGAAGGCGGTGGGTCGCCCGAGGGGGGGGGAAGAGCCTCTCGAACACGGCTAGACCCACGTATGCATCGCCCGACAGCCTCCCCCTCGTGCGCGACCCTGCCCGAGCCGACGAAGACACAGTGGAGATGGCCCGGAACCGGACCAAGAACACAGCCAGCAACCGGCTCGGAGGCTGCGACCTCCGAGTCTTGCGAGACAACCTCGACGAGATGACGGGGCGCCCGTCAAGTGCGAGCGGGAAGCGCGATAATCCTGAAAGTTCGTCTAACGGGGCTACCTACGTCAGCAACAAGCGCGTCCGCGCCAAGAAACGCCTCGACCAGCTCCGAAAGGAGATGGACGAGGCGTCTGAAAAACAGTCAGCATCTGGAGCAGACATGCTCCAGATGCTAATGTTGATGCGCGAGGATGCAGATAGACGCGCCGAGATGGAAGACCGTCGCCGGCGTGAGGGCCGAGAGGCTGTGGTCGCCGCCGAGAAGAGGGAACGAGAGGAGAGGGAGCAACTGCGCCGAGATGAAGCCGCGGCTACCGAGGCGCGCAGATATCAAGAGATCGAGCTGAATAAGCTCATGCGGGACGAGCAGATAAGGAAGGAGGCTGAGGCGGCGACTAAGAGTCGCCGCCGCTACGAAGAGAAGGCAGAACGAGATCGGGCGGAGGCGAGGGAGCGCCACGACCAGATGATGCTCTTTATAGCGTCGATGCAGCGGGCAGGCGGGCCCCAAACGCTCTAAGTGCCTCGCATCCCATGGACACCACCCTACGCTAAGTCAACCGTAACTACATGTAAATGAGAAGCGTAGTTTCATTTAAATTTATACAATATCCTCATGTCCGTGAAAGTGCGTAGTACGAATTTGACTAATACCTACAGTCCGCACGCGGAAATTGGACAATCGAAAGAGATTATCGAGCCGCATCTTCCTCTTGTTCACATCGTACGGCAGGGGCAACAGAAGACGGTGGTAGACCTTCTCCACCGACCCCATGCCCCACTCTGCCGATTGCCTTATGAAAGTAATAGCCCTGGACATGATTTTAGCGGCTCGCCTCACTGATGGCACTAGGCGAGACAGGTTGTCCTGCTTGAGCGGGGTCATCACTCGGCCGGTCATCTCCTTCCCACACGGGAAGGCGCTATCGGCAACAATGCCATAGCGCGGGTCCGGGTTCAGCACAGGGTCCGCCAAAATTCGGTGGAAATCTAGCGACGTGTCCCCATCATTCCAACTACCGGGACAATTGTGCTTCGCCCAGACAATCAGGCCGTCGGCACTGAAGCACAATGTCCCGGTAACAGACACACTATGTAGTCACCCGTTGTAATGTGCATTCTGCACGTCCGGGTTAGAAGGCTGCTGCACCTACAGAATCGTACAATTAAAAACACAAAGTTAATATGAATTTACCAAACATCATCACGTATTACATGTCCCTGTTCACCTTGTAGTTCTTTCCGTCGAGGAAGCCCCAAGTAAATTGCATCAAATGGTGGCGCCGCGCCACCAATCGAGACAACGCCTTCTGGCGATCTAGCGATGGCCACACGATGCGCGCGTGCTCGAAGCCGTGCAGCGCACGAGATAGCGCAACCTCCGCTGCATTCAACACCCTAGCTAGAGTAGAAGGAGGGATACCGAATTCCTTGCACAGTGAAGTCCTTTGCATGGACCCCACGTAGAACGCCAGTAGGACCCCCAGCACCTGATGGTGCAGTTGCAGCTTCCGAGGACGCCCTCCCTTCGGTCGCCACGTAGGAATGTGGTAGAACGGAGCAAAGCGCTCTAATAACATACAGAATGCAGTCCTGTTACGTTGCAATAGAATACCCGGTTAGTTAGACACGTAATTACCTTGAAAAATACACGAAGTTTTACCTGGAGAGGCTAGTGGTGTTGATGAAGTTCTCATCCGTACCCCGCGTCCACGTATCCATCCAGCTAGCCCTCGGAGGGTCTTTTAGGCAATGCAGCGTCACGTAGTGGCGCACACGCACCATGCGCTGCCACTCGTCCCTGCAAATTTCCTCGTAGAGGCGTCTACGAAGCGCACGCATTTGCGCAGCGTGAAGAGTACGCTCCTTGACGCCACACACAGCGCCAGAAGAACGCTGCAGCCATCCATCGCAGCTTCCCTATCTGCGAGGAGGGGGAGGGAAATGCCGACGTGCGCCATGCCGTCGTGTGTTGCCAGCTAAGGGGGTCTGGGTGCCAAAGGGCGCCATGGTGCACCTCACTTCGTTCTAGATTTTGTCCGGGCACCAAGTGTCCGTCTACACATTCATAATAGAAATAAGATAATGAAGTTCAATGAGACGAAACCAGACGGACATAGATCCATTTTGAGAGTGGTTTCGGATGTCCGTTTAGAGGAACCGGTTTGAGTGGATTTTTAATACGCTCTTTTGACACATTAAACGGAGTATAAAACACTTTCGATAAACCGGTTTATGAGGGTTTTGAAAGGCACCCATTGCGTTTTCTGCCGGAGATCCTTCCTTGGCATAGATAGATGCCTCGGTAGTTTTCGACGACTGGGCATCAGCAGATTCTCCAGAATGGTCGAATCGGGTGTCTTGGGAAAACTAACATTGAATCAAGACTCCGAGGTGGAGCTGTGGTGGATATTTCTTCAATACAGTATCTCGAACGCAATATTTTGCTGTCGAATCGGGAAAATAAATCAGCAGACGTTTCTGCTATGTTTCTTCTTGCTTGGTGGCAAATTCTAAAACCAGTTTTACATATTTCGTAAATATTAATAGTATCTGTTCACAACAGTTCTTGTGCATGTGCCTTACTACTATGAATTATGAGCTCTCGGGCCCCGCGCCGTCGGGTAAGTCGTTTTTTTTTCAGGTCGCAGCTGAGAAAAACGATATGCACGGTGAGTATCAAGCATAACCTCGGTATCGCGGATAGCTGTCGCTTGAGTACCGCTTGACTGTCATCAGTTGAGAAAATTGTGGACTGAACGGAGCTTGTGTTCATCCTGAGTTCTTATCGAGGACTCAGAACGAGCAAGTGCGAAAAGAAATCTCGTTTGCGATAGCATTGACTGAAAAAGGTTCACCATATCACCTTACCGGGTGCACATTTGAAAACGGGCGCGGCTTGCTGCGAGCGTGAGATCTTATCGACAATATAGTAGGTTGTTGAGTGCGTGCAACTTTAAAGATAAGAACTTTGAGACGATTTGCACTTGGCTAACAATTCGTGGTCTGCCCTCTCTAGCAATTATCACTACTGAACGAAGTAACACTTCTACGACTTAAGGGGATGTTTCCCCATAGATTTACGTCGTAGTTCACACTGCTTACAACGACTTGTTGGTAATTTCGACGTGCGATCGCGCAGACATCGATAGAACTGCGGAACGTCAGACCAACTTGGAACAATCTATCGGATAGATGATCGAAATCACCATACCGAAAACTTGATAATATAGTATTTTCTGGATTGCACCTTGACTTCTTGCACTCCTCCATTTGCTATCGACGCACGTTACAAGGCAAGCGAAACTTTCAAAACTGTCACTACATCAATTAATTCTTCATTATAGGATTCAATAACGCACCAATGGCACGCACAACACACGCCCGCAACATCTAAACAGCGATCCACGAGAAACCCAAAAGGAATCCCAGCATCACACCTGAGGAAAACATCGGCACACCTGCTGCCCCTGAGGCCTGCGTCGACGCAGTAGTTGACACAGTAGTGGCAGCAGTTGGAGCACTCGTCACTGCTGCGGCAACGGTAACAACTGACGAGACCTTGGTCACATCGTAGGGCACCGTGATTGTTTGCCCGGAAAACTTGCAGCCACCGCCATTCGGGACGTGCAGCAGCATTCGGTCGATGTCAGCCATCAGTCGCTCCAGCAGCACGAGAATCAAGTCCTGGTCGCCGTCACGAGAGGAACCCCTAGAGCTGCCGTATCCGTTGTAGCTGCCATACCCGTAATAACTGCCATACCCGTAGTAGTTCCCGTAGTATGGGCTTGGGTCACTGTAGTAGCCATAGCCATAGCCATACCCGGCATCGTTGCTGGAGTCCCCGCTGTCGCTTTGGGAGAAATTGAATTCATCACCGACGTAGCCTCCCCAGCCCGAGCTCCGTGAGTAGTTGAAGCTGTCTCCAGCACTACCATCAGAGCTGTAGCTTTCGGAGCTGTCACCAACACTGACATCGGAGTCGTAGCTTGCGGAGAAGCGTCCGTAGCCGTCATTGGTGTCGTTATAGTCGTTGTAGTCATAGTAGTAATCCGTCGAATCCGTCGAGTAGCGGTCTGACATGAATTCATCCGCAGACCTCATGAATCTCTCAAGCGTGAGCTGCACAATGGCGGGTAGATTGCTAGGCGTGTTGAACCAACTCTTCAGCGTCGCAAAGCTGAGAGACTTGCCCGTAGCGAACAAACTCGACGGAGAGAACGAAGTTCCGTTTGCAATCCAGGTCTGTGCGAAGAGTGGCCACGAGGCTACGTAACTCACCAGAGCGTCAATCGGTTGGAGGCAAATTCCCATGGTGTATACTCCGCTCGTGCCGAATCCAATCGTGAACGTGCTGCCGTTGGTGACCTTGAATGCCTTCCCGGCAAAGGCATCGCACATGGCAGCATTCGGAAGCTGCAGGAGACCAAGCAGCGGCACGATGTCGTCTTCACTCTCGATAAAGCCAAACGACTTGGTGATTGAGTATCCACACATCTCCGTCGACGCTGCGGCCTGCGAGTTCGTGAACTTACGCTCCGAGCACAGGATGTTGACTGCGTACTGGCTGAGTTTCTCCACCATGGTCGTCAGCGAGTCGGAGAACAGCGAGTCAACTTGGGCAAGGAACGAGTCACAGCACCCGTTGGTGGTGGCGAAGGCATCCATGACAATCTCGATCATGGCGTTCTTCACACAGGGGACGGCCGTGTCTTTGAGTAGTGGGCACAGAGTTTTCCACCCTCCACTGCTCAAGAGACCGTCGTCGAGGTTGAATTGCTCGACCTTGCGCACACAAGATATGAAGCTCGACGAGGTTTTCATGGACGCGTAGACTGCCACTGGGTCAATGGCTGCCGCGCACGTGGATAGCCAGGGCACAGCGTTGTGGAGGTCGGAGAACACCGCGTCGAAGGGGAACTCGGAGAAGTCCTCTTGGTATCCATTGGCGAGAGACTTGACCAGCGTGCTGTCATTGTCGAGCAGGGTCTTGCAGGTTTTGGCGGCGGCAACGTGCTGAGCACTGCATGCCAACACAATCGTTGCAGTAATGAGTCGTTGGAGCTGCATGTTGAGCTTGATCGTAGGGGGCCGAAAGGCCGAAGACGGCGCGGGGGCCTTGAAAGGCGGTGGTTTCTTGGTTTTTTCCTCAGTCAGCGAATTTCAGAATGAATCACACCATCGAGAGGGAGATGTCACCGCTGAGGACGAGGATACCAACTTCTGCTCCTTTCGTCCTCGAGTCAATATATTTGTTTAGTTTTGGCAACGGACAGCTGAGCCTGCAATTCGGACGCAGCAGTTGTTGAAGTGATCAACGTACTAGGATGTCCCCTGTAAACCAAGACGATGGCAGCTGCAAGATTCTACATTTAGTATCGCACTACCAACGGAGTCGGCGAGCTAGCCTACGAGGACGACGATTATACGTAAGCTATTGCAGAGAGCAACCCTCCTTTCGCTGATGTCGGAATTTGTTTGACTTCGGAACGGGGAACACTTGATCTTCGTGGGCCTCACCCACAGAGAGCCTAAACGCCCGAGGCATAAGGGCACTGGGAAAGGAATGCCACACTGCCACAGCTGGTTGTGCACATTGCTATTTAAAAAAACAAAAGAGAACCAGGATCAAAAACATTTCTTAGGAGAAGTTAGCTATGGTATGAATAAAGCCGCATGAGATCGAAACCCGAATGCCCATGACGTGAAACCACATCAGCGGATCTGGTACCTGTACGAAATAGATTGCAGAAGCGAGACAATACAGGGGCAAGTATTTTGAGGACGATGCTACGCCCGACTTCACGTTGTGGGCACACAAGCGGCGTAGCATAGCTCAGTTTGCAATTTGACCCCTCAACCACAACCAGCCTTAACCAGAAAGTCACAGACGAAAATGCGTCTATACGCTTCTCGCTTCCGTGCACTCGTAGCATTTCTCCTCGCCATCAGCACTCACCACGCTGCCGGATCTACATGTAAGACTCTGCTTGATTCCGACAGCACGCTGGCCAATTCCCTCGCATCCTGGACCGAAACCGACTTGTCCCCGATCGACTTCCCCACCGTCTTCAAGGAGATCGACACGGCGCTTCCGTGGCTGTCCAAGTGCGCCGCCGCCATCGACCCCAATGCAATTTACACCTCGCTCGCCAGTTCCTCCACCGTGAAGAAATGCCTCACCACGATCGAAAATGTAAACGACGATCTCAGCACCGCGGAGGGGTGGGCGAGCTTTTGTCCCGTGCTCGAAGACTCCATCGTGCCTTGCGCCAAGGCTGTTATGACTGACACTGTCATGGACGCCCTCAACAGTGTAGACGGGTGCTGCGACGACTTCCTTAGCGAAGTCAAGACGCTGTTCGGCGACTCCCTCGACGAAATGGTGATCAAACTCGCTCAGCTCAGCGTAAACGTCGAGTGCAGCGAGAGGACGTACACAAACCTCAAAGGCATCTCGACGAAGGAAATGTGCGGCTATTCCACCTTCAAGTCCTTCACCTTCATCGACTCGAAAGAGGCCGCCACGTCGGTGCTGCAGAACATGCTTCAAATTCCGAACGAGCACATGTGCGACGCCTTTGCCGGCAAGGAGTTCACCACCACGAACGACACCACCGCCACGATTGGATTCGGTACCAACGGAGTCGACTCCATGGGCATCTGCGTCGAGCCCATCGACTCGCTGATGCAGTACCTCAAGTCCTGGAAGATCTTTTCGGAGACTCTGGACGTTGACGGCACTAGTGTATCGCTGTCGGAGCTCTTCTCCTCGGGCAAGTCCATTCGTGGCGACCTGTTGTTCGACTACGCCACCTCGGAGAAGGGCTTGCCGCGGATGGGACTACGAGCCACCGACGCTGTGATCGTAGCTTTGGGTGGCATCTCCAGCGAAGATGGAGAAAGCGACACTTTCATCGAGGACTGGTTCGTGAAGAACCTGAACAACGCCAGCTCGTACGGGGAGGGGGTGGAGGTGCACATCCCGAACAACGGAGGCTGCACGTTCTCGGACCAGTCGATCACTCTGCCGTACGGAGGCATTTCGACCTCGTCGTCGTCTTCGGGGTCCAACACGACAGCCACAACAACAACCACCACTACTGCCTCGTCGGGCAAAAGTGCTGCTTCTGCGGTTAAAGTGACGACCGTGATGGCTTTTGGTGCGGCGCTGCTCACCTCGATGATCACTATGCTTTAGGAGGATTGCGTCGTTCAAGACGGAGAGCATCGCTATGGAAATTTGGCTAAATAAACATGTAAACGCCGAGACAGCGCAAAACTCATGAACTACACTTCGACAATTTATATGAGTTAATAATTTATACATGCATATAATAATAATACATGAACCCCTTCATCTTAGGTCGATCTCGTACAGTACATGTATTAATAGTATTACCGACTTCCTCCGCTTGTAGTGGACAACCTCATATAAGAGCGACCAATCAGATTGCACGATTATGAGCTCCGTTTCAGTGCTGCTTATAAGTTCCGTTGCAAATATTTAGATACAAATTTACCGGTATTGTACCGGTAATGGTGAACAGCTGAGCGCGCGCCATTCATTTGTCGGTTGGCGATGCCCCCCGAGGGCCTCGCTCCCAACGCCAGGCTTTCTTCACTGCACGGGAGAAGCTGGATGTTGCGCAAGCACTCGCCAAGAGCGCTGATGTGCGAACCGTATTCAAGGTAGCGGTAAGACAATTGCAAGCTTAGTGCTCATGCCGGAGCTGATGTGCCCGCCACTACAGCGATCACCAGATATTTCTAACGCTATAGGGAATGTGCTCTTCTACGGCGCGCCGCGATCTAGCTTGGCGGATTCTGTGCAAGTGTTTTGCTCGGACTCCGAGTCTGTGGTGGGGCGCCACAGCTCGGACGAGAGCTACGGAGCGAGCTCTCGATCAGCCGCAGCGCTGGTCGCAATCGTTGCGTTGCCGCCTTGAGTACCGGAAACCGTAACGCATTTGAGTCCGCTTGGACTTGTGCACTACATTACTCTCATTAGTCACGACGACGTAGTAGCTGCTTATTTAGTTGAGGGCCTCGCCAGACGTTGTGCTATTGATGCAAGCAGTGGCGAAGTCGATTTAGATGCCGACATCGACAACGAGTAGACAGATTAGATTTCAATATTATACCGGTTATGGTACCGAAATCAGCATATCATTTTTGAAGGGTGGTACACTGTACCGGCATATACCCTGTCCACTATAAGCGGAGGAGGTCGGTAATACTGTACAGGTACTGTAATCATACTGTACTGGAGTTTAATTCCTGGAGTGATATTCCTGTTAACGGTCAACTTGACCACGTTGACGCGGTCGCGTCGCGAGCTCTTGTCGCGTTACGTAACTTTCGTCACGGTTCGATTCCCTCTGCGCCTGTCCATCTGGGCGCGCCTCATCAACAAGTCTCGCTATGTCGCGCAGCACCGCATACAAACGCCATGGTTACCGCACTTGAGTCTCAAGTTGAGAAGCCCCACTTTCAGAACTTTGGCCACATAATCGCCTCTCTTCAAAGATTGGGATGCGTGAGTCTTTGGCTCAAATTGGATATGGGGTTATTAATAATGATAGTCACGAAAACGGGGTGGTAGTATTATGGAACTAACGGGGCTTTGAAAATGGAGACATAGTACTACTTGCAGAGATACCATCTATTGGGTAGTAGTAGTAGATTTTGTAAAGTTAATACTAGTAGTACTACTCAACTACTACTCGTGTCTGAGCTACCTTCTGTGCGCCCTGCTTCATCCACGCTGTTGTACCTGAGCAGTAGCTCTTTATCCGCGCGTCTAGTAGATGTATGGATCATACCTCTCGTTCAGAGACGAAACTTAGCCTTCAACTACCCGATAGCGCATGTATGGTGTAAGAGATTCCCACACATGCTACATGGATCACGTTTGAGCTCGTCGCCTTCCTGACAAACCTTCACGGCACAACCTTCGTATGTTGTGACTTCGAATCGAGAGCCACTCAAACTAGAACTGCAAGATAAGAACCAAGGGTCTGTTGAAAGTATGACTTGAAGAGTACTATCGTACTGTGCTTATGATAGCATAGTATCACTCATGATGAATACCGCACAATACACTAGTGGTATTACTACTACCTCAGCATATATCATAGTAGTATCATCTTGGTGTATTAATACTATCTCAGCAAATACTACCAACCCCTGCTATGGATTCCAATGCCACGGTGGCGTACCATGAGTTCCAGTCGAGTGGCACGGAGCTGGTGCACCGTCAAATCCCCGGGCGAGTGAGCAGCAATGAAAGCCCGGACCTTGTCGGTCTCACTCGCCGATTCGCTCCAGACCAGTCTCTGCCAAATTGCCAATGGAGGACCGTCAAACTCAGCCACCCGCTGAGTCAGTAGCCGCCGACGATGCCACCGACAACCAAAGCGTCGGTGACGTCGTCCCGGATCAGCTGCTGGCGCCCGAGGTGTCGACCTACCGCCTTCCTCGCTTCAGCTCGCGCCGTCTCAGCTCCAACAGCTCGTTCGGCGACCACGACGTGCTCCCGCGCACCAAAAGCATGTTCCCGGAGCCTCGCGCGCTCACCAAGGACGACTTGACCAGTGCCGACGCCTTGATGGCCGACGACGTGTTCACCATGAACGCGACGCTGTCCACCGTCATTGAGAACGCACTGGGCCACCCGATCCCCGGCCTCGAAGTTCGCTTCCGCGACCTCGAGCTGTCGGCGGAGGTGCCGCAGATCAGAAGCGGGAGCCTCGAGGTGTCGACGCTGTGGACGCAAGTGCAGCAGGGCGTGGGCAACATCTTCGGCTCCAAGCAGTTCACGGTCGAGAAGAAGATCCTGCGTGGAGTCACTGGCGCCTTCAAGCCTGGACGCATCACGCTCGTTCTGGGCCAACCCGGGTCGGGCAAGTCCTCGCTCATGAAGGTGCTGGCCAACCGCTTCCACATGGACAAGAACATCACGCTGACCGGTGACATTGAGTACAACGGCAAGGAACGTTCAGAGGTGCTGGACATGCTGCCGCGTGATGTGGCCTACGTGAACCAGATCGACGAGCACTACCCTCGCATGACGGTGCAGGAGACGTTCGAGTTCGCCCACCGCTGCTGCTCGGGGAAGGACCTAGAGCCTTGGGCCGTTGAGGCGCTCAAGAACTGCACACCCGAGCAGCATGAGCTGGCGTTGAAGGTTGTCACGGCGCACCACAAGTTCGCGCCGGATTTGATGGTGAAGAAGCTCGGGCTTGACAACTGCAAGGACACGGTGGTGGGCAACGCCATGCTCCGAGGAGTGTCTGGGGGAGAGCGCAAGCGTGTCACGACGGGCGAGATGATTGTCGGCAAAAAGCGCCTTCAGTTGCTTGACGAGATCAGCACGGGTCTCGACAGCGCTGCCACCTACGACATCTGCAAGTCGCTCAAGAGTGCGGCTCGCAACTTCAACGCGACCGTCGTCATCTCCCTCCTGCAGCCGTCCCCGGAAGTGTTCGAGCTATTCGACGACGTGCTGCTGATGAACGAGGGCAGCATCATGTTCCACGGCAAGCGTGAGGAAGCCGTGCCCTACTTCGAGCAAATGGGCTTCCACTGCCCGCCTCGCAAGGATGTGGCCGACTTCCTGCTGGACCTCGGCACTAACAAACAGGACGCGTACATCGTTGGGTCCAACGTGCCGTGTCAGTCTGCTGAATTCGCCAATCGCTTCCGCGAGTCGAATATTTTCCAGAAGACATTAAAGCGACTTGAGTCTCCGGTCGAGGAGCCGCTTCTCGTGCCTGATGTCACGCCGTTCCGGTTGTCATTCTTCGAAGACGTGGCCAATTTGCTGCGTCGTCAAATGATGCTTACGTCGCGCGATACGACGTACCTCATGGGCCGCGCGGTGATGAACATCGTCATGGGTCTGCTGTATGGCTCGACGTTCTGGCAAATGGACGACTCCAACAGCCAGCTCATCTTGGGTCTGCTCTTCTCGTGCGCCATGTTCCTGTCACTAAGTCAGGCCTCGCAGGTGCCGACGTTCATCGAGGCCCGCTCCGTCTTCTACAAGCAACGCGGTGCCAACTTCTTCCGCTCGAGCGCGTACGTGCTGGCCATGTCGCTGTCGCAGATCCCGATGGCTATTGTGGAGACCGTGGTGTTCGGTGCCATCACCTACTGGTTCGGTGGCTACGTGGCCCTCGCCGACCGCTTCATCGTGTTCCTGGTCTCCCTCTTCCTGTGCCAAATGTGGTTCACCAGCTACTTCTTCTTCCTGTCGTCGGTCTCGCCCAACCTGACGGTGGCTCAGCCCGTCATGATGGTGTCCGTGCTCTTCTTCATGCTGTTCGGAGGATTCTTGATCACCAAGGACAACATCCCGGACTATCTGGTCTGGCTGTTCTGGATCGACCCCCTCGCGTGGTGCATCCGCGCGCTTAGCATCAACCAGTACCTGGCTCCCAAGTTCGACGTGTGCGTCTACGAAGGCATCGACTACTGCGCGACGTACAGCGAGACCATTGGCGAGTACAGTCTCGGCGTCTTCAACCTGCCGACCGAGTCCATGTGGATCTGGTACGGCTGGATCTACCTGTTCGCGGGCTACTTCGTCTTCGTGTTCGGCTCGTACCTCGTGCTGGAGTACAAGCGCTACGAAAGCCCCGAGAACGTCGCCGTGGTGGAGAACGACGACGACGGCGAAGCGAGCGCCGACCAGACCGCGTACTCGCAAATGCCGGCAACACCGAAGGGGGTTCACGACCACGAGAAGGTCATCGAGATCCAGGACGTCGACGATGTCATGGGCGGAGTCCCGACCATCAGCGTCCCCGTCAAGCCTTCGGGACGCGGCATCTCCCTCCCCATTGCGTTGGCCTTTGAAAATCTCTGGTACTCCGTGCCCATGCCTGGCGGCAAGAAGGACGAGGAGATCGACCTGCTCAAGGGCGTGTCCGGATTCGCCCTGCCCGGAACGATGACCGCGCTCATGGGGTCCTCCGGCGCAGGCAAGACCACGCTCATGGACGTCATTGCGGGACGTAAGACCGGCGGCAGAATTCAGGGGAAGATTCTGCTCAACGGACACCCGGCCAACGACCTCGCCATCCGCCGATGCACAGGCTACTGCGAGCAGATGGACATCCACTCGGACTCGGCCACGGTGCGCGAGGCGCTCATCTTCTCGGCCATGCTCCGCCAGGACGCCAACATCTCCACGGCGCAGAAGATGGAGTCCGTCGAGGAGTGCATCGAGCTGCTGGAGCTCGGACCCATCGCCGACAAGATCATCCGCGGATCGTCCACGGAGCAGATGAAGCGCGTGACCATCGGCGTGGAGCTGGTGGCGCAGCCCAGCATCATCTTCATGGACGAACCGACGAGTGGCCTGGACGCGCGCTCGGCCAAGCTCATCATGAACGGCGTGCGCAAGATCGCCGATTCGGGCCGCACCATCGTGTGCACGATCCACCAGCCGAGCACGGAGGTGTTCAACCTGTTCGACTCGCTGTTGCTGCTCCGTCGCGGCGGACGCATGGTGTTCTTCGGCGAGCTGGGCGAGGACTCGAAGAACCTGATCAACTACTTCGAGGCCTTCCCAGACGTAAAGCCTATCACGCCTGGATACAACCCGGCCACGTGGATGCTCGAGTGTATCGGAGCTGGCGTTGGGGGTGGCCATGCCGAGGCTGGTGCTCAGCCGATGGACTTCGCTGAACGCTTCATTGTGAGCGACCAAAAAGTGTTGATGGAGGAGGATTTGGACCAAGAAGGAGTGCTGCACCCTTCGTCGCACCTGCCCGAGCTCAAGTTCGAGACGAAGCGTGCCTCCAACTCGCGCGTGCAGTTCCAGTTTCTGTGTCTGCGGTTCTTCCGCATGTACTGGCGTACACCGACGTACAACCTCACGCGGTTATTCATCAGTGTTTTGCTGGGCTGTGTATTTGGTGTCATCTACCAGGGCACTGACTACTCCACATACACGGGCGCGAACGCGGGCGTGGGTCTCATCTTTGTGAGCACGGTCTTCTTGGGTATCATCAGCTTCAACAGCGTCATGCCTGTGGCCGCCGATGAGCGCACCGCCTTCTACCGTGAACGTGCCTCCGAGACCTACAACGCGCTCTGGTACTTCGTCGCTGGAACACTCGTGGAGATCCCGTACATCTTCTTCTCGAGTCTGCTGTTCTGCATCATCTTCTACCCGAGCGTCGGCTTCACGGGCTACATCACCTTCTTCTACTACTGGATTGTGGTCTCGATGAACGCGCTGCTGTTCGTGTACTTTGGTCAGCTCATGGTGTATGCGCTCCCCAGCGTAGCCGTCGCGTCCACCCTCGGAGCTCTTTTCAGCGGCATTTTCATGCTCTTTGCCGGCTTCAATCCACCAGCGGGCAGCATCCCGACGGGCTACATGTGGGTTCACTGGATCTCGCCGCCGACGTACACTATCGCCATGTTGGTGTCGTTGGTCTTTGCCGACTGCTCCGAGGGCAGCACCGACGGTATCAGCTGCAAGTCGTTGCAGAATGCGCCGCCCACGATTGGTGACATGACACTGAAGGAGTACGTGGAGGAGACGTTCGACATGAAGCACAGCGATATCTGGAGGAATGCCATGATCATGATCATCCTGATCGTCGTCTTCCGTGTCTTGGCGTTGGTGTCGCTGCGCTACATCAACCACCTCAAGCGCTAAGACAGCGAGCGATTAAGAGCTGCACATTTTGATAATGCATGTCATTCTTCTAACAGTCACGTTGAGAGTGAACGAGTGCAGACGTCCCAACACGGTAGTCAGACTTTGTCGGTGGTTTTGAATTCGAGAGTTTTTCCCATCTTATAGAAGGCTTTGTAGCAGCGATTGCTGTAGTACATTTCAAGAAGAAGTTCCTGATATTTGTATTGAAGAGGTTATCGATGTGTTAGAAGTAGTTCATGAGTTTTGCGCTGTCTCGGCGTTTACATGTTTATTTAGCCGAATTTCCATAGCGATGCTCTCGGTCTTGAACGACGCAATCCTCCTAAAGCATAGTGATCATCGAGGTGAGCAGCGCCGCACCAAAAGTCATCACGGTCATCACTTTAACAGCGGAAGCAGCACTTTTGCCCGACGAGGCAGTAGTGGTGGTTGTTGTTGTGGCTGTCGTGTTGGACCCCGAAGACGACGACGAGGTCGAAATGCCTCCGTACGGCAGAGTGATCGACTGGTCCGAGAACGTGCAGCCTCCGTTGTTCGGGATGTGCACCTGCACCCCCTCCCCGTACGAGCTGGCGTTGTTCAGGTTCTTCACGAACCAGTCCTCGATGAAAGTGTCGCTTTCTCCATCTTCGCTGGAGATGCCACCCAAAGCTACGATCACAGCGTCGGTGGCTCGAATTCCCATCCGCGGCAAACCCTTCTCCGAGGTGGCGTAGTCGAACAACAGGTCGCCACGAATGGACTTGCCCGAGGAGAAGAGCTCCGACAGCGACACGCTCGTACCGTCAACGTCCAGAGTCTCCGAAAAGATCTTCCAGGACCCGAGGTACTGCATCAGCGAGTCGATGGGCTCGACGCAGATGCCCATCGAGTCGACTCCGTTGGTACCGAATCCGATCGTGGCGGTGGTATCGTTCGTGGTGGTGAACTCCTTGCCGGCAAAGGCGGCGCACATGTGCTCGTTCGGAATTTGAAGCATGTTCTGCAGCACCGACGTGGCCACCTCTTTCGAGTCGATGAAGGTGAAGGACTTGAAGGTGGAATAGCCGCACATTTCCTTCGTCGAGGCGCCTTTGAGGTTTGTGTACGTCCTCTCGCTGCACTCGACGTTTACGCTGAGCTGAGCGAGTTTGATCACCATTTCGTCGAGGGAGTCGCCGAACAGCGTCTTGACTTCGCTAAGGAAGTCGTCGCAGCACCCGTCTACATTGTTGAGGGCGTCCATGACAGTGTCAGTCATAACAGCCTTGGCGCAAGGCACGATGGAGTCTTCGAGCACGGGGCAAATGCCCGCCCATCCGTCCGCAGTGCTGAGATCGTCGTTTACATTTTCGATCGTGGTGAGGCATTTCTTCACGGTGGAGGAACTGGCGAGCGAGGTGTAAATTGCATTGGGGTCGATGGCGGCGGCGCACTTGGACAGCCACGGAAGCGCCGTGTCGATCTCCTTGAAGACGGTGGGGAAGTCGATCGGGGACAAGTCGGTTTCGGTCCAGGATGCGAGGGAATTGGCCAGCGTGCTGTCGGAATCAAGCAGAGTCTTACATGTAGATCCGGCAGCGTGGTGAGTGCTGATGGCGAGGAGAAATGCTACGAGTGCACGGAAGCGAGAAGCGTATAGACGCATTTTCGTCTGTGACTTTCTGGTTAAGGCTGGTTGTGGTTGAGGGGTCAAATTGCAAACTGAGCTATGCTACGTCGCTTGTGTGCCCACAACGTGAAGTCGGGCGTAGCATCGTCCTCAAAATACTTGCCCCTGTATTGTCTCGCTTCTGCAATCTATTTCGTACAGGTACCAGATCCGCTGATGTGGTTTCACGTCATGGGCATTCGGGTTTCGATCTCATGCGGCTTTATTCATACCATAGCTAACTTCTCCTAAGAAATGTTTTTGATCCTTGTTCTCTTTTGTTTTTTTAAATAGCAATGTGCACAACCAGCTGTGGCAGTGTGGCATTCCTTTCCCAGTGCCCTTATGCCTCGGGCGTTTAGGCTCTCTGTGGGTGAGGCCCACGAAGATCAAGTGTTCCCCGTTCCGAAGTCAAACAAATTCCGACATCAGCGAAAGGAGGGTTGCTCTCTGCAATAGCTTACGTATAATCGTCGTCCTCGTAGGCTAGCTCGCCGACTCCGTTGGTAGTGCGATACTAAATGTAGAATCTTGCAGCTGCCATCGTCTTGGTTTACAGGGGACATCCTAGTACGTTGATCACTTCAACAACTGCTGCGTCCGAATTGCAGGCTCAGCTGTCCGTTGCCAAAACTAAACAAATATATTGACTCGAGGACGAAAGGAGCAGAAGTTGGTATCCTCGTCCTCAGCGGTGACATCTCACTCTCGATGGTGTGATTCATTCTGAAATTCGCTGACTGAGGAAAAAACCAAGAAACCACCGCCTTTCAAGGCCCCCGCGCCGTCTTCGGCCTTTTGGCCCCCTACGATCAAGCTCAACATGCAGCTCCAACGACTCATTACTGCAACGATTGTGTTGGCATGCAGTGCTCAGCACGTTGCCGCCGCCAAAACCTGCAAGACCCTGCTCGACAATGACAGCACGCTGGTCAAGTCTCTCGCCAATGGATACCAAGAGGACTTCTCCGAGTTCCCCTTCGACGCGGTGTTCTCCGACCTCCACAACGCTGTGCCCTGGCTATCCACGTGCGCGGCAGCCATTGACCCAGTGGCAGTCTACGCGTCCATGAAAACCTCGTCGAGCTTCATATCTTGTGTGCGCAAGGTCGAGCAATTCAACCTCGACGACGGTCTCTTGAGCAGTGGAGGGTGGAAAACTCTGTGTCCACTACTCAAAGACACGGCCGTCCCCTGTGTGAAGAACGCCATGATCGAGATTGTCATGGATGCCTTCGCCACCACCAACGGGTGCTGTGACTCGTTCCTTGCCCAAGTCGATTCGCTGTTCTCCGACTCGCTGACGACCATGGTGGAGAAACTCAGCCAGTACGCAGTCAACATCCTGTGCTCGGAGCGTAAGTTCACGAACTCGCAGGCCGCAGCGTCGACGGAGATGTGTGGATACTCAATCACCAAGTCGTTTGGCTTTATCGAGAGTGAAGACGACATCGTGCCGCTGCTTGGTCTCCTGCAGCTTCCAAATGCTGCCATGTGTGATGCCTTCGCCGGTAAGGCATTCAAGATCACCAACGGCAGCACGCTCGAGATTGGATTCGGCACGAACGGAGCTGACACGATGGGTATTTGCCTCCAGCCGATCGACGCGCTGCTGAGTTACGTAGCTTCATGGCCCCTCTTCACACAGACCTGGAGTGCAAACGGAACCTCGTTCTCTCCGTCGAGTTTGTTCGCTACGGGCAAGTCTCTCAACTTTGCGACGCTGAAGAGTTGGTTCAACACACCTAGCAACCTACCCGCCATTGTGCAGCTCACTCTGGAGAGGTTTATGAGGTCTGCGGATGAATTCATGTCAGACCGCTACCCGACGGATTCGACGGATTACTACTATGACTACAACGACTACAACGACACCAATGACGGCTACGGACACTTCCACTCAAGCTACGACTCCGATGTCAGTGTTGATGACAGCTCCGAAAGCTACAGCTCTGATGGTAGTGCTGGAGACAGCTTCAACTACTCACGGAGCTCGGTCTGGGGAGGCTACGTCGGTGATGAATTCAATTTCTCCCAAAGCGGCAGTGGGGATGCCGGGTATGGCTATGGCTATGGCTACTACAGTGACCCAAGCCCATACTACGGAAACTACTACGGGTATGGCAGCTATTACGGGTATGGCAGCTACAACGGATACGGCAGCTCTAGGGGTTCCTCTCGTGACGGCGACCAGGACTTGATTCTCGTGCTGCTGGAGCGACTGATGGCTGACATCGACCGAATGCTGCTGCACGTCCCGAATGGCGGTGGCTGCAAGTTTTCCGGGCAAACAATCACGGTGCCCTACGATGTGACCAAGGTCTCGTCAGTTGTTACCGTTGCCGCAGCAGTGACGAGTGCTCCAACTGCTGCCACTACTGTGTCAACTACTGCGTCGACGCAGGCCTCAGGGGCTGCAGGTATGTCGATGTTGTCCTCGGGTATGACACTGGGATTCCTTTGGGTTTTCTCATGGATCGCTCTTTAGATGTTGAAATCGTGATGTGCGTGCTTTTGGTGCTTTATTGAATCCTATAATGAAGAATTAATGTAGTGACAGTTTTAAAAGTTTTCACTTGCATTTCAACTCGCCCCTAGCTGCGTTGGTAGAATTCGAAGTTGTGAAGATGCCACGCAAAAAATACAAGATAAATCTGATCTAGTTTCGGTTTGGCGATTTCGATCGTTTATCCGATAGTTATCCTAGTTGGCCATCTCCACAAACCCGTCTTCAAGGAAAGTCTCGCTATTGCCACCTTCGGCGTGAAAATGTTAGGGCAGCCTCTTGCAATTACCACTACTAAACGACTTAGCACAACATATATTTTACTTAACAAGAACATATCCGCCTTCTCGTCGAACGCAGTCCCAGTTTCGATTCGTGTCGTTGCTGAAGAATTAACCATCAGGACCACCTTACCGCTTCAGGTGATTAATGTAACGCAGCGACATCAGCGCCAGCGCTCGGAAGCAAACCATGAGGACGATCAAAATCGCCGCATTCCGCCAGATGTCGTCGTGCTTCATGTCGAACCTGTCTTCAACGTACTCCTTCAACGTCTTGTCGCCTATCGTTGGTGGTGCGTCCTGCACCACTCGGCAGCTGGTACCGCCACTGCTGTCATCTCCACAATCAGCAAATATCAACGACACGAGGATGGCAACCGTGTACGTCGGGGGCGAGATCCAATGCACCCACTTGTACCTCGTCGGGATACTGCCAGCGGGCGGGTTGAAGCCTCCGAACAGGATGAAGATCGAGCTGAGCAACGCCCCCAACGTTGTGGCAACAGCCACACTCGGCAGTGCGTACACAAGAAGCTGGCCCAGGTACACGAACACCAACGTGTTGAGTGACAGCACCAGCCAGTAGTAGAAGAAGGTGGTGTAGCCCGTGAAGCCGACGCTCGGGAAGAAGATGATGCAGAACAGCAGACACGACAGGAAGACGTAAGGGATCTCCGCCAATGTGCCAGCGACAAAATACCACAGCGCGTTGTACGTCTCCGAGGCGCGCTCACGATAGAAAGCTGTCCGTTCGTCTGCGGCGACGGGCATGACGCTATTGAAGCTGATGAGGCCGGAGAATACCGTGCTCACGAAGATCAGACCGATGCCAGCGTTTGCTCCGCTGTACGTGCTGTAGTCGGTTCCTTGATAGATTATGGCGAATACCGTTGCCAGTACAATGCTGATCATCAAACGCGTGAGGTTGTACGTCGGCGTGCGCCAGTACATGCGGAAGAAGCGCAGACATAGTAGCTCGAACTGCGTATGTGGACTTGACGCACGCTTGCGCTCGAATTTCAACTCCGGTAAATGCGGCGACGGACGCAGTACGCCCTCCTGGTCCAAGTCTTCCTCCATTAACACCCTTTGATCGCTCACTACGAACCGTTCGGCAAAGTCCATCGGTTGTGTAAGAGCACTCACAATCGGAACAGAAGTAGACTTGCCACCTCCAACACCAGCACCAATACACTCCAGCATCCACGTGGCCGGGTTGTATCCAGGCGTAATAGGCTTTACGTCTGGGAAGGCCTCGAAGTAGTTGATCAGGTTCTTCGAGTCCTCGCCCAGCTCGCCGAAGAACACCATGCGTCCGCCGCGACGAAGCAGCAACAGCGAGTCGAACAGGTTGAACACCTCCGTGCTCGGCTGGTGGATCGTGCACACGATGGTGCGGCCCGAGTCGGCGATCTTGCGCACGCCGTTCATGATGAGCTTGGCCGAGCGCGCGTCCAGGCCACTCGTCGGTTCGTCCATGAAGATGATGCTGGGCTGCGCCACCAGCTCCACGCCGATGGTCACGCGCTTCATCTGCTCCGTGGACGATCCGCGGATGATCTTGTCGGCGATGGGCCCGAGCTCCAGCAGCTCGATGCACTCCTCGACGGACTCCATCTTCTGCGCCGTGGAGATGTTGGCGTCCTGGCGGAGCATGGCCGAGAAGATGAGCGCCTCGCGCACCGTGGCCGAGTCCGAGTGGATGTCCATCTGCTCGCAGTAGCCTGTGCATCGGCGGATGGCGAGGTCGTTGGCCGGGTGTCCGTTAAGCAGAATCTTCCCCTGAATTTTGCCGCCGGTCTTGCGTCCCGCGATGACGTCCATGAGTGTGGTCTTGCCTGCGCCGGAGGACCCCATGAGCGCGGTCATCGTTCCGGGCAGGGCGAATCCGGACACGCCCTTGAGCAGGTCGATCTGTTCGTCGTTGGCTCCGCCAGGCAGCGGAACTGAGTACCATAGATCGTGGAAGGCCAGCGTCACTGGGACCGAAATGCCGCGTCCAGTATGCTTCACAGGAATGCTGAGGGTGGGGACACTGCCCATGATATCGTCGACGTTGTGGATTTCAATCACGTTTTCGTCGTCTTTCGATTGCTTCGGTGTCGGTGGCAGCGCAGAGTACGATGTCTGGTCTCCGCCAGCTGCATCTTCCTCCACAAGGGCGACATTCTCAGGGCTTTCGTAGCGCTTGTACTCCAACACGAGATACGACGCGAAGATGAGGACGAAGTAGCCGGCCACCAAGTAGATCCAGCCGTACCAAATCCATGCGGACTGCGTCGGCAGGTTGAAGACGCTGAGACTGTATTCTCCGATGGTTTCGTTGTACTTTGCGCAGTAGTCGATGCCTTCGTAGACACACACGTCGAACTTTGGGGCCAAGTACTCGTTGACGCTCAACGCCTTAATGGACCACGCGAGTGGGTCCAACCAGTAGATCCAGAGGAGGTAGTCGGGAATTGGGTGTTTTGCAAGATTGGAAAACCGGTTTTCCGACCGAAGGAGTGAACAACGTTCGAGGCCCGATCAAATCGGCCATCGCATTCAAGGAGCCAGAAGCACGGATCTGCAGGGGGCCACCCGATCAAACGATTGGCCTCCCTCCAAAACCAAGAACGTATACAGTAGTTTAGGACAGTTTTAGTTTTGAGGCGGCGTTCTTGAGTGCCGCTGCATACGACGCGGCCTTCCTGGCTTTTCGTCAGTACGGAGGCGGCATGCACACATGAGTAGTACGAGGCACCATGCGCTAAGTCAGCCTCAGCGGCAGCAGGGGCAACATACAGCGTGCCGCCGCTTGGCAGTGACCACGCCGCCGACAGCAGCAACCGATGGACGGACGCGGACAGCGACGAGAGACAGCAGCTGAAGTCGGCGGCATGGCACCACCACCGCCAACAGCAGGAAAGAGGCAGCAGCGAGCGCCAGCGAAGGCAAGTCGGGCGGCGTGGCAGCGGCACGTACCGAGCTCGGGCGTCTCCGCCGCCGGCAGCATCACGTGACGGCGGGGGCACCGACACCAGCAGAAAGCGACGGCAGGAGAGCGACTGCGACGGAAGTAAGTATCAGCGACAGCAGGTCGGCGGCGTGGCTTTTGCTCGTCTTCTGCAATGGCGCCAACGCCGTCGGCAGCAGCGAGGAGCGGCAGGAGACCGACAGCACCGACATGAAGCGACGGTAGCAGAGCGACTACAAACCCCGACAGTACGCGCCGACAGGAGAAAAGCAGCGACGACATTAAGGGGCAGCGGCAGGATGCCGGCGGCGTGGCATATACTCGTGGATCACAGCCACCGGTAGCAGAGATGGACAGCAGGAGATCGACATCGCCGGGCATTAAGCGGCGGTAGCAGAACGACAGGGCCGGCTTCAAGGTCGGCAGGAGAGCAACAGTGATGACAACAAGTGGCATCGACAGGATACCGGCGGTGTGGCATATGCACGTCTTGAACAATGGAGCCACAGCCGCCGGCAGCTGCAAATGATTGCAGGAGATCAACACCAGCAACAAACGACGATAGCAGAGCAGAGCAAGCACCGGCACCAAGCGTCGGCAGAAGAGCGACAGCGACGGCAACAAGAGGCAGTGACAGTATGCCGGCGGCGTGGTATATGCTCGCCTTGAGCACTGGCACCACCGCTGCTGGCAACAGCAATGGACGACAGGAGATCGACAGCGCCGGCATCAAGCGGGGGTCGCAGAGCGACAGTGACGGCAGGAGAGCGACAGCGACGGCATCCAGTGGCAGCGCCAGTATGTCGGCGGTGTGGATTTTGTTCGTCTTGAGCAATGGCGCTTAGGCCAAATGCCGAGAGCGACGGCAGCTACAGTAAGTCCGTAACAGTGCAACGACACTAGAGGGAGGACAGCAGAGCGGCAGTGACGGCAAGGCACCGGCAGACACCAGATTCGACTTGGACTATGGCCCCGCCACCACCACCAGCAACCGTCAACAGCACCAGCACTTCGGCACTGATCGGCGAGTCAGCAGCATGGCACAGGCCCCGCATGAGACCGCCATCAGCAGCACCTATCAGCAGGAACTCTCAGGCAAGTCGGCGGCACGGCATCGCCTCCCCGTGGGGCTGCTGTTGGCAGCAACAGTAGCAGTAACAGAGCGTGGCAACACTCGACAAGTCGGCGGCATGGCATAGGTTCATCATGGGACCGCCGCCGGCAACAATAATTCGACAGCAACGCTCGGGCAAGTCGGCGGCATGGCAAAGGTTCCTCATGGGACCGCCGCCGGCAGAAACCATCAGCAGCAACGCTCGGGCAAGTCGGCGGCATGGCAAAGGTTCCTCATGGGACCGCCGCCGGCAGCAATAATTCGGCAGTAAGAGAGCGCTGCAACACTTGACACGTCGGCGGCATGGCAAAGGTTCCTCATGGGACCGCCGTCGGCAACAGCGATTGGCGGCACGAGATTGACATCATTAGCGAGCAAAGGCAGCAGAGCGACAGCAAGGGCATGTCAGTAGGAGAGCAACAGCGGCAGCGATAGGGCAGCGGAGTGCCACCAACGGCAACGGCAGCAGGGCGATCGTGGCAGTGCACGGCGACAGCAGAAGAGAGACAGCACCAGCGACAAGCCGGCGGTGTGGCTAGGCTAGTCTTGAGCGCTGGTTTCACCGCCACTGGCAGCAACCAGCAACGGCAGCGAGCGACAAGTCGGGGGCATGGTATAGGTTCGTCGTGTGTCATGGCGCTACCAGTAACTTGCGCCATGGCTCACCTACGGCGGTGGCAGTGTTGGTCCCGTTTAACGGCAGCGAGCGATGGCGGCGGCGGGGCACCAGCAACAAGCGGCAACAGCAGTGCGACAGGAGTGACAGCCTCACAAGGGAATGGCAGCAGTCGACGGTGATGCGCCGACTCAGCGGGGGTCATTGCGCCGCTGCCAACAACGCGGCACAGCAGGCGTGCGACGGCAGCAGTCGGCGGCAGTAGCATGAGCTGGGCACATGGGAACAAGGAGCAGAAGCAGGTATGGACAGCAACAGACGACAACGGCTAGCTACATCGATGGCATAAGCGCTCCCTGTCTCCATCGGTAGCACCGGTGGGAGGGTTAGCAGCAAGACCGGCAAGCGACACCAGCCAGCAGCAAGCAGCACGACCGGCTCGCATCAACTTCGGGCCTCGTCTTCAAACCTGGGGCTGAGTCCCTCGTTAACCCAGACCCGATATCAGCGCAACATCCCAAGGCGGCAAACCACCGGCCTGTGCAAAATCTCCGAATACCCTGACAACAACGGGGGAATGCCAAGGCGGTCGCTCCAACTCACCTCGGCATTCGATCTGGGGCTGCCTCGCTTTGATGCTCTTCGAGCCCACTGCGAGGCATGCCTCGATAAGCAAGAACGACCGCCTTTGCCCCAACGTTTTCACGGATTGATGGTTTGGAAATGGGTGTTTTGCAAGATTGGAAAACCGGTTTTCCGACCGAAGGAGTGAACAACGTTCGAGGCCCGATCAAATCGGCCATCGCATTCAAGGAGCCAGAAGCACGGATCTGCAGGGGGCCACCCGATCAAACGATTGGCCTCCCTCCAAAACCAAGAACGTATACAGTAGTTTAGGACAGTTTTAGTTTTGAGGCGGCGTTCTTGAGTGCCGCTGCATACGACGCGGCCTTCCTGGCTTTTCGTCACCCACCACACCACACCCGGGGCTGCCTCGCTTTGATGCTCTTCGAGCCCACTGCGAGGCATGCCTCGATAAGCAAGAACGACCGCCTTTGCCCCAACGTTTTCACGGATTGATGGTTTGGAAAGCCATCCTTGGCAACCAAGAACCCCCCGAACAGCATGGAGAACAGCACTGCTAGCATCATGAAGGGCTGCGCCATTGTCAAGTTGGGCGATGCCGACGAGAGGAAGAAGAAGTAGCTCGTGTACCACATTTGGCACAGCAAAAGCGTGACGAGGAACACGATAAAGCGGTCACCGCGAGCCACGTACCCTCCCATCCAATACGTGATCGCACCAAACACCAGAGTCTCCAAAGCAGCCATTGGGAGTTGTGCGACCGCAATGGAAATCACGTAAGAGCTCGACCGGAAGAAGTTGGCGCCGCGCTGTTTGTAGAAAATGCCACGCGCCTCCATGAACGTCGGCACTTGCGACGACTGACTCAGCGAGACGAACAACGAGCACGAGAACAGCAGCCCCAGGATCAGTTGGCTGTTGGCTTCGTCCATTTGCCAGAATGTCGAGCCGTACAAAAGACCCATGACGATAACCATGACAGCGCGGCCTACCAGGTAAGCCGTGTCACGGAATTTCAGCATCAACTCGCGGTGCAGCAGAGCAGCAACCTCCTCACGGAACGTCAGACGGAAGGGGTTCATGTCATGCAGAATCAGCGTCTCCTTGACCGGAGACTCAAGTCGCTTCAACGTCTTCTGGAAAATCCGCGACTCACGAAAGCGATCGGCGAATTCAACTGAGCGATAAGGGACAACATCGGGTCCTTCAACAACGTACGCGTGTTGCTTGTCGGTGCCGAGGTCCAGCAGGAAGTCGGCCACATCCTTGCGAGGTGGACACTGGAAGCCCATTTCCTCAAAGTACGGAGCTGCAGCCTCGCGCTTGCCGTGGAACATGATGCTGCCCTCGTTCATCAACAGCACGTCGTCGAAGAGCTCGAACACTTCTGGGGACGGCTGCAAAAGGGAGATCACGACGGTCGCGTTGAAGTTGCGCGCGGCGCTCTTGAGCGACTTGCAGATGTCGTAGGTGGCGGCGCTATCGAGCCCCGTACTGATCTCATCCAGCAACTGCAGTCGCTTTTTACCGACGAGCATCTCGCCCGTCGTGACACGTTTGCGCTCGCCTCCAGACACTCCTCGGAGCATGGCGTTGCCTACAATTGTGTCCTTGCAGTTGTCCAGCCCGAGCTTCTTCACCATCAAATCCGGCGTGAACTTGTGGTGCGCTGTCATGACTTTGAGCGCGAGTTCCTCTCGCTCGGGTGAGCTGCTTTTCAGTGCGTCAACCACCCACGGCTCCAGCTCTTTGCCGGCGCAGCAGCGGTGAGCGAACTCGAACGTCTCCTGCACCGTCATGCGAGGGTAGTGCCCGTCGATCTGATTCACGTAGGCCACATCACGCGGCAGCATGCCCAGCACCATTGAACGTTCCTTTCCATTGTATTCAATGTCACCATTTAGCGTGATGTTCTTAGCCATGTGGAAGCGGTTGGCCAGCACCTTCATGAGCGAAGACTTGCCCGATCCTGGTTGGCCCAGAACGAGTGTGATACGTCCAGGCTTGAACACGCCTGTGACTCCACGGAGGATCTTCCTCTCCACTGTGGGTCTTTTCGTCTTGGACAGACAGAGGCGGCCAAGTGCGTGCTGTGCATTGGTCCACAGAGTGGGCACCTCGAGGCTGCCGCTTTTGAGCTGCGGCACCTCTGCGGACAGCTCGAAGTTGCGGAAGCGCACCTCGAGGCCGGGCATGGGGCGACCAAGGGCGTTCTCGATGACGGTGGACAGCGTCGCGTTCATGGTGAACACGTCGTCGCCCAGGAGAGCGTCGGCACTGATGAGGTCGTCGGTGGTGAGCTGGCGAGGCTCGGGGAACATGCTCTCGGTGCGCGGGAGGCGGTCGCAGTCGCCGAATGAACCGTTGGGGGTGAGACGGCGCGAGTTGAAGCGAGGAAGGCGGTAGGTCGACACCTTGGGCGCCAGGGGCTCGTTCGGCACGTCGTGAGCCCCAGTCATTGCTATGGTATTGGGCTTCACGGGACAGGAGAGGACTTGGAAAGTGACTGTTAAACTGCTACGGTGTCGAAGGTCGGGGTAATCATCAAGACCTGTATTAGGGCGGATCGCATCTTTCTGAGAATGACGAAGTGCGTGATGGATCGTCAACGGCTAGATCGCGACAAACTGTTATAGAGGAACAAAGCGCTTCTGCCATCAACTTGTCGGAGCTCGAGTTGCAAGAGGAATGAAATGAGAGTCGTGAGGAAGTTGGTCGCTGCCACGCCTGACTAGCTGATCAAGTAATGCCGCCAACTGATGATCGTCAACGATATCTAGACTTCAAGACAGTTGGAATTGAATTTGGTTGATTGTCAATACGGGTGTACATACAATTCGGTCATCGAACAACAAGCCGGACCGTTGTGATGGTTGTGGCAAATTCGAGAGTGAGGGAGGGCGGACCGACCGACGGTTTTCGTTCGCGGAGTGGTCTCGATCTCCAGAAAGTCGGAGCAGGCATGTGCAAGTCAGACTCGTAGGAACTAGCGCCCCTCTCTTCACAGACGTGAAGCGTGGCATTGGCACTGATTGTGTGGTGGCTCGAAAGAGAGGAGGCGGCGAGTCCGTTCCGTGGCCATCCACAGAGCCTGCGGAAGTCACGTGGACTGCCGTAGAGGGGGGCAAGCCGCCATCCTGAATGGAGGATTACCCGTCTGATATCCGTCGACCGGCGCCTTTGCCCAGTTCTGTCATGGGGTCTGGATACGGAGCGATGCCACTGGCGTGACGGCGCCCAAGGATCGAAAAATCTCGAGCGGAGCGGAGCTCACCACCGGCTCTTGCCTAGTTTACTTGCTTGGCGCTGCAGCTGTTACAGTCGCTGGAGCTCCGGTTTGCAGTGGAGGTGTTGCTGCGATGGAGTGTCGTTGATGGAGCTATGTGGCGGGGGAGCATCCCCGATGTTGGGGTCAAGTAGCACTCTGCATCTTCAATGGGCGGTTGTTGAATCGCCGGGGTAGTCCACCCTCTGGGCCCAAGTTGCAGCTTCCCTTAGGTTGAAAAAGCGTGTAATTGCGTGTTGTTCCTAAACGGGTGACACTACCCGCGAAAGCTTTGCCCCAACGGTTTCACAGATTGGTGGTTTGGAAAACTGACTTGACGAGGGAGTTCATCATAAAGCACATATGACGGCTGCGGTGATTTCCTCGACGAGATTCAGACTCGGTTTGGCGATTCTCTGGAGGTTTTGGTTGAAAACCTTGCCCAGCACCTTGCCAATGTTGCTTACGGAGAGAGGAGAGAGTCACGAATCTGGCAGGTGCTCCTTCACGTTCATGAGTCGGGAGTATGACCATGATACCATCCCCAAACGACCTTGATCTGCAGTGTAATTGCTGACCAAGACTTCACTAACATCAACGGTGGGGGGGGGGGGGTCTCATTTGGAATTGCCCCACCCCTCCTCCTCCGCCAAGTGGGGTTGCTGGGCCTGGAGCTACGCAGACAGCTCAGAGAGCTCGGTAGGACCGAGAAGCGATAACTCGGACTGCGGCCGGCTGGGGTAGTGGGGGCTACCCCGAAAGCTCGGGATGCTCCATCTTCGACGTATTCCTGGATCTTGCTGTACATGCACCGATCAACCCGATCATGGTCCCGTTTCCTATCGGCACTTCGAACTGAAAAAAAAAATCGGCGAACGGCGGTCTCAACCACGATAGCAGTAACCCCTCTGCCGGAAATAATCCCAGATATGGTACATCTTTACGTGAGGGCGACCAAAGCTGCAAAAGGAGTCCGAGATTGCTTACACGTTTTTTGCATCGAAAAGTGGTAGGCTTTACCTCATTATTGTTCGCCGATACCGAGTCATCATTACAACAACCGTTGTTACCTTAGTGAGCTGCCCCGTCGATTTAACAACCGCGCATTGAAGATGCAGAGTGCTACTTGGCCCCAACATCGGGGATGCTCCCCCACATAGCTCCATCAACGACGCTCCAATGGAGCCTCCATCGCACCAACACCTCCAGTCCGCACCGGAGCTCCAGCGACCGTGACAGCTGCAGCGCCAAGCAAGTAAAATAGACGAGAGCCGGTGGTGAGCTCCGCTCCGCTCGAGATTTTTCGATCCTGGGGCCGTCACGCCAGTGGCATCGCTCCGTATCCAGACCCCATGACAGAACGGGGCAAAGGCGCCGGCAGACGGATATCAGACGGGTGATCCTCCATTCAGGATGGCGGCTTGCCCCCCTCTACGGCAGTCCACGTGACCGTCGCAGGCTCTGTGGATGGCCACGGAACGGACTCGCCGCCTCCTCTCTTTCGAGCCACCACACAATCAGTGCCAATGCCACGCTTCACGTCTGTGAAGAGAGGGGCGCTCGTTCCTACGAGTCTGACTTGCACATGCCTGCACCGACTTTCTGTCGGCGCGTCGAGATCGAGACCACCCCGCGAACGAAAGCCGTCCGTCGGTCCGCCCTCCCTTCCTCACTCTCAAATTTGCCATAGCGGCGTCAAACCCCCCACTTCTTAGTACTCTCCACACCTTCACCCCACCCTCTCTACAATGGCGACTATGACGACTGCAATGGAGTGGGAAGCTCCGATCCCCGTGTGGATCGACTCCATCAGCATCGACGTTGACGAAGTCATGGCCGCGTCCGACTTGATGGATTCCATCCCCTTGCACCCCGTCGTGACCCCCACCGGATCGCCCTGCACCCCGACGGCCACCGAGCAGCTGTCGATGTTTGGTGTGCTGCAGGACCTCAAGCCGATCGACAGTGACGACTTTGAGTTGACCCTCAACGTTGAGAACATCAACGTCATCACCGAGTCCCCCGTCAAGAAGAGCGCGACCTCGACGCCTCGGAGCATCAGCCCCGTGAAGCGCCAGCCAACGGCCAAACCCCCTCGTCGAACCGGACGCAAGATCCATCCGGACCCTGTGGGTCGCAAGGAGAACCGCAAGGACAAGCAGCGAGGCTACGAGAAGGGCTACCGCAGACGGCAGAAGGACAAGCGCGCGGAGGACGAAGCCGAGTGGATTCAACTGGAGACGCAGGTCAGGGAGATACTGGCCAAGCGCACGTCGGCGGTGGTCTTGGGCCCGCAGGACGAGGTGCAGACGCAGCCCACGCCGTCGACAGTCTCCATCCGCCAGCGATACCTGGAGCTCCTGCAGGAAGAGCGCGCTCTACGAGAGGCCGAGGTGCTGGACAGCTGCATGTTGACTAGGGACATGGCCCTGGCGCTGTGGGGAACTTCGCCCACCAGACGAAATGTACGCGAGCAGCTCAACGCACTCCCGGGGCTCAGGGAATGCCTCACGTTCGAGTTTTCGTGGTAGCAAGTACTTAAGTAGTTATGTTGGATGTGCTGCGTTAGCTGGAATGGGTTCTGTTGTAGTCAATGGTCAAGTCTTACGTGGATCCGAATCAACTTCAAGCGTTAGTGCGTTGCAAACTCTTCAACTTGCTTCGCATTGTCGATCGTATCCTGTACGGTACCTCACTGCATCCACGCGGTACCTTATCCTGTCCGATACCGTTTTGCATCCACCGCAGTGCATGTTGAGAGTTTTGCTTATGCAATATATGTAGTTATTGTAGCTGCTTAATTTTTTTCCACTTGCCTAGATGAAGGTAAATTCAATGTCCGATGGCCATAGTCTTGGAATTTAAAGCAGAACGCTCATCAGGAGCGACGAGACCAGCACCATGCTCGCAGTCACAAAACCGGACAGTTTGACTGAAGTGGCCGCGTTGCTCGCACCCACTGAAGCTGCAGTTTCGGTGAACGGTAGCGTGACCGATTGGCTCGAGAATGTGCAGCCGCCATTGTTCGGAACGTGCAGCAGCAGCGTCTTCGCGTACGAGTTGATGTCATCCACCATCTCCACGAACCCGTCCTGGAGGAACGTTTCGCTTTCGCCGTCTTCGGTGGTGGCAACACCCAGTGCGAAAAGCACCTTCTCAGTGGCTCGTAGCCCCATCCGAGGCAGACCCGACGACGAAGCGGCGTAGTTCAACAGCAGGTCGCCGCGGATTGACTTGTCCGAGGTGAAGAGGTCGGACAGCGACACGCTCGTGCCGTCGGCGTCGATGGTCTCCGAGAAGACCCCCCAAGACTTGAGGTACTGCATCAACGTATCGATGGGCTCGAGGCAGATGCCCATGGTGTCCACACCGTTGGTACCGAATCCAATCGTGACGGTGGCACCGTTTGTGTTGGTGAATTGCTTGCCAGCAAACGCGTCACACATCTGGGCATTCGGGATCTGGTAGAGGTTCACCAGCGGCGTAGCATCATCTTGCGTCTTCGCGAAGTTGAAGGAGTTATAGATGGAGTAGGCGCACACTTCCTTCGTCGAGGTACTTTTCAGGTTCGTATACGTCCTCTCACTGCATGCGACGTTGAGACCGAGCTCCATGATCTTGGTCACCATCTTGTCGAGAGAGTCACCGCCGAACAGCGTCTTGAACTCGCTCAGAAAGTCATCACAGCACCCATCCGCGCTATTGAGGGTGTCCATGATGACTTCGGTCATAACGGACTCGATATTCGGCTTGAGGGTGTCTTCAATCAGGGTGCACGTACTCGACCATCCGTCCGCGGTGCTGAGATCTGCGTCAAAGTTTTCGAGAGCGGAGAGGCCTTTTTTCGCAGCGGAGGAACTGGCGAGCGAGGTGTAGACTGCCTTGGGATCAATGGCGGCGACGCACTTGGACAGCCATGGCAAAGCCGTGTCGATCTCCTTGAAGACGGTGGAGAAGTCGATTGATGACAAGTCGGTTTCAGTCCAGGTTGCGAGGGACTTGGCCAATGTGCTGTCGGAAACAAGCAGTGTCTTGCACGTCGAAGCTTCTGCTGCGTGGTGACTGACGATGACGAGGAGTGCCACGAGTGGTGCGAAACGAGACGCGTAGAGCCGCATGCTTGGGCGGTGCTGGAGGACTTGGTTGGCTGTTGATGCTGAGGGTCAAATTGCAAACTGGAGTGATCCCGTGCTCGGGTATCTGGCCAAGCTCCCTGCTCCACCTCCTATGTCGTCCCCCAAATAGCATCATGTGCTGTCTCGCTTGGTGCTGTAAGCTATTTAGTGCATGTGAAGAAGATCAGGTCACGGGTGGTTTCATGGGATCACGCGCATCTTAACCTTCACTCTCCAGTTCGAAAGCATACAGGTAGACAGGAGCGAATCATACTAGTGTGCTCGGGCAAAGTTAATTTGTATAGGAGTTTGTTCTCTGAAATTTATTTCAGAGTATATCAGTGATCACATTTTCCGCTCACAAACCGTACTTGTCTAAGATCTGAAAAAACTCACGCTCAAAAACTCACCTCTAAATTTAATAAGCCTCCAAGATCTAACAAAAATACACGTCAAATTTTGCTTTTAGTTCTCTCAGCCTAAGCTGAGAGTATACCACTGCAATTCCGTTTCTAAACGTGCTGTTCTTCAACTAATGCCGTGCGTTGCCCGGGAAGCTCTGGACAGTAGCGCTCTTCGCGCGCGAGGTCTCTCAGCCTTCTGCACGCAATACTTCCTTAACCCTTTCTTAACTCTGCTTCCATCCAAACTTCTCCAACGCACCGCCCTGCAGCCGTAACTCTAGACGTGGTGTGCACGTTCACCAACGCTGTATCTGCACGCGCTCAGGTCACCGAACGTACCGGTACACGGTGTACTGTACTACACCTGCATACGCTCAGGTGTACCGTTTCTAAAGTTCTGAGCTGTACCAGTTGACGCTGGGGAAGCCATGGTGAAAGCGAGTGAGGTCCCAGCCCATATTTAGGGACTCGCTTTCATTGGCCGAAACGGGGTCAGATGTATATTTTAATAAGTGATCATGTACACTTTAGCGAGCGACTGGCGACTCTTCGCCTCGGATCTTCTACTGTAAGCTCCCGGAAAAGTGTATTTCTATAACGGAATTCACTATAGCACAAGAACAGCAGTAACTTAAAACGGGGTAGTACCGTGCCTTGCTGAAATAGTATGCAGAAGTAAATGGCTTCAAAGGGAGAATTCTTTGAGACAGAGTAGTCTACGTTTGAGCACATTCACAAATATGAAGGGGCGTCCCATGCGAGTCTTGTAGACGGGCAGGACATACACACGCCAAGTGATGAAAAAATCAGTTTGCAACACTTACGTTAAAAACAGTCCGGATTTCACAAAAATGTTTTAAAACATCTCTATAAATCCTTCAAGTTGAAGAACGGCTCGTTTAGAAACGGAATTGCAGTGGTATACTCTCAGCTTAGGCTGAGAGAATATTTTCAGATACGAAGTATTATACTTCGTGAAGTACATGTTTTGCTTTTGCAACGTTTCCTCACAAATGACATACTTCGAGTAGATTGTTCAAAATGGCAATTTATATGTTTTAAGTTTCTCGAATAAAATCTACTATTTTATTCTGATGAACTGGGTTTTCATACTAAAACAGATTTCAAAGCCAAGTCTACAGTAGTACAGTAGTAGAAGTAGCGTGTTTTGAATGCAGCTGAGAGCTTACTCCTTGATTTCACTGGCGCGAATGAATAATGTTTCGAACACGATCTAGGCAAGAGACATATGCCAAGAGCATTATCTCGGTAATCCCGATATACAGATTGATATTTGTAGTAATGACCTTAAAGAAGCAGAATCAAGTCTCTCGGTTTCGAGAGGATTGATTTAACATGCTATTTAAATTGCCCTCACATTTTCATATACTGGCAATAATGAAAAGCCGTCTCGTGTGATAAAAATATTTTGTTTTGTGATAGAAAAAATTAACCGCGCCGCTAATAAACATCACGTGCTTTCACATGGAAATATTGAACGATACTCTTAGTTCAGAGTCTGAACTTCAGACCGCAAGCTCCAGTTCACGTTCAACAAACCAGGACAAGACCCTCGTCTACCGAACCATCAATTCTTCTAACGACACCTGAGCTACAAGAAACAGCTTTCTCCTAAACTAGAAATTAGACAGCTGAAATACCCGAGGATAAATAATAAATTTGAGTTGATATTATGGCATATTGGCGAGCTGAGAGTCTGCCATGCGTGTTTTTATTTAATGATGGAACTTCGTCTCAATCCACGCGCTTCACACCAACGCTAGAAACGCATCAAGTTCCATCATCAGCTGCATGTACTCATAATATTGTGTGAACAGTCTATACAACCAAATGGCGCTGCTAGTCAAGAAGAGCGCAACTTCTTCTCAAGTGAGAGGGACTGATAGCCAAGAAGCCGTAGCTTCATGTAGCTTAGATGGGGGGCTAACTGGAGGACAGGTATGAGGGCTTCAAACCGGTGCATTGTGGCTTGATCCGTGAGGTTACACGAATGTCGTTCTTGTCCGACTGGGTCAACATTCACCTTTTTGGGATAAGATATCAGGTTTTATCAGATATTCAGTTGTTTAAGCCTGAACAGTGTATGCATCATTCTTTACAGATATTACCAAACTGGGTTTGTTTGTTTGCATTTGGCACATTCTGGCAACATCCAACTTGGCAACATTCTGGCAACATGCAGCCTGATTTCTATGCGCACTATCGGCGATAATTTATCGCCGAGCGAGCACCCATTTTCATAGGGCTGCATCATCGTGGGCCCGGTTGCGTCCTCGCCAATCGGCTGAGCGCCGACTCGGGCCACTCGGTGCTTCTAGTGGAGAGTCTCCACTGGAGACTGGCCCGAAGGACCGCGGGCTCTTGGACTCCACCCGCCTGGCGATGCCCGCCATGCTCACGGCCAACTTCGTGGGAAGCGCTACAACTGGAACTTCGTGACGGAGCCGCAGCGGAACTTGAACGGCCGCCGTCTGACGTGGCCACGGGGCCGAGTGCTCGGAGGCTCCTCGTCCATCAACGCCATGATCTACAGCTGAGACGAGGACTGGGAGGCTGCCGGAGCTGCCGGATGGGGCTATGCAGACTGCTTCAAGAGGGCGCAGACGCACGCTCTCGGGGTCGACGACTATTGCGGCGGAGATGGGCCCCTTCACATCACGAGGAGACTGCAGCGAGACCAGCCGCTGTACCAGGCATTCCTCGACGCTGCAGTGCAAGCCGGGTATCCGTTTTCACGGAGAACGTGAACGGACACCAACAGGAGGGTGTGGGTCAGAGCTCGCAAACAGCATGCACCGGCTTACCCGGACCGTCCGGCAGATGGCCCCGGGTACCCGAATCCGCCCATGTGGATCTCATCTGAAGTTCGGGTACCCGGACCCGTCCGTAGATCCGAATCCGTACGGATACCCGAATAATTCGGGTATCCGTACGTTGGTGGATCCGCCCAAAGTTGCGGGTACACGCCCACCGTGAATATGATCATTTAGAAAAGTCTGTGCTTTAAGCTATGTCTTACTCTAAGAGATCTGCATTCGAACGGTACACTAAGATGTCGTCAAGCATGGAAGGTCTCAGAGAACCCCACTTCTTGTTCAGCGTCATCCCTGCGCTCGAAAAATTACTCTCCGCCATAGCACTCGAGGCCGGAATGCACAGGATTGTACGCGCCACTTTTGCTAAGTTTGGTAAAGACGCCTTCCCCATACTATGCCACCACTCCACCAGGTCCAGATTGTCTCTTTCCGCTCTCGATACATGCAGCTTCAATTAACTTTAGAACTCGGACTCGAACCGGGTACCCGAACCCATCCGAAGCTGCTTCACGTCTAATTCGGGTACCCGTACCCGTCCGAAAACCAAACGGACGGGTATGGACGGACGGGTACCCGGTTTTCGGGTACCCGTTGCGACCTCTGGTGTGGGTTGACCATCCACAAGGGCGAGATGCAGCGCGTCGGCGGCGTGTTTGACGGAATCCGTGCTCTCGCGGAGCAACTTGACCATTCTGACCGACGCGTTGATGAACAAGCGATGTTTGAAGGGAAGCGCACAGTTGGAGTCGAGGTGAAGCCTTTCAAAGGCCCCGGTGGCCAAGTACCGACACGACTTCGAGCGGCAAAAGTGGTCATTTTGTCGGGCGGCGCGATCAACTCGCCGCAGCTTTGATGCTGTCGGGTGTGGGAGACGCCCAGCACCTGAAGGAGGTCGGGGTGCCGCTTGCGCACCAAACTCGGAGGACCACCTGGGCGTGTACTTTCATGTCACGTGCAAGAAGCCGATCACGCTCTACCACGCGACGCCGCACTTCCCTTATCGTAGACACAAAGACCGTCATACAGATACCTTTGGGAGTAGGAATTGGGAGATGTGTCCTAGACGCCGTGAGTGATTATGAAAGCTGCATGATGGTGCATTATTAAGTTAATTAAAAACATCTATGCTCAAAAATCGGTAACGTTACCTAGATACTCGTACGAGTAGTCCAGACAGTGATGTTGGTCAACGGTGGATTGGGGCAGCTCAACAAACCCACTTTTTTTTCGTTTCTTTTGCGCAGCTTCCTCTGCTCGATCTAGCAGCACGCGCTTCCTCTTGTTCTTCTCCACCAACGTATACCCAGTACACTTCGTCAAATGGCTTTCCAGTTTCGCGCACATCGGGTTCTTTATGACGGCGTCGCAGCGATTACACTTCACATTTCCATCAGCATCCTTGTCGCTGAAAAGTTCCCAGGTCCTGGAGGCCGAGCAGCGATCGTGGAGGCCGAGCAGCGATGTCCCATCCTGGAGGGCGGCCTCCAGGATGGGACATCGCTGCTCGGCCTCCAGGATGGGGCATCGCTGCTCCAGTGTAATTAGCCCGCTCCATCTCCAGCACCTTCGCCGCCGTTTGCCCACCTTCCGTCTCCTAGGGCTGTAGCACAGACCTCACACGCCTGCAACGGCGATGCGGAAGAAGAGCTGAAGTTGAAGTGGCAGTGAATGTCAACATTCGTAGTTAGTATGGTTTGCAAATGGCAAAAAGTAGCCGCAGGCGTGGTGGCCGCGGTGCCGCGTTGCACTACAGTAGTAGCACATTGCCAACATGGCCATATACAAGCGCCGTTGCCAGCAGCGCGTCTATATAGCAAGTGGGCGTACAGGTGGCTGAGAACTGCGAACTCCCCCGGACGCTTCGTCCGGGTACCCCAATGTTGCAAACTGTTTTTTTCATCGCTTGGTATTTGTATGTACTGCCCGTTTACGAGACTCGCATGGGACGCCCCTTCATATTTGTGAATGTGCTCAAACGTAGACTCCCTTTGAAGCCATTTACTTCTGCATACTATTTCAGCAAGGCACGGTACTACCCCGTTTTAAGTTAATGCTGTTCTAGTGCTATTGTGAATACCGTTATAGAAATACACTTTTCCGGGAGCTTACGGTAGAGGATCCGAGTCGCCAGGTCGCTCGCTAAAGTGTACATGATCACTTATTAAAATATACAACTGACCCCGTTTCGGCCAATGAAAGCGAGTCCATAAATATGGGCTGGGACCACACTCGCTTTCACTATGGCTTCCCTAGCGTCAACTGGTACAGCTCAGAACTTTAGAAACGGTACACCTGAGCGTGTGCAGGTACACTGTACAACGTTCGGTGACCTGAGTGTGTGCAGCCTGCAATGCACAGTGCAGGTACACCGTCGGTGAACGTGCACACCACGTCTACAGTGAGTCAGTGACGGCTGCAGGACGGCGCGTTGGGGAAGTTTGAATGGAAGCAGAGTAACGAAAGGGTTAAGGAAGTAGTGCGTGCAGAAGGCTGAGAGACCTCGCGCGCGAAGAGCGCTACTGTCATGTTCCTCTCATAAACCAACTTCAATTTGTAGACTCTAGAGATTCCGACACTAAAATGATCGCATCTCCCTTCAAAAACGAATATAAATATATAAATAATAAAAAATCGAGATGTTGCCTGTGGCGTGCTAGTTCAACATTCAGGCGACATCTCACAATTTCACGTTCAATTATGACAATAGGTCAGCCCGTTGTGAGCACCTTTCCAAAGGCAAAAACAAACTTCCAAAGCGCGTCAAGATTGCGAGACAGCAAGCTGAAGAGCACGCTCGTTTGCGTCGGTGCCTCCAAACCACCCCCCGCCGCACCCCTGTCTCCGCCAAGTTGGCGGCAGCGCACAGGTGAAGCCGTCCAGCGCCGTGGCCACGGCTGCTGCAACGCAGGCACCGAAGGCTGCGGCCACCATCTCCGACGCGTGGGGTGGTGTCGGCCGGCAAGAAGCCCACCGCCAACAAGAACTACAACGGCGGCAAGAACGCGAAGTAACAATAGCGCCAGCACGAGTGCCACCAAGCCCAACGCGGACATGAGCGCCAATGAACGATGTGACTGCGGGCAGTGTGCATCACGCGCGCCTGATCCGCAACCCGGACTTCGAGCAGCTTCAGAAGCTCTGCGACTTCTTCGTCGCCACCGATGAGGCTCCAAGGCGCTCGCCAACATTTACGAGATCCAGGAGAACCGGCAGGCGCTGCTCGTGCTTATCGTGTCGTGTCGACTACGGTCTCCAAGTTTGGCGAGAGGAGCTCGTCCGGCGCGACAGCCTCGGTGAGATGAACAATGTGATGCACCCACGGGCCGTGCCATTTAGACTGGGTCGAAGCTCGACCTTAGTTCGACCGTCGAACTAAGCTCGACCATCGACCTCGTACGTGCCATCTTCGAGGAAGACAACGACTCCAAACCCTTAAGCTGATCTTGCACATAAGTAACATGTAAATACAACTATACCTCTCTCTCTCCAAACTCCCAAGCAACGATGCGACCTACATACTTTGCTGCAACTCACTCATTCTTCATTTTTAAATTTCAGAGCTCACCCGGGCGCTTGCGCACGGCCTTGTTGAAGTCGAAGCCTGTCAAGTTGAAGCCGTTGGCTCACTTTGCCATTTGCTGGCTGGAGTGGAAGCCGTTGCCAGAGCCGCAGTCCAGGAAGAGACACAAAGAGAGCCCCAGCAGCAGCAGCAGACGATATGGAAGGAGCCGGCAGCATGCACCTGTTCGACGGCTCGACGAACTTCCGCGTGTGGCGCGCGGGCGTGGAGAACGAGCTCATGCGCTACCACCTGCTGGGCTACGTCATGGTGCGCGGCTACGACGGCAGCCAGCCCTTCACCTTCAACGGGGAGGAGGTGCCGCCACGGTGCCCCGTGATCCACGTCGACGACGAGCAGACGAGCGTCAAGGAGGAGCCGGCATGCGGCAACAACTCTGCAGCCGCCCAGGAGAGCCACCTCAGCCGCTGGGTCGTGTTGCGCGAGAGCGCCGACGCCAAGAGCATCCTGCAGCGCTTCGAGCACCCAGAGGTGGAGCGCGCGATCCTGGACAAGAACATCTACGACAGCTGGAAGATGCTCTGTGCGCTGTACGACAACCACAGCAGCTCCGGGGCGCACGACGTGTACGAGATGCACCGCGTGCTGCACCACATCCGTCTCGGCGACAAGGGTCCGAGAGTTCATCACAAGGTGGGAGATGCTCGTGCAGCAGTACGCGCAGGCCACGGGGATCGAGCTCACGGACAGATTCCGGTCCGTTTCGCTGGGGCAAACGCTGCTAAGTGCGTGGCGACCCATGGTGGCTTCTTGGAGAGGCACTAGACCTTTTGTGACGGGGGTCACACGCACAATAGCTAAGAGGAAGCGTAACACGCTAACCACAGCAGACGCCTGGCGTCTCTGTCGTGTAGGAACACGCTTAAAATCTCGCTACCGTAAGGTACGAGTCCCACCAACAACACACGTCTCCCTAATTAGGTCAACGAAAGTTGGAATCAAACCTGAGGTCCAGGAACGATCCCTTACACCGGGTTGGATATAAGCCTCTGTGTACCCAAGTTGTTTTCGGTCAACCCAAAACCTGCACTAACTAGCCACGAACGAGGGCTAGAATGCAATATAGCGCTTTCGCGCAACCCTTTTGCAGTCCCTCAGATGAAAGGGTACCAGCGGATTAGGCCTAATACAAAGGGGACCGAGGTAATCCTCGGTCGGTAGTAAAATATACTCTAGGGGACTAATACACCCCACACACACACAGAACGATACTCTAAGTACCGCTCTAGCCTCTTGGCCACGCCAACTCTTGGCTTGACCTCGGCGGACTATTAATTAATTAATCTCTAGTCCGTCAACGGCCATACCACTAAGCCAGGCGTATCCAGGCACTACAGCAAGCTAGCTAACACTTACCGGAGTCGGACTTAACCTCTGAAGACTTGGGGGGAAGACTGCTGATTTATTACTGAATATTCAGAGGCTCTGAGAGCCTCTGCAGATCATCCTATAGCTAATCCTAATCCTATATACAAATATCTAGTATAAAACGAATCTCGATGTGGCGACTTCTGTACACTCATCAATAATGACGGTGATTACGCCAGAGGTACCTCGAAGGTCGAACGAGGCTTCGGTCGTCCGAACGAGGCTTCGGTCACCTGAACGAGGCTTCCACTTAAGTACGACTACGGTTGTGGTCGTAAATAGCACTGAGTCTGACGTATTTAGCCTCGGTCGGGTGTTTATTAGGTCCCGCCGAGGCCAATGTCACTACTTGTCACTCTACCGAGGTAAATGAGAGTGAAAGCTTGTCACAACGGCAACTTCCTTTCCGTCAGCGAATCTGACAATTGCTTCAGCGGTGCGACCCGGCCGAGGTCACTTTTCGGCCGGATCTCCACGCCACAACTGCCCCCGCCTCGCTGCGAACCTGGCACTGGTGAACGGCGTGGCGCCATGTCTCGTCGCCCGACTCGCCCCGAATCTCGGTCGCTGAGGTCGGCCACCGCGCGGGCCTTCCGGTCCATGGGCTGCACCGGCGAGGTGAGCATCTCCTTGTTCTTGTTCGTATCTTGTTCATCGTGATGCTGACTCGTTCTTCCTCGTTCGTTCCCTCAGAGTGCTCTGGACGTCCTCGCCGAGGCGTCAACCGAGTCTCGCCCGCACGATGACACTCCTCCGGCCGTCCCTCGACCCGGCGACGCGACTTCCGCGGCTCCCGTGCCCTCGGTCGAGCATCCAGCGTCTTCGGGGAGCCTCCTGGGTCCTTATCCTGAGTCGACCGTGGCTCCAGGGTCCGCTTCGCCCGAGCTACCGGGTGATTCCCCGTATCGCTCGCCTCCGACTTCTCCTCCGCGCCGCCATCCCCCTCCGTCGCCAACTCCCGCGCCTTCGACTTCGTTGGCAACTCGCGGGGCGTCGGTCGGGGTCGAGGCTGCTGGAACCATGGTCGCTGCATCTACAGCGGGTGCGACCGAACTTCCCGCGCCAGTCTTGACGGCGTCAGACCGCCAGCTCCACCGGCTCGCCGAGTTGGTCGTCAGCGTCGCTCGCGCACCTCCCGCTCGGGTCGATCCGGTGTTGGATCGGCGCCTTGAGCACGCTACGACCCTAGAAGAGGTGGCTGCTGCTGCCGTGGCTCCTCGGCGTCTGCCCGTTGCCGAGTCTGAAGAGATGGTTTCCCTTCGTCAGGAGGTGGACCGGCTTCAGGCTCTGGCGAAGGACACAGAGGATAAGCTCCACGTTGAGATGGATCTCCGTGTGAAGTCCGACATCTTCTGCGTCCAGACGTCGACCGAGCTCCACCAGGCTCAAGATCGGCTCGATGAGCTTCGAGAGGAGCGGCGGCTGCTTCTCGGACGGCTGGCTGAGGCGGAAGCTACCATGGCGTCCCACCGCGAGGTGACTGCTTCGCTCGAACGGCGTCTCGTTGACACCAACGCCGAGGCGACCACGGCTCGTCGACAGGTCATAACGGACCGCGAGCGGTTGAAAGCAAGCCTCGTTGCGCACACCGCTCAGCTTGACCGCCTTCGGCAGCAACTTGCCGACCAAGACCGAGGGCAATCCGGGGTCATACCCGCACGTATCCAAGCTCTCCAAGACGAGAACAACGGTTTGCGTCGTGCGAACTCGGTCTTGCGTCGCCACTCTGCGATGCATGAGTTGGACGTGGACACTCTCGTCCTGGCGTCGGCAGGCATCTCGGCTGACGAGATTGACTGGACGCTGCTGGGTCTCAACCCTCCAGACGTCATCGTCGGGTCTCCACAGCGTGGTGACGAGTCATCAAGCCCTGATGAGCCGTCCGTCGAGGGTTCTCCGACTCCTGCAGTTCCTCGCTCCAGTCCCCCGGCATCGCCCTCGTCCGGGTCATCGTCGTCGAAGCGTAAGCGGGACTCGTCTCCTCGGTCATCGACCGAGGGTGCTGCTGCTTCTCAACTGCCTCCATCCAAACGGCTTGGTCGCGCGTCTGTCGACTTGCGGGCGAGGGCTGCGGCCACTGCTGCACAGCGTGCCGGTGGGTCTCCTGGGGGTCAGCAACCCTCGGTCGCCTCTCCGTCGTCTTCTGCTTCTCTCGGGCCATCTGCTGGTGGGTCGACCGAGGGTGGCGACGCTTCTCCGGCTCAGGTGTCGTCGTCGGCTTCGACTAGTCCGTCATCGCCTGCCGCTTCGGGCCCTCCAACTACACAGTCTGATGACAGCATGGGTCAACCTGGCTCACCGAAAGGAAGTGGTTTTCCGAGCGATGAAGGTCCACTAGGGTCTCCAGCTGGCGGTTCGCCAGGGTCTCCCGCTGGCGGTTCGCCTGGTTCTCCGGCTGGCGGTTCGCCTGGTTCTCCGGCTGGCGGTTCGCCTGGTTCTCCGGCTGGCGGTTCGCCTGGTTCTCCGGCTGGCGGTTCGCCTGGTTCTCCGGCTGGCGGTTCGCCTCCAAGTAGTGGCAGCCCATCGCCGCCGGGCTCTGACGATGGCGGGCGTTCTGGCGGTTCTTCAAGCGGGTCCGGCGGGTCATCCGTTGCGTCGGACGCTAGCGAGTCCCCTCCTGCGACACCGCCCCAGCAGTCAGCGGCTTCGTCGCGGAACCTTGACGACTTGTCTCCGGACACGCTCGAGAGAGCTATGTTTGGCTCGGAGAGTGAAGACGAAGACCCGTCTCTCTCTGCTGGGGCTGGGTCGCAGGCCTCGTTCACACCTGCCACATCGTCGCCGGCGTCTTCTGCATCGAGTGCGCCACCGACCGAGGGTTCGTCTGCTGTCTCGCGACGTGGGCGTCCTCGGTCCGAAGTGACTGCCACTCTCTCGGCTGCCCCTGGCACTGTGCAGACCGGGTTCACGCCTGTCGTCACCAGCGTGTCCGACGTGGCGGAAGGGTCTCGGAAGCTGTCTGAGCTCGGCAACTTGTTCCTCGTGCCGGGCTTCACTGCCCCTGGTGCTCAGGAATGCTGGTGTCTGCTTCAGAACCTCAGCGTGCCGGACATCCCCGCTGAAGACCCGGTATCACCATGTTCGGAGGCTGGCATAGCGTCGTTCGTTGATTGGGTGAACCCCCTCCATCCATGGCAACTGGTGAGGGTCAAGTTCCCTGCAGAGCCGTGTACTTTCGGCGTCGGTCAGTTCACCGATGGCGTGACGATCCCCGTCCGGGCCACCGGCCAAGCTCTCCTCGTTCGGCTCTGGCGGCAGTTCCAGGGTACTTCCACCGATGCGACCGAAAAGGCTGACCTCGGTTTCGCTTTGTGGGAGCGCCGCCACTGGATCTCGGTATCTGCCGTTGAGGCGTACTTCGCTTACTTGTCGACGAAGCACGGTCGTCACCACCCACTCCTTCTCAAGCTTCGCCGGCTCTGGGGAGAGTATGCCCGAGGTCGGAGTCTCCGAGCTGACCGCCTCCGGCAGCAGATGGTGAAACGGCTGTGGACGAGTTGTATCGAATACAACCGCGAGCCTCGTCAGTACTACACCGAGACTCTGTTGGAGCCGACTTACCTCCAGTACTCGTTCGAGGTTGTGGAGTGGGCCCCTCGGACGTCAGATTGGATCGCGGAGGTGAACGAGTTGGACGTTCGTCAACCGTGGCGCAACTGTTGGATTGACGCCCCCGAGAACCACCCTTTTAACACGACATTCGCCGCCTGTAACCCCGAAGTTCCGCTATTCGTGCCGCGTGGGTTGACCAGCGAAGAGGTGGCGGCCTCGGTGGTCGTGGAATCGTCTCTCCCTGCGTCATGGGTGACCGCTCCATGGGTTACCCAGTTTGGTGCCGGTCGTGACGATGACGCTTCGGAAGAGGAGTCGAAGGACTCGCCGAACGTCGGCGCAGACACCCCCTAGGCATTCCTGTCCTCGGTCGCAAGTTATTCCCGTTCTCCCACATCAACTCTCGCTGCTCCAGTATCGTCCGACACTCTAGTTTTGCAGGCAGCTTGTAGGGTTGTAGTTCATTCTTCGTTAATTCTCCATAATCGCTTTAATCCATCCGTAACTCCTTTTCTGCTGCATCTTCCGCCGTGACCTTGATATACCCCTCGTTCGGTGGTCTACCTTCTCCGCCTTGATCCTGCGGTTCCTCCGATGTGCCGACCGAGGGGTAGTCTCGCGTTCTTGAGTTGTCATCTTAATTCGTTCACATGTAAATATGCATTGTCCGTTTGGTATCTTCTTTCGTCTGCTACTGCGAGCCAATTGCTCCTCGCAGGCAGTTCAATCCTCGGTCGCCTTAGCGGTGGGTTCTCTTCCTCCATCTTAATCCCTTCCGCGGGCGACCGTGTTCCCAGTAACTTCTTTCGTCTGTATTTGCAAGCTGGTGCCCCTCGCAATCAGTTCATTCGTCGATAGCGCCAAGCGCTACTCCTCGTCCGCAGTCTGAGCCATTTGTAGTCGTCGGTCGCTGCGTTTCTGACGCAAGTAATCATAGAGTAGTCCTCCGCACGACAAGTTGGTAGCTGGTTCCCACGTTGGCTCCTCGTAGCCGGCCCATTTCACTTTGAATTCTCGAACCGCTCGGTTGGTGCTCGTTGATAGCGGCGTGCGGTCGTCCAGGATGGCTTCGACTTCGAACTCGCCCGACGGGTGGTCCGGCTCCCAACTATCCTCGGGCAGCAACTCCTCGTCGAAGTCCACTCGTGATTCCTCGTCTACCTCTGGTGCCAGCCGGACTTTGGGCCGGTCCTCGAACTCGCTCACGGCCTTCAACCGCGAGACATGTACGACCGGGTAGAATCGGTAGCCGCTCCGATTCGGTAGCTCCAGCTCGTAAGCGAACTCCTCTACCTTCTTCTTGATACGGAATGGTCCGTGCCATCGGTGCGCAAGTTTCTTCGTCAGCCCAGGTTTCACTCGTTCCATGTACAGCCACACGCGGCTTCCTGGTTCGAACAGCGACCTCGGTGGGGCCTCGTTTGGATCCGCCTCGCCTGAGGGGCTCGGTAGCGACTCTCTCTCCTGCCGTCCGAGTGTCTCGTTGTGTTCCTTGGCCCTCCGAGCCTTCTCCGTCGCTTGGTACTCTTTGGCCATACCGAGTGCAATCTCTTGCTGTCGGTTGACTTCACGGCGCCACGCTAGGGCGTCGGACTGGCGTCCGGAGCCTCGTTTGAGGGACGACGACATCGCCTTCAGCGTCGACTGTGCATCCCAACCATGAACGAGGTAAAACGGGGTCTCCTTCCGGGTCCCATCCTGCGAGTTGTTGATGGCGAAGATCAGCTTTTCTGCAATCTCGTCCCAGTCCTGCTGTAAGGGATCTTCGGCGTACACACGCACGGACTGCATGACGGTTTTCACTGACCGTTCTTGCTGCCCATTCGCTTGCGGCCGATAACTCAGCGTAGCTCGTGACCGAGACTGCATCATCTCAGCGAAGGCTTGGAACACCTCGCTCATGAACCTTGGGTCTCGGTCGTGACGAATCAACGAGGGTGCACCGAACCTTCGGTAGACACACTCCTCGAAAGCTTGGGCCACAACAAGTGCAGTGGTATCCGACATAGCTTTACCCATCACAAATCCGGTGAACGAGCACTGGAAGAGCAGTAGCGCCGTGTTTCCTCGCCGAGACTTCGGTAAGGGAATCACAAAGTCCATGGAGACCATCTGGACCGGTCTCTCGGCCAGTACGTTTCCTGGGGAATAGCCTCTCAGCTGGGGTCGGCTCTTGCTCGAACAGCAGTCCGGGCAGGACCTGACGTGCTTCTCTACGTCCGCGTACAGTCCGATCCAATAGTAGTCCGACTTCACTCGGTGGTAAGTGCGATTAATACCTTGGTGGCCACCTTCCAACGCGTCGTGGCAGCTCTGTAGCACTTCCTGGACCATCGTTGAGGGTACCACGAGACGCATCCACACTCCCTGCTGCTCGTCCGGGTCCGAACGACGATTGGTTCCCACGAAATAGAGGACCCCGTCTTCGCTCAGATCGAACCGGTCAGCCATTTTCCACGCGTCGCGAGCCGCCTTGTAGCCCAGGCGAGCATCTTCGCCTCGGAGGACCGCTCTCAGGTTGGACCATCTCAGTTCTTCCTCTTGTGCGGCTGCGACTCTTCTCCGGCGCTCTTCTTGCACTGTCAGCGGATCTACGTCTTCCGCATCAGGCGGGGCCGACGCGGCGGCAGTCAAAGCCTCGGTGGGCGGTAGTGTTTCTTCCATCGCGTTCTGAGCCTCGTTCGGCACCGCGTTGGATTCTGCAAGTCGAGCTGCATCTTCCTGACCCATGACCGATACTTCGTTCGCGAACCGGACTCGCTTCGTCATCGCCTTTGCCTGGTGCCTAGTCGTAACCGTCACATGGCCTGAATCTCGGCTTTCGGACCGCACAAAATCGAAAAAAGTCTTACTTCGGGGCTCTTCGCGAGTCGTTGATGCCCGCAAGACGCTCACCGAGGGTTTCTCTTCCGTCGTTCCGGCCACCGAGGTTTCATAGATGACTTCGTTAATCCGGTTCAATGCTCTCAGTTCCGCGATCCTCGCCTCGGACGTCGTCACTGTCGACACCTTAGACTCCAACGTCTCGCTGGCCAAAGAATCTGCCGCTGCATTGAATTCTCGTATCGCATGCAGGTACTTGACCGAACGAAGCTTGGCTACGAGTTCCCGGTGGTGGTTGAGTTGCGCCATCAGCGTCTCCTTCCGGCACGCTATCACCCCTAGTGATTGCTGAATGGCGAGTCTCGAATCTCCGACAATGACAAGGTCACTAATGGCTAGACCGAGCGCTGCCGAGACGCCATTGTTCATGCCGGCGTACTCAGCGAGGTTGACCGTAGTGGCTTCGAGATAAGCACTGGCAGCGATCACTATCGTCCATTCCGGAAGCTTCCATAAGATCCATGAGCAACTCCCATAGCCACCGTGCTTCTCCGTTTTCGCCGAGCCGTCGAACGAGAGGACGTGGCCACTGTACGAGGTTGGTAGTCGCGCATATAACATATGCGGGTCCAAACGAACGTTCGGTGACCCTTTGGATGGAGGGGCCACCGAGGCCAACGACTCGTCCAAATCGACAAAACTCGTCAGTCCAGCTTGGAGCAGCTGAGCGAACGCACAATCCTTTTCCTTCACTCGTTCGACCACCAGGTGCCACGGCGATAGCAAGACGGCAAACTGGGTGGCCCGACCGAAGAGTGTCTTGGACTTGTGCACCCACTCGAGCGTCGAAAACCGAGTGTAGACTCGGATAGTCTTCCCAACGAGTTGGGTGTAGCACACCTTCAATACTAGCAGTAGGGCTAGGACCTCCTTCTCGGCCGGGTGGTAGTTCATCTCGGCGTCCTTCAATACTCGATCACAGAAGCGAACGGGGTGTAGTTTGCCCTCGTGTTCTTGCATAAGGGTCGAGCTGAGAGCCCACTCATTTGCAAACAGCGTGACGTGGACGTCCTTGCCCCTGTCGAAGTGGCGAAGTATCGGAGCGTCTCGGACACGCTGCTGTAGCATGGCAAAGCTCTGCCTGGCAGCAGAGAGGTCTCCACCGAGCTCAAAATCGGAATCCTTGAGCTGATAGAGCGCTGCTCCATACACCGCAAAATCTTGGATAAAACGACTGTAATAGTTGAGCGCTCCGAGGAAGGACTGAACTCCCTTCTTAGACGTGGGGAACTTGAGCTCGGTCACTGCCGCTGCCTTCTTAGCGTCGGGAGCAATACCCGCTGCCGAGACGTCGTGAGACAGGAAGCCCACCTTCCGTTGTACGAACAGGCTCTTTGAGAAGCTAACACTGATTCGACACTCCTGGAAGCGACTTAGCAGACGGTCTAACGTCGACAGACACGCTTCGAAGGTCTCGGAGCCGAAGCAAATATCATCCACGAACGAACGCCGATCGAGTACGGGTACCAACGAGGACTCGTCCGGTTCTCCACTGGAATACATGTCGGTCGAAGGGCTGTTCACCAGGGTTGCAACGGCACTTTCGGTGGTCGACAGAGCTCGGTCGGCTTCGAATTTGGTCCGGGGAGCCTCGTTCGGGCTGACCGAGGCCTCGGTCGCCCCTGCCCTGTCTTCGGCGTCGGCCGTTTCAGCTATCCGCATCTTCTCCGAGAAGCTAGCCCAGCCTCCCTTTGGTTGAACGAACCCCCAGAGGGCGTTGTCAATCATTCGTTGGTAGATCATGGGCGCGTTCTTGAGGCCGAACGGCATGCGTAGCCACTCGAAGTGGCCCAGCGCGCAGACAAAAGCGGAGATCTTGCGGGCTCGGCGAGTCATCATCACCGCCCAGAACCCGCTCTCCGCGTCCAACGAGCAAAACCACAGGTATGCCTCCATCTCAGTCAATAGATCGTCGACCAGCGGCATTGCATACTCCATGATTGCGGTGATCGCATTCACTCGTTTGTAGTCGATACATAGCCGTATGTCGATTCCGTTCTTCTTCAACACAATAACGATAGGTGAGGCCCACGGGCTGTCCGAGAACGAGACCAATCTCGCCGTCAGTAGACCCTTCAACAACTCGTAGAGTTTGCCCAGAAGCCGTATAGGGGTCCTCCTAGCCTTTTGTTTAATCGGGGGGTGCCCTTGCACGTCGATGTCACACACCACGCCATACGCTGGTGGGGGCAAAGCGTTGCCGCTCGCAATCATGATCTCTTCATGCTTCTGAAGCACGGCCACGAGCTTCACCTGCTGATCGGCCTTCAAGTCGGGGTTCTGGACATTCGGACCCGAGTAATCCAGCGTCGTTGACGATGGCTCCATCAGGTCGGGCAGGAACGCGAGCTCGTGCGCGTAGTCCGTCAACTCGATCTCGTTCGGTAGGTGCTCCGCCGTATCGTTGGTGCCCCAGTCAGCATCCGAGACTGTTTCCGGGCTGCCTCCAGCGATGACCGAGACGTAGACAGCCTCCAGACGTTCCGCGTCGGACTTGACATGTCTGTCGGTTGAGTTGGTGGTTGTTCGGTCAGTCGTTGCTTCGGCTTCCGGGTCACCCCTGGGCTCGGTCACCGCATAAACGCCTACTTGGTCAGTACGGGAGTCGTCACCCGTGGTCACCGAGGCCAGGATCCTTCCTAACTCGCCTGGAGGGCGCGCGGAGTCATCAATTCGGACTTCGAGATCCGGGTTACCTGATTCGGGTCGTTCTGCGATTTCGTTGGTTGCGTAGTCCTCGGACGGCCTCGAATCCTGTCCTCCACTTCTCGCTGAACAAGGGTCGTTATCGACCGGGGGCGGCTGGCACTTGCCCGCTTCGTCGACAGTCCCAACGAGGTCTAGACCGTTGGCCATCGCTAGGTGACCATCGTCGTCCTCGCTTGGCGTCTCAGTGCACGCCGTAGCCTCGGTAGGTCGTCTGAGGAGTGCCCGTGGAGTCGGGTACTCGCGTCGTTCCACGGCCGAGGGTTGTTCGGCCAGCCATTCACGGTAGAGCTTACCCTCGCGTCCAAACAGCGTCTCATCCCTGCTCTCTGCGTACGCCAGCACCTGCCACTCCCGATATTTGTCGGACCCTACTCGCGCGTAGCCCGGTCTCCGAGGTAGGTCACCCCTAGGCACCCATAACACTACGGGTTCGTGCGCCGAGCAACTCGTTCCCTTCGTTGTAACATTAGTCAGCCTGATCCAGATCGGCCGGCCTCGTTGACTCTTCACCACGGTCGGCACAAGCCTCGTTGACCTCCGAATCCACGTCTCATGGGTCGTTCGAGACGGTTGTCGGCGAGGCAAGCGGAATTCTCTCCATTCCCTGCCTGGGATCGCCAGCAGCTCGGTAGGACCTCCTACAATGTGACTCCCGTATGACACCGGCTCGTCCGACTCCTTCGATTTCAGAAGGGGTACCATTTCCTCGTCCGGGAGCTGAGCCGTACCGTGGAACAGGTCTAGTCGAATTCCGGCGGGTACCATGAAATCCATGCCTAGGACCACGTCTACTCCAGCATTGTGATCCATGATCCACATCTCGAACTCGTACGCGTGTCTCCACCCGAGGGTGACCTTCAACATAGCTCGTCGTTGAGTTTCCATGGTGCCCGGGTTGATTCCCCGCACTTCCAGGCTTCGACCGTGGTCGAATACCTCCCTCACACGGAGCCTCTTGGCCAAGCTCGCCGAGATCACGCTCACATTCGCTCCTGTATCGAGCAAGATCCGTACCCGGGTGTCGTCAACTGCGCCCTTGACCAGTGCGCGCATTCTCTTCCTCTTGTCGTATCGTTGGGACGACCACCACCCCATTCTTTCGCCGGGCAGTAATTTTATTGCCCGACCGAGGGTTCGGCCGACCGACTCTACTTGAGCCATACTCGTGATGACAGCCTCGGTCGGGGCATGTACGTGTTCGCCATCACTTGTTTCATCAATTCCATTCTCACCGAGGCGTACGCCTCTGTCACTTCCATTTTCCATCGTATTCATTCGTTCGTTGTTCGTTCGATCGTCGGGCCAGTTGCTTTTGCCTGTGAACGCAAACAAATAGTCTGCGTCGACAGCAGGCTCAGCTAACTGTGGCAGCCCGATTGGGACCAACCCAGTTTCAGTTGGCGGGCTGCCTAGTTTAAATGGCTCCCGAACACCAGGCTCTGCAGCTCTGGGGTGAGATCCTTCTTGTCGACCTTCGTTCGCAACAAACTCGTCAGCTCTCGAAGGGCGTCGCATTTGCCGGCATCGTGTACTTGTTTACACAACTTGCACCTCCTGTTACAGTAGTGCACCGAGTGGTATGGGCTGTTGCATGCCGCACACGGTCCGTACTGGCGACGTCCCTCTCGTTCGCGCTGGAATTGGTTGCTTCCGCCTGACTGACGACGATTGTCCGGTCGAGCGAAGGTTCCGGCCGCAGCTGCTCGGCGTTCATTGTCGTTCGTCGCGTCTACGTGTCCGTGAGCGTCGGCCGAGACTTCACTCGAATCCGATTCCGCATCCGAATACTCGTCGGCGTCGTACGGCGCGCCGTTTAGACCACTGGCCTCGGTCGTATCACGCCCGTATCCGCGAGCAGATTGGGAATCCTCATGATCACCGTCCGAGGCCCTGATGTTCAAGGCGGTGACGACATCAGCTAAGGCTTCCACCAGGGTAATCCTCGACCTGTACGGGGATTCGTCACGTCGTTCTCGGCGTCGACCATCGTCTCGGTAGCGTCGTTCGCGGCTGAAACCGCCTCTCGTAGCCTCGTTCGACCGGTTTTCACGTCGCCGGTCATCGTCTTGGCTTCGGTGGCGTCTCACCGAGGGCTCGCGCGCCGTTTTCCGCTCTCTACTGCGCAGAATGTCGTTGGTCATTTCTTCGAGGTCGTGGATGTCCTTGACCCGTGCATGACACAGTCGTTCTTCCAACCCTCGGTCATCACACGAATCGAGGAAGTGGTCCACGTGGTCTTTCGCTTCACGTCCACCGTTCTCAAATTGCACGCCAGCGTTGCGTGCGTACCCGTTCAAGCGGTTAAGGTAGTCGCAGACGTGCTCCTTGTCCTCTCGCTTCGCCGAGTAGTAGCGAGCTTTCGCTGACTGGGTGAACTTCGAGCAATAATACTTGATGAAAGCATCACTCAACAGCTTCCACGTACGTTTCGTCTTGCGAGGAAGCTGGCGGTACCAATGGAGTGCCCCATCTTGGAGGCTGAGTTCAAACGCCATGCACCACTCGTTCGTCGGCGTGTGCGTTCCCTTCAACTCGTACATGAACTTTCGGAGCCACTGCATCGACCGCTCGCTCTTGTTGCGAGTACCGAGGAACGGTTTGATGTTGCCGAGGGGAAGGTGCGTCGCGATCTCAAGCCTCGGTGTGTTACTCCGGCCATTCGCTGCACTCAGTTCCCTCACTTGGCGTGCCCACTCACCCGTCTGGTCACCGTCGTAGTAGTCCGGGTCAAAACGATCCTCGTCGCTGTCCGACGACTCCTCCCGAGCCTCGAACTTCTTCTCGGGAAGTCGGACCGTCGTTCGACGAGTGTTCGGCGTAGTGAACGAGGCCTCGTTCTCTTTCGCCAGACGGTCGCTGCGGTCGACTGATCTCGGCGTCACCATGTGCGAGTCTTGCATGTACGGGGAAGTTGGCCCCTTCGCAGCGAACGTCCCTCCCATGAAATCGGTGGTTCCCTTCTGGGGCGTCGGTGGCAGAGGTACTCGCGACGGATCCGTCTCGGTCTGGACGAGGTAGGTCTTCGTACCAAACACTAGGGTGGCAACGCTCGCGTTGGTTGCACCGAAAGCCTTTCGCAGCTTCTTCTTCCACTTCGAGAGAGCCGTTGCGGCCTCGGTCGGACTCCAGTCGGCAAGCGCCATGTCCGACGGGTACATTTGCGAGTCACACCCCATCGCTCAAAGCAATCCCTCGGTCTCTCGAGCTACCGAAAAAGTGCTCGTTGAGTCAATGGGCGCGGCCAGCGCTCGTCCGAGGTCCGCCCACACTGCCTGACGAACCATCTTGGGCGAAAACTGCCTCATCCAGTTGCTCTTCGTTCTCATCAACTCCACACACCGGCCCAACACCTTGTTGGCCGCCGGTGTGTCCCCGTTGAGCGGCGGACGGGTTCCCGTCGGCTGGGTCGTGACCGCAGCAGTTTTCGGGAAGTCCTTCGCGCCATCTTCTCCGTCGTCTTCGCCGAAAGCCGGTTCCGGTTTGGCGACGTCGTCGAGCTCATCAACGAGGTTTCGGGCGAGCGGTCGCACACCACTGCTTCGCCCTGCAGACACCGCCGCTTCCTCCGCGGCCTCGTTCACGGTGCCTTTGACTTCCCAGTCATCATCTTCGTCTTCCTCCATGGCGTCCGAGGGTTCAAACGCAGAATCGTAGGTCGCCTGATGCTCGTCGACTCTGTCCATCGCCACGGTCGCCGGAGACTCGAACGAGCTTCCGGAGTGGTCCAGCGCTTCGGAGCGCGACCCACTCGACTTCATCGGCGTAGTTGGAGCCGCAGACTTGGTTCCTCGCACCATCTTCTTCTTCTTCTCTTCTCTCTTCTTCTCTTTTCTTCTTCTTCTCTTCTCTTCTTCTTCTCCTCTTTTGCTCGTAGGGGTTGAGACCTACAACAACCAGAATACACAGAAGGTTATTCCAATCCCGGGTCGCGGCATCAGTTGTCGTGTAGGAACACGCTTAAAATCTCGCTACCGTAAGGTACGAGTCCCACCAACAACACACGTCTCCCTAATTAGGTCAACGAAAGTTGGAATCAAACCTGAGGTCCAGGAACGATCCCTTACACCGGGTTGGATATAAGCCTCTGTGTACCCAAGTTGTTTTCGGTCAACCCAAAACCTGCACTAACTAGCCACGAACGAGGGCTAGAATGCAATATAGCGCTTTCGCGCAACCCTTTTGCAGTCCCTCAGATGAAAGGGTACCGGCGGATTAGGCCTAATACAAAGGGGACCGAGGTAATCCTCGGTCGGTAGTAAAATATACTCTAGGGGACTAATACACCCCACACACACACAGAACGATACTCTAAGTACCGCTCTAGCCTCTTGGCCACGCCAACTCTTGGCTTGACCTCGGCGGACTATTAATTAATTAATCTCTAGTCCGTCAACGGCCATACCACTAAGCCAGGCGTATCCAGGCACTACAGCAAGCTAGCTAACACTTACCGGAGTCGGACTTAACCTCTGAAGACTTGGGGGGAAGACTGCTGATTTATTACTGAATATTCAGAGGCTCCGAGAGCCTCTGCAGATCATCCTATAGCTAATCCTAATCCTATATACAAATATCTAGTATAAAACGAATCTCGATGTGGCGACTTCTGTACACTCATCAATAATGACGGTGATTACGCCAGAGGTACCTCGAAGGTCGAACGAGGCTTCGGTCGTCCGAACGAGGCTTCGGTCACCTGAACGAGGCTTCCACTTAAGTACGACTACGGTTGTGGTCGTAAATAGCACTGAGTATGACGTATTTAGCCTCGGTCGGGTGTTTATTAGGTCCCGCCGAGGCCAATGTCACTACTTGTCACTCTACCGAGGTAAATGAGAGTGAAAGCTTGTCACAACGGCAACTTCCTTTCCGTCAGCGAATCTGACAATTGCTTCAGCGGTGCGACCCGGCCGAGGTCACTTTTCGGCCGGATCTCCACGCCACATCTCTGTTGCTCTTAGTACAAAAGGCCCTGCCTTATCGGTCTCCTCTAATACCGAGTACTAAGGAAACTTGTACACTTGAAGGTTAGAATTAAACTGTCTTGTATTAATAACACTCTAAAGCTTCTATCTACTGCTTTCTATCTACATACTGAATCCCTGTTTAAATGGCGATCTTCCTCAGTGGTTGGCTCTCGTGCATCGTGGTCCTTAAGTACGACCGAAATAACTTATCTCAGTACATTGGGGAGGTCTACCGTGAACACTCTATATAAGGAACATGGTACCCCGTACCAGTCGTGGTGTGTGACACTCAGTTCTAGTGGGCCACACCGGCCGGTGTGGTCCACACCAGAGAACATCCCTTTTCCTTGAAAAGGTCACTGGCCAATCCTGGCCCCATTACACCTTTCGTACCGTATGCGGAGCTCGTGGAGAAAGTAATTGAAGCGCAGGCAGAGGCGGCAGCGAATGCTCCGAAAGGCGCAGCACTGACGAGACAAAGTAGCAACGCAGGCAGTAGCCCAGCTGAGGGACAAGTTGGACAGCTGCCGGAGAAGTCGGTGGGCAAGTCTGCTGCAGTGAAGCCTGTGACCCAAACTGCGAAAAAATCTGGAGAGGCGACAGTCGAGTTGTCAGCCAGCAAGCCAACAGAGCGTTCATCAAACAATACGGTGGACCTGACGAGCGGAAAAGTATCCACCACCACTTCCTCTTCTGGTGAGAAAAAGGCTTCAACCAGCACTCGCTCACAGGACTCCACGAAGAAATCCTCAGTGGGGCAATCCGATAAAAATTCTCCACCAACCCGATCGACAAGGGACGACGACACGCGTGAAAAGAATGACACCTACGAGAACCGCGGCCGCTACGACAAGTACGCGTCCTACAGCCGATACAAAAAGTCTGTCTACAAGCCCTACAGCAAGTACGACAACGACGGCAACAAATATAGTGACCCGGTGTCGTGCTTCTACTGCCTGAAAGTGGGTCACCATATGAAGCGCTGCTGGTACCTCAAGGCGGACATCGAGAACGGTACAACACACGACATCCGCAAGAAGTATTCGTGCTCCGTGACGATCGACCGGACCCAGTACATGGTCAACTGTCTGGAGGCCTACATCAATGGGGAAAACCGAGCGCGCGCCGGGTCGACAACGCAGCGCAGCCACGGCGACTATGAGGTCGTGGAGAGTGTGGGGCGACTCTACAGCCCCAAGCTGCAACAATTTGTGCCGCCGCCGCCCCCGGAGATCCCCCGTCCTACGCCTTCCGCGACCAGCAGCCGTCCTCTGCGCCGTCCCCGAGCTACCGCAAGCGCTCGCACAGCGTTTTCCAGTCGGCCAAGAGCCGCCTCTCGTCTCGAGACCCGCGACTCAACCCCTCGCGCAGCGTCTACCGCAACTCGGACAGCGCCGAGGCGATTTCGCCGCGGAAACGCTCGCGCGCGCCGTCCTTCGAGCAGCAACTTCAACCTAGAGATGGCTTCGCCTCAGATTTCTATATCGTACGTATGCGTTCTTCAACTGTAGTGTGTCTCCGTGTTGTTTTAACCCTTTTAACTCGCTTAAGGATAGGAAGAAAATGTAAGACCTCGTACTCGAATCTCGACCCTACGACTAAATACTAGTCCTGCATTCGTTGTGTTGTTCAGTGACGTCGAGAAGCTACATTCAGGCGACATCTCACAATTTCACGTTCAATTAGGACAATAGGTCAGCCCGTTGTGAGCACCTTTCCAAAGGCAAAAACAAACTTCCAAAGCGCGTCAAGATTGCGAGACAGCAAGCTGAAGAGCACGCTCGTTTGCGTCGGTGCCTCCAAACCATCCCCCGCCGCACCCCTGTCTCCGCCAAGTTGGCGGCAGCGCACAGGTGAAGCCGTCCAGCGCCGTGGCCACGGCTGCTGCAACGCAGGCACCGAAGGCTGCGGCCACCATCTCCGACGCGTGGGGTGGTGTCGGCCGGCAAGAAGCCCACCGCCAACAAGAACTACAACGGCGGCAAGAACGCGAAGTAACAATAGCGCCAGCACGAGTGCCACCAAGCCCAACGCGGACATGAGCGCCAATGAACGATGTGACTGCGGGCGGTGTGCATCACGCGCGCCTGATCCGCAACTCGGACTTCGAGCAGCTTCAGAAGCTCTGCGACTTCTTCGTCGCCACCGATGAGGCTCCAAGGCGCTCGCCAACATTTACGAGATCCAGGAGAACCGGCAGGCGCTGCTCGTGCTTATCGTGTCGTGTCGACTACGGTCTCCAAGTTTGGCGAGAGGAGCTCGTCCGGCGCGACAGCCTCGGTGAGATGAACAATGTGATGCACCCACGGGCCGTGCCATTTAGACTGGGTCGAAGCTCGACCTTAGTTCGACCGTCGAACTAAGCTCGACCATCGACCTCGTACGTGCCATCTTCGAGGAAGACAACGACTCCAAACCCTTAAGCTGATCTTGCACATAAGTAACATGTAAATACAACTATACCTCTCTCTCTCCAAACTCCCAAGCAACGATGCGACCTACATACTTTGCTGCAACTCACTCATTCTTCATTTTTAAATTTCAGAGCTCACCCGGGCGCTTGCGCACGGCCTTGTTGAAGTCGAAGCCTGTCACGTTGAAGCCGTTGGCTCACTTTGCCATTTGCTGGCTGGAGTGGAAGCCGTAGCCAGAGCCGCAGTCCAGGAAGAGACACAAAGAGAGCCCCAGCAGCAGCAGCAGACGATATGGACGGAGCCGGCAGCATGCACCTGTTCGACGGCTCGACGAACTTCCGCGTGTGGCGCGCGGGCGTGGAGAACGAGCTCATGCGCTACCACCTGCTGGGCTACGTCATGGTGCGCGGCTACGACGGCAGCCAGTCCTTCACCTTCAACGGGGAGGAGGTGCCGCCCCGGTGCCCCGTGATCCACGTCGACGACGAGCAGACGAGCGTCAAGGAGAAGCCGGCATGCGGCAACAACTCTGCAGCCGCCCAGGAGAGCCACCTCAGCCGCTGGGTCGTGTTGCGCGAGAGCGCCGACGCCAAGAGCATCCTGCAGCGCTTCGAGCACCCAGAGGTGGAGCGCGCGATCCTGGACAAGAACATCTACGACAGCTGGAAGATGCTCTGTGCGCTGTACGACAACCACAGCAGCTCCGGGGCGCACGACGTGTACGAGATGCACCGCGTGCTGCACCACATCCGTCTCGGCGACAAGGGTCCGAGAGTTCATCACAAGGTGGGAGATGCTCGTGCAGCAGTACGCGCAGGCCACGGGGATCGAGCTCACGGACAGATTCCGGTCCGTCTCGCTGGGGCAAACGCTGCCAAGTGCGTGGCGACCCATGGTGGCTTCTTGGAGAGCCATTAGACCTTTTGTGACGGGGGTCACACGCACAATAGCTAAGAGGAAGCGTAACACGCTAACCACAGCAGACGCCTGGCGTCTCTGTTGCTCTTAGTACAAAAGGCCCTGCCTTATCGGTGTCCCGAGTGGGAACGATGGTCACCGTCTCGGGTACGGTCCTGACCGTCCTCCGGTCGCCCGCCAATCGACCTGCGAGCTACTACTTGAAGAACAGCTGGACGAAGATGAGCTGACCGAGCAGTCATCGGACTTTAGCGAGGATTAACTGGCGGCGTGCCGGCCCAGCGAGCAAGGAGTCACGATGGAAGCGGTGGCGTGTTCCGCGAGTGGGAGGTGCCGTGAGGTCGCAGGATGGAGGTCGCTAGCGTGACGAAGCTCGGAGCGTGAACCGTGGTGTGAACCAAGGACGAAGGAGTGTCATGACAGGAGGAAGGGTTCGAAGGAAGCGTCGCGACGGTGCGCAAGTTGAAGAGAGGCTTAGGAAGAGCGTGAGGGAAAGCCCTCCGTGCCAGGTGAGTAGGTCAGTCGTGAATTTGTCTTGGAACCAACAAGTAGAATACAACATTTGACTTAGTTGTATTCTCCCGTTCCTTTAACTGTCCGTACCGTCCTACTTCGTTCGCAGCGGCAGCCGTCCCTTCCAGGACAGCTCGCGACACGTGGTGGAGAAGCATGGTACTGGCTTCGCTGTGAAGTAAGCGTCGGACAGTCTGGTCAAGTCGAGCGTCGGGATTCGGGAAGCCTTTGTGAAGTGACAGCAGCGCGCAAGAGTCGCGATCGAGAGCTCGTCCCTGGGGTCTTCAAGAAGTCTCGGCGTCCGTGCAAGACTTGTGGAACGGTCCGGTCGGAAGTTGGAGTGAAGAACGGCACGCTCGGTGCCTAGAAGTATTGGTCTACGGCTCGCTCGGAGCCCCTGAAATTGGTCTACGGCACGCTCGGTGCCCCTGGAAGTATTGGTCGACGGCTCGCTCGGAGCCCCTGAAGTTTGAAGTAAGAAGATGTCTGGAGTTGGAGAAGGTGAAGGTTCCGTGGAACAGCGGACCGTGCAGGAGGAAGTGGCACGCCTGGAAGCTGAACGGCTTCGCAGGGCGGGCGAGATTGGTGGGTCGGCGTCGGCGACGAGAGCGGAACGGGGACGGCGGCCAAGGTGACGAGCGCGGCCGGACGTAGGTCCCTGCGCCAAGAGATGATGGGAGATCTCTGGGCTGATGAAGAAGGAGATGAGTTCAAGGACGCTAAAGAAGAGCGTGAAGAAGACGGTGCTCAAGCCGAGCTAGAGCCCGAGGAGAAGAGGACGGTGCCCGACGCTGACAAGCATCGTGACCGTGACGCCGAGGGTCTGAGTGGCTCGACTCCGGCGCCTGGGGTCTATTGGTCCCAAGGCTTTGGATACGACGACCCGATGTCGGTCGAGGAGTCGCCCATGCGGTCATTCTACGGAGCCTACGTGAAGGAGGAACCGAGGAAAGTGCCCTCGCGAAGCCCGAGTGGGTTCATCCCGCTGTACACGGGGACGGAGCGACGACTGCCGAATCCTCCCATGTACGGTTGGAGCGTCGGTGCACAACCTGGATATCACGGTGGGTGGGGTGCGACCGTGAAGACAGAGCCGACTGTCAAGCCAGAGGTCAAGAGAGAGCCAACCAGCATGGTGATCCGGACCAGGACACCAGCCCCAGGCGCTGCACCAGCTAACAGGGTACAACAGGCCCCTGCGAGTCACGGTGGCGCGTACCGCACTGTGGCTACGCGAGACCCGACACGAAGAGAGTACGACTTGTCGTCGATGGTGTCGAACGTGATGAAGGTGCTGCCGGTGTTCTACTCGGACACGGCGACTACCGAGAAGGCTCGTGACTTCTGGGAGCTGTTCGAAGCTCACACCTCGCACCTGCCTGATCAGTCCAGACTATTGGTGTCTAGACAAAAGATCAAAGGGAGACCTGCGGAACGGTGGTGGAACAACTCTACCATTAAAATCTTTAGTACGCTGAAGGTTCGGTTCCACAACCAGTTCTTGAGCAGAACGGCCGACGAACTATGGGAACGGTTGCAGACGACGAAGCGTGAACGCGGTGAATCCGTGGAGGAGTGGGGCGATCGGGTCTCCGACCTCTGCGACTCGTTGGACTATCCCAACCCGCAAATGAGATATCAGTTGTTCAGACGCGGGCTGCGCAACAAGCGCATGCTCGCTTCGCTCGATTCCGGTCCGGCGCGCGACATTCCCGAGGCCTGCGAGTGGCTATTGGCCAAGGAAATGTCCCGTCCCATAGAAGAAGATGACGAGTTCCCCGAGGACAAGAAGACAGCGGGCGCTAGCTCGGGCTCGGCGGACGTGAACTCGGCCGAGACGACGTCGAAGCTGGACAAGCTCACGGAGACGATGGCCACGTTCGTGACCCAGCAGCAACAGTGGCAGCAGCAGATGATGCGGAGCCAGTGGCAGCCGCCGCGCTCGCCGAGGAACCGCATGCCGAATGTGTCGGCCACGACATCCAGTCCCGGCCCGATTGGGAACGGTCAGCCTGGGAACGGTCGACCTCGAGGGATTCGCATGGGGGCCGATTCACGGACGCAAGAAGGAGCACCCGTGTGCGGACGGTGCGGCAACGTTGGACACTCGTGTGAGACTTGCCGACGACAGATGATGATATGCAACCAGTGTGGAGAGCTCGGTCACATCGCCGTGGAGTGCGAGGAAGGACCTAGTCGTGGTCGAGCCGGTGGCCAAGTTCCGGCAGCCAGGAACGGTGGTCGAGGACCCATGAAGTGCGGGTTTTGTAAGGAGGACGGTCACTCGTTTGCGGGGTGCCCCAAAGTCGCGGCGCTCCGAGGTCTGGCCGTGAGTCTGCGGGAAGGTGCGCAGACGTCTCCACCTCAATGAAGAGAAGGGGAGGAGAGAGTCACTCCTTCCTCTTGTCTAGTGAATGACTCGGAGGGAGAGGATCGTGACCGTGACGAAGTGGAGGAGACGGTCTCGACGGTGGATGTTTGCATGAATGTGTCGGCGGAGCTGGACGGTAGGGAGCCTACCTTGGATGATGATTTGCATGGAGAAAACAAGAACAAGATCGAGAAAAAGAAAGCTGAGTTTATTGTGGTTAGTACGGATGACGAAGGAGAAGACCTCGTGTTGAAGGTCGACGAATTAAAGCACGATAAGGCCTACGAGGGCTGGGCCTCCTCGAGGACCGACGCGGAGGTGCGCGTCGTGTCGGGGGGCTTGGACGCCTCGTCGAATGAGGTGGAGACGAGAGATGTGGAGGAGGACGAGTCGGACGAGGAAGAGACCGAGATGACGGAGGCGAACGCGGGCTGCGTGCTGCGCGAGGAGGAGCTCGGGGACGAACCGAACCGGGCCGTCGCGATTGAAGACGCGAGCTTGGACGAGGAGATGCCGGCGCCGTTTGCGGACGCGCCGCCGCCGTATGTGGCGAATGTTGAGGAATTGAGCATGGAAGAGGAGGTGTCGGCGCCGTTCGCGGACGCGCCGCCGCCGTATGTGCCACCGTCGTACATGGCAAAGATCGAGGATGAGAGTATGCCGGCGCCGTTTGCCGACGCGCCGCCACCGTGCGAGTGGGGCGATGAGGAGTACGACCTGTCGGACTGCCTGTTCTCGACTTGGACGGTGGGAGAAGCCCCGCCGACCGAAACGGTGAAAGAGGACGGCACGGTCCCGCCGGAAGTGGAGACCGTCTCGAGCTATGGTCGTCTGTTCACGGACGAAGAACTTGATGCGATGGAGAACGGTGAACCTGGCCAGGAGGCGTCCATCCTCTCTGGTACGGTCGTCGTCCCCGAACCCGAGGAGTACAACAAGGAGCTCGAGGACCGACTGTACCTGCTGGACGAAGTGGAACTCCATAGGCGTGTCGCCAAGAATGCGGAGGCTCAAGCCGAGCCGTCATCGGAAGATCTGGCTCGCCTGCTTGGGATCCCGCTAGAGGTGGTGGAACGAACGCGGCAGGCGTCCCCAGAAGTGCATGGTTCGCCAGAGTATTGGCAGAGCTGCTTTGAAGAAATGCTAGACAAGTCAAGCCAAGCGTGCGAACCGTGACTTCCGGAGCCCAGTGGTCAGCGTCGTCTACGGTCCATCGGTTGAGGCTCCGGCTCGCCCGGTCGAGCGTCCCCCGGACGATCCTAGTGGAACAGTCGCCGTGGGCGAAGTGGTGCCCGTCCTGAGCAAGGTGCGAGGCGTGGATTCGAAGGTCGCGCGTGCGGTGGCACGGCAAGCAGTGTTCAGCTTTCTGCAGGAAGCTAGGAGCTATGGGAACGGTCAATGTGTGGCGCGAGAACCGCCTAACACCGAGGAAGGGTCGGTGGAAGTTCCCCCTCAGCGTGACAAGGTTCCTGAGTTTGATGAAGAGCGACTCCTATGGCACGCCGACCGTGTCAAGGAGCTGATGAGCGTGAACACCAATTCTGGTGCGCGTCTGCGTTCCTGGATGAGGACCTACTTTGATGAAAATGTTCGGAGAATATGGTTAAAGCTATGGGATCGTGTGGAACGGTCAAAGACGCCGAGTGCTAAGCGTCGCCGTCGCCGTCGCCGCGGCAAGGTGGTCGCTTTCGATTTCTCGTCGCTTTTACAAGCCGTATGCCGAAGTAATGGACGAAGTGGAGTTCTTCCCTGAGCGTGACGAGGACGCTTCTCACTACGTTGAAGTGGTGAGGAACGACCGTCCAGCTCGGACATCACTGCCAAAGACTGGTCTGGTGGACGTTGTCACGGTGGATCTTCCTAATGGTTTTGGAGTCTATGATGATGAGGACGTCGAAGATGATGCATATCGTGCCGTAGAAGATGGACGCCGAGTGGTGTGCGCAGTTGGCAACTTTGAGGCTCTCTCAAGTGGTTATATTGACTGTTTACCGTCTCAAATGCTGGCTGATACGGGCGCTACCCTAAATCTTGTTGATCGTCGTGTGCTGAAGCGACTGGGACGTCGCTCGAACCGTACGAAGGGCTGGTGCGAAGCTCGTCGGGGCACAAGTTGCGGATCCGGGGTTGGATCGGCTTGGCGTTCCGTCTCGGAACGGTGGAGGTCGCGCTAAGCGTGCTGGTGGCTGATAAACTGCATGTCGATGCGATCCTGGGCGTGGATGCGTTGGGCGCGTTCGGCGCCGTGATCGACGTGGCGGAACGCACGTTGACTTTGAAGACTACGAGTGAAGTATTGCCGCTAGGATTCACGATGGTGCAGGAGACGTTCATGGCAGCGATGGCGACGTCGGTGCGATTGCCGCCGTTTGGCCAAGCCCTCGTCACGACTCGAGTCGTCGGCTCTATTGGAGACAAATCCACCGTGTTGGTCGAAGGTTCTTTGGGTCTGCCTCCTACTCTGCGTGTGGCAAGGTCGCTAGGCACGGTCGAGGATGGCCAGGTAGGTCATCGTCGAAGTTTGCAATGCATCTACGGATGAGTTCTGGATCAGGAAGGGAACGGTCATTGCAAGCACGTCCGTGATCCCGGAGTCGGCTTTCGAGTCGGCTACGGTGGGACACAAGGGGACGGTGCCTGCCGATGATAACGAGCCCGGGGTTGAGCGTGCGGCGTCCGTATCGGAAGCGATGGAGCCGGACGTCGGCGAGAAGGTGAAAGCCTCGAAACCCGACATTCCCCCGGACAAAGCGGACGGCATGGAGGCCGATTTCTCCGAGTCGAAGTTGTCCCTGGAACAGAAGGAACTGTTCCAGGCGGAACTGGACAGCTTTCAGGATATGTTTGTGGGTTCTTCAAAAGAACCGGGACGGACGGATCTACTGCAGTTTGAGATCGACACGGGGAATAGTGCTCCGATCAAGTCACAACCGTACCGTGTATCATTAGCCGAAGGGGAGGTCATGGAAGCGGAGGTCCAGCAATACTTGGAACTGAACCTGATCCGTCCCTCGAACAGTCCGTGGGCGAGCCCGGTCCTGATGATTCGAAAACCGGACGGTGGAATACGGTTCTGCATTGACTACCGTAGATTGAATGCGGTCACGGTGAAGGACTGTTATCCCATGCCATTGATAGATGACATTTTGGATGTGCTGGGCGACGCTCAATTGTTCTCGACAATGGACATTGCGTCTGGATACTGGAACGTGCCAATGCACCCGGACAGCGTGTCTAAGACCGCTTTCACGTGCAAATACGGTCTGTATGAATGGTTGGTGATGCCTTTTGGTCTTTGTAACGCGGTTCCCGCATTTGAACGGTTGATGGAGACCGTTCTGGTGTATCTTAAGTGGCGAATCGGTTTGGTCTATCTCGACGACTGCGTCATATTCAGCAAGGACTTTCCTACTCATATGGTTCGCGTGCGTCAAGTGCTGACACGGTTCCAGCGGGCTGGGTTCAAGCTCAAGATGAAGAAGTGTCATTGGGGACGCAGCCAAGTGGCGTTCCTAGGACACATCGTCACCCCGACTGGAATCCTGCCTAATCCTGAGAAGGTGAAGGCCGTGATGAATGTGAAGCGTCCGGTGGACGTGCATGGGATCCGTTCATTTTTGGGTCTGACGAGCTACTTCCGTCGGTATATCCCCGGGTACGCTTCGATTTCGGCACCTCTGGAACGGTTGAAAGTGAAAGACGCACCGTACGTGTGGAACGATGACTGTGAAGCTGCCTTTAGAGAATTGAAGCGGGCGCTGTTGAAGCCGCCGATATTGGTCTATCCGAACGGCCAGAAACGGTTCAAGTTGTACGTGGACTCTTCACGCTACGCTGTCGGCGCTTGCTTAATGCAGGAAGTGGACGGTCGCGACCGTGTAGTGGCCTACGCGAGTAAGCTGTTGACTGGATCCCAGAAGAACTGGATCACGAATCAGGACGGCATCTCTGAGATCGAGTGTTGGGGTGTCGTCTGGGCGACTCGGAAGTTCCGGTGTTATCTCGACAAGAGGGAGTTTGACTTGAACACGGATCACCAGGCTCTGACATGGGTTTTCAGTCCTGGCAACCGTACTACGAACGCTAAGTTGGCACGGTGGGCTATGGAACTCTCCAATTTACAGTTTAAGGTACATCACAAGCCCGGTACCTCTATGGGGCATGTGGACGGTCTATCGAGGCTACCTATGAACACGGTGGCAGCTCTCTCGATGCGTGACTTACTGAACCCGGAAGACACGGTCGAGGGCGTGCTTCCGACTTCAGTCGGGGAGCCAGCTGGGGCCGACAACGGACTCGGTCTGGACGGTGAACGTGCAGATGGGCACGTTGACGACGATTGTCCTGACCAGCCAAATGAAGTCGCGAGTGGCACCCCTGCGGGAGACACCCCTCTGACTCCAGTGGACCGGTTCGGACTCGACTTCGACCAATTCGTGCAGGCTCAACAAGAAGTCCCGTGGGTGAAGGCGCTGGTGGGATACCTGCTGGACGGCGCGTTGCCCTTGGATCTGTTCCTGAGAGCTACGGTCATGAAGATGGGGTCGCGATACGTGGTGATGAACGGGTTGCTGATGAGAAAGGTACACTTGCCGGCTCGGGTCGGACCTGCTCGGTCCTTGACCGTCCCTGTGGTGCCCCTACCGTACATAGAGACCGTCCTACACTACTGTCACGCTGACGTGCTGTCTTCGCACTTGGGTCTAACCAAGACGCTCGAGAAAGTGAGGCGACACGCTTTCTGGCCGGGCTGAAGGAAGGACGTCACGGAGTACGTCCGCGAGTGTACACGGTGTGGAAGTGGAAAAGGGTCGAGACCGTGGCAGGCTGGACAGATGCAGCGGATGCCGGTGGCGGATCTCTCGGGTCCGCTCTCGATGTTGGTGGTGGACGCTGTGGGTCCTCTGCCCGAGACTGAACGAGGAAACAAGTACATACTCGTGTTTGTTGACTACTTTACGAGGTGGGCGGAGGCGTTTGCGGTGCTTCGCCTAGACTCGGTGACTTTCGTGGAAGTGATGGTGAATGGAGTGGTCGCTCGGCACGGTGTGCCTTCACGGTTGTTGAGCGACAATGGCCGTCGGAAATTGCTAAGTCTTTCTATCAGACGCTGGGGATCAAGAAGCTGTACGGTTCAGCGTACCACCCGCAGACTCAAGGGCTGGTGGAGCGTTTTAACGGTACGCTCATGGGCATGCTGAAGATGCACGTGAGCGAAGGACAGACGGACTGGGATCTGTATTTGCCGAGGGTGTTATTCGCCTACAGGACGGCCTACCACGAGGCGCTAGGCGACTCTCCCTTCTTCTCTCTCTACTGGCGCGATCCAGTGCTGCCGCTGGACGTCGCGTTCCTAAACTTGGGCAAGAAATGGAAAAGTAATGAGGTGGCAGCGTACCGTCGTGAGCTCTACCGTACTTTGCGTGACTCCCGTCACTTGGTGGAGCGTCAGCTTTTGAAGGCGCAGGACCGACACGAGCGGCGGCTGAGTGACCGCGTGGAGGTGCAGTACGAGGTTGGCGCTCCAGTGTGGGTCTATCAGCTCTTCAGGAAGAAGAGAGGCGAGTCGAGAACGAAGAAGCTGGCCTTTGCGTGGCACGGTCCGTACCGTGTCGTCGACAAAGTGAACGAGAATGCGTATCGGATCGATATCCCGACTCACTCTGACAAGACGGTCACGGTGAACGTCAACCGGTTGAAGAAGTTCCGTGGACGGTGGACGCGACCGCTCATGGATGAGGTGCCAGAAGGGATTGAGGAGGACGGTGAAGGATTTGAAGACGGTCCGCTGGAGGAAGCCGACTTGCCAGCGTCCAGTTTCACGGAGCGGGTGACCATAGGTCGCGGGGATACGGCCCTCACGGGGGTTACTTCGCCGCTGCTGGAGATCGTTGCTAAACGAGTGGTCAACCGTGCCGCCGAATACCTGGTGCTCACGGCTAACTATGAAAGTCATTGGGTGCCCCGAGCCGAGGTGATGCCCGAATATGGAGATCTAGTGACGAGTTTCGAACAAGCTAAACGGAAGAAGAGACGTCTGCCGGAGCTGCGACGCAGTTCACGCTTGGAGGAAGCTAACGATGATGAAGACCTGCTCATGACCTAGCTGGGTCGTGGGAGGTGTTGGTGATGATCCTAAAGACGGTCGTGTGGAAGGAAGATCGGTCAGGTGGACATCAAGAACGGTGGAAAGAAAATTATGTGTTTGAATTTGAATTGATTAAGTGAAGGGACGCTGGTGGAATTGGAAGAAAACTGAAATGGTCGACTAGCGAAGCGTCCCTGAGAACGACTGAAAGATTACTTGGACTTGGGAGAGGCCGGAGCCGGGGCGCTCTTCTTCTAGGACGAAGTAGCGGTGTCCTCGTCACCGGCGCTGCTCTTCTTGTCGTCATCGGTGGGTTTGGAGGTGGCCGAGCTGGTGTCTTCGTCGCCCTCGAGCTCTTCCTGGTCTCCATCGTCGCCTTGGTCTTGACCAGCGTCGGGCGGAGACTCTTCCAACTCTTCGGGCTCGCCGTCGTCCACCTCGTCGAGATGCGGCGTCGGAGGCAGCACGGTGAACATGTCTTCGTCGTCTTCGAAGTCGGAGTAGTCGTCGCGCTGCTCCTTGTCCTCGTCGTACGCCTTCTGAGGCGGGAACGGTAGCTGCCCCTTCTTCGCGAGCGGCTTGAACTTCTTGGCGAGGGCACGAATGCGAGCGTCCCCCAGCAGGACCTTCCAGGTGCCGACACTCTTGTTGCCGACCCACGACGGGTTGGGTGGATTGCCACCGGTGACGTCGATGACAACGCGGGCAAGAGCTTCGTCGCTGAGGCGCAGGTGCGGAGGCTTGGTCGGGTTCAGCGCGTCCGTTTGCTCGAGGAGGTTGGAGAGGGACTGGTAACCGTCCTCATCCACGCGGTACGGATCGAGAACACGGGCCAAGATGGTATCGTAGCGGCCACGGTCGTTGCGGTACAGCGTGGCCAGATCCGTCCCCGTCGTCGCATCCGAGTTGCCCTTGGCCTTCGCGGCCGCCGAGCGCAGAGCCGCCTTGCCACCGAGCCACATGAGGGTGTCGTGGGAACCGTTCTCGAAGACGTCGAGGAAGTCGTAGAAGCCGAGCTCGAGGATGTTCAAGCTGATGAACGCGAGCCGCGCTTGGCCAGCGTTCGACTTCTTCTTGCGGCGGGCCGTGCTCTCGTCGGAAGGCGCGTAGAGCGCGCAGGCGAAGAAGACGTCGCGCCAGTGCATCCAAAAGCGCCAATGCGCCACGTGCAGCGCGGGGTGCTCCTGCGGGTCGTACCAGGCGCGCTGCCCGACCCATGGGTACGCCATGCGAGGCGGGGTCTTGCCCTGGGCGGCCGCCCGCTTGATGATCTTGGCGATGTCACGGCGGATGGCAGCCGGGGCGGCGTGCCGGCCCAGCGAGCAAGGAGTCACGATGGAAGCGGTGGCGTGTTCCGCGAGTGGGAGGTGCCGTGAGGTCGCAGGATGGAGGTCGCTAGCGTGACGAAGCTCGGAGCGTGAACCGTGGTGTGAACCAAGGACGAAGGAGTGTCATGACAGGAGGAAGGGTTCGAAGGAAGCGTCGCGACGGTGCGCAAGTTGAAGAGAGGCTTAGGAAGAGCGTGAGGGAAAGCCCTCCGTGCCAGGTGAGTAGGTCAGTCGTGAATTTGATTGGAACCAACAAGTTGAATCTTTGTATTTGACTTAGTTGTATTCTACCGTTCCTTTAACTGTCCGTACCGTCCTACTTCGTTCGCAGCGGCAGCCGTCCCTTCCAGGGCAGCTCGCGACATCGGTCTCCTTCTAATACCGAGTATTAAGGAAACTTGTACACTTGAAGGTTAGAGTTAAACTGTCTTGTATTAATAACACTCTAAAGCTTCTATCTACTGCTTTCTATCTACATACTGAATCCCTGTTTAAATGGCGATCTTCCTCGTGCATCGTGGTCCTTAAGTACGACCGAAATAACTTATCTCAGTACATTGGGGAGGTCTACCGTGAACACTCTATATAAGGAACATGGTACCCCGTACCAGTCGTGGTGTGTGACACTCAGTTCTAGTGGGCCACACCGGCCGGTGTGGTCCACACCAGAGAACATCCCTTTTCCTTGAAAAGGTCACTGGTCAATCCTGGCCCCATTACACCTTTCGTACCGTATGCGGAGCTCGTGGAGAAAGTAATTGAAGCGCAGGCAGAGGCGGCAGCGAATGCTCCGAAAGGCGCAGCACTGGCGAGACAAAGTAGCAACGCAGGCAGCAGCCCAGCTGAGGGACAAGTTGGACAGCTGCCGGAGAAGTCGGTGGGCAAGTCTGCTGCAGTGAAGCCTGTGACCCAAACTGCGAAAAAATCTGGAGAGGCGACAGTCGAGCTGTCAGCCAGCAAGCCAACAGAGCGTTCATGAAACAATACGGTGTACCTGACGAGCGGAAAGTATCCACCACCACTTCCTCTTCTGGTGAGAAAAAGGCTTCAACCAGCACTCGCTCACAGGACTCCGCGAAGAAATCCTCAGTGGGGCAATCCGATAAAAATTCTCCACCAACCCGATCGACAAGGGACGACGACACGCGTGAAAAGAATGATACCTACGAGAACCGCGGCCGCTACGACAAGTACGCGTCCTACAGCCGATACAAAAAGTCTGTCTACAAGCCCTACAGCAAGTACGACAACGACGGCAACAAATATAGTGACCCGGTGTCGTGCTTCTACTGCCTGAAAGTGGGTCACCATATGAAGCGCTGCTGGTACCTCAAGGCGGACATCGAGAACGGTACAACACACGACATCCGCAAGAAGTATTCGTGCTCCGTGACGATCGACCGGACCCAGTACATGGTCAACTGTCTGGAGGCCTACATCAATGGGGAAAACCGAGCGCACGCCGGGTCGACAACGCAGCGCAGCCACGGCGACTATGAGGTCGTGGAGAGTGTGGGGCGACTCTACAGCCCCAAGCTGCAACAATTTGTGCCGCCGCCGCCCCCGGAGATCCCCCGTCCTACGCCTTCCGCGACCAGCAGCCGTCCTCTGCGCCGTCCCCGAGCTACCGCAAGCGCTCGCACAGCGTTTTCCAGTCGGCCAAGAGCCGCCTCTCGTCTCGAGACCCGCGACTCAACCACTCGCGCAGCGTCTACCGCAACTCGGACAGCGCCGAGGCGTTTTCGCCGCGGAAACGCTCGCGCGCGCCGTCCTTCGAGCAGCAACTTCAACCTAGAGATGGCTTCGCCTCAGATTTCTATATCGTACGTATGCGTTCTTCAACTGTAGTGTGTCTCCGTGTTGTTTTAACCCTTTTAACTCGCTTAACTCCCCGAAGGATAGGAAGAAAATGTAAGACCTCGTACTCGAATCTCGACCGACTAAATGCTAGTCCTGCATTCGTTGTGTTGTTCAGTGACGTCGAGAAGCTACATTCAGGCGACATCTCACAATTTCACGTTCAATTATGACAATAGGTCAGCCCGTTGTGAGCACCTTTCCAAAGGCAAAAACAAACTTCCAAAGCGCGTCAAGATTGCGAGACAGCAAGCTGAAGAGCACGCTCGTTTGCGTCGGTGCCTCCAAACCATCCCCCGCCGCACCCCTGTCTCCGCCAAGTTGGCGGCAGCGCACAGGTGAAGCCGTCCAGCGCCGTGGCCACGGCTGCTGCAACGCAGGCACCGAAGGCTGCGGCCACCATCTCCGACGCGTGGGGTGGTGTCCCTAAACCCACGGGCCGTGCCATTTAGACTGGGTCGAAGCTCGACCTTAGTTCGACCGTCGAACTAAGCTCGACCATCGACCTCGTACGTGCCATCTTCGAGGAAGACAACGACTCCAAACCCTTGAGCTGATCTTGCACATAAGTAACATGTAAATACGACTATACCTCTCTCTCTCCAAACTCCCAAGCAACGATGCGATCAACATACTTTGCTGCAACTCATTCATTCTTCATTTTTAAATTTCAGAGCTCGCCTGGGCGCTTGCGCACGGATTGTTGAAGTCGAAGCCTGTCAAGTTGAAGCCGTTGGCTCACTTTGCCATTTGCTGGCTGGAGTGGAAGCCGTTGCCAGAGCCGCAGTCCAGGAAGAGACACAAAGCGAGCCCCAGCAGCAGCAGCATACGATATGGAAGGAGCCGGCAGCATGCACCTGTTCGACGGCTCGACGAACTTCCGCGTGTGGCGCGCGGGCGTGGAGAACGAGCTCATGCGCTACCACCTGCTGGGCTACGTCATGGTGCGCGGCTACGACGGCAGCCAGCCCTTCACCTTCAACGGGGAGGAGGTGCCGCCCCGGTGCCCCGTGATCCACGTCGACGACGAGCAGACGAGCGTCAAGGAGGAGCCGGCATGCGGCAACAACTCTGCAGCCGCCCAGGAGAGCCACCTCAGCCGCTGGGTCGTGTTGCGCGAGAGCGCCGACGCCAAGAGCATCCTGCAGCGCTTCGAGCACCCAGAGGTGGAGCGCGCGATCCTGGACAAGAACATCTACGACAGCTGGAAGATGCTCTGTGCGCTGTACGACAACCACAGCAGCTCCGGGGCGCACGACGTGTACGAGATGCACCGCGTGCTGCACCACATCCGTCTCGGCGACAAGGGTCCGAGAGTTCATCACAAGGTGGGAGATGCTCGTGCAGCAGTACGCGCAGGCCACGGGGATCGAGCTCACGGACAGATTCCGGTCCGTCTCGCTGGGGCAAACGCTGCCAAGTGCGTGGCGACCCATGGTGGCTTCTTGGAGAGCCATTAGACCTTTTGTGACGGGGGTCACACGCACAATAGCTAAGAGGAAGCGTAACACGCTAGCCACAGCAGACGCCTGGCGTCTCTGTTGCTCTTAGTACAAAAGGCCCTGCCTTATCGGTGTCCCGAGTGGGAACGATGGTCACCGTCTCGGGTACGGTCCTGACCGTCCTCCGGTCGCCCGCCAATCGACCTGCGAGCTACTACTTGAAGAACAGCTGGACGAAGATGAGCTGACCGAGCAGTCATCGGACTTTAGCGAGGATTAACTGGCGGCGTGCCGGCCCAGCGAGCAAGGAGTCACGATGGAAGCGGTGGCGTGTTCCGCGAGTGGGAGGTGCCGTGAGGTCGCAGGATGGAGGTCGCTAGCGTGACGAAGCTCGGAGCGTGAACCGTGGTGTGAACCAAGGACGAAGGAGTGTCATGACAGGAGGAAGGGTTCGAAGGAAGCGTCGCGACGGTGCGCAAGTTGAAGAGAGGCTTAGGAAGAGCGTGAGGGAAAGCCCTCCGTGCCAGGTGAGTAGGTCAGTCGTGAATTTGTCTTGGAACCAACAAGTTGAATCTTTGTATTTGACTTAGTTGTATTCTACCGTTCCTTTAACTGTCCGTACCGTCCTACTTCGTTCGCAGCGGCAGCCGTCCCTTCCAGAACAGCTCGCGACACGTGGTGGAGAAGCAGGGTACTGGCTTCGCTGTGAAGTAAGCGTCGGACAGTCTGGTCAAGTCGAGCGTCGGGATTCGGGAAGCCTTTGTGAAGTGACAGCAGCGCGCAAGAGTCGCGATCGAGAGCTCGTCCCTGGGGTCTTCAAGAAGTCTCGGCGTCCGTGCAAGACTTGTGGAACGGTCCGGTCGGAAGTTGGAGTGAAGAACGGCACGCTCGGTGCCTAGAAGTATTGGTCTACGGCTCGCTCGGAGCCCCTGAAATTGGTCTACGGCACGCTCGGTGCCCCTGGAAGTATTGGTCGACGGCTCGCTCGGAGCCCCTGAAGTTTGAAGTAAGAAGATGTCTGGAGTTGGAGAAGGTGAAGGTTCCGTGGAACAGCGGACCGTGCAGGAGGAAGTGGCACGCCTGGAAGCTGAACGGCTTCGCAGGGCGGGCGAGATTGGTGGGTCGGCGTCGGCGACGAGAGCGGAACGGGGACGGCGGCCAAGGTGACGAGCGCGGCCGGACGTAGGTCCCTGCGCCAAGAGATGATGGGAGATCTCTGGGCTGATGAAGAAGGAGATGAGTTCAAGGACGCTAAAGAAGAGCGTGAAGAAGACGGTGCTCAAGCCGAGCTAGAGCCCGAGGAGAAGAGGACGGTGCCCGACGCTGACAAGCATCGTGACCGTGACGCCGAGGGTCTGAGTGGCTCGACTCCGGCGCCTGGGGTCTATTGGTCCCAAGGCTTTGGATACGACGACCCGATGTCGGTCGAGGAGTCGCCCATGCGGTCATTCTACGGAGCCTACGTGAAGGAGGAACCGAGGAAAGTGCCCTCGCGAAGCCCGAGTGGGTTCATCCCGCTGTACACGGGGACGGAGCGACGACTGCCGAATCCTCCCATGTACGGTTGGAGCGTCGGTGCACAACCTGGATATCACGGTGGGTGGGGTGCGACCGTGAAGACAGAGCCGACTGTCAAGCCAGAGGTCAAGAGAGAGCCAACCAGCATGGTGATCCGGACCAGGACACCAGCCCCAGGCGCTGCACCAGCTAACAGGGTACAACAGGCCCCTGCGAGTCACGGTGGCGCGTACCGCACTGTGGCTACGCGAGACCCGACACGAAGAGAGTACGACTTGTCGTCGATTGTGTCGAACGTGATGAAGGTGCTGCCGGTGTTCTACTCGGACACGGCGACTACCGAGAAGGCTCGTGACTTCTGGGAGCTGTTCGAAGCTCACACCTCGCACCTGCCTGATCAGTTCAGACTATTGGTGTTTAGACAAAAGATCAAAGGGAGACCTGCGGAACGGTGGTGGAACAACTCTACCATTAAAATCTTTAGTACGCTGAAGGTTCGGTTCCACAACCAGTTCTTGAGCAGAACGGCCGACGAACTATGGGAACGGTTGCAGACGACGAAGCGTGAACGCGGTGAATCCGTGGAGGAGTGGGGCGATCGGGTCTCCGACCTCTGCGACTCGTTGGACTATCCCAACCCGCAAATGAGATATCAGTTGTTCAGACGCGGGCTGCGCAACAAGCGCATGCTCGCTTCGCTCGATTCCGGTCCGGCGCGCGACATTCCCGAGGCCTGCGAGTGGCTATTGGCCAAGGAAATGTCCCGTCCCATAGAAGAAGATGACGAGTTCCCCGAGGACAAGAAGACAGCGGGCGCTAGCTCGGGCTCGGCGGACGTGAACTCGGCCGAGACGACGTCGAAGCTGGACAAGCTCACGGAGACGATGGCCACGTTCGTGACCCAGCAGCAACAGTGGCAGCAGCAGATGATGCGGAGCCAGTGGCAGCCGCCGCGCTCGCCGAGGAACCGCATGCCGAATGTGTCGGCCACGACATCCAGTCCCGGCCCGATTAGGAACGGTCAGCCTGGGAACGGTCGACCTCGAGGGATTCGCATGGGGGCCGATTCACGGACGCAAGAAGGAGCACCCGTGTGCGGACGGTGCGGCAACGTTGGACACTCGTGTGAGACTTGCCGACGACAGATGATGATATGCAACCAGTGTGGAGAGCTCGGTCACATCGCCGTGGAGTGCGAGGAAGGACCTAGTCGTGGTCGAGCCGGTGGCCAAGTTCCGGCAGCCAGGAACGGTGGTCGAGGACCCATGAAGTGCGGGTTTTGTAAGGAGGACGGTCACTCGTTTGCGGGGTGCCCCAAAGTCGCGGCGCTCCGAGGTCTGGCCGTGAGTCTGCGGGAAGGTGCGCAGACGTCTCCACCTCAATGAAGAGAAGGGGAGGAGAGAGTCACTCCTTCCTCTTGTCTAGTGAATGACTCGGAGGGAGAGGATCGTGACCGTGACGAAGTGGAGGAGACGGTCTCGACGGTGGATGTTTGCATGAATGTGTCGGCGGAGCTGGACGGTAGGGAGCCTACCTTGGATGATGATTTGCATGGAGAAAACAAGAACAAGATCGAGAAAAAGAAAGCTGAGTTTATTGTGGTTAGTACGGATGACGAAGGAGAAGACCTCGTGTTGAAGGTCGACGAATTAAAGCACGATAAGGCCTACGAGGGCTGGGCCTCCTCGAGGACCGACGCGGAGGTGCGCGTCGTGTCGGGGGGCTTGGACGCCTCGTCGAATGAGGTGGAGACGAGAGATGTGGAGGAGGACGAGTCGGACGAGGAAGAGACCGAGATGACGGAGGCGAACGCGGGCTGCGTGCTGCGCGAGGAGGAGCTCGGGGACGAACCGAACCGGGCCGTCGCGATTGAAGACGCGAGCTTGGACGAGGAGATGCCGGCGCCGTTTGCGGACGCGCCGCCGCCGTATGTGGCGAATGTTGAGGAATTGAGCATGGAAGAGGAGGTGTCGGCGCCGTTCGCGGACGCGCCGCCGCCGTATGTGCCACCGTCGTACATGGCAAAGATCGAGGATGAGAGTATGCCGGCGCCGTTTGCCGACGCGCCGCCACCGTGCGAGTGGGGCGATGAGGAGTACGACCTGTCGGACTGCCTGTTCTCGACTTGGACGGTGGGAGAAGCCCCGCCGACCGAAACGGTGAAAGAGGACGGCACGGTCCCGCCGGAAGTGGAGACCGTCTCGAGCTATGGTCGTCTGTTCACGGACGAAGAACTTGATGCGATGGAGAACGGTGAACCTGGCCAGGAGGCGTCCATCCTCTCTGGTACGGTCGTCGTCCCCGAACCCGAGGAGTACAACAAGGAGCTCGAGGACCGACTGTACCTGCTGGACGAAGTGGAACTCCATAGGCGTGTCGCCAAGAATGCGGAGGCTCAAGCCGAGCCGTCATCGGAAGATCTGGCTCGCCTGCTTGGGATCCCGCTAGAGGTGGTGTCCCAACCCGCAAATGAGATATCAGTTGTTCAGACGCGGGCTGCGCAACAAGCGCATGCTCGCTTCGCTCGATTCCGGTCCGGCGCGCGACATTCCCGAGGCCTGCGAGTGGCTATTGGCCAAGGAAATGTCCCGTCCCATAGAAGAAGATGACGAGTTCCCCGAGGACAAGAAGACAGCGGGCGCTAGCTCGGGCTCGGCGGACGTGAACTCGGCCGAGACGACGTCGAAGCTGGACAAGCTCACGGAGACGATGGCCACGTTCGTGACCCAGCAGCAACAGTGGCAGCAGCAGATGATGCGGAGCCAGTGGCAGCCGCCGCGCTCGCCGAGGAACCGCATGCCGAATGTGTCGGCCACGACATCCAGTCCCGGCCCGATTGGGAACGGTCAGCCTGGGAACGGTCGACCTCGAGGGATTCGCATGGGGGCCGATTCACGGACGCAAGAAGGAGCACCCGTGTGCGGACGGTGCGGCAACGTTGGACACTCGTGTGAGACTTGCCGACGACAGATGATGATATGCAACCAGTGTGGAGAGCTCGGTCACATCGCCGTGGAGTGCGAGGAAGGACCTAGTCGTGGTCGAGCCGGTGGCCAAGTTCCGGCAGCCAGGAACGGTGGTCGAGGACCCATGAAGTGCGGGTTTTGTAAGGAGGACGGTCACTCGTTTGCGGGGTGCCCCAAAGTCGCGGCGCTCCGAGGTCTGGCCGTGAGTCTGCGGGAAGGTGCGCAGACGTCTCCACCTCAATGAAGAGAAGGGGAGGAGAGAGTCACTCCTTCCTCTTGTCTAGTGAATGACTCGGAGGGAGAGGATCGTGACCGTGACGAAGTGGAGGAGACGGTCTCGACGGTGGATGTTTGCATGAATGTGTCGGCGGAGCTGGACGGTAGGGAGCCTACCTTGGATGATGATTTGCATGGAGAAAACAAGAACAAGATCGAGAAAAAGAAAGCTGAGTTTATTGTGGTTAGTACGGATGACGAAGGAGAAGACCTCGTGTTGAAGGTCGACGAATTAAAGCACGATAAGGCCTACGAGGGCTGGGCCTCCTCGAGGACCGACGCGGAGGTGCGCGTCGTGTCGGGGGGCTTGGACGCCTCGTCGAATGAGGTGGAGACGAGAGATGTGGAGGAGGACGAGTCGGACGAGGAAGAGACCGAGATGACGGAGGCGAACGCGGGCTGCGTGCTGCGCGAGGAGGAGCTCGGGGACGAACCGAACCGGGCCGTCGCGATTGAAGACGCGAGCTTGGACGAGGAGATGCCGGCGCCGTTTGCGGACGCGCCGCCGCCGTATGTGGCGAATGTTGAGGAATTGAGCATGGAAGAGGAGGTGTCGGCGCCGTTCGCGGACGCGCCGCCGCCGTATGTGCCACCGTCGTACATGGCAAAGATCGAGGATGAGAGTATGCCGGCGCCGTTTGCCGACGCGCCGCCACCGTGCGAGTGGGGCGATGAGGAGTACGACCTGTCGGACTGCCTGTTCTCGACTTGGACGGTGGGAGAAGCCCCGCCGACCGAAACGGTGAAAGAGGACGGCACGGTCCCGCCGGAAGTGGAGACCGTCTCGAGCTATGGTCGTCTGTTCACGGACGAAGAACTTGATGCGATGGAGAACGGTGAACCTGGCCAGGAGGCGTCCATCCTCTCTGGTACGGTCGTCGTCCCCGAACCCGAGGAGTACAACAAGGAGCTCGAGGACCGACTGTACCTGCTGGACGAAGTGGAACTCCATAGGCGTGTCGCCAAGAATGCGGAGGCTCAAGCCGAGCCGTCATCGGAAGATCTGGCTCGCCTGCTTGGGATCCCGCTAGAGGTGGTGGAACGAACGCGGCAGGCGTCCCCAGAAGTGCATGGTTCGCCAGAGTATTGGCAGAGCTGCTTTGAAGAAATGCTAGACAAGTCAAGCCAAGCGTGCGAACCGTGACTTCCGGAGCCCAGTGGTCAGCGTCGTCTACGGTCCGTCGGTTGAGGCTCCGGCTCGCCCGGTCGAGCGTCCCCCGGACGATCCTAGTGGAACAGTCGCCGTGGGCGAAGTGGTGCCCGTCCTGAGCAAGGTGCGAGGCAGCTCATTCTGCAATTCACGCTCGTCCGAGCACACGCGCACGCCCCTACGCCCACCGGGCATGACGACGGAGACCCGGATCATCGTGCGGCCCGCCCAGGACACCCTTCGGGCTGTAGGCCACATCAAGACCCCCGCCGACACGGCCACCTCAAGCGACATGGAGGAGAAGCCTCCGGCGCCTGCTTCCAAGAAGCACTCGGGCGATCCGGAGGTGGCGAAGGCCGCGTCGGCTTCCAAGAAGCCTGCGAATGATGCGGAGGAGGCGAAGGAGACCCTGGCTTAAACGAAGCACGCGAAGAAGACGGGCGGAGCGAAGGCGCGGCCCGCTTCCAAGAAGCCCAAGGCCGCGGCGACCAATGCGAAGGCGAGGGTGAAGCCGGAGGCGAAGGTGAAGGCGCCTGCTTCGCCGAAGCCCACACGGAATACGAAGAAGGTGACCGCTTCGCCGAAGCCTACCTCGAAAAAGCCCGCAGCAAAGAATCCCGCTGCTAAGCAGCTGCCCAAGAAGCAAGACACCCCGAGGGAGGGCCCGAAGGCCTTGAAGTTGCCGCCCAATCGCTCAGATGTGCTGCTGCCCGGGCCTCACGAGGCCGTGAGCAGCGACTCGTCCGACACGGACATTCCGAACCCCGGATACGTCAGTGGCGCCGGCTCACCTGCTCCTGGAGCTCGGGCGTCCATGAAGGGCCATGCAACTTCCTCGAAGGACGCGACCTCTTCCCCTCCGGGGCGTAGTCCATCGCCACATCCCTCTTTGGCGGTGGATTACGAGGAGTCGGAGCCCGACATTGACCATGAGGACGGTGAGGTCCAAGACCCTTGGTCGTCGCCGCAGCTCACGGATGAGCAACGGGTTATCCACCCTGGGAGCCCCATGACTCCTAGGACTGTGGAAGCTGTGGCACGCGCCAAGGCCAAGGAGGCGTCAATGTCTCGCCGAGACGACCCGCCCGCTGCGGGGTTGGAGCCCCAGGTCATCACCAATGCCGGTGTCGACGAGGGGTCCCTCCTAAGCTGCTTCAGCCCGGGAATCGGCAGCACCTGGCCGATCGTACGCGTCAGGAGGCCTCTCAGGCGGTGGGCACTAAGCGGGATCGCGAGACCCACGCCCCTCGTACCCGAGACCAGTTACTCGCACTGCGATACTGGGCTTGGAGCGAGTACCGCGAACACCTGCGTCAGAGTCGCATGCCTGGCCCAGGCTCGCCGCAGTGCGACAAATGTCCGGTCGTGCTCCTGGCAGACACCGGTCTCTCCCGCCAAAGGAATGAGACTGAGTTCGAGGAGTGGTTGGACCACTTGGGTTATCCCAGGCCCGAGTTCTTGAGCTCTCCTTATCGGATCGATTGGCTGGCTCAGCGTCGTCTTCGATTTCGCATGGCGAAGATGATCGCTGACCGCACGTGGTCGAACCGATACTTTGATCGCCCCAAGCCCATGCCGGGCGTCATCCTCGAGGAGGTGCTGCAGAAGATTCAGAAATCTTGGCAGTCGCAGGCGATAGAGCCTAAGAGTGTTCTTGGCCCTGTCAGCGCCGACCAGGTCTGTGGTCACGCTCAAAAGCGGCCACGAGGTCGGCGCAGTCCTCCTCGAGGCGAGCCCCAGGCTCCCACGAGTTATGACTACTCGGGTAGCCACGCCACTTCACCAGGTACTGGTACTGACGGCTACGCCCACGGCGCTTCAGTAGCCTCTCAACATGGTAGTAGAGGACGCCCTCATTACCAAGCAGAGGCGGCGGAGCCCGCGGCGGCAGTGGTCTCTGACCAAGACGCTCAGCGTCGCTCGACTGGCTCCCGTCCTGACCTGGAGGGTCTTCTCTCCGGGGTGGAGTCATGTCAGCGACTGCTGGATGGTCAGCGGACCGAGGTGGTGGCGCTTCGGGCTCGCGTCCAAGATGCGGAGGCCCGCCTGGAGGAGCTCCGGAATGTCCGACAGGACCTAGACCGCCTGCGAGACCGCGTCTGGGATGTGCCTCGGCAGCTTGGTGGTGAGGTTGACCGCTTGCGTGGCCGAGTTTCGTAAGGCGAGGAGAACGACGGGCGGGCCCGCCAGGACCTGGAGAGGCACCTTACCTGGATCCGAGATCTGTACGACCGTGTGCGTTACCTGGAGGCACAAGAGGCTCGCCGCGTAGCGGCTCGTGCTCCTGATCCAACTCCGGCTCCTGCGCCTGCCCCTGCCCATCTTCCCTCGGAAGAGCTCGTCCGGATGATGGCGACCGCCTTCCAGCAGTACTCTGCGACCCAGTCGGCTCATCAGGCTCAACAGCCCCCACCGGGTGATAGGGCTTGAGCAAGCCAACATAGAACGTTGGGTGCGTGGCCATGGACGATGGCAGGTCCAACGTGTAGGCGTGGCCGTGGATCCCGATGACCGTGAACGGTCCCACAAAGCGAGGACGCAGCTTGGTGCTGCCCACAGCGGAGACCGCCTGAGTAGGAAGGTTCTTAGCGTTCAATAAGACTTGGTCTACTAATTTAGACACTTGCGTGTTCTTAAGCCCGTGGCGATCACTGTGTTCCTTCTGTGTGTCTTGAGCAGCGGTCATGGCGTCACGTACGCGCTGTCTGACAGCTTCACCAGTCTCGATAAACGAGAGCAGGTTCCGTTTGACGGACGTTCGTAGGCCTTTAAGGCCCCTTGGGTCTTCGGCATTAGCCTCTCCCCCACCCAAACTCGAGGCTGGGTGCAACGTCAGCGGCGTACGCGGGCGCCGCAGTCCGTTCACGTAGAACGGGGTGAAGCCCGTGGACGAATGCACTGCATTGTTGAGTGCAAACTCCACTTGTGGAAGAAGCACACTCCACTTCGCGGGCTCTGCTGCGCAGACACTACGAAGAATGTCTTCCAGAACCCTGTTCACTCGCTCAGTCTGACCATCGATCTGAGGATGGTCCGCTGTAGACATGTCTAACCTCGTGCCTAGCAGGCGGAAGAGGTGTTGCCAAAAGTGAGACACAAACCTTGGGTCTCTGTCACTCACGAAAGCCTCGGGGAGGCCGTGATGGCGGAAGACATTGTCCACAAAAAGCTGGGCCGCCTGAGGCGCAGTCACACTCTTCCACACAGCGGCCAGCCGCACCATCTTACTAAGGTGGCACACAAAGACCAATATGCCAGTGTGGCCACGCGCGTCGGCCGGCAGCTCGAAGATGAAGTCCATGCTCACAGAGCGCCAGCAATCCTCCGGCACCGGCAAGCTCATCAAAGGAGCGGACGCCGAGGGCGCAGGCTTGACACGCTGGCATGTCGCACATGACTGTACGTACGTACGTACCCATTTGTACATGTGGAGCCACCAGAAGTTGCGGGCCACAGACGTATACGTCTTCTCCCGCCCCAGGTGACCGCTGAGCGGTGTGTCGTGAGCCTCATAGTGGACACGATGACGCAGGTCCTCGTCGTTTGGAACGACAATGCGAGGCTCGTCACCCTTGTCTACTTGGTAGTAGAGCAACCCCTCCACTACCGAGTAGCGGTGCAGACGCGAGCGCTGTCGCGCCGTGAGCTCGACGGCCTGGGTTGGAGCGCTCAGCGCCTCCACTAGACCTGCAAGGTCGTCATCTTCGGCATACGCCTCGCGAAGAAGCTCACTGAGCGGTGACTCGAGGTAGGCCAGATGTGCCAACTCGTAATCTGGTCGCCGGGAGAGCGCATCAGCCAGAACATTCTGCTTTCCTGGTTTGTACTCCACCGTGAAGTTGTATTCGGCGAAGAAGGAGAGTCACCGCGCCATGCGCTGAGAGAGGTGGGGCGACGACGTCGCCGTCCTCAACGAGGCATGATCTGTGTAGATCACAAAGGGTTTTTGACCTAATAGGTGCACCCGAAACTTGACCAAGGCGTACTTCATCGCCAAGAGCTCCTTGTCGTGGACAGGATAGTTCTTTTCCGCCGTCTTCAATTGGCGAGATTGGAACGACACTACCCTTTCCCTGCCTTCGGCATCCACCTGCAGCAGGGCACAGCCGATGGCAAAGTCAGATGCATCGCATACCACGCTAAAGGGGCGCTCCTCATCGGGCAGCGCCAGGATTGGAGCGCTCTGAAGGCTACTCTTGATGGCTTCAAAAGCCTGTTGAGCCTCAGAGGTCCATGACCACACGGCATCCTTCATGAGAAGATTCGTTAGTGGCCTTGTCATCTCGGCGTAATTGGCACTATACTTGTGCAAGTAGTTGGCCAAGCCGAGCCATTTACGCAGGTCCTTCTGTGAGACGGGCACCGGCCACTGTGCAATGGCACACACCTTCTCCGGGTCCGCACGGACACCGTCCTTCCCAAGGAAACAGCCCAAAAAGGGAATTTCTTCGGCTCCGAATATACACTTGTTGATGTTCGCATAGAGGCGATTCTCGCGCATGCACAAGAGCACCTCACGGAGGTGGCCGAGATGGGCTTCGACGGCCGTCTTCTCTTCTGACGCACGACTGTGCACGAAGATGTCGTCGAAGTACATCTGTACGAACTGCCGCATCGGCCTGAAGAGCTGCGTTACGAGCCTGTTGAACGTGGCGGGTGCGTTGGACAGCCCCTGGGGCATGACCAACCACTCCCACAACATCCCGCTGGGAGTGCTCACAGCAGTGAGAGGGATGTCCGATTCTCGCATCAGCAACTGATAGTAGCCGTCGACCATGTCGAGTGCACTAAAGATCGTGCAACCAGCCATGTTGCTTTGCAACACATCCTTCCGAGGAATAGGCGTCGACGCCGGAATGGTTGCCACGTTAAACTTGTTGAATGCGTGTACCATGCGCCACTTCCCATTGGGTTTGCGCACACAGAACGTCGGCGACGAATGTGGCGACTTAGACTCGCGCACCATGCCAGCGGCGTGTTTTGCCGCGAAGAAGGCGTCAATGACGTCAACCTGCTCCTTCGGAAGCGGCCACTGCCGCGTGGTATAGTACTTAGTGCCTGGCACTAAGTCAATCTCATGCCGCACGCCCCGATCCGGGGGAAGGACCGAAGGGGGGGTCGTCGCTCACGACATCCGAAAACTCCTTCAGAAGTCCGTAATACGGATCCGAGGGTCCTTCAAAATGGCAGCGCCATACCGCGTCTGCCTCTTAGAGGTTCGTTCGTCTTCCAACACCTCGGGGTCCATGACCGACGAGGAGTTGAGCTCCAACGAGCTGTCTTCCGGGCGAAGGAGAACCACTTCTGCCAACTCTCCCGCCTTGAGAGAGTCCATGAACTCGACATACGAAAGCTCCTCGAGCTCAAGTAGCTCTGCTACTGTGGGTAATGGAGTCAGCACCCCCCCCCCCCCACCTTGGGTTCGCCCGTGAAGACGTCGACCACTTGAGGGACCTTGTCCTCAGCCGCGGAATCCGCATCGCGGCTGGACGCCTCTGCCTTGGGCGTGCTCGTGACCTTGTCACCCTTGTTGTCCTTGAAAGTGGGAGCCCCTACTCGACCACTCGTGGTTGCGCGAGCACCAGCTCTAGCGCCTTCTGTCGCGCGAGGTGAACCAGCTACAACGCCTTGCGTAGTGGGAGTTGTTACTCGACCACTCTTGTTTGCGCGAGCAACAACTCCTGCGCCTTGCTCGACGTGGGCTGAGCCAGCCACCACGGCTTGCGTAGGGGGAGCTCGGACGCTACCACCCCTTCCTGCGCGAGCTGCTACAGCGTCCGCGCCTTGAGTCTCCACTGCCCCGTGGGCAAGTGCAACTCGGTTGCAAATTTCAGAATCCTTGTCCCCATCCTGAGAGGTACTAGGATCCTGCGGATCTTCTCCACCACCTACCTCGAGCTCCCGCGCTCGTGGAGGCAATGCCATGGGCAATTCCAACACTTCCGAAGTGCCGGCAAACTGCCGTTCGCCGCGTGGCATCCGGTGCTCGTGCACAAACCCGTCTCGGGAAGAGGAGGGGACATGACCCGCCAGGGCTCTGTCCGCGAGGGGGTACCAATGGTGCGACTACGCCAGTCTATCCACGGCTCGTGCTTAGCAAGCCAAGGCATGCCGAGGATAAGATCGTACCGATCATCCATGTCCAAGACAATGAACGGTTCGACCGAGTTGAAGTCGTCAAACTTCACGCTTAAGGGTACCGTAACCTTGCGTGTTGACACGATGAAGCCAGTCGCTAAGCGAACAGATACATTGGTATTACTCTTAGAAGCTTCTAAAGCACAAGCATACAATGCACTGTTCCTAGCCACACTGGCTTTCGTCGCAAAGTTAAACGACGCTCCTGAATCGATCAGAACCGTCATCGGTTCGGGGTGCTCTTTCACGCTGGTAGTGACGACCACGAGGTTAGACCGCGCGGCGGCCACGGAGAGACACAGAAGCGTCGTCCCAGGGACTTGCTCCTTTGGGGAGGCTGGTGAAGTACTCACCTTCCTCGACGAGGAGCGGAGTCTCCCAGTAGGGGCGGGACGCCCCTACTGGGAGTCGCCGTTTTCCGACTCTGTCGCCTCGAGGCTGTTAAGAGCCGGACGCGCCGCGTACTTCTTCTCGCGTGGCGCCTTCCATGGGTTGGTGGGGCAGTTCCGACGGAAGTGACCAGGTTGGTTACAACCGAAACAGCGACCACTCGCCCGTTGCGTCTTATGGGAGCGTGCCGACTCGGCAAGGGAGATCTCCATCGGAGTGGGACCCTCATTGGCCTCGACATGAGGCATGTGCCCTTGCGCTGAGCGCACGCAGTGGTCCTCCAACATAGCGCTGTGAACCGCCTCATTAAAGGTCTTGGGCTGACGCCGGAAGAGCTCCGTCCGAACCGGACCCGTGCGGACACCGTCCATGAAGACCGTCACCTTGACGTCCTCTGAGAGGGGTGCGCCGGTCATAGCGGCTTCGAGGTTGTGGAGCTCCATGACGTAGTCCTGAAGCGATCGCTTGCCTTGCTTGCATCGCAAGAAACTTGAGCGGTGGCGGTATGCCACATTGGCAAGGAGGAAGGTGGAGCGTAGCTCCTGCTCCATGAACGACCACGAGGTTAAATACCCCGGCGTCGCCGTTTCACGGGCCATAGCCCATGCGCGTGCGCGCCCTCCAAGGTTGGATAGCGCAAACGCCACTTGATCCCGCGCGTCATAGATCTGACCAGCGCTCAGCGCGATCTCGATCTCGCGGACCCAGAAGACCAGACTGTCTGAGTCTTTGCCGTCAAACGTCGGGGCCGACATCTTGACGGGCTTCGTCGTGGCAGGTCGCGCAGCGAATGAGGCTGTGTTCGTGGCGGACGCTTGTGCCGCACTCTGTGCCTCAGCTCGCATCGTCGCGCGAGCAGCTTCCTGCGCAGCAGCGCTCACATGAGCAATCAGCGACGACTCGTACTTGTCGAAGCGTTCCACGCGCGCCCTTTGCTGCTCAGCAGGAAGGTTGGGGAATACAGCGAAGGCTGCCTCGCCCAGGAGGCTGACCATCTTCTCCAATGTAGCCCAGTGGGCATTGGAGAGGTGAGGAAAGTCCTGCCGCGCCGGCAGGCGACTCCCTGAGTCTTCCATACTCAAAGATAACCTGATTGTAGAGATCCGCGTCGGTCGCGGGATTGACTACAAGTGCTACCAGGTGTGTCGGGGGTCACATGCACAATAGCTAAGAGGAAGCGTAACACGCTAACCACAACAGACGCCTGGCGTCTCTGTTGCTCTTAGTACAAAAGGCCCTGCCTTATCGGTCTCCTTCTAATACCGAGTATTAAGGAAACTTGTACACTTGAAGGTTAGAGTTAAACTGTCTTGTATTAATAACACTCTAAAGCTTCTATCTACTGCTTTCTATCTGCATACTGAATCCCTGTTTAAATGGCGATCTTCCTCAGTGGTTGGCTCTCGTGCATCGTGGTCCTTAAGTACGACCGAAATAACTTATCTCAGTACATTGGGAGGTCTACCGTGAACACTCTATATAAGGAACATGGTACCCCGTACCAGTCGTGGTGTGTGACACTCAGTTCTAGTGGGCCACACCGACTGGTGTGGTCCACACCAGAGAACATCCCTTTTCCTTGAAAAGGTCACTGGCCAATCCTGGCCCCATTACACCTTTCGTACCGTATGCGGAGCTCGTGGAGAAAGCAATTGAAGCGCAGGCAGAGGCGGCAGCGAATGCTCCGAAAGGCGCAGCACTGACGAGACAAAGTAGCAACGCAGGCAGCAGCCCAGCTGAGGGACAAGTTGGACAGCTGCCGGAGAAGTCGGTGGGCAAGTCTGCTGCAGTGAAGCCTGTGACCCAAACTGCGAAAAAATCTGGAGAGGCGACAGTCGAGCTGTCAGCCAGCAAGCCAACAGAGCGTTCATGAAACAATACGGTGGACCTGACGAGCGGAAAAGTATCCACCACCACTTCCTCTTCTGGTGAGAAAAAGGCTTCAACCAGCACTCGCTCACAGGACTCCGCGAAGAAATCCTCAGTGGGGCAATCCGATAAAAATTCTCCACCAACCCGATCGACAAGGGACGACGACACGCGTGAAAAGAATGACACCTACGAGAACCGCGGCCGCTACAACAAGTACGCGTCCTACAGCCGATACGAAAAGTCTTTCTACAAGCCCTACAGCAAGTAAGACAACGACGGCAACAAATATAGTGACCCGGTGTCGTGCTTCTACTGCCTGAAAGTGGGTCACCATATGAAGCGCTGCTGGTACCTCAAGGCGGACATCGAGAACGGTACAACACACGACATCCGCAAGAAGTATTCGTGCTCCGTGACGATCGACCGGACCCAGTACATGGTCAACTGTCTGGAGGCCTACATCAATGGGGAAAACCGAGCGCACGCCGGGTCGACAACGCAGCGCAGCCACGGCGACTATGAGGTCGTGGAGAGTGTGGGGCGACTCTACAGCCCCAAGCTGCAACAATTTGTGCCGCCGCCGCCCCCGGAGATCCCCCGTCCTACGCCTTTCGCGACCAGCAGCCGTCCTCTGTGCCGTCCCCGAGCTACCGCAAGCGCTCGCACAGCGTTTTCCAGTCGGCCAAGAGCCGCCTCTCGTCTCGAGACCCGCGACTCAACCACTCGCGCAGCGTCTACCGCAACTCGGACAGCGCCGAGGCGTTTTCGCCGCGGAAACGCTCGCGCGCGCCGTCCTTCGAGCAGCAACTTCAACCTAGAGATGGCTTCGCCTCAGATTTCTATATCGTACGTATGCGTTCTTCAACTGTAGTGTGTCTCCGTGTTGTTTTAACCCTTTTAACTCGCTTAACTCCCCGAAGGATAGGAAGAAAATGTAAGACCTCGTACTCGAATCTCGACCCTACGACTAAATGCTAGTCCTGCATTCGTTGTGTTGTTCAGTGACGCCGAGAAGCTACATTCAGGCGACATCTCACAATTTCACGTTCAATTATGACAATAGGTCAGCCCGTTGTGAGCACCTTTCCAAAGGCAAAAACAAACTTCCAAAGCGCGTCAAGATTGCGAGACAGCAAGCTGAAGAGCACGCTCGTTTGCGTCGGTGCCTCCAAACCATCCCCCGCCGCACCCCTGTCTCCGCCAAGTTGGCGGCAGCGCACAGGTGAAGCCGTCCAGCGCCGTGGCCACGGCTGCTGCAACGCAGGCACCGAAGGCTGCGACCACCATCTCCGACGCGTGGGGTGGTGTCGGCCGGCAAGAAGCCCACCGCCAACAAGAACTACAACGGCGGCTAGAACGCGAAGTAACAAAAGCGCCAGCACGAGTGCCACCAAGCCCAACGCGGACATGAGCGCCAATGAACGATGTGACTGCGGGCAGCGTGCATCACGCGCGCCTGATCCGCAACCCGGACTTCGAGCAGCTTCAGAAGCTCTGCGACTTCTTCGTCGCCACCGATGAGGCTCCAAGGCGCTTGCCAACATTTACGAGATCCAGGAGAACTGGCAGGCGCTGCTCGTGCTTATCGTGTCGTGTCGACTACGGTCTCCAGGTTCGGCGAGAGGAGCTCGTCCAGCGCGACAGCCTCGGTGAGATGAACAATGTGATGCACCCACGGGCCGTGCCATTTAGACTGGGTCGAAGCTCGACCTTAGTTCGACCGTCAAACTAAGCTCGACCATCGACCTCGTACGTGCCATCTTCGAGGAAGGCAACGACTCCAAACCCTTGAGCTGATCTTGCACATAAGTAACATGTAAATACAACTATACCTCTCTCTCTCCAAACTCCCAAGCAACGATGCGACCAACATACTTTGCTGCAACTCACTCATTCTTCATGTTTAAATTTCAGAGCTCGCCCGGGCGCTTGCGCACGGCCTTGTATTGATATACATATGGTGCTCAAGAGAAAAGTCAAATTGAAGTGGAGAGTAAGCAATCGCGTTTGGATCGCGGCTGGGCATCTTGTACTGCGGCGAAAGAAATCGACCGTGCTGCTACGGCACGAGCTCCACATGACCATTCAACCTCAAACTTCCGTCGGCGTTGACGTCAAGAACGATATCATTCCGCGCGTGGGCTCGATTGGTCGTTTTTAACAACCCGAAATTTGACCTGCATCATCGTGCCTTTCGTGTGTTTGAGCCCGAGAAAAAAAGGAGAATAGAGAGATTTCAGAGTTGTCCTCGCCCTCGCATTACCCTCAACGGCATTTTTTAAGCTTGAGTGCGCCCTCACATTTTATTGAATGTGATTTGATTTGCATCAATTTATAAAGTTATATGATGCCTAGTTATTCTATGTACTCGATATTATGGGGTCGAACTTAATCAAAGATAGAAGGTAAAGGTGGGGAATGAATTCCCTGGATTTGATGAAATCTGGGGGAAATCACAGAGGGCGAAAAAGGGTCACATCGGGTGCGAACTTAGGCTAATGTAAGGGTAAGGAATTGCTCCGAAATTTCTCTAATATAGTCGTTTCCTTCGTCTTTATGGCTAGGATAATAATAGCATTCTAATTACGCCCGCTTTTCTAAAAACTATATTTTTGCCGAGCATACTGGTATGCTCACGATCATATAATACAAAGTCGCGCTTCGCACGATGAAGCTCTGAAATTTAGAAAGTTCCTAGAAACTGTATTGTTTGTTACCCATGATACTAAAAAAATCTCTATCATCGCCAGTAGTTTCACATTTCTTCGTGTTCATATACCATTGACCAAGAGGAGCATCTGGTGCGCCTGCTTCGCAACCGCACCATCTGCATCGTGCCAGTCACTGTGGTTCAAATGCAAGTATAGTCCCAAACCAGTTCTAAATGCACTTTGGTGAAGGGACGCACCACGTGAAAGCAAACATATCAGTACTTGGTATTTTAGTAAAACTAACCAAAATATAAATTATCCTATGAGTTTGATTGGCTACACGTGCAGGCAACTCTTACGTATTTAAGATTCTTAAGTCAAGAAGTGCTCCAGCTAGATGACAACCTATGATCCCTTCGCGCAACCTCCAAAACTCGTACCTAGACGAGGTGGACGTTACAAGCAACATCTCAGTAATTTATCATATTCAGAGGGTATTATGATTCATGAAAGTAACTGTAGAGTTCTTGCATGAGTTTTCCAGGATACCTCTATGAACTAATATTACCTACTACCCATAAATTACCAGGTCATAGTGTTTTTGAGGAATAGGACGTGCACTCGGATCCCTCCTTAGCTCTGAAATAAATTTCAGAGAACAAGTATGCGCACTTGGAGAGTAAAGGTTAAAAGATGAACTCTTTATTTGTTAGTTTCTGGAATATGTTTATCAGAATATTGTTTATACACCGACCACCCTTATTAGTCGGACCCTGACTAATTCTGGTGTAAGGATTTTGGCTCGATTTTTGATTGATCATAGCGTTGGCATTTTTTATTTTTATCCAATGATATGTTGATATTCCCCACCAGGGCGACGAGATCTCTATTTCTGCGAAAAGTGGACTTTTGTAGAAACGCCAAGTTTTGTGACGTCAATGCACGACTAATAAAGTGGCACGACTAATAAGGCGCGTTCTTAACAGCGGTTGTACGGGTGTATTGTAGTACATGTACGCTGTACAACAGATTGCGTAATATTACAGTAGTACAGTGGTGCAGAGAGGCGCGCAGCGGTTGTATCGTACAGAATACATGTATACCGCCACTTCCGACACCATATGTTCAGTACTTTTTGTGCACTATATAAATTATTGTGAGGTCATACAGGTCTGTCACTTCGTGGAGAGCATGGCGGCCTTGGCGTACGACATCGGGCTTAGCTGAGCCCGCTTCTCCATGTCTTGGACAGTAGCGAAGCTCATGCCCGTTGAGGAATGCCGACATCCAACCCACAGACAAGCCCACATCGAGCCCCCCCCCCCCAAAGCGCAGCTTTTACCTTTCCGAGTGATGATGACCTTAGACACATACCACGCTGCTCGGCTTTCTCGATCCAGACTTCTAGCCTTCTTTCGAGCGCAGGCGCCTTCGCCTTGAGGGGTTTGCGGCGCTTGCCTTGGTCGTACGCCTCCTTCATGATGGTGCCTGCGTTTCGAAGTATGTCAGACATTGTGTTTCGAGCAGGAGGACCACACAGGCGGAACTCCTTCTTGGCTAGCTGGGCCTGCGTCATGGCTGGTGTGGCTGCATGCTTACGAATAAGCTCTCGCTTGTTGTCTATGGTTACTTGCCCATGGTTGTACTGTGCTGGTGAATGGTGCTTATCGCTTCGTACCGAACGAGTAGTTCAGAATTGGTTTTGGCGCGCGCGCGAAAATTACCTACTAAATCTAATATTTGAAAGTGCCAACAATAATAGAGGTTATTTGTTATCAGCAGTGTCGGAAGTGAGAGTACCTCCTGTACATCAGACCTCTGTGAGCGGAGTGAACGCGTGAACGGCGGGAATCGGAGGGAACTCGGAAGGTATTGCACCTTCTAGCCACACCAGAGCAAAAAAGACAGTAAATTCAAATAAATTCGTTCGCGTTGGGAGGGTCTATACTGAAACCAAGTAAAAACACATCTTACCTAATGCATGCTGGGATTTGAATTCCCTCGCGGACGGCAGACACCTATACTGAAACCAAGTAGAAAATAATCTTACCTAATGAATGCTGGGATTGCACAAAAGAAAATCACAAGAAGGCGGTGAACGACTGATTTTCGTTCTCATCCATTGTTGTACTGGTGTACGGTACACCATGGTACACCACGGTACACCACACATGTCTCTAGCACATGTTGTACGTACACCCGTACACCCCCGGTTAAGAACGCGCCTTAGGGTGAACGGTGTATACATAATTCCATGGGGTGATCTGATTGACTGAAATAATCTACATGTGTTCTCATTCCTATTCGAGCAAGCTATGAAGTCGTTGACGTGTGTGGTGATCGGAGATGGGAGCGTCGTGGTGGTGGAAATTGATGAGCACAAGAAAGTCGCAACCTTGAAGAAGAAGATCAAGGAGGAGAAGATGTATAAATTCCCTGCGGACCAACTGACGCTATACGTCGCGAAGAAGGTCGGCAACTGGCTCAAGTCGGACGACCCCGGTGTGCTGCAGTTGAAAGAAGGCGTGGTTGCTACGTCGATCAGAGATATAATGAAGAACGAAATGAATCCAACCTATCGTGTCCATAACAAGGCGTTCGGTTTCCCAGACGAAGACGAAGTCGAAGTTGAAGACGCCGCTGATGGTGAAATCCATGTTCTTGTGGGCCTTCCAGAGCACGTCAAGACGGGTCTCCGTTATGACCGTACGTTGCATTGCATTCTTTGTTGGAATGGTATTACTTGCTGCTACTGACTATTGATTAGAACAGGAAAAACCAGAAAGATGGCATTCTGGTATGGCATCGCCGGTCTCCTATTCATGGAATTGGCTCTCTGCTATGTTTTCATCAGCGGAGAGTGTATCATCGTCAAAAAAGGACGTTTAAAGAAGTGAAAGGTGCCTGTATACGTCCTATAAATTCTCCTGCACGTGTCTCCGTCCGCGTTGGCATCTTTGCTGGCGTGGAAATCGTATTGGGAAGCTAGAAGTAAGGAAGAGCAAAGTCGCTTAAAAAATTAGCTATGGGTCAAGTATAGATTTTGGAGCGTAGTGAAATCGAAAGTCGACCTCCCGTATATACAATATCAGGGGGCATTACCAAGGCCGACTCAACAATCGTGGGGTATCAATCGATCAAAAATGAATGACCTGAGATGCACAGGTACACTATCTTTATTTCTTACTGTAGTATTTTTCATTTCGCCTATGCTCGCATACCCTACAGAACTCCACCTTAAATTTGCTTAACGCTTGAGGTGGCTGATGTAGCGAAGAGAAATCAGCGCCAACACGCGGAAGACGACGACCAGGATGATCAGGATCATGGCGTTCCTCCAGATGTCGCCGTGCTTCATGTCGAACGTCTCCTCCACGTATTCTTTCAGCGTCATGTCACCGATCGTGGGCGGTGCGTCCTGCAACAGGTCACAGCCCACCTTGTCACCCGAGCAATCGCCCAGGACCAGTGAGACCAGGATGGCGATGCTGTACGTCGGCGGCGAGATCCAGTGCACCCACATGTACCCGGTCGGGATTGAGCCAGTGGGCGGGTTGAAGCCTGCGAACAGCATGAAGATGGAACTCAAAAGCGCGCCGATCGTCGTAGCCACGGCCACACTAGGCAGCGCGTACACCAGCAGCTGGCCCAGGTAAACGAACACCAGCGCGTTCATCGAGACCACGACCCAGTAGTAGAAGAAGGTGATGTAGCCTGTGAAGCCGACGCTCGGGAAGAAGATGACGCTGAACAGCAGACTCGAGAAGAAGATGTACGGGATCTCCACCAGCGTGCTGGCGATGAAGTACCACAGCGCGTTGTAAGTCTGCGAGGCGCGCTCCCGGTAGAAGGCGGTGCGCTCGTCGGCGGCCACGGGCATGACGCTGTTGAAGCTGATGATGCCCAAGAAGACCGTGCTCACGAAGATCAGACCGATGCCAGCGTTCGCGCCGCTGTACGTGTTGTAGTCGGTTCCCTGGTAGATGATGGCGAAGACGCATGCCAGCACCACGCTGATCATCAACCGGGTGAGGTTGTACGTGGGCGTGCGCCAGTACATGCGGAAGAAGCGGCGGCACAGCAGGTCGAATTGGATGTACCCGCTCGAGGCGCGCTTGTTGATGAACTTGAGCTCGGGGAGTTGCGGCGACGGGTGCAGTACACCCTCCTGGTCCAAGTCCTCCTCCATCAGCACCTTCTGGTCGCTCACCAAGAAGCGATCCGCGAAGTCCGTCGGCTGCGACGGGTCCGCGTCAGCAGCAGCCTTGCCACCTCCAACACCAGCACCAATACACTCGAGCATCCACGTGGCCGGGTTGTATCCGGGCTTGATCGGGTTCACGCCAGGGAATGCCTCGAAGTAGTTGATCAGGTTCTTCGAGTCCTCGCCCAGCTCGCCGAAGAACACCATGCGTCCACCGCGACGGAGCAGCAACAGCGAGTCGAACAGGTTGAACACCTCCGTGCTCGGCTGGTGGATCGTGCACACGATGGTGCGGCCCGAGTCGGCGATCTTGCGCACGCCGTTCATGATGAGTTTGGCTGAGCGCGCGTCGAGACCACTCGTCGGCTCGTCCATGAAGATGATGCTGGGCTGCGCCGCCAGCTCCACGCCGATGGTCACGCGCTTCATCTGCTCCGTGGACGACCCGCGGATGATCTTGTCGGCGATGGGTCCGAGCTCCAGCAGCTCGATGCACTCGTCGACGGACTCCATCTTCTGCGCCGTGGAGATGTTGGCGTCCTGGCGGAGCATGGCCGAGAAGATGAGCGCCTCGCGCACCGTGGCCGAGTCCGAGTGGATGTCCATCTGCTCGCAGTAGCCTGTGCATCGGCGGATGGCGAGGTCATTGGCCGGGTGTCCGTTAAGGAGAATCTTCCCTTGAATTTTGCCGCCGGTCTTGCGTCCCGCGATGACGTCCATGAGCGTGGTCTTGCCTGCGCCGGAGGACCCCATGAGCGCGGTCATCGTTCCGGGCAGGGCGAATCCGGACACGCCCTTGAGCAGGTCGATCTGTTCGTCGTTGGCGCCGCCGGGAAGCGGAACCGAGTACCATAGGTCGTGGAAGGCCAGCGTCACGGGTACCGCGATGCCGCGGCCAGTGGGCTCAATGGGGATACTGATGGTGGGGACGCCGCCAATGCCGTCGTCGACGTTGTGGATCTCAATCGCGTTCTCGTGCTCCTTCGGGGTCGTCGGCATCCTGTTGTAGACCATTTGGTCACGGGCAGCCTGTTCGTCCTGCTCGACAATGGCGACGTTCTCGGGGCTCTCATAGCGCTTGTACTCGAGCATGAAGTACGAGGCGAAGATGAACACGAAATACCCCGCGATGAAGTAGATCCAGCCGTACCAGATCCACACGGAGTCGGTCTGCAAGTCGAACACGCCGAGGCTGTACTTGCCCATGGTCAGATTGTACTGCGAACAGTAGTCGATGCCTTGGTAGACGCAGACGTCGAACTTGGGGGCCAGGTACTGGTTGATGCTCAGCGACCGGATGCACCACGCGAGCGGGTCGATCCAGTAGATCCAGATCAAGTAGTCGGGGATGTCTCCCTTCGAGATGAGGAAGCCGCCGAACAGCATGAAGAACAGCACGGCCACCATCATGAGAGGCTGCGCAATGGTCAGGTTGGGCGACGCGGCCGAGAGGAAGAAGAAGAAGCTCGTGAACCACATCTGGCACAGGAACAGCGTGGCCAGGAACTGGATGAAGCGGCCCACGTCGTCCACGTAGCCACCGAACCAGTACGTGATGGCCCCGAAGATGACCGTCTCCAGAACACCCAGCGGAATCTGCGAGATGGACGTGGCCAGCACGTACGCGCTCGAGCGGAAGAAGTTGGCGCCGCGCTGCTTGTAGAAGACCGTGCGGGCCTCGATGTACGTCGACACTTGCGATGCTTGACTCATGGAAAGGAACATGGCGCAGGAGAAGAGCAGACCCAGAATGAGCTGGCTGTTGGAGTCATCCATCTGCCAGAACGTCGAGCCGTACAGCAGACCCATGACGACGATCATGACTGCACGGCCCATGAGGTAGGTGGTGTCACGCAGAGTGAGCGTCACCTGGCGAGCAAACAGCGTCGACAGGTCCTCGGCGAACGTCTGGCGGAACGGCTTGAGGTCAGCGAACACCATCGAGTCCTCCACCGGCGCGTCGAGGAGCTTGAGCGTGGTGTGGAAAATGCTCGAGTCCTTGAAGCGGGCGGCGAACTCGTCCGACTGGTACGGCACGCTGTTGGGCCCTCCTCCGACGATGTACGCGTCCTGCTTGTTGGTGCCGAGGTCCAGCAGGAAGTCGGCCACGTCCTTGCGAGGCGGGCAGTGGAAGCCCATGTGCTCGAAGTAGGGCACGGCGTCCTCGCGTTTGCCGTGGAACATGATGCTGCCGTCGTTCATCAGCAGCACGTCGTCGAACAGCTCGAACACTTCCGGGGACGGCTGCAGCAGGGAGATGACGACGGTCGCGTTGAAGTTGCGCGCGGCGCTCTTCATGGACTTGCAGATGTCGTAGGTGGCGGCGCTGTCGAGGCCCGTACTGATCTCGTCGAGGAGCTGCAGCCGCTTCATGCCGAACATCATCTCACCCGTCGTGACACGTTTGCGCTCGCCACCGGACACCCCTCGGAGCATGGCGTTGCCCACGACCGTGTCCTTGCAGTTGTCCAGGCCGAGCTTCTTCACCGTCAGGCTCGGGGCGAACTTGTGGTGCGCGTTCAACACCTCGACTGCGTGCGCGTGGTGCTCGGGCGAGCAGTTCTTGATGGCCTCCATAGCCCAGGGCTCCATCTCCGTGCCGGCGCAGCACCGGTGAGCGAACTCGAACGTCTCCTGCACCGTCAGACGCGGGTAGTGGTCGTCGATCTGGTTGGCGTAAGCCACGTAGCGCGGCAGCACGTCCAGGAGCTCGCTGCGGTCCTTGCCATTGTAGTCGATGTCGCCGCTCAGCGAGATGTTCGTGTCCATGTGGAAGCGGTTGCCGAGCACCTTCATGAGCGAGGACTTGCCCGACCCGGGCTGGCCCAGAACCAGCGTGATGCGACCGGGGCGGAAGACGCCGCTGACGCCGCGGAGGATCTTCTTGTCCACCGTCATCTTGTTGGAGCTGCAGCAGAGGCTGCTGAGACCTTGCTGGATCTCGTTGACGAGCGTCGGCACTTCCAGCTCGCCGCCCTTGATCTGCGGCACCTCGGCCGACAGCTCGAGGTTGCGGAAGCGGACTTCGAGGCCCGGGATCGGGTGGCCCAGCGCGTTCTCAATGACGGTGGACAGTGTGGAGTTCATGGTGAAGACGCCGTCGGCCATCAGCGCGTCGGCGCTCGTGAGGTCGTCCTTGGTGAGCTGCTGCGGCTCCGGGAACATGCTCTTTGTGCGGGGCAGTCGGTCGTAGTCGCCCATGGAGCTGCTGGAGCTGAGGCGACGGGAGCTGAAGCGAGGCAGTCGGTAGGTGGCGACCATTTCGGGCACGACATCGCCGACGCTGTGGTTGTCGTCGGTGTCGCTGCTGGGTGGTTTGTTGGCGTTCGCCAGTGTGGGGCTGTGTTGGTGCCCCTCCATAGCAATCGAGGCTGTCGCTCGGCTGGAGGAGAATTTGGGAATGAGCATTGCTTGCCACGCCGGACTGGGCATGCCCGACTCGATGGGCCCACATAGCGATGGTCATTCCCCGACTGGATAGCTCATGTCTATTTGCTCTATTTGCTCGCTCAAGACTCTTGAGTCAAGAGCCCAGGTCATCATCAGGTGTGGCTTTTATAAGTTTTCGCTCATCAACCAGGTTGCGATTACGGCAGGCCGGACGGAACTAACTCAACTTTTGTATGGATGCTGTACTGTATGCACACTTTCGTGTAGCCGCACCATCGCAGGAGATCGACCAGACCATTTCCGAGTCGGAAATGGTGCGAAAATTCCGACCGGGCCGCTACACTCAGTGTAGCCTGCCAGCTTGTGCAGCTCGATTCCGAGCAGTTTTCATGTACTGAAGTAGCACGGTGCCTGCGCACACCAGCGGAACGGAATACAGAACCGGAACATCCATGCCAGCCCGAAGACCCGGGATCCATGAAGGTGTTTTTCCGGTTCAAAATGCCATCTCCATAGCTTGTTTTAGGCCACGATGACTCGACCCAATGCTACCGATGCGAAGTCGTCTTTGTCAGGACCACGACTGACAGTCGGACTGTGCCTAGAGTGCGGAGGCTGTCCAAGCAGGACATTCGGCCTGTGCTGAGCTGTACCGGTACACGTGCGGGGCATGCGTTGAGACTCAAACTGAGTGAGAGCGCGTTATGCGCTATGTACACTCACTGGCACTGTACTGCTTTCAGCCGGCTGATTATGCCAAGCGTAGCATGGACGAGACGAGTGTGCTAAGCCCTGAAACGTCCTGCTAACAAAAGCGCGGTACAGACATCCCCGCCTAATTTGAGGGAGTGGTACTTATAAACAGTACAGAGTTACAACGTTCGCACAGGTCTTACATAGATGCAAACCTACTGACTTACTTGGCATTCGTCGCATCGACATTGCGATCTCAGTGCAACACTTCTCCCGTATACCTAATCTAAATCAATACAATCGTAGATTACGCTGTGCAAATCTTGAGCACGGCCCGCACTTCCTGTGCGAGGTACATGGAGAGATAGAGGGTCAAATTAGGCGGGGGTGCCTGTACGTGTATTAATGGCACTGTAGTAGTTCCTCTTGGTGGTCACGTTAAAACGGGTCTCCCGCTTAACTCTTAGGGCCATCAACACAAACGGTGACACGAAGACCTCCTCGACTACCGAAGCAGCGACAGCTCGCTCGCTCGACGTGGTGAAAATCCAGCGATATGCATGTACATCACCGACCACCGAGCACGATTCGACTCAATACAGTACAGTACATCTAAGCACATGCATGTGCTCTCGGCCGATGATGGCCGCGTGGTGTATATCGCAGAGTGGGCAGTAATCGCTAAGGCCATATGGAGTCGCCTTTGAATCGTCTCAAAAGAGCGTTGAACGATCCGCGCGAAGTGTGCAGTGTACAGTACAGTACTGTACCGCATGGCCGATTGATTATGCCGGTGGCTCACGGATTTTACACGTGAGAGCAAACCTTTGGTCGATTGCGCGCACTGCTTTGCGCGTGGAAAATCTACTACCCAGGTATTGCCGCGGTGTAGTTGACGTACTTCGCCTTCCGTACGAGAAGCTCGAGCGTTCGGAGAGCTCGCACCGAAACTAACGTCATGGCTTGACTAAATACTGTCACCCGCTTGACTACCCACCGACCAGCGTCCCTTTGTTCAGTGGACTCAGCCCGAGTACACCGTCCAATTCAGGACGGGAACTCGACTGAAAGGCGGCGTGATTTGGCTTGCGAGCTGTATACTGACGTGGGGCTTAAAATGAATTGCACGGCAGATTTAGTGCGAGTGTCGGTCCGCAACACTGTAGCAAATGGGCTTCAGCACTGAAAACACATACATCGACACTGAGGGCTAGGTGGGTCGCCAGCACCGAAGAGGAGAGCCTCCAGCACCGAAGAGGAGGGCCTCCAGCACCGAAGAGGGGGGCCTCCAGCACCGAAGAGGAGGGCCTCCAGCACTGAGGAGGAGGGCCTCAGCACTGTAGAGTAAAAATACGTAGCGCAGAGATGAATAGCGGCTTAAATAGCTCTGAGCTCGGAGTGGTTCACCGTGACTAGAATAGAGTTGAAGCCACCATTGTACGGCAGCTCGTGGCTGCTCCCACGTCCGTTTTGGCTCACTTCGATTTGAGACAGTAGCCGTAGGTTGGGTTACTCCTCCAACATCGGACCGGGTCGATGGAGGTTCTGTCCTCTATCGCGGAAGCAAGGCAGTGCGCAGACGACACGGCGGCCAGAGAGATATCGAGTCAATCAGGCTCAAACAGTGGCGGGAGCTCGTCGGGGACTGAGGTTTCTTCAACCTCGTCGGACTCTGAGGTGCGCTATTGCTTCAATAGCTTGAACTCTCCCGATCTAACGTAGAATTTACTTTCTAAATGTAATGCGTGTAGTCCGATGACACGGATACTGCGGAGCAACCCCTATCTAGACCTCGACCAAACTGGCAACTTATATGGAGCTCCGCAGACACCAGCCGCACTTTTGCATCCGTGACAGAGTCGTTACCCAGCTTTGCTAGAAAGAAGAACGACCAGTACGCTTGTACTATGAACCACGCGTCTCAAGGCGATATCAGCATCTCCAGGGGAGCGCATACAATTCGTACTATATTGACGAAGTGCATCTCGACGCGATGCGAACGGCAACAAATTGAGTGCATGTGCCGTTACAAGATAAACGTTTGTGAAGACAGCGACCTTATCAACGTATTTCAGGAAGGAGATCATGGTATGCTCGACGAAAATGCAACATCTCCACGAGAGCCGAAGATGACTGCTGAAATGAAAGAATTTGTGAACAACACACTGAGCAGTAACTCTTCCATCACATCGCATGTATTATTTACTGAAATCTGCACGAAATTGAAGGAAGGTGTCTTTAGTGGCGTCCCTCCCATGGAGAAGCAAGTACAAGGCTACGTGAAGCGGTGGCGTGGAAAGCATCGTGACGATTCGATGCAGCCTGTGATCGACATTTGTTCCAGCTCGATGTTCGAGTTGGTGCAAGACGTAGCTCGTACTGGAGATGATTTAATCGTCTTTTGCGACTCAAAAGACGAAAATGGTTGTCTGGTTCCTGACATTGGCGAAGCGTCGGACGACTCACCATTCCGCATGGGTATCACTTCCTACTCCCTGTTGGAATCGTACGTCAACGTTCAACAGGATCCTCGATGCGTCACGATCTTACATTTAGACAGCACGCACAACATGGTGTGCCAGCTATACAGCGTCTTCATCTTAGGGATTTCGGACAGCTGCGGTCAATTTTTTCCTCTGGTCTACTACTGTTCATCTCAACGTCGGGCCGAAGACGTTGCATGGTGTATGTCCTATCTAAAACGTGTCATGCTGAAGACGTTTGCAGTGCGCTTTTCACCTAAGTTTGTGATGACCGATGCAGACAACGCTCAATATAACGCCTGCACTGAGGAGCTGCCTACCACAAAATTATTGATGTGTTGGTTCCATGTTTGCCAGAATGTGTGGAAAAAAATAAGGAAGTTGAAGAAACTCGAAAGAGACATTATTTTCCGCGACCTGAATGACCTTCACTTCTGCCCCTCACAAGAAGAATTTGAAACTAAACTCATCGCTGTCAAAACAAACTGGCGGGCTGCCGCAGGTATGAGTGACCGGTTTCGTTCGGCCACGAAAAAAATCACTAAACAGTGGCTTGACAATCCACGTTTCACGAACTGGCAAGCCTTCCATACACCTTCAGGCTACTCCACCACCAACAACCCTGTAGAACAATACCACAGGACTGTGAAGTTAGTCAACAGCACTTCTCGAGCGACTCCTATTGAGATGGTTGAGCTTCTAAACCAGTCACGTATCGGCTTTCTTGCAAAGAAAACTCCGTTTGCCAGCATAACGAAGGTCTCAAAGCGGCTCAAAGCGCACTACAATCGGATTAAAAAGCGTGGCGAGCTTTTAGCGACTTTACTACAGCCCGTTGGAGACCTGCAACACCAGTTTGTGCAAGTAAAGCACGAAGTCCGCCGGTTATCTACCGGAAATGTAGCGCACCAGCTCACACACAATGTAGAGATTCCGTCTTTGATGCACCCCGAACCGATGCGGATACAACACGACGGAGCGCATCAAATGTCGGCCAATACCGCGCTGACGCCCAACCTCCGAGCAAGTCGACGCACTTCAAAAAAAAAGAAGAAAGACAAGAAAAGTGAGTTGCATGCCGACGACATTAACCAGCCCATCAAGTCGTCACACACTGTACGAATGCAGTTTAAAGGCATGCCCGACAACGGCTGGATTGTCGATGCGACATCAAGGGCGTGCCAATGCCGCTTTCATGGAAAATATAACATGTGCCCTCACATTATTGAAGCTACAAAGGTAGCCGGACTTCCCTGTCCGGGCTTGCCAAATCCCGTGCGTCGATTTTTGACAAGAGACAAAAGATCACGAAACGAAGGTTTGCGGCGGCATATGAGCATTAACCCTTTCGCGACCAGAGGGGGCAAAATGCCTCCTTTGGCGACATTTTCACAATTTACCAATAAAAACGTCGATGAAAGGGGGCATTCTGCCCCACTTCATCTTCTCTGCCAATCGTAGGGCTCACACAAATCTCACAAACGTATTTCTCGACAATATCAAAATCTAAAGCGAATATTCGTTATCATTTCCCGCCAACAAAATTCCCCCCTCCATCAGCCGTTCATTTCAAGAAAAGCGCGCGGCCATCAAGAAGACCGCAAGAAGACCGGTAAGTATACTGCAGTGTATACATCCCGTGGTCGCCGTGCTAACGTTGGAGCTGCTATCGTTACGCTGTATAGGGCATTGGGAGAGGGAAAGAGGCTGCGCGTTCTGGGACCTACGCAGAACCACGCTAGCCGGGGCCGCGGCGCTCGCGTATGTCATGACGGCTGGTATGTATACTGCAGTGTATACATGCCCTGGATCCTGGTCGGGTTGGGGTGACTCCCTCCCGGGGAGCGGCGCAGCGGCGTCGTTCTCGGGGGGCGCTAAAGCGGAAGACGCGGGCGCCCCCCTGTTCTTAAGCGGTTAAGGACGTAGAGGCCAATGGTCTCCAGGCTGAGAACCTGGCAGGGCACAGCTCGGCTACGGACGCGGACGAACCAAGGGAGCTCAGTGCTCAGCCGACGACCCCCAGCGGTCTGATGACTGCGGCATCGCGCCGGGGGACACCTCGAAGGCAAGGCGCGGGCATTCGAGGGGGGAACGACGCGGAAGACTCTTCGCCAAGGAAAGGAAGTCAAGGGGATCGGAGCAAGGCGCAGCAGCATTAAGAAGAACGCAGACACCAGGCGTACTGGCCGGAACTGCCGTGGCTCCGGACCACGGCAGCTGCTCGGAGAAGGGGTTAGTGGCCTGACAAAGAGCTAACCAAGACTACCAGACTAGCGAAGAAACAGAAGCAGCGGGCGTGCCGTCACCAAGGCCGACATGTCGCCCATGCAGGGGGAGCCATTCATTTCCGACGGATGCGAACGCACGAGGGAGCCTGTAGGGTAGCTCAAATAGTGGACCGTCCTCTTCTGGGGTGGATACGGTACACTTTGAGTGTCGATACACAGATAACCACGTGAAAACGCGCACAAACGTTTACTACTACTACATGCCCTGGGCGCCGTGCTAACGTTGGAGCTGCTATCGTTACGCTGTATAGGGCGTTGAGAGGCGGGAAAGAGGCTGCGCGTTCTGGGACCTACGCAGAACCACGCTAGCCGGGGCCGCGGTGTGCGCGTCTGTCATGACGGCTGGTAAGTATACTGCAGTGTATACATGCCCTGGGCGCCGTGCTAACGTTGGAGCTGCTATCGTTACGCTGTATAAGATATTGAGAGACGGGAAAGGGATGCGCGCTCTAGGTCTTGCGCAGGACCACGCTAGCCGAGGCCGCGGCGTGCGCAGCTGCCATGACGGCTGGTAAGTGATGGTTGGTATGTATACTTCAGTGTATACATCCCGTGGTCGCTCTGCTAACGTTGGTGCTGCTATTGTTACGCAGTGAGAGGCTGGAAAGAGGCTGCGCGCTCTAGGACTTGCGCAGGACCGCGCTAGCCGAGGCCGCGGCGCCCACAGCTGTCATGACGGCTGGTAAGTGATGGTTGGTTGGTATACTGCCGTGTATACACGCCCTGGTCGCCGTGCTAACGTTAGTGCTGTTATCGTTACGCTGTATAGGGCATTGAGAGACGGGAAAGAGGCTGCGCGTTCTGGGCCTACGCAGAACCACGCTAACCGGGGCCGCGGCGCGCGCGTATGTCATGACGGCTGGTAAGTATACTGCAGTGTATACATGCCCTGGGCGCCGTGCTAACGTTGGAGCTGCTATCGTTACTCCGTAAAGGGCATTGGGAGGCGGGAAAGAGGCTGCGCGTTCTGGGACCTACGCAGAATCACGCTAGCCGGGGCCGCGGCGCTCGCGTATGTCATGACGGCTGGTATGTATACTGCAGTGTATACATGCCCTGGGCGCCGTGCTAACGTTGGAGCTGCTATCGTTACGCTGTAAAGGGCGTTGAGAGGCGGGAAAGAGGCTGCGCGTTCTGGGACCTACGCAGAACCACGCTAGCCGGGGCCGCGGTGTGCGCGTCTGTCATGACGGCTGGTAAGTATACTGCAGTGTATACATGCCCTGGGCGCCGTGCTAACGTTGGAGCTGCTATCGTTACGCTGTATAAGATATTGAGAGGCGGGAAAGGGATGCGCGCTCTACGTCTTGCGCAGGACCACGCTAGCCGAGGCCGCGGCGTGCGCAGCTGCCATGACGGCTGGTAAGTGATGGTTGGTATGTATACTTCAGTGTATACATCCCGTGGTCGCTCTGCTAACGTTGGTGCTGCTATTGTTACGCAGTGAGAGGCTGGAAAGAGGCTGCGCGCTCTAGGACTTGCGCAGGACCGCGCTAGCCGAGGCCGCGGCGCCCACAGCTGTCATGACGGCTGGTAAGTGATGGTTGGTTGGTATACTGCCGTGTATACACGCCCTGGTCGCCGTGCTAACGTTAGTGCTGTTATCGTTACGCTGTATAGGGCATTGAGAGACGGGAAAGAGGCTGCGCGTTCTGGGCCTACGCAGAACCACGCTAACCGGGGCCGCGGCGCGCGCGTATGTCATGACGGCTGGTAAGTATACTGCAGTGTATACATGCCCTGGGCGCCGTGCTAACGTTGGAGCTGCTATCGTTACGCTGTATAAGATATTGAGAGACGGGAAAGGGATGCGCGTTCTGGGACCTACGCAGAATCACGCTAGCCGGGGCCGCGGCGCTCGCGTATGTCATGACGGCTGGTATGTATACTGCAGTGTATACATGCCCTGGGCGCCGTGCTAACGTTGGAGCTGCTATCGTTACGCTGTAAAGGGCGTTGAGAGGCGGGAAAGAGGCTGCGCGTTCTGGGACCTACGCAGAACCACGCTAGCCGGGGCCGCGGTGTGCGCGTCTGTCATGACGGCTGGTAAGTATACTGCAGTGTATACATGCCCTGGGCGCCGTGCTAACGTTGGAGCTGCTATCGTTACTCCGTAAAGGGCATTGGGAGGCGGGAAAGAGGCTGCGCGTTCTGGGACCTACGCAGAATCACGCTAGCCGGGGCCGCGGCGCTCGCGTATGTCATGACGGCTGGTATGTATACTGCAGTGTATACAGACAACGACGCAGAAATCCGGCCGACACAAATATCCGGCCGACACAAATATCCGGCAAGACAAAGCCGTGCATGTGGACCTCTCCAGCCAATCAAATTTGATCAGTAGGCTTCATCTTTGTATATCATATGCTTTTAAGTACTTTATATGAAATTACGTGTGGTTTTCTGCATTTCCCTGTGGTAATGGACGGGGATTTCTCGTTATTTTACTATGGGGGATGGCATTCAGTGGTGCCGGATTTCTGCGTCGTTGTCTGTACATGCCCTGGGCGCCGTGCTAACATTGGTGATGCTGTATGGGGCAGTGAGAAGAGGGATTAATAACCACGCGTGCTGGGACCTGCGCATGTCCACGGCCGCGGCGCGCGCGACCACCGGAGAACGTCGGAAGCATGGGGCAGTTGTGTAGTCCATCGACAGCTATACCGAACTGAAGTGATCATTTATATAGTTAAATTAAGACGATTACATGGTTTCACATTTACATAGTTTAATCAAGACGATTGCATGGTTTCAGATGACACAGTAATTTCAGCACGCCATACAAACGATGAATGTACATAAGATCCACACCTCAGACAATGTCAGTCATATTCAACCTTGCAGCTTCTCGTGGCGTACCGACATCGTGTAATCCAACGTATACTGTAGCTCAGAGGATGCCCTCATCTACCCACCAAGCTAATGCACGTCCGTCTAGTACAATTGGTCTATAGCCATTATTTTCAAAGGCAAGGCTAGATCGAGGGACAAATAGCCACAGAAACCCTTGTTCAGCGGGATGTTCCTTTGACCAACACAGTAGGGTTTTGGAATCATCCGACTTGAATGTACTCCTTACCATTTGAAGATCAATTTAGAGCACCTCGAGTTCTATAACCGCATAAGACCTAGGCTACTAGAAGACCGAGTAACGCGTTCCACTACTGTTGAGTATCAACAAAACAAGGCAATCTAGGCTTCAGTTTGTACAACGTTGTTACTCGACGCACGGTCGATATAGCACTTTCGTGTTCTGTGTGTCCGACCGCTGTGACTTTGTAAGTTTAAAAATATGATTATATCGATACACCGCGTACCACGTTAGTTGCGCGGGCCATGGTCGCTTATATTTTCCACGGAAACGATGCTAGCCACTTTATATATATATGATACAATACTCACAGAAATATTCCATTCAACCCAAATATTTCGTTAGGGATATTTTTATCCAATAAAATCGCCCAGGATGTATGTACAGTGATCGCGTGAAAAGGGGCATATTGCCCCTTTTGAAAATCAGCATTCAAATATTGCAATTCCTACTGGAAAATTCTGACTGGGGTGTAGTACCGTGAGCGAATGAAAGGGGGCATTTTGCCCCTCTGTTCGCGAAAGGGTTAACACTCCGGCCGAGCAAAGGTACACCGAAAACTTCTCTGATGCCAGGCGCGGTGATTACGATGGTCGCATTCACCAGAGCCTTGTGCCTTCACATGAAGTCAGGGCTGATCACCCTTTTACGGCAATTCCTTCTACGACAACGTCCGAAATTACAGCACCTACTTCACTGCCGACAACCCCTGAAGGTCCTTCATTCGGTCTATGGGATGGCTCAGTTCCGCTTCGAGTTCGATGCCCTCCCGTGCCGGCGTTTACAGAGACACTAGCACAAACGACAGACAATTCTACCGAGTGCGCGATGACAGGAGCTACTTTCAGACCGGAACACGCTATTGATCGTTCAGCACCGCACCAGCACACCAGAGTAGATGAGATGTCTGGAGGTTTGTTAGGGAATACGGAGCCCACTAGCCGATTAACAACTAACCGCAGATCGTGCGACGACACCAAACGACGCCGATACTAGCCATAATAGGCTGGAAGAGAAGGCCCAGGGGCGATACGGCAAGGTGCATTAGGCTGGAGAAGAGAACGATGCACCTGGTATGACATACTGAATACACTGCATGGGTATTCTTAACTACCTCTTCAGACACGCTTTAAGTGTTGAAGACTTCTAATACAGTGTTAGCGAACGCGCCATTCAGTGCTCGCGACCCACCTAACCCTCAGTGTCGACGTCTATGTGTTTCAGTGCTGAAGTCCATTCTTACAGTGTTGGAGGCGGTCCCTCATTTAGTGCTGTGACTGATTACCACCTGACCACCAGTGTGTAGCGTTATGCGTCCCGAATAACGTGTGTTTGACGATGTTAACAAGTTTTGACACACGTGATATTTTTGCACGTGCTATATTTTACATGTATGTGCACGTGAGTTAACCCTTTGATCGCGTTGCATTCTGACAAAATCTTCGCATACTTCATGTCGCCTCCACGCTTTTGAGATTGTTTAGCACCTTCCAAACATACAACTCAACGTTGCAGTGCATTATATCACCACTGGTACTTAACCCCAACAGCTCAGAAATCTAGGACAAATAAAAGGACCAAAAGTTAGAGGCTTACGTAGCCAAGAATTTTAGGAGATACACGAGCTAACTATTATGGACAGTAACACCATGATTAGATCTATAAGGGCGTGGTTGCGTTAGTCGTGTCTGGTGTCGGTGTCGGCCTTCGGCGACATAGACATGCAACCTGCCCTGTTCTGATTGGCCGCTCTCGCCTCCCTCGTGTCGACCCGAGACACGAGCCGCGGAGTCGTGTCTCGGGTCGACACCAGTACATAGAAAGTTTACACTTTGCAATACGAAGGGGCTCGGATGGATCTCGAAGTCGATGAGAGCGCAGCTCTAGTCGCTGCTGTAGGCGCTTGTGCCACGGCCGCCGCCACTATCGTCTCCGCTGTCGTTAAGAAGGAGAAGAGCAACATCCTGACCCTACCTGCGCGCGACATCGACGCCATGCTGCAGGACCCATCCTACAATAAGTGGTTTCAAGACAATTTAGGCTTCACACAGAAGAGCTTTCGTATTCTATGCAAGCTGTTTCGCCCCCTTCGAAAGACCAAGCCCGCTGCCTATATAAGCCACTCCTTCGAGAAGCGCGTCGCAGTCACGTTGTACTACTTAAACTCCATGGGAGGATTTCGAGAGGCTGCTCAAACATTTGGTGTCTCTAAAAGCTGGACGATTACGGCTGTTAACGCCATGCTGAGGGTGATATCCAGTGACTACAAGCGCTTTATCCATTTGCCGTTGTCGCTAGACGAGTGGCATGCTGAACAGGAAGCGTTCGAGATGCGCGCGGGCGTACCGCTGGTGTGCGCGGCGGTAGATGGTACACTAATTGAGCTGAATCGCTTTGAGGACTACGAGGGCTGGTATTGCCGTAAGGGCTACCCAGCTGTAAATCTACAAGCAGTTGTAGATCACAAGCAGCGCTTTATTTCATTTGATTTGAGGCCTGGTTCATGGAGTGACAAGAAGATTTGGCTGGCATCTCAATTTGGGCAGCGCGTTGACGAGATTTTACCGCCCGGTGGACTAATTGTAGGTGATGCGGGCTACACGCTGTCTAATACAATGCTGACGCCGTATGAAACTCGTGACCATGAACTGGATCTAAGTCGCCGTGAGCGCAATTACAATTTTCACCACAGCCGGACAAGAATTGTCGTTGAGTGTACTTTCGCGAGATGGAAAAATCGTTTCCGCATTCTTAAGAGGCCTCAAGAAGCAAAAACAGTTTGCAATTTAACCTCTACGATTGTAGCTAGTATGATTCTCCATAACATCGCTATCGACATTCGTGACACCACGCCAATTTCAGACGCCGTCATTCCGTCGCCGGAGGAGGAGCCACTAGGGGAGTCAACTACTGATGGGTCAGAATCTAAAACACAGGAATCACGTGAGCGACGTGAGAGAGGGTTAGCTCTGCGCAACGACATAGCTGATTATTTGCTTGAATAAATATACTTACCTTTGAAGCTCTCGTTGCTTTAAAAGCTCGATCAGCGATTGAATGCTCTCTGTTTGGCGGCTCAATTCTTCTTGTTGGCTTTCGATTGCCGCAGTCAGCTTAGAAATCTCAGCTGGCATGGAGGTTCTGGTCGCTAACGAATCACCGATATGACTCATGCCCTGGGACAAAGACTTAAGACCTTCACATCAATATCCCAGTTAGTGCCTCTAAAACTCATTAAAACAAATATTTGTATACTACCTTCTGATATTGCGGCGGCAGTCGTCAACCTTCCACGACTATTGCCTAAGCCGGCGTTTGATTCCGACTTCTGCTCGTTGTCTTCGTCCTCAATGTTCTCACCTTCGCCAGCTGAGTTATCACCATCTTCTGCCTGATGACGCCCAGTCGCATCGTCAAAAAGTGTATCTGCATCCATTCCCAGCGATTGCCCCCAATAACGCATCATTGTATCTAGGTTGCGGGGGTTAACGCGCGGGCGATCCGTGTCATTGCCTGTCCGATTAAGGTCCTTCTTGTACTCAGCCCATTGTCTTCTCATTGCTTTCATCTTTTTTAAATGACAGACGTGAAAAAAGTTAGACCATTTTGGCAGAGATACAAGCATCATTTTTTTAATACCTTGTCTTGACACTGCTTGCTGCTAACACCGACGCCGCGCTTTTTCCCAAGCTCCTTTGCCACGGCGATCCAGCCTCTGTGTACGGCGTGCTTGTTTCGGATGTTCTTGAAGAGAACTGCAAACTGCTCGTATCTGTCTCAGTCATTAAGGTTAATGTTGCTTAAAATATATAACGTACTAAGCAAGCGTACAATGAGTACCTTAGTGAGAACATCTTGTCCACGAGCTCGATCGTCCAGCACAGCGCCGGGGGATCTTTTGCTGAGTTGGCGCTGCCAGCAGTTGACGTGACTCCTGCCCCGGAAGCAGATCTTGCTGCAGCCGCACTAGCGAATGATGAGACGCCACCCGTGACTTGCGACGGCTCCATAGGGTCGATGGCAACGGAACCTGGTGCTTCCGTGACGCTCACCGCTCGCGCATGCACGATGGGTTCACGGCCAGCCGAGAGCGTAGTGGGCGGGTCTGTTGAGCCTGGGTCTGCGGGCATAATGGCACGTGGCAGCTCGGCTCAGGGTGTTCTCTGTGGGGAGCAGCTTGGAAACTGATAGTGTGTCGAAACACTGACACGTGCATTGAGACCAGTACAATAGGGTTAGGGTGGACACGAGGTATCAACACTGACCCCAAACACGAGCAACGCAACCACGCCCTTAGGGCGTGGTTGCGTTGCTCGTGTTTGGGGTGTCTGCCATTGTGTCCTAAGGAAATTCGTTTAAGTACGACGTACTTTGCCGGGTTTTGTCCTTGAACCATGCCGTGCGTTGCCCGGGAAGCTCTGGATATTCAGATACGAAGTACAAGTTTTGTTTTTATCATATCAACTTACTTAGATAAGACTCATGCATCTTACTGAGCAAGATACCGTACCTCACAAATGTCATACTTCGAGTACTTAGAGCATCTCCACCGGTTGTGAGTAAAACTTTACCTAAAGTACGCAGAAAACGATCCTGTAGGACAACATTATCGACAAAGGCAGGGCTCTGCTGCACCGGTCGCAGCCTCAAAGCTTTGCTCATAGCTCTACACAATCCTCCCACGTGAGCAAACTTGCTCAAAAATCTCGCGTGAGTAAAATCAAACGTAATTTGCTCGCGGATTTGCTCAACCGGTGGAGTGGACGAAACTAAATATTTGAATAAATTTGGCTAGAAAATAGCCAAATTTTAGCTTTACTCACAACCGGTGGAGATGCTCTTAAAACACATAAATTGCCATTTTGCAAAATCAACGAAGAACTATTTTATTCTGATGAACGGGGTTTTCACACTAAAAAATGGTTTACTAGTAGAGTAGCAGTAGGATTATGTTTTGAATGCAGCTGAGAGCTTACTCCCTGATTTCAATGGAAAACCTAACTTTCACGATCTGCGAACGAGCTTAATCTCGAGTAAAATTGGCGATACCTAAAGTAACACACCAAAGAGAGGCACTACGAGTAATCCCAAACAACAAAAGCCGAGATACGAGTATTCAGAAATTGGGTACGAATGAAGTATTGCTAACAACGAAGAACTGTGAATAAAATGTAACGAAACGTGTATTGTTGTCAACGAAAATGGATCGTAGGACTCGATATGCAAAATGAAAAAAATGCTAGCTACAACCTAGCACGCTCGAGTTGTTCTCGCCAGCCATTGATCGCCTTAATAGGCCACGGCTCCAGCAACATCTGCACCATAGGTATAGGCCCTGTTAAGACACTCGGCTAACTCTTGGCACTCCAGCTTGACTTGCGCACCGTTGGAAAACATCGTCATCCAGAAGAAGACGCCGTTGGTCTCCCCCCACGAGATCACCTTTCCCAACAGAAACTGCTCCACCTCACTACCGGAGTCATCGGGAATTTTGAATTCCTTCATGAGGTTCCAATGTAGGGGTCTGGCAGGGTACTTCAAGAACTCTCGAATCAGTAAGTCGACGGAGAATCGGTGAGTGTTGTCTCCGCCTTCTGTGAGCGGACCCACGCGCTTGCGCTGCCCACCACTTAGCTTTCTCGTTGGCAACGCCTTTAGCATCCCTTGAATGCTGATCTCCTTCTGCAACGTCATGGCAGCGACGACATGGGAGCATTGCCACCCTGTTTGATAAAACAGGGCGCAATCGCACACATACTTCTTCCGAATCGCCTGAATCGAAAACCACAATGACAGTGTCAGATTCAAACCTTGATGATGTAGTGATTAGACTTCTCTTGGACAAGCGTTTGTGCGCGCGCTACTACACCACTCATGAACGGACCTAGACTGCACGAGATACACGTATAATAAAATCAACCGGTACACACCATTAGCAAATGATAAACAAACGTCATCTTGCCTTCCGAGAAGTGGTTTAGAGCAGGGCGAGTCGGCTCGCTTTCTTGGAGACCAAGAATACGAGGAATTGAGTCGTTCAAGACGACCGATGTACTTGCCCGAAGCGTCCCGACACACACCTTCTTGATCACGCGGTGACGAGCCTCTAGGGCATTCTGGGATGGTGTAATGCCTGCGGCAGCGGCGACGTAGAACCAGTTCCCCCACGTGTCACCCAAGTAAATGCCCTCGAACCACTTGGCGTAGTCTTGCTCGTTTTGTTGAATCCAAAACTCGAGAAAGAGTTTACTGAGCGCCTTGAACTGCTTGGCCGAGCGAGCTTTACTGAGATAGCGAATGTCCGGTAGCACGTTGTCTTCGTAGAACGCAGGGTCCTTGAGTAGCTTGATCTTCTCTCGACTTTTTCGCACGAGGTGCGGGTAGCAATTAAGGAGAATTACATCAGGCCAAACCTCTTTAAAAGCGTTCGCAATGCCTTGTGTCCTATCGAGGCTGCCATAGGCAAGGACTAAATCGACTCCGAAAAACAGTCGGGTAAAGTGCTTTGCAGTCCGAAAAAGCGTTGCGTACGCCGTCTGATGCTCTGTCTTGACAAACATATACATCCAAGGGACAAATGTTTTGGAGTACTGTTTTCGCGAATAGTGCGTCGTGTAGGTCCCAAAGTCTACGAGGGTCCATCCACCTACAAAAAAAGAGAAAACGGTCAGCTAATGCACCTCGCCACGACTAGTAACACACCTCAAAGCTTACCGAAATGCAATTTATAAGTTCCATCCGTAGCACCCAAGACGCCAATATCCTGCTGGCCTTCGTAGGCCTTGGGAATGTTCAGGAGCATGTGACGCGAAGTCAATATGAGTCCGAAAGACTTTGCTGCCTTGCCATCCTGGTCAATGAAGTCGTGTTCGAAGCACTCAAGAACGATCACACCGTGCCGAAACTGGTGGGACTTCTTGGCAAACTGCGTTGCGGCGTCCGCAGCGCTGATGTCGTCTTCGTGACCATAGAAGTCACTCTTCGATGTACACAAATGTGTGTACGCCCACTCTAGTAGAGTCGCGAAATTGTGAATCTCCCACCCACCTGTGGCATAACCAAACGCAAGACAACCACAATTGTTCAGAATTATTACTATCAACCCAAAACAAAGTACAGAGCTGCCAAAAACATCATACCTGACTGTTTCTTCCGGAGTCCAGCTTTTCGGTTCTTGAGCTGGCTTTCCGTGGGTAAATGCTGACGCATGACTGGGTTGTCTCCGTGACGATCTAGCAGCAGCTTCCGGCACTTCTTTGGTCCAGCGCCGCCGAACAGAATGCTGTCGATCTCTCGCTTCAGCGCACCGTGAATTCCACGGCGCTGAGTGTCTTGATCTTCGTCTCCATGCATGTCTGTCTCCTTCAAAACAAACTGAGCTCCGCTTTCGTCCTGGACTTCGCCTTCCACCTTAGACAGCCGCCGCCGCTTGGGGCAATTAACATGGGACATGCAGCAGTAGATACGAGTACCGTTGCCAGCATTGCCGTAGTTGTGTTTGTACTTGTAGTGGAACCCGTCTAAGACGTCGATGCCAATCTGCGCCTCTTCAAGGGTTGGGAACACCTCGCACACAATAAACGCTCTACGAGTCGCTCTGACTTGCTGCCCCTCTTCGTCCGAAGTCGAGGCAAAGTCGCTGCCGCTTGCCTCGTCAGCTCTGCTCATGTTGAGCGAAAACTGACGAATGGCCAGGACCTTACTCCGATCGTCTCGGTTCGGCCTGTCACTCCTAACATATCCGGTTTTGTAAAATCTTACTCTAGATCTCACCTGTTTTGACTTTACGCGTACCCCCGCCGTGATTTACTCCAGGATAAGCCGCAACCCACGATCTGGGGTAAAGGCACGAGAGGCACATGCCAAGAACATATCTATAAACCTCGGTAATCCCGAGATACACATTGAAATTTGTAGTAATAACCTTAAAGAAGCAGGATCAAGTCTCTCGGGTTTGAGAGGATTGATTTAGCTGTCGTTTTTGGGTCAAAACGCTACATGTATTATCTCCGAGGGTATCGCAAACACGACCTAAATATTTTGTTTCGGATTTGTGACCGCGCCGCTAATAAATATCACCGTGCTTTCGCATGGAAATATTGAACGATACTCTTAGTTCAGACCGAAAGCTCAAGTTCATGTTCAACAAACGAGGACAAGACCCTCGTCTACCAAACCATAAATTCTTCTAACGACACCTGAGTTACAAGAAACAGCTCTCTGAACTAGAAATTAGACAGCTGAGTATAAATACCATTCGTGATTTCGTCACTACATTTAATGATGGAACTTCGTCTCAATTCACGTGCCTCACACCAACGCTAGAAACAAATCGTAGATCATGTGCATCGGGACGAAGTTCCATCATCAGCTTAACGTTAGTATTATAATAAATATTTTACTACATGTACTTATACGTGAACAATTAATACAACCAAATGGCGCTGCTACTTCTTCGTCAAGTGTGAGGGACTGATAGCCAAGAAGCCGTAGCTACATGTAGCTTAGATGGGGGGCTAACCGATGTTTGGCGGAGGACTTCACAGACCTGGAGATTGTGGCTTGATCCGCGAGGTTGCACGAATGTCGTTCTTGTCCGACTGGGTCAACATTCACCTTTTTGGGATAAGATATCAGATTTCATCAGATATTCCGTCGTTTAAGCTTGAACATTGTATTCATCATGCTTTAAGGAAATTACAAAACTACTCAAATATGCGTTCATACAGGATTTGCGAGGGTCGGTAGAAACTCTGGATATAAATATCCAGAGAACAAAATTTGTTACTATCATTACATTTGTTAATAATGTAATGATAGTATCGGAGGCCTTCAGAGTAGAAGCCCCATACTGAGATCAAGTTATTTCAGTGGTTTTGTCCTAGAGGTTAGGACAAAACTCAATATGGATATGTTATTAGTGACACTTTTTAAGCTGCGTTTTCAACTTGAAGGACACATGGCCTGGATCCAAGGACAAAAATTGTTGGGGTTAAGTACACACTAGTCTCTTCTTGAAGGCGGAGATGCACGCGGGGATGCTGTACGTCAAGAGTTCTCCATGTAGCCGCGCGCGTTGGCGGTTCCTTCACCATCATCGCTCTGCGCGCATTTGATGGCTGCTTTCGTCGATTCTATTGGCTGAAATGCTATCTCATACTCAAAACAGGATTGGGATGTTAGCCGAAACCTACCGACGGTGCCAGAGGCTTTTGTCCAGAGATGACTGCTGACTGAGCCATGTCAAAAGATTTATGAGGAACATGCAGCGCCCAACAAGCATCATCTCGCTTTCCTGCCGGTTTCTCGTTCCGCCTTTCAGTCGAGTTCCCGTCCTGAATTGGACGGTGTACTCGGGCTGAGTCCACTGAACAAAGGGACACTGGTCGGTGGGTAGTCAAGCGGGTGACACTATTTAGTCAAGCCATGACGTTAGTTTCGGTGCGAGCTCTCCGAACGCTCGAGCTTCTCGTACGGAAGGCGAAGTACGTCAACTACACCGCGGCAATACCTGGGGAGTAGATTTTCCACGCGCAAAGCAGTGCGCGCAATCGACCAAAGGTTTGCTCTCACGTGTAAAATCCGTGAGCCACCGGCATAATCAATCGGCCATGCGGTACAGTACTGTACACTGCACACTTCGCGCGGATCGTTCAACGCTCTTTTGAGACGATTCAAAGGCGACTCCATATGGCCTTAGCGATTACTGCCCACTCTGCGATATACACCACGCGGCCATCATCGGCCGAGAGCACATGCATGTGCTTAGATGTACTGTACTGTATTGAGTCGAATCGTGCTCGGTGGTCGGTGATGTACATGCATATCGCTGGATTTTCACCACGTCGAGCGAGCGAGCTGTCGCTGCTTCGGTAGTCGAGGAGGTCTTCGTGTCACCGTTTGTGTTGATGGCCCTAAGAGTTAAGCGGGAGACCCGTTTTAACGTGACCACCAAGAGGAACTACTACAGTGCCATTAATACACGTACCGCGCTTTTGTTAGCAGGACGTTTCAGGGCTTAGCACACTCGTCTCGTCCATGCTACGCTTGGCATAATCAGCCGGCTGAAAGCAGTACAGTGCCAGTGAGTGTACATAGCGCATAACGCGCTCTCACTCAGTTTGAGTCTCAACGCATGCCCCGCACGTGTACCGGTACAGCTCAGCACAGGCCGAATGTCCTGCTTGGACAGCCTCCGCACTCTAGGCACAGTCCGACTGTCAGTCGTGGTCCTGACAAAGACGACTTCGCATCGGTAGCATTGGGTCGAGTCATCGTGGCCTAAAACAAGCTATGGAGATGGCATTTTGAACCGGAAAAACACCTTCATGGATCCCGGGTCTTCGGGCTGGCATGGATGTTCCGGTTCTGTATTCCGTTCCGCTGGTGTGCGCAGGCACCGTGCTACTTCAGTACATGAAAACTGCTCGGAATCGAGCTGCACAAGCTGGCAGGCTACACTGAGTGTAGCGGCCCGGTCGGAATTTTCGCACCATTTCCGACTCGGAAATGGTCTGGTCGATCTCCTGCGATGGTGCGGCTACACGAAAGTGTGCATACAGTACAGCATCCATACAAAAGTTGAGTTAGTTCCGTCCGGCCTGCCGTAATCGCAACCTGGTTGATGAGCGAAAACTTATAAAAGCCACACCTGATGATGACCTGGGCTCTTGACTCAAGAGTCTTGAGCGAGCAAATAGAGCAAATAGACATGAGCTATCCAGTCGGGGAATGACCATCGCTATGTGGGCCCATCGAGTCGGGCATGCCCAGTCCGGCGTGGCAAGCAATGCTCATTCCCAAATTCTCCTCCAGCCGAGCGACAGCCTCGATTGCTATGGAGGGGCACCAACACAGCCCCACACTGGCGAACGCCAACAAACCACCCAGCAGCGACACCGACGACAACCACAGCGTCGGCGATGTCGTGCCCGAAATGGTCGCCACCTACCGACTGCCTCGCTTCAGCTCCCGTCGCCTCAGCTCCAGCAGCTCCATGGGCGACTACGACCGACTGCCCCGCACAAAGAGCATGTTCCCGGAGCCGCAGCAGCTCACCAAGGACGACCTCACGAGCGCCGACGCGCTGATGGCCGACGGCGTCTTCACCATGAACTCCACACTGTCCACCGTCATTGAGAACGCGCTGGGCCACCCGATCCCGGGCCTCGAAGTCCGCTTCCGCAACCTCGAGCTGTCGGCCGAGGTGCCGCAGATCAAGGGCGGCGAGCTGGAAGTGCCGACGCTCGTCAACGAGATCCAGCAAGGTCTCAGCAGCCTCTGCTGCAGCTCCAACAAGATGACGGTGGACAAGAAGATCCTCCGCGGCGTCAGCGGCGTCTTCCGCCCCGGCCGCATCACGCTGGTTCTGGGCCAGCCCGGGTCGGGCAAGTCCTCGCTCATGAAGGTGCTGGGCAACCGCTTCCACATGGACACGAACATCTCGCTGAGCGGCGACATCGACTACAACGGCAAGGACCGCAGCGAGCTCCTGGACGTGCTGCCGCGCTACGTGGCTTACGCCAACCAGATCGACGACCACTACCCGCGTCTGACGGTGCAGGAGACGTTCGAGTTCGCTCACCGGTGCTGCGCCGGCACGGAGATGGAGCCCTGGGCTATGGAGGCCATCAAGAACTGCTCGCCCGAGCACCACGCGCACGCAGTCGAGGTGTTGAACGCGCACCACAAGTTCGCCCCGAGCCTGACGGTGAAGAAGCTCGGCCTGGACAACTGCAAGGACACGGTCGTGGGCAACGCCATGCTCCGAGGGGTGTCCGGTGGCGAGCGCAAACGTGTCACGACGGGTGAGATGATGTTCGGCATGAAGCGGCTGCAGCTCCTCGACGAGATCAGTACGGGCCTCGACAGCGCCGCCACCTACGACATCTGCAAGTCCATGAAGAGCGCCGCGCGCAACTTCAACGCGACCGTCGTCATCTCCCTGCTGCAGCCGTCCCCGGAGGTGTTCGAGCTGTTCGACGACGTGCTGCTGATGAACGACGGCAGCATCATGTTCCACGGCAAGCGCGAGGACGCCGTGCCCTACTTCGAGCACATGGGCTTCCACTGCCCGCCTCGCAAGGACGTGGCCGACTTCCTGCTGGACCTCGGCACCAACAAGCAGGACGCGTACATCGTCGGAGGAGGGCCCAACAGCGTGCCGTACCAGTCGGACGAGTTCGCCGCCCGCTTCAAGGACTCGAGCATTTTCCACACCACGCTCAAGCTCCTCGACGCGCCGGTGGAGGACTCGATGGTGTTCGCAGACCTCAAGCCGTTCCGCCAGACGTTCGCCGAGGACCTGTCGACGCTGTTTGCTCGCCAGGTGACGCTCACTCTGCGTGACACCACCTACCTCATGGGCCGTGCAGTTATGATCGTCGTCATGGGTCTGCTGTACGGCTCGACGTTCTGGCAGATGGATGACTCCAACAGCCAGCTCATTCTGGGTCTGCTCTTCTCCTGCGCCATGTTCCTTTCCATGAGTCAAGCATCGCAAGTGTCGACGTACATCGAGGCCCGCACGGTCTTCTACAAGCAGCGCGGCGCCAACTTCTTCCGCTCGAGCGCGTACGTGCTGGCCACGTCCATCTCGCAGATTCCGCTGGGTGTTCTGGAGACGGTCATCTTCGGGGCCATCACGTACTGGTTCGGTGGCTACGTGGACGACGTGGGCCGCTTCATCCAGTTCCTGGCCACGCTGTTCCTGTGCCAGATGTGGTTCACGAGCTTCTTCTTCTTCCTCTCGGCCGCGTCGCCCAACCTGACCATTGCGCAGCCTCTCATGATGGTGGCCGTGCTGTTCTTCATGTTGTTCGGCGGCTTCCTCATCTCGAAGGGAGACATCCCCGACTACTTGATCTGGATCTACTGGATCGACCCGCTCGCGTGGTGCATCCGGTCGCTGAGCATCAACCAGTACCTGGCCCCCAAGTTCGACGTCTGCGTCTACCAAGGCATCGACTACTGTTCGCAGTACAATCTGACCATGGGCAAGTACAGCCTCGGCGTGTTCGACTTGCAGACCGACTCCGTGTGGATCTGGTACGGCTGGATCTACTTCATCGCGGGGTACTTCGTGTTCATCTTCGCCTCGTACTTCATGCTCGAGTACAAGCGCTACGAGAGCCCCGAGAACGTCGCCATTGTCGAGCAGGACGAACAGGCTGCCCGTGATCAAATGGTCTACAACAGGATGCCGACGACCCCGAAGGAGCACGAGAACGCGATTGAGATCCACAACGTCGACGACGGCATTGGCGGCGTCCCCACCATCAGTATCCCCATTGAGCCCACTGGCCGCGGCATCGCGGTACCCGTGACGCTGGCCTTCCACGACCTATGGTACTCGGTTCCGCTGCCCGGCGGCGCCAACGACGAACAGATCGACCTGCTTAAGGGCGTGTCCGGATTCGCCCTGCCCGGAACGATGACCGCGCTCATGGGGTCCTCCGGCGCAGGCAAGACCACGCTCATGGACGTCATCGCGGGACGCAAGACCGGCGGCAAAATTCAAGGGAAGATTCTCCTTAACGGACACCCGGCCAATGACCTCGCCATCCGCCGATGCACAGGCTACTGCGAGCAGATGGACATCCACTCGGACTCGGCCACGGTGCGCGAGGCGCTCATCTTCTCGGCCATGCTCCGCCAGGACGCCAACATCTCCACGGCGCAGAAGATGGAGTCCGTCGAGGAGTGCATCGAGTTGCTGGAGCTCGGGCCCATCGCCGACAAGATCATCCGCGGGTCGTCCACGGAGCAGATGAAGCGCGTGACCATCGGCGTGGAGCTGGCGGCGCAGCCAAGCATCATCTTCATGGACGAACCGACGAGCGGCCTGGACGCGCGCTCGGCCAAACTCATCATGAACGGCGTGCGCAAGATCGCCGACTCGGGCCGCACCATCGTGTGCACGATCCACCAGCCGAGCACGGAGGTGTTCAATCTGTTCGACTCGCTGTTGCTGCTCCGTCGCGGCGGACGCATGGTGTTCTTCGGCGAGCTGGGCGAGGACTCTAAGAACCTGATCAACTACTTTGAGGCCTTCCCTGGCGTGAACCCGATCAAGCCCGGATACAACCCGGCCACGTGGATGCTCGAGTGTATCGGTGCTGGTGTTGGAGGTGGCAAGGCTGCTGCTGATGCGGACCCGTCGCAGCCGACGGACTTCGCGGATCGCTTCTTGGTGAGCGACCAGAAGGTGCTGATGGAGGAGGACTTGGACCAGGAGGGTGTACTGCACCCGTCGCCGCAACTCCCCGAGCTCAAGTTCATCAACAAGCGCGCCTCGAGCGGGTACATCCAATTCGACCTGCTGTGCCGCCGCTTCTTCCGCATGTACTGGCGCACGCCCACGTACAACCTCACCCGGTTGATGATCAGCGTGGTGCTGGCATGCGTCTTCGCCATCATCTACCAGGGGACCGACTACAACACGTACAGCGGCGCGAACGCTGGTATCGGTCTGATCTTCGTGAGCACGGTCTTCTTGGGCATCATCAGCTTCAACAGCGTCATGCCTGTGGCCGCCGACGAGCGCACCGCCTTCTACCGGGAGCGCGCCTCGCAGACTTACAACACGCTGTGGTACTTCATCGCCAGCACGCTGGTGGAGATCCCGTACATCTTCTTCTCGAGTCTGCTGTTCAGCGTCATCTTCTTCCCGAGCGTCGGCTTCACGGGCTACATCACCTTCTTCTACTACTGGGTCGTGGTCTCGATGAACGCGCTGGTGTTCGTTTACCTGGGCCAGCTGCTGGTGTACGCGCTCCCTAGTGTGGCCGTGGCTACGACGATCGGCGCGCTTTTGAGTTCCATCTTCATGCTGTTCGCAGGCTTCAACCCGCCCACTGGCTCAATCCCGACCGGGTACATGTGGGTGCACTGGATCTCGCCGCCGACGTACAGCATCGCCATCCTGGTCTCACTGGTCCTGGGCGATTGCTCGGGTGACAAGGTGGGCTGTGACCTGTTGCAGGACGCACCGCCCACGATCGGTGACATGACGCTGAAGGAATACGTGGAGGAGACGTTCGACATGAAGCACGGCGACATCTGGAGGAACGCCATGATCCTGATCATCCTGGTCGTCGTCTTCCGCGTGTTGGCGCTGATTTCTCTTCGCTACATCAGCCACCTCAAGCGTTAAGCAAATTTAAGGTGGAATTCTGTAGGGTATGCGAGTATAGGTGAAATGAAAAATAAGAAATACAGATAGTGTACCTGTGCACCCCAGGTCATTCTGGCTCAATTGGCTCTTCATAGTTCCGCCCACGTTTGTTGAGTCGGCTTTGGTAATCATGCCCCCCTCATGGTAGCAGCATACACAGGAGGTCGCCATGGAAACGGTTTTGCACCATTTGCGAACACTTAGATAGTGGGGATTCTCCTAGCTGTTCTCCACTGGAACAACTTCTCAAAGCGATACTTGGAAAAACATCATCATGTTGTACTCGACTTCGGCGCTCCACATGCTGGTACACAATCAATCATAGGTGTTCAACAAAATAAAAGATAATCTGCGATTCATGGCAATAACATAGTCATTTTTTTCGAGTTCAGCCACCGTGAATCGAACAGGGGGGAGGGCAACACTCAAGAATAGCGTTTGCCTAAGCATTTGTCCTCTTGCCATTGTCGACGCAGGGCGGCTTCACAAGTAGTGTAATTACGTGCGGTGGTCAAAATATCGTCAGCACTCAATCCATCCGACTCGTTCAGCATAATCACCCAGCGATCTGAAGCACTAGCTGATAGAGCAGTACGAGCAGCGCCATCATCCCAAATACAAGCACGCCGTACACATAGCCCACTCCGCTAAATCTGCCACTGTAGACGTTACTAGTCGAGATTTCACGACTCGCTTGCAACTGCAACAGCGCCGGTGCGAAGAAAGCCACGTAGATGCCCATCAGCCCACTGATTTGAAGCGTGACTGACAGGTCCGAAACAAACATCGATATCACTAGCGGCGGCAAGGACGCGCCAAATCGGCACAAGAGTTTCCAGGAAGACCTCCTGCCACCCCGTGTCCATCGCTTCGGCAACACAGCGGCCATATTATCTCCAAGCGTGACCGAGATGAGCGGGAACACGCTCAACGTATCGAGAGCGGGGAAAACCACAACGATCATCGACAGCAGCTTCGCCCATAGCGGGACAAGCGTCATGGACTCGTTGATCCCCCACGTAAACTCCGCCCAGTTCAAATTCACACTCGTCGCGAGTTTCGGCCCAAAGTACAGCGAGCACACGGAACCCAACGCAATGTAAAACATCATGGTGGTAAGGAGCGTGCTACCGAAGATCGCCGGTGCCTTCTCCTGGTTCTTGGCACCCAGCGGCGCCAACAAACCGGGCACCGAGTGCTGAAACAACTGCGAGAACACGCCAGTGCTGAACATGACACCGAACCCGGAGAGATCCACGAGCGAGTAGTCACTGAGATAGGGCGCCGACTCCGGAGTGGGCTCCAGGACGGCGCCGCTGTCGTACGGGTCTCCATAGACCGCGTAGGCGGCGCTAAAGATCATGATCAGCAACGCAGCGAAGCGTACGACCGACATCGTCAGCTGGACGTAGATCTGCTCCGTCAGGTCGGAGCACGAGAGCGGCACCACAATGCAGGCGAACACGAGCGCCGCGTGGACGCTGGAGAGTTCCCAGTCCCCGATGTGGTCCACTTGGGTCAGGAACGTGTTGACGAACACTTGGCTGTAGCCTACCAGGCCTCCATACATGAGGCCGAGCAGCGAGACCTGGTACATCTTGGAGCCTACGGGGCCCAGAAACCTGTCGCAGAGCTGCGTGACTTCAGGGAAGTCGTCGAACTCGACCGCGGCGCTGCGTCTCGAGGCGGAGCGCGCCGGCGTGGAGTTGGCGGACGAGTACGAGTAGGAGAAGGACGTGAGCGCCGCCGTCTCGTCCAGCAGGAAGCTCAGCACGAAGGCCTCGCGCGCGCGCGCCACCGTCTCGCAGACCCACATGACCGTCATGTAGGACAGCAGCGTGACCATCACGATCATGACATTGCCCATGACGAGCCCCGCGCGGTAGAAGGCGTACGGGATGCCCAGCGAGCCCACGCCCAGGATGTAGTTGACTGTGAAGGCGTAGGCCACGTACGGCGAGTACTGCGCGGCCGTCTGCTGCTGCTTGACTAGCGGCAGCGACGCCTGGCGGTGCAGGAGGCGGTGTGCATTGCGCGACGAGCGCGTCTCGCCGTGGTCCTCCCAGTTGCCCGCCTCTTCGCCGCTGTTGTCGTACACGGAGCTCCAGTCCATGGCTTGCGGCGCCGGTGGCGCATTCAGGAGTGCTGGTCAAAAAGGAGTGCGGAAGTCGACGGTGCGATTTGATTGGTAAAAAGGAATTTCCAGAAATGTTTTATTTTCGACCAATGGGAGGTGAGCAGGAGTGTGTGTCACTGCCAAGTTGAAGTTGGTGGGTGAGTCAGAGCAGCCCTGGCAGGATGAGCGACGGCACCCGCTCGCAGTATTTCTTCCAGTCCTGGCGGTACTTGTGAGCGCAGCGCGCGTCGTCACGGTACGCCCGGTCGGTGAGCAAGATGGCTAGGTAGACGCAGTAGAAGTACGGCGCAGGGCTGGACGCCAGCGCCGGGAGCGTCCAGCACAAGGCGCCCAGCACCTCCGGCACGTAGTGGAAGTGGCGCGCCAGTCCCCACCAGCCGCACGCGAGCAGCAGACTCTGCTTCTTCTCGCCCGTCTCCGTCTCGTAGCGCGCCACGATGAACTGAGCCGGACGCCCCCACACGTTCGTCTTGCCCTCCGCCGCGCGGAAGCCCTGGCGCTGGCGGTCGGCGTCGTAATTGATCCCAACTGGCGAGTTTCAAGTGTTAGTTAGCAGGGTTACGAGACCATAACAGCAATGAAGAAACGTACGTACCCAGGAGGACGCCCGCCGTGAAGATGGCGAGCGCCAGTGGCGTCCCCAAGCTGATGGGGTTCTGGACCAAGTACATGGCCGGCGACGTGTAGACGGAGGGCACCCACACCAGACAGCCCCAGCAGAGGTAGTACCCGGCGCGGTCGTGCATGATGTCGATGCTGCACATGTAGCCGGCCTCCCACCAGAAGAACTTGGCCACGTACACGAGCTGCAGCGCCACACTCACGGCCATGGAGTCACTCAGGTACCCGTAGATCTCGTGCTGCTTGCAGGCGTACGAGAGCACGCCCACGGCCCAGAACATGAGTCCGCAGCGGCAGTTGGTGAAGAGCTTGACGTCCCAGCCCAGCACGCGCGGGTACAGCTCCGTGCCCCAGTAGAAGTCAAAGACGGGGTTGCCCGACGTGCCGGCGTCGCTCGACGACTGCCACAGGAAGGCGCCCTTGACGTACAGGAAGAAGCAGAAGACGAAGCTGAAGACGTTGAGCGCCGAGATGATCTCGGGCATGAAGTCGTACACGATCCCGCCCGGGTACAGCCCAAACACGAACGCGCCGGCCAGGAACAACGCCAGACTCAGCGCGAAGCACTGGAAGCCGTTGCTCTTGTACTCGGGCACATTGCCGCCAGGGGTTACGGGGCCGTACGACGTCTTGCCGGGCACCACGCGCATGAGCACGAGCTGCGTGGCCATGAAGCTGCCGATGAGCTTCCAGGCCGTGGGGTCCCACGGCGTCGGCCAGATCTCGTACAGCGACTTGCCAGCAGCGAGGAAGGAGCCGACGGAGCCGCCGTGCGCCACGAAGACGTGCGTGAGGAGCGTGGCGGCCACAGGCGTCACCCCCATGAGGAAGAGCGGACCGAGCGTCTTGCGGCCTGGGAAAAGGCCCAGCGACTCGCCGTGTTTGTTGGACCACATCCTCAAATTTGAATGGCGCAGGAAGAGCAGAATGCGAAGTGGTGGGGGCCGATGGTGACCGGATCCTGACTGGGCGTGTGATTACCCCCAAATCGGCGAGCACTGTTTACTACAGACTGCGGCGGCGGAGGATCTCGTCACGAGCACGAGACTTGTGCTCTTGTCTTTATGGCGCGGGTCGACCGGACGCAGGCGCTACCGATATTGAGCTCCGCTGTCAGGAGCTCTGGATTCATGTAGTCCAAAGATCCGTCTCACCCCCCCCCCCCCCCTCGAAATGCATCCTGTACCGAAACCACCCGTCCGCAAATATGTATGAAGCAGTAATTCCGGCGGCCGAAACGCGTTGCACTAACCAAGATGAAGCGAAACCAATGGACACACCATCGCATGCCGATGCTGTTGATCGGGTTGGACTCGCTCATTCTTCCAACCGAGCACTTCCTGAAAAGCCAAGTCCTTGCCGTCTTCGCCCGTACCGACCGACCTACAAGCAAACTTGTGAATTTGCTTTGGTTAACATGGCACAGCCCGACTTATCCAGCGTCGACGGGCTGCTGGCCGGTGGCATGCTCGCAATGCATGAGAGCGTGGCGGCGGCAGTCGAGAGCACGCTAGGGAGATCGATCCCAGAGGTCGAGATTTTCTTCCGCGACCTGCACATTTCAGCTCGCCTACCGGTGGCCAAACCCGGCTCTGAGGGACCCCGAGTTCCGACAATCTGGACACAGATTCAACAAGGCGTGATGAAATGCTTCTCGAGTCAGGAAACGACCGAGAAGGAGATCCTGCGCGGCGTCACGGGTGTCTTCAAGCCGACTCGCATCACGCTGGTTCTGGGGCAGCCCGGTTCGGGCAAGTCCTCCTTGCTGAAGATCCTCAGTGGTCGATTCCCCATGAACAAGACCATTGGTGTGTCCGGTGAGATCACGTACAATGGCAAGCCCCGAGCAGAGCTCCTCGCTCGATTGCCACGATTTATCGCCTACACCAACCAAAAGGACGACCACTACCCGCAGCTCTCCGTGCAGGAGACATTTGAATTCGCCCACAGATGCTGTGGAGGTGCCAACCTGGAACCGTGGGTACTCAAAGCTTTGCAGGATTGCAAAGGAGAGCAGCGTGAGATTGCAGTCAAGGTCATGACAGCGCAGCACAAATTTGCCGCTGACCTGCGTGTGAAGTCGTTGGGGCTAGACCGATGCAAGGACACAATGGTGGGTAACGCCATGGTCCGCGGCGTGTCGGGCGGCGAGCGAAAGCGCGTCACCACTGGTGAAATGACATTCGGCCGGAAACGAGCAATGCTTTTGGACGAGATCAGCACAGGACTGGACGCAGCCACCACGTACGACATCGTCAATTCGCTGAAGAGCTTAACGCGACACTTCAAGGCCAACATCGTGGTATCTCTATTGCAGCCACCACCGGAGGTATTCAACCTCTTCGACGATATTCTGATCATGAACGAAGGCCGCATCATGTACCATGGCCCTCGGGAAGAAGTGCAGCAATATTTCGAGCGAATGGGGTTCCATTGCCCACCTCGCAAGGATGTGGCCGACTTTTTGCTGGACCTTGGAACGGATAAGCAGCATAGCTACATCAGCGACTCACACGCAACGGTCAGCGTTCCCTTCGAGGCGGGTGATTTTGCAGAGCGGTTCCGTCAGTCGGACATTTTTCAGGAAACGTTGACGTATATGAGAACGCGCTCCAACCACAAATCGGACCTCTTCGATCCACTCGAAGACCCGTGCGTGTTCCGACAATCGTTTCTTGAAGACCTTGGGACAGTGCTGCGCCGTCAATGGAAAATCAAACTTCGTGACAGAACCTTCCTCATCGGTAGAGGCTTCATGGTTCTGATCATGGGACTACTTTACGGCTCCGTGTTTTGGCAGATGAATGATTCCAACAGTCAGCTTATCCTCGGATTGCTCTTTTCGTGCACGATGTTTCTCTCAATGGGTCAAGCTGCTCAACTGCCAACATTTATGGAGGCTCGGAGCGTATTCTACAAGCAGCGCGGAGCCAACTTCTTTCGATCGCTTGCCTACGTTATGGCTTCATCACTCACCCAGATCCCTTTCGCCATGTTCGAGACTGTGCTGTTTGGTTCCCTCGTGTACTGGATGGGAGGTTACGTTGCTCTCGGAGACCGCTTCATTTCCTTCCTGATCACACTTTTCTTATGCCAAATGTGGTTCACAGCCTTCTTTTTCTTCCTGTCGGCCATTTCACCAAGCATTACGATCGCCCAACCAGTCATGATGGTCTCCATTTTATTCTTCGTATTGTTTGGTGGATTTCTCTTGAGGAAGCCCGATATCCCCGACTATATTATCTGGTTCTACTGGATCGATGCCGTCGCGTGGAGTATTCGCTCATTAAGCATAAACCAGTATTTGGCCCCCAAATTCGACGTCTGTGTGTACGGCGGCGTCGACTACTGCAGTCATTTCGGCACCACATTCGGTAAATACAGTCTCAAGCTCTCTGGACTCCCAACGGAGCCGATGTGGATTTACTTAGGCTGGCTATACTTTTGTGTCGGGTATCTTGCGCTTGTCTTCGGAGCGCACCTCGTACTCGAGTACAAACGCTACGAGAGCCCAGAGAGCACAACTGTAGTCCAAGCTGATCTCGATGCCAAGAATGGACCAGTGGACGGTAAGATAAACACGAACAAGGTTGCTCCTGCTCCCGAAGAGCACGTCGCTGTTCCTATTATGACTCCAAGAACAAGAGCTCCACCCGTGACGTTAGCTTTCCATGAACTTTGGTACTCCGTGCCAATGCCCGGTGGGAAGAAAGGTGAAGACATCGATCTGCTCCAAGGAGTGTCTGGATTTGCCAAGCCAGGAACCATGACGGCTCTCATGGGGTCGTCCGGTGCAGGCAAGACCACGCTGATGGACGTCATCGCCGGCAGGAAGACTGGAGGCAAAATTCGAGGCAAGATCTTGCTCAATGGGTATCCCGCGAACGACCTGGCCATTCGTCGATGCACAGGGTACTGCGAGCAAATGGATATTCATTCGGAATCTGCAACAATTCGGGAGGCCCTCGTGTTCTCAGCAATGTTGCGTCAGAATGCCAGCATTCCGTTGAAGGAAAAGATGGAGTCAGTGGACGAGTGCATCAATTTGCTCGAGCTGGGACCCATCGCGGACAAGATCATCCGCGGATCATCCACAGAGCAAATGAAGCGCCTTACTATCGGCGTGGAGCTCGTTGCGCAGCCAAGTATCATTTTCATGGACGAACCCACCAGTGGCCTGGACGCACGCTCGGCCAAGCTTATCATGAACGGCGTGCGCAAGATCGCCAACTCCGGACGAACCATTGTGTGTACCATCCACCAACCCAGCTCGGAGGTGTTTAGTTTCTTCGACTCACTTCTGCTGCTTCGCCGAGGAGGACGCACGGTGTTTTTCGGAGAACTGGGAAGCCAGTCAAGCACCCTCATCGACTACTTCGAGGCAGCACCGGGCGTGAAGCCGATCGAGCCTGGATACAACCCGGCAACGTGGATGCTGGAGTGTATCGGTGCTGGTGTTGGGGGTGGGTCTGGTACCGGGATGGATTTCGCGGAGTATTTCTCGACTAGTGATCTCAAAGCGGTGATGGACAAAGATCTGGACAAGGATGGCGTTCTTCGTCCGTCGTCGGGTCTACCCGAGATGAGATTCAGCAAACAATTTGCTTCTACTCCGTTGATGCAGTTCGATATGCTTTGCCGCCGGTTTTTCCACATGTACTGGCGAACACCGACGTACAACCTCACACGATTGATGATCAGTGTAATGCTGGGAGCCATTCTCGGCATCATTTACCAGGCAACCGACTACACCACCTTCACCGGAGCAAACGCTGGTGCGGGGCTTGTATTCATCAGTACCGTGTTTCTGGGCATCATCGGCTTCAACAGCGTGATGCCTGTAGCTGCCGACGAGCGCACAGCTTTCTATCGGGAACGAGCATCCGAGACATATCATGCGCTTTGGTACTTCATCGCCAGCACGTTGGTCGAGATCCCGTACGTTATGCTGTCCACCCTCTGCTTTTGTGTCATCTTTTTCCCGAGCGTGGGTTTCTCCGGATTCTCGACATTTATCAACTACTGGCTGGTAGTATCACTCAATGCGCTGCTGTTTGTGTACTTGGGTCAATTGCTGGTGTATGCACTGCCCAGTGTGGCCGTAGCGACAATTGCTGGCGCGCTCATGAGTTCCATCTTCATGCTGTTTTGCGGCTTCAATCCACCCGCAAACAACATTCCGATCGGCTACAAGTGGATCTACTACATATCCCCACCGACGTACAGTATCTCAACCCTTGTTGCCATGGTTTTCGCTGACTGTCCTGATAGCACCAGCAGCAATCTCGGGTGCCAAGTTTTGAAGAACGCGCCACCCACCGTCGGCAACATCACGCTGAAGCAGTACGTCGAACTTGCCTTCAACATGAAGTATGACCACATCTCCAGGAACGTGGTGATTCTTGGCGTCCTCATCGCAGTATTCCGCTTGCTTGCGTTGCTGTCGCTGCGCTACATCAGTCATCTCAAACGCTAGGAACTGCATAGACAACAGATTGTTAAGTACATTGATACAAACACATGCAAGACTTTTTACTGCATTGCATAAATAATATTGGTCAGTACTCAGAAGTACGTGAAAACGTTAAACTATGCAGTCGCTTCTTAGATAGGAGGGTTCGGACTACAACGATGACACTTCTTGCTGCAATCGCTTTTGATAGTTGTACGGTGGAGGGAGCGGCAACGCATTGACAGACATGTTGCTCATCAGGCCATCGGTGGCGGTGATAAATGCAGCGTCGACGTAATAGCCCACAAAAACTCGGCACACCTTTCTTGCTGCTAAAAATTCGGGTGGTGGCTTCAGGACCAACGCTTTGCACGAGTTCAAATCCGGACAAACTGCAATATAGATTGGTGGCTCGGTATCTCCAGCTTCCTTCACATCGTCTGAAAAAAAAATCGCGTTCATCTTTTGCAACTGCTTGTCATCGATTTCATGATCGGCATCGACGGTAATTTGAAGATACGCGACATTGCTCTTCATGCCGGAGGTAGACTCAAGCTTCACAATGCTATCAATATTCGGAAAATCATGACACGCAGGAAACCAGTACGTGAGCTTTTCATCATCTCTCCAATTCACCAAATGGTTCTCATGATCGCTTGACGTTCCGCAGCAAATTGCACCGCCATTCCTCAAGCGCACCTGCTTCACTTCGAGATGCAGCGGTTCGTTTGGTTTCCTTCTTGCTGGCGGATCATACTCTGACATATAAAGCTTCAACGTGTTGTCAGCAGCCAGACGATGAAGATAGATCTCGAAAGCGCTTCCAGCGAGTGATCCGTGTCCAGCACTTTTCGACCACGTATAAATCCGAAACAGCGCGTCTGAGTTAAGCCTCACTGACAGAGCAAGAACAGCATACTCCGAGTCGATAACGTGTTCCCAATACCGCCTGGTGGTGAACTGATTTGCGTCATTCGTATCTTTGACGAATATATGGCTCAAACGATCAACTTGTGATCTCTCCGTCAAATCACTGGACTTGTGGGCTTGCAGGTTCGAGACACCATCCACAGAGAAAAGATTAAAAGCTAGTGTGAAAGGGATGACCACCGTGTATAAAACAAAAACGGATGACCTCCTCGTGCGGCGCAGTAAAAGGATGAACATAGCGTGTATACACTTATGAAGGACGTCAGGGACAGAATAGGTCAAGGATAAACAAACCCCGTATAGCCAGTCATGCGTATTGGTAATGTGTACACCCACTTGCTATATTATTGTATATTGAGGCCTCAGAGAGACCGTTTGCAACCGAAGCGAAGCGGAGGTCTGCAATGGTCGGCGCGTGGGCCGGAGTAGGTGCCTTAACTAGGAGCTGATATATTTTTATCGACGCCTTGCCCGCCATGAGCGAAGCGAAATTGGCGGTGCAAACGAGGAGCTCACCTAAGGTCTCGGCATACATACATGCAACTAATATACCCGTCCACCTACACATGTGATTTAAACACGTAAAAAACACTAAGGAAGTCATCCGTGTTGGTACGAAACACACGGAAGTCAGCCGTTTTGAGGCCCTCACAAGAACTTCAGCCTTTTCACACGAGATTTTAATCCGCAACCCCATCCACACCACTGATCGCAACATCAATTGAACTGCGGATGTCCTCCGATGTAGCGAGTGTAAACTCACGCACGCTTCCACCGGAGTAGTAAAAACGTCCTTCCATATCCTCAGTGGAAAACTTGTAAATGCGACCTCCCATCGACCAGAGATCCTTCTTCGACCAGCAAGGCAACAGACAGCAATACGCATCAGTTCGTTCTTGAGACTTCAGGTCCACTTGCTGCGACGTGGTCAGCATCTTGAATGTCCGCACACCTTCCGGAATATCTTGGTACCGAAATCCATCCAACAGCAGCCATACGTTCGATATGCCCTGTTGGCGGATAAGCTCTTCATATATGTTGATCGCATTCGGAGCTTTGCATCTCTGCACTGAAAACTGCATTACCTCGCCAGGTTCGTAACCCAGATAAAACAGGCAATTTTCTTCCTCAAATTTCGAGGACGAATTTAACTTGGTTGATCGTCGGTACACCAGCACATTTTTCTTGTGCTTGAAAACGAGATGGAAGGCCATCACACACAATAGCGTCGACTTGCCTATGCCCGGCGAGCCCATCAGGATACTCTTCTTCTTTGCACGCACATTAAGGCTATTGGGGGACGACTCTCGAAACCATCCATCCAGCAGTAGCGACACGATTTTTTTATCTTCCATTCGCCAAAAGATTTCTCCATTGTTGGTGCATCCACCCAAGCTGCTCATGAATCTCCAGATCAGAGGAATCTCATGCACAGCGTCAACCTCCCACTCATCCAGTGAACTGCATTCCTTAGCGTAACTTTCCGGTTCGTTCAGTGCAGTCGTCCTTGGAATTGGCACCTCTGGTCTAGTCGAAGCAGCATCCGCAACCTGTTCTGGCAGCTTCACCAGCACGTGAACGGGGCCCTTTCCAGCAACTCTTTCATAATCATTCACTTCGCCCAGTTGGCCACGAGCCAGCCCAACATCTCGAAGCTTAGTGTCCGGAAACAATAGACGTTTATAGCCACTCGAGCCACTCACACCATGCACCGCGTCAAGTTGCGTCAGCCACGGACCGCGGCCCTCGTCTTTCTTCGCTAGGAAGAGCTGCAGACTCGGCCAAGGATCCTTGATTAGCCCATCGCTCCGATCCTTGATCGCCTCCATCAACTGGTTTATCGTCCGACCATCGTCGATCCCCACATCGAGCGTGCTTCCTGTCCCACCGACAATCGCACACATGAGTGAGACCCGCATCTTTCCTCGAGAAGGCCAATTCGCGAATGAGAGTTTTTACGATCGTAGTTAAGTGAGAAATAGAGGTCGGAGTTGATGAGGTTGCTCAGTTCTCTGACGAAGTGAGTCGAAGAAAATGAACACCTCCGAGCTGGGTTGGTGAATGGTACACACAATGGTTCGTCCGGCGTTGGCGATCTTGCGCACGCCGTTCATGATAAGCTTGGCCGAGCGTGCGTCCAAGCCACTGGTGGATTCGTTCATGAAAATGATATCTTGTCCGCGATGGGTCCCAGCTCCAGCAAATTGATGCACTCGTCCACTGACTCCATCTTTTCCTTCAACAGAACGCTGGCATTCTTACGTAGCATGGCTGAGAACACGAGGGCCTCGACATACTTTGCCGCCGGTTTGTCCACATGTACTGGCGTACGCCGTCAGCACCATCACGCTGAAGCAGTACGCCGAACATGAAGTATGACCACATCTCCAGGAACGTGTTGATTCTGCGCTGTATTCCGCTTGCTTGCGTTGCTGTCGCGACGCTGCATCAGTTATCTCAAACACTAGGTAGGACAAACATCGAGAACCGTTAGACTCGTATCCCCCAGACCATTGCAAGTTGACAGCTCCGAGCAGTTCCTATCGTCCCAATTGAGTCAACTCGAAAGTCATGTACATCGACACAAACACTTGCAAGACAATACTTCCTCCGGTTTTGAAAGATCTGGACAAGTCAGTATGACAGGTCCAGAGTTTTTATTTTATATAGAACAAAGTATTGAACGTGTATAGACATGCGGAGCTCACAGCCAAGCAACATGCTCCCAGTGTGGCGAGCACCATGCTGATGTTCCACCAGAGGTTGGTCATCACTGTGCTTGCGTCTCCGCGCTCCTGATAGCAGCTTTGCCAAGCCCTACGCTTCTACACCCCCCCTTGCTACTTAAGAAGAACACCTAGCAGCATAGTAAGAGTGTCAGATGGGTCAAGCGCGGTTGCAGGCTCCGACACCACTCTTCGGCCACCACTCCATCGATACAGCGCTCCAGCATCTCGTCGATGATCTCTCGGCGTTCATTGTCGGTCAGGTTCGGCGGCATGGTGTCTGCAGCGGCTGGGGTGCAATGGCGCGCTTGTGGCGGGACATCTGATAGTGAACTGCGTGAGACGCTGTCTTCGGAAACGAATAGTGCGACCTCTAAACCGAGTTATGATCCAATGTTCGTATTGTTGGAAAGAGGAGATCGTCAGCTCTCTTTTCGTCCAATAAGCATTCAAAACGCAGCTGATTTGATAAAATTATCCGCCCTTGACTGCGTTTGTCCAGATCTTTCTCAGCCAGAGGAAGTAAACTGCAATAGTGGGTCTCAGTTCTGGCAGCAGCAAGATAGAGGTCTGCGAAATCCATTCAAATTTCTACCAATCGGAGCCGAAGAGAACTGAGACCCCCTTGGAGCTGCGCAGCAGCAAGAAGCGTGCAGTTCAGTTCGTAACACACAAGCCCCCTCCGCCATGCCTCGAACATCGCAGCGAGCCAAGCTCGTCCGCGCCTACAAGCAGCTTCTTGACTACCGGTTCGCTGCTCGGCATGCCCGGCTGCTGCACGACGCTGAAGACGCCCAGGAGGATGACACCGACTTTGCTATGCTAGCTTGGCTCTGTTTGGGCTCTTGGCGGGCGGTCCGCCCGATTGTGGCAGCCTCTGGGCCCCCGATCCAGCGGGGGCAAGGGCGGGGAGTTGGCTGCCGCCGGCGGGGTCATCGCCTCCGGCTGCAGGCATGACTGGGATCTGGTGGAGACGGTCTCGAGACGGAGAGTGTTTCTTGCTGCTGCCAGTGCTATACTGCACCAAAATCGTGGCAGTAAGGAAAGCGGTCGGCAGCAAGATAGCAACCGAGTTTTAACCAATCACAGCTCATATCCTTCAAGATTTGTAAGAGCGCTATCTTGCTGCTGCCAGAACTGAGACCCACTATTGAATAAATACCTACTCTGTATTCAGCTCCGGAGCCATGGGTGGTTCAGTGCTTCTGTGGCTGTCAGCCGCGCGGACGGGTTTAGTACCAGCACGCGCTGCAGGAAGTCGATGGCCATGGGGCTCACCCCGTGCCAGTACCTCTTGGGGAAGGTGAGTTTGTACAGCGATTGAATCTTCTGGTTGGGTCGCAGCTGGGTCGTTGCTGCGAACGGGAGGCGGCCGCACAGCAGCAAGTACGTGAGCACCCCGAAGGACCACATGTCCACCGACGTACCGTACGGCTGCCGCAGTAGAATCTCCGGGGCCAAGTAGCCGCCTGTGCCGAGGAAGGACGTGGACGTAGCGCCCTCGCTGAGCACCTTGGCGAAGCCAAAGTCGATGATCTTGACGTCCAGTGCGCTGGCCACATCCTGGCGCCGGCGACGGCGTGACGACACGGCCAGCAGCATGTTCTCGGGCTTGAGGTCACGGTGCACGACGCCGCGCTCGTGCATGTGCTGCATGGCCGAGAGCACGCAGCGGGCCACGTGGACGGCCTCACGTTCGGAGAAGCGGCCCTTGTCCACAATAGCATCGAAGAGCTCGCCACCCTCCATGAGCTCCATGATCAGGATCAGGTAGTTGTCGTCCTCGAAGGCCTGCTCCAGCTTGGCGATGTGCGGGTGGTCCACGCGTCGCAGCACGTCCACTTCGCGCCGCAGCTGGGCGGCCACCTCCATGCGCTTCCTGGCCGACGGGGCCAGTCTCCGCTTCTCGATGATCTTGCAGGCGAAGCGTCGGCCGTCGGTCTTGCGCACGCACTTGTAGCACGTGGAGGTCGTGCCCTTGCCGGCCACGCACTCGAGCGCGTACTCGTCCGGCAGCAGCGCGCGGAAGCCCGAAGCGGGACCCGTGGGGCTGTTGCGGCCGACGCGCGCGGGGCTGGCGGCGTGCGACGGCGAGTCGGCCACGAACGAGCTCTCGGACATGGTGGCGGCCTCGGAGGACACGGAGCTGGCCGGGCTCTTCCTGACCGCGTCGTGGCCCAGCTGCTGCAGACGCACGGCCGTGTGCGGCAGCTCCAGCGCCGCGTGCGTCTTCTTCTTGGCCAGAAGCTTCTTGTCGGGCGACTCGAGGCAGGCGGCGGAGCGGCGGCCTCGCGCGTGCGGCAGCGGCAGTGGCGGCGTCGCGGCCGAGGGCGGCATGGTCTTGGCCAGCGTGCGCGTGCACGGCTGCTCGTGGCGGCGCCGCGCCTCGTGGTGGTGGGCGGCGTGCACCTGGTGGTGGTGGCGGTGGTGCGTGAGCCGGCGCGGGGCGTCCGCGGGCTCTCCGACGAAGCAGCTCTTCATGATGGCGGCGCCCATGGTGACGCTGCCCTGCTACTGTATAGTGTACACTGTACGTAAGTGACTGCGTGTGGGGCGGCGGATAGGGAAGTGTCTGGCGCTCTCTTGACTCGACTCGTCTCTTTGTATTAGAGAGCAGGGGGGCGGACGATGTCAGCGGCAACACGGCAACACGGGGCTGCTGCGTGGCTAGCGAGTTACACACTGCGCGACGGCGCGAAGGGATCCGTGGCGTGTGTGGGATTTGGTTTCGGATTCAATTGGCGAGGAAACCGTATGGGCGGTTCGATAGATTTCCTGCACGATGATTGGGTGAATATGAGTTTCCTGACCCTTCGGATTGGCCGAAAAGGCGCAAAAAATCGACCGTCGACCCGTCGCGCCTGAGTCTGACTTTAAACTCTCAGTTAGAATTTCTTAGACCTCTAGATTCCTCTACCCTAGCATACCCTCTTGATAAGAATTCAAATATGGATGGACACGTGGAGTGCAGTTTTGGCAAAAACCCTCCTGATAAGAACACCTGCAAATCGTCGTTTGTCGCGGCCGTTGATGGCCGTGTGGTCCTGCAGCTGGGGACACCCACGAGTTCAACCACTTCCGCCGTCGAGCTGCAAGCGGCTGGGGAGGGCACAGCCCGCCATCACGCGCATGCGGTGTTAAACCAGGTGCCGAGAAAGCTAGGCAAGAGAGCTTGCCGGTGTTGCAGCGTCAGCTGTCAGCTATAATACTCTCGGCAGTGCACTTGTAACTTAGCAAAGAAGTTTCCGCGCCGAAGGGGGTTTCCACACCAAGGAGGCCAAGTAAGTGAACCCATGGGCGACGGACTGTCCAGTGCTGCACGGCGCTGCCGTATTATTAGCGAGGCTATCCCGCACGTTGCGAGGGTTTCGGGGGCTGCATGACGGACGGCTCCGCGAAAGTGCACGTTCTGGATGGAGTCGCCACTGTGCATTGCCGAAAAGTTTGGACTGGTGAGTACAGCTGGGGAGCAGGGCGGAAAGTTGGCGGAACGCATTGCACCGAACGAAACCTGCGCTCGCAGAGGACTTGAAGCTTGTTGTGCGTCGAACTCACGCTTCTCGATGTGCATGCACACCGAGTGCGTCCTCCTGCTCTCCTGGACACACACCACGTGGTGGCGAATGTCCGCGGTGTCTCGGAGGACCAACTTTCACGCACCTTGGCACCAGCTGTGAGAACGTCTGAGCTCTGCTGGTCAAGACAAAAGTTGAAGTCGCTTCAACATTGGTCAGTAAATCGAGAGTCTGTACGTCATTCAAGCGAACCATCAAAACTCATGTTGGCAATGTAAATATCAACTTTCAACTTTCATACAAGTTGTGGTACACACAACTGTACCACCTACCGTACCAGTCGGCATCTCCCAGCAGCGGCAGCCAGCCAATCCCGGCGCCAACCATCAACGTCAAGGCATTTGCTTGTTGCGCTTCCTCGCCTCGCAGCACCTTCTCCAGCAGTAGCAGCAGCAGCAGCAGCAATGGGCGCGCAGAAGAAGAAGGCCAAGTTCGTGGCCAAGGGCCTTTTGTCGCAGAAGATCAAGCAGCGCAATGTGAAGAAGAAGTTCCAGGCCATGAAGGACAAGAAGCGCAACCGCTTCGAGCGCAACAGCGACGCGCCCAGCAAGAAGAAGCCGCGCGCAGCTGCTGGCGAGGGCGGCGCCGCTAAGAAGGACGAGCCCGACATGCTGGACGAGATGGACGTGGACGACTTCCTGAACGCCGACTTCCTGGACTCGGAGAACGAGGAGGAGGCCAGCGACGACGAGGCTGAGGCCGTGCACACCGAGAGCAAGCCCAAGCAGGAGAAGGACGACGACGACGTGGACGACGGCAGCAGCAGCGAGGAGGAGGACGAGAGCGCCCTCGACCCGCGCTACTTGACGGGCACGACCTTCGGTGGTGATGACGACGAGGAGGACGAGCAGGAGGAGGCTGAGGAGAAGGACAATGAGGAGGAGGAGAACGACGACGCTGAACAGGAGCAGGAGGAGCCACAGACGGCTGGACGCACTGTCGTGACCATGGCCGTCCTCCAGAAGGCCGAGAAGGAGTGCTTCGAGACCAAGTCGGTCTCGGGCCTGCGTCGCCTGATGAAGATCTTTAGTGACGCCTGCCGCTCCAGCGACGCCGCCGACTCCAGCAAGGAGGGCGAGATCACGTTCGACGTTCAGAGCAGCGCGGTCTACAACCGCCTCATGGTGAACGTGTTCCGCAAGACGCACGAGACGCTGGCCACGCTGGTCGCGCTCGAGTCGAGCTCCGAGGACGACGGTAAGTTCAAGATCGACGACAAGAAGTGGAAGAAGTACTCGCTGGTGATCCGCCGTTTCTTCAGCTGCGCGTGCTACCTGCTGGAGCAGACCACCGGCCAGGACATTCAGACGTTCGTGCTGCGTGAACTGGTGCACTACATCCCGTTTGTGGTGCCGTGCCCCAAGACCGCGCGGAGAATGCTCAAGGCGCTGCTGAAGCTCTGGGCCAAGTCGCTGAACGCCAACGTGTGCATGCTGGCTTTCGTTCGTATCCGCGACATGGCTCTGGCTGTGCCGTTCCCGTTCCTAGAGCTCTGCCTCAAGGGTATCTACGTGACGTACATGCGCAACACCAAGTTCACAAACGAGGTGACGCTCCCCCACCACGTGCTAATGGGCAACTGTGTCGTTGAGCTCTTCGGCCTTGACCTCAGCAGCTCGTACCAGCACGCTTTCGTCTACATTCGCGAGTTGGCTATTGCTGTGCGTAAGACTATCACATCCCCGGGCCCGGACTCGTTCAAGGCTGTCCTCAACTGGCAGTTCTTCAACCAGCTGCGCGTGTGGACTGCCGTGGTGTGCGCATATCCGGCTGAGAACCAGCTCCGTGCACTCGTGTACCCCCTGAGTCAGCTTCTTCTCGCGGTGGTGCGGCTATCGAGCACGCTGCGCTTTGCCCCGCTTCGCTTCCACTGTGTGAAGCTGCTTCAGCAGCTCGCGCTGGCCACCAACTCCTTCATCCCCACCAGCCCGGCCCTTCTTGAAGTGCTGCAGCTGGAGCCGTTCCGTTCGTCGTACAAGGGCAACGGCAAGAAGGGAGGCAAGGGTGCTAGCAACTCCGCCACAGAGGTGGACCTGGAGCTGTGCGTGAAGCTGTCCAAGACGGCGCTTGAGGCTAAGCGCGTGCACGACCAAGTGATCGTGCGGCTCTTTGAGCTGCTGCAGCGTGAGTGCGATGTGTACAAGTTCAACGTGGCCTTCCCGGAGTTCGCGGTGCCGCTGCAGCTCACGCTCAACAAGTTCATGCACGCGTGTGCCGTACCCAAGTGGAAAGCTCAGGCGCGTGGCCTGAGCGACAGCATTAAGAAGCGTGCGGACTGGATCCGCTCCAAGCGCAGCGGCTTGGAATTGTCCCCGAAGGACACGGCGCAGCTGGACGACTTCCTGCGCGCGGAGCGTGAGGCTGCCGTGAAGAAGCTGTTCGAGAAGGACGCGACGGACCTGCAGGATAAGCTGGACGCTTCTGCTGAGGCTACGAAGGAGAAGGAGGAGGACAGCCCCGAGCAGGCCGAGGACGAAAAGAAGAAGAAGAACAAGAAGAGGAACAAGAAGCAGCGCGCCAAGAAGTCCGGCACGCCCGTGGACGAGGAGACGGTCGCCAAGGTGAAGCAGATGTCGCTCAAGGAGTTCAAGAAGTCGGTGGCCGAGGTGGACGCCGCCGACGAGGTGGGCGACTTTAACTTCTCGTCGGACGAGGAGTAAGTAACGATCGATGGTAGAGCTACACACACACAAGACACACACGCATGAATAGATACACACACCACAACCTTGTTTGTTTTTGCATAATGTATTGCTATGTGTGATGATAGGGGCAACGGGCACGTACGCGTCTTGTCTACAGCGCGCCTAATAGAGACTGGTCTTCTTCATGATGCGCAGGAACTCGTCCTCGTTGATCTCGCCGTCGCCGTCGCGGTCGGCCTCGTCGATCATCTCCTGCAGCTCCTCGTCCGTCATGTTCTCGCCCAGCTCCTTGGCCACGCGCTTGAGGTTGCGGAACGAGATCTTGCCCGTCTCGTCGTCGTCGAAGAGGCGGAAGGCCTTGAGGATCTCCTCGCGCGAGTCCTTCTCGCTCATCTTGGACGTCATCATCTCGAGGAACTCGGTGAAGTCGATGGTGCCGCTGCCGTCCTTGTCGATGTCCGAGATCATCTTCTTGATCTCCTCCTTCTTGGGCTCGAAGCCCAGCGCGCGCATGGCCACCTTGAGCTCCTTGGCGTCGATGGTGCCGCTGCCGTCCGTGTCGAACAGGTCGAAGGCCTCGCGGATCTCCTGCTTCTGCTCCTCCGTGAGCTCGAACTTCTTGTTCTTCTGGGCCGCGCCCTTGGCCTTGGCGCCGCCGCGCGAGCCGTACGCGGAGGACATGGTCGTGTCGTGCAGTTAGAGGAGAGGGAGGGGCTTGCGCGCTCCTGCACGAGGCGGGGAATGAAGCAGCGGGCCGACGAGCAAGTTAAGGTGCCTCTTGGGCGGATGGCTGCAGCCGAAAGATCGCCGGCGTCGGAGTAACCGGAGTAACCCCGGAGTGTAACCTTTATACTGACGGGTACGATCGGGTTAGGGGAGAGATTAAAACACCTCGAGCACGGCGCCACATACAGAGAGCAAGATGTTGCTTATCCGCTGGAGCGAGCAATCTCGTGGTCGCCTTCATGCAGATGCAGCAGCAGCAGAAGCGCAAGGAGCATCCGTATCAAGCTGTATCACACTGGCCCACATAAGCCCTTCAATCTGGCAGCGGCTTTCGCGCAGCGGTTCCAGGCAGGCCAGAGGCCGTCGATACCCAGCAGCAATGCGGGCTCCAGCAAATCTAACGACGAAACGGATGACGACGGCGATAACCCAGGGGGCAGACCGAACGAGCCATCGCTCAAGAAGGCAAGCCGAGGCTCAGTATCGATGCATCACGGGCGTCGGCCGCTCGGCGGCTGCGCAACTCTGGCAGTGGCGGCAACTTGGCCGGCCGGGGCAGTCTGGACGTGTTTTTGAACGAGATCGGCGACGTCGGCCGGTTGTCGGACCTCAAGATGGATGACTTCCAGACGCTAGACGAGCTGTGGGGGAGTCTCTGTAGACTGCAGCATTTTGTGCCTCGCAAGTGACGTACAGTACCAAGTGCCTCGTCTCAGGCGACCGCATCCCACTCGTGTCAAATTCTTTCTGCGTGTTGTTGACGTCTTCGATGACGTGAACGTTTTACATGTAGGTGATACCGGGTCAAGATCATGCGGGTCAAGGCGCGGGCCAGGACTGGCCCAAGTTGAATTAACTAGATCAACTTAGTTGATCTCGTCCCCGCTCTCATTGTACAATTTGCGTCGGAGCTCAAGATGAAGATGACGAGGAATGGGGACCAGTCAGCAATAACCGAGACTCCAAGTTGCGATGATGGAGGCCGCGTCGTGTACCTCACGATCAACGGCATGAGGCGCAAGAGTTGCGCTCGAAAGGTGCAGGATGCACTGAGTGCTGCCAAAGGGGTCACACACGCCACAGTGGACTTCGAGACGAAGCAGGCTGCCGTCTTCGTGAAGACAGACAGCGGCCTCATTGAAACCGCTCTGGTTGATGTGGTGCGGGCCGTCGGAAAGAAGTACTCCGCAACGGAGGCGACACACACTGTGTTCCTGTCGATTGAGGGCATGAGCTGCGCGAAGAACTGTGCGCGCGAGGTGCAACAAGCTCTCAGCGCGATGGAAGGAGTCGTGACAGCGTCTGTGGATTTTGAAACCAAGACGGCATCTGTCGATGTCGCTCCTGACCGCCAATTTGACGACGAAGCGCTGCTGGAGGTGGTTCGGCGTCTCGCGCCCAAGTTCAACGCTCGACTCATTCGGTTAAGTGGCGTGAAGACTGCAGAGAACGGTAGTGCTCGGCAGCAGAAGACGCTATCGGTACATGAAAATGACGGCGTGATCTCGAGCGAAGTTTCACTTTCGATCGACGAGGCTGACACGAGTGCGATCGTGAAAGTGACTTTACTGATCGGTGGCATGACATGCAACTCGTGTGCTGACACCGTTGAGGGCACTTTGAAGTGTACGGAGGGCGTCGTATCGGCGTCTGTGAGCTTCGCGACAGAGAAGGCTGTGGTGCAGTTTGACAGGGACCTCGTGAGTGTCGAAGCGCTTGTTAAAACTGTGGAGGACGTTGGATACGAAGCTTCGTGCATACCGGGGGATGAACAGAGTAAAGTAGGCGACGCAACCCTGTTGATCGGTGGGATGACGTGCAGCTCGTGCTCCAACTCGGTTGAAAATGTCTTGAAGAACACGAAAGGTGTCGTATCCGCCACTGTTAACTTGGCGACTGAGAAGGCTGTCATTCGCTTCGATAAGACCGTGGTTGGCATTCGGACTCTGATCGAGTTGGTGGAAGACATTGGGTATGAAGCCTCGTACGTAGCCGGGGCCGATGCGCAACAGGCTCTGGGAGAGCAGCGCACGAGGGAGATCGCACGGTATCGCACCGATTTCTTTGGTGCATTAGCGTTTACACTCCCGATCCTACTGATAATGCTGGTGTTTGAGAATATTGCACGATTCAAACGCGGGTTAAAGTCGGAAATTGTACGTGGGCTTTCGTGGGAGGCGCTGGTCGTAGCGGTTCTCGCGACTCCTGTTCAGTTTTACTCTGCTCGCCGATTTCACATCGACGCTTGGAAGGGGGTGAGGAACCGCGTGCTAGGAATGGCATTCCTGGTATCGATGGGCTCAAATGTATCATATTTCTATGGCTTGTTCACTATAGTTCGTGCTATCTCTATGGGTAACATGGAGGCCGTGAATATGGACATGTTTATGACGTCGTCAGTGCTGATTTCGTTTGTGGTTCTCGGGAAGCTTTTGGAGGCGACTGCGAAAGGGAAAACGTCGGATGCGCTGACGAAATTGATGGAATTGCAGGTGAAGTCGGCGACGTTGTTGGTGTTCAGTCCGGACGGATCCAGCATCAGCGGAGAGCGAGTAGTGCCAATTGAACTGGTTCAGCGTGGAGACACCCTGAAGATCGTTCGGGGTGCCTCAGTTCCGACAGACGGTGTGGTTGTGTACGGCGAAGGCAGAGTGAATGAATCCATGCTAACTGGCGAGTCCAAGACAATAAAGAAAGTCGTCGGCGATCGTGTGCTGGGCGCGACGTTGAATGTAGACGGGTTCTTCCACATGGAAGTCACAGGGATCGACAGCGACACCGCGTTAAGTCAAATTATTCGACTTGTGGAGGACGCGCAAGCCTCGAAAGCACCAATTCAAGCGTACGCCGACTACATCTCCTCTATCTTCGTTCCAGTGGTAGTCGGTCTTTCGCTGGGAACTTTCGTAGTGTGGTATATTCTCTGTGTTCGGGATGTCGTTCCCCAAGACTGGATCCCCGGCTCGGATGGCAAATTTGTGTTTGCGCTGGACTTTGGGATCGCAACGCTGGTCGTAGCTTGTCCCTGCGCACTGGGACTGGCAACACCCACTGCTGTCATGGTCGGTACTGGTGTCGGAGCCGAACACGGTGTCTTGATCAAAGGGGGCGAGCCACTGCAGACTGCCCGCAGCGTTAACACGATCATTTTCGACAAGACTGGCACGCTAACGATGGGGAAACCTGTCGTGACAGACATGTATACGCTTAGCAGGAGATTAAGCGCGGATGAGTTGGTCATCCTTGCTGGATCCGCGGAACTTGGGAGTGAACATCCTCTGGGTACGGCTATTACTGACTATGCAAAGTCAATGTCGTTGTCTCTTGAACAGCCGACAAACTTCCTTGGGGCTTCAGGGAGAGGAATTTCGTGTAGTGTCGGAGGTCACAGCATTGTTATTGGAAACAGAGCTTGGATTGAAGACGACGCCGTGGAGGGAGTGAACGACATCGAGGTGGAGCAAGCCATAATTGGTTTTCAAAATGGAGGAAAGACGTCAATCTACATGGGCGTCGACGGGGAACTATGCGCGGTGTTTGCAGTGGCTGACGCCCCCCGTCCGGAGGCGACTCGTACTCTACGAGAACTCGGATCAATGGGGTTGGAAGTCTGGATGGTCACAGGTGACAACGCGCGAACAGCATTCACGATTGCTGAGCAGTTGGGAATGAGCCATCACAACGTCATGGCCGACGTGCTTCCGTCCCAGAAGGCGTCAAAGGTGAAGGAGCTGCAGGACATGGGTCGCATTGTTGCCATGGTGGGCGACGGCATCAATGACTCGCCAGCACTCGCTCAGGCGGACTTGGGCATTGCCATTGGCGGTGGTACGGACATTGCCATCGAGACGGCAGGTATGGTGTTAATGACGTCCACCTTGCTCAATGTTATCACTGCGCTGCACTTGTCACGCACTATCTTCAACCGAATCCAGCTGAATTACGTGTGGGCATTCGGCTACAACTGCCTGTTGATTCCATTAGCTGCCGGTGTGCTCTACCCTGTTGGTTTTAGTATCCCGCCGATGTTTGCCAGCGCTGCGATGGCTCTCTCGTCTGTGTCCGTGGTGATTTCGTCGTTATTTCTTCGATTTTACACGCCTCCGATTGTCACCGATGATAAGACCAAGTCTACGTTACCCACGGAGCAGACGTTATCTGCGCCACTGCTTGCATCCGGCACGTTGCAAGAGATGGAATAGCCGTACAAGTATGTGCGATGGTCTCATCTCAAGTGCACTTCCGATGAAGGCGGGTGAAGACAGGATAAGTGGATTTGATTCTCGAGTTTTACAACATGCACTCGTTATCTTGCCCGTTTGGGAACGCTAGCGCGGCGAAAAGTGGGAGCACCAACGCCTACGACCCGCCCTCGTCTTCGCGTGAGAGCGACGGTGATACCGATAAGGTTGTGTGAAGCTAGACGAGGTCGGGCAAGAGCACATCTACACTGCGCTTGTCGTATCATGCTAGACCCCCCGCCGCTGAACAAGACGACGACTGAAAGAACCTTTTAGGATGCCACGCGCAGATCATTACCAGTTTTAATGTCACCAATACAGCTTTGTGTCGTGCGCTCAATGGTATTTTTGCATATGTTTTGTATAAGAATGATTTCACTTTTTCACTTTTTTTAAAGATATACAGTACATGAACAGTAGGGGTAATTTATCGCGTAGATTTCGGCTAAACGGATTGTCGGATTAAATTAGGTCGATTTCGGCTAAACGGATTGTTGGAATCCACGCGTTAATTTAAATTAAGTCGATTTCGGCTAAACGGATTGTCGGGATCTACGCGTTAAATTACCCCTATATCGACATAAAAGCAAACAAAAACATTTTTTGAAATTTGAACGGGGTCGCTTCGCGCCAAACGACACCCGGCTGACACACTGCTCATCTGAGGTCGTTTGATAGCTCTTCTGATGTCGTTTGATAGCTCAAAAGAAGCTGAGACACGGGGCTACATGGCTAGCTAATACTTCGAAAGTAATGTAGCGATCCGAACATAGGCATTCAGACCATAATATTATTATATCGGTAAAGTGTGAAAATATGCATGTAACGACAGTTCTAAGTTAGGGGTCCCGCATTGCTATAGAAACAGCAATGAATTTCAAAGTTTACAAGGGGTGGTGAGACTCTCTCTCACCGTGAGAGGGTGTGAAAATCCCTACTCCGTATGGCAATCACCGCCAATCTCATGATATTCCAGTGTTCTGCCTTGAAACCAGCTGTGCGGTATGTGAACGAAACGTTACAGTGTACGTAACTGTAAGTATTTCATAAGTATGTACTGTATGACAACAACTTGGAGGATAACTTCGACTGGGGGTGATCCTTAATTAAAATATCTGGATGCATTTATTAATTTATGAATACCTCCCTGTAGAAGCCATAAGCTGGTATGCGCAGAATATCAGATACACACTCAGCCTTAGCGCTAATCGCTTATGTAAAGTTATGGATAATACTTTTTTAGCAAAAATGTTGTCCGTCTCCAAACTCACCTACAAGGGGGTTTCAGTTAATCATTTCTTCAAACGATGAGCCCAAGGAATAAGCCTCCGGAGGCTCATTCCTTGGACTCATTCCTTCCAAGAGCCTCATTCCTTGGTCATGAGTCCAAAGAATGAGCCTCCAGAGGCTTATTCCTTGGGCTCATCATTTGAAGGAATTATTAACTGAAATCCCCTATTAGGGGGTTTCAGCTAATAATAATATGAAGGAAATCGAAAATTCTGCAAAAGGGAATCGCTTAGAGATCACATGGGATAATAATTGGGATCTGTCCTCACGGTCGCAAAGATTAGAAGCTTCACGACCGCACGGCAACGCCGCTCACAGTGTGTGAGCCTCTCAGTGACTGCTCCTCCGATTAGCTCAGTCGACATTCAGCAGAGAAGCGCGTGCAGTTCAAGAAGCAAGATGCGTCGAAGTTTCGTCCTCCTGGTGGTCGCTGGTGTACTATTAGCAATTTGCGGTGCGGTATCAGCGAGTGCTGATCAGACGAAGCCAGTTCAGTCTGGTGATACTGCCCTGGGAGACGGCAACGCTGGCAGAATATTGCGGAGCCACCAGGAAGCGGACGATGATGTTGCCGACGAAGATAGAGGCCTCGGCAGTGTGCTCCGAAAGGTATTAGGCTTAAAGAAAAGCGACTTCGCCAAGAGTGACCTCAAGAAGGCGCTGAAGGACGAGAATTTAAGACTCGAGTTATACAAGAAATGGGACAAGTACTCTGTGGAGGATATCAAGCTCAAGCTGAAACACACGGATATATACCACCCGCGCGAGAGAAGACTATTCTACGACTACCTCAACAAGTACAAGAAGGCTGATGCGACGGTGAAACGGACGGAGGGAAGGAAAGCTGTTATCTTCAAGGTGGACGAACGCAAAGTCCGCACGATTGATGACGAGGGAAATGCTGTCGACAAAGTACAGCGTCTCGATGACGAGGGAAGATTTGTCGACAAAGTAGAGCGTCTTGATGACGCCGCAGCATGAAATTTGCGTGCATTTGCTATGTTGTAAAGAACGAAGCTCACCCACGTGCTGGTAGAAATCGCAATTTACATTCGCGTTATGGACTGCCTACCGTTCTTTCGACATCTATACATTTAAGTGTCGTACTGATCGCCGTCAGCTTTTGACCGACAGCATCCCAAGCGCGACAGAAGTAAAACAATATCGGCTAGCAACTTGATTACATGTACTACACAGTACTAGCACAACGGTATTCAAGTCTGCTCCGGGCTGAGTAAGTACTCGTATTCGAATAGGGTTTCCTGTAGTGTGAGCAGGCTGACAGGGTAAGTAGTTTTTTTTACTAAAGCTAACGTTAAGCTTAGCTTTAGTTTCACGTCACGTTCTCTCAACCGTATATTTTAATACTTTTAGAATAGTACCATGGATATGGTACATTCTAAACTGTACCACACAACTCGCACTCAGCATTCAATTGCACATCAACCACCAGCAGCTCGGCTGGCTGCATGTCCCTCCGTTTGACCCGCTTGTGCCGCCTCCCGTTGCGCTCGTGTCGAGTCATGAGCGCCGCCTCCAACTTCGACAGCGTTTCCTCTGCCTCCCCGTCTTTTTCCAGCTCTCACCGCCCTTCGGGGGGCCCAGGAATCGCCGAAAACCCTTTGGCGACCAAGGTTCGACGGCACCAGAGTCATCTACCAGGCTCCCAGCCGCTCCCAGTCGCTCAGAGCGGCGGAGATGACGATCGAGGAGGCCCCAGCACGCTGGAGCAGCTGCAGCTGCGGGTTCTGGCCAGGGACCAGCACTTCGTGGTGCTGAACAAGGGGCCGGACGAGCGGATGGACGGAGCGTTCGACGTGACCATCGAGAAGGCGGTGAGGCGCTTCTCACACATATTTAAGTTGACGCAGAGGTACACAGTCACTGAGAGTGTTGGGGGTATTGTGGTTGCAGCTGGCGAGAGATTTTCCGGACGTGTCCAAGTTCCGGTGGATTCACCAACTTGACTTTGGTACGGTGAACGGAGGTCGGAACGGTGCAGGGGTCGATACTGACGCTTTGGTGGTGGTGTATTTTGTGCTGTCATTGTAGCGACGTCCGGTGTGCTGGTGGTTGGAGCTACGAAAGAGTGAGTGGGAGGAGTTAGGGGGCTGGAAATTGGGAGGATACTGATGGCTTGGGGTGTTGAATGGTTGCAGAGCTACGGCAACGGGGTGTCGGCTTTTTCGAGAGAAACAGGTGCAAAAGGAGTATTTGGCGGTGGTGCGCGGCCACCTGCCGTTCAACCCGGCGGATAGTGTCGACAGGTTGGGTGTACCAGCCAAAGCGTGCACTTTTTCGAAGCTGGGGTTGTTGATTCAAGACATGGAGGAGATGGAGCGTCTGAGGAATCAGCAGCGCGGAACGAGGACCCACCAAAAAATGGCCGACTACCCGCGAGGAGCGCGTCACGGACCGAATTTGTTCACAATGGAGCAAGCACAGCTACTGCGTGAAAGCCAAGGTGGCCCTAGAGGAGAGGTGCGAGGCGCTGGCGCTGGAGCTGGCGCTCGTGAACTGACACCTGCGGAGTTGGCGTTCACGAAGATGACGTGGCACGACTTGACCCAGGAGGAAAAGGATGCTTACACCGAGAGGGCAAAGGCAGATAAGCAGCGGTTTCTGTGCGAGTTCAGCAAGTTCCTTAGCAAGGAAAAGGCTAGGCTTGCTCGCAAGCGCAAATATGAGTGCCTTGATCATGACGACAGCGAAGAAAAGAACGAGCCCGTGGCATACATTTTTGACGCGCCGATCATTGAGCCTCACCGAAGTACTGGAGTTTTTCGGATGCAGGTGGGCACTGAGACCAACACCACGGCAAAGCAGTCTACCACAATTGCATTTGTATTGGGTCATGCGATGTACAAGGGCGAACCAGTTACGAAGGTACTGCTACGTCCGCTGAATGGCCGTCGCCACCAACTTCGGCTTCATCTTGCGCATCACGGGTTTCCGATCGCTGGTGATGTGACTTACGGTTCACAGGAGGACGAGGCGCCTCGCATGATGCTGCATGCCTGGAGGATTTGGCTTCGTGGCCGACCAGCAGACCAGGTTCGTAGCCAAACTAGGCTCTGAGATAGTTGGTATGGAAGCTGATGTGTGTGTGTTTGTGTTGCTATTACTTAGAAGAAGTTCGGTGATCTGTATTTCAAGAGTCCGGATCCGTTCGAGCCTATCGTGCCAAGCGAGCGTGAAGTCTGTACGATCACATACCACAAGCACAAGCAGGCAGAAGCTGAGAAAGCAGGTATAGAGGCGACCAAGGAAGCCTCACGTCAGAGTGCTTAGCGTTCGTCTCGCAAGAGGGAATGGAGTCGTAGGGACTAGACTCCAGCTTCCTCTAGCTGATGGAGCACACCGATCACGTCTACGGTCGACGGATGTTCGGGGCCCTGTAACGAATGTGCAGCACGAGGTTTGAGCATTTTCAGCATTGAGTAACGCGTGAAAACAACAGAGTAATAGAGCAAACTCACGAGCGCGTCGACGTAGATGTCCAGTGCCTGCTTCACGAAGGCCTTCGCCTGTCCGTGATCTCCCAGAAAGAGAAACAGCAGTCCTAGTGTGTAGAGCACTTCACCCGTGGCAACGTGCTTCGCTCCAAGCAAATTCTGGCGGATATTGACGACCTGTTGCAGCATGGAGCTGGCCTCTTGGATCCTTAGACGCTGATGTTCCAGCATCCAGGCGGCTGTGTCCTCCGGCGGGTTGGTCAGGAAGCGGTACCAGATATCCACCACCTTGTCGAGCATGGCCAGCGCGCTGTCGTTCTGCTGACTGCGCTGCTGTAACTCACGTTGTTGTTGTGGTGACTCTTGCTGAGCTTGGGATTGGGCTTGTTGCTGTCGTAGGGCGGCACGCTGCATACGGTGGAAGGCCAGGCCAAGGCAGAAGTAGAGCTCCGAGGTGTACAGGTGATCGGGGCCGAATAGTAACGAGCAGTGATAAGCTCCATGCGCCGCCCGCTGTAGACTTTCGGAGAACGCGCCATATTCCAAGTGCAGCAGGCTGTAGAGCTTGTTCATGCGGATCACGAAGAGGTTCTTCATCTCTTCCGGTAGCTCAGGCAGGGACGCCGCAGCTCCCAAGAGGATCCCTGACGCAGTGTTGTCGGCGCCAACATTGCGATCCTTGACCAGAAGCCAATTCACGAGCGACAGTACTTCCTCTGCAGGCTTGAGCTGCCTCTCTCGAAGGGAGATGTCCACCAGCACCAAGTAAAAGGGCACGAGACGCAGCGAGTTTTTGCCGTAAGCTTCAGTGGCCATTTTCAGCGCGGTCACTGCCTTCCCGTGAGCTGGTCTGAGCTGCCTCAGGAAGCAGAGCTCTTCGCTCTCACGTCGCATCTGCTCGCATTGTTCGTGAGCTGTCGGCGAACTATCCGAGGCATCGACGACAGCAGCATGTCGTTGGGGACTGCGAGGAACCGTCGAAGCCATGAGGATGCTCGTGGCCAAGCGTCGGGCGAATTAAAGTTGCAACGACTCTCCATCTCTCACAAATATGCTATGGTTTTCTTGAGTATCGTATTCAAATATATTGGATCCGGATGGGGACAGCGTAGGCAGCTCCATTTGCGTTGTCGCGGGTACTTCCCGTGGTTGCGACCGAGAAGACGACCAGTATCAACAAGCTGAAGTTGCAGCACTTTAACTTCTGTGAACGAAGCGGGGCCTGAAGCAGTTTTGCCTCTCGCCATCGGTTAAGCAACACCGCTGTATAAATATTCATAGCGTGCAAAAGCGAGTTTGTGCGTCCATGCGCCGTGGCATAATGATTACCACTGTCTCTTCGATATGTAGGGCCTCGGCATCATCGTGGACGGACGAAATGAGATGTGCTTTCATGTTGAATTCGGAGAGAGGAGCAAATATTTGCTGAAGGTGGTGGGGTGGCAACTAGGGGCTTTGCTGCGTTCTGCAGAAACCGTTGTAAGACTACACCTTTGCCCGGCCAAAGTTGGCCTGAGTTTCAACCAAAGTTGTCATGAATTTTGGAGGTATCAGAATTTGACAATAATTTCCTCAAATCATGACTTTCGTTTCATTCAAAGCTGCCTAAACCCCAATCAATGTTGTCACGCACGCTACCCCGTGCCCTCAGATGTTGGCTACATACCGTAGCGCATATCCTCCATGTGGATGGCAGCGTTGACGAAGTCGCGAGCATGGAGCTCCATTTTGAGCACGAGTTGCTGAGTGATCTTGGGCATGCACACATGCGCTGCGCGCTGCAAAAGCCGCATCCGCGCTTCCTTCATTGAAATGGTCTTCCCGTTGGCGTCGCGTTCGAGGGGGGCCTGCATCATCCGTCATGCGTCAGAGCCACGTACTCCTTAACGTGTGCCTTGAGCACTCCTTAACGTGTGCCTCGAGCACACCTCAATAGGGTTGCATGTGGGGCTATAAGGCCCCAGACGCAGCAGCACCTGCAAAGATGTCTACGTCAAACAACTTTGGTTGCAGTTTAGGCAGCTTTGCTTGCAACTCATATAGTGGTACTTGTTAGTTTGGGCAAATCTTTAGCATCTTCAACAACCCAAAATAATCTTGACGACTTTGGTTGAAACTCAGGCCAACTTTGGCCGGGCAAAGGTGTAGTTCGGTGATGCCCACTCTTTCTGTAATTAAAATCTTGTGCTCTCTTGATAAGCTATCTACTGCAAACACACTGCATTTTGAGCGACGTACCCACAGCCTCAATACGAAAATTGTTTGTCACGGGTCTCTATTATAACCTTACATGTAGTAAGCTTAGGTAGGTTTCTCGTCTACGAAAACTAAAGTTGCAACGACTCTCCATTTCTCGGAAATCGATACCTCTAGTTCCGATTGATGGACATGGCACGGCAACAATCAAATACTCTGGCGATGGAATGAGTAGAACTCAAGTCGCGCTTACTCTAGCAGCTATGGCATTGAGTAGACGTCAATTTGGCCGGGTAGTCCTTGTCTCGCTCTTGGTCTTGGTGATTTACTGTTTGTCTTCGATCATACTGTGGATCAAGTGGACCAAGATGGAGGACTTCCCAACCATGCCTTTAAATGGGGAAGTCCGAGGATTTGATGAGATCGATGAGGAAGATGAGACCAGTGAATACCCACGCCATGCATGGAGGAAGCACGAGTTTCAATGTCTTGGCTGGGTGGCGACCGATGACGAGGGTGATGAACTGGGGTTGAGAAGAGGGTGCTGGCAGCGTATTCAAGCGGGTGACGCCGGGTACTGTGAGGTGCTGAATACTACCTCAGGACAAGTGTTTCACGTGATGCACACGACGAGTCTTTCGTTGAAAGATGACGCTCGGTTCACGTGCGAGTTGGCAAAGGAGTTTTCATCTTTCCCATTCCATGCTGCAGCGTATCGCCATGATCCACCGATGGTGACCAGCCAATCCAACACACAAGGCATCGTTATGGCAGTCTACGACAGCGTGCTACCCAGTGCGTTTGCGAGTGTTCGTCGTCTACGGGACACAGGATGTGAACTTCCAGTCGAGCTCTGGTTCCGACATGATGAGCTCACACCTGAAAATCCAGTGCTAACACTGCTGATGGAAAGCTTTGGGCCTGTTCACTTGCGCCAGGTATTCGATGAGCGTATTTACGGCTTCAACGTGAAGGTGCATGCCCTATACTACTCGCAATTCACGAGTGTTTTACTGCTGGACGCCGACAACTTTGCTGTGAGAGACCCGACCCCGCTGTTTGCGTCTTCAGCAATGAAAGCGTTCGGCGCCGTGTTTTGGCCCGACTTTTGGAGTCCAGGAAACTCAATCTTCAATCTTCACGCCCAAAGCTTGGTGTGGGAGTTGTTGGAACTCGACTACGTGGAAATGCTGGAGCAGGAGAGCGGTCAGGTGCTGGTTAACCGCGCAATGAGTAGGCCAATGCTCGAGCAACTGCTCTACTACGCGACGCATAAACCCAATTTGTTCACGAAGTTGAAGCTCGTGTGGGGCGACAAAGATCTGTTTCGCTTGGCCTGGTTACAGATGAAGAAAAACTTCTACTACAACGATCGCCGCTTGCCAGGAACCCTTGGTATCGTAAACCAGGAACGTCAGCGCTACTGCGGAGTGACAATGGTGCAGTACGATCTAGATGGCGACACCATGCTTTTCTGGCACCGCAACACGATCAAACTTAGCGGTCGCGGTGATGACAGGCAGGTCTGGCACGCTTTACAAGAGATTTCCCCCAGTGAAGACGACTATCCGAGTCCAAAAATCCAGTCATATAACGGCGAGAAGATTTTCAATGAAACCTCATGCTTCGGTATCAAGCGATTCAGGACAAACACACGTGTTCAGATGAAGCGAGTCGACGAACTGGGTCATGAATTAGCCTCTTTGGAAAACACGCTGATGAAATATGCACGCCAGGCATACCAGCTACTTCATGATGAGACCTTAGCATAGAATTTTTAAGGCCTAGAGTTCGCTTGATCGATGAACAATTACTTGCCGGATACTTTCAGGGGATTCCAAGTCGAAAAATGACTCGACGGGAAGGAAGGCTGCTTGTTGAAGCCGTGAGCTATGCCGGAGAAAACTCGCAGCCGCTTGCTCTCGACTACTGCGATACGAAGAACAATCGCTGCCGCACCGTTGCGCTTGAAGAGCGACGTGGTTATAGACTAAGGATTGCACGTAGCTGACTTCCTTTAATCTCCTCAAGTTTTGCACCGACGAAAACATTTTTGCGCTTGTGTTGAGCATTTCAATGGCCTTCGCTGCTGCAGTAATCGGTTCCTTTGAGCCCTCTTTGGAGCGCTTGATGCTTGCAATCATAGTCTTAGCCAACACGAGCAAGCACTCTCCGCGCAGTTGAACGCTGCCATGCTCCATCACCATAGACATTTGGTCGTTGATAAGTGAGTATGCATCTTGTAGCTTCCCCATGGCAATGAAAATCTCAGCCATGACAACGTGAGCCTCTGCCAGCAGCAGATCAAAGTGGTGTTCCCTACAAATGTCCACGCTTTTCAGTAGTGCGTTCAAGGATGCGAACGGTGCGTGGGGGGCAGCTGCTTGAAAGCGCGTTCGGCTGGCTGCTATCAGCACTTGGGCGTGCAGGTATGCAAAACCATACTCACTACACGTAGCTTCTAAGCTCTCGAGCAATTCAAGGCTTCGAGGATAGTCATCCATAGCCGCCCATACGTCTGCCTTCAGCGTGAGCGCCTCGAGGTACGCAGGAAAATCTTTTCCTTCTGGAGATAGCACAAGTATCGCGTCCAAATGAACTTCTGTTCGCGAAAATTCCCCGCGATGAAGTGCCCACCAAAAGAAGAGGTGGTGCAGCGTCCTCTGGTACGCGACGTCATTAAGCAGATAGCGCCGTCTGAGTGTCTGACTTCCACCCACAACAACGTCAACTAGGAAGTTGAGTGCACGCGCATAAACGTTTTCTTCCGTCTTCATCTGCGCGAGGTTGGATGTTGCCATCTGGCTCACCGTCACTGCAACCTCGCCGATGCTAGCAGAGTCTTCGTAACACAATAGATGCATGCGACTAAATACTTGTTCCAGAGAGCAATGGCCGAAGAGGCTCCAGCCAGCGCCAGCTGAGATCGTGACTTTCCCACTTAGTGACCAGACAGTATTGAGAATTGCCTCCGTAGACTTTATCCAATCCATTCCGCTTCCGCCAGACCGGTCAGAAGCATCAGCTCCTGAGCCTGCGGCCGCTTGAGCCTGTAGAGCGATCATTGTACGCGTACCATTGTTGGACAAACTAGCGGCTGGAGTCGCAATTGACGCGATGGATTGCATTGCTTCGTGAAGACGCGACCAAATGTGCAGCGGGCGTGGTGCAGGTGCTTGTGCAGCAAACATGTGAGGGACAAACTGAGTCGCTGGCCTCACAGATTCAGGACTGTCGGTGCGGCCGCGCATCAAGTCACTCTCCACCTCCGTTAGTGTTGCCAACACGTGCAGCGCAGGAAGGTGCAACTCCTGTGCGCGGTTTAAACAGCTACTAACTAGTTGCAATACAGCATCTTTGGACTTGCCGATTTTTTGGGTGATACGAATCAGCCATGCAATTGCAAAGGCCACGCAGATGTGGTCGCCGTGATGCTGAGCGACTCGGATAGCCTCCTGGATACTTTCTTGTGCAGCATTGTAGTGGTTGAATACAATCTGCAGTCCAGCCAAGTTCAGCGCAGCATACTGGATACCACTTCCTCGGAAATGCAAGGTAGCACCTGCCGAATTGGGCGATGCGGATCCAACGCCATCGCCATTCGCATTACCGCTCAAGCGAGGATCTTGTCGGGGCGAAAACACATCGTGGTACTGGTGCAAACTGTCGAGAGCACCTTGGTAGTCACGGTCATGTAGAAACGATAAATACCTCACGTAAAGCACGTTCGGGTTCGAGCCGTCCATCTTCTTGCGAAGTACTCGTAGTTGATCTTCAGTGGATCGATCCTCATTAGTTTGTTGCGCATTCCCCTGGTGGTTACTTGCACCTCCTTCCATCTTGTGGGCAATATCGTTCAATATATAATTCAACTGGTCATTCGACCACGCGGCAGGGTCGTCCACGTCTCGAACAGCTTCCACCGTTAACAACTTCTCCACCAACATCTGAGGATCATTTTTCGTCGGTGCTGGAGTCGTCATTAAAATATCTGCCGAGGGCACGCTATGTGACGGCTTTGCACTACCCGAGTGGATCGGCGACAGAAGCAGGTCGTCGTCCTCCATCTTGCTTTCGTTCCACAAGTGCTGCGAGGCCGGCGATCCGATCAGCTCTAAGCTGCTGTCCTTCTCCTCTTCCTCACTTTTCCTGTCCTTCTCCACGTCTTCTCTGAACTGCTCCAGATATTGCTGGACGTCGTCAAACAGCCTCGAAAGACCATCGAACAGCAGGCGGTTGACCGCCAGCAAGAAGCTGCGCACGAAGACGCCCAGCAGACTCGTGCGCACGAGTGTGGAGCTGGTCGAGTCCACGTCCACGTCGTCTGCGTCCTCCCTCGAGTTGGCCAGAGGCGCCACGCACTCGGAGATTTGCTCCACCGTGTTCATCACGGCGTCGGGGCTCTCGATCTTGCTCAGGATGCTCACGAGCTGCCAGGAGAGCTGCTCGAAGTCCTTAGCACTGTCTAAACTAATTTCCAAGCGACGCAATAAACTTTTGAGGGTCGTGAATTCTGCGCGTTGATTGGCAGAAACTCCCGCCTGAAGTGGGTGCTGGATCTCGCGGCGGAGGAAGCGCGCCAGAGCGTTCAGCGACGTCCTGCTGACGGCTGGCGCGGCTGGCGCGGCTGGCGGCGCGTGCGGAGCGTCCACGAGCGAGGCCACCGAGTCCTCACCAGCGCCGCCCTGACTGGCGTCCTGCTGCTGCTGCCGCACATACTCGGAGACCAAGAGACAAACACTCAGCACGTACGCGTTGGCCTTCCACTTGCGCATCTTGGAGCATTAGCGAGAGTGACATGTCACTAAAGGTAGAGGGTACCCTGGGCTTAGTGAGAGTGACATGTCACTCTCACTCACTAATAGTAGTAGGCTACTACTGTACCGATGCATCATGCGTCAAACCAACGCTACGCTGCGTAGCCTACGCATCATGTTTGAGAGCTTCACTACGAGCTGTTGACACTGCAAGTTGCAGTCTGCAGTACAACACAGACTGGTCAGTATGAAATCGTGCTGATCCTGGACGCAACAAGGCAGAACCAAATTCTTTGCCGTTTAAACTATTACTATTGGTTTTTGTATCGAACAACTTGAAGTGCATACCAGCGGTACACCGTACCACTGCTACTAACGTTATTTGCCACCATTCCAGTCCATTCACCGATGGCATCCACTCCGACGTCGCCGCTGCTGGCGGTGGCGCTGCTGTTCCGCTCCAAGCCGCAGTTCGCCGGTATCGACCACGTGGTCCACGCCGTCTCCGCCTTCGTAGACTCGTCCGTGGAGCTGCCGCTCGCCACCGCCAGTCGCTTCGGGTCCGTGGCGCTGCTCGAGCGCATCTGGAGCAGCTCCGTGGACCTGGAGCCCGGCGGCAGGCCCCTCTGGTCGGTGCGGAGGCTGCTGCGGGTCTACCCGCTGTACAACAAGCTGCAGTTCACGCTGTCTCTGCTGGCGGCGGTCCAGGCGAACAGTGTGGCGGTCGTCCGGTGGCTGTTCGAGCGGTACCCGGACTACGGCGTGCGGCGGAAGGTGGTGTACGCAGCGGCGTCGGCGGGGGCGCTGGAGATCCTCCGCTTCTTCCGGGAGAACGGCACCACCGTGAACTATGAGGATGAAGAGGATCTGCCGGAGGGGCAATGGGATCAGGAGAAGGAGAACTGGGAACGAGGTCGCTGGGTCTATTGGGGAGATCAAGATGCAGAACGAGCGGCTTCGGCTGGCCATGCGGAGGTGGTGCGGTGGATATACGAGACCACCGAGTATGAGGACAGGAATGACTACAGCTCAATGGAAGGAGCCATTGCAGCGGGGGATTTGGAGCTGACAAGATGGCTCCAGGATAGACTCGGGATGGCACCGGAAGGCCACCAGGTGCCGATCCGTGCGGCGGCCGGTGGGCATATTGAGGCTTTGCAGTATCTTCGCGAGCGAGGCTACTGTAGGGAGAAAGAAGTCGGGGTGCTCGTGAAGGCGGCGGAAGCGGGTCAGCTGAATCTTGTGCGTTGGATTATTGAACAAGATTGGGAAGATGAGGCCATGTACACGGACGGAGGTAGCGACTGTGAGGACGTCTTTAGCTTAGGCACCATTGATTCGCCGAAAGTGCGCCGGACATACCATACTTCCTTAGGTGGCGAAGCAAGTCTCGCTATCCATGCCGCTGCCATTAACGGATATCTGGAGGTTGCGCAGTACCTGAACGCTCGCACAGACAAACCGCTGGATGCTGAGGACGAAGAGACGGAGAACCGAAGACTGACCAACAGGAAACATTTGCTTAAGAGAACTCTTGGGCAGAAAAACAATGCTCAACGGGTATCTGGGGAAACGATGCTCCTTGCCGCACAGAGAGGATTTTTTGACGTCGTGCAGTGGCTCTTCACTGAATTCAGCGCTGATCCGACAATTAACCTATTCTGGGTCAGTGGGCACAACGAAGAACTGCTCTTCGACAGCACAATCGATGCAGCAGCGGCAAGCGGTAATATGGAGATTGTGCAGTATCTCCTCCGAGCTGACTCAGCTACTGAGGTCACCACGGATTCTGAGCAGAAGCAGAAGCGAAGACGGCTTCACAGGTTCCCGGATTTTGCAAAGGAGGTATTGGAACGACGTAATCGTGTATTGCAACTAGAGCCAACAAGGCCGAGCTGCACGACAAAAGCGATGGATCTTGCTGCTCGAAATGGCCACTTGAAAATGGTGCAGTGGCTTCACCATAACAGGTCAGAAGGATGTACCACCGACGCGATGGATGGTGCAGCAAGTGGTGGTCACCTCGAGATCGTGAAATGGCTGCATGAAAACAGGCGTGAAGGTTGCACGACCGGTGCAATGGATGGCGCAGCAGGTAGCGGTCATCTTGACGTTGTGAAGTGGTTGCATGAGAATCGTAGCGAAGGATGCACACCTGCTGGAATGGACGGAGCTGGCCAAAACGGACATCTGCGAGTGCTCCGATGGTTGCACGAAAACTGCGCGGTAGATTTTACTGCGGCGGCCATGGACTTCGCTGCCCAGGCGGGAAACTTTGAAGCCGTGTTGATTTTGCATGACCTAGCACAGAAGGGACTTTTAAGCGAAGTTGGCAGAATGGAGGAGGATACGTCCAAGGCCTGGGTAGCTGAGGCATACCGCGAGGTTGTGAGTGCTGTACTCAGAGATGACTGAACAGCTTTACGGACGGACTAACAGCAGCGCCATGCCTACGCATAAATATGTTATCGTAAAGCATGCGTACCATCGCTGCCACTATTTTTTTGCCGTTACCGCGGGTGTCTCTCACAGTTTCTGGGGTGAAGCGGAGGGTGTTATACGAGGTATCGACGGTGGGGTCAGTACTTCCGAGCCCATGGACCTGCTGAAGACGAAGAGAAAAAGGAAAATGGAGAATGGGGATGGGTTCTATTGAGCAGAATTCTAACACTTCTGCAACAAGCTCTCGAAAAACTTTTGTTACTTATTAATACTTCAAGTGCTTTGAAGCATAGGTAACGTTAGTTTTTGCCTAACTTTTTGTATCAAGCAAGTTGAAGTGCATCCCAGCGGTACACCGTACCACTGCTACTAACGCTATTTGCCACCATTCCAGTCCATTCACCGATGGCATCCACTCCGACGTCGCCGCTGCTGGCGGTGGCGCTGCTGTTCCGCTCCAAGCCGCAGTTCGCCGGTATCGACCACGTGGTCCACGCCGTCTCCGCCTTCGCAGACTCGTCCGTGGAGCTGCCGCTCGCCACCGCCAGTCGCTTCGGGTCCGTGGCGCTGCTCGAGCGCATCTGGAGCAGCTCCGTGGACCTGGAGCCCGGCGGCAGGTCCCTCTGGTCGGTGCGGAGGATGCTGCGGGTCTACCCGCTGTACAACAAGCTGCAGCTCACGCTGTCTCTGCTGGCGGCGGTCCAGGCGAACAGTGTGGCGGTCGTCCGGTGGCTGTTCGAGCGGTTCCCGGACTACGGCGTGCGGCGGAAGGTGGTGTACGCAGCGGCGTCGGCGGGGGCGCTGGAGATCCTCCGCTTCTTCCGGGAGAACGGCACCACTGTCCATAATGACGAGGAAGAGCAAGAAGAAGATGGAGAATGGGACGAGGAGAAGATGGACTGGGAGCGAGGCCGCTGGGTGCTCTGGGGAGTAGTCGACGCGGCGGCAGCTGCTTTGGCGAAGCACACGGACGTCGTCAAGTGGATGTACAAGTCGTATGATCATGAGGACAGGAATGACTACAAGACGATAGACGCGGCTTTAATTACGGGGGACATGGAGCTGGCAAACTGGGTAATGGATCGAACTGGGATGAACCCCGAAGGACACGAAGCCATTTTTGGTGCCGCTGCTAATGGCCATGTGGAGCCACTGCAATGGTTCCAAGATCGAGATGAATACACCTCGTGGGATGCTGGAACGTTAATCAAAGCTGCGGAGGCAGGTCAATTGAACGTCGTGCGCTGGATCATTAACCGCGATCGGAACGATGGAGAATTGGGGAATGAGAGTGGCTCGGATGAGTACGATATTGAGTACCGTTTTAAAGACAGAGCACGCCGGACGTTCCTTACGTGCCTCGGTGGGGAAGCGAGCTTAGCTATCCATGCGGCTTGCATCAATGGTCACCTGGATGTTGCAAAGTATCTTCACGCATGTATAGCCATGCCTGCCAACAGTCTCGAAGAATACAAAGAGAAAGATAGACTGCAAAAGAGGATCAGTGCACTCGCGCCGCGACTGGGGGACGACCACAATGCTGCAGAGGTCTCGGGTGAAACGATGCTTCGTGCTGCGGAAAGGGGGTTCCTTGACGTTGTGCGGTGGTTATATACCGAGTACCACGGTGACCCGAGACTCGATCTCTTTTGGGTGAAAGGAGTTGCCGACGATGAATACGGATACAGCGAGAACGACTACAGTGACAATGGACAGCCCTATTGCAGCGTAGTTGATGTGGCAGCAGCCAACGGCCATTTAGATATTGTGCAGTATCTTCTTCAAGTGGAGAATGAAGTCGTCAAGGACTCGGAGGACGCGCACGCTCATAAGCGACGACGTACTCACAAGTTCCCGAGTAGCAAGACTGATGATCCGTCATTCTTCTTGGTGTCTTCACCAGAACCAACAGCAGAACGGACTGAAGCACGGTGTACGACAGGGGCCATGAATGGTGCAGCCGCTAACGGACACTTGGATGTCGTTCGTTGGCTTCACGAAAATCGGATGGAGGGATGCACTGCTTCGGCGATGGATCTGGCGGCTACAAACGGGCACTTGGCGGTGGTGCAATGGTTGCATAATAACCGTAACGAGGGTTGCACCACTGATGCTATAGATGATGCTGCAAGGGGTGGTCACCTGGATGTGATCAAGTGGCTTCATGCTCACAGAAGTGAAGGCTGCACTGCTATAGCAATGAACAACGCGGCTGCGGCTGGTTCTTTGGAAGTCGTGAAATGGCTGCACGAAAACCGTAGCGAAGGCTGCACAGCTGCAGCAATGGACGGTGCCGCCGCGTACGGCAAGCTGGACATAGTCAAGTGGCTGCACCGCAATCGGTCCGAGGGTTGCACGGAGCGAGCAATGGACAGCGCCGCTCACGGAGGACACCTGCATGTCCTGCGCTGGCTATTCGAGAATCGATCGGAGGGCTTCACAGCGCAAGCCACGGATAACGCAACGCGGTTCGGCCAGTTCGAAACCGTGTTGATCCTGCACAACCTCGCTCAGCAAGGTCTCGCCAGCGAAGTGGACATCATGGACGACACCGCATCAAAACTGTGGGTCGCAGAGAGATACCGCGACATCATAGTGCCTCTAACCGCAGCAGACAAAATGAGCCTCAGTTGAATGTACAGTATTGAATGTAGCTATCCACTGATTCCTTGTACAGTACTTACAGGTACAGTACAAGGCAACTTCAACTGTCAACCGTCCAGTGGTACACCGTACCACTTGAAGTCTGCGCTGCGATTGGTGGAAACCAGCTCCACAGCTGCCATTCGCGCATTATCCTCGGTGAGCCAAAGCTTGAGCCCACCCTCCGAGTGCGCACTCGCCCCGCCCGACGCCTCCCCAGACGATGAACGAGCAGCCCTGAGGCCTCTGCAGACGACCGAACCCAAGACAAGACCCCGCACCATGCGCCCCGACGCCGCCTTCGACGCCCAGGACGCCCGAGACGCCGCGTTCAACCCGCTGGTGGCGCTGCAGTCGCTGCTGGCGGCCGACGTGGCCAGCGCCAAGCAGCGCGTGCGGGCGGCGCAGCAGCTGCAGAGCTACTTCGCGCGGCTGAGCCCCACGCCCGGCCTGCTGCTGTCGTACGAGCCGTACCTGCCGCTGCTGACGGAGCTCCTGGGGACCAGCAAGGGCCAGGAGCTGCAGGCCGCCGTGCTGGCCGTGCTGCTGGCGCTGTCGGGCCACAACCCGGCGGGCTTCAGCGACTGGATGGCCAGGAACACGCAGCTGGGCAACGAGCCGTGGCTCGTGCAGTGGAGCTACGCGCTGCTGCTGCAGACGGAGAAGACGGTGCCCCGACGGGGAGACGCAGACGAGTGGGACGAGGCCTCGACGCAGTTCAAGGAGTTCGACAGAGCCTTCGCCAGGGTCCTGCACATGTGGAGGACGCTGCTGGACCATACAGCGGACGTGGCTCTGGTGGACCAGCTGGTCAAGTATTTGCAGGCGCTGCTGGTGCAGCAAGAAGAGGGAGCGGACAAGTGGAGGAGGATGATGCTCAAAAAGCTGCAGACGCACTTTGTGGATATTGCCGACGTGCTGATTGGATGGATGATGAGCACGGGACCGCACAACCCGCTTCGGTACGAGGAGGAGCTTGGAGATTGGTTTTACAAAGAGTGCTGAGCTGAAAGCTGATGGGATTTTTGTGCTTCGGTGGGCGTTACAGGGAGGAGATCCTCGCGCTTTTGCACCATTTTGGCCGCTTGTGGGCTGACAACAGCGTGTTTAGTCTTCAGCTGCTGAATTCGTTCGCGGATGTAAGTTTGCTGGTGCTGAACGATCGTGGCCGAGTGTATGAAGCGGCTGGCTAAATGCGGTGGTGTTGTAATTGGGCAGGAAATTGTGAATTTGTGCGACTCGTGGAATGATCAAGAGGCTGATGGTGATCGCATTAGCACCCTGTTAACTTGTTTTATGATGGTAGCGCAGTGCGTTCCAGATCTGGGTAAGATAAAAACGCTCACGCTTCTTGCGAAGCATATTACCGAATAATAATTTGTGCTGGTGATCGTTGTAGCTTTACCCGCGGAAGAAAGTGCCGATAGCTCATTCGTTAGAGTGCTCCATCGTGTGGCATCTTGTCCCAAGCCGGAGTATTCGTACGTTGCCTGTTATATAGTTCTGTTGCGCGTCGTACTGCTGTTTGTCTAACACTGAGTTGAAATGCACACAGTCTTTTCTGCCTGGCTAATTGTTCCGAGTATATGGTAACGATGTCTAGCTCAAGACATAACAACTTCCCTCCCCTTTCGGTGGCGGCTGTGGGTTTCTTACTATATCATTGTGCTGTACAAGCTCAAATGCACGACTGTGAGGTGGAAAAACTCGCTACGGTCATGAAAAATGCTGGCAAACTAGCAAATGCGAATTTCTCCAGGTTAGAAAACACTCGACCTGTGCAGGCTGCCGCTGTAAGGATACTTGAAGGTGAGATACCAGCCCGTATTGTAAGAAAAGGTGGCCAGCCGAAGCGTTTGAAGATCTTGGAATGCCTGTTCCACCCAAGGTGTGGTAACGGGGTCACGCATATCACTCAGCTTTGTCTACATTTGCTGCGTCTTGGAGGAATTAGTGCTCTGAAGGTGAGTTGCCCGGCTGAGAAAATCGTTTTTCTTTTGGCTCCAAATATTTGACGGCACCTTGTTTTCCTAGACACTCGGGACTCGAGCTTTCCAGCGTCTTAACGGCCGACATGGAGGGAAGGGGAATAACTATTTTGTGTTTGCGGCTTCATGCTTCATCCTAGCTTCTCGGGACAGCGATATACCGATGTTTACATCTGATGACGATGTGACCCACGCGGTTGGAATTCTCGAATTGATTACAGCAAAACTGGAAAAGCAGAGCCACCGAAATCGTCAGCACCGACTGACGCCCCGGCAAGTTTGCCTCGTGCTGAAAATGGCATCAACATTCGTTGGCGCGGTTTCTCGATTTTTGTGTGATCGTGATGGCGTAGCGGAAATTGTGAAAGGTGTATCACTTCGGCTTTTGGAGTGCGCAATTCACATGTTGCCAAGTGAGACGGTGATAATTCGAGATCATCGACTCGCCGTTGAAATGCTGAAGGTGATTGATACCGTGCTATCACAAGCGGATCTTGCTCTTCTTACCCCGCATAAAGTTTACGCAAACTTTTTGGAAAAGGTGGGCAGATTGGCTCGCTGCTCAAACGTGAAGGTTCAAGAGGGTTGCGTCAAAGTCTTGAAAACGCTCAATTCTCAGGCTGAAACAGGTGTGTTTGCTGGTGATATATTTACTACGCTATTAGACCTCGTATTGGACTTCGGTGGCGCTGTAAAAAGTGGGATCGTATCGGAGGCATTGGGTGGTATGACCCGCTTGGCGCTCTTGTATCAGCAAAAAGAGAGTATACCCTATCACGCGTCGCAATCCTTGCATTCTTCGTTTGAAGGGGCAGATTTTGAAACTATTATGAACCTTTTCCAGTCTCGTGAACGCGATGGAAGTGAGTGGAATCGAGTCTGCCGACAAATTATAGGCCGGATCGAACCAGGCACGATGGTCTACAGTAATTCCGACGTACTAGTGGGTGCAATCCGTCAAGCAGCAGCATGGTGCGTTCAGAATCGATTGCGCACTCATTTCGGAGGACCCGCTCAAAGCTTTTCAAGCATCGAACGACTTGTGCAGGAGTATTCGGGCGGGGCTCAAAATTTAGCTGAAACATCGGGGCCTTTATTATCAGAATGCGCCCATCAGCTGACAAAGTGGATGATGCTTGAATTTGTTACCGCTCTGGAGATGAGCATCACTCGTGCTATTTACGGTACTGAAATCGATCAGAGCGATCCAGACTCTGAAGAATACAAATCACTGCTTTTCTTTCGTACGAACAAGGTGGTTTGTGACGATTGGCTAAACCGTATCCGACCGTTTCTCGTGGAGATGTCACGGAACGGAACGGCCTACGAACTGTGCCGCTACCACAGCCACGCTATGATGACGATCTGCTACAATAAGCTTAGCAGAACTCTGGGGACTTTTGCAACACGCGGTTTTTCAGAAAAAGGATACAATGAGCTGAAGCAAGCAGAAAAGGATATGGATGTTGCGCTCTTCTACCTGTGTCGTTGTCATTGCGATGCAAAAGATGTTGACGCCATCATTGGTTTTCAAAAATGGGTCGAACCTGTTTCCTCTGCCCTGACAAGTTGGTATCAACTGAATAAGGTGAAGTTGGGTATCACGGAGGAACAATGCGATATGCCACTTTTCCGATGGCTGGATGCAGTGCGATACGAGGCTGAAATGCGATATGAAGATGCAGCTACCGAATACGAAGCCTTGCTCCAGCCGGTGTTATCAGCTCGAAGCAGGCCACTGCCTGTTGGTGGCATTAGTGCCGCTGACATGTTTGAATCCCCAATGACATATCTTCGGATGTCCTCTCAAGCACTTCTGGGGTGTTTCAAACAATGTGCAAAGTGCTATGCGTCTCTGCGCGAGTGGACTAAGCTACGAAATTTTGCCAGTCAGTTCATAGAAATTGCTCAGTCACTAGTGGATTATGACCGCCCCATTGAGGATATTCAAGCAATTTTTGATTGCAGTGATATGTGGAGCGATGAGATCGAAACGATTCGATGTTTGGAAGCTCAAGTGAATGCATCTGCAGAAGGAAGCGACTTAGTGGTTGATCCGAACAAGCGAGCAGCATTGGCACTTCGAATTTGGGACGTACTTGGTGACGCTGACACCCAACCAATAAATCCTGTACTGCATCTGGATAGCGTTGCTCATCGACTTCAAAACGATTTAATTCCATTGGCGTTGCAGCCCTCACCATGGAATGGCTATGCGGGCGACAAAATCGGCAAGAAAGCTGAGGAAACTCTTCTTCGGATACGTGGGAACTCGATGAGGTCTCAGTTGTCATCTGCAACGGATCATGAACCATGTGAAAGGTTGCTCAAGATGAATCCTGAGATGTTTGATGCTGTTGTTTGGAGTCAACCGTTCTGTTCGGCTGGAGATATCGGAAGTGCCCACACACACTGTCTATATCTTACAGCTGTGGCCCGGCTCGCACGAAGGCAACACAATTTTGGCTTCGCTCGAAGTATTTTCAAAGACAATGTGGCTTTGAGAGAGATGGATCATACCGCTTCTATGGCTGTAAGTTATGAGAAAGCAAAACTACTGGAAACCATTGGTATGGAGGATGAAGGGCGTCGTCTCTTAGAAGCCCAGTGCGACACGAACTTGGCGACAATCATCGCAGAACCAGGTTCTGCGGGGCAGGAAACCCCAGTCATTCGCTCTTTGCTGCATCTGGCCACGGCATATGCGAAAACAGAAGCCGTAGAGCTATTATCACCGGCTACATCACGCTTTCTTGAGGGCTCTGTTGGAAGCTTTCGTAACGAAGAAGTGGGCAATACCAACATTTTATCTGATTTGCGTGATGTAGCAGCTCACAAATGCCTTGAAGCTGCGACTACTATATCGCCAAAATCGGCAAAGTCCTGGATTAGGTACGGTCATTGGTGTTACGATCGAGGAAAACAGGAAATGGCAGGGATTACAGAGCAGAATGGATATATTCACCTAGAGCCGTCAGATGAATCGCAGATGAATTCCCTTCTGGATGAGATAGGCGTCGTAGAACCGGACCGTGATTTCATTATTCGCGCATTTTGCCATTTTCTGGAGAACGGGGAACTTGTTAGACAGAAACCAGACGAATTCTATCAACTGTGCACTGATCGAGCACCGCCGAATCATGACAGCGATGCGGTAGATCGCTTAGCCCAGCTTCAACGAACATGTCACTCCAAGGTGCTCCAATTTTTTTCTTTGGCTGCTCGTGGCTACGGAAACTACTTATCCGTAATATTCGGTGAGTCTGACTGCAAAGCCCCCCGACAGGAAACAACCATGGTCGCGCTTCGTTTGCTCAGCCTTCTGACGACTTATGGATTAGCAAAAGAGATGGTGTCGGCGCTTGAAGACGTGTTTGCTAACGGACCGGTAGCTCCTTGGTCGTATGTTGTTCCGCAGTTGATCGCTCGAGCTCATCATCCGGTCGTGGCTGTTTCATCGTTGGTTTGCCTGATTCTAAAGCGATTAGCTCGTCATTCACCCCATGCGATTGTGTATCCGGCTGTGGTGGATTCCATGGAACCTCAAGCTACATTTTCAGCGTTTCACGAAGAGAGAGGAGCTGCGAGCAATAGCTTTGCTGCTGTGTTACAAGAGTTACAGCAAGTATCAGCTGGGCAAGTAGAAGGAGTACGTTTATTCATCTCAGAACTTCGGCGGATTTCAATTTTGTGGGATGAAGCCTGGATTAGTACTTTGATGAAGCTCTCGACAGATGTTGATCGACGAACAGCTACGCTGCAAAAAGAAGCCACCCGCGTGGACAGGAATGCCTCATTGTCCACTAAAGAAAAAAGTGAGCTAGCACAGCGAAAACTGGTGGCGATTATGAAGCCAATCTTGGTATCGGTTGAACGACTTTGGAACGAAACGTGTGGTAGAGTCCGGGATCAGCATGCTGTGTCACCCCATGAACGCAAATTTTTGAAGGAGTACGGCAATTTGATTGAAAAGGCGATAGAAAACTTCCGAGATTGCTGTAGTTCAGAGTTGCGGGCGGGTCCAGCATTCGGCATCATGACTCCAAGTGAGCTCTGGCAACCTTTTGGTGAAATATTGAAAGCGTTGATTAATTCGACTGGTCGTAGAGATCAATTACCGCTTCACGAGATTTCACCCTCAATGGCCTCGATCTCTGGCCAGCTTGTGCTAACGAACATGCCAGGTGCATTTTCTGGTAAGGATGCGAATCAAATGGAGCCGATAACCATTCATCGTGTTGACTCGTCTGTAGCGATATTGCGAACAAAAACCAAGCCCAAATCCTTGGAATTGATCGGATCCGATGGGAAAATCTACAAGTACTTGCTGAAGGCTCGAGAAGATTTACGCTTGGATGAGCGCATCATGCAGTTCTTGAGAGTTACGAATGAGTTTTTAGGTGCTGATGACGCTGCTGCATCTCGAGATTTATCAGCTCAAAGCTACAATGTCATTCCACTATCTCGAAACGCTGGCTTAATCCAGATGGTCCCAGATGTTGTCCCACTTTTTCAAGTGTACACGTCTCGAAATGAGCAACTAGCAAACGCTGGACGAGCCCCTCAAGATTTAACAGCATCGTCATCTTCGGCACAGCAACAACCCCCTCCCCCTACAGCTCAATTTTATGCGAAGCTGAAGCAACATGGAATTGCTAATGTATCACCGAATCACCGTGCTCTGTGGCCGGTTCCCGTGTTAAAACAGGTCTATCAGGAACTTGTTGCCCAACGTCCACGAAATGTGTTGCAGCAGGAGATTCTTCTTCGAAGCGAAGACTTACGTGAAAGCTGGGTGAAAAATGCACGATTAAGCAAGTCCGTGGCGGTAATGTCCGTCTTAGGCTACATTGTTGGACTCGGTGACCGGCACCTTGACAACATTTTGTTGTGCGTGAACAGTGGGGATATCGTCCATATCGACCACAATATTTGCTTCGACAAGGGGCGCAGGCTAAAGGTACCTGAAGTTGTTCCATTTCGTCTGACACCGATGCTGCAGGATGCTCTCGGATTCACTGGCGTCGAGGGAAGGTTCCGCGTAGCATTTGATACGACTTTGCGCGTTGTACGCTCGGATGATGTTCGCGAAGCCTTGCTTACGCTGTTTGAGGCGTTCGTCTATAGCCCACTCGTTGACTGGATCGCCGACGATAAACGACAGGGCCGGTCAGGAGATTTGAAGGCGCGCCTGGAAGTGAACGTGAACCTTTCCCTGTTTTTATCGCGAGCAGAAGAACGGCGACAGGACACAATTTCCTTTGGACGTCAGTATGAACAGTTGGCTGATATATTCTCCGGCGTATTTAATGGAGCGTCGGTGTCATTTGTAGCATTGCTTGAGCAACGGAAGCACCTGGTTACCCTTGCATCTGAAGAGCAAGAATTATTGAAGGCAGTTGTGAGTGGGGAAGCTGAGTTGATGACATACCAAGCTACTGAACAGGCGAAACAAGCTGACGTAGAAATGGCAACAATCCAAGCCAAGGAACTCGTTGGGAAACTCACAACTTTCGCGAACGAGTGCTGGGGAAGACACCAACAAATCGAAGTTTGGCGGCAGGAAAGCGTCAACTTTGCTGAAACAGGCCCAGAGGCCCGGATACACGCTGTAGTAAATGCAGCTGAATCGGCCTCCTTTCAGAAGGTCCACGCTACAATTTCCGGTATCTTGGATCGATCAAGATTTGCAGACCAGCCGACAGAACTACTGGTTGTGTTGGAATCAAAATGCCGATCTGTTGATACTGATGTGGCACGTCTGCGGCTCGAGATTGAAAGACTTGCAGGTTGTTTGGTCCCGTACCTATCCGCTTACAGCCATTGGCGCAAGGAGTTGGATGCGTACCTTGACACAGATCTGAAGGTAGCAGGGAAAGATGTGTATTTTACGTGGTGGAGTCGCTGCACACAGTGCTTGCATGGTTTGGAGGGAGGGAGATCTGAAGAAAGTGCCGATACTACTGCGGCTTGCACTGCGCCTTCTGATGAAAGCATCGCTGAATCGAACATGGTTCTGAAAAGGCTAAACGAGTTAAGCCCAGATGGTGAATTTTACTCCGAAGAACCCAGCATCAGCAGCGGATTAGAGGATTCATATTTCTTGAGGATTGACAAATTACTCCAGGGCATTTGGATGTCTCTTTCTGCGATCAAGCTTTCCAATGCTCAAGGGCAACGACTTCTGAAGCTTGCTGGTGCATCTTGGATGATTAAAACTATGGACAAGCTGAATGGCGCTTCTAGCCCCACGTCCAGTGGAGCAATTACCCTCAGTACTGCTCTGAAGGAAAGCCATATGTTCCAGTTCGTTGTAGCAGTGTCTCATGCGTCCATGACGCTGCTGGATCTGGTATCAACACCGAAGGGATCCATGAAGAGACTTAGAGCTAATGAGTTTATGGTTGGTGGACATCAAACTCAAAGAGAGGCGGACCGAGAAGCTAACGAGGGCTTGAGATTATTCGTTGATGTTCTGCAAGCCATCGAGTTATTTACAATGTCGTTCAAGGAAGAGATCGTGCTCAATCTTCATGGGCGGGGGATTGATGAGGGTTTGGAGGAAGAACTATTAGACATGATTCAAGGAAGAATCGCTACAGCAGCTGGAGTGCTGGAAGTGATAGACGCGATATCTTCTCCTACAACAAGTGATGGAAATTTGATACTGAAGACGTCGCTTTCACGTCACCAAGCTACGCTCAACATGTTCGCAGCTGCTGTTGACGTGATTCAGAAAACTTCGTCGTATGTGGACGCATTGCGGCGCACTGCGGTAGTGGGTGACGAGAGGGCTAAGGACATCAAGAATTCAGCTCGGAGCAGTTGGATCCAATTGACTCTCATACTCATAAGGCGACTTACGGTTGATTGTGAGACTGAGGAAGGAGTGACCGAGCTGTGGTCTGCCCATGTGAGAAGCTTTCTTTCTGACTGCCTAGTGGAATTGCTGCAGTGCCAGTTTTCTAGCATTATATCCCACGACTGGAAATTCGATTTTACTGCTCTCGCTGGTGACCTCGATACTGACAAAAGTGACGGCGTTGGGCTGGGATCGTTGAAGCAGTGGGACGTGTTTTTCAGCACTCACCTCTCTGACATTTTACCCTCTACTTCGATAAATCTGCCCAATGGAACTCCGGAATCGCAGACGGGTGAAGTTTGCAACTCAGTTATGGAGCTGATGAATACTTGCGAAACGTGGTGGAGTCGGCGGTGGAGAGTAACTCAGTCGCAATCATGGGTTGAGAAGATTTCTTCCCTCCGAAAGCGGCATGAGCGGTGTATCCGATATGCAACATGGCTAGCAACCCAACCGATGAATCAGACACAGCTAGCTGAAGTCCCGAACCTTACTCGAATCCAACTGCTTACGGTTCTATCGTCGCAAGTGCCATATCTCAACGCGCTCCTCACACAGCAAGCTACTATAGAAGCAAGCGTGTTGGAACTGGCCCAGCAGTTGGACTATTTTGCCTCAAGTCTACATGTAGACGATACTTCCAATGATGAGCACTCTGCGAGCGAAAGCTTGCATGCCTGTGTTCAAAATTGTTACAGTAAATTGACTGCCCTCTTTGAGTATGGTCGGGCTCTGGCAGATCTTGTACAAGGTATCAGTGTGATCGAGACGTCAACTGGCGAGCATCTTCCAGAAACGGGGAAGATCGAGCTTGAGGTAGACGCTGTTGGTAGAAGCCTCCTCCAGTCAGCATCGAAGTCTACTTTGGATCCACACGCGTCGAACAAGGCGCTGCATGAGATTAACGCTCGCGTGAGAGCACTTGAAGACGAATTGAAGCACAGGCAAGCGAAGTATGCGGCCCTTGTGTCGAGAAAACGAGCCGCTGAGATTGAATTCCTCGGTGTTTGTGTAGAAAACAAGGACGCAGTGATGGAGACTGCGCAAACATTGAGTAAGCGCGTAAAGGAGATGCGGCTCTTACTCAAGCGCTTCGATAAGCTCAAGACTCCGTCAAAGCAAAACCAAGCGCCTTCACCGATGGGGTCAGATAATCTAGGCCGCCCACGACAATTGCAGTCTGAAGAACGTAACTCACGGCCTTTGGAGCGCTCTTCTCCTGCGACGACAGGCTTCTGTTTTATGGAGAATGATCGACTTGTGAAGATTTTACTTCGCAGCATTCGTTCTGTGGATCACCTACAGTTGCTAGAGGGTGTTTTGGAAAAGCACGGGGAAACGTGCACTGCCCTACGGGAAGCAGTCACTCAAATTGACCAAGTTCTGCGAGAGTATGATGCTAAGGCCGACGCGTTGTTGACTGCTAGCGATCACAACCCTCAGGACCCCTCACGAGCTTCTCTGCTACTTCAGCTTATAATTGATCTGATCGAGGCACTTCGTGTAGTTGAGCCACCAGCTGGACCCGCGAGGCCAGTGACAGCAGATGATACGTCGACATCTCTTCTCGTTATGGCTCGAGACCTGGTGCGGGGTTGTGTGAAGCTGTTTTTCGAAGCAACAGAAATGGCCGATCGACTCTCAAGCGCTGAAGACGAGATTTCAAGAGCGAGTGGAATCGCGTCACTACCAGAAGATGAAGCGGCGGAAGAGCAGGTCGAGAGTGCAGATGATTCTGCCCCCCTTGCGTTGGAGTCAGAAAACAGTGTTACATTACCTGTCAGCGGTGATAGCGGCAGCAGCGCGCACGACACGACCGCTAGCACTCCTCGGAGTGTAGAGAAGAAGAGTCAATACGGTCTGCAAGTCTTGAAGCGCATCGAGGAAAAGTTGTCAGGCACCGTGACGGAAATGGCCCAGGCTCCCCCGGTATTGACTGTTGAGCAACAAGCGACGTGGCTTATCGACGAGGCCACGAAAACAGACAACCTCTGCGTCATGTATGAAGGCTGGACGCCGTGGATTTAGGCTTACGAGGAGTGTCAATACTGTTCAAACATGTTCTTTGGAAGTGTGAGTAGTAGCTTTAACATTGCTGACAAAAACGCATTTTATTTGATGAACAAGAAAGACAAAGCGCGAGCACCTCCCTTCAATCACTCGCACAAACTTATTTCGTCTTCATGTCAAAGCTTCCCTCGCTTTTCACCCAGAGTCCCGTCAGCGCACACGTGTTCTTCTCCGATCTAGTGGAACTTGTACTGAATCTTCTTGTGCACCTGCACCAGGAACTCTACGTAAGACACGTCGTTGCGTGTGCGGTCCTCTACGAGTGCGCTCATGAAGCGGTTAGCGCGCCAGTCGTTTTTACTTAAAATCTCCAGCGGCTGAGAGATCGGGATAGTAGAGTTCAGGTACTCCACCAGTGAGCGCAGTCGTTCACGAGCGCTCATTCCATCGCCATCACCCTCGGGAGGCTCGTTGTCAAGTGTCTCGAACAGGTTTAGAGTCTGCTCGGCTGTGTCAGCATGGTCCACGCCGAATAGCTCGAGCAACAACTCAGGCGAGGCCTTGGGGCCAATGTAGATGTAGCAGCACATAGCAGAGTGCAGCAGGAAAATACCCTCCTCATCCAGCTTTTCAGCAGTAGGCGGTAGCTGCGGGGGTAGAACGAACTTGCCGTCCTCGTCCAGTGTACAGCAGTCGTCCGCTAAATCGTGCACACTGTACAGCTTGGGGTAGACCGCCGATACGCAAAACTCAACAGGGAGACTGTTCAGCAACCCCATCATCATCACGCGCTCGTCTGCACGCACGTCAATGAACCCGCGTGGAGGGTTTCCAACAAGGTTTCCGCGCAACGCTCGGCTCTTTAGAGTTGCAAGCGTGTAGAGCGGCAACAACTTCAGCGACTCGGGCAAGATGAGTTGCCCCGAGGACGAAGATGATGCGCAGTACTTGCGGTAGTTGAATAGCACAGTCACACATTGGTCAACCAACGATTCCTTGACGGCCATAGGAGTTGCACGCATCAACTGCTTGTCCACGAACTGACGCGCTGCCGAGCGCTGCCACACGGAGCAAGTAGCATCGAGGTCGGCGAAGCGGAAGACATTTGACAACAATGGCTCCACCTGCAATGCGAGGTTGTGCACACGCACACAGCGCAATCCATCACTGCGCGTATACAGCAGCGCTGCCTGAATGTACGCGTCCGTACCCTCAGCCAGGGGTTCGTCGTACGCAAACGTCACGCACATCGAACGGTCCTGGTCGATCACAGCAAACTCCATTTCATCCGTCGTAAAGGCATTGCCACCGCGAGCATTAAAGAAGTTTCCGTAAGAGTGCTCCACTCGCAGGCCTGCGCTGCACCGCACCTTGAGCACGGCCTCGTATCCGCAATCACGATCCACCAGGCGCTGAAGCATACTCGTAAGGTGATGACGATTACTGGACTGCTCCTTCTCGAACTGAGGCATGTACTGCACTCGGCCACCAGTCAACTCGCACACACGACCCAAATCCGCCAGCGACGCGAACGTGTTGGCGACCGAGAAAACGTCAACAGAAATGTGGTTCTCAGCACACTGGCGAGCCAACGCCTCGTAGGCATTGTTTTCCTCCGGAGTGTACAGATCCACTTCCTTCGTCGTACCATAAGCACCGCTAACTTCTTCGCGCTTCACCCTGCCAACGCCCACTCGAGGAGCGCCAGCGTGAAGCAGCACTACTCGTCCTCCTGAAACGGAAAGAGCGTCAGCCACACTCCAGAGCGCAGCACCCGACACCGCCTGGTTCTTTGTAGTGTTCTCGAAGGAGCGAGTAATGACGTCCGACAGCTCCGTAATCTTTTCAGCGGCGGCCGGATCGTCCATTGATACCAGCCAGCTACTAGGAGGCAGCGGCGCCACCGGGTCATCAATGTCGGGACAGATGCTCATCGAGATAGAAGACGAGCCGTTGTCCATACGATAGTAATGGACGGCCGTGTCGAAAGTCACAATGCCCACCTTTTTGCGTTTGTTTTGCGCCATCGACGGCAGGAGGTACTGGATCGTTTGCAGCGCACTCGTAGCTAGACCCGTCTGGAACGAAAAGAGGGACACGTCGAGAACGAACACCAGAATGGGTTCTTGCGGCGGGCGAATTGTGTAGGCTGCGGGCACAACATACTCCACTGAACCACGCGACAGCTCCGCACGTTCCTGAATATCGCGGCGCTTGCCGTACTGGTCCACGCTGCAGTAGTAGTCGCGCGGGGTCTCGTTGTGGAGCTGACAAATGTTGCAGACAAACTTGCGGCCGCCCTGGATAAACTTGGTGAACGAGTTCACGTATGCAGCACAGCGCGTGCATCGCAGCGGGCCACTGGGGCCAAAGTCCACCAACGGAATCGGCAGCTCGTCCTCTTGCAAGTCGGCCAGCGGGCAGATGACCGCGGCCAGCGGCAGGCCGCACTGCTTGAGTAGCTCCTTCGTCGCGGGGACGTGGTTCAGCGTCGGACGGATGAAGCGCGGGTTGCAGCAGCCTTCGTCCACGCACACGTAGTCGCTCGAAGCGGCCGGCGGCATCGTCACGGTGTGTCCCCGGGCCACATACTGCGTACGTTCGGCCGATACGACAGGACGCGGGATCTGCGTCGGGTCAATGCGCTGCTTCGGCGCCTGGGAAGCCTGTTGCTGTTGCTGTTGGGGGCCAGGGTATCCTGGCTGAGGCTGGCCATAGCCCCCCGGAGCGCCAGGAGCACCGTAGGGCGGTGCACCAGCACCCGGGCCAGGGGGTCCCGGGTACGGGCCAGCATTCCGGTTCGGCTGGAGGTACGGCGCTGCTCCTCCCTGCGGTGGCGGTGGTGCCTGTTGCTGGCCATTAAACTGCGGAGGGGGTGGGCCTTGCTGCTGGCCGCCGAACTGCGGCGGGCCAGGCCGTCCGCCCTGAGGAGGCGGCGCGTTGCCGAACTGCTGGCCTGGGGGCGGGGGTCCCTGCTGAAACTGCTGTCTGGGTGGCCCCTGCGGGCCGGACTGGAACGACGGCGGGCCCGCTGCGGGCGGTGCATTGTTGAAGCCTCCAGGCGCTGGCGGGGCCTGGCCAGGGAAGCCACTGTGTCCCGGAGCCGGGCCGGGCGGGCCCTGCGGAGGGCCAACTTGCTGGCCAGGTCTGAAGGAGCCTTGAGAGCCTGGGGCCGGCGGGCCGGCCTGGCCAGGAAGGCCCGGGCGGCCGCCGAAGCTCGAGTGCGGCGCCTGAGGCTGCTGCGCGCCGGGGAAGCCGCGTCCCGGGAAGTTGCCGCCGCTGGGCTGAGACATGGGCTGCTGCTGCTGGTTGAATGGTACGTTACCGTAACCTGGACAGCCATAAACCACGGGGTTAGTTGGCTCGAAAGTGAGAAAGATGGATACACGCGGGGAGAGGGCGCACCAGCGTTGGGGGGCGCGAAGCCGCCGCCACTGCGAGGCGCCTGTTGCTGCTGCTGGGGCGGCGCCTGGCCGCCGAATCCGCGCGGCGGGTAGTTGGGCTGCATCACTCGCAGGCTGAGGAACGTTCGATCGCCCGCGGAGCTGCTGACGCTTTGGCCTTCCACGTGTGCAGCGCACGGGGAAGATCGGTAAACTTCGTGTGCACCACATAAAACGAAATATAGCTACACTGGAACTTTGTCAAGTTCTAGTGTAGCCATATGAGTCGACACGTTACCGAACCACACGAAATGAAAAGGAAAAAGAGCATGGCGGCTGGAGCACGAGAGGAGAATTACAGCTGGACGCTGCCAACCTTCACTCGCGTTTAGAGCCTTCCAAGCTGCGCGGGCTTTAAGCGCCCGCTGGTGCCCTTACCATATAGGGCAACTTCAACCCACTTACCATCACTCCTTATATCTGATTCGACGGAATCAGATGTGGGTGATCCAAAAGCCGCATAGAACCAAAGAAGGCGGCTCGTCATCCCTCCCAGCCCCTCGTCCCAGCTCCTTCCAGTCCGCAATTCGCCCGCCACCAGCCATGGAAGTCCACGAGCGAAGGAGCAGCGTGAGCCCCAACGACGTGGCCGACGACCTTCAGCTCGGCCTGCAGCTCTCCAACCAGGACGAGCCCGAGCTCCACGAGGCCGAGACCAAGGCCAAGTCCCAGCCAGCAGACGCGTCCCAGCACGAGGCCGAGGACGAGAGCGAAGCCACACGCCGGGAGACGCTGCGCACGCTGCGTCTGGCCTTCGTGGGCAACGTGGACAGCGGCAAGTCGAGTCTCATCGGCACGCTGATCAAGGGCGACCTGGACGACGGCCGCGGCTCGTCGCGCCAGGCCATTTTCCGCCACAAGCACGAGGTCGAGTCGGGCCGCACCAGCAGCGTGGCCACCGCGTACTTGGGCTTCGACGCGCGCGGCCAGCAGATCCTGTCCAAGCGCGCGGGCAAGCTCATCCCCTGGGCGGAGCTGGCCCGCATGGCGCACAAGCGCATCCAGCTCATCGACCTGGCGGGCCACGAGAAGTACCTCAAGACGACGGTCTTCGGCCTCACGGGCATGCAGCCGGACGTGGTGGTGGTGGTCGTGGGCGCCAACATGGGCGTCAAGAGGATGACCAAGGAGCACCTGGCCATTGCCGTCGCAGTGAGTGAATTGTCCTGCCTGTTGCATGTTGAAGTTGGTACTGATCTTCTGTGTGTGGCTATAACGTAGCTGGAGATCCCGATCGTCGTGGCGCTCACGAAGATCGACATCGCCCCCAAGAATGTGGCGAAGGAGACGCTCGCGACAGTTCGTCAGTCATTACGACGCTGTGAGTGTTGAAGAAGGTGGTTGTTGGATGTCATAGACTTACTATAGCATGAATTCTCTTGTTTTTTTGGTAGACGGGAAGATGGCGATGCTGGTGAAGACGCCGGAACAGGCCGTGACGGCTGCCAAGGGCATCCCGTCGAACCGCATCACGCCCATTTTGCCGATCTCGAATGTTACAGGTGATGGACTGGAGAATCTGCGGCGGATACTGTTCGAGACGTCGCCGTCGGCTTTGTTCAAAGCGGGGCTGTCTGCCTCGACACTTGCAACGACCAAGTCGATCAACCAGGAGGAAAGCATTGCAGTTGCAGCTTCAACTGCTGCGGGTGAAACGAAGAAGAAGGCAATAGCTGTGACCGACGTGGTTGAAATGCCGATCGACGAGACGTACCTGGTTCCTGGAGTGGGGTTCATCCTAGCGGGGACGTTGGTCACCGGAAGCTTCAAGGTGAACGACTCCCTCCAGATCGGACCCGACTACAGCGGAAACTTCCACAAGGTTACCGTGCGCTCCATGGAGTCAATGTACATGCCCCTGAAAGAGCTCGTGCCGGGGCAAACTGCGGCGCTTGCCGTCCGTTCGGTTAACAAGAAGTTCACGCTGAGTCGGGCGACTTTCCGCAAAGGAATGATTCTGCTGAGCCCCGAAATCAAGGTCGATGACTACGTCTCACGGGTGTTTGAGGCTCGCGTCGTGATCCTGCACCACCAAACCACCGTTACCGTCGGATACCAGCCGATGGTCAATTGTCGAACGATCCGACAGACTGCTGAGATCGTCTCCATTGAATCGAACCAAGATGTCATCCGCACAGGGGACCGAGCACTCGTGCGCTTCCGGTTCATTCATGCGCCGGAGTTTTTGAAGAAGGGAATGCGTTTTGTGTTCCGCGATGGCCAAGCCAAAGGAATCGGCAAGGTTGTCCGAATAATCCCCGCTGAGCAATGCGAGACGCTGTAATCAATGTAGGACTGGGATGTATTGATAGGGGCGACAGGAGAAACGAAACACGGAAGATTCAGGCATGAACCAATTCATTTGTTAGCACTGCTTCAAGAGCTCTGCGTTTAAATATCGATTGGAAGGTTGTCGCTACTGTTGCTGTGGAAGAGCAGGTCTAGCATCTCTTCTTCTTCTGCTGTGTACATGTCTTGCAGAGGCGAACGTCTTCCCAGAGTGAGGAACATTTGCTCGATGAGGCAGATATTTGACTGCACGTCCACTGAAATCTCGCCACTCTTGGCGGTCGCCTCTTGCGTGAAGTGCTGTACGATCTGCTCCACCAGCGGGACGACATAGCGCTTACGCTGTTTTTCATTGAGATGTTTTTCCACGACTAGAGAAGAAAGTTGATGTCAGCTCTGCACGTATAGAGGAACAACAATGAGTTTTTTGCTTACATTCGTGAATTTCTTGACTGTTCGAGCTGCATTTGTTCTCGGCAATCTAAAACATGTAAACCCAAAAAATGAATGGACAAGCCAAAAGTTTGCATATCCAATTAACAAACCTGGAGCGTGAGGAACTTTTGTACTTCCAACAACACTTCCTCACTGACAAAGGACTCATTCTGGGAAAAATGACACGAACATCGTTAGGTTAGAAACCACATTGCGGATTCAAGAAAGATTGCGCTTACCTGTTTCTTAACTCTCTTTCCCGGGGAAGGTGCCGGTGCTTCAGTTGACGTTGGTTCTGTAGCTGGGGTGGTGGCTGTTATTGCAGTCGTGGGCGAAGACGCAACTTCACTAATTGCTGGGGCTGACACCACAGGAGTCACTACTTCGTACTGCTCAACCTCGTGCTCAATCGCTGGCTCAGTCTTGAGTTCCACGTGGTACTCAGGCTTGTCAACCGTTTGCTCGACTTTACAATCCTCGCTCGACTCGGTGGTCTTTGAATCAGTTTCAACAGGAACCGCATGTACAGAAGACTCACTTGCTATGACATCGGCTTCCTTCTTGACAAATTCAGTTGGAGTATCAATTTCGCAAGGAGGTGCCTCGACTGTGCCGGCAGGAGTCACCACTTCTGCACCTCCCTCGGATACATGACTCGTATGAGAAGAAGCAGGGCGACCAGACATGACTGCAGGTGTGGCATCACCAACGTTGTTGGTCCTTGGTGTGACAGGAACGTCAGCAGGACGGTTTTCTTCGGTCGGAGCGTGTGGAGCCAACTCGGGCTCGGACACTTTAACGTGATTGCTCGATTCTGCTAGGTTGTGGTTGTTGTCTGGAGTAATGGGAACCACTTCAGTCGCTTCCTCCGTGTGCTTGTCATTGATCACGGGCTCGACGACATCAACAGGCACCTCAGCGTTCTCCATGGCCAGAAATCGACGGTTCCCTTGTTCACTTTTCGCTGGTGCAGTCGAATTGACAGTGACAACGGCAAGCTGAACTTGCAGCGTGCAACCCAACCACACAGACCTGAGCAACAGATCCTGCTTCAAAATACCCGTGCAGCCAAGTTACGAGCACTGCAACATTCTGATCGAATAAGACAGCGAGGCATTAGGCACTTAGCATACAACATTACGTTTTCATTTTTAACATGGTGCTTGGATATGCTTAGAATCCTCCGCCTTATGTACCTTACTTGGTCTTCTTGTCTTCTCCAGCATTGGCCTCCAACGCGGCCACAGATTCCTGAAGTGCGGTAAACTCTTCCTTCGCAAAGTCCAGGAATTGCTTGGCGTTGATACCGACGCACGGGTCCACAAGCACGTTCAGCCCTAGATCATCGCCCATCGATAGAATAGCCACACCAAGATTCACGTACGGCGGCGGGGGCACGAATCCGTAGAAGCCCGACACCTGACTCTTGCACAAACTCATTTCCACCACGCTGGCACGGACGTTGCTCGTGGCCACGGAGATGCGTCCAGTGGTGAAGTGCACGATCGCACGCATGAGCGGCGCCGGAAGCATCGAAATCAGGTGACTCGACCAGTACACGAAATACTTCTCCAGCGAGTTCTTGGCCTCGTTCATCGCAGCCGTGACTTTGTGCAGACGCTCGGCGGAGTCCTCCACTCCAACTGGGAGATCGATCACGAGCGACGAGAAGCGGTTGCTAGTGTGGCGGATGACCTCCGTGGAGGAGCGCATGTCCACGGGGATGGCGCAGCGCACCTTGAGCGTCGGAGCGACCGAGTCGCCCACCGCCAGCATCGTCTTGCGCATGGCACCGGCCACCACGTTGAGCATCACGTCGTTCACCGTAGCTCGGAAGTGTTTGCCCACAGCCTTGGTGGTCTTGACCGAGTAGATCATGTTGTAGGACAGGCGTTTGTGCTTACCTCCAGGGCGCTTGAAGACCGTAGCGGGCTCGCGGCGAGCCAACAGTGCGAGCATGTGGCCGACGATCACGTACAGGGACCAGATGCACACGTACAGGAAGATCAATAACTCCTTGACAGTCTGAGACAGGGGTTTACTGGACTTCTTGGTCTTGGGGTTCTTCTTGGCCTGCGCGCGCTTCTCCAGCATGGCGTCGAACATCTCGCTCTGGTCGCTGAGCTTGGCCATGGCCGTGGCAAGCGAGGCGCCGTCGCCCAGACAGTGGTGCACCTTCCAGCCCACGCTGGTGACGCCCGGGTTGCCCTTGGGGTCGTGGATCACGTGCATCTCCCAGAGCGGCTTGTCGAAGTCGAGCGGCGAGTTGACCAGCGCCGACTCGACGTACGACATGGTGGTCTCCCCCTCCTCCACCGTGTGCTCCACCACGTTCTGCGCCACGTCGTAGTCCGGCAGCTCCACGTACTTGTACACGCCCGTCTGGTAGTCGCCGCGCACGACGCTGCGCCAGCGCCGGAAGAAGGCGTCGTGCAGCAGACGCGCGCGCAGCCGCTCGACGTAGTCGTCCCTGGTCATGTGGCCCTCCACGGTGAGCACGGACACGGGGATGGACAGGTTGGACGGCACCTCCGTCACGAGCGTCGAGAGCCCGATGTTCGACAGCTTGCGCGTGAGCTTGCGCTTGCCCGTGGCCACATCGTCGACGTCAGCGTCGGCGTCGCGCGCCTGGCGCTGCTGCGAGACGACGCCCGAGAGCGCCAGCACCAGCACAAAGGCCATCACCAGCATGGGCGCGTCGCTCAGCGTGGGGCCGTTGGCCGCGAGCCTCGTCAGCAGACTGTTCTCCACGTCCATCGCCGGGTCTTGGGCTTCGGCGGTCGTTGGGTATTTTGTGGAATGGAGTCAAGTGAGCCCAACCTGCGGCCGACTGGGTGGATCGCTGCGGTGACGCGCCGTCCGAGCCAGCCAATCCGCGTTGAGCGTTCGCGTAGGTGCGAGTGCGACATGCAAGTCGAATGGCTGCTATCACCGGACGTGAACCTTTGGCCGTTGACATAATCAACATTTGGTGGTGACAGTACATACTGAGCCACCAGCAGGTACGTGGTCCGCCTCGAAGCACCAGCACCTTGCTGCAAGGGCAGGCACTTCGCCCCGCCGCTGCATGCTTTGCCTTGCGCCGACAGGAAGACTTGACAAGGCCGCTGTCATGAGCGTGGCTCGGCGGCGCGGGCCGACCACTCTATGCGCGGGCCAACTTCAGCGCGCCAAATGTGACAGACAGCGGCCCGATGGCCGAGAGCTTGAGGTGAACATGCAGGAGGAGTCTTGGGGCCAGTTGCAGCTCCGCTGCTAGATATCCAAGTGGCGGTTTCGCCACTTTCGTTTTGGCCCGCGGTCGCACAGGACCAGCTTGGTGACGCGAGTTCAACGAACGCCGACTGTCGCGCGGCGAGTACCGTTTGCATTGCAAAGTTTGCAATCACCAAGCTGCTCCCTTCTCCGCGAAGGAGTGTTGATGCCCCGCTGTGCACTGTACCACAGAATGAAGAGGATTTTCGGGAAATGTCTCCGGTCTTCCTTGCGCGCGTACACGTTCTCGCATTATGGCACGTTGGTTGAGTACGGCAAACAAGGAACGTTGGTACGGTTGCAACCGGCTGCTGCAGGACCAAGCAGTAGAGTTGTCGTCCTTAGCACTCTGCGTCGGCCTGGCCCCCACTAAGCTCGGAGCTCTCCTAGCCGTGCACGTGCTTCCAGGACGCGGTGGCGGTGACTGACAGTGAACTCGCAGTCTCGAGACTGCTGAGTCAGCGCACATGGATCCGCTCATCGTGGAGATGACGAAGGCTGATTCGATGGACGCCGACTGTTGCCAGTGCGTACTGGCATTCGTGCGCAGGAAACCCCTCGTGGGCAGAGAAATGTCCAAGCCTGTCGTACTCTCTCGTCGCGTCTGGACTTCTCCTTCACTCCGGAATTAGCCCCAAGGTCCTCGCGTTCGCTCTCGTCTGACAGCTCACGGATGAAGATTTCTGATCTGCTGTGGTCTCCACCCGAGCGCGAGATCGTAGCTAGAGATTCGCCAGTGTCTGGTTGCGCGAAGCCTCTCGCTGTGGTTGGGCTGGAGAATGGAGCGGCATCCAACGTCTCGAAGAAGTGCCGCTTCCCCAGCCCCGCCACGTTCACTGCAGTGCCCGACAAAAAGCGCAAAAAGCGCTACTACATGAGTGCGACCCAGAAGCGGCATCATCGCGACCACGAGGCCTTCGAGTCGCGTGTGCTCAACCTCACGCTAGACATCAACGATCTCCGGCAGGAAGTGGTGCGGTTGCTGGAGTACCGAGATCTGCAGGTGACGCGTCTGCTGCTGAATCGAGTGCGTCTGGGGAACGAGCTGCTCAAGACGGTCGAGGGGATGATGCGCGGGGTGAAGGAGAACAGCACCGCGGCCCCAGAGTGCAGATTGGCACGCAACATTACACCCCAGACCAACTCGGCCCGTGGTTCGGTGGGTCGGGGAGGCGTCTACGAATTCGTCACTCGACTGGACAAGGCGAGGTTCTCGTGTGTCATTTCTAGTATGCAAACGGTGTTCGCCGAGGACGAAGAGAACACTAACAGCGAAGATAGCGCTGCTGTTCACCGAGTATGTGGCGCCGGGGGCTGTATGGTCGAGGTGGCGGGCCAGTTCACGTTTCCGTTCATGCACCATCTCGCCATCCTACTGTTCCCCCATGCAGTCGGTGACGAGATGCTGCTAGCTCGAGTGATCGGCGTGAGAATGACGTGTCCAGTGCGTTTCTTCCTGTATTTTAATGCGCAACGAGAGCTCGTCCGACAGGTAGCGCAGGCTGATATGTTGCCGGCGCTGCGGGAGGCGCGGCCGAGGGAGATAGCAATTCTCATGAATTCTTCAGAGGTATGACTCATACTGTATGAGGAAGCGTTTGAACTGTTGTGCCTGGCGACTGAGTGCATCGAAATCGAACATGAATACTCAATCGGATTTCACATTATGACCGTTGAACTTGATGGCGCGAGGTTTGTTTATCTCTCCAGTAGCTAAATGGCACCTTGCCATTTTTTTTTTTGTCCTCAAGTTTTAACACCGCGCGCCTCAGCGCGGTGAAGAGGTGCTCTTGCGAAGCGCGGGCATACTGTATATATATAATACTCTTCTACCGTTGATACTGCACTTCGACTTTATCATCTCATTAAATTTTTGAGATGATGTCTTCGACCAAACTTATTAGCGATACCTCGACCTGATATTTCCTCGTCATCGCCATCGTCATCATCATCGTCAGCGTCCGACCTTGTTCGCAACACATCATCGATTGCTGTGATCTCCATCCGAGGGTGATGTCATTATCTCTGCCTTTGCCCGATCTTCGCTGCCGTTATTGCCACGGACGCTGTGTTGATGCTGCAAGCAATGTGGTCCAAACTACGAGCAAGACGCAATTCAGAATTCAGACGCGTTGCCGGTTTTTTAGCTTGCAACTTTGTCAGCTCGCTAATCTTCGCAGCCGATGTCGATCTCAGCTGAAGACTGCTGATTCAGCAGCTGAAGGCACCGCCGTTCGCTGCTGTCAACAAATCAAGCTGATGCTCAGGATCTGTCGCGGCCATTTTGTACAGATTTCGTACAGAATTGCATAAAAAGGCCACTTCTAGACAACTCGAGTCCGCTGTCGACCCGACAGATTTCACTTCATAGTTAGCAGTGCCATAGTATCGGGATTTTTGCAGCCTTGCGGACCCTGCGGGCCCGCCGCGCTCGCTTGCAGGTGTCATGATCGCTGCTGAGTGGTGGGGCTTGCCAGTGAGTGCAATTGACGTGCGTGAGTGAGGGTCACTTCAACTTGAAAGTGGCTCCTCGGATCTGTACCGAATCTAGAAATTTAGACAGCAAGTGGCCTGCGCGGCTGTACGAGATCTGTACACGATCTTTTAGACACGAAATCTGTACGGAAATAGCCTACGGGAATCGGTCCACAATAGTAGCATGTGAATAGTACATGTAATATAATCGCCTAGAGCATTTCCACCGGTCAAAGCTAAAAGAATGGAAAAGTCGACAGTCCAAATTTAGTTGTGGAAATGCTCTAACAGATTGGTCATTAGAGACAGCATATCTACATGCAGTCGCACCACTATTTGTCCTTTTCTATCCCAGTCGAAGAGTACCGTTACCAAATAAAGAGCGAAGAGCCCCCCAGCTTTCGATTTCTGCAACCAACCCGGAGAGAGAGAGAGGGTCGCTTATCTAAGTCGGAGATCACGGCCGCGCGCATGAACTCCATTGCAGCACTTTGCAAAATCTCGGGGATGCAATGCAGCACCTCAAGCAGTGATGGCTTGGAAGCTATTTCGAAATCATTTAAAACGTTTCACTTCTTCGATTTTAAATGCGAAATTGCTCAAAATAGACCACTGGCTCAATATGCGATTTCACGCGCTGCCAGTTCCGACGCTCAGCGGAACAGCCTACCCCGGAGAAGAGGAGCCCCACCGTTGATGAACGTCTTCGTCATCTTGTCTCCAATACTGCTAACCTCATAGTAAAGATTAGAATGCTCTAAATATTTTGAGAATTCTGAATCCGCGAAACTCCAAACCACCACTAACCTCAAGTTGCGGAAGTACTTGCCAACTAGAGCCCATAACATCGTCGTCACCGTTGGGAAGTGGGAAATATCTCGGCCCGCACCTTGGTGACGACGCTTTGAAGACCACCCTCGCTTTCAAGCAGTCTATTCCTGTAGTTGATCCACGGTGCAGCGCTCTCGGCGACCGATTCTACTTTTTGGAGCTCCTTCGAAGTTCTTTCGTCGACAGTAATCGGATACTGTATCTCGTTGCCTTGATATTCGAGACAGTTTGCAGAGTAACGCGCATGAAAATTACGATGTTCATCAGCAAGTGGAGAAATTCGTTCTTTCTACGGCTTGCATCCTAGCAAATGCCCGATATTTTCATGCTGCAGCATCATCGAAACGCTCTACTTTGTCGACGTACTTCCCCTCGTCATTAAGACGCTGTACTTTATCGACAACCTTCCCCTCGTCATCAAACGTGCGAACTTTGCGTTCGGCCAGCTTGAACTTAACGGTTTTCCTACCCTCGAGGTAGTCGGTGAATAGTGCTCTTTCGCGCGCGTTGTATTTATCCGTCTTTTCCAGCCTGAGCTTGAAATCCGACACAGGATACTTGTCCCATTTCTTGTATAACGCGACTCTCGAATTCTCGTCCTTCAGCGCCTTCATCAGATCGCTCTTGGCGAAGCCGCTTTTCCTTAGGCCGAATACTTTTCGGAGCATACTGCCGAGGCCTCTATCTTCGTCAGCAATATCATCGCCCGCTTCCTGGTGGCTCCGCAATAATCTGCCAGCGTTGTCGTCTTCCAGGGCAGACTGAACTGGTTTCTTCTGATCCGCACTCACCGATTCCGCACAGTAAATTGCTAATAATATGCCAGTGATCACCAGCAGAACGAAACTTCGACGCATTCTTGCTTCTCGAATTGCACAGTAAGCGCTTGGCTGGTGAATGGGGATTGGAGTAATGAGAGGAGCGGATAGCGTGATTCGCTGTGAACGGTGTTTCCGTTTTTCCGTTCGGTCGTCATGTTTACACGTCCGACTCGTAAACATTGTAACAGTGGGGCCGGCTCAATGGACCCCACTGCGGCAGACGGTGATGGAGGACAGTGGCGAGAGGCGGCTGGCGGTGACGAAGGCGACGCGAACGGCGGCTCGGAGGTGGCGGCGGATGCGGCGGCGGCGCCGGAGGTGGGTGCAGTGGCGATGGGCGGCACGCAGGCGCTCGAGCTGACCAATGCGAGGGCTCCGGGCGGCGCGTGGGCCGCCCAGGCGACGGATAGTGGCACGGTGGCGACGGTCGGCACGAACTGCAAGCCGCAGTCGTGTTGACTCAACGCATTTGGCGTGGGTTCGGGCCGCTCACAATCCAACCGGCCGGCTCAGAGGCAAAGCACTGAGCACGACGGAAGGTGAGCGGCTTGGCCTTGGCGACAGCGAGGCTCAAGGCCACGAACAGCAGCAGGAGACGAAGCAGAGGCGTGCGCGCGACGTCGGACGGAGTCGGTGGACCTGCAGGACGAGCACGGGCACGAGAAGAAGACGTAGGACGTAGGGCGTAGGTTGGTGTTGGCAAGTAGCTAGCATTAGCTTAAGTCTACGTAGGCTTTCGTAAGGAGGCTAATAAATACGGCTAGAAACCGCGAGGTGGACAGTCGGGCGCAGCAACCGGTGTTGCTGTCGGCCAGGAGGTGTCAAAGACGACCGTCCAAGTAGACGGACCCCTGCAGCTGGAGCTGTGCGACCTGCTTCACAGCCGAGCAAGATAAGTGGCCTGTTACATGGTGGTCATACAGGGGCCTACTTTATCTGCTAGCGAAGCTACTCGGGCGACTACGAGGGCGATGACGACGATGTCACCGGCGCGGACGAAAATGGCGGCCAAGACCGGCAAATCCAAGCGCATGTTGAAGACGAAGACGAAGCGGAATGATGAGGACGATGAGTCAAGTGGTGGCGAGACGGGCGCTCGACGGAGTGCTAGCGACGTGCCGCGCAATGAGAACGAGAATGAGAATGAGGAACCGGGTGAGACTGGTCAAGAGCCAGCCCTGTCAGGCGAAGCCACGAGGGCACCACCGGCTGTGGTGGATACACCGTCAGCGGAAGAGTCGCCGGCTTCAAGACCGACGCACCCACCAATGAATGAGGCGCCGAGCGAGTCCTTGAGCTCGCCGGCAACGGAGAAGACGGCGGAGATGCACGCGATCACGTCGGCGTTGCACCAGCTAGCGACGATGGTGGCAAGCCTGCAGTCTCCCGCCGTCGAAACGAGGAATGAGACGATGGATGAGATGAGGAACGAGACGAGAAACGAGATGAGAAACGAGATGATGAACGAGGAACGAGATGATGAGGCGGCTCCGACGGACCCTGTAGATGCGCAGGGTCATACTGAGTCGGGGGCGGCACCAACGAGGGAGGCGACTGCCGACGGGCAGCCGTTTCCAGCGCGAACGACGCCAACGGACACGGCACCAGCCGATCCGGAGGTGATGCCGAATGCGGGTGCGCCAATGACTGGCGGCGCGAACGGAGGCGACCTGCAGACGATTACGACAGTACTTCGTGGGCTCGCGGGGCAGCTCGTGGGCCTGCGTGAGGCAGTGAGCAGTGCGGTGACGGCGGAACGAGCACCGAGGACGCACCAGGCAGCGACGACTGGTGGTGACGACGGGCACGAGCGACGTGGGCGGAATCAGCGTGAAGCTGAAGGTAGTGGTCGCCAGACCACGCGCCACGGTCAGCGTCGTAGCAGTGGACGAACGGAGCGACGGAGGACGACGGGGGCGGGACCTGAGCCGTCGGACGACAGCAGCAGCAGCTCGGACGACTCGTCGGGCGAAGACCGCCGCCCGAGGAGTGGGCGACGCCGGACCGATGGTCGTAGTGAGTCTGAGAGCAGCTCCAGTGAGTCGCCCAGTTCAGGCGACGATGGTGACGGCGACGGAGGCGGACGACGAAGGCACCGGCGTCACGGACGACGAGGGCGGCAACGCGAACGCGAGCGGCGAAGGGCGCAGGATGGGCAGCGACCGGAACGACTCTCACGACGCAAGAGCGTCAAGGACCTCGAACTGCCAACGTTCACGCCCTCACCGAAGGTCTCCGTGTCGACGTGGATCGACCGTGTCGACTTGGCCTTGCAAGGCGCTGTGGAGTCCGGACGGGGCCGCTGGTCCGACAAGTCCTTGTACTTCATTCTCGGGAACAAGCTGATGGAGAACGCTGCGAAGTGGTGGGTCGATATGGACCGCCGGCTGCCCGAGACGAAGAGGACGTGGACGAACTTGAAGAAGGCCTTACTGCGGAGGTACGGCGAGAAGCTGGACAAGTCGGCCGCGGAGTGGCGAGTCAGCATGCGCCGCATGATGCCAGGTGAGACGCATGCTGACTTTGCTGCTGGCCTACGAGACGTGGTGGGTCGAAACAAAGTCAGCGAGAGAGTCTTGCTGGCGCAATTCTATCGCTGTCTAGATAAGACAACGAAGAAACTCGTCAAGCAGTCCCCGAAGCCGAGGACGCTGGAGGAGGCGGTCGACAAGGCGACGGAGATTGATGACCCGATGGACAATGTTGCTCAGGGCATGATTAACATAGGGCAGGCGTGGGCGACGGCGCCAAGCCGCTACGTCATTCCTATGAGCGGCACTACGGGAGAGACCAACGTGATCCCTGGGATCAGCGGACCACTACCTACGGAGATGATGGGCGGCGCAGGCGGCGAGGCGATGCTACGGTCGGAAGTGGAGCACGTGGCGTTGTTTACCAACCCACAGGGGGTATACAATGCCTACTCGGGGACCTGGGATCCGCCGGCGGGGCACGCGTGGAATGGGAAGTATTGGTATGAGCCAAGGAAGACGGCGAGGAAGACGAAAACAGCCGCCAGCTCGGCGGAAGCCAAGAAGCCAGCCGCTAAAAATAAGACGCGGAAAGAGGCAGCAGCCTCCAGTAGCGACGAATCGGACGCCAGGCCGAGGCGCAAGAAGGTGAAGGCCGCGGTGAAGCAGGCGCCAGGTCGAGAACGGAGCGAAAGTCGCTCTGGTAGCGAACGGCGACGCGGTGATGATGGGGGGCAGGCGAACAACACGCCGTGCTACATGTGTGGGCAGGCGGGCCACTGGGCAGCTCACTGTCCGACAGGCCCTAAGTGTTTCGCGTGTAATCAGAATGGGCACTTTGCGCGTGAGTGTCCGAACGCGGAGGCGAAGGCCAGGAACGACTCCTACCTGCAACAGCGCGAGGCGAAGACCAAGACGACGGCGGAAAACCGGGGACGGACGCCGTAGAGGGGTTACGGCGTCCGTGGAGCAATGAGAATCCCCGACCAACGAGGACGAGAACGGACGGCGACGGCGAGACGAAGGAGGGCTCCTCCGACGTCGACGGCGGAGTCGGAGAGGTGAATGAAGTGGCGAAGTGTAGAATGGTGACGGCGAGTGACGGTGTGAGCAGGGTGATGGAGCAGATGAAGACGGATGCAGCGGTGAGAGACAGCGATCGCGCGGCGAGGTATGTGGCGACGGTGCGGCCAGTGATGGCGGCGGTCCGCTTCGTGCATGCGGATCGTGAAAAAGAGCTGGAGGGCTCGGACGTGAGCCCGGACGGCGGGGGTGAAGCTGGAGAAGGCGCGTCTCGAGTAGAAGCGGCGGAGGCAGTATGCGGTCAGAGTGCTGGCGACGAGGAGCGACGTCAAGCTGGAGAAGGCGCGCGAGCAGTGGAGGTGACAGCAGCAGCAAGGCCGGTTAAGGCCGTCGAGTTGTTGAAGGCGACTGAGTCGGACGACTCGGCCGAGCGTCACGGCACCGAGGAGCTGTGCGACGAGATGGTGGCGGCGGGCGAGTTGGTGTCGCGCGCGTCAGCGACGGCAGTAGTACTGGCGTCTGTGGCACTACCGTCGACGAGGCGAGCGACGGTGGCGGTGCCCGAGGTGCCGACGCAGGTGGACATGCCCACGATGGGACCGGAAGCAGCGGAGAGGACGACGAGGATGGCAGCAGTAACGGGGGCTCCGGAGGCGGCGACGTCGACGATAGCACCCATACTAGTGACCAAGCAGGCGGAGATGCCGACGTGCGAGATGACGGCGACGGTGACGGAGCTGGGAACGACGTCACGAACGGCGGCGATGTCGGGCGTGTCCGTGGTGGAGCCGACAGTGTCGATGGTGGCCGCCGAGACGACCATGGCGGCGAGGAGTACGGCGGACGCGGCGGAATGGGGCAAGATGGCGACGGCGAGCACCGCGGACGGAGCATCGGAACCCACGGCGACGGGAGTGGCTGCTGTGACAACAGCAGTGGTGATGCAGGTGGCGAACGCCGTCGACGAGTGCGCGATCACCGGCACCGAGTCGCCAGCGAGCGACGAGGAGGTGTCGAGCGGTAGTGACGACGCGAGGAGTAGTGTGGAGCGGGCCAGCCACGAGATCGAGCAGGCCAGGATCGCGCGACGGAAGGCGCGCAAGGCGGCGAAGCGGCTGCGCGTTAAAGCGCTGCTGGTGAAGCGGCGTCGGGCGGAGAGGGAGACGGACGAAGTGCGGCGTCTAGCCGAAGAAGCAGTGACGGAATCACGGCGACGAGTGGCTGCTGAGGCAGTAGCCGAACTCGACGCCAAGAGGCAGGGACGGCGACACGATGAGGACGGTGGTAGAGTGCGACAGGCTGGCGCGGCACGCGTGAGTCTGGTTAAACACCAGCGGGGAGGCGACCAGGTGTCACGGGCGGCGGAGAGGCCGGACGTGGAGTATGTGGGCGCCGACGACGGTTTGCCGACAGCGAGCATGGAGGTGAACGGCGTGCAGCGGCGCGTGAAGCTGGATAGCTGCGCGCGCTACACTATTGCGGGCACCGACTGGATGGCCCACGGCGACAAGGTGGACGTGAGTGCGCCGGTGGACTACGTGGAGGGCATTGGTGGCTTTCTACTTGACGTGATTGGGGTGTGGAGATTCAAGTTGCACACGGTGTTCAACGAATGTATTGAAGTTGATGCATGTGTAGTGTCGGGGTGCTCCGACGAATTCCTACTTGGCGTCGACTTTATGAGGGCACGGGGAGCCACCATGGACTTCAACCGCAACGAGGTGCGGTACAGAGATGGCCTGCGCGCAGTGGTCATCCCTTTTCGAACGCATGATGATGTCGGAGGTGCTCGAGTGGCACCAGTGCGGATGGTTCGCAGGACGCAGCTGACGGGCCACGCGGTGACGCCCGTGGAAGTGGCAGTGACAGCCGAAGACGGGGAACGGGGCCTATTCCTACCTACTCAGTACACTGGGGCGGTCATGTTGGCTGCTACAGTGACTACGGTGCGGAATGGAAAGGCATGGGTGCCTGCTATCAACACGGGCAGCACGTCCGCTCGTCTGCCTAATAAGAAAGAACTGGGCACCTGGGTGCCTGTGAACGACGACATGGAGATACTATCTATGAGTGGGGAACTCGACGCCAGCCGGGTCAGCCAGTGGATTGATGACTTAGGTGATAGTGCCACGCCTTTGGACGATGAAAATGAAGTACAAATTGGAGTTGAAGAACCCCAAGCACGTGTATTAGTTACGAAGTTGCTACGAGTCTACCGTAAGTTGACTAGGAACGTGGGGGACTGCCCTCCTGCGACTGCACTAGATGTCCACCACCACATCGACACGGGCAACTCAGCACCGATCATGCTGAAGCGCCGGCGACAAGCGCAGATGGAGGACCAGATTGTAGACGAGAACGTGACTAAGATGCTCGGGGCCGGAGTTATTGAGGAAGGAAACGGCGCTTGGGGGTTCCCCGTAGTGCTCGTACGAAAGAAGGACGGTGAAGTGAGGTTCTGCGTGGATTACCGCGCGCTGAACAAGGTGACGAAGAAGGATGTTTACCCCCTCCCTCGTATTGATGAAACGCTCGAAGCGTTGGGCGGTGCGTTACTATTTACGACACTAGATTTGAGGGCGGGCTACTGGCAAATACGGGTGGCGCCTGAAGATCAGGACAAGACGGCGTTCATGACTAGGCGAGGGCTCTACAAATTTGTACGCATGCCTTTTGGCTTAACAAATGCCCCTTCGACTTTTCAACGCATGATGAATGGCGTCCTGCGGGGTTTGACCTGGGTGACTTGCCTGGTCTATCTAGATGATATCGTAGTCTTTACGCGTGGAGGCATTGAGCGGCACGTGGTGGAGCTGGCCAATGTGTTGGAGCGGCTGTCCCAAGCTGGGCTGACGCTAAAACTAAAGAAGTGCCAATTTGCTGCTAAATCTATGGAGTACTTGGGCCACGAGTTGAGTTGCGACGGCGTACGGCCCTTGCCGCGGCTGATCTCGGCCGTGCAGGAGTTTCCACGGCCAACTGATGCGGTGGAGGCTAAACGCTTTGTGCACCTGGCCGGGTACTACAGGCGCTTTGTGGAGGGCTTTGGGTCGATGATGGCGCCCATAACGAAATTGCTACGGAAAGACGCGGAGTGGGAATGGACTCCGGCTCAGGAGTCGGCGTTTGAACACGTGAAGATGATATTGACGTCGAAACCTCTACTTATCTACCCTAACTTTCAGCTGCCTTTCCGGGTGGCAACGGATGCGAGTACGGTGGGGCTAGGCGCTTGCCTCATGCAGGACCACGGTCGAGGGTGGCAACCTGTAGCATACGCAAGCAAGGTAAACAGCGTGGCGGAAAGTAAGTACGGTATCACGGAGTTGGAATGCTTGGCGGTGGTCTGGGCAATCAAGCTCTTCCGTCCTTACCTGTATGGTAGACACTTCACGATAATTACTGACCATTCGGCTCTGAGGTGGCTCATGACGAGCCCAAACCTCACGGGGAAGCTGCATCGGTGGGCGCTTACCTTGCAGGAGTTCGAGTTCGAAATTGAGTATCGGCCGGGCAGCACGAATGTGGTGGCGGATGCGCTCTCACGAGCCCCCGCTGTAGCCACAGTAATGGCAGCGATAGGACGGAGGCGGCGAGCGAAACAGAGGAGTGCGGTGGACGAAACGGCGCGACGAGAGGCGGCAACGAGTGCGGTGGTGGGGTCGACGGAAACGGCGACAACAGCGGTGGCGCCAACTGCGGTGGTGACGACGGTGGTCGACGAGGGCACGGCGCCAACGGCAAGTGCGGTCGACGAGGTGCAGTCGGACGCCGGTACCAGCGTCCTGACAACAACGGCGGCGGAGTGCGAAGGAGCACAGGCGGGCGAAGACAGCGAGTCGCGAGCGGCAGCGGCGGAAACAGCGACGGCGGCGACGGCAGCGGATACTGCAAAGGCGCGCGCGAGTGGCACGAGGCGGCGAGCGAAGTCGACGGAAGCGGTGGTGACCGCAGTGCGGCCTCTCACGCGCGCAGCCAAGCGTCGGAGCGACGAGCAGCGGCGCCGAAGTGAAGCGCGGACTAGCGCAGCAGCTACGGTGAACAACACGGCGGCGGACGCGGGCAGTGTGGTGACTGCGGCACCCGAGGTGACTGCGCCGGACAGCGTGGTGATGAAGGCGCCCGACGCGAACTCGGGCACTGAGGAGGTGAGGTCGAGAACGAACGGCGCGATGGCGTCGACAGCGGGCAAGGCGACGCGCAAGCGAAAGCGCGTGACCTTTGCCGTGGTGCCCGATGACGACGAGGCCCGCGAGACGGAGTCGACGGCGGTGAGGGCGAAGAACGACGGGGTAGTGGCGGCCCAGTGGCACGGGTGTGCAGACGTCGAGAGGAACGGAGGTCGCGTCGAGGATGACGAAGGCGCGGCGACAGTCGAAGGCCCGAGGCTCGACGGGTACGGCAAGGACTAGTGACTCGGCGCCAGAGTCACGAACTCTGGAAACGACGAAGACGACGACGCCGAAAGCGTCGACTGTGGTGAGTGCCGCGGGCAAGCGACCAGCCCGTGCGCGACGACATGTTGAAGGCGACGACCAGGGTGACGACGTGGGGCGACTGGAGACAGCGAAGTCGGGCGAAGGCGAGAAGACTGGCGGCGGAGCTCGACGAAAAGCTGCCAAGCAGCCCCGAGTCGGGAGTGCAACTGCTGAGCAGCCTGGTGGAGGCGAGGACGAAGCCGTGCAACGACCTGCAGGGGGACCAACCCTACAGCTCACTGACACGGAGATTATGGACGCCCAGGCGAAGAGTCGGCTGGTGCAACGGCTGCTCGAAGTGGGAGAGCACCAAGGGCAGGAGGTGACGCGGCAATTCGGACTGGTAACGATCAAAACGCCCACGGGGCAACGAGTTGTATTACCACCGGCCTTATGGCCTACGGTCATGAAGGAATGTCACGACTCAGTGTGGGCAGGGCACCTACGTGCTCCGCACACTTACGCGCGGATAGCCCAAACCTACTGGTGGCCGAGTCTACGGCGTGAGGTGAAGCGCTGGGTCCTCGGATGCCAGGAATGCGGCAGTCGGAAGGTGCGGCCAAGGGAGGTGATTCCTCCCTTGCGCAGCCTGCGCGGAGGTGATGTAGGCGATCGGTGGGCGCTGGACGTGGCGGGCCCATTGCCGACGACCGACGGGGGCGAACGCTACGTCATAGCGGCCGTAGAATATGTCACGCGATATGCGGTGGCAGTCGCTGTGAAACAGCATACGGCGGACAACGTGGCCGCCTTTTTGATGAAGAACGTGGTGCTGAAGTTCGGGGCGTTCAGGGAGCTGCTGACCGACGGGGCGCCGGAGTTGACCGGCAAGGTCATCGAGCAGCTGGTGATCCTGCTGCAGGCCCAGCAGACCAACCCCGTGCCCTACAGACCACAAATGATCGGGTTAGTCGAGAGGTTTCACAGAACGTGGAAAGATTGTATCGCGACGTACATGAGTGATGAAAGGCAGCGAGATTGGGACGTGTGGGTAGACTTCGCGGTCTACGCGTACAATTCGGGGCAGCATTCGACGGTCTTGCTGTCCCCGAACGAGTTGATGATGGGGCGCCGACTACGAAACCCCAATGATTTACTACGTAGTGCTAACGTGACGGAGGCGGGGGCGTTGACGAATTACCACAGACGGCTGATTGCCGCTATGAAGAGCAGCTCAGCCTGTGCTGAGACGGCTCGCAGACGCGAGCAAGAACGGCAGAAGCGGTATTACGACCGCAAAGTACGGAGCAGGCGGGAGTTTGCGGTAGGCGACAAGCTGTGGCTCTTTAAGCCACCCCGAGGGCCGAAGGCCTCGAAATTGGTGCATCAGTGGTTAGGACCGGTGCGTGTGTTGGAGTCGGCCGGTTACGACAACTACCTAGTGGAACGAGAGGACGTCACGGGCGACCCAGAGCAATTTATAGCTCATGCTTCGTTTCTGGTGAGCTACCACTCACCCCCTACACTACTGGCGACAGCGGCGGCGGATATCGAAGCGCAGCTCGAGCATGAAGGCACGCTCGAACTCGCGAGTGATGTCGCGCAAGACGGAGAGGCTATGGGAGCAACGACGGCTCGCGTGCAGGCTGCAGCAGCAGCAGGAACGGCAAAGCGCCGTGGACGAACAGTGGCGAGTGCGACACCAGGGCGACGAGCAGGTGCGAATGTGGTGGAGTTACGACGACGACGGCGGCGCAACGCGGCCGGACAATACGTCCTGGAGTTCGAGGTGCAGGACGTCCTACCTGCAGGAACCCGGCGGAAGACGGAGGGAGCCAAGCGGTGGCTCTCCATCCGACAATACGATCAACTACTGCAGGATGGGCGGGTCGTGGAAGACCCGAGGTTTGGAGAAGTCGTGTAACAGTGGGGCCGGCTCAATGGACCCCACTGCGGCAGACGGTGATGGAGGACAGTGGCGAGAGGCGGCTGGCGGTGACGAAGGCGACGCGAACGGCGGCTCGGAGGTGGCGGCGGATGCGGCGGCGGCGCCGGAGGTGGGTGCAGTGGCGATGGGCGGCACGCAGGCGCTCGAGCTGACCAATGCGAGGGCTCCGGGCGGCGCGTGGGCCGCCCAGGCGACGGATAGTGGCACGGTGGCGACGGTCGGCACGAACTGCAAGCCGCAGTCGTGTTGACTCAACGCATTTGGCGTGGGTTCGGGCCGCTCACAATCCAACCGGCCGGCTCAGAGGCAAAGCACTGAGCACGACGGAAGGTGAGCGGCTTGGCCTTGGCGACAGCGAGGCTCAAGGCCACGAACAGCAGCAGGAGACGAAGCAGAGGCGTGCGCGCGACGTCGGACGGAGTCGGTGGACCTGCAGGACGAGCACGGGCACGAGAAGAAGACGTAGGACGTAGGGCGTAGGTTGGTGTTGGCAAGTAGCTAGCATTAGCTTAAGTCTACGTAGGCTTTCGTAAGGAGGCTAATAAATACGGCTAGAAACCGCGAGGTGGACAGTCGGGCGCAGCAACCGGTGTTGCTGTCGGCCAGGAGGTGTCAAAGACGACCGTCCAAGTAGACGGACCCCTGCAGCTGGAGCTGTGCGACCTGCTTCACAGCCGAGCAAGATAAGTGGCCTGTTACAACATGAAGACATAACTCAGGTCGACGGTGTATTACTGTACAGTCGACCCCCCCCCCCCCCATCTGAACCCCTCTCAATTGATATGATGTGATAAGTGATCCGTTATTTTAATTTCGACATCTCCCGATTTCTTTAGTTTCCCATACTAAGGCTACACACTTGATATTCCCTCCCAGTAATATATACTTGTACCGGTATATACATGTATTATAGCTGGCCCTGTCTGTCTTTTGTCCATTTTGGACAAAGTCGATGCGGGGCACGAAGAAGCTCTGAAATTTAGGTCATGTTTAATTAAGGGTAGGGATGGCGCGGCAGTGGTCGCAAACGTGCTCAAGGTGCCAAAGGCGCAGGGCTCGCGAAGACGTGAATTACTTGAAAGACTAACGAGAGGGCTGGGCTGGTAGCACAGTTTGAAGCAGTTGGCGGGACATTTTCATGCAAATTTTGCATGAAAATGTGCATATTGTATACAGTGTACCATATAATACTTTAAAGTAGCTGCGTCATAAATCATCATTCAATTGCGGAGCCAGAGCTCCTGTCCCCAGATTGCTGGGGCTGGGAGCTGTACTGCTGATTTTTGTACCCTTTTAAACTCGTTCTGCGTTCGGAAACGGTTATTCATCAGCATGCAAACGAACTTCATACTGTAGCGATGCTCTTGTCATCCTAGAAGATACTATAATAATACACGTACATGTAGCAACCCCGTTTTAAGGACAAAAGTAAGGATAAAAATCGATTTCACTTGAGTTTAGTATGGTTCACGGTACTTTTGTCCTAAAAGGACCAACATCGACTCACCCCCATACTCAAAGAAAGTGAAATTGATGTTTGTCCTCAAATTTGTCCTTAACACCCGACTGTTGGGGATAATGTCAGGTTTTGATTTTCATTCTCGGTTCTTAAGCGCGAGCAAGCGGCCAGCAACCGGACGAGTGTTGTACATACTGTACGGTACAGTATAACGTCTTCGCCTTTGTCCCTCATACGACCACACGTTTGGCCGAGCTGATGTCTATCTCGGAATATTATTCCCACACCCCTGGGGGTCCACGCTCAGCTCGTCGACTGTCCAGTACCGGTACCGGTACACGCTCTGCTTCCCCTCGAGCTCCAGCCGCTGCGACTCACGCTGTTGTGGAGGTGTCTTCGACTGTGAGGCCTCAAGCCTTTCAACAAATTCCGTTCGCTTCGCCCGTCTTCGTAATGGACCAACCAGGGCCTAATAAATGACTAAAGAGTACTTACCGGAAAGTATGGTATTGTTCATACCAAGTAATAAGAATTGTCAACAGAGATTGCGTGAATGTCCGCATAGGTACATTTCACGCAATCTCTGTTCGCGAATCCATCTGCCCTCCATTTATGTGCTTAAAAGTACAGTAGTACAGTACAGTAATGTGCGTCAATTAGGAACACTTGGTAACTAATGTCCTTACATAAATTATATAAATCAATACATGGTTCTTGCTTTTTCCACTTGTTCGCCTTAATAGCCTCTACACTCTTATTCATATCAGAGGTTTCTTATTAATGACGCACGTTACTGTATCTAGTACTGGCATTCGCACATGCCTTTGGCGAGCACGTGCCCTCACCAGATAATGTAAATTAGTACTGTACCGAGTCGCACACACAATCACGGTCAATACACACTCTGCATCGAGGGCTGTCAGACAATCTTAATGATCAAGAGTATACCCTCAGAGAGTGGGGCCCCCAACAATTCAATTTATGTATCGGGATTATAAATAACATGCCGTTCCTAATAATGTTGGAGGTTCGTCTTCCTATCTATCAGCATTGTCAGTCAAGTGCTGACCCAATGTGGTTTTGCGTGTGTGTTATGCGAGCTGCCTTAGACACGTAATGTACACTAGGCCTGTATACGTTTTGCTCCAAACTGGCACAAACTGACTGAAACAGAAACGTTGTTAGTTCTGTTTGTGTATGGCCAAAACTGCGCCAAACTGACAGTAGACTATCTCGATACTTTATCCCATATATTTCCGTTTCGGGGGCGATTTGTGCTTTAACAGATGTTTCGCCAAACTGACAGGAGACGATCTCCATACTTTATCCTATATAATTCCGATCCGGAGCGATTTACGATTTGACAGGTGTTTTGTTAGTGTACATGTACCATGCGCTACACGGTGTAGCCTACAGAACCACGGTGGTGGTGACTACCATGTACGTTGCCTTTGGCTACCTTCACACAGTAGAGCAGGGAGCAACAATTCACGCAACACACATGCAACCAACTCGATGGCGCGGCAATACGGCGAGGCCAAGGTAAGCGCAGCGTGCTCAGTGAGCCGAAGAGCACAAAACTTGTCTAACCCGATTCCAAGCACTATCTGGTTTAATAGGAAATCAGGCGAAAACTCTGTTAAGTCGATACATGGTTTCATCATTTTATACAGGTGGGGGATAGGAACAGGCCACATCGTGTCAGTTTGGGGTTCGTTTTGTGTCAGTTTGAGCATAAACTGAAACTGCGGGAAACGTTTCCTGGCAGTTGTCAGTCTCGCAAAACGTTATCAGCCCTAATGTACACACGACATATGGGCGATAATCACTGAGATAAAATTACCATAATGCTTCGTCATTACGCTAATTAATATGTGAGCGTAGATGACAAATCACGAAACGTATCCCATGCGGAAACGAGTCGATGAAAATGGACGGCTTTGACCTACAGGCTGTATTAACCCTTTAGTACAGGCTGTACTTCAGCACCTAGTTGCCAGAGAGGCTGCGTGGTACATGCTTCGTACCTTCACGCCATCAATGTAAATCACAGCAAGCCGGTCCATCGAGTCCGCCAGGCAGAAGAAGCCGATGAAAGACTAATAAACTGTTTCGCTGAGTCGCTCAACTCATTCCACAATTCTTCCGCCCCGAAGCGAACCACCAACTCCTGAGGACGATGAAGTCTTACCGTATCCTGTGCGCCGCTTTGGCTACCGTTGCTTTGGTACGAGCCCAGGAACAAACCCCTTCCAAGGTGAAGTACATCGACTTTTCAAGCTTGAAACAGCACAGTAAGTCGCCAGCAGCCCAACTAAACGCGACGAATACGACCAAGCGATCGAAACCTACCGAGACTCCCATGCCAGCAGCTCAACTGGACCCGGTAGATACCGAGACTCCCATGCCAGCAGATCAACTGGACCCGACAAATGCGACCGTGCGGCCAGCAGATCCCAGTGCGACCGAGGCTCCGACGCCAGATCCAACACTAGAACCGACGCCAGCTCCAACCCCAGAACCGACACCAGCACCGACAACCCCAGCAACGTCATCAGCTCCGATGACCGCAGAACCGACGCCAGCTCCAGAACCGACGCCAGCTCCGACAACCCCAGAACCGACGCCAGCTCCAACCCCAGAACCGACGCCAGCACCGACGCCGGCTCCAACCCCCGCCCCCACACCGGATCCAGGTCCGTGGACGGCTGTGTGGATTGGCCACGACAAGGTGCAGCCGTTTGCTCAGCCTGAGCCTGTCACGATATCTGAAAGGGCCGGTGTCAAGTTCAAGCCGCAGATTCACATCTCGAACGGATGTCACCCGTACCCTGCGGTGAACGAAGCCGGTGAGACTGGTGGTGGTCTCAAAACGAAGGGCCCTCACGACGGCAAGTGCAAGAGGTCTGGGTGGAATTCGCAGGTGTACGGACGCTCCACCTGGCACCGGGGTGTCTGGGCTATCATGTACGCGTGGTATTTCCCGAAGGACTCGCCCTCTCCGAGCTTTGGCCACCGTCACGACTGGGAGAACGTTATTGTGTGGATCGACAATCCGGAAGTTGCGGAGCCGAAGATCTTGGCGGTGTGTCCGTCGGCGCACGGCGATTACTCTCGGCAGGCTCCCGTCGCAGCCGACCGTGTGGACGGCACGAGTGTCAAGGTTGACTACGAGAGCCACTGGCCGTTCAACCACGAGTTGGCCACGACTACGCAGGGTGGTGAATTCCAAGACTTAATCATGTGGAGCCAGATGTCGGAGAACGCTCGCCGCGCACTCAACTCGGTGAGCTTCGGCAAAGCCAACACCCCCTTCCACGACTGGGCCTTCCAGAACAACGTGGCCAAAGCTTGGCCCTTTAAATGAGCAACAGCGCGTTTGTTGCCTCTGAGTTTCATACTCGAGCCTAAGAAAACTCTTACTTCTTATACTGTACATCCAGATAATTTGTTTTCTGCTTACTAATACACAGTGCTTCCATTTGAAGAGAGATCGTAGAACTTGATCCTCCTGCCATAATCTATACTGTAGTACTACTAGTATCATACTACTAGTATGTGCTAAGTGTAATACCCGCGGCATTCACCATCAATCGGTCGGTTCACTTCAACTTGCCTGCTAAGTTCGTACCTCGTACTTAATAATGTATCATTTTGGCGCGTTCGTGCACGCTCCAACGGACAATCAAACTCTTCTGCTCTGATGTCGCAGGAGGCGGCGGCCGCGGGCCCGCGCGAGGCCGACACGCTGCGCGTGCTGCTGTCGACGGACAACCACTTGGGCTACGCGGAGAAGGACCCCGTGCGCGGCAACGACTCGTTCCGGTCGTTCCGCGAGATCCTGCAGCTGGCGCAGCGCGAGCGCGTGGACCTGCTGCTGCTGGGCGGCGACCTGTTCCACGAGAACAAGCCGAGCCGCCGCACTTTGTACGAGACCATGCGCCTGCTGCGCACGCACTGCATGGGCGACGGCGCCGTGCACTTCCAGGTGGTGAGCGACCAGAGCCTCAACTTCCCCAACTTCGGCGCCGTGAACTTCGAGGACCCCAACTACAACGTGGAGCTGCCGGTCTTCAGCATCCACGGCAACCACGACGACCCGTCGCGCGAGGGCGGCGGCAACCACGCGCAGTCGTTGGCGGCGCTGGACCTGCTGAGCGCGGCGAATCTGGTGAATTACTTCGGCAAGAGCGACAAGGTGGACGAGGTCGAGGTGTTCCCCGTGCTGCTGACCAAGGGCGACACGCGCGTGGCCGTCTACGGCCTGGGCAACATGCGGGACGAGAGGCTCAACAGGATGTTCGCCCAGCAGAAGGTGGTCTTCAGGAGGCCGGCGGAGCACGCGGACCAGTGGTTCAGCATCTTCGTGGTGCACCAGAACAGGGACGACAAGGGAAGAGGCAGCAAGAACTGCGTGCCCGAGAGTGTGATCCCGGACTTCATCGACCTCGTGGTGTGGGGACACGAGCACGAGTGCCAGATCGACGTCCAGGAGAGCTTGAAGGGGGACTTCTTCATCACGCAGCCCGGGTCATCCGTGGCCACCTCGTTGGTGGAGGGAGAAGCCAAGGCGAAACACATTGCGGTGCTGGAGATCAATGGACAGAGCTTCCGGATGGACACCCGCGAGTTGCACACAGTGCGGCCGTTCAAGATGGGCGAGGTGATTTTAGGAGAGATTGAGGAATTGGAGCCGAACGACCCGGATGTGGCGGAGCGCATTAGGGAGTATCTTGAAGGAAGAGTGATGGAGCTGCTGCAGGAGGCCGAGCTGGAGCAGGAAGAGAAGCGAAGGAAGAGAGCAAGAGACCGCGAACAGAGACAGCAGGAGAGCCCATTCCCCCTCCCGGACTTTGGAAATGGAGCTGAAGAAGAAAAGGATTTGGTACTGATCCGTCTGCGCGTGGAACACAGTGGGTTCCCTGTGCTGGTGAACCAGCGCTTTGGCGCGAAGTTCGTGGGAAAAGTGGCCAACCCAAACGATATCTTGCTTTTCTACCGCCGAAAGAAAGATCGGATTAATGCATCGGACAAGAAAGCCAGCATGGAGCTGGAAAAGTCGCTGTTGAGTCGCCCTGTGCGCCCCACTCCACTCGCCGCAGTTACTATCGAAGATATCTTAAGCAAGCAACTGTGTATGCCTGAGCGCAAGTTGGTTCTTCTTCCTGAAGCACAACTAGGAATCGCATTGGAAAAGTTTACACTGAAGAACAATACGTCGGCCATCCAGGAGTTTGTGGACAGCGTACTCGACGAAACCCAGCGCGAGCTAAGCTCCAAAAGTGATGCCAGATCTGCACAAGATATTCTCACTGTTGTTGGTAAGAAAAAAGAACAGACGGACGCATTGCTGGAACTGCAGAAAGAGGAGGAAGATGAACAGTCTGCGAGTGGACAAGCTGAGACGCCAACCGTAGATAGGTTTCAGTCCAGACGAACCACCCAGGACGACGACGGCTCGACTAAATCGCAGAATGGTCGCTTTGGGACACCGAGAACTTCACAAGCAAAGAAGACAACGCCGAAGAAGAAACCTGTTAGGAAGTCTGTCTTTTCAGACCTTGAAGATGAAAGTGATGAGAGTCCACAGAAGCGGAAACCAACCGCTCGAAATACTACCCCTCGGAAAGCTCCTGCTCGCTCAGCAAGAGGCAAAGCACGCAAGACGGCACTTTCCGATGACGATTTTGAAGACGAGGTCTCCGCAACTGTTGAAGATGACGGAGATGAAGATTTTAAAATGGACGAGGACGAAGATGAAGAAGAGGATATGACCCCGCGGCCGTCGGCAAAACCGCGTGGCAGGGCTACTTCCAGGTCGACGAAAGCCAAGAAGTCGCCACCAAACCGCAAACGGCTCCGTAAAAGCAATGACGAGGATGAAGAAGAAGATGATGACTTTGCTCCCGCTCCCAGCAAGAGAAGTGCGACTGCTGCTGCTAAGCGTTCAACGGCTCGTGAATCACAAGCAAGCGATGTATTTGACCTGTGCTCGGATTCTGAGCCGGAAAAACCGGCACCGAAGAAACGTGCCAAGCAGACGAAAGCGAAGATTCCTCAGCAGCACAAAATTGATCACCTGTTCAAGAAGCAGCATCCGAAGAGAGATGAGGACGATGATGTCGAAAGTGATCACGAGTTTACCCAGCTTGCTCGGCAGGCAGACGCACGTGCTCAAGACACAGTTGGTCGGTCGCAATCGCAGTCGGAGTCGCAGGCTGGTGGAGGTTCGACGCGGCGCAAGCTACCGTTGTCGATGGTGGCGGCCTCCCAATCTCAGTCTCAACAGGAACCTAAGCAAGCTGGGACAGCCGCCCCCGCCGCTCGTAAAGGCTGGGGTCGTTCTCGTCGCTAGCAAGTTGCTACAGCGTATAAGGAAGTTATCAACTCGTAAGGAAAAGGAAGAAGTGGCTGAAGTCAGCCATATATTTCACCTAATGCCACGCATCGTGGCAGGACAAGTCGATCACCCGTTGTTGATGTGCACGATGACTAGAGATAGTGAAGAGCTGGATGTATCGTGTCGCCTGAACTCTCCTGTAGCTTCTTGGTTTCCCTTTGCTCTCTAGTTGATGCCGAGTGCGCGAGCCCGTTCAGCCTATTCCGTGCTCTCCAGCAGTTCCTGGGGAGGGGTCTTCGGCAAACTTGAGTTCAAATCCTCGTCCTTGGCGGGATCCTGTCGCACCCACGTCTTGTTCTGGAAACGCGGTCGCATTTGCGACGAAAAGAACGGGTTACGTGGCGCAAAAGCTGGCGCACCAGCGTTCAAGTTGGCATTTTGCGTCGCGCCGCTTCCTTCGCCTTCAGCCACGTCCGATCCTGGCTTGCCTTCGTTAGCTTTTGCTTCCTCAGCCTTGGCAACGTTCGGGTTAACCCACTTGCGGTTCTGGAATGGTCGTGCTCCAGGTTGACCGTTGTGCATTCCTCCAGCGGGTCCCCGAGGGTAGCCTCGTCCACCGTACGGCGGCATACCTTGCGGCGGGAAGCCCATCGCATACGGGTTCATGGTTCCGTAGCCTGGCGGAGGGTAAAACATCGGACCTCCATACGGCTGTTCGCCAACAACAAACCATGGAGTTAGTTGTGAATAGTTTTGATAGCAATGCTGTGCCAACAACGTACCGGAGGGAAACCGCCGTAGCCCATCGGACCGCCCTGGAAACCCATGGGCGGGCCCATGCCTCGACCGTAGTCTCGCTTGTCACCCTTGTCATCCGACGGCGGTAAGGGCGGTTGCACGTCGCGAGAGTCGCTGTTTCTCTTCCTTCCACCACGTCCTGCGTCCTCCATGTCGTGATCTCTGTCACGGTCGCTTCTCCGGTTGTTACGTCCTCCACTGCGCTGGTTCTCGTCGCTGCGGTCACGGTCACGGTCGTGATCACGGTCGCGGTCGTTGCGTCTCTTCTTGTGCGCGCCCATGGTGTCACGCGCGTCGAGCTCGGCCTGGTCAACGTTAACAGGGGGGCCAAGGCGCTGCGACAGTCTGTTGCCGCTTTCCCGCTCACTTGCTCGTCTCTTGCTTCCGGTCGATCTGGACTCGTCACGCTGACGACGGTCCTCCTTTCCTGACGCCGACGACGGCGACTTCTTGGCTGCTGGTTTCTTCTCCACAATGCCGAACCGCTGCGCTCGTCGAGCAATCACGTCGTCCGTGTCGGTTTTCGACGGGTTCAGCGATCGGATCGTGCCTCGGTTGCTGCTCAGCGACACAGTCTTCGTCTTGGACGGGTCGGAAGTCGACGACGAGAGCCCCTTCAAGCTGATAACGCGCTTTGGCGGGGCCTCCACGTCCTGCTGCTTCTCTTCCATGGACGCCTCCTCCTCAGCTTGAGGCTGCTCCGTCTCGTCGACAGCTTCAGGCGCTTGGGCTTCGAACGTGGGCAGCAGGAGACTGAGCCACGCCGCGAACTGGTCGGCCGACTCTTCCCCGATGAAGTCCACGAGGTCGTGGGCGATCTGCTCCATGTTCTTCTTGTTGCCCACCATGACGATCACGTATTCCTGTAGTGGATATGTACACAATGGACGTCATGCCTCCTGTCTGTCTGTCTGGTCTTTTCTGTAGGTGGCGTCCCCCTCCTCTCTCCTAATTGGGGGTCCTTTTCCACCCTCTTTTAGCGTCCTTTGGGTCTTCTTTTCAACATGCAAGTGCAGTAGACAGAGAGCGACGAGGTCTCCGGTCACTTCCCTGAGCGCTGCTGGTCCCTCCCTCCCTCTTTCTCGCGTCGAGTGGCTTAAATTTGAGTTGACTGGCGCCTCTTTAAGTAAAACCGCGGGTAATTCGCTCTCTGACAGGCACGAAAAGAAGGCGAAAAGGAACGCCACCCACTCATCTCAACTCTACGGTACGCACCGCCATGACGTTGTCCACCTCCACGCCCAACATCTCCGTGAGCTTCTCGCGCGTCTTGGTCGTGATCTGCTGCTTCCACGCGTCCGTCAGCGCCAGCGGGAACACGTAACTCTTGGGGTACGACGCCATCTCGGATGCGCTCCCTTATCCGTTCACGTTCGACTCTGCCTCAGTGGGGCGGACTTTGGGTGAGAGGAGTGGTCCACATAGATAGACCCTCAACTAGCAACTAGAAAAGTACTGTGGCCGCTGCCATTTTGGGACAATTCATACAAACCAGTTGATAGTGCAAGATATTTTCTTAGCTGGGTTACTATTATTGCGCAGCTCACGGTTAACTTGTGAATATTATGGTGGAAGACTGTACTGTATCCGCTCCGAGTTCGAAGCAGATTGTTATGGTTCTGAGAATTGATATTTCGGCGACAACAGTGGTTCCTTCACTAGAGTGACACTGGAAACAGGCGAACGATTCGGTGAGGACGAGATAAAGCATCGTCTTGCTCAAAATGCCTTTACATGTGCACAAAGTGTTGCATTGCTGGGTCGATTGATCCCCGGCGATGTAGGTTTTACTTGTTGCTTGTGGACACTGAAGCGCTACGCTGCCGATCGGCCACGTGTGGAATGGAACTAACGGTGCTCCATGTCGGCTTGCGCGCGACGGCGATTCTGGCAAAACAGCCGACGTTCACACCCCAGCTCGCCGCGAATGCATAAATATTAGCTGCCCGCTGTGCGTCGACGCCTCGCGTCGGTGTCGGAGCCGTCTTCGTGCTTCACTCATGACGTGCACAAGCCGCTGCCCAAGGTTCTGATGGCAAGTGGCGGACGAGGCTTACTGATACGGTACAGGCATGTACTGAACAGGTTGAAGTGCTACAGCAACCTCCACATTTGGTACAGAACTTATAAGCTGCTTTGAAGCACACGTTGAAGTCAACGTCCACACGGGCGCTTTTCCGACGCCAAGACTGCCCGGCGCACTCACTGTAAACACGACGACAGTGCCGAAGTGGACAACTGTGAGGATCCCCGTAAAGTCGCAACTGAGCTACACGCATATTTACAGTGGCTATTATCCCGGCCACCAAACCTCGGACGGACTTTGACCAATTGTAGGGGTTAGTTCCCGTTACAAAACCTATGACGATAGTTAGATATAAGGGGTAAAATCGCGCGTAGATTCTGAATTTGTGGTCTGTTTTAGCGTATCTCTAACCCTTCATCTTCATTTCGGCTGTTGAAAAAGCCCGCTATTTCTTGCATTATTGTTTGCAATTGCGACATGGCCACGTACCAGCTTTTTAGCTTCACCATTGGCTTAGAGTGCACAACAGCTGCACATTTCAAATCCTTCCCCATATATTACCCCCATCACGTTTTTTATCCAGAAAGTTACAATTCTACAGCTGGCGTTAAATTACCTGTCAAATCATATCCAAACGTCAAAGTCAGATCATCTCAATATAATCACCAAGCTAATACATACCGTGAAAACCAATATATCATGTGTCGACCAGTGAAACGTTAATATCGATATGTAACAGCAACAGCACCAAAAAGCCTTGGATGCCTCCGACCAAGAGGCATGGTGCAGCAACCACGACTTCGTTTCGACTCAAACCGGGCTCAACGTGTTGCCAAAGGCACATTTAATTATATCTGCAATTTGGGGGGGCTGGCGTCGAATGAAAGAAAAGAAATGACGAAGTGAATTTGATCTGTCTCGGCACAAATCATTTTCCTGGCGAAGAAAATAAATTACCGTCCTAATTTAGAAAACCCTGTTGCCGTTGTGGAAGCGTAGTTTATCTTATCCGATTAAGTTAATGTAGATCTATCGAATGGCACAAACCGCGTTTAAATCACCCCGATATTTGTCTAGTTATGATCCGCTAAAGACAACTGATCAAATTCATGATTATCCGTCCGAGGTTTAATGGCCGGGATAATAACACTCGACCATCTCGTCGATGAAGTGGCGCCGCTTTCCATCACGCAAGCCAAAGACATATCCACCTACAAATAATTTGAGGAAACTGAATATCATATGAGTAACTTTTCCGAAAATAGTCCTCTACCAGCATCCCCCTAATGAGGTAGGTACATGCGGATACAAGTCTCGACATGAAAGTGAGTCTCATCAAGAATGCCCATTATGGAGCTCCTGGCGTTATGACATCCGCGGCAGCAGACCCCCTCCCCACCGACATTCGCTTTCGCTGTCCGATCGACGTGCCTCGCGACAAAACTGCGATGCGATGCGGTTCGGTTCGGCTCGCATCCGGAATCGGAGGAGAGTCAGATGCATTTGGGGCTCTATCATCGGATCTGCTTTGGCCGTGCTCTGCATGGGGCTCATTGGAAAAGCGCCTCGGTGTCTTGCTTTGAGTATGGGCAGGCATTGATCTTCCCACCCTGACCCTGCCCTGCTCTCCGTCTCTGCTCGAACGTCTATCGATGGGGAGGGCCCGCTCTCCTCATTGCCGCTTTGGCCGGGCGAGCTGACACTGTCTTCCTCGATCAGCGTAGGTACCCAGCGCCATGTCGACCCAGGACATCTGCGGCGTCGACGTGCAGGCGTTGTACCTGAATGACCCGGGCAACCAGAAGCAGCCCGCGGGCTACGTGCTGTGCTCGGAAATGGGCAACACGTGCATGAAGAACGGCTGCAGCTGCCGCAGCTCGAACAGCGCAACGGTCAACGGGACGACCAAGTATTTTGGCGTCTGCATCGTGCTCAAGAAGGGCGCGGACTGCGTCACGAGCGGAGACGACTATATCACTTGCGCCACAGGTTCGACCACCACAGCGACCGGGTCCGCTGCATTGATAGGGGCCAGCACCCCGGAATCTCAGAATGAGTCGGGGGTTGACCGCTCCATCTCGGCGGCGACGCCTACCCCAAACACCAAGGCCACGACAGAGAGCAACTCGATACAGTCGAAGACGTCCGCCGCTTCTAGCGCCAGCAGCAGCAGCAGCAGTTCAGACGTGGTGCAGGCGGCCAGCGCCGCGGCCGCGTCCAATTCCATGAGCACCACTGTGATGGTGGTGATCATCATCGTCGCAGTGATCTTCGTCGCGTTGGTGTCTTGGGTAGTGCGCGCCTACTGCTCGAGGCGCTCCACCTCTCAGAAGAAGCTCGCTTCAAGGCGGGACCGCGGCAACAACAGCACCCGCTTCGACGCGACGTCGCCAACCAACATTTCAAGCAGGTCGTCGCCTACGCCGTCGTTCCCTGCATTCGACCGACGAGCGCGCGCCGCGCAGTCGCCGTCTGCACGTGCACGTGATAAAGCTCGCTCCGGCCGAGGGAACCCGAACACGCAGCGTGGGGGCAGGAACACGCCACGCGCTGTGAACCGCGAGCCGACAGCTGAGCGTGCTCCTGATGTTGAGCGTGCTCCGGACATCGACTTTGGTCCCCGCGAACCGAAATCGGGCCGCGGCCTGAAGCCTCTGGACCTGCAGTTCGCGATCGACATGAAGCGTGAACCGAAGTCGGGCCGCGGCCTGAAACCTCAGGACTTGATGGCGTCGATGCCCGCGCCTGCGATGCCGCGCCCCGAACCAGCTTCAGCACGAGGCCGTCGAAGCCCCGATCAACACCGAGAGCCCAAGTCTGGACGTGGACGTAGGGACCCCGACTTGCAGTACGGACCGGGTATGCAGCGTGAACCAGCATCTGCACATGGTCGTCGGAACCCGGACGCGCGCGGACCACCACCCGCCGGTATGTACCAGGCCGAGCCGCCGATGCGCACTCCTCCGCGTGAACCACGCGCCAAGCAAATTGCTTCCCCCAAGCCGGTCAGGCCGAACGCACCCGAGCCACCCGGTGGCACCGTGTATGGTCGCGACACTTACGATCGAGTGGCGCAGTTTGCTCACCTAGCAGCTTTCGAGGCACCCCCTCCTCCCCCGCCTCGACCCCAGAAGCCAATTAAGCCGGTGCCAGTCACCGACCCACTCCCGAAGTACGCCAGGGCTCCACCGCCGAACGTGAACGCAGCGCGGCCTGCACCGAAGCACCCCGGGTTCCACATTGACGAGAATCCGATGCCAATGGACTACGACATTCTGTCTCCGAAGACGGCGAGGTCGTTGGCGCCGTCGGTCGCATCGTCGGCTACTACGGTGGTGGCACCCGGACGCAATCGTCCGACCCCGCTTCAGCAGAACCGACGACCGCCGCCCCCCTCCTACTATCAGACCAACTTTGACGAGAGCAAACTTGACGAGAGCAAGTTTGGCGACAGCAAGTTCGATGACAGCAGGTTCGACGAGAGCAGGTATGACGAGAGCCGATACGACGAGAGCCGATACGACGAAAGCAAGTTCGACGACACCAGATTTAAGGGCAAGAAGAACTTTCACGCTACCAACAGCTTCGATGACTCGTTCGTGAGCGAGGTCAGCTCCATGGCGTGGTCAGGGATGAGCGACGACAGCTACTACCACGCAGCAGCGAGCAACACGGCTCGCATCCCTGTGATCGAAGCGCCTCAGGACGACGACGACGACAGGAGTGAGGATGGATACTCGGACTGGGGCCATTCAACGCAGCAATCCGATGCGTTCCGCAGCACGGCCGCCTCGGACGCGTCCTTTTTCTCCGTGAACTCGGACTTTGCGGACTCAAAAAACGTCTTCAAGGAGAGCGAGTTCTAGACGCCATTGCAAGTAGATCAGTTGATATTGTAACAGTTGGGGTGGCCAAGTAAATAAAGTAATGTGCTGTCATCCATCAGTGCCGTAGAGTACATGTAGGTAGCCTACTGTACGTGTATTTCTGCGTCAGGGGCATGGACGCCAAGTTACTCACCTAACGACGGTCGTAGCCTTGGAATACTGTAAGGCTTTCCTCATCATGCAAGCTTCGCCTAATCGAGTGATTGTCGCCTACCGGTACAGGTCTGTAGCTACAATCGGCGATGCCGCGACTCACCGTCTCATCGGTGCTCTCTGTGCGCACGTCACGCCAAGTCAAAATCTTATCTTTGCGTGTGTGTACGGAAGGAGTCAGCGGAAAATAGGCAAAGTATCCAAGCACTCGGGAGGGACCATCATGGTCGTCTCGAGGTTACACTGACCCGAAGCGTTAGGCAATTCCGCGTGTGGCTCGAACGCGATTGAGGTGGGTTGGGCAACTTCCACTTTCCGCCTAGAGCCGTACAATTCCTTTAGTGTCATGGACTTCGTGTCGATAGTTTCGACATTTCTGTGGAGCATGAGCTAAGGCGCTAGTTGGAATTTTCCGATCGGCCACCTCGGTGTGTGTACCAGATCTACCATTTCCCTATTCGTGCTCGAAGCAAGACTCGGTGGTCTGCTACGATGGCGTCTACCCGTTCAGATTCCTCCGCAGGCACCGTAGAAGCTGCGTCGATGGACGTCGGTGGCAAAATCTCGGGCTCGGGCAGCTTCAGCGCCACGGATTCGAATACGCATCAACCGTTGGCTGGATCGTCCGCAACAGGGACAGACAGTGATAGCGGTATGAACACACTTTTGTTAGTGGGGATCATCGCCGCCTCGGTGATCGTCTTCGTTGCTTTCCTGTTCGTGGTCCGATATCGGCGTCGACGATACGAGCCGAAGTTGTTTTCACCCAGCGACACCTCGGCCTTTCAGAGGGTGATGTCGACGACAGCTATGGAGAATTCTTCAGATGCACTCGGAGCAAGCGGGGTGTCCACGATCATGACATCTCCCCGGCTTCCTTACATGGAGACGTTCAGGTTACCACGGCTGTCAACGAAGGATGCCTCCGGGGACCACATCGCTGTTGACGTTCCTGAAATCAATACTACGGGGCGGGGTACTCAAGCATCTCGAACAACCAGCCTCATCAGTGGACGGTCAGTGTTTTCAGCGTCAATTCTCATGCGTGGGGGACTGCGCTCTTCGCTTCCGAGCCTCGCAGCTTTCCGAGGCTCACGCGCAAGTAGCAGCGGCGGGGTGAACCGGACAACTGAACGCCAAGCTACAGACTCCTATGTGTCGACCGCAGTGCTGCCTGTAGCTCCTAACTCAAACACCGCTAGTACACCACCGGCTCCGCTCGAGGAGAGAGGTACTGATGGAGATGTTTGGCGAGATCTCTCGGAAACATGCTGGTCTATTGGCCCGGGCAGCGACAGTGAAACTGAGAGCGAGCGGTTCTCGATTGCTGCAGCCTCACGTCCACAGGATGGAGCTCTAGTTCTGAACCTTCGCCGGTTATCGACGCTCTCAGACAACATTGCCGACATCGAAGAGGAAGGAGCACTTCATGTACAGGACCTTGAAGTCGACTCGCTCGATGACTCGTCTCGTCGACGAGATCGTGCTATGAGCTCTATGGACGATTGGTCCCCTAGACGAGAGAGGGGTATCAGCCTGCTCGACGACTCGTCCCCTCGACGAGTACGAGGTCTCAGCGCTCTTGAAAGCCGACGGAAGGCTAACTCAGTTGCTGACATAGTAGACACGAACAAGTCTGGAGGCTCCTACTTCTCGGTTGACTCGGACTACTACGACGACACGATTAAAGACTGCAGCTTGGCTCTCTTCGACGACGACAGCGACAGTAGTGACAGTGATGACAGCTTGTGGGAGGAAGAATTCTAGCAAGCCGGTGTCGATGAAGTAACGTACAATCTCAGTGTAGGCGTTCTGATAATTACTTATCCTTCTCCACGACAGCTCTTCTCCGCCTCCACTTCGGCAGCACACGTGTGGCAACCACTTCCCAGCTAACACTCGCAGCAAATTCCCCAATGAAAAGTCCAAACAACTTCCAGCGGAATGCTGTAGGAATCGGCATCAGCTGAAAAGTGTCGTTCACCGCATCTGAGCTGTCGAGCAACAACCACAAGTTCACAACCAGCTCTTCGACCAGCAAAAGCGCAAAAATGTGGTTCGTGTAGAACGGCAGCCGGAACGGATCGTTCACGTTCAAGGCTACGGCTGCGACCACGTACTGCAAATGAACGAACAGCCACGTGACGGTGTCTTCGTAGGATTTTTTCATGTTCTCGAGGTCGTGGCCTTTGAAAACCGTGCAATTCGAAGCCGTTTGGCCTTCCACTCCCTTTACAGCATTCTCAACGGAGCAATACCATCCCGTCTCGTGACTCATCAACACAAATGCCAAGGCGAAAAATACAGCGAAAATCACGATGTGACCCAAGAGAGAGGCGACAATCTCAAGCGAAAACAGTGTTGTAGGCGGCTTTGCTCGAGATAATACCCTTGACGGACCCGTGTAAAGCATGCACAATGCGAGAGCTAAGACAATGGTAAGATCGTCCCAAAAGTACTGCATATCGGTAAGTTGCAAGTCAACGTCAGCCCACGTGCCAATCTGCGCCAACACGCTCGCCATACCCAACTGGATGATCGGATACAACACCATGTACTTGAAACCCAGGAACGACGTCGTCAACGCGCAGCGACCCTCACGAATCAACACTGGTACGTCCAAGATCGACTTCGCCTTACTTGTAAACGGTGCCACAATCGAAGCTTCTGCACTGGATAGTGCCAGACCAACGTGCGCAGCCTTGAGTGCACCGCAGTCGTTCGTGCCGTCGCCGCACATGCCCACCACCAAACCTAATGAGATGAGCTGCTCTACGATCCACGCCTTCTGTTGCGGTCGCACGCGTGCAAACACCGGTGTCTGCTGGATAATGCGACGCACTGTGCCATCGCCGCAGTCGTTCAGCAATTTGTCCAGTGCAGCTCCCGTGATGGCCAAACTGAACTCCGCCAGCACCGCATCCATGTTGCTGCTATTGAAACGTGACCACTCCACCACATCCGTCTTCTTCACGTCGTCCACCGACACGAACACCACGTCACCCGTGTGCTCGTCTACGTCTACCACGGCTACTTTGGTCTTCATCTTCATCTCCAGCTCGCGACACACGTGGACCGCAGTGAGCGCGTTGTCGCCCGTGATAACGCGGACATCAATATCTGCGACGTACAGCTCGTCGAGCATACTCTTGGTTTCAGGCTTCAGTTCGTTCTTGAACAGAGCAAGACCCTCGAACTGCACCGCATTCTCCACCTCGTCTCGGTTGTTCACATCGATGGGAGTATCGGGGTTGAGCTCCTTCACGCCAAAGCCGATGCAGTAGTATCCGTCGGTCGAGTACGACAGCGTTTTATGCTTGAGATCGGGTGGTGTTGTGGTGGAGATAGCGCTGACAGCCTCCGGTGAACCCTTGACAAACACGAATTGTTTGCCTGTGTTGATTTCTTCGACGACTGCACTGGATCGCTGGCATGTTGCATCGAATGCAAAGCGACTGATGATCCCGTAATTGATGCCGTCCGGCGCTGTCACGATCGCTACGAATTTGTCGTTAGGAGGAGTGGGGAAGAACTCGATGGTATAGTGGGAAGCCTTGAACATCGCCAGATCAAGAGAATAGCCTTGAAAAGCTCCCTCATACTCAGACAATCCATGACATGTCGCCATACCCAACGTGAATCGAGAAGGAATCCCCTGCATGGAATTCGTTCCAGTGATGGCCAATCCAGCAAAGTTCAGGTGTTCTTGGGTGAGTGTCCCCGTCTTATCGAAGCAAAAGCAGGAGAGCTGCCCGCATGAGTTCACACGCTGCGAGTCAATACAGAGAATACCACGTCGGTACAGTCGGTGCATTGAAAAGCCGATCCCAGAAGTGAGAACAAGGGGCAACGCGGGAGGAACAGCCACCGTAATGAGATCCAATGAGTCAACTAAAGTCTCACTGAATGAGTTGCCGACGTGAAAACCATCCACAAGCCGCTTGATGAATGCCGCGATGGCTACAGCCCAAAGCATAGCCAGATACCGATAGCTATCGCGTTCGAACTCGAATGTGATCTGCTTCGGGAACAAAATGCTACGGAATAGCTCCCCTTTGCCTGTGGAGAAGCCCGTGCTGAGCACGACGCCTTTGCATTGGTCATCGCTGTCGTACACTCTAATGACGGTGGACCCTGCTTGCAAAAATGACGCCTTGTGTCTGTCTCGAGCTGAAGCTTCAGTAATTTGTCCTGCTCCACTCGCTGCTTCTTTGTTGACAGGTACTGCTTCGCCCGTCAGAGATGCTTCGTCCGCAGTACAGCCACCAGATAGCAGTAAAATATCTGCGCACGCGATGCCTTCACTTACAAAGATCACGTCGCCGGGTACCAACTCACTTTCGTGAACTCTAAAAACTGTCGATCCACGAAGGACTTGGAAGTGCCTATTGCTACGCACCAGACGGCGGAGACGGTTGTTGTTCGAGACCTCGGAGTAGATCTCGTAAGCCAACGAGACTGTAGACATAGTCACGATCACAATGGCATACTTGGTGTAGTCTTTGAACAGCCAAACCACGGTGCTGAATATCTGGAAAATGTAAAACGGGTGCACCAGCTTCACGAAGAGCAGCTCTGCAGTACTAGGTGCGTCGATGGTGATGCGGTTCGCCCCATAGATCTCTCGTCTGGTTCGCACAACGTGTTCATCCAGTCCAGTCTCGGATCGTCGCTGCAGCTTGCCCAGGTCCTCTCGAATCGTTGCAAGATATCGTCGGAACTCACCCCGCTCGTAGTCGAACACGTACCGCTGCCTCTTAAACTCGAACCAGACCCACGGCACCTTCGCGCGATAGTCGTCGCCACTTGGTGCCGGGTGATGAACGACACACTCGACCCAACGAGCCTGCAGTCCGTCTCCGTGGATATGAATGAGCATGTAGTCGGCATCGCTCGCAGCCACACACGGCAACGCAACTCGAGCCAGACGCGTGAAGATTTGAGGGTACCAGACCGACACAATGACCAATAAGCCCCAAGACACCACCGCGAGCGCGCAGTAGAGCATCAAACGTGTGCGAGAGTGCGCAAATGGTAACATCCGAAGATGCTCATTGGGCGCGTACACCAATTGCGCTCGTTGACATGCCAGGTCGTCGATGGGGACCAGAAGATGCTCGCGCAGACTCTTCATCATCCTTCACGAGGAATTCGGTGCGACCAACGGTCAGCGATGAAGATCCCAGCGTCGCTTCATACCGAAGTCAAACATGAATTCAGTTTTCATGGATTCTTACAGCTCATTTTTCTATATGCTATGAGTTTTTCGCTGCAAACCTCCGCAATTCCTGCATTGCCCGAGCGAAAAACTTGGTGTCTTTATGGTACTGTTGGCGTGCATTTGCCCCCATGGCTGCGCGCTGCTCAGTCGTAGTCGATGAGACTAACCTTTTCACGGATTCACAGATATCGTCACCAGTAACGGCAGCTAGAAGCCCGTCAGCGTTCTTCAGGCCGTGCTCTTGCGCGTAGTTGCCGCCCAACATCATTCGGTCGTCCTTCTCGACCCTAGTAGGAACCAGGACACCCATCGAGCTTGAAAGTATCAGCTCGTTCATCGGTGGTGCGTCTGTCGTGACGATCACAGCGCCAGCTGCACGCGCTTGGTTGATGTAGTGGCCGTACCCTTCAGCCAGACTCGGGCACATGAAGAACGCGGCCTCAGCCGTGAGTTTGCTGAAGGAGAGTCGATCCATCATGCCGAAGTGGAGATTGACGGTGCTGCGACTGTACCACCACACCCACTTGCCGTACGCTCCTTGCATGAGGTAGTTGTACGAGCCTTCGTTCGCGTACAGGTCCAGCGGTGGCAGTCCCGGAGTCGACGTCCAGCAATCCAGCAGTTGCTTCGTTCCTTTCCAGATGCTCGTGCCGGCCGTGTGGACGAACGTGACGTCTGAGAAGTCCTTAGCCGCGACAGCGTCAGCGCCCAGACGCTTGCGAGCGAACTGCGCTTGGTCCGACGACGTGTGTTTGGTGTAAACTACCTGCGTGTTGCGAGGGTTGCCTTGCTCTTCGTACCAGCGCGTGACTCGGTCGTAGCACACTTTGATCTTGCACAGCACGACATCCACTCTCCAGTAGTGCTCGGGGGTCAGCTCGACCATCTCGATGTTCGGCATGAGGTAGACGGGCTTCTGGTCCGGCCAGCGCGGTGACGACGGCACGCCGTCCCAATAGTGCTGGAAGAAGATCATGGGCGTCGTGGGGCACAGATCGTAGTAGTCCACCTCGTGTCCGACCTCGGGGTCGAAGAGCTTCACCTCGAGAGCCCACAGAGGCAGCAGTCGAGACTTAAGGTCTACCCATCAAACCCACACACATACACAGTCAGTCAGAGCACTACATGGTAGATACTAACACCGAAGACAACGCACACTTGGCGTAGGCGACTGCATCCTCGCAGTAGCCGTTGCCGTGCAGGCCAATGGGCAGGAAAATGTCCACGTCGGGACACTGCCGCAGCTTCTGCAACAGGTCGGGGTCGTCCTCGTGGATCACTTCGTGGGGGTTGGTGGCCACCCCGTTGGGCCCCTGGTGGCCAGGAGATCCGTATTGCCACGGCAGCACTGCGTTCGTGTCCGTCACGCAAGACTCGTGGAGCAAGCTCAAGTGCAGCAGATCCTCCTCCGACACCTCCCAATCGGGAGTGTAGGCGTTTTCAAAGTCGCCATGACGCCGCAGTGTGGGGCTCAACGGCAGTGACAGCATCTGAAGCAGGAGCATGGTGAGCCCCACGGTCAGTAACAGCACTGGTAGGCGATGTAGCCATACTTGTGATGCCCGCCAGTGCCCGGGCTTGTGCGGACTCCTCCACTTGGTCATGGTATCACGTGGGGGTCGTCCAAAGAGCCGCGGTTTCGAATAATGAGGGGGTTTCGACGAGCTTGAGAGCACTAGCGCAGATATAGCGAGTGCTGAACTGACTTATGGTGTCCTTTGCTATGGTTTCGATGGGGTGCAAGTGGGTACTGTACCTTTTCGATAGTCGCCAAATTGAAGCGATTGCGCTAGTCGACCGACACTGACTCGACATCAACTTCAACATACATTGGATTACAGATAATCAGATACTTGGTCAGACGCAGCACCACACACACCTTCTTATGTTACTTTTGGACTGGGACTGTGAACTGGACTAACGGGTTTACTGGCGACCTTCAATAGTTCGAGCCCACATCGAACGAGAGCGCCGACCTCGACGGCAGCTCTGACGGGTGCATGTGCTCGCTGGCCTCTGTGCTGCGGAGTTCGTACTCGGTGCTGTCCAGGCTGGAGAGACTCGAGGCGAAGCTCACGATCGTGTTGAGAGCGTCGTCGCCCTCCTCGGCGATGTCGTTCGTCGTGTAGCGCTCCCTGGGGATTGTCGAGGCGTCCGAGTCTCGTACCGAATCGCTGTACGTCGCAGACACCAGTCGGAAGGAACCGGCTGCGATATCCTCCGACTCGTACACTCGCGGACTCGGAGGACTGTCGTACTGGGAGCTCATGCTGGACGAGAAGCTCACTTGCTTGTTGGAAGTGTCGTAGATCGGATTGTGCGAGGGCGAAGACAGCTCTGACACCGACGGACCACGAGAGGCATTAAACACAGGAACGGGAAAGCTCGTCTGAGCGTTGTCGAGTCTCACGTTGCCTTCTCCAGCCTTGACACTGTTCGTGCGCACATAGCCACCGGACAACTTCCGTCCTTGATCTTTACGTGACCGATGCTGGTTTCTCGAAGCGTAGGAGACTGGAGCGTTGAAGTCGTCGTCCAGGTCGAGCACGACGATCGAAGCCAGCGGGGTGTTGTCACTCGAGTCAAACATGGCACCGGCACTTCCATGGTTGTGACCGTGATGACCTCCATAGCGCCGGCTGTGGCCGTGGTGGCGATACCTTCCATCGAGTCTAGATGTCACCGGCGTCGCCACGGAGGAGCCATCGTCGGTGAAGTCTCCAGAAGGGGTGCCGAGCGTCTTCCTCTTCCTGGCTCGATCGTTGCGTAGTGACACAAACACTGCGATCGCTGCAACGGCCACGACGCCGCACATGACGGAGACGATAACGGTCAACCGCTTGCCAGACCAGCCTGAGTGGGTTGATGCGCCGCTGTTAGTCTCGAGTTGTTGGGTGGAGCCATTGTCCGAAGGTCGGATGATGTTTTCCTGGGAGGCAGTAGCAGCGCTGGTTTGGGAGGGCGCCACCGTTCCTGCAATGTTGGTGATCACATTGTCCTCGTTCGTCGCTCGGGATTGCGATACTTCTGGATAGATCGTAAGGCTCTCGACAGAGGTCGGACTCGGTGTCGAACTTGTGCTATCATCGGAGCTGGAGCTCGACCCAACAGAGCTTGAGATCGTGTCAAAGCTACTGCTGCTGCCAACATCGACGCTGGTGGAGCTCGAACTGCTGACCGATCCCGATGCGGTGCTGACTCCTGCACTTGTATCGCCGACGTCAGAGCTTGTACTGGAAGACGAGTCGCCGACATTGACGCTAAACCCTGCAGACGCACTGGAGCTACCATCTTGCGAGTACGAACTGCTTCTGCTTCCGCAACACTCTTGCTCGGACCCCGCGCTGCCTGCACACGCCGTCGCATCTCCCGACCCGACACAGACTACCCAGGCCACCGTCACACCCGCCACAGAGGCCACCTCCCTCTCGCGGCATGAACAGACTGCACAAAGCTCCAGGTCACTTCCAGTAGCGTTTGCACATTCCACGTAGCCAGTAGGGAATTGTGCCCCAGGCGCCGATGCGTTGACGACGTAAAGATTCTCCGATGCGTAGTCGCACGCACTCAGCGTTGTGTCGGTCGACGAAGCACCAAGGCAACAAGCAGCATAAACCTGAGCGATTACCACGACAAAGAGGCACCACTGCTCCATTTGACAGAGCTTCATGTCTTACGTTGCAGTCTCTCAAGCCAAATCGCGAAGTGTGAAGCCGAGCTGCGACTAACCCCAGCGATATCAGCGAGTTGACAGCTGGGACGTCGCACCCTCACCTCGTGGGCGATCCCCGTGAACGTCAATGTAGCAAGAACGTTTCGTCGGCTGGAGTCTTACGACTCTTACTAGCCGCCCGCATGTGCCCCGCACACAGATGGCCTGATGCGACTGTGCCTGTCGACTGTGGCGGTGATCGCTTTGGGCGCTTGGTTGTTTCCAGAAGTGCTCATGCTAGAGCGTGGGGAGCTGACCACTTGGGAAAACTCAAGTGGATTCCTTGACTATTTTCTGGTCATCGGACAAATATCGAGGTGATCCGAGCCGGTCATGAAAACGAGTTCATTGTTCGATAACGCACGGTCAGCTTGAGTTAAGTTACCTTGATGCATGTTTCTGAGTTGGGCAGCATCTGGAGCCCTAGCCTGGCGGTCGCACGCGAAGTTGCACCTGGCTTGAGTGTGTCGACCCTTTCGCGATAAAAAGAGGTCTGAAACCAACGCCAACCGATGCTTATCACTGCTTCCTCAAAAACTGTGTTCACCTTTATCTTGAATATATTTGCGCTTGGCCAACTTGATAGCGCCGGTGTCCCAAGCGTGCATTGCTGTATAATGGTGGACTCCATAATAATAGTGCATGGTGCACTTGCATTGAAAGCCACGTCGTTTTTAGAGAAGTTGAGGCGGTTCAACCGTCCAAAGACCGAATCGCCTGCAACTACACTAGACACTGTCGTGAAAAGACTCTGAGCCTTGCACGTGCCATGCAAAGTTTGCAGGAGCACCTGCTGGTGCCGGTAAACAAGCCCCAAGAACAACATGAGCAGGTGGTCGTTCACGCCCCGAACGAGCCCTTGCAAATGACCCCCTTTGCCTTCTCGTACCTGCACTTGGTACTCTACGCGGTTCTCGGTGTAGCTTCAGGTGGCACACTGTTCATCCTTTCAGTCTGGTACCCGTACGTCTTCACGTTCCTGGCTCGTACCCAGCTCCCTCTTTCACGTGCAGAAGATGCCGACTACGTGCTTGTCCTCGTGTATGGCAAAGGCCTCCACGCTCAATGGCTCGAGTGCCCCGTTCATCGATCGACAGAGAAAACTATCAACGATTCGGCCAAGACCCCGTGGATCTGGTTCGAGTTCAAGAAGCACCGGTACGTCTACAGCCTCGAACTCGGCGAGTTCAGAAGATACTTGGCAACAATTCATGAGGACCTTGGAGCTATGAACGCGCGCATCAACACGGGGCTTTCTACCCTCGAAGTGGGCTCCAGAGTTGAGCGCTTCGGTGCAAACAAAGTGCTGATCGAGAAACCGCGAATCCCCGTGCTGCTTTTCCGCAAGATTGTGGCTCCATTCTACATCTTCCAGGTCATCAGCGCCATTATCTGGTTCATCGAGCAGTATACGGTGTACGCGATCATCATCATCTGCCTGTCCGCGCTCTCCATCACCAACGAAATCTACGTTGAAGTCTCAAACAGCAATCGCCTGCGGAGTCTCGTTCGAAGTGACCACAGAATTCCTGTTGTGCGCGCCGGAGCTACAGCTGAACTCCATGAGTCAGAGCTCGTCCCTGGTGACATTGTCGAGGTGAACGAGGGTCCTGTGTGTGCAGATATCCTACTGCTTTCGGGCTTGTGTGTCGCTGATGAAGCTTCTCTCACTGGTGAAGCGCTGCCTGTCAATAAAGAACCAGCCGTAGGATCAGGTCAAGTCACGGAGGCGTTGGCACGGGCTCAGTTCAAGGCGTCATGTCTGCACGCTGGATCCATTGTCACCCGAGTGCGAGAAGGAAGTGGCAAGTGCCGAGGGGTTGTACTCAGTACGGGCTTCTCTACAGGTCGAGGCGAGTTGTTCCGCAGCATTCTCTTCCCGAAGCCCATTTCCTTCGAGTTTGAGCGCGACAGCTATCGCTATTTGGTCGTTCTGTGGTCCATTGCCATTGCCGCATTCATCAAACGCGTAGTGGATGGCGCTGGGACCAACACTCCATTCTTCGACACGATGCTTCACTCGCTGGATCTGATCACTATTGCCGTGCCACCAGCGCTGCCCCTTGTTCTCTCGTCTGGTATTGGTTTCGCCATGCAAAGGCTGCAGAAGCGCGGCATTTTCTGCATCGACTCGCGTCGAGTAAATTCGTGTGGCCAAGTGACCTGCTACTGCTTTGATAAGACGGGCACACTGACTCAGGAACATTTGAGTTTTGTAGGTGTTGATGACCCCGAAGCTGCTGGCGTGCCCACGCTTTCTCTTCCTCCTCAAGTTAAACTAGTCATGGCTACTTGCCACAGCTTATCCACGCATGAAGGCGAGCTCCAAGGCTACCCGTTGGAGCTGGCAATGTTCAACGCCTCCCACTACAGCATGGAATATCTAAACGAGACAGGCAAGGACAGTTTCCTCGCCACGGTGACTTCCACTGAGAATGAATCTCAAAAGTACGGGGTGCTAAAGCGGTTCGCTTTCGATGCTGCACACCAGCGCTCCAGCACTATCATTGAGGAAGTGGGGACCAAGAAGCGCTTCGTGGTCGTGAAGGGGTCACCGGAAGCAGTAAGCGCGATTTCGGTCGCTACACCTGCCGATCTTCAGCAAAAAGTGCATTCGTACTCTGCCGATGGCTACTACTGCATCGGATTTGGCATGAAAGAGCTAGCTTCGAGTAGCAGCATTCCTATTGATACCATCAATCGTGAAGAAGTGGAATGCCTTGTCGAATTCCAGGGAGTGGCGATATTCAAGAACGAGTTGAAACCCGAGACGAAAGGGATGCTAGATGAACTAGGAGAGGCAAAGATCGACGTTCGCATTATCACAGGCGACAACGCGCTCACAGCCGTTCATGTTTGTAGGGAGTTGGAGATGCCATTGAAACCTAAAATCGCCGTTGTGGATGTGGATGCAACCGCGGGAAGTACGGTCTACATCTCGGCTGATGCAGTCAAGACGTCAGCCTCCGCACAATGGGAGAGTTTCAACTCGAGCAACATCGACCAAATCATGGCAGAATTTGATCTCGCCATGACTGGCGCAGCACTAGAAAAAATTCGGAACGACTGCGGCGACGACACCATCCAACGTATCATCAAGCAGACACCCATTTTCGCTCGAGTTCGTCCTCAGCAGAAGACGTGGATTGTAGAACAGCTCATTGAAATGGGTCTGGTCGTCGGAATGTGCGGCGATGGTACCAACGATTGTGGAGCATTGAAAGCTGCACACGTCGGTCTTGCGTTGTCAAGTGCTGAGGCGTCGATTGTTGCGCCATTTACAAGCAAAACGAAGGCGATTTTAGACGTGCCTGTGCTTTTGCGCGAAGGTCGCTGCGCCTTGACGACGTCGTTCCAAAGTTTCAAGTTCATGTGCCTCTATCCGATTATCCAGTTGAGCATGGTTATTGTACTAGCGCATGTGGGATCTGAAGCTGATACCGAAGTGCTGCTGACCAACAACCAGTACGTGTGGGACGACATGGCCATCGTTCTTGGGCTGTCGATAGCAATGCTGTACACTGGACCCACATATAAACTCTCATCTGACAAGCCGCCCAACACACTTTTCTCCTTGAGCATCGTGGCGTCTATAGTCGGCCAAGTCGCCATCTTCATTGCAGGTTTCGCCGCAGCTCTGGCGGTACTGCACCACGAAGATAGTTGGTTCTGTTCAGTCAAGGACGCCTTGGCCAACGTGAATGACCCGAACGCAACCATGTATCCGAATTGCGTGGTCTTCAAGGACTACGACATGGAGGCGCTCGAGTACTCGTACGAAGACACTACGACGTGGTTGTTCGTGCACTTGTCCTATGTTGTGGTGGCCTTGGCCTTCAACATCCTGAAAGGCGCATTCCGGCTCCCGTTCCACACCAACCGCATCTTCACAACCCTGGCGATTTTAGCACTGGGATTGAACCTTTGGTTTCTGCTCGACACATCGGGTGTCATCAACAATACGTTCCAAGTGATGCCGATCCCCTCCTCCTTCCGCTGGAAACTACTGCTACTTTTCATCGCAGAGCTTTTCATCGCCAGTGGGTGGGAATACATTGCAACCCGCACACTCCCCGACTGGTACTCGAAGAAGAGCAACTCATTGTAGAACGAGGACTTAACTGCATAACATGAACATTTTTTCTTGGTCTTGGAGTTTCTAGTGCGTTCGTCAGACGCTTTGTGGGTAAAACGACTGGTCAAATTGGGACTCTTTGCGTACGTAGCAAAACGTCCTGAATTGCATTTCAATTTTGCTCGCTCGCTTCTTACCAGTCAAAAGTTGCATCGCCCTGAGGAGAAAAGGCTGGTTTCATGGCTTTCGCAAATGCCTGTTTCCGTGAACCACAGCCCGATTTTTCGTAGATTTCAAGCGCGTTTTGCAGTTGCTCCCTGTAGAATGCACAACCGCAAACATCAAGTTTTAGAATACAGCCACCGTCCGTCTCACCAACTTCAAACAAGAGTTCTACGAACCGAAGCGCCTGCACTCGCTCGGCACTCGGCGGGTGAGTTGAAAAGTACTTGAACTGCGAGCTTTTGTCCAGCTGGCCCAGCGACGTGTTCATTTGAATGCTGGCACGAGGGTCGTAGCACGCCTGCGCCATAAGTCGCAGACCAATCGAGTCGGCCTCCAGCTCCAACTTGCGCGAAAACGGCAAGTCCACCGCCAGCTTCACCATCTGCATAACGTAGTTAATTAACAAGTTAAGCTCGTCTGAAAAGTAAAAAAAAATGTACCGGTATCCGAAAACTTACCAGGTCGCTGATCTGGCCGTAGTCCGGGAACACCAGCGCCAGAAGTCCGTACACCAGCAGGCTGAATGAGATTTTTTCAGCACCGTGACCTGCAATAACCAACAAAAAAACCTCGTTAACCCTCACTTTTGGTGATTTCTGGAAGAGAAAACTCACGGGCCAGGCCGTGTGCAGCCTCGTGGAACATGACCGCGGCCAGCGCGTCCTCGTCGCGCAGCACCTTGAAGAGTCCCGAGTGCACGAACACTTTGCCCCCCGGCAGACAGAAGGCGTTGGGCTCTTTGGCCTCAATGACGTGGAACGTCCACTTCAAGAAGGGCGCGTCCGACTCGCTCGCGATCTTGCGGCCGACGCGCGCCACCGCCCGCGACATCTGCAAGTGAACAGCGCGACGTGAGTATAGCTCCATCTCAGTACTCAAAGCAGCAGTACCGTATCTCGCACCGGATGCGACGATGACAACAGTCGGGAGCTGCTTAGGATCTGGCGATACGCCTGTTCGCCGAGTCGCTCTTCGTACTCCGGGGACAGGAACATGATCCGGTGACGGTCGTTGATCGTCTCCACATGGCTGACCACATACACTGCCAGCGAGGTGGACGTTAGATTCCAGCTCCAGTGCAGACACCTATAGAATACTGCAGTCCGCGCGTACATCCCCCTAAAGTTGCCGAGCCCACCACCACCGCTTTCAAATACGGCGGCATGCGGCGCCAGTCTTCTCGCCAATGGCGGCCTCCGCTGCGCATCCGATACATTCTTCCAAAGTGAAGTCGGTGATGACAGGCATCTCCCATTGGTCCAAACCCTCCACTATTTTCCATCCAATCAAATCACTTCTTGGATTATCCACTGGATAATATCCAAGTCCTCCATCACTTCCAAATAGAGATCATGTGGCAGCGTCTCCACCTCGCGCGGCGGCCCGCGGCGGCTCTGCTGGGCGCGCAGCCGCGTCGCTCGACCTTTATCCCTTCGCTTACGCGCCTGCTGACGTCCTCCGCGGCCGACCGCAGCCGCCGCATCCTGTGCGTGGACGCGCCCGAGCACGTGGCCGAGGCCTCGTGCGTGCAGGAGCTCGTGCAGCGCGGCCACGTCGTGGACCAGGTGCGCGCGGCCTCGGCCGAGTACCTGACGTCGGTGGCCAAGGACTACGACGCGCTGCTGGTCGCGCCCGGCACGAAGCTGCCGCGCGAGCTGCTGCGCGTGGGCGCCAAGAACAAGCTGCAGCTGGTGGCGGTGCCCGCCGCGGCCATCCCGAGCGAGGACATCGACCTCATGGAAGCCACCAATCAGGGCGTGATGCTGCTGCAGCTCGAGCCCAAGCAGGTGGGCGACCGCTCGTCCGTGGAGGCGGAGATCGGCCTGATTCTGCTCATCCAGTTGGCGCGTCACCTGCCGCGCAGTGTGGCCTCCATGCGCTCCGGGGAGCCGTTCGACCGCCAGCAGTTCGCGGGCACGGAGCTCGCGGGCAAGAACTTGGGCGTCGTGGGCATTGGACAGGCGGGCCGCCGCGTGGTGGACATGGCCCACGCGCTGGGGCTCAAGGTCTTCGGGTTCGACCCCAACCTGAACCAGGAGGCGGCGGAGCTCATGGGAGTCAAGTGCGTGACCTTGGACGAGCTGTACGAGAACTGCGACTTCATCACGTTCCACGCGCCGCTGACGGCCCGCACGCGCGGCATGTTCGGAGATGCGGCGCTGGACAAGTGCAAGCCTGGAGTCAAGATCGTGTCGGTCGCCGAGTACAAGGGCAGCCATGGCCTGCTGGATGAGAACACGCTGCTGCGTGGACTCGAGTCGGGCAAGATCAGTGGCGTCGCGCTGGACTTGCTGCAGTCGGCGGGCTCCAATGAGCTGTCGCCTACGTGGCTCGAGCTCACGAAGCACGAGAATGTCATCACGCGCACCCACGCGGATGGTACGGCGTCCGACGACGTGCTGCAGGGTCGCAAGTACCGCCTTCTGGCGGAGAACGTGGGCGACGCTCTGGCCCATCGCTACTACCGTGGCGTCGCCAACGGCGTGTTCATGCCGCTGACGCTGCTGCCGGAGATGAAGCCGTTCCTGGAACTGAGCGAATCGCTGGGACGCTTCGTGCACCAACTGACGTTGTCGGCGGATCCCAAGGACCACATCACGAACGTGTCGCTGGCCGCTACTGGTGGCTTCCAGATTGACATCACCACGCCGCAGGCCCGCCAGGTACTTCAGAACGCACTGCTCAAGGGAATGCTCGAGAGCATGCGCGAGCACAAGGAAAGCGTCGAGGACGACAACCAGCCTGATGTCAGCCTTCTGAATGCATCACTGCTCGCCATGGCTAAGGGGATCGATGTGCGTCAGGGAGACTTGCAGACCGACCCTGCAGCTGTCCGCCGCCACCTTAAGAACTGCCTGGCTGTGGTGGTTGAGACCAAGAACAAGGACCGTCTCCTTGTGAAGGGTAGCGTCTTTGGCGAGGACCCGCGTGTCGTGCGTGTGAACGAATACTCGGACTTCCCTGCTTTCCGCCCGAAGGGCAATCTGCTGGTCTTCAACAACGAGGACGTGCCCGGTGCTATCGCTGGTATCCTCAGCGAGCTGTCGGAGGCGAAGATTAACATCGCCAACTTCGGTCTCGCACGCCAGAACAACGTGGAGCTTCCGCTCGGCATTCTTACTCTGGACTCGGTTCCTTCCGACGATACTCTCAACGCGCTCAAGGAACTGCCCAGCGTTCGCAGCGTGCGTTTTGCGCAGGTGTAAGCTTGACGGGATCTCTCAATCATTGGGATGTGAGATATGGTAATGGTAGTCGGAAGGCTCGGAAAAGACAACAAACAGTAGCGACGCAGTAGCTATTGTATGCTCTCTTTTATCAATTCAACAGAGAGCCCAGAAGCTCCAGCATCGCCAGCGCGTACAGTTTCTTGCACTCAAGACGCAACACAAAGAAGAAGAAGAAGAAAAATACAAACATGAACCAGTGTCGTAGAGTATCGGAGGATATGTCAGGTCTTGAAGTCAGATCCATCCTCTCGCGCAGATTAGGAAGTAGCATGAGTCTGCACCATCGAGTGGGATCGTTGTCTCTCCTTTTTCTCGAGAGAGGCCGCATACAATTGCTTCTTGTCAGTCGAGGTCTGCAGGAAGCGCTTCATGGTGCTGTACAGGAAGGGACTCATGGACTCCTTTTCATGCTGTGCGTCATTCAAATTAAAGCGTTAGTCGTTTACTCGGTCACGCAGCCAGCAACGATAAGGGTGCAACTTACCTCATAGCAGTACATCATGACGGACATTGAAGCCGAAAAGAGAGCAATCTCGCCGTATTTGAAGCCGGAACAGATCCCGCGGTCGTGCAGGATCATCGCCAAGCTGTCAAGAGCTCGCGGCAACACGTACAGCGCCAACTCTACATACAAAACACATATCAATCCTTTGCGAGAGAACCAAATCCAGTCCTAAGCATGCGTACCGGAGCGTCGGCTCTTAGGTTCCAGAAGAATAGTCGTCGAAGCCCCGAGTCCGGCCAAATAGTAGACGAAGCGATGGTCTTTACTAACCACGCGGCGATGCAAGCACACGAGCGACAGATACAGCGACACGAAGGACGCGAGGAAGCAGTTGGACCTCGTCGCGTTCAGTATCGAGCGCGCAAGCGTTCGGAATGGCGCGCGCAGGAAGCGCTTGAAGTGGATGACCACGCCTGGAACGATGAAGAGCGACAGGTAGAGCGGGAACGTCTTCTGGAAGGCGCGTTTGAAAGTCAGCACCGATCCCACCACACACGAGTCTGCGTTTGCGTGCACAAGCCTGCAGGGAACAATGTCCGTCGGCAAGGGGAAATCCCTCGGGATTCCTGGCTTCCGGTCCAGCAGCTTCTTGAGGATAGCAGCACTCGCTGGACCTCCGCGGTTCACCTGCTGCACGAGCTGCAGCGACTCCAACTCCACGGGGCCAGTCTGCACAATGAACCTGTAATACTCCGGTGGCAGCGTCGTTGGTCTCATGACGTACGCGTACATGACCTGTGCGCTTGAGAGCGCAAAGAGCAGCGCGTCTCCGTAACGCCAGTCGCTTCCCCAGAAGTGCCAGCGGTTCTGCCTCTTGGCCGTGTTGTATCCACATTGCAGCGCCCTCGTGAGCGCATACAGCGCCAACGAGCGACGTCTCTTGGCGTCCACAAAGCCCAGTGCAATGGCTGCGATGGCCCCCGAGCCCAGTGCCGACATCTCCTTGAGCTTCTTGTCGTCCTGCAGCTGGTTCTTGGGATGAACGCGACGTAGAATGACCGGCAGCAGCGCTCTGAGCCCCCTGTAGCCTCCAGTGAACCAGCCCAGGAAGAGGCCGAGCCGCACGGCGTCCACGCGGAAGGCCAAGTGCTTCTCGTCCAGCAGCAGCCGCAGATCCGTCGCCGCCTTCCAGTCGCGGCGCTGCAGCAGCTTGAGCAGCCGCAGCAGAGCCGCGATGCCCGCGCGCGTGTTGTACGCCAGCAGGAAGTTGCTGGTGCCCAGTCGCAGCGCCTCCAGCAGCTCCTGGGCCAGCGTCTCGCCCTCCTCGCCGTCCTGTTGCTCGCTCACGAGCGTCCGGACGGCCAGCTGCTCGTCCTCCACCGCCGCTGCGTCCTCTTCGCCCGCGTCGTTCTCGTCGTCCGAGCGGCTGAAGAGGCTGATGTCCGACGCGGTCACGTGCATGTTGGAGGCCGTGGACGGCACGCGCGGCGGCAGCGCGGACGGGAGGGGCGACACCATGCTCCGATGGACGATCGCAATCGGACTATTGAGGATTTGGGCTGTTTACTGAACAGTTTGATTGGGTCAAAAGCGGATTGTAGCCATTTCGTCACGGACTGATACTTCACTTCAACTTGGACAGGTTGAGTTTTTCAACTTAAAAGCTGGGGTTGAATTACAATTTACCTACACTACCAAAGACGCCGGCGAACGAAGGGGATGGTTGACTTGAAATGCTTGAGAGATAGAGACAAAGCACCTGGCCACGCGTTCCGCTCCGAGACGCTCGCGACGCCACTTGATTCTACCATCTACAAGTTCTCCACGAAGGTCATGAGGTCTGCGCTGTCGCCGCCGGAAGTGCCGCTGGTGCCAGGTGTGCCTTGGCCAGCGGCGCCGTCGTCCCAGTCGAGCAGATCCATGCCACCGAAGCTGGTGGGCGACAGCGCGCTGGAGAAGTCCATGAGCCCCGAGGAGGTGCCGGAGGGCGTTGGCATCTGCAGCAAGTCGTTGCCCATGCTGCCGTAGAGCGAGTCGTCCAGACCCAAGCTCAGACCGGCGTTGATCGACGGACTATCTCCTCTTGACGTTTGTGGTTGCTGGCTCTGCTGCGGCTGCGGCTGAGTCTGCGGGGGTTGTTGGGGCTTCTGAGGTTGTGGTGGTGGCCGCTGTTGCTGTACGGAGTTCTGCTGGGGTTGATGGCCTTGCTGCGGTCGAGTGGGCAGTTGTTGCCCCATTTGCTGCTGCGTCTGCTGGCCGCTCTGCTGGTTCGCAGCGTTCTGACTGTTCTGTTGTTGCTGCTGGCTCATTTGACTTGCCTGCTGAGCCGAATACTGCTGCTGCTGCTGGGGCTTCTGCTGCATCTGCTGCTGGCGCATCATTTGTTGCTGCTGCATCATTTGCTGTTGACGCGCTTGTGCCTGCATTTGCTGTTGTTGCTGCATTTGTTGAGCCCGCTGCTGCATCAGATACTGCTGCTGTTTCTGTTGCGGAGTCTGCTGCATCGACGCTGATGTGTTGACGGCGGTTTGCTGCTGACTCTGGCCGGCCGGTTGCGACTGTGTCATGGCACTACTAAAGCCACTCGACGTACCGGTCGGCATTGTGGAGGATCCGGAGCTCGTCGGTGCTCCCGACGACGTCGGGCCAGCAGACGTTGTAGACTGGCCGCTCGGACCGACACTACCACTGCTACCGTCAGCAGTTGGGTAGCTCCGCTTGTCTGTCTCGGTGCGCAGCTTCTTCAAGTACGGGTTCACGATCTTCACAATGTACTTGAAGACCTTGTCCAGCTCCTCGATCTTCCGCGCCGGGTGGGTGGCCTTATCCTCGCTCAAGATGTTGGCGCAGAGCTCCACGTAGCTAAGAAGATACCGCAGTTTCTTCTTCTGCTCCGTCTCGTCGTGGCCCTTCATGTGATCCACGTACTTCTTGAAGGCACTGTGCACCTTCTCCACGTCGCCCTGGTGCTTGGCCCGCAGCGCCGCGTGCTGCTGCCAGTACTCGGCCGCCGAGTTGGTCGAGGCGTTCGCCTCCGTCTTCACTGGGGTGGAGGAGGCCGACGTGGGCTGGATCTGCTGCTGCTGCTGCTGCTGTTGCTGGGCTCCTGGGTGCGGCCCGGGTCCGCTGAACTGACCGTGGCCGGGGTAGCTGCTCACCTGTGCGTTGCCGCCGCGCTGGCTCAGGTTGAGCGTGTTGTAGTACGAGAAGTCGAGTCTCGAGAGCATGCCCTGGTTGGGCAGCGCCTGCGCCGCCATGGCCGCGTTCATGTCCGACTGCTGCGCGCGCAGCGACTTGAGGCGCGTGAAGATCTTGTTGATGTAGACCTCTTGTGTGGGCGACTCCTTGTAGAGCGACAGCTCGTACCACGACACGTTCATCCAGAGCTTGATGCCGGGTACAGGGTCCGCCGACACGCGCACCATCTCGTTGTAGATCTTGGCGATGAGGTTGGCGCGGTGCTCGCGCGTGAGTTGCATGCGCCAGTCGGCGCTTTGTTGCTGCTGCTGCTGCTGCTGAGACGGGCCCGCGCTCATCTGGTTCATGGCCATGGAGCTCATTGGCATCTGCTGCTGCTGCATGCTCAGCATCATCTGCTGCTGCGGGTACATGGCGCTCATGCTCATGCTCATGGCCGTGGGGTCCTGCTGCATGCCCATGGAGTTCATGGGCATCGACAGGCCGCTGCTGCCCTGCTGCATGCCCATCGCGTGCGGGTCCATCGCCTCCTCCGCCGGCTTCGAGGACTTGGTCGCTTTTTCGCGAATGGGTCGAGAGGGAACTTCACTTGGCTCGAGTATGGTCTGACTTGCAGCACTGGACACTTGAAGAGAATCGCCGAACGTTCTCCGCGCACTGCGATTTGCTGAAATGTACGTCACTTTTCGTCCAATCGACAGACGGCGCGCAGTTGAAGTGGCTACACTTTTTTTAATAAAAGATACTTCGTTGAATTAACATGCAAGTTGGGCTATTATTTAGCAGCAAAACTGCAACATGCAGGGATGAATGGTTCCACCTCAGAAGTGTGTGGATGCCAGGTCGGGTCGCGCGCGGTTGCACACTTCGCAGTAGAAGTTGGTCATGGAGTTGAAGAACGTGCAGCCGCCCTGCTCGCCGGCGCAGACCCACTTGCCGCGGGGCACGCCGCGCTGGCCGTCCATGTCGAGCTCGCAGATGGCACAGCACACGTCGTCCGGCTGGTTGATGAAGGTGCAGTTGCCACAGCGCCAGCCTTGCTGCTGCTGCTGCCGCTGCAGGTCCTCGTCCTGGTGCTTCGGGTTCGGCTCGTTGCAGGCCCCGCACGCGTCCGCAGCGCCGTCGTTCACGTACGTGCACACGGGGCACCCCCACGACACCTCGGCACCGAGTCCCACTGCGGCTCGAGCACTCTCTTGGTCGTCACGCAGGAGCGCGCTCTTCATCTCGTCGCGGGAGATGCCGAAGGCCGCGCAGATCGTCTCCATCGGAATTCCCTGCTCGTGTCCCTTCTCGCCGTCCGTGAAGCGAGCGTCCGCGATGAGGCCAATGATCTCGTTCAGCTCCTTCGACGAGAATCCGAGCTGGAAGCTCTCGAAGCACTTGTGGACCTCTTCGGCGCTCAGTCTACTGTCCTCGTCTTCGTCAAAGCGCCGCAGCGCTACCGCCAGGTGGAGCGCAGCCATGGTCGGCTTCGGGTCCTTGCCCTTCTCCTTCTTCTTCTGGTACTGTCGCTGCTTTCGCAACAGACTCTGCTGGAACTGCTGCAGACGCGCTCGTGCGGTGAGCAAGTGCCACTCGCTCTGCGCTGTAAACACCTTCGCCAGTGGGGTGTCACCCCACAAATGACGCTCGCGTCGTCGAAGTCGAAGCAGACACTCGAAGAACTCGTGCCGAAGTGAAATGGGGACGGTGGCCAAACCCTCCAACAGCAGTTCGAGCTCCTTCGGGAAGTAGTACATCTCGTTGTTGAAAAAGCGCAGACACTGCACGCCAACGGCGATCGTCCGCTCACGAGGTGCCATGTCACTCAGTGTAGTTGCGGTAGATTTCGGCGCCCATGACGAGAAGAAGGACGAGCTCTCGACAAGTTCGCCCTCGCTAGTACGCAACTGCACTTGGCTTATCTGGAACACGGGGTGCTTCTTGTGGATCATGCGACGAATTGTCTCGCCCTCAGCAAGCGACAACGTTGCCAGATACACTGGCGCCTTGCTCGTCGCGACTGCAACGGCATCTTTCACCGCAGTAGAAACCGCATTGGGACTCGTTGTAGCCATTTCGGCAGCTGCCTGAAGAGCCTTGACAGCAATTTCGTTTGCACTGCCACCACCTCCAGCAGTCATGATGGCCATGAAGAGCTGTTGGACAACTGTCTTCATTGCTTCTTGGTGGAGAAGTGGGGACCATTCAAGAATAAGGCCGACATTCTTAACGCGTCGCTCACCAAGACCCACCCATCGGCGCCTGAAAAAGTTTCCAGACATAAGCAACTCCGGTGGGAAGGCAATCTTCGGGCACTCTGCGTGCGCTTGGAACTGTGAGAACGGGTAGAACACGTTCGCCTCTTCTTCTTGATGTTGCTGCACAGCCGTCTTCATCTCTTCATCAATATCGGATGCAGCAACTCCTGCAGGTGGCTGGACTAGAACGGTGGCACTCCACGGGATTGGATGTTCGTCATCACGTGTGAAAGCGCTCATCTTCTGTTCCTCTTGCTCCGCCTCCTCTTCAGCTTCTTCTTCGGCTTCAGCCTCGTTTTCGTGGACAACCTCAGCTGTGAGACGCAGATCACCTTGCTCTGAACCGTCCTCCGCCAGCATTTGCTGCTGACTTCCCGATGAATGTGCCAGCCGTTGCTTTACAGCGGTGACGCGCGCAGTTTCCTCATTTGTCTTCAGGAACTCTTCATGGCTTTCAACTAACTTCCCGATGACATCAGACAGTTGTTTCTTCGTCGGCACGACCGCATCCACGTTATAGGAAATCTCCACACGGAATATTGCGATGCATTTGCGTAGCCAAGCCTTGGCGCTATCATCTTCACGACCAATAAAACGGCGTAGCCGGGATGATAAGGAGGCTTCCTTCGCAGTGGCTGCAGCGATTTCGTCTAACAACGAGTGAAGCGCACGTCTGCGCCAAGTGTTATACAATTCCTGAAGCGAGAGCTGGACAAGCTGCATTGACTCCATGCGCATCGAGTTAATGAGAAGCCACGCTGGCACTAGCAAGAGGAACTCATCCAAACGTTGCTGTGCTGAGGCCTGTGTGCTCAACTCAACATGCGCAAGCTTCATCTCGTGGCGGATGCGGTTCTCAACTTCAGGAATGAGGAAGAGACAAATTGACTGCCCCGTAGCAATCCCGCGCATGCGATAAGCTCCTTGGGCGTAATCGCGGAAGGTCATATCCTTGCCAAGCGTGACAACAGCACGCGCGTTAACGCACTGTTTGATGTCCATGCCTGTCGTGTGTACTTGATCATAAAAGGTAAACCTCTTGCTTGGGCTCAGCCCGCACTGCACTAATGGCATGGGTGCGTTGTGGTCGCGCAACAAGATCATTTGTCGATCGTCCTCATCCAAGTACACAACTCCTTCCATTTCAGGTGGTAGTTCCGCCAGCAGGAAAGCTGCTACTTCTTGGTTGTCAAAGCCTGTGATCAGTGCACCCGTGTCAATGAGAGCGTGCACTGGCGGCTGGGCGTGCGCAATATCCAACAGTAAGCTCCGCGCTGTCCACTCAACCTTGCGCTCGATAGACACAATGCGCTTGTTGGTTAAAGCTTCAAAAATGCTGCCGTCGCTGCGCGGTTCATAGAAGCATTCACCCAGGTCCATGGGTAACAGGTTCGACGGCGTTCCCGAAAAACCAATACGCTTTGCGAACAGAGAGTTACTACCGAGTTCATGGCCACACGCCGAAATCTTGAGCTTCTGGAAGTTCATGCATGACGGGAAGACATGTTGCCGGACATAGTAATACACCACACCGGCAAGCTTGGCTACGAGGAAGTGCAACCGCGCTACCTGGGCCGAGTCGCGAAGCTGGAACAAAGGCAGAGGAAGAACGCCACCGGACGCGTCTTGCTTTTCTGACACCAGCGCAGCAAGACCGGTACGAACCCACTCCCTGAACATGGCGCAAGCTGGACGCTGGTCACGTGGTCCCAGCTGGCGACTAAAGTCTTGCTTCAGTTGCGATACGATACGCACAAGGTCGGATACACGAATTCCTTCATAGCGATAGGCCAGAATGGTCAGCCCGATCAACACATCGGGGTGGGCAAACTCCGAAGAGCGACTTGGTACGTCTTTTCCGATGAATGGTACGGCCAGCATGAGCCGGGAATGTGCGTTGCCGCCACTATTTCCTGACGCTGCAGACGTCTGGTGCTCACCTCTTAGGAGTCCATAGGACACACGGTTGATCTTAGAAAGCACGTGTGGTAGAATTGTACGTAGCCAATCACGCGCAAGGTTGAGTAGCTTGATAGACGATTCGGACAGCCCGTTCTCGATATCAGCGCGAAGCGTAGCATCCGTATGAAGCTCCGCGCGAGGGCACTCCAAATAATATTTGATCCGATCAGCAGATACCTCCATTTTTCCCATACGGAACAACTTCAACAGCCATTCGATTGCGATTTCCGAGAGTAGCGGTAGCATGCGCGCCTCATAGAACTCCATGTCTAGTAACACCAGGTGTGGGAAGCGCTGTAGCGTGTGAGCAGCATATCCCTCATCCAATACCGCGTGCAGTCGCGGAATTAAGCCAGTAGGATCTTTGGAGGTGTTTGGTGACGCAAGAACAGCGTCAATCAAATATATGGGCAGTTCCCAGCGATTGGCAGCAAGATCAATAGGGAACTTGTTACCGATCGGGAAGTTGAGCTCCGATCGTAGCGGGTGTAGCAGGACATCCACCTCATCCATAATTAAGATGCCACTTTGCCAGAGTCTGAGGGTCTTGTGCAGTTCGTCTGCCATTTCCGAGCGGTCTTCAAGTACACGCCTCAAGCGCCTAATATTTTGTGACGCCGAAGCCAGCGGCAACTCAATAATGTCAGAAGATTCGTCCAGGGAGTGTAGCAACTCGACGAGTTTTAGCATCATCGATTTAATCGACTCGGGAGAGGCACATACCACATCGCCATGGCGCCGAGCGCGGTCCAGTTTTGTATACATCTGCAGAGCAGCCGCCGGATCGTCGCTTATCGCACGGTCAAACTCGAACGTGAAGATCCGCTTGCGTAACACGCGATTACTGAAGCGGCTTCGAAGCACTTGTCGTGACTGCTCCAAAAGTGCTGTCGGCATAACATGAGTTACGAGGTGCTCCCTGTCGGCGAGAATATAGGTTAGCAAAGGGCCCACTACCGTGGTTTTTCCAGCTCCCATGATCATTTGCTGAACACGGGAATTACCCTTCTCCAGACTTGTCAAAAAGCTGTCGATCATTTGGACTTGTCGATCACGCAACAAGATGTCGAAAACGTACTCAAACACCAAGAAGCGAGGGTCAAACCTCCACCCCGACAAGCCACTGTCAATTGGACCATGAAGATAGTATCGCTTCGATATCAGCATGTCAGCCAAGTCTCGAGATGCCTGACGCGTCATCTTCGCTCTGCTAGACTTGTCGTCGATTTCAGAATTCGCAAGTCCATTCAAATGCTTGACAAGAGCACGCGCTGCCTGAACAGTTCGATTAATATGAACAATGCGACTGCAGAGGAAAAGCACCAGCAAAATCTTTTCCACAAGATCCGCTGTCACGTTCACCACAAACGGATTGCGGGCCTTCAGGTCTGCCTCGAAACAATCCGACGCTAGAAGAGATGTGAGGAAGTCGAAGGTCACTCGAGGGTAAACACCAACATGCCGCTGCATCACAAAGCGGTCGGCAGCGACGACCTTTTCTGCGTCTCCATGGATGTCACCACGGACCTCGTTTAGCAACATTTCAAGCATTGCTATCCCTTCTTCTACCATTTTGCGGTCACTTGTTCTCATCTTTTCACAGAGGAGAATTAGCATCTGAAGACTTTCGACGGCCGAGACGGTTGAATTCGATTCGATAGACGACGACAAATTCATTGGTGTGACGCCCGTGATATACGCATCCTTGCTTCCGTTTACAGCATGCGCATTAATCGCTATGTCATCTCCAAGTCTCTTTAGCAAATCTTTCGCAGCTGCAGTTTGTGCTACCGGGTGCTGCGATAGGTCGAAAGGTAGAGTTGCTTCTACTTCCGCCTCCGGGTCACAGAAGGTAATGAAACGTTTAACATCAACCGCTTCAAGCGGAAACTCTGGGTTAATGGGGCTGTTCTTGGCTCCCATAAATTGTCGTTCGCCACAGGACGCGTTTGAAGCATCGAAGTTTTTCGACTCGTCTGTCGCAGCAATCGATATCTTAACTGCATGCTCGGCGGTATGATGCAGCTGGCCGAACTGGCCCTTAATTGGGGCAATCACGCGGGTCTGGTGGTCCTCAGACTCCAGCTTAGATTGAAACTCCATCTCACCGAAGTCGAAAAAGTGTTTTAGCATTGTCCCCACAGTCATCTTGGAATATAAATTTGCACCACGAGAGAGCATGTGTACACTTTCTTGATCGCACGGAGATGAGGGCCATCCTGCGCCTGGATGAGCGATCACCATCGCCAATTGTGCCATTGCATACGAGGGTGCGCACTCTTCTTCGCCATCATCCACGGTTTCACGACCCCACCTCGACAACTTCAGGTGCAAAAAGCGAGCGAACAAGTCACCGAATGACCGTGTGCAGTCTTCACCACCCATTCGAACGATAAGCTGTTGGTTAAGACATTCATACAAAAACAGAAAGCCTAGACCACGGTTTGTTCCACTGATCTCGTCACCAACAACTGCGCAATTCCACACCAGTTTGCCAGCCTCCTCGTCATCAATCAAGAATTTGTTGTCGATGCCAACTCCGTGCTTCGGTCGGTTGTACCGCACCGTTGAGAGCTTTTTGCTGTGCGCCGCAAGGTAACCATTGCTGTACAAACAGAGTTTCATCCACGGTTGGCCACCAACACGTGATCGAGAAAGCTTAAAATCAAAGTTGGCTTCACTGTCTGCCTTCACATGGTCACAGAAATCCTTCCGCAGCAACAGAAGAGGGGAGCGTTGATGACAGTGCGCAAGAGCTTCCTTCTCTTCCTCCAGAGTCAATTTGCAAGATGCATCGACATGACCACTTGTGGTGAGATAATCGTGTAGTTCTCCGCTCAGATTCCACGGCGCCTTATTGTCGCTGTAGGCGATACCTAGTGACAGTCGGATACGACACGCACATGCATTCGGATGACGATCGTCGAGCGTTTTAGCCAATTGGTCGAAGACCCGCTTTTCTTCGTCGGTAAACTTCACATCTACATTGCATCCCAAGATGAGCTCCATCGCTTCTGCGTAGTTCCGAGTAAGCAAACTTGTAAGAATCAGGTACAAAGTAGAGCTGAGAGAAGAAGGGAGCAGGAAGGTGTTGCTTGAATGCACAGGATACGTATAGAATCGTGTCTCCATTGCCTGTTGCCAGCCTACAGAGCCACGGTCGCTAACCAGAATCGAGGAAAACGGCTCTCCACGTATTGCTGGACGGTACAAGTCGTGATTGGGACAAATAAGTTTCAGGTCGGTAGTATCCGACTCGAGCACAAAGCAATCTGGCGCAATCTTGACCAGCCCTCGGAGGTATCTGGAGGTCTCTTCTGGCATTGCAACCGTCAAGTCACTCACAAACCAGCCATTCTGATCCATCACACTCAGACGGACACGTCCAGACAACGGATCCTTTACCGGCTGAAGCTTTAGTTTCAACCTAGGTAGTTCAATGAAAGCAACTGAGGACAACCCCCTCGGTGCGCTTTGCTCGTCCTTGTTCGTGCACCAAACCAGAATATGCGACAGGTCCTCCACACGACTGAGCAATTCCGATAACGCAACGACCTCCTCACTTTCGCGCGCAGAACTGGCGTCGAGCATGCTCAAAAGATAAAGTGTTTCTCCGACGGTTTCTTCAACAAGTTCTAGCGCTTCGTCATTTTCCTCGCCGTCCTTAGTTTCCTGATCAACCTCCATGGGTGTAGGCGCTTCGTCTGGAGGCGTACTTCGCTCCAAACCGTCATTTCTAGCACCTTCGGCTCGTTGAATTTCTGCGCGATTAGCAGGGTCCGCTAGCCATGCTTTTGCCAGCTCCAAATCTTTGGCAAAAAGTTCCAGCGCATACTCAATCGCAACTCGGGAAGGGGATCCCTCCAAGCTCATAAGCAGCCCAATATTTTGTTCCTGCTGCTCTTCAGGGCTGAGAGAAACTTCACCCCAAGCAGCGGCTTCTTCTGCTGCAAGGATCTTCATCTGATTATTCTCATCGAGAAGCCATTGTGCTGCTAAGCCCATGTTGTTTCGATTTTCACGCAGTGCAAGACCACATCCTGCATACGAAAATCCCATAGCCATAAGTTGAACGACATCGTCGTCGCTGATTTCAATCGAATCAGGTGATGGGTACGACGGAGTATAAGAAGATTCGGCTGCAGATCGTCCCGGTACTCGAACGGGTGCCGGGGGTGGCTGCATTTGACTACTCGTTGCAGAACTCACTTTCTCGTAATTGTCACGATAAATCCGAGAAAAAGAAGTCATGATAGACTTTCGGCTGATAAAGGCCTGTCCAGTCTCCTTCATCTCGATCTCAACCCGATATCGGAACCACTGCGACTTCGAGTCCACTGGTTCGCCCCGCAGACGTCCATCTTCACCTATCCAGAAGCGGAAATTTTCCAACAAGCAGCTTGGAACGACGCCCTGCAAAATGCGTGGGGGGACGAATTGCTCGGTGCCATTGAGCAAATGGTTTTTGCGCAAAATGACTAGAGACCCGCCGACCATTTGGCGCTCAGTAGGTTCACCACTAGCACGAAGCAAAGCTGGGTCCACAGGGCCTTGATCTGGAGAAATATTCAGAGGGAAGCTGTGAAGACTCAGACGCGAGTTCGACGTGAAGATGAGCTTGCGATAGAGTCTACGTCCATGAGAGACAAGTGCGTACATATGCATCACCTGCATGGTTCGATACGCCACAATTTCCTTGAAGGTCGCGATCTTCTCCTTATCTTTATCATCAGAGCCTCGGTCCAACCCGATGAGGCGTACATGAGTAGCATTAGCTGACAACGGGTCCGTCGGTAAGAATAACGTGTAAGGAAGCTTTTTGTCGTCAGGTACAGGAGGGTACATGAGGCGAAGTGCGTTGCCCACCAAATCTACAAACCACTGTTCATCAACATGAGGATGCTCCTTCTCGGAATAAATATCAAATGGTCGCGAGAACGTTTTGCCAAGATAACGAAACCCATCATCACCAGGCTGCTTTGGCTTTTCTTCCGTCTCCCTTGATTGTTGAGGCGGAGCACGAGCAATACGAGGTGTGCCACATACCTCGCAGGTGGCGTTAGGATTATCACCATTGAAATTCGCACACGTGCAAGCCGGGCACTCCCAGTACATTTTGAGCTCTTGAGGGTCTTCATTCAGGTTATCCGAACCACCACCTGTTCCAGGTTCATATACCACTGGGGCGCCGACACCTTGATCTATTTCATGTGTAGGGTCATCCCATTCAACAAGTTGGTAATCCGTGCCAACAATATTCACCCATAGGCGATGCTCCTGTCGCGCAACAAGGCCGCAATGGAGAGATTTGTTCCCAAAAATTGCCATAAAGTCTCCATACTGGGTCATTGAGTCTGGAACGGGTTTAAGCTCGTCATTTCTCCACAGTATCTCTCCCGTTTGGGCATCCAGCTTTAACTCTTGCTGACGGCAACTGAATTTTCCGGCACCCCCGATGCCTGATTCTTCGATCCATTCCCATGAGTCAGTTGGTTCTGTTGAGCGCAGAGCGATTCGAACGATGTTACCCAGGACCTTGTTACGGCCTGTCTTTGGTAGGCTTACCAGCCACTGCACGATTGAACGGCGATGCAACTGAATTGTCTCGAAGATCTCTGCCTCAAGGACGTCACCGGGCGGAAGCTGCAGTTCCTTCCCCTCGTTGTTACGTAGAGCAACGATACTTGGCGCTTGAATAGTTTGCATCCCAATTTTCAAGTACAGAGGTCGACCTTTTAAATACTTCTCAAGAGATTTCTTGCCGACGTTTGCCGTATCGATACCTTGTGCCTGAAGCCAACGAAGCAACCGTTCTTCTGCGGACAGCCCGCCCTTCTCGTCACCACCGTCCGTAGACAGCTTCATTCCAAAGCAGTGCCAATTGTGAACATAGGCGATGGAGCCGATCATCTCAGATATTTTCTGAGCGTCGTATTCCGAAGACCGCAGGCTCACATGAAGCAGTGCAAGGTACGAATGGATGACGCATGATGTCTGGAGGTTGTTAGCCTCCTCCGCTTCTTGTCTCCACTTATTCAGAGTTGTATGCGCAAATCCAAACACATAGGCCATGAGTTGGGATCGATACCCCTCCAGCTTCTCGACACGAGCTTGGTCGTCTCCTGTAATGCACCGATCGAGAGCAAAAGTCATGTAACGAAGGACGTCAACACCCAGCTTGATCATGAAGAGAATAAAACGCGCATCTGCCGAATGCACTGATGCTTCCCCAAGCTCCTTCACAGCGTCCAGCATCTTCAGCAACGGAACTACAATCGCTTCTGGTGCATGAATCAATTCATTCAGGAGCAATCCATTCATGGTACCAAGATGATCCTCACACTTCTGGTGATGAACACGAGCATCAAACGTTCGTTGGATGGCTTCCTCGTGCATCACAAGATTAGACTTCCGCAACGGTATGTGCGAGATCTCTTCGGACTTCTCATCCGAGACCCAGTCTCCACCCTCAAACAAAACCGCGCGGAACAACTGCTGTAGCATCGGGTTAAACAGATATGTTACGCGATCCCGTGACGAGAAGAATGACGCTACAAGTGGAATTCGTGTGTACGGAACCGTCAAGTAGCTCATGAGATATTCCGATTCCTCCGCAGAAAGCGTTCCATTGTATGTGGGCAGGTCTGTAAGGTGCATGATGTCATCTTCAGTAATCACTGTGGGCAGGCTTCCCGCTGACGTATTGCTCGAGCTTTTGACAAGTAGAGCACCCAGATTCGCTGGACTCGTCACAATCGGGCCCTCGCCAAAGTAAACCTTTCTCTCCATGAACCCTTCCACCTCCACATCAGCGATATCTTGATCGCTCCCTCGGAAGTTCACTACCTCCCACTTCAATGTAGCGTGCAAAATTTGATTAAGCCCTCTCATCCCGAAAAAGTTCCGTCGGTGAGTTGCAGACGAGTCATCAAACGAAAGCTGCCACATTTGCCAGTGTTGATGCGCGGTACGGCGGCGCATGAGTTCGACTTCCTTTGTCTCCATCGTAGCTAGGAATTTCACCACCATGACCAGATCGCGAGTCAACCCCACCTCCGGATGTTCATCTGCCATGGGCGTGGTATCACTACAAAACCACTCCATAAGTGCTTCCATTTCAGTTGGTGGGGTCTGGTTGTTGGGGTCAATTAACTGATAGTGATACCGCTCCATCAGCTGGCGAAAGAACAGAAGCGTGGTGGAATACTTCTTCACCTCAATCTTGTCCTCAGGCATGTGATAGTCAAAAAGTTGTCGTTTGCCCCTTGCGTCCTGGCTGTGAAAATACGCGAGAACTTCTCCTCTGAAAACACAAAAGTTGGGCCGGGCGAACTCCATTGCCGACGTCATCTTCTGGATTGAAAAGTTGGCTTTGCAGAAGGTGTGAGCAAGTACGTATCCGCCTTCTTCCTCCATCATAAGCGAAATCTCGAGAGGGTCGTCAGCTGCTGGCGTGCGAACTAAAGCATCGTAAATGCACAGCACACACAAAGCTGCAAGTGCGCGCTCCGAATCAAACTGACGGCTTGGCTGCTCCATTGACTGCCATACTGAGCCCAAAATCATCAATAGTGAATGGAGGTGGTTCAGACATCGAAGTTGCATGTCTTTCGCAACAGGTTGTCGCCACATGCAAGTGGGTGACGCGGCCCCGTCAACACTAATAGGCTCCGGCACTGGCAAAACCTCAACCAGGACACTCGTAATAAGCTGGATTACTTCATGGTGTAGAGAAACTCGAGAAGAGGACGAGCCCTCAGCAGCTCGCTTGAGTAGAGACTCGCACAGTGCCTCACATCGAACGAACGCTGCTACCGCCAGTGGAATGGACGTGACGCGCTCTGGCACGTCCAGGAAATTACTGAGGGTGGGAATTTCAAGTTCTGAGGCATTTCCCGCATATTCGCCCTCCTTTCCTTGTAGCTGCAATAACTCTGCATTTGCGTGAGGGGCAAACGGAAACGTTTCTTCCAGTGTAGCAGTCTCGCGTTTACTGTTGCCGTCGGAGCTAGGAGTAACCCCTACAGATTCGATCAAACGTTCTGTTTGGCTCATCAGTTTGTTTACGTGACTGAGCCCAAGAGCTTGAATGTTCTTGCGTTCGTGGTGCTTGAGCGTTTTTAAACCGATTTGCTTGACACCGATGGCGATGCACTTGATCTCGGACACGGAAAGCGTCGACTTGGGTAGATTGAAGTCCTCGCCCGTCCACGGATAAAACTCACCGGTCGGATCTGACATCACCAATTCCTTGCCCATCGGTGTCAAGATTGTCCCATCAGGTCTACGCACAAGGAGCTGAGGCACCTTCCTTACTCCGAAAGTCTCAATGAGTTGCTTCCGAGCTTCCATTTCTGAAAACGGTACCATCAGCCACGTATGCCCAGGCAAGCTCTCTATGAGCGCTGTGTAGTCTGCCTGCTCCTGGTCGACCGACACCACAATCACAGCGAACTTCTTGTTTGCGGCATGCAGTCGCTCACTTAGGACTGTCAGCAGCTTGGTCAATTTCCGACAAGCTGCAGACGTTGACTGCGCAAAGTAAATCCCGACGACAGCTTCCGGGTCGATATCTGCCACTGTATGGGTGCCTTGCAGTGAATCTTGCAGCGAGATGGTCGACAGCGTGCGCAGAGCATTGTCCAGCGTGCCTTCAGGGACGCCCTTGGCCGGGTCATCTGCAATCTCCAGCCCCTTGACCACCTGCTGGAAGAGACGGTAGCGCAGCTTGTACAAAATTGCGTATTCCACCTCGTCGTTCGTGAAGGCTTTGCTTCGGAGACACAGGTACCGCACGGCCTCAACCACACTCTTGCAGAAGCCCAGCTGGCTTCGCTGTGCCGTGTGCACGCCTCCAAGGGCCGCAGTCGTCCAATCAGTAGGCGCTTGCTGCTCCGTGGCTTCACTCGCCAGCGGTAGCAGCTTGTCGCCCGCGAGCCACGGCAGCAGCACGTCGTAGATCGTCTCCACCCGGTGGTACTCGGACGGGGGCTTGCGCACCCAGAGCGAGAACAGCAGCGTCCAGAAGGCCATGTCCAGGAAGCGGCCGGCCGGGATGCCGCCGATCTGGACGCAAGACTGCACGCGGATCTTGTCGGCGCCGCCCTCGACCTTGCACGGGTGGTACATCTCGGCGCCGGGGCCTTTGTTGCACACTGTGAACGAGTACTCGGCGTCGCCCGTCCTCTCCAGCACGTAGATGATGGTGTGGCTCGTGGCGTTGCCCACGTAGCCACCAGGCACCAGCACGGGCTGTCCGGGCTGCAGCTTGGCGAGTTCGGCCTTCCACTCGGCCAGGAAGCTCTGGAACTGCACGGCGTCCTCCACCTTGGCGCCTTTCTCGGCCCACTGGCCGCAGAACGCCAGCTGGGGCAGCAGCGTCGTCTGCAGCACGCGCTCCTGCTCCACCGAGAGCGAGAACGTCACTGGGTCTTCGTCAGCGGCGGGCGGCTGCGGCTGTAGCAGCTGCGAGAGGCCCGAGAGCGCCCCCACGAGCGCCTGCGGGTCCCCTCCGGCCTCGTACGGCGTCGCGCGCAGATACGGGTCGCCGAACAGGCCCAGGAAGGCCGCGGAGCGCCACGCGGCCATCGGATCTTGCTCTTCCTCTTGCCTTCTCCCCTCCAAGACGTTCAACCCACGCGAGAAGAACAGGAAATGACGCGGATAATGCGGAAAGATCGCGACTGGAGGAAATGCGGGTCATGCCGCGCGCTGATTGGATGTCGAGGTCGTCGTTGATTGGGTAAAAGGCGACGCAGATCTTTTAAAGATATCGTGCTTACGTTGCGCGTGGGCAGACGAAGTTGCTTGACGCAGTCATTTCAGCATGATGAAACGGCGCAGTCATTTCGCGTCGATTTGTGTGGCTCGCCCCGCCTGTGCCCAAAAGCTGGTGACGAATCTGAGTACGAGGGCGCGCAGGCAGGCGGCGCTCTTGTCGCCATGTGGACTCGGCAATAACTCACCGCGATGTTCAGGATCCTGCATTGGGGGCGGCGGTTGCCGCCACATGCCGTCGATGTTAAAAACTGTCGTCGTCTCCGCCTGTCTTCTTGCTGGCCACCAGTTCCTGCAGGCAGAGTACGTCAGCGCATCGGTTTGACATTTTTTCGTGACATCGTGATTGGCTGGCTGCGACAGGGCGCGGGGCGCTGCCTATGCGTGCAGACCGCATGTAATCTCGACCAGCACTTCCGCTTTCGCCTCGCAGCCGCCGCATCGCCACCGAGTTCCTCGACCTCCTCCAACGACGCGACTGAACCAAGATGGTGCTGACGGCGGCGAGGCTCGTGTGCACCAACCGCGACGGCGTGAGTGAGCTCTCGCACGTGTGGGGGGCCATGGACCAGTTCCTGGACTTCTCCGGCACGTGGACGCTCGAGCGCGCGGCGGCGCAGGGCATGAAGTTCCTGGTGCAGCATCTGGCGCTCACGGCCCCCAAGCAGCCGCAGGAGGACAGCAACTCGCTCGTCATGGACTTCGCGGCCTGCAACGGCCATCTGGACATCCTCACGTGGCTGCACAACACGCAGCAGCTCAGCGGCTGCTCGACCCGCGCCATGGACGATGCCGCCAAGAACGGGCACCTCCCGATCGTCCAGTGGCTGCACGAGAACCGCAGCGAGGGCTGCACCACCAAAGCCATGGACTACGCTGCCAGCAGCGGCCACTTGTCGGTAGTGCAATGGCTGCACCAGCAGCGCTCTGAGGGCTGCACAGCTCGCGCCATGGACCTCGCAGCGCAGAATGGACAACTGCACGTGTTACAGTGGCTGCACGATCACCGGACCGAGGGGTGCTCGCCGAGCGCAGTGAACTACGCGGCAACGGAGGGCCACCTGCATATCGTGCGCTGGTTGTGCGAGGTGCGCAAGGAGGAGTGCTCGTCCACCGCCATGGTCAACGCCGCGCGTGGCGGACACCTGTACATCCTCGAGTACCTTGGCGAGCACTTTCCCCAATTGTTCGAGAGCGTCGGCCCTAAGATGGTGCACGCCGCGATTGCCAACGGACAAGCAGCGATTCTCACGTGGCTCATTGCCGTGCTGCCGGTCAAGTCACTCAAGTGCGAGGAAGCTGCCGGATCGTGGATGGATGTTGCGTCCGAGTACGGCCAGGTGGGCATCCTCAAGTGGTTCCACGACCACGCGACTGCGCTGCCGATGAGCGTGGACGGCCACCTCCCCGCGTGCACCGTGGAGGCCATCGAGAAGGCGGCGCGCAATGGCCACAACGACGTGCTCGTCTACCTGTACGAGAACGACCTGGTGAATCTCACGGTCGAGTCGGACGCCATGAACGCGCTCGTAGCTGCGGTGGAAGGAGGCCACCGCAACTGCGTCGAGTGGCTAGTGGCGCACTTCCGTGAGCTCTACGAGCAAAGTTCGCCTGCATCGATCACCGCGATGGATGCGGCTGCGACCGTCGGTCACGTGGACATCCTCCAGTTTCTGCGTGATGATGCGACAACGTGCGCGTGGCAGACCAGCTCCAAGGCCGTCGACGAGGCTGCGCGTCAGGGCTTCGTCGACGTGCTGCGCTGGCTGCACTTCGACCGTTGCCACTACGTGGCGGAGCAGGAGGAGCAACCGGTCGACGACCAGTCCAGCGACGACGAGGAGACTGAGCTGACCCATGCGCGCTGGACTCCCAAGGCGCTGGAGCTGGCGGCCACGAACGGCCACCTGCCGGCGGTCCAGTGGCTCACCGAGCACCACCGCGAGGTCTGCAGCAACTTTGAAGCCTTCAACGCCGCCGCCTACATGGACCACCTGGAGGTCGCGCAGTTCCTCTACAGCGACGTCCGCAGCGCGTGCTCCGTGGAGCAGGCGCTGGAGCATGCAGAGGAAGGTGGTGCCGAGGACACGCTCGCCTGGCTCGAGGGTCTCAACTGAGGCTGCAGCACATGGCTACAGTCTTCAGTTGAGGCCCGCTTCAAGTTTTTTTTGTAGATAAATTCCTATAGACTGCACTTAGATTTAGATTATGAGACCTAAACCTACACGTAATAGAGAGTGTTCAAAGTCAAAGCGTACCTTATCCTACAGTAAAATGGAGCTCAGCGTCATCACCTTCGCGGCGGCGACGAGGGCCTGCGTGACGCTCGTGGCGCTGGCCACGGCCGCGGTGGTGACGCCCTACGACACCTCGTCCCACCTTCAGGCTGGGGGCTCCCCCCTCGCGGCGCTGAGCAACTGGGACGGCGTCTACTTCTCGCACATTGCTCGGAGCGGCTACGACTTCGAGCACTTCCACGCCTTCTTCCCGCTCTACCCGCTGCTCGTGCGGTGGCTCGCGCGTCTCCTGCTGCTGGATGAAGCATCGGCAGTAGTCGCGAGTGGTTGGATGATCAGCAACGTGAGCTTCGTGCTGGCCGCGCTCTTCCTCTACCGTCTGGGCTGCGTCGTACTGCGGGACGAGGTCGTCGCGCGACGAGCAGCCTACCTCTTCTGCGTGGCGCCCTCCAGCATCTTCATGTCGGCCGTGTACTCTGAGAGTCTCATGTGTCTGCTGAGCTTCAGCGGCCTGTACTTCCTGGCCAGACACGCCCAAGCGCCCAAGTCTCGTCGAGCGTTCCGGGACCTGGTGTACAGCGCGCTGCTGTTTGGAGCGGCCTCCGTGACGCGCTCCAATGGCATTTTGCTCTCATGTACGTTCAATTGCAATGTGTGCTCAGCAGTGATGGGGGTCGCTAACTATTGCGGTTGATGTGCCAGTGTTTATTGCTTGGCATCGAGTCACAGTGTCGCCGTCACCCAGGGAGCTGTTCCGGTTCTTGGGCTTTTGGATACGCACGGCAGTTCTCGGCGTCCTAGCAGTTGGACCGCAAGTCACGTACTTTATTGCGGCGATGGTGCCGTATTGTCCTTCAGTTGCTCAGCGTTTCGGCGGCGACGCACTGTCGGTGGGCGTTGAGATGCAGGACCGTAGCTGGTGCGCCAAGGCGGTGCCCAACTTTACAGCGATGTACACGTTCATCCAGAGCGAGTATTGGAATGTGGGGCTGTTCCGCTACTACGAACTGAAGCAGGTGCCAAACTTCCTCCTCGCAGCGCCGATCATTGTGCTTAGCCTGCACGCACTTCAAGGATACTTTCGAGGACAAGTCGTGCCAGGACGACCGAGCTTCGGATCTCAGGAACAAGTGCGCACTTGGCGAGGCACTGCACTCACTCCGTACTACGTGCACTGGCTCTTCCTGGTGGTCAACGCGCTGCTTGTCGTGCACATCCAGGTGACCACGCGGCTATTGTGCGCGTGTCCTCCATTGTTCTGGCACCCCGCGGCACTGATCTGTGGCGTGACTGCAAAAAGGAAGGAGTCCGCGCCAGCTTTGACGGCCTATGGCCAACTTGTTGTGGGCTACTTTTTGCTCTTCACGGTGCTGGGCAGCGTGCTCTTTCCTTCATTCTACCCGTGGACATAGCTTCATGACACCTTGGAATCCAAAAACACGTAGTTATAATACCAAATACCACCCCATCCTCCACTAGACCCCAATGTCCCTGTCACCGGCGTCTGCGCACCATGAACGTCGTGCTCTCCTTCGCCCATCTCGGTGTTCAAACAGAATCCCCTTCACCGCAATGAAGACTTCTTGATCTTGAGCTTTTTCGCCAAACGATCCCGTGCTGAGCCCGTTTTGCGTTTCCGGCCGCTACGGTCGTGGCTGTTGTGGCTTCCGTGACTGCTGTAGCTGTGCCCACTGCTAGCTCCAGCAGATTGCGGGGTGAGCGGCAGTGGTGGTCGTACGTCCACAGCGTGCGAAGAGGGGGTCTCTGTTCTTGCAGAAGCAGGAGAATATCCTCGAAGCATGAGCCCTTTACCTCTAGGCGACGGTGTCACAGCAGCCGGTGGTGGAGCATGCCGCTCCATTTCGCTCGATGCTGCGCGCGACCGGGTCTTAGTTGAGGGACTACTTCCCTGCGGTCGTCCACGGTCCCGGTGCGAGGAGCTGCCAGATGCAGAGGAGCGCTCTCTTTCCCTCTCATTTCTTCGCTTTGGATGCCCATGACTACGGTCATGCCTTGACGACCTGGATACAACCGAAGGTGGCGGTGGTGTCGATGGAGGAGGGGGCGGAGAAGACGGAGGAGAGACGGCTGGGACAGGAGGAGGGGAAGACACTTGAGCATGTGGAGCTTTCCTCTCAACCTTCGGTGACGCATTTGCTTCAGCGCGTCTGCTTCTGTGCGCGCGAATCGGCGTTGTCAAGGTATCGATAGATCGAGCTGAAGACCGCACATCCACATCAACCACTGGGGACGCGTCGCTGCTTTTCCGGTGGTGGCGTGATGACTCGGTGTGGCTTCGCTTCCGCTGTCGTTCACGGCTCCCACTTCCCTTTTCTGACGACGACTTGCGCCTGCGCGTGTTCTTCACGCAGCGCGGGCACCGATAATCGTCCGGAGGTTCCTCGGTCATTGGGATGCCGACGCACATCGTGTGCTGCCACGTTTTGCAGCTCTCGCACTCTACCATGCGCTGGCCGTCATCGTGGTTGGGCTTTCGGCGAACAGAACACACACAATCAAACATCCAGCCACAGCGGAAGCACAAGAACTTCTCCTGCGCAACCGCCTCTGGTTGTTTGTCCGCACACTTGGCATGCACCCAGTGCGAACAGCTATCGCATTGGATCATGGAGGTTCCATCGTCGTAGTTCTTCTCCTTTAGTCCACAGGAGCAGTCCACCATCCACTCATCCTCAGCGTCTTCCTGTCCCTTAGGAGCCATTTTCACATCAGCAGTGCCGGTGCTGCCGTTCGTACGGCCCCGTTCAAGGTGCGTCGATCCGTTAGACAACGAGTCGCTCTGCTTCGAGTGCCGTCGCTTGGGTTGTGGTGCCTTTATTTTCTTCTTCGAGCGCTGAGCCTGTTCGCGTCGGTCTTGCTGTCTCTGTCTGGCATCCGCCACCACCTCCTTCTTGAGTCTGTCCGTCAACTGCAACTCCTTCTGCGCCGCCTGCTGCCGGAACGCAATGAGCGTGTCCACAGGTGCAGCGGGAAGTCGCGGGTACGAGTTCTCCAGGTCGGAGCTTCCATCGCTCTCGCCGCTGACGTCCTCGTCTGTCGGGTCCACCCCGTTGTGCACTTTGTCCTTCTCGTCGTCCGTGTCGATCAGGACGCCGTCGTCCTCTTCCTCGTCCTCACTCTCAGCCGAGCTGTCACTGCTGCTGGAGTCGCTGCTGTCGCCGTCCCCATCCTTCTCCTCCTTCTCATCGTCATCATCCTCCTCCTTCTTCTTCTTCTGGTCGTCTCCTCCGTTGCCACGTCCGCTGCCGCCATTGGCTGGTGGCGGCGGCCTCTCGTCTTCACTGTCACTGGAGCTGGAGCTGCTGTCACTGCTACTGCTGCTGCTGCTGCTGGACGAGGATGGGCACGGACTACTGGCCGGTCGCTCCTGTTGGCGGCTGTCGCCTCCGCTGCGCTCCATTGCAGCCGCCGTGCAGTGTCCGTCCTCTATCTGCAGCGTCTGGTAGTCGCCCCGCGCCGCCAACTGCGCGCCGAAGCCGGCCAGGAACCGGCCGAGCCACTCGCCGGTCGGCTTGGGACCCACCGCCAACTCGCGGACCTGCGCAGCTTCGGCCGCGTCTCCGACGCGCAGCAACATCAGCGGCACGCTCAGCATCTTGGCGCCTGCCCCCTCGAGCCGCTCGCGCACGCAACAGATGGGACTCTTCCGCCACGCGTGACAAGCCTTGCTACGGTCTCGGATCACTTGACTTGAGTATGCACAGATAGGCGAAGCTGGCGCGGACTTCCAGGTGGTCAGGGAGGATCCTTCCTTGACTTCACAGAAGTCGAAAGGGTGCTGTTACGACACGGAATGATTACACCATATATACTAACTCGCAATAGGAACGATGGAGCAATCATTACCCATATGTTAAAAAGAGCGGTGTGCAGCACACCAGTCACATCAGCGGATACCAATAAAGCTGAGGCAGGAATGGCGGGCCAGTGGACGCTGCTACGCCGCTCTGCGCTGCTCCTGGAGCACGGCGCGGGCGCCTCTGCAAGTCTGACGCTGGGCGTGCGTCGCTTCGGCGCGCCGTCGGTGCCCAAGGCTCAACGCGCGCGCAGCCAGTTCAAGGGCGGCAACCGCCAGCCCCAGAAATCGGCCGAGCCGCCCAAGCCCAAGCCCGAGACCAACCAGCCCAAGCAGCAGCAACAGCAGCAGCATCGACACAATAAGCGCCGCGGCAGGAAGGCGGTGGACCAGGAGACGCCCGTGTTCACCAACAAGTTCCAGAACCTGCTGAGCTTCGCGTTCGACGCGAGCAACGAGCCGCCGATGCCGCCGACGCCCAGTAAACAGCCGGAGACTTCGCCCGAGCTGTCGTCGCTGGACCTGCTGGACGGCATCAACAAGCAGGACGACGGGCCCGAGCTGACGCTGGCCCAGCTGGGCCTCGCCGGCTTCGATGACGACGACGACGCGTCGTTCGCCAAGAGACAACCCCGACACCCGAGACAGAAGCCCAAGAAGACGAAGCTCTTCTCGGGCGACAAGGACCCGTCCACGGTGCTGGCGGCGCTCGGCATCCCGTCGGACGGAGAGGGCGACCGCAACGACGGGCCGCCGATCAGTCGTAAGTCCATCAAGATGAACACGAAGCGCAAGAAAGGAACGCGCAACCTGCTCAAGAACTTCCAGTTCGAGAACAGCATCTTCGACTCGGACGCGGACCTGTTCGGAGACATCGACTGGGAGGAGCGCAGCGACCCGGAGGACCGCGAGCGACGCCGCTCCCAGAGGCTGCAGCGCAAGGACGCCAAGCGCAAACCCAAGGAGGAGATGCCGCCGCAGGAGGTGGAGATCCCCACGTCGCTCACGGTCAAGGAACTGGCGGAGCGCATGAGCGTCAAGACGCGCGTGGTGTTCAGAGCGCTCAAGAACCTGGGCGAGAACGGACTCAACGAGGAGTCGGTGCTGACCAACGACATCGCGGAGCTGGTGGTGGACTCGCAGAACATGGTGCCCGTGCTGCTCCCGCCCGATTTTGTTGATCTGGAGCCGACGCCGCTGCCTGAAGATTGCTCGAACTTCCCAGTGCGACCACCGGTCGTGTCCGTGATGGGGCACGTTGATCACGGCAAAACTACGCTGCTAGATGCGCTGCGAAAGTCGAAGGTCGCAGCCACGGAGGCAGGCGGTATTACCCAGCGCATTGGTGCCTTTTCGGTGGAGCTAGGCAAGAAGTATGGAGCGCAGTCGAAGGTCACCTTTATTGATACACCAGGCCACGCAGCATTTAGCAATATGCGTTCACGAGGCTCGGAGTTGACGGACCTGCTCGTGCTGGTCATCGCCGCTGATGATGGCGTGCGTCCGCAAACTGTGGAGGTAGCACGTCTTGCCATCAAAAACAATGTCCCGCTTGTGGTGGCTGTCACCAAGATGGATATGCACGATCACGACAAGAACGAGGTGACTAATCGTCTGGGCAGTGAGTTGCTGAACCAAGGTATCGTTGTCGAGAGTATGGGTGGAGAAACGCCAATGGTCTGCGTGTCCGGCAAGACCGGGGAGGGTCTTGACCAACTCAAGGAAACGATTGCGTTGCACGCTGAGATGCTGGATCTACGTGCTGATACGTCAGTAGCGGGTGAAGCCATCGTGCTTGAGGCGAATGTGGCACGGGGCGTCGGTACTCAGGTGGACACTATTGTTAAGTGGGGCACGGTCAAGCAAGGCTCGTTTGTTGTGTGCGGACTGGAGTATGGAAAGGTGCGCGCACTAGTAGACCAGGCTGGCAAGCGCGTGAAGCAAATGACACCTGGCAATCCTGTGCGAGTGATCGGATTAAAGGGATTGCCTGAAGGCGGTGTTGCACTGCTGTCTGTTGCTACTGAAGAACGTGCAAAGGAGGTCGTAGCAGCGCGTCAAGCCATGCTCAACTGGGACCAAATGGCACAGGCTGAAGAGGATGAAGCAGAGACTCAGGGAGATGACAGCTTCCCACGCCGCCGCCGTCGTTTTGCTGGCGCGCGACGCAAATGGGAGCAGGTGGAGGTACGACGTCGTGAGGCCGCTGAAGAGGCCAAGCGCGTGGCAGGACTGAAGCCAGGAGACGAGGGCTACATCGCCAATGTGGTTCCCATCATCGTAAAGACAGACTCGGTTGGTGTCATCTCGGCTATCGACGAGCTGATTGCATCGCTGCCATCTGACGAGGCCGCGATCAAGTGTATTATGTCTGCTGTCGGCCCTGTAACATCATCTGATCTCGTCATGGCCGAAGCGACGGGTGCCACCATCTACTCGTTCAACACCAAGCACCCAGCCTCCATCGACCAAGAGGCTCTACAGAAACAAGTGACTCTGCGTCAGCACCGCGTGGTATACAGTCTACTGGACGACATCAAGGAGTTGCTGCAGGATAACCTTCAGGGTGTGGTAGTGCACGATGTGATCGGCTCAGCTGAGGTGATCCAGTCCATCCCGATCTCGACGTCAGGAAACCGCACAACCAGCATCGCTGGCTGCAAGGTGACTTCGGGATCGCTCAACATGCAGGCCAAGTACCGACTCGTGCGCGACGGCGAAACAATAATCGAAAACGTCGATATGGCGTCGATGCGTCACTTCCAGCAGAAGGTGTCGGAAGTCAACAAGGGCCAAGAGTGCGGACTTCAGCTAGCGGGCACGGATGACTTCCAGCCAGGCGACATTCTTGAGGCGTACACCACGAAGGTGGTGAAGCCCGAAATCTAGACTTGACCGAGGCTCGCCACCTTGGTGTTGTTAGATGTTAGGATCCCTGGCCGCGCATCCGTAAAGAAGAGCAAAGATAAACGGCCATCAAGCAAGGCTTTCCAAGTTTTTGCTTGTTTGTTTTGCTCTTACTAAAATTTACTATTTCGAAGATGCTGGAGCTTGCAACAGAAATTGGATGAAGGTCGGGCCTCTTCAGAATGCTGTATGCGCACCGATCAAAGGAGATAAAGGATAATGGGACTATTCCACCGTTTCCCTCAGCAATGCTAAATTAGCATATACTTCGAAGTACTACTTGATAGACTGACGCACTTGCCACTTTGATCTTACTAAGTACCTAAACATGGCACAGTGCGATCCTGTTGCCAAGGAGAAGACCGAGTTGCAATCTTCCCGTGCAAAATGTTGATGGCAGCTCCGCTGAAACGGGCATGGCATGGCCATGTCGCTATTCCACTCAATCGAGAGAATAATGCATCCGACTACGCGTCCTATTCCAAGCGTGGGATGCTGCTGGCATGGCCGAAAGCTCGAAATAGTTGCTTGACAAAGCCCGACGTAAAACCGACGCAACTCCCCTGAGCTCCTTTCAGAGATGATGGCTCACCTCAACTCATTTGCAGTTTTAACTTTCTCCAGACATTGCACACCAGGCCAAATCCAACACCAGCAAACGCAGCAGCGAAGAGATTCCGATGGGGGACTTGGACAAGTCCGGTGGGTCAACTCGCCCCCGACCCGGAAATCGCTCCTTCCTGAGGACGCAGCAGACTCTGCTGGGCAAAAGCTGGTTGCTGAAGAAACGCCACTGGGTGGCCATGCTGCTGGAGATTTTCCTGCCGGTGCTCTTCATTCTGCTCATCACGGCTCTCAAGACGCTGTCGGCCGACGTGACAGTTCCGGCTGGATGGAGCAGTACCGCTTTGGGTGGCAAGTCCTTCTCGCTCATGCAGAACGGGTACCTCGTCCAAGAGCCAACACTGAATGGCCTCATGTCGTTCCTGGCGGCGCAGACAGCATCCGAGATTCACAACACAACTGGGGTGTCGACTACCGACCAAGAGATATGCGCCTTCAGTGTGGGCTATGGTGGCTTCGTGAGCACCGACACTTCGTCCCAGTACGCGGTGCTTCCGTCCTGCCGCTACTACTTCACCCCGTACAAGTTGGCAATTGTCCCGGACAACGACTTCACGCGCAAGTACTTTTTTGAGACCGTCAAGCAATGGTACCCACGCGTGGAGTTGAATACAACGCTGGGAGTGACGATGCCGAGCCTCGAGGACAGCGTGGTTTTCTTCGATACAGAAGCGGCTTTGGAGAGTTACATCAAAGCAACCGGCTATGGCAAGAGCTTCGCGGAGCCTTTCTTGTATGCAGCGCTGGTTTTCGACGAGTACCCAGAGGGTGACAACATCGGCACGTTCCAGTCTATCGAGTACTCGGTTCGCATGAACTCGACTCAAGGACGAGGAGGCTCAACGGGAGTTGTGCCACGCACACTCGGAGACCCGGCGTTCGAGTCACCATTCCAACGTACCATCGAGCAGGCATACTACACTGCGTACGCGTCCGGTGGCTTCATGACGTTGCAAACTCTCGTTGCACGCTTCGTTAACTGCATGCCCGAGTGGGATACATCAACGAAATCGACCACCGGTGTGTGCAAGCAAAAGCTTTCGACGGCGGTGTCCAGCAGCGCTAACGACGCTAGGCTATTCAATGCCGTGAATGGCGATGTATTCCTGAACGCTGCACTCTCTGAGGCATTCGCCAGCACTGGTACGCCATGGCAAACGCTGCTGACAGACGATGGGCGTGAACAGCTTCTTGTGCCGCTACGCCAGGCTCCGCAGCCATACTTCGCAACAACCGTGGCCCCGTTCCCAATTGAAAGCTTCCTCTCCGCACCGTTCTACGAGCAAGTCAGCAGTGTTTTCCCGCTTGTCTTCATTCTGGCATACCTGTACGCCATCTCGCGAGTGCTGGTGGTCCTGATCCAGGAAAAGGAGACCCGCTCACGTGAATACCTCAAAATCCTGGGCATGTCGGAAGGTGCGATCATCCTGTCGTGGTACATCACGTACTTCGTCATCTTCCTTATAAGTGCCATCCTCCAAGCCATTGCGAGCTCAGCAGGACTCTTCCCGAACAGCGACCCCGTCCTGATCTTCATCTTCTTCCTGCTCTTTTCCCTCAGCGTGCTCGCATTTGGCTTCTTCATGAGTACGCTTTTCTCCCGATCTCGCACTGGGTCGTTTGCTGGAATGGTGCTCTTCTTCTTCATGTACTTCGTCTCGAGCGGCTTCTCGTCAACATCCTCGATTGGTTCCAAGACGGGGGCTTGCATCTTGCCTCCCGTGGCGCTATCGTTCGGAGTTCAGGCGCTGGCCACGTCCGAGTCGACCGGTGTGGGCATGAGCTTCGGATCGTCGAGCACTGTGATCAACAACTTTAAGTTCGGGTCTTCTATCGGCATGCTCTTCTTCGACATCATCCTCTACACGCTCCTAGGACTTTACCTCGAGCGAGTCATTCCACGAGAATACGGCACTGTCGAGAAATGGTACTTCCCTCTGCAGCCGAGCTACTGGTTGAGTTTTCGCTCAAAGCGGAGTTTTAGTAAAGTCAACGATGTGGCTAACAACGTGGTCAACGGAAGTCACGCGGTGCTCGACATTGAGAATCCAAACGTGGAAGTCGCCAGCGAGGAGCTGCGCCAACAAGAAAAGTCGGGCGAGGCACTGGTGATCCGGGATATCAAGAAGGAATTCGTCGTGCCGGGCGGAATCAAGCGTGCCGTTCGTGGTGTGAGTCTCGCGATGTACAAGGATCAGATCACGTGCTTGTTGGGACACAACGGTGCCGGCAAAACCACACTCATCTCGATGCTGACTGGTATGATAGCACCTTCGGCTGGTGATGCATCCTTCCGTGGGCTGTCGCTGGTGCATGACATGGCTGAAATCCGACAGTCATTGGGACTCTGCTTCCAGCACGATGTGCTTTACAGCGAGCTCACAGTCGAGGAACACTTGTTATTCTATGGACGCGTGAAGGGCTATCGCGGCACAGCCCTCCGAGAGGAGGTGAAGACGAAGATCACCGAAGTGGGTCTCACCGAGAAACGACATGTTTTTGCGGGCTCGCTGTCAGGTGGCATGAAGCGTAAGTTGTCGGTGGCTATCTGCCTGCTTGGTGACAGCTCGCTCGTGTTTTTGGATGAACCCACGAGCGGAATGGACCCGTACAGTCGACGTAGCACGTGGGAAATTCTGCTTAACAACCGCGCCAACCGAGTCATGGTTCTCACAACCCACTTCATGGACGAAGCCGACATTCTAGGTGACCGCATCGCTATCATGGCCGAAGGACAACTGCGCTGCTGCGGTTCGTCTCTCTTCCTGAAAAATCGCTACGGCGCCGGATACAACTTCACGCTGGTTAAGAGCAGTGATCCTGCTGCACCTTGCAAGGAGGCACAGCTGCAATCCCTCATCACTGAACGTGTTCCCTCAGCCAAGGTGTTGAGCAATGTCGGTGCGGAAATCGCCTTCCAGCTGCCGCTTGATTCTACAGCTTCCTTCCCCGCGCTTTTTGAGGAATTGGACAGCAAGATGGGCTTCCTGGGAGTGCTTTCGTACGGCATTTCCGTCACGACACTCGAGGAAGTCTTCATCAAAGTCGCTGAGGCCAACGACGAGGACAACCAACACACTCTGAACAAGAATGGCGCAAGCCCTGACGGTGCCGACGTTGCTCTTCCCGGTGGTCCTACCATCGCGAACCTTACGGGTTTGACGATGTTCTTCGTGCACCTTTCAGCACTTTTACTCAAACGCTTCCGCATCGCGAAACGTGATCGACGAGTCATCATCTTCAGCGCTTTGCTTCCTGTGACGCTGCTGGCTGCCGGGTTTATCATCCTGAAAACCAGCTCCCTTACGCGGTCTGACGTGAAACTTGCGCTCGCCTCCGACAAGTTCGCGACTTCTGTTCCCAGCGTGCCCTACTTCTGTGAGGCTGACGATTCCCAGTGGTGCACCAACACGTTGGAGCTCTTCACGGGAGGTAAACCCTCCCCCTTCGCGACGTCGGACATTCCGTCACCGCCGTACACGACGTGGCCAGCCTCCGTCTTTAACGTGAGCTACGCTGAAGCAGACCTCGCCAGTTCCAGCAACCCGCACAGCAACGAATACTGCCTCCGCATGAGCGATGAAATCTACCAGCGTGGCTTTGGGAAGGATGACGACAACAAGGTCATCCAAACTCCTGTAAAGGGGCAGTACGGCGGCTACCTTGTGCATGCATCCAAGACTGAGCAAATGTTCGGCTATCACCTCTTCGTGAACACAACCGCAGCGCACGGTGCAGTCATCTTCAAGGCGTTGATGGACCAAGCGCTCTATCGTTTCATGGCTGGAAGCGGATCCGGAGCAACGGACGTGACGCTGAAAGCGAACACATTCCCGCTACCCATGACAGCAGCTACTCAGGCACTCTTCGGATCGTTCCTGGCATTCACGGCCTGCATCTTCATCGTCATTGCCTTCGCTTTCTTCCCTGCTTCCATCGTCGGATTCCTGGTGAAGGAAAAACAAGCCGAGCATAACTCAAAGCACCAGCAACTCGTGTCGGGTGTGAGCTTACCAGCATTTTGGCTGGCCAACTACCTCTGGGATCTGCTCACGTATGTCATCCCATTCATCGCGGCCATCGTGCTCATCCAGATATTCGATATCGCGGCTTTCACCGGCAACGACTGCGTGAGCTGCACCAGTCAGACATTCCCCGCGGTCGTGCTGCTCTTCATCCTCTTCGGGCTGGCCATTTGTCCGTTCACCTACTGCATCTCGTACTTCTTCAAGGAGCACGCATCCGCTCAAACGTACACGATCATGGTCAACTTTCTGCTTGGTGTCGTGCTCATGGTGGTGTCCTTCATTCTGGACGTCGTGAGTACGAGCAGTGCCGACGCCAACAAAGTTCTCAAGTTCTTCTGGCGACTCAGTCCGCTCTTCAACCTTGGCAGTGCGCTGCTCAACCAGTGCATCAGCGAGATCGGTGCGGCATTCGGACGAACATCGGGGCCCGTTAGCCCTTTCAAGATGGATATCATGGGCTGGGAGTTGCTGTACTTGGCGCTGGATGCTGTCATCTTCTTCACGATCGCTGTCGGCATCGATTTCCTGCTTAGCTTCCCGAAGATCAAAGCTGCAGTCTTCAAGGACCCGAACTTCCAAGATGATCCGTACGAAGAGGACGAGGACGTGGCCAGAGAGGCTGAGCGTGTACGCAGTGGTGGAGCTGATGGCGACGCTGTCAAGCTGCTTGGAATTCGCAAGGTGTACAAGGGTAAAAAGGTGGCAGTGCGCAACCTGTCGTTTGGCCTGCCCAAGGGTGAATGCTTCGGCTACTTGGGTATCAATGGCGCCGGCAAGACCACGACCATGAAGATGATGACAGGTGACGTTCTCCCGACTTCAGGCAGCGGCACACTCGGAGGCTTCGACATCCTCGGCGAGCAACTGGAAGTTCGTCGATTGATCGGCTACTGCCCGCAGTTTGACGCTTTGTTCGAGTTGATGTCGGTGCGCGAGCACCTGGAGCTGTTTGCCCGTATCAAAGGCGTGTCGAGCGCCAACTTGAACGAAGTCGTCAAGACCCTCATGCACCAGATGAACTTGGACGATTTCGAGAACAAACTGGCGGGAACCCTCAGTGGCGGCAACAAACGCAAGCTCTCGGTGGCCATCGCTCTGATCGGATCGCCGTCAATTGTGTTCCTGGATGAGCCCTCGACTGGCATGGACCCCGTGTCTCGCCGCTTCATGTGGAATGTCATCGCAGCAATTTCCACTCAGCGCAAGGAATCGACCATCATCCTCACTACGCACAGCATGGAGGAGTGCGAGGCGCTCTGCACGCGTGTGGGTATCATGGTGGGTGGCCGTCTGCGATGCCTTGGCAGCGTGCAGCACCTGAAGAACCGCTTCGGAGATGGTTTGATGGTCGAGCTGAAACTCATGGGCACGCCAACCCACGACATTGACGCGCGCGTGGCTGCCGTGTTCGGTGGCAGCGCTTCGACGACGACGTTCCCCCGTGCCGAGCTGCGAGCCAAGTGCGAGGCGCTGGGTGACGCATCTTGGGCCGACAAAGTCGTGATGAGTCACGCGACTGGGTATGCCCTAGCGACAGTCCTCGAACGCGACGATGCCATGCGTCTTGGCATGCTCTGCGCGTGGTGGGCTGCTGAAGAGCGCTTCTTGGCGCTGGACGCGTTCCTGCGTCAGAGCTTCGCGACAGACGCGAACACTGGAGTGAAGATGCTGGAGCGGCAGAACGACATGTGCCGCTACAAGCTCACGGGCCAAGTGCCGCGGTTGGCGAGTGTCTTCAGACGCGTGGAAGGCAGCAAGCAACAGCTCGGCATTCGCGAGTACGCTGTCTCGCAGACTACACTTGAGCAGATCTTCAATAACTTTGCAGGCCAGCAGAGCGAGGAGAAGGGCGTGGCGCGCGGTATCGGGGGCTAGATGCAGCGCTACAGTTCCAGCAACACTACGGATAACATCATTCATCATTAATATCATACACAACAATAAACCCGCGCTTCAGTAAGTCAATAGGGATGCATTGATGCGCGTGTTCAACATGACCGCTTATCTTGTCCGGCGCTTGAGAATGATCAGCACCGTTCGTTTATCTATCACCGTCATGGCTGCTTCTGTATTTACAGGTCCGCAGGCATCACGCAGTTGCCGTACAGGGAGTCGAGCGTCTCGCGCTCGCGACTGCAATCACACAAACACAAACACACACGTTGTTAGTCCACGCGATTCCAGCTAACCGCTTCAGCACACACAGTTTACGTACATGAGGGATTCGCTGCCGTCCGCGCGGAGAAGCACCTCAGGGGCGCGCAGCTTGCCGTTGTACTGGAACCCCATCGAGTGGGAGTGCGCGCCCGTGTCGTGGATAACAAAGAGGTCGCCCACCTGCGCCTTGGGCAGCGGGCGGTCTTTCGCGAACCAGTCGTTGTTCTCGCAGAGCGTGCCGACAACGTGCGAGGGAGCGACTTCCTCGTTCTCGCGCGCCGGGATGGAGATCTCGTGGTAGGCGCCGTACATACCGGGGCGCATGAGGTGCGCCATGCAGGCGTCCACGCCGTAGTAGCGGCCGTACGTCTCCTTGATGGCCTGGCAGCGCGTGACGAGCCAGCCGAACGGGCCCGTCATGAAGCGGCCGTTCTCCATGCAGAGGCGCGGGATCGTCTCGAGTCCGTGCTCCTTCATGGCCTCGTCGAACACCTCGCGCAGCATCTTGGCGATGGCCTCGACGTCCACGGCCTCCTGGTCCTTGCGGTACGGGATGCCCAGTCCGCCGCCGATGTTCATGAACTCGAACTCGATGCCGAGCTCCTTCTTGAGCTGCACGATGGTGCTGAAGAGCACCGTGACCGTCTCGCGCCAGTACTCCTGGTTCATGACGCACGAGCCCGTCATCATGTGGATGCCGAAGCGCTTGGCGCCAGCCTGCTGTGCCTTGCGGTAGGCCTCGACGATCTGGAACGGGGGCACGCCGAACTTGGCGTCGGGGCCGCCCAGCACGTTGGACTTGGTCTCCGAGTCGGTGCGGCCGATGCCCGGGTTGAGGCGGAAGCTCATGAGCTCGGGGCACTGGCCGCGCACGGCCACGAGGCTGTCGACGAGCGACACGTCGTCCAGGTTCATGATGACGCCCTGGTCGAAGGCCGTGGCCAGGTCCTTCTGCGCCGTGAAGTTGGACGTGAAGATGACCTGGTCACCAGGCACGCCGATCTCCTTGACGCTGTGCAGCTCGGCGGACGAGCTGCAGTCCATGCCGCAGCCCTCCTGCTGCAGGACCTTGAGGATGGCCGGGTTGGGCAGCGCCTTGACGGCGTAGAACTGCTGGAAGTCCGGGAAGTGCGCGCGGAAGGCGGCCAACAGGCGGCGCGCGTTGTCGCGGATCAGCTGCTCGTCGTAGATCTGCAGCGGCGTGCCGTAGGTCTCGGCGAGCGCGTCCAGGCGCTCCAGGGCGGACGTGGGGAGCGGCAGCGGCATGTTAAATGAGCTTGAGGTGGTCAGTTGCGGTGTGTGACGCACGTACGTCGACGGCCACGCATTTTGTGTTAAGACCGACATTCAAGATGGGACCCGTCGCCAGCCAATCACAGCGCAGGAACGAGCTCTTCCAATCGGAGCCGTGGAAGAGCAGTCCGACGGCGGCGAAGGCAATCAGATGGATTGCCACCGGCAGAAAGAAGCCTGTGGATACGAAACCAGTTTGAATCAAGCGTGGTCGACGCCGTACATTGTTGTGTGTTTTGCGAAAGCCGTTCCGGTGGTGAATCCCTTGCTGCTCTCAATGGCACTATGTTGCTAAAGGCAACGATGTCTTTGGCCTACCCGCAATATTAATACCAACGTTTCTACGGGGCTACGAGGAACTTCACCCGTGGATACGCGTACGCATCGCAGACTGCTTCCGATAAGTTGGAAAATGTCAGCGTTTAGCGCTTTGAGCGAACGGACATTTCGTTCGCTGTCGTAGTTCAGTCAGCGGAGGCATCAGTTAGCAACCGTTGTCGGTGCAGCAGTGTCAAGTGGCAAAGTGTATTTGAGTGTGCCGCCAAGAGAATGAACGAGCTGCTTCGCCGAGCAACTCGAGCGAGATTAAGCTTAATTTCTTTAACGTGCGATCGATTCAACTCAATGGAAGCGTTCTCTATAATTCCATGCGAACCGATACATCTTCGCGTCGCTGTTGGACCCCAGTTTAGCTGCATGTAGTCCATTCATATGCGGTCCCTTTTCAGTCTTTAAAATTACCTATTTAACGGATATTCCCGAATACAGCACCGGTCCCGAATAAAAGCCCTTTGAGCATTTTTGAAAGCGATCTAAAATTAGAAGCCCTACCCGATTTTAAGACCTGTACAGATTATGTGGTGCACATAGGCGAGTACGGTGAGCGGTTCTTGGATAGCTGGGTGACGCCCGATGCTGAGAGTGAGGCAGACGCCTTTAACGTCGGTAGATTGGCGACGCGCTGGACGAAGTTACCGTTTTGCACGAGGAATAGCGACTCGGTGCCCTCTTTGGTCGGGGTCACCATTTTGATTGAGGAATAGTAACCCTACCCAAACAAAAGACCCTTTTCGTTTTTGCATGAATCTGGGCCGCATCTAATAAATAGAATACCGGACAGTATTCGGGAATATCCGTTAATACAAAATGTACAGCTGTACGAGGTGCAATGATGAACAGAACAGCGTCCGTCATTCAGCATGCAAGGCTTCTCGCCCGGCACCTAGACTCGAAGACCTATGGACCGTATGCCAACCAGCCCATGGGTGTCGGTGGTTCTGCTACTCATCATCGAAACCCGACGACGACTACAGTACAATGGAGCACTGTATTTCGGCCTCATGAGCGGACCTCGCTCGGAGACGTATGATTCCATCGCACTGAATTGAAATGATTGCAGGCCTTCCGAGATAATTATATTGGCAATACCGTATTATACATTCCACTAAATTCAATAATTTATTCTCAGTCGACAACGAATAATCTCAATTATTATTATTTGCCAAAACAAATTAATTCAAATATTTAAAAACAATATTGTATTAAAACACAATTACACAATTATATTACTATTATTATTTTTATACTTTGGTACGAGTTTCGCCATAATTTATTTCTAGCAATTTGAAATCCATTTTGGAATTATTCTCCAATTCTCTGGATTTTAATCCAGAGTCCATCCCACGATTGCAACGAGGGTCAGAATGAGCAGATAGTTTGGACCCCGCCGAATTCGGTGCCATCGCTTTCTGGAAGCTACCACAAGAACTCTCAATATAATATTGCCTTACAGAAATGAATTTTGTACCGGAATGTTGACCCATCCACAAAAGAGAAAGACGAAAAACCTGTATATTATGATACCTGCTCACAGCCTATGTTTCCTGCGAGAAATGATTCGGTCGTGCAACAATTTGGGATTATCCGCGTTCACGCAACATTTAAGATTTTATCTTAAATGGAGGATTAAATAGTATGTTACGTTAGCATGCGCAATTTCACGTAAACATAGAGTTAGATGAGCGACGCTACCAGTGCAATCTTCTAGTAAATGAAATTGCTCACAACTTCGGTTTTGCGTGCTTTATCTCGTCAGGTTAAAAGTAAAATCCAGAGCTGTTCCGTGCGAAGTCGCGGCTTTGTAGTATTGGAAAATAGTTTATTTCAACCTGTTGCGCTACATATTGCAATATTTTCTCGAGAGCAATCGCCCTCGTGTTGCTATCGATCGATCCTCCTTCACCAAACCTGTGCCAACTTAACTGGCACTGAGCCACTGATGACTTGGTCGTTGTGGGAGCACAGGTGTTCTTACCCAGCGTCAAGCCGGTCTGTACGGCTCGTTTACTCTCGGTGTAGAGCTGCTCCGTTCTCGCCCTCGAAAATTTCCTTCGCCGCAATCACAGCAATGCCTTCGTCGTGCAGCCTTGATCCACTTCGTCCCCAAGGGGTCAAGGGGGACAAATTGATCAACAATGGCCTCCCAGCAGCCTCTGCAACTTGGAGGCTGCGAGGCCCTGCCCACCATTGGTGTCCGGCAAACGATCGCAATCCGCACGCATGTTGACGCTCTGTCGCGCTCTGTTCGCGGGCCTTTTTCTTCCCATGGCTGCACTACGTCACAAAGCTCAAGCAAGATCCGGGCAATGCCACTGGCATGGCAACACCATTGGAGCTCTGCGATGAGGAGGGGGGGGGGGGCATTGTTCAGGAACTGTCGTAGTAGTATTAGTGTTGCCATTATGGTGGAAGGGAGACCCTACGTTGGCAATAAGAAGATACACTTGGGCCAGCCTGCGGCGGGCGGTGTCTCCGCTGCCATGACACCTGGTTGCTTGCAATCGAAGAAACGCAGACTGTGCCAGCCGCTTGCTTGCTTGCTCCTTCCACTGACGGATCGACTCAACAACTCATTTACAGCGCCTTCTTCTTCTCAGCCTCGACGGCCTTGGGGGCCTTCCGCGAGTTCAGGCAGTAGTTGACGACGAAGAAGTTCATGAAGAGCCAGAAGAGGGACTGCACGTAGATGAGGTACATGACCGAGATCTTGTACGGCATGCCGGGGCACGAGCGCGAGACCATAAGGTAGCCCTGCGCGTTCATGAGCAGGAACTGGATCATCTGGACCGTGGTCAGGTACGGCTTCCACCAGATCTCGCGCGTGTGCGAGCTCACGAAGTAGTACATGTACATGATGGCGTGCACGCCGCCGTTGAGCACGATGGTCATGTAGAGGTCGCCGTCGTAGGACGTGCGGAAGTTGGCCCAGTAGCACTGGAAGACAGCAAAAAAAAACATGCATCCTTGTCAGTACCAGCAGGGGAGAGCAGAGCAGGGAGCAGAGCAGAGAAAGACTTACGAAGAAGACGGTGACGTGGTGGTACACGTGGAGCACCGAGAGCTGCTTCCACTTCTTGCCCATGACGATGAAGAAGGTGTCGCAGAAGTCGAGCACCTTGGACAGGTAGAAGATGTACATGAGGTTGCCCATGACGGGGTTCTCGTGGTTGAAGGCATTGCAGGGGGTGGCCGAGTAGTCCTGCAAGGATGAAAAACAGAAGGCACAGGTCAGTTGGCGGGACGGGGTAAGGGGGAGATCCCTCTAGCGGGTCACGTACGTTGCGGCGGGCCTGCAGGATGGCCTCGACGGTCATGTACGAGCACAGCACGACTTGGATGGGGTTGTAGATGAACTGGAGCGGCGCCGTGTTGAGCGCAGGCATGCCCGACTTCATGACGACCTGGAAATGCGGTAAAACGGAGTGCAGCCATCAGTATTCCGCGCACGAGGTCGTGCTAAGAGGTAGAGGGGGAGAATCGTACCGTGGCCACCACGACGAAGGTGAGGTAGCCCACGCAAAGCGCGAAGACCGTGGCGAAGTCGGCCAGGAAGTAGTCCTGCATGGGCGACTGGCGGTAGCGCAGGGTGGGGTCGACCCAGTCCATGAGGATGACGTCCATGCCGTCGGCCCACTGCTTGTAGCTCTCGAGGAGTGCGCTGGCCATCGTGCTGCTGCTGCTGCTGGAGTCTTGCGGGAGGTGGAGTGCGAGCTGCCGAGCACCAAAGAGGAAGTGACTCGAGGGGGGGCACGGCTGCAGAGGTACTGTACCAGTCACGGCTGGCGGCCATTCAAACTTTGAATCAAAGCGCGCGTCGAGCGTGTCAAGAAGATACGGTATCACAGGTAGTGCCTGATTTCGTCCGACGTTACACTTGGCATTTGTAAGCTTACTGTTAGCACCGCAGCAATCTGTTCCCATAGGGTATGTTTTGCTGGAGGCATTTGAGCATAGCGGGTCCAGTTTTAGGAGACCAGAGACCTTGCTCAACATCAAGTCTGACACGTCGGCGAAAGCAGGCATGCTGCTCCATGCTCGTTTGATAGGCGTGATCAACGCGCGGGGGTTGGGTCCACGCCATCATACAAGTACGAACGTCGAAGACTGGAGTCCAGTATAGTGCAGTCCAGGCAGCAGCAGCGATGGCTACTGTGGCGAAGCGCAATCTTGTGCGAGCTCAATTACAATTAATTTTGTACACTGCAACCCTGCAAGCGGACGAGCGAAAAGTTGTAGCCGCGCGGCAGCAGCAGTGTGTGTCGCACTGGAGGAATGAATCCACTGGGTTCAGGTCCCGGTCGCCGCCGCCGCACTGCTCGCCGAGCAGTGCTCGGATACACGCAGCGATGCCAGAGGGATCGCACCAAGTGTCGGGGTTTCGGGCCGCGCTATGCAAGTTTGAACTGGAACAGCCGGCACGATGGATACCATCTAACTGGCGACTTCTGCACTCGCACCGGGGGCGCCTCGGCGTGCGAGCACTGCTCGCCGAGCAGTGGAGCGTGCGCATGGGCAACTGTGCTTGTCAGGCGAATGCAGAGGCGAAGCCCTGCAGGCCGCAGTGCGGCCCAACCAATGGCAGTGAATTGGTGCATTCGCCGCAGCTATGAGCTCTGCCATGAGGCTTGCAAAGCGAGCCTGCACACCTCTTGCCGAGGACTTGCGTGCAAACGAACGCTCTGCCTGCCGTGCCGCTGTCGGCGCAATTCTCTGCAAAGTTCAAACCGGTGCGATTGCCCTGGAAAGGCCCTGCATTGAGGCGTGCAAGCGAGCCCGGCGGTGGCCTTCGTGCGCTGCTGCTGTCCCACCAAGGTGGTGGCAGCGTCTGATTGGCTGCGTGGCGTCCGCTTGGCGCGCACATGGACGATCCAGCGACCGTTACGGGATCCGTTGCGGATGTTGAAGTGAACTGGGTGTATCCATCCTGCCTTTCAGGGCTCCGAGTCTGGAGCCGTAGCCAAGGATACGCCCCGAAGGCCCAGGCAGGCAGCACCCGACACGTACTTGGGGGCAGACATAAACGCCACGCCGGACGACTACAGCAAGCGCCGTATCACGTTCGACAGGGGACGTAGACCGCTTCGCGCCGTGCACCCGCCGCAGCGACGCCCTCACCACCCTCGGATTACCGACGGTGGTTGACCGCAGCGGCTTCCCCGCGCTCCGGGCACTGAAAGCGCGATGCGCGCTCTGTAGACGAAAGTCCGTGCCACTATACTGTACCAAGTATCGCACAAGGCGAATTAACGGTATTAATCGATGCCGGACGCAGAGCCGAGGCCGCGAATGCCAAGCTAGCGGTCCAAGGTCTATTCATCAGTGCTGAATCCTCACCACCTTTGCCGCTACATGTACACATACTGTCAACAAAACCAAACAACAGTCAAGACCGCCAGCTCAGCAGGATACACAAAGAATTCACCACCACCACACTGTACTAGTAGTACAAGGTTTGGAAAAAGAACCTCAGGAGCAGCTTCCCACTCCTGCAGGCATTGTATTGGTCTCAAAACGCTCGCATCCGACAAAATAGCAGCCTAGTAGCCCTCAATCGAAGGCACACGCACGCAAAGCACGGTGGCTGTCGCCACCTACGAGCAGGATTGACGGCCTTCACTCTCTATTGCGTCTTCTTCTTGTTGGACGACTTGCGCGGCTTCGAGCAGTACGACTTGACGAAGAAGTTCATGAACAGCCAGAAGAGCGACTGGATGTAGACGAGGTAGATGACCGGCACCTTGTGCGGGAAGTTCTCGCACGAACGCGACACCATGAGGTAGCCTTGCACGTTCATGGTGACGAACTGGATCAACTGCATGGCCGTGAGGTACTTCTTCCACCAGATGTCACGCGTGTGCGCGCTCACGAAGTAGTACATGTACATGATGGTGTGGATGAAGCCGTTCAGGATGATCGTGGCGTAGATGTCGCCGTCGTAGGCCACGCGGAAGTTCATGAAGTAGATCTGTCGGCAAGGAGCAAGCACAGCAGCGCATTAGATTTCAATGGCCGGATACCGACAAAGAGAATAAGGTATCGTACCGCGAAGATGGTCAGGTGGTGGTACACGTGCAGGAAGGACAGCTGCTTCCACTTCTTGCCGAGGATGATGAAGATCGTGTCAAAGAAGTCCAGGATCTTGGACAGGTAGAACATGTACATCACGTTGCCCATGACGGGCCTCTCCGCGTTGAACGCGTTGCACGGGGTCGCCGAGTAGCCCTGAAGATCAGCACAGCAAAACAGATAGAAGTGAGTTGCGTGCTGCTGTTGTTGAGGGTATGAAGGGAGAGGTAAGAGGACGTACGTGACGGTAGGCGAGGATGGCGGCCTCCATGCACATGTAGGAGCACAGCACGACCTGCAGCGGGTTGTAGATGAACTGCAGCGGGCTGGTCTTGATGGCCGGGACACCCGCCTTCATGACAAGCTGGAGGAGGCAGCAAATGCACAGGTAGCAGGGAGAGTTCGTTAGGCGGTTGCTGCACCACCCAGTTTTTAATCAGAGCGACTAACGCACCGTGCCGATGACGACGAAAGCCACGTAGGCGACGCAGATGGCGAAGGCCGTGGCGAAGTCGGCGCCGGGCAGGTCCTGCATGGGCGAGAGCTTGTACTGGCCCGACGGGTCCACCCAGTCGAGGAAGAGCGTCTCCTGGACGTCGGCCCATTGCTTGTAGCTAGCCCAAAGTTCAGCGGCCATGGTGAATCGGTTGCGGCGAGAAGAAGCGACTGCGGCGCACGGCTCGAATTGCGTTCTGGCAGGCTGAGTAAACGGCGGGCGAGCTGCTGCGAAAGATCACCACCACACAATTTGCGTCCGACCCGCGTCACAATCAGTATCCGCCGCACGTCAGACCAGACCTGACGGCGAACCCATTTTGGACTGAGACCGGTACAGTACCGGTAACACGGTTCAGCTGTACCGGTGTTTTACTGCAGTAAAATACCGGTATATATCATGTCGAGCTTTAGCCGGTACCGGTAGTGGCAGTTGCTGTTGCGAGCTTCTTGCAGTGCAAGGAAAAGGAGTGACGGCGCGAATGCGGCGCAGTGCCAGAAGGACCCTCATGGCGTTGGCGCTCGCTGCAAGCGGCGCTGCATCCGAGTTGGCGGTCTGCTCACTGCCCGCCAGCGCGCTGTACATTCAAGAGGGCTCTGCGCTGGTGTCATGCGGCTCTTCCACGCTCTCGGCCCAGTGCCAGACCGCGTGCAGCTGCAGGCGACTGGAGAACGACAAGAACGTCTACGGCGTCTGCATCAACAGCAGCACGACCTTCGACTGCGGCGCCACATTGAACGCGACAGACTGTTCTCAAGGTGCTGGCTACTTTACAGTACATTCGAGTTGTTTGGCAGTGTACTCACCTGCTTCACGTGCTGTTCAGCTTCGTCGTATTTAGGAGCAGGATCGACCTCAGTGGGCACTTCGCGTAAGCTAGCAAGCGACAGCGGCGGCGGGCTGAAGACGTGGGAATGGGCTCTCATTGGGCTCGCAATTGCGTTCGTAGTGGGGCTGCTGGTCTTCGTCTACAATTGGTTCAAGCACCGACCGCAGCCTGGCGACAACCGCAGGGAGGTGGTGCAGTCGCTGGAGCTCAGTCGCTCGCAGCCCAAGGGCGACGTGAATGTGCTGCCCGTCGCGATGCGCGAGAGTCAGACGAGAACAGCTACGAGCAACCGCGAGAGCGCGGCGAGGAGCACGACGCGCTCCCACGACACGAATCCGTCCCAGATCTCGGGCTTCTCTGGCGGAAGCTACCACACGTACGCGGGCAACCCCATGAGCAGCACGCTCACGGACACCGAAATCGTGACGCAGCACCAGGAGCGCGTGTTTTCGCCCATCAGCGACGCGTCTCAATCCGTTGGGTCGTCCGAGTATTCACAGGGTGTGGACGCCACCATGACGCCCAACGCGGCCTTGCTGGCGGCCTCCCGTGAGCAAGGAGATAGCGCGGACTCGGGTGGCCAAGTCTACCCGTCTTTTAGCAGCTATTCGATGTCGAGTGACATGGGTTCATTCTCCAGCGAGTTGTCCGTCGAGGGCGGATCGGACATGGAAACCGGCGAGAGGGCTCCGTATCCGCGCAAGAAGTCAATCGAGTTTTAAGTATTGGGCAATGGAGCGCATGCTATTTAGGCGAGGAAGCCAGGAAGCTGGCCGCAGTTGAGCCCTCACCTCCATCTCGTCCTGGTGTATTTATTTTCCGTGCGTCGACCCTGTCTTCAAATCACTCGTGCCTGGTTCAAGCGGCTAAATATGTGCCAAGAGCTCAACTGTCTTATCCGACAATAGGCGAGGGCGATTTGGTTGCCTCGACTTTTTCTTAGCTCGAGCTAAAGATGGGAGCTCCCTCTTCACGGTTGGCGTTGGGTCGTCTTCTTGGCTTCCACTGACGTTGCGGTTCACTTGCTCGCTGAGCGGTAGAGCCGCTGCACGAAATCAATCTTCAATCTGCTTTCAAGCGCTCATTTCGACTGCCGACCTCCTAGCCCCCGTTTCAGCCCAACCAACTACCATGGAGTCGCGCTTGTCAGGCTCGGGCAGCATGAAGAACATGAAGATCTCTATGGACAGCGAGCGGATGTTCGCGGATATTGAAGATGAAATGCAGGCCCAGTCACCATCAAGGGATATCCGCCGACCGTCATCGCGGATCATGTCGCCTAGCAACTCCAACACGTCTGTTTCTGGCAGTCGCATAAGCGTCAAGGACCAACTGTACTCGCTTGAATGCAAGGTGCAGTCGCACGAAGACACGATTCAAAAGCTCATGTCCATCCACCAAGCGGATAAGGCGCTGCTGTTGACCAAGATTGAAGAGATCACGGACCGCACGAGCGAGGAGCTGCACAAGCTGCGCATCGACTACCAGAAGAAGCTCAACACCGCAAGCGAGGAGATCGAGCGACTCAACAAGTGCCTGAATGTCCAACGCGGCCACATCACCACGCTGCAGGAGCAGTGCCAGTCCCTGCACAAGCACGTCGTGCAGGTCGACGATGACGTCACGAAACTTGCTACCGAGGTGCTTGGAGACTAAGCTTGTCAGCGAGGCTGCACCTAGCACCCCATAGCTGAGGCCGCAACGTAGTATCTTTCAACTCTCCAGCAAATAACTAAGGCAATATATTGAGCTTCTAGCTTATATAAACTCACTCCGAGTCCATCAGTTGAAGCAGAACCCGCATCATTTCCGCCGATATATCCGACTCCTTTGCCACATTGACACGAGATACGCGTGGGTCCGCAAGCAAGTCACGGAGTCGGCGGCGCGTCGATTGCGTAGCGAAGAAGGCCTCCTCGACGATCGCAATGAAAATGTTCAGCACCACGTACATGAACAACGATATGAAAGAGTACAAGTACACCTTCCCGGAAACGTTGAAGTGGTGGAGATCCAAGGCGTCAAACGTGTCCATGATGATATCTCCATTCATGAGCGAAAAAAGCGTGATCATGGAGGCGCTCAGAGTGCCGAACTCTTGAATCTTGTTGCCGAAGTAGATCGTCCCGAAGAGAGCATACCCGAAGAAAATTGGCGACACACCCAGTAAGAACTGCAGCACACGAGGTGTCCCCCATTTGAGTGTCAAAACTATCGAGTAAATATGCTGGTTGTGCTCCAGATATCCAACGAGGCAACTCCAGAGCAGTAACAACGCGGTCGCGTGAAGTAATCGATGCCAGAAACGAATCGGCATGTGGGCTTCTAGGAAAAGCAAACTCCACATTGTGCTCGCAAGCAGTAGCACCAGCGAGGTAAATACCAAAAGCTGCCTGAAGTACGGAAACAGGCAGCACATATTAGCTCAGAACTGTAAATGTCGAAATAGCTAACCCAACCTACAAGCCATTGAGAAGTTTGAGCTTGAGCAAGAAGGGGATTTTTGTCCATGAGCCGAACACTTTGCGCTGGCGTTCGGAACTCGGCGAGCGGTTATTGTCACCATCTCGATGTGCAGCAACGTCCTCAAGTCCTTTTTCTATTTTGTTCTGTTCATTAGCGTGACCCCGCAGCAAACCTCTTGCTCGCGCCACACTGCAAGTGCACGGTAGAACAACACGATTAGATAGATAACGGGCGCAGGATGCGTGATTATCTTTTGGGTAGCGTACACGTGAAAGGATCGCCAAATTGCCTTGAGATTGAGCACCATGTAAATAATAGAAATCACCGCGACGACAGCATGCATCCATACGAAGCTTTGCCTAGCCGTCGCCCAAAATGGACGCGGGTGTGCGCTTGCGCATCGAGTCACTTCGCAGTCGTCCAGCTGAACATGGATCTGAGCGCTTTCGATCACCTGGAACCCCACGTTCACTTTCCACTCGAAGCATTCCTCGTAAAAGTTTCCAAATTGACGGTCACGGAGCGGGAAGGAAAACTTGACCGCGCGCAGTGATCGAAACAAATGCTTCTTCTGCCACAGCGTCAAGTTCGGGTCAAAAGGCCCCACAGTTTCGTCGTCGTGACTGACGAGATATTCCCGCGTCTCCAGTTCACCGTGAGGCAGCACACGCTCCACAGTCAACCTAAGTGGTTGAATCTCTCCAGATCTCGTGCGGAGGTACTCGTAATTAGCAACGGACTCGTTTCCGATGGAGAAATAGGAGTCTCGTAGGTAGTGCACGGCCTGCATGGTGCGGTTGATCGTGTAAAACTCCCGCTGGAACCGCGGCCTAATACCCAGCACCAAGTTAACAGAGGCAAACCTAACAGCACTATGTATTGCGACGTACACGACGCCGATGTCCGCGGCAGGTGGCAGGAAGAAGAACGCCCTGAGCCAAAACATTCATCGTCGTGTTAAATTCCATCCACCCACGTGGGAGAGTGACAACTGCAATGCGCACCAGTTGCGGTGCGATGCGCGCATGTAGGCGGCGTTCTGCGCGTCGTAGAGCTGCATCTGCGCGAAGGTGAGCAGCACCAGCGCCACGTGCAGCATCAGCTTGTACGGGAAGCGGCCGTGCGCAGCCCACTTCTCCCATGGCGACAGCACGAGTCGCTCCACGGCGCCCATGGACGACATGCGCGGCCGTCGCGAAGCCTCCGCGTTCTCCTCGTCGTTACGCGGCAGCAGCCCGCGCCGCAGCTCCTCATCCAACTCCGCAGCCGATGGGTCCATCAACTTCACTTTCGATCTTGCAAAATGACGTTGTTTTCCGCGTTTTTGAAGGTTGTAATCTGATTTTCATTTTTATGCAACCCACCGAAACCCATTCACCATGACGTAAGACAGGTTTTCACTAAGCGTCCTGATTGAGAGAAACGCCCATCAGTGCTTGGCAATGGCCCCCGCTAGACACGCGCTGGCCTCGGCGACTGCAGCCGCAGCGACGCTGCAGATGGCGTGGATGCAGGTGCACGCGACTGACGAGCCGCTGGGCAGTGGAGAGGGCGAAGTCGAGACGGAGGTGGGCGATGAACCAGTCGGCGCTGAGGAAGTTGCAGGCGGCGGCGACGCACTGCCAGCGCCAGACACTCCCGGCTTGCAGCAAGACCCGAACGCGGAGGCGTTGGTCGCAGTGGCGACCACTGAACCTCCTCCTGCTGTGGTAAATGCACCGGCGGGTGGAGACGGAGAGGAAGAAGCGGTCGAGCCCAACGTGGACGAGCCGCCACTTGAATTGGATAACGCGAGTGCGAATGCAGAGCAAGACACACAGACACCCACACTACCGACGGAGACGTCGGTGCCTGTGGTTACGGAGCTTCCAACGACAGAGGCCCCGGTCGAGCCAGAGACAACACAGCCCGTAGCGATAGTGGAGGTCACGACGAAACCATTTCTACGCACGCAGGACCCGCCCGTGGTTTCAGAAGCTGTGACGAATGACGCTGCGGACACGCGCGCTCCTGGATATCTGGGCCAGGGCATTAATCCGATGGTGTTCATTGCGCTGGCGGGTATTTGCTGCATCTTCTTGCTGCTCTGGGGACGGAAAAGACGCTCAACGGGTGCAACTTCGACTGGAGGTGCATCCGCAGGCACTGGATCCAAGGGACCCAAGGTCGCGTACACGCAGGTGCCAGACGAACAGCCGTTCAGCCACAGTCAGGATGACGACGACGAGTTCTGTGACGATTATGAGGAGGATACTTTTGCAAATGATCGTGACAACTGGGACGACTGGGAGGGCAACTCCTCGCAGACGCAGGCTCCGCAGCTGAACCCATTCGTTGCGGCAGTGCACAGCCCACCACGCCCGACAACGCCGCGCCAAAACAAGAACAACCCAAGTCCCTTCCAGCTTAGCCAGCCACTGCCACCTCCACCCCAGCACGTACAGCTCCAGGAAATTGCTATCGCCGGTAAAGGTGACCTGCTACCGTCGAGTGTCGAATCCAACAGCTCTAGTGACTCGTTCGAGGTCGTGACAGAGGAGGCGCACATGCCGCCAACAAGCAACCGCAGTGCGTCCGCGTCAGCGGAGAAGGAGGACGAGAGCGAGAGCGTAGACGACTTGTTCAGCGTACGTATTGTTTGCGATGTTGTGACTACTTACAGTGATTTGGTTCTGACTTGAATTTCTGCCTGCAGCAATTTGGTATGGTGCCGACATTCAAGAAGAGTGCGGTTGTTCCGCCCCCGCCTGCAGCTACTACTAGCGCGGCTCCTGCAATGGCGGCAACACAACCTACTGCGTCATTGTTGCCTACTGCTGCTGAGGCATCCGCATTGTTTGCAGCCGAGATGGATGACGAGCTCACCGCTGTTGATGCGGCTGACGAATGGGGTGAAGATGATGAGTGGGTGAAGGGCATTTGATCTCTCTGCGTTTCGGAATCGATGTTAAACCAGCATAAACAGGAAACGCACATACCTATATTTCAAATCTTTTTGATGGCCTACATTGGAGATTAAGTGGCTACAGCGGGGTGGAAGTTATACTTGCCGCAAGGCTTGGCTATCGCGACCCATAGGTGTTTCTTCGCTCATCGCATATGACCCACCGGATACCGGAGTGCCCACCCCGCCTTGCTGCTGCTGCAAAAGGATCATCTCGCTCGTCGCAGCCTTACTGGGATCGATGCTCAAACCTCGAAGTCGCGTCACATCGTCCATGTCGAGCCCTCCTCCGCTTGTGGTGCTCTCGCTGCGAGCATACCCCGGAATGAGTTCTGGTGGGCCTTCCCAGAGCTTGTACAAAATACCACGCCGCCACCCCACGACAGCTAGTAAGCCCAGAGTGCAAGGCACCAGGTACATCAGCGCTGGTTGACCGCTGCTAGTGACCACAACAGCGATGTTCGCTAGCAGCAGACCAATGGTGTAGCCCCACATCAGCAGGCAAAATAGTCCGCGGCGACACGGGTGGTGCTCCTTCGCAGTGCCAAGCTCTGCCCCTAGCATGTCCAGATCCCGGGTGACTCCAGTCGTTACCGCTGAAGCACGACTCATCACATCACCAACTGGGCGACGACCAAAGAACTTGCCGTGGGGAGGCGTTAGGCGACCAAATAGCTGACCCCGGGTGGCGTAGTCGTAGCGCGCGCAGAAGACCAGCAACAAGCCGGGCAATACAATGTCGCCGAGACCCAAAAGTGAGGTACCCGCGCGCCAGTCCAACATCTTGGGGATTCGAAGTAGGATCGGCATTGACTCGGAGCGACAGTTGTGCTTTGTGTCCGTCGGATAGCGCAGACAGAAGCCGCTAGATACACCACCCGTGGCAGTACTCTGCGCACCACCAGTGGCTACCTTGATCATGACGCTCTCCTTGAATATGTAGGGTGAAATGAAGACCATGAAGATATCGTACATGAACACCAGCACCAGCAGCACTGTGGCCACCTTCAAGTTTGGAAGGCGCGCAGTTCGCAGGAATACGAGGCAGAAGCAAACACCAAAAATGTCTTGGAATACCCACGAGTACGACTGGAAGCGCGTGAAAAACCAGAAGAGCGCAATTCCGAATGACAACAGGAGCGCCACCACGTCCCCCACGCTCCAAGCCGCTGGCACCACTATATCTTCCCATTGCCACAAAACATCACGCAAGGGCAGCTTGTGAAAAAATTTTACAGGAAGGCGCCGCATAAGTGGCTCCCATATTATCTGGAATGTGGCCGACACAGAGCCAATGCCGAACAGAACAACCACCACGATGACCACGTTGACGAAAAAGAGCAGCACGAGGAATCCCGAACCGAACACCAAGAATGCCAGCGCATGCCACGAATTCAACTCAAGCTGCTCCTGCTCAGGGACCTGTTCGTCATGTTCTTCGTACGCCACTCGAGCTTGAGCAATGGCGTCCGAAGAGGTGGCATCAGCAGCCATCAACGCCGCCTTTAGCTGCGCCTTTGTGCGCTCGTACGTCGCGCCCTTGTACGACCCGACAAGCACGGTTGCGCAGGCAACGAGCCAAAGGATCACCTGGGCAGGGTCCACCGTGGGGGGATCACGTTCGTACACGGATATCATGAGCTCACCGTCTTCATCCTCGCTTCCGGTCGTCAGCATCTGCTTCAGTGAGTTCCCGTCGTTGATGGAGATCCGCACGACAACAATGTCGCTAATGAGGCTCTTGTCTGTCACAATGTCCGTCGTTCCGAAGCCCATGAGGTCAGGAATATCCCAGGCGCAGCATACCTGTTTGTCAGCGCCACCCGACGGCACGCACATGTGCGACGAGCACCTGTTGCTGCCTGTGCAGGAACGGACACCCACGGCATCTTCCCACGACGAGGTCGTGAAGTCAGTGATATCGGCGTTCCACGCTGCCTTGCCGGATCCACGCGAGCAACTGTATCCCATCTTCTTGTCTTCTTCCGTGGCATCCGCAGCGCTGGAACGGTTGTATAGCTGCTGCAGCGTGTCGGTCACGATGAGCACGGCAGCCCCCAGCTCCTGCGCGTAGAACGCCTTCTCTGCGAACGTGCAGCCGCCGCGGTCAACCAGCAGCACGAATGGCTCGTCCGGCAGACCTAGAAGCGCCACGCTGGCGGCTGAGGTGTTTCCGCTGCTGCTGCTGTTGGACGTGGATGCATTGAGTAGCTGCTCCTTGGACGTGCAGCCGTACGTGTCGTCCAGCCCCGTCGCGTTGTACACGAGCGGGTAGAAGGCGTGCTTCTCGCCGTCCTTGAGCTTCTGGACCTGCAGTGACGCGCCCCAACCTTCCTCAGCGGCGCTGGACGCGTAGAATATGGCCTCCGACTTGTGCACGTTCACGACGGCCGACAGGATGGACTCCGCCGGGTTCAAGCTCGCGGAGACTGTCGTCGCGGTGGCGGCGGCCAGCACCAGCAGCGCGCGCACGAGCACCGGCGCCATGGGAGACTGAGCGACTCTACTGTATGCAGTGCAGGGCGTTCCCTAATAAGACTCCGCTTGGCACCCGCACTCCTTCGCCCGCGTCACTCAAGACTCCGATGCAATACAGTCCGCTACCAATGCGGTACAGCTTGACGGCACGACGACCGTTTCTGGACAGAAACGAGTTCAGCTTCGCACTTGAGTCGCTGTCGAAAGACGAGGTGTCAGACCGTTTATACTGCTTGGACGCAAATGACATCTATCATCACTTAGGTACACTGTACCCACCCCCGAAAGTGCCAGGTTTTGACCAATCGCCAAAGAAACGCGACGTAGCCATACTTTATGCAAAACAAAAAAATGTGTATTTCTACCAATCCCCGATTTCAATATTTCAACCAACGAGGAACGGTGTTTTTCAGCCAATCCGCCGCATAACGGCGGGAGCGACGCAACGGCCGACGGCGCGCCATTTGAACGGAGCTCGAGCGCGCGGAAAGTGACCCGCATTCCAGCCACGATGGACCCGCACGCCGTGAACGCCATGGGGATGCAGGGCGGCATGTCGATGCCCATGTCGATGGCGATGGCTGGCGCCAACGGCGCCAACCCGCAGGCCATGGCCATGGGCATGAACGGCATGGCCATGAGCGCGTACGGCGTCCAGCAGCAGCAGCAGCAACAACAGCAGCAGATGATGATGAACATGAACCAGATGAACCAGATGAACATGGGGTCCATGGCCATGAAGATGAACCCGAACGCCATGAACCCGGCCGCGGCGGCCGCAGGCGCTCCGGGAATGCAGGTGGCGGGCACTCAGGCGGCAGGTGTCGCTGGCGCCGACTGGCGCATGCAGCTCACGCGCGAGCACCGCGCCAACCTCATCGCCAAGATCTACAACGAGATGGTGCGCGTGTCGGCGGACCCCGTGCCCGGCATCAAGCTCTGGATGAACGTGTCGTGGTACGAGCTGACGCTGTACAAGGAGTCGCGCACGCAGGAGGAATACATCAACAAGATCTTCACGCGCCTCAAGTCGCTGCGCGCGCAGCAGACGGACATGAACGCGGTGATGGCGGCGCAGACGCTGCCCAACCAGGGCATGCTCTCGAGGCTGGACTTCTCGTACTACAACACGCTCAATCTGAACCAGCGTGCAGCCGCCCCCGGTGCAAATGGCGCCCAGGTTGGGGGATACCCAGGACACCCGCAGTTTGGCGGACCTTCAGGCCACCCAGGTGCACAGCAGCCGCAGCAGCAGGGCAAGCCTGTGGCCATGGGTGCTGCAGCCATGCCTACAAACCCGGCAGCTCCTAACGGAGCGAGTACCACACCGCAGGCTGCGAAACCCGATGGAGCCGCTCCTGGTGATATGACGGCGGAGTATTGGCGGCAACACGCAGCGCTCAAGGCCAAGTATCATGATGATGTGGAGAAGGTACACAGCGCGTTCAAGAAGTACGTGGATCACATGAAGGGCCACGACGAGACCGAGCAAAAGAAAAAGTTGCGGTATCTTCTGAGCTACGTGCAGCTGTGCGCGAGCATCCTCAACGAGGACAAGACAACGCACGCCCCGCGCAAAATCGAGGAGCTGGACAAGGTGTATAAGTACATCGTAAAGATTGTGAACCCGTATTTAAAGAAGCTGCGTACGGAGACGGACAAACGCAGCTTCACCCCGAATGCTGGCAGCGTGAACGGCGCCAACCCGGCTGGTGTGAACCCCTCCGCATCAGCGAACCCCGCTGCAAATGGCCCCTCTGCTAGTGCCGGCGCTGCCCCGGCCAATTCTTCGGCAATGCACATGCAACAACAACAGCAGCCAGGTCCTAACCAGCAGCAACAGGCTCAGCAGCAACAACAGAACCCGGCCAACGCACCGGGACAAAACCTGTCTCTACAGCAAAAGCAACAACAGTATCTCATGCAGCAGCGTGCTCAGCAAATGCAGCAACAGCAACAGCGGATGCAGGCCCAAGCGCGTCAGCAGCAAATGATGCAACATCAACAAATGATGCAGCAGCAAAATGGAGGACACCCGGGACAGACGCAAGCGCATCATCCTGCGCAGCAGGCGAACCAAGCAAACCAGCAGAACGGACAGCAGCAAGCGCCTGGTACCCAACAGAACTCGCAGCAACAACTAGCTCAGCAGCAGGCCCAGCGTGCACCGCAAGCTCCGACTAGCCAGCCACAGGCTCAACAGCCCCAGCAGCAAGCCGCTTCACAGCAGTCTCAGCAAGGTGCCCCCCAGCAGTCTCAGCAACAAGCCCGCCCTCCGCAGCAGTCTCAGACGCAGCAGCCTCAGCCACAAGCCCAGCCGTCTCAGCAGTCTCATGCCCAGCAGCACAAGACGCAACAGGCAGCACCACCAACCTCTCGTGGCGATACGTCTTCTTTGAGTCTGGACGAGTCCCTGTATGGAGGAATGGACAGCGGCGGCTTGCTGCAGATGCCGTCGAACCTGGGGTCTTCAGGGACCTCGTCAGGGTTCATGAGCTTCTCGAATGACCTCTCGCCCACAAATTTCTCCAGCATGGACCTGCTAGATATGGACGGCTTCATGGGCCAGGACGGGGGCAGCAACTCGGGCGGCTCTGGGCAAAACAACAGCAATAGCAGTGGCGGAAACAACACAAACTCCGGCGACGGAGGCGACTCGGACCTCATGTTCATGGAAGCACTTTGAATCAAATAGCCCTGAGTGAGTATGCGTATTAGTGGTTGCCAAATGCAGTTGCTCTTTGATGCAAGCGTTCGTCCTCGTTGACCACCACCGTCGTCCTTCATGACTCGTCCGTGTCGTCCATCATCAAGCACGGGGCAAAGCCGGTCCTCGACTTGAGCCGCGCTGATGCAAGTTGTCCTTCCGCGCGCCCCACGATCACATGGTGCTCGGCACCGCAACAGCGACTCGGGGCGAACTTCAGGTACATGTACCTGAAGACTATTACGAACCGGTTATCGTGCTGCTGACTAGGACTCGGACTTTTGAGACCTGCACCTCCGTGTCATTGCCAGCGGAAGCTCCAAGCTGCGTCTCCTCCGCTGAAAAATTAAGATGCGATAGGGTAGGTTTTTGTGATTAACGATACAGTGTCATTTGGTCAAGGCGTTGTACTTTATTTAGAAGGTTATGCTATAAAGTAGTCTCTCGACTTAATCGAAGCACGCACGCAACCACGAAAAATACGGAGCTCTACGTCGGCTGTCGTCCAGAACAGCCCACAAACAGTCGTTCGTTCCTCTCCCCTCGTGCCGTCGACGACAGCGTTTGACGGATCCCGAAGAACCTTCGAGCTCATTTTCTCCCTTCGAGACCTTGCTCGGCGTGGGTCGGTGTCCCGAGGACCTCCACAAGCAGCAGCATGGCGAGTCGGAGCACCGTGCGGCTGCTGAAGCCCACCAGCAGCACGCAGAGCATGTCCAGCGCGCTGTCGCTGCAGCCGGCGCCGCTCACGAGCGCGACGCTGTCCCGCGCCGTGGAGGAGGACCTCGAGTCGCAGGCGCGCACGTCGCTCAGCCTGTTCGGCTTCGGCGCGGTGGACTCGGTCAACTGGAGCCCCGTGAGCGCCAGCGCGGCGGCAGCGGCAGTGTCCGCCACCGACAACCCGGGCACGGGCGGCGCCATTAAGGTCCGCGTCATGGAGCGCGTGTGCCCCATCGGCACCAACTCGTTCCTCTGGAACACGATGAACTCGCTCGTGAGCGGCAGCGAAGGCGACGACCCGACGAGCTTGAGCGCGGATCCTGCGGCGATGAACGGGAACGGAAGCAGCGGCGTTGGTGGCAGCAGCTCGTGGGAGAACGACACCCCGGAGTGGGACGCCGCGTCGTCAGCCGCGGGACTGAACAACGTGTTCGCGTCGAAGGTGCTGCAGCAGTATCTCGTCAAGTGCGTCGCGCTGCTGCCGTCGTCCATCGAGGAGGTGGTGGATCTGCTCGTGCGCTCGGATAGAGAAGACATGGAGCTGCCAATGCAGCATCTCGTGGGGGTTCGCACGACCTCGTCGGCGTTTGTCTACCGCCGCAAGAAGAAGCGTCTGCGCCGCAGCAACAACAGCAGCAGCAACAACAACACGAACGGCAATGCCAGCGACGGGATTTCTCAGCGCATGGCGTCTCAGGCATCGACACTTGACTGCGACAGCGAGTCGTCGTACTCGGATTCGGACCTGGAAAGCGAAGAGGATTTACAGCCATTCGCAGGGATCAGTCGAGAGTCGTCCACCGGACGTGCCCGAGGCACCCGCGGCGACTCGCTAGAAGTTGATCGATTAACAGGCACCGCGACCCCGACAACACGGACAACGAACTCGGGGCCCTACTTGTCCCCCACGTACATGGAGGACTACCGCACAGCAATTGCAACTTCTGGCCACCAGGGAAACCTCAGCATCAAGTGGGTTGTCGGTGAGAAGTCGAGTCGCATGTTTGCTTCGCGCACTACTTACTGTCTGTTGGATTACGAGTGTGTTCTGGTGAATGACTGGGATGAGAGCGCAGATCCGTCACCAATGTACGTGCGCACGCTGCAATCTTGCTACAGCCCGCACTGTCAGTCATGGCTGGATGAGGTCGGCTCCAAGCCCACGGACCTTCAGCCAACAGGATTTATGGTTCGTCAAGCGCGTGGGCGTGACGGCTACGTCGAGGTGCAGTTCGTGGCATCGATTCTGGAGAAGGCGCAGCTGCCCATGGCGTCTCGACGAGCGAAGCTGCGAGCGCTGTGCGCCAAAATCGCTCGACTGGAAGAGGTGCTCACCAGTCGACGTTTATCGCAGTCACTGCTCGTGAATGCACCGCACTGGGTGCACAATCGCGAGCGGCTGGGGTGCCGTATATGTGATGCGAAGTTCGGGCTGTCCCGCCGCCGTCACCACTGTCGTTTGTGTGGTGAAATTTGCTGTTCCGAGTGCTGTCCTAAGATGGATGTCGCTCTTCCTGACGTGGGTTCTACCAGTGTGCGCGTGTGCATTGGATGTGTGCAAAAGCGCCGCAAAAGTTGCGAATCCGTGACGTCGTCGTCAAGTGCACCCGTGTCAACCTTGTCGCCTTCAAAGGGCGCTTGTATGGCCACCCCGCCACCACCAGGACATCCATCGCTGCGCTCAGCCTCGTCGTCGCCGTCTGATTATTACCTATCGTCCGCATCAAGCTACGGCTCAGCTGCGAGCAGCTACAACAACGGTGGCAGCTTGGGTGAGCGGAAACACTCCCTAGCCTCCTCGGTTTTCCAGAAGATGAAGAGCAGCTCCCTGGGTTCATCGTAATGGAGCAGCAAAGCGGAGTAGAATGAGGGTGAACCGTTAACCGCCGAAGTCAAATGCAATACTCCGCGGTAGATCATTCCATCCTGCGAGGCAGCAACGGATGCGGATTGCTAATTATGTTTGTCTAGCTTTAATTCGCACAAACGTGCCATTTTTGGTGTTGAAGACCTGCTAGTACATCAAGAGGACCTTGTGACTTGATGAAGGTGCAGCCCGCGCTACAGCACGACTTTGACTTACAGTACTTGTGATGACAAGAAAGACCGGCATCAGCCGTGGAACGAGCCCACTTCCAAACGTCGAGGACGGCGCAAGGGAACCACGAAAACAACCAGTGATGTACCACGACTACGAAGTGTCATACAGGACGTGCACTGCTATCTTCGTGTTTGTCCTCGTCGGGATAAGCATTATACCACTGAAGGAATACTACGTTGGCAGCTACGTTACCAAGTCGCTCGACGAAGTTCGCGATGAAGTTGTCGCGCGCAAGCTCAACGGCGTGGGTGTTGTCACCAGTGGCGTTCATTACTTTGACACGTTTGACCGCAGCAACCTTCCGCTGATCGATCTCAAGACGAAGAAGGCACTTACCCGCACTGACGCAGCCGCGCTCTCGCTGAGCGACTTCCTCGTTCGTTCGAACCTTCGTCGATCCGATCTCATTGCCAGCCTGCCCGGAGAGACATTGACGGTACCCGTTAACATCATGGTGGACGTACACGCGCCTTTGTGTGGACCCGTGACAGCCTCTTTATCGTCCTGGGAGACTCAGCCACAGCTCCTCTTTGGAAACTGGTTTCCCTCGATTCAACACGAGTTCTGTCGAGATTTTCATGACAAGTTCCCTCGCGATCGCTTTTTCAACCACGACGACAAAACACCAATTGACGAGCACCTGAAAGAGGTCGGCAACATCACACTCGGTCTCATCGCCGTCGTTAACATGTCCGAAATGTATTTGCGCCATTTTGACGACGTGCAAGTGGTCCGCAAGATCATGAAAAACGTGCAGGGGGGATTCATGGGTGCAGAGCTACCCGAGTACACGGACAGCGTTGCAGAGGCAATTGTGGAGCTGTATAGCGAAGGAATATCACTTGCTGACGTTGTGAGCCTGCTGCCCGGTTCGATTGATTCTGATCACGTAGCACTTGTCGACGTGCTAGGAGTCAACGCTCTTCTAGCATATTATCTGGACGCGCAACAACTCTCCGTTGGAGTTAACGTTAATGGAGAGGCGGCCATTTGGGCTGAGGTTACCCACGCCACAGCGTCATTCTTTACATCAGACTTTCTGATCAACACGATCGGGATGCACTTGGCATCGACAATGTACTTGGCTCCGTTCTGGAATTGCGCGATTCAGCACACGACAATGAATAAATCGATCACTTCCCCCGACGTTGATGGAGCGAAAATCAAACAGTGTGGAAGCGACATGGCCTCGATAATTCCGACATTCGCCGTGAATTTGATGTTTCTGTTTCAGAAGGACGAGCGTGATTATTCTGAGTTAGACAACACCACCACGTATACACTGGGGCGACGACGCGAGTCTGCGAAGGATTATACGGCTTTGGAAATTCCGGAAGTGCTTACGAATTCTGCGCTGTTGTCAATGGATGGTGCAAGATGGACAAAATCTCGTGCTAATGTTACAGCATCCTCGACAAATACTCAAACAGCAACCACCCCGTATGGTTACCTGTATACACCAGATTGCCGGGCTATCGTAGATTCTGTCCTGCAGCAGAGCGGCCGAAACGTACAAAAATATCAAGCGTACATAGGTGATGGGCTTGGAAGCTGCTCATTCCGAGATTCGCAGGAGACGGACTTACAAACTTTGTGCAGACTGTTTATGACTTCAGAGGAAGTATTATTCCGCACGCTCAACGGAAGCCTGATCGAACTTCCTTCCTGCTCATCGTTCATCACTGCCGACGCCAGCATAGAAACTCAGGCGTTCGAGGAGGATAACTTACGGCAGATCGAGTGGTTTATGATTGATACCACAATGCTGACACGACGAATTCGAATTCAAGACAATACGAGTCGGCAGATTCGCACGTTCCTGTTGATTCTCAACTTGATCGGTGCATCGCATTACGCGATCGAATACATCTTCATCCTCAAGAGTGTCTGGGTGTTCATACGCAACAGCGTTTATCGACCCGCAGCGGGTGCGGTGTCTCAAACCCGTATTGGAAGCACAGATTTTTTCAAGGACGATGCCCCGCTTCTACGTATCGGAATCTTCGAGTTACTCCAGTGTGACCCCGCTGACGGAGCTCTTGGACACCCGGGTACAATGGTTTTGCTTTACCTCGGCGCGATAGGCGCACTCAGCAACATCTTCTCACTCGGTTGTACAGCTCAACTCTCTACCGAAGAAGGAGCCATCGCCATTTACTGCGTGCCATCCATTCCAATGCGCAGCCTCTCGCTTGTTCTCACAACACTAAGCAGCGGCTACTGGGTCATTCGGGTCACCCTGCAAACGCGATCGTTGGCGATGCGTCTCGATCATGCTGCGCGAAATGACTTTGTGCGTTTCTGGTCGCTTAATGCGGCCGCGGTGCTCGTGATCCACTTTTCGTGCAAGGCGGGTGCTGACCTTGTATTTCGCAACGCCGAGCTACACTCAGACCCTCATCTCTACGCGATAAGTGGCGGCTCGATCGTGGCTGTCATCATTTCTCTGGGATTTCTACTTGTGCACGTGGTATCAAGCGACACCTCGAGACTACGCAGTATGCTGCAACAACGGTCGACGAAGGCGTTATGGCAAGAGCCTTCCGTTCGAGACGCTAGCGGACGAGCTTTTGTAGCCAAATGGAGCACAAGGGGCCTCGACTCGGTGCTGTATCATTGTGCGAGTCCGCAGATCGCTCGGCAACTAGAGTCCTTTGGCAATCGTCAACAACTCGGCTCGTTCTTCACCAAAAAGCTTCAAGCAGTTGTCACTACTGGTGGCAATCAGCCCTGCGGTATACGAATGCACCACTTTGTTGCAGTTCATTGTGCAGCGGGAGCCCACGCCCATTTACAAACTGTGAAATGGTTCTTGGAACCAAGTGGAAATGGGGGCGTTACAAGCGTAAACCCGACACCAAGGCCGTCTCGGATCGCACCGATGGAGATGAACAAATTTTCCAGGGATGGACCTTCGTGGGCAGCATCGCATGTCCTAAAAGAGGAAATGTCGATGCGATAACCATAAATTATGCCGCCTGCCGTGGTAGGATTAATGTCTTCAACACCACTTGTTTCGCTGTTTCAAGTTTCAAGCTCAAAGAATAGTACTTGATATTGGCATGTGTGCGAGCAGGATAACTGAAACGAGTTGATCTGCTTCATTCCCACCGCTGACCTGATGGTGTTTAGTTAGCTACCCGTTAGATTTCTTGTAAGAAGCCAAATGACCCGAGCAGTTTTTTGTCTTCTTATTCTTGTGCGTGGAGAAGCTTATCCTCCGTCTTTACCAGATTCGTCATTGATGGTGCAGCACCAAATTGGGTTGAATAGAGCTAACCATTGTCGTACTGAGAACCGTCTTCCACTCCGAGTTCCGTAATCCAGCTAGGAAGTACTGATACCTCATCGAAGGGTCAAAGCACTGCGCGTCATCACAGATCCCAGAGATCCAGTCACCCCACACTTCAGCAGACATTCCACGAGTACGCTTCGCCGTACTGAGGCGTTCCATCGCCTGCAGAGGCGTCAGACGATTACCCCGATTTGTCAAAACGTAAGTAGGTATCTGCTTCTATTCAAGTAGAAATAAAAAGGAAAAATAGCACGCCAAATTTAGATGCGCAACTGATCTATTTTTCCAAAGGCGTTTTAGATCCGTCACTTGGACAACCCCAAGCGGACGAGCAGGGCTCGCTCCGGGTGGCCATGTAGTCGGAGATCAAAACCTCTCCAATCGACAATACGCCATGCACCAACCTCCGAAGGCGAGAAGACGCACCGGATCCGTATGGTCTCAGCCAACTCGTAAGGACACAAAGAAAAGTAAGATTCAAAAGGTTAGCGCTGCAGCCCAGCTCCATCAACTACTTAGGTGGGCTGCAGCAGATTCACATGCATTGTACAGAGAGAAATCTTAACTTGGCTTCACTATGCTCCACAGCGCCATCGCGGTTATCCGTGTTCGCAGGGTCGGAGGGCCTCTGATCTTCATCGTCACTCAAGTTGAAGTCGGCTTGCAATATGCATTCCAACAGAGGCACCCAAGGGTCATATTGGACGAAGAGAAGGTGGCAAATGAAGTGGGCGACTGCACATGGAGAACTCAATTACGGGACAAGACAACGCTTGCCTTAGCTGGTTTGGCGAGGGCGGGGACTATTCGGTAGATTAGAGTGCTCAAAGGAAGTAATAAGTAGAGTTTACCGTCGGAATTTAAAAATTAGAAGCGTCGCGATGTACACTTGGTTCATCTCACTCCCCACGGCGACCGATTGTTAAACTAGCAAGTTATTGCAGATGCAGAACACTGGCTAACAGTGCATGGCGGACGCCGGGTCGCTACAAGGACCAGTGGTCTGACCCGGCGCTAGTCGTCTGACAGGCCGCACACCCTGATTTTGGTGGTTCTGTATCTCCTCTGTCCTATTCTGCCTTGTTTCAGTTTCTTAATTTATTTTTTTCTCGCCTACTTATAAGTAGGTTCTTCACCTACTTACGTTTTGACAAATCGGGGTAATCTACTTAGCCAGTTTAGTTCCTCGGCGATCGTCCGAGTCCACCAATCCCGCACTGTCCGCATGCCAATCGGGAACGAGTCTCATGACGCGCCGCGAGAGCGGAGGGCGGGATGGATGCTAGGGTACATGTACTCCGTGCGGCCAAGCTCTGCTATGACCAAGCTGCAGCAGTAAAACCGCAGGATTGCGCGCGTCCTGCAACGCTGGACAAGAAGCACGTTGTTGGCACCAGACCAGCGAATCTAGGCTAAGATTCTTACCCCGAGGATCGACAATGTGCTCGAAGCCAGATGTGGACTCACTGCATCTGCTGGGCGCTTTGTCATCATGTGAGCGCGCGGTAGCGAACTCCGTCCTCTTCAAATACCCGAGTACATGTACCGTATTACGCCTTGGTTTGATGTCATGGCGGTGGACTTGTTCACGTGCACTGTTGTTTCTCGGGTCGATGCCGTGGCATCGGACTTGCTGCTGTCCCGGTGTGCGTCACCGGCGAGTGGCGATGACACCTGATCCTGTTGTCGCGCATGCACATGCCGGATCGCAGTGCAACAGCTGGTCGGTTTTTCGCTGCACGACGTCGCAGGGCCCAAACGAAGCGCTCCGCAAAGAGATGTGCAGTCACGGCTGCTCCGTGCCACAGACGCGTCAACCCGCACACGTTATTCCAGTCCACACACGCCTAATTTGGGCTCCGAGCGGTGACGCGCCTTCTTTTGGGCGCTCCGTCACGCCGCCCGCCCTCGACTCTGCATTGCAGGAACAGCGGAAGAAGGCCAGCCCAAAAGCGGCTTCAAGTTCCCCGCTGCGCGCCGCTCGCTGCCCGCCCTCAGTCTGCTTCCGGCCGTGTCGTTAGCGTCATTACCCAGCGCTTATCACACACACCTCTCGACCCCGAGACGACTTCTCCGCACTGAGTCACAGCGCACCAGAGGAGCCGCAAACTGTAGGCCGTGCACCTCGCCGTCACTCATGGCCCTTACGATGCAGACGGAGGTGAACCAGGCCAGCTGGGCGTCTCCGCCCGCGTCGCCCTCCCCGCTGTCGCTGCGGGCCACGCCGGCGTCTCCTTCGATGCTGCGCGCCGCGAAGACGCGTCTGTCGCCCCGGAGGCTCCGACAGCAGCAGCAGCTCAAGAGGAACAAGGCCAGCGAGCCGGCCAACAGCGCGCTCGTGCTGGTGGGCATGATCTTCTTCGGCGTGCTGCTGGCGCTGCTGGTCATGGCCTTCTTCGCCTACGCGCCGCTGCTGTGCGCGTCGTGGCTCGGCATCGTGTATGTCATCGGGCTGTACCTGTCGACCGAGTCCCAGTGGCGCTGGCACGACGCGCAGGAGTTCGAGAACCGCTTCTGGACCGGCACCGCCTTCATGTTCAGCGCGGCGGTGCTCTACATCAAGGACTCGCCGCTCGCGGTGGGCCAGTGGAACTCGACGCTCGGCCTCGTGCTCGTCTTCGGCTTCACCATGAGCGTGCACTTCTTCGACAGGTTCCTGCACCGACAGGAGATCAGTCGGCGGCCGCGACTCAAGGAGGCCACGAGGCAATTCTCGCATAATTTATTCAAGTACAAGGCCACGGCCGAGGAGAAGACGCAGCTCGTCATGGACTGCGTCGACTGCATCGACCGCCATTATTTACCGAGCACCATTAACAACATGATCAACCTCGCTGAGGTCAAGCGGCGAGAGCTCAAGATCTTCCGCATTCTGGCGGGGGCGGGGAGGGACGAGCTCAACTACATCTTGAACCACATTCGGCTAGCGCTGCTCTTCTACAAGGTCAAGGACCACTCGAGACTGCGCGAGGACCAGAGCCGAACGCTGATTCTTGACTTGCTGTGCACAACGCGACTCGCCGATTTGTCCGTCATGTCCCGCGCGCTTCTGCTGGATGCGCTGATGGTGATGAAAATCAGCGCCCACCCGATGGCTCAAAAGTGGGTGCGCAATATTATTTTGAAGACGCAGGGCGACGACCTGAGCAACCTCAAGACGTACACGGATGCAAAGGGCGATTTCCACAGTATGCACAAGCTAGTATTTAACGACGTCCGTGACCCGACAATCCGTGCGGACATTTTGACCCATATCCAGCGCGAAGCAAGTGTGCAGATCGCGCACATGCGCCTCGGAACGAAGCGCGGTCGTAACCGCAAGCAGCAGGCATGGCGTAAGGTACTGAGCGATGTGGATGACACGCTGTACTCTTCAGGTGGACGATATCCGGCAGGGCTGGACACGCGGTATCCTCGACACACTCTATACCCTGGCGTCTTGCCATTCTATCGCGAGCTGGACATGGGCACCGTTGGCCCAGATGACTGGACAGACGATCGTGTGGGCAACCTCGTGTTTCTCTCAGCCAGGCCCCACGTGTACAAGGATGTTTCCGAGAAGAAATCCTACGCCAAGTTTGCTGCGCTGCATGAGAAGATGGGCATGCACACTCTGCCCACAATGCTTGCAGGCAACCTAAAGTCAGGCCGTGCCTTTATGTGGCAAGGCGATCTGGAGCCCATGGCACAGAAGAAGTTCGATAATTTCAGCGAGTTCTACCAGCTCTACCCGGAGTTCAAGCATGTTTTTGTCGGTGACAATGGTCAAGGTGACGTACGTGCTGCTGAGCTCATCGTGGAAAAGTTTGGTTCTGATGCATTAGAGGCTGCGTTTTTCCAGCGCGTGCAGCCTATGGAAAAGATGTTCAACTATCATTCGAAGGAGGACTTGGAGCGTTGGCGCAAGATGAACATTATCTTTTTCGATACGTACGTTGGTGCAGCAGTCGAGGCTTGCCGAAGGAAGAAAATTCGGCTTAGTGGCCTCAAGAAGGTATGCGATGATGCTGGACAGTCGTTCGAGGCTATTCATTCGTGGCTCACCCCGCAGAGCCGGGAACGTGCGAGGCTGGTACTGAACAGGGACCTTGCAGCGGCAAACGTGCTTCTGGCTAAAAAGGTTGGACCCTCACCTTTGGTGATGAAACCTCAAGGACTGGCGCTGAACTCGATTGTTCGCACGCCATTGGGGCGGGGTATCGTTCGCACTTTTCGTGGCATTGATGGCATTTACCAGGTGGATCTGACCGATTGGCCACCATCGACAGCTAATCAGAAGCGAGTGCAAGCCTTTTTCCCGGAAGACAGCCTTGCGGCCTACGTCAGTACCGACATCTCGCCCCTCGCTGACAGCTCGCTGAGGTACGTCAAGTTCTACCAGCCCCCACCTGCCCACATCTTCGCACCACACACGCTGGTGAAAACACTTTTTGGCATCGGTCGTGTTCAGAGCTACCGCGCAGAAGATGAAATTTACACGGTCACGATTCCTGGGGACCAGAACATGCTGCATATGACAGCTTTCCTCAATGCAGATTCTCTGCAACCTGTGGATGAGGATTTCTTCGAGGGTTACACCACCAGCGGCTCGACGTCACCACGGATGTTTGCGGGGGTGCGCTCTGGTATCGGATTCATCACAAAGAAGCTTATCACGTTTGTGCCTGGCGGGTCTGCGGTCAAGCCGTTGTTTGGCATCACGGTTGTTGTGGATTCTCCATTTGGTCGTGGTGTGGTTGTTAACTTTCGAGGAGAAGATCGCGTGTACGAGCTACGGTTGTTTGATAGCGAGACTAAAACCCGGAGTGGTGAGTTGCCGTCACACGTCAGCGTATTTGTCCAAGAGCGGTACTTGCAGCTCTCGCCAGTGTCTCCGCCGCGAAGCTTCTTCTCGATGCTTGGTCTGGGCTATAGTGCAGCAGAGAATGCGACCTCACAAACAGCAGGACCGGCTCCGGTTGGCTCTTGTGTAAGCACTGCTTACGGCAAGGGTGTTGTTCGCAGCTACCGCTCGGCAGACAATGTGTATGAAGTGGTCTTAACTGATTGGACCCTAGCTGGTGATCATGGCGTGATCGCATATCTGGCGAAAGACTTCATCAAGGTGGAAGATCCGGCTTTAGACAACGTCCCAGCACTTCCGCTCGTGGCAACGGAGGTTTCATCGGGAATCAAAACTTCTGCGCCGCCCGGCAGCGGTGGCATCTTCCAATTGCTTCGTTATGGCTTTTCAGCACCCGCTTCTGAAGCAATCGAGCCGACCACACCGCCCACAGCCACAGAATCTGACCAGCCAGAGATGCCGGAGTAGTTCGCGGTATCGGCGTTGCGCTACACCGCAGTGACCGATCGGGTGTGTTGCAGCGGGACAGCGCAAGTACCTAGATGTATGAAGTAACTCATTGGGTTTCAATTGAAAGTGTGCTTGATTGCCAACAACAACGAAATGATTTAATGCACGAGGACTGCTGCTGCCACTGTTGGCGGCCGCTAGATCGTGCTCTAATACCTGTAGTGTGACTTGGCTTACGACACGCCCAGTGCCAGTGAGGTTGTGCTCGGAGATAGTCACGCCCAAGTTCATTTCGCGAACGTGAAGCAGTTGGGTAAATCTTTAGATTGATGTTGCCTCTGGGCGTGGTTTGTGGTGAGCCTTGTCCATCATGCGAGTTTACAGTCCAATTCGGCTTTTTACAAAGCTTAAAGCCTTTGATGTTTTCATTAATCAAGAACGAAAGTTAGGGGATCGAAGATGATTAGATATCATCGTAGTATGTATTTTTTACAGCGTAGGCTTTTTTTAAACTTTTAAGTCTTTAAAAAAACTTAAAAGTTAAAGCCTTCGCTGTAAAAAATACGTACTTCCTAAAACATTGTTTCTCGGCTGTGGCAACGAACGCAGTCACCTGAAAATATATAATATGCATGTATGTCTTGATATTTTCTACTGTAGGCATGACGTCGTACTTCGGAGCACTTTCGAAATGAACGACCAACAATAAACCAGGACCTGATTCAGACTCTGAATTTCAGAGAGGTGCATGTGACGTTACCTACTGTACATGTAGAATTACATGAAATTCCGCAGATACCGGTACTGTGACTGCGGACTCCGCAGTGCGGAGCACTGCAAAGCGCAGTGACCGGCAGCCGGCCGCGTCCTGCATTTGGACTAATGTATCTAAAGAACAGCAACGCGGGAGAATCTGGACATGTGTATAATCATACAAGCTGCATTAAATCATTTCGTTGTTGTTGGCAATCAAGCACACTTTCAATTGAAACCCAATGAGTTACTTCATACATCTAGGTACTTGCGCTGTCCCGCTGCAACACACCCGATCGGTCACTGCGGTGTAGCGCAACGCCGATACCGCGAACTACTCCGGCATCTCTGGCTGGTCAGATTCTGTGGCTGTGGGCGGTGTGGTCGGCTCGATTGCTTCAGAAGCGGGTGCTGAAAAGCCATAACGAAGCAATTGGAAGATGCCACCGCTGCCGGGCGGCGCAGAAGTTTTGATTCCCGATGAAACCTCCGTTGCCACGAGCGGAAGTGCTGGGACGTTGTCTAAAGCCGGATCTTCCACCTTGATGAAGTCTTTCGCCAGATATGCGATCACGCCATGATCACCAGCTAGGGTCCAATCAGTTAAGACCACTTCATACACATTGTCTGCCGAGCGGTAGCTGCGAACAACACCCTTGCCGTAAGCAGTGCTTACACAAGAGCCAACCGGAGCCGGTCCTGCTGTTTGTGAGGTCGCATTCTCTGCTGCACTATAGCCCAGACCAAGCATCGAGAAGAAGCTTCGCGGCGGAGACACTGGCGAGAGCTGCAAGTACCGCTCTTGGACAAATACGCTGACGTGTGACGGCAACTCACCACTCCGGGTTTTAGTCTCGCTATCAAACAACCGTAGCTCGTACACGCGATCTTCTCCTCGAAAGTTAACAACCACACCACGACCAAATGGAGAATCCACAACAACCGTGATGCCAAACAACGGCTTGACCGCAGACCCGCCAGGCACAAACGTGATAAGCTTCTTTGTGATGAATCCGATACCAGAGCGCACCCCCGCAAACATCCGTGGTGACGTCGAGCCGCTGGTGGTGTAACCCTCGAAGAAATCCTCATCCACAGGTTGCAGAGAATCTGCATTGAGGAAAGCTGTCATATGCAGCATGTTCTGGTCCCCAGGAATCGTGACCGTGTAAATTTCATCTTCTGCGCGGTAGCTCTGAACACGACCGATGCCAAAAAGTGTTTTCACCAGCGTGTGTGGTGCGAAGATGTGGGCAGGTGGGGGCTGGTAGAACTTGACGTACCTCAGCGAGCTGTCAGCGAGGGGCGAGATGTCGGTACTGACGTAGGCCGCAAGGCTGTCTTCCGGGAAAAAGGCTTGCACTCGCTTCTGATTAGCTGTCGATGGTGGCCAATCGGTCAGATCCACCTGGTAAATGCCATCAATGCCACGAAAAGTGCGAACGATACCCCGCCCCAATGGCGTGCGAACAATCGAGTTCAGCGCCAGTCCTTGAGGTTTCATCACCAAAGGTGAGGGTCCAACCTTTTTAGCCAGAAGCACGTTTGCCGCTGCAAGGTCCCTGTTCAGTACCAGCCTCGCACGTTCCCGGCTCTGCGGGGTGAGCCACGAATGAATAGCCTCGAACGACTGTCCAGCATCATCGCATACCTTCTTGAGGCCACTAAGCCGAATTTTCTTCATTCGGCAAGCCTCGACTGCTGCACCAACGTACGTATCGAAAAAGATAATGTTCATCTTGCGCCAACGCTCCAAGTCCTCCTTCGAATGATAGTTGAACATCTTTTCCATAGGCTGCACGCGCTGGAAAAACGCAGCCTCTAATGCATCAGAACCAAACTTTTCCACGATGAGCTCAGCAGCACGTACGTCACCTTGACCATTGTCACCGACAAAAACATGCTTGAACTCCGGGTAGAGCTGGTAGAACTCGCTGAAATTATCGAACTTCTTCTGTGCCATGGGCTCCAGATCGCCTTGCCACATAAAGGCACGGCCTGACTTTAGGTTGCCTGCAAGCATTGTGGGCAGAGTGTGCATGCCCATCTTCTCATGCAGCGCAGCAAACTTGGCGTAGGATTTCTTCTCGGAAACATCCTTGTACACGTGGGGCCTGGCTGAGAGAAACACGAGGTTGCCCACACGATCGTCTGTCCAGTCATCTGGGCCAACGGTGCCCATGTCCAGCTCGCGATAGAATGGCAAGACGCCAGGGTATAGAGTGTGTCGAGGATACCGCGTGTCCAGCCCTGCCGGATATCGTCCACCTGAAGAGTACAGCGTGTCATCCACATCGCTCAGTACCTTACGCCATGCCTGCTGCTTGCGGTTACGACCGCGCTTCGTTCCGAGGCGCATGTGCGCGATCTGCACACTTGCTTCGCGCTGGATATGGGTCAAAATGTCCGCACGGATTGTCGGGTCACGGACGTCGTTAAATACTAGCTTGTGCATACTGTGGAAATCGCCCTTTGCATCCGTGTACGTCTTGAGGTTGCTCAGGTCGTCGCCCTGCGTCTTCAAAATAATATTGCGCACCCACTTTTGAGCCATCGGGTGGGCGCTGATTTTCATCACCATCAGCGCATCCAGCAGAAGCGCGCGGGACATGACGGACAAATCGGCGAGTCGCGTTGTGCACAGCAAGTCAAGAATCAGCGTTCGGCTCTGGTCCTCGCGCAGTCTCGAGTGGTCCTTTACCTTGTAGAAGAGCAGCGCTAGCCGAATGTGGTTCAAGATGTAGTTGAGCTCGTCCCTCCCCGCCCCCGCCAGAATGCGGAAGATCTTGAGCTCTCGCCGCTTGACCTCAGCGAGGTTGATCATGTTGTTAATGGTGCTCGGTAAATAATGGCGGTCGATGCAGTCGACGCAGTCCATGACGAGCTGCGTCTTCTCCTCGGCCGTGGCCTTGTACTTGAATAAATTATGCGAGAATTGCCTCGTGGCCTCCTTGAGTCGCGGCCGCCGACTGATCTCCTGTCGGTGCAGGAACCTGTCGAAGAAGTGCACGCTCATGGTGAAGCCGAAGACGAGCACGAGGCCGAGCGTCGAGTTCCACTGGCCCACGGCGAGCGGCGAGTCCTTGATGTAGAGCACCGCCGCGCTGAACATGAAGGCGGTGCCGGTCCAGAAGCGGTTCTCGAACTCCTGCGCGTCGTGCCAGCGCCACTGGGACTCGGTCGACAGGTACAGCCCGATGACATACACGATGCCGAGCCACGACGCGCACAGCAGCGGCGCGTAGGCGAAGAAGGCCATGACCAGCAGCGCCAGCAGCACGCCGAAGAAGATCATGCCCACCAGCACGAGCGCGCTGTTGGCCGGCTCGCTGGCCTTGTTCCTCTTGAGCTGCTGCTGCTGTCGGAGCCTCCGGGGCGACAGACGCGTCTTCGCGGCGCGCAGCATCGAAGGAGACGCCGGCGTGGCCCGCAGCGACAGCGGGGAGGGCGACGCGGGCGGAGACGCCCAGCTGGCCTGGTTCACCTCCGTCTGCATCGTAAGGGCCATGAGTGACGGCGAGGTGCACGGCCTACAGTTTGCGGCTCCTCTGGTGCGCTGTGACTCAGTGCGGAGAAGTCGTCTCGGGGTCGAGAGGTGTGTGTGATAAGCGCTGGGTAATGACGCTAACGACACGGCCGGAAGCAGACTGAGGGCGGGCAGCGAGCGGCGCGCAGCGGGGAACTTGAAGCCGCTTTTGGGCTGGCCTTCTTCCGCTGTTCCTGCAATGCAGAGTCGAGGGCGGGCGGCGTGACGGAGCGCCCAAAAGAAGGCGCGTCACCGCTCGGAGCCCAAATTAGGCGTCTGTGGACTGGAATAACGTGTGCGGATTGAAGGCATCTGTGGCACGGAGCAGCTCTGAATGCACAGCTCTTTGCGGAACGCTTCGTTTGGCGGGCTTCCACCAATCCCGACGCATGTCGCGGTGCCACTGTCCGCATGCCAATCGGCAACGAGTCTCATGACGCGCCGCGAGAGCACGGGAGGGCGGGATGGATGCTACATGCCAGCCATCCGTGAGGCCAAGCTCTGCTAAGTTATGATCAAGCTGTACCAGCGGCGATCGAAGCAGCAGTGAAGCAGCAGATTTGCGCGCGTCCTGCAACGCTGGACAAGAAGCCCATTGTTGACACTAGACCAGCGAATCTAGGCAAAGATTCTTAACCCGAGGGTCGACAATGCTCTCGAGGCCAGATGTGGACTCACTGCATCTGCTGGGCGCTTTGTCATCATGTGAGCGCGCGGTAGCGAACTCCGTCCTCTTCAAATACCCGAGTACATGTACCGTATTACGCCTTGGTTTGATGTCATGGCGGTGGACTTGTTCACGTGCACTGTTGTTTCTCGGGTCGATGCCGTGGCATCGGACTTGCTGCTGTCCCGGTGTGCGTCACCGGCGAGTGGCGATGACACCTGATCCTGCGGTCGCGCATGCACATGCCGGATCGCAGTGCAACAGCTGGTCGGATTTTCGCTGCACGACGCGGGCGGATCGCCAGGAAGTTGCCGCCGAAGCTTTCTGTCAGCAGCGACGGCAGACGCAGCATCAATTGGTGTTGCGCCACCAATGACGAATCTGGCAAAGGGAGGATATCTTCTCCACACACAAGAAAAAGAAGACAAAAACTGCTCAGGTCATTTGGCTTCTTACGCCTCAGACAAGAAATCTAACGGGTAGCTAAACACCCTCAGGTCAGTGATGGATGGGAATCCTACATGGCCTTCAATCCAATACTATTCTTTGGTATCGAAAGTGTACCGAACATGCTGTTTCTCTTGGACGCATTTGGCTTACAGGATCATCTTAAGCGGGTCCTCGACCAGCTCCTTGAAGGTCGCCAGCCACTGCGCGCCGACGGCGCCGTCAATGACGCGGTGGTCGCAAGCAAGCGTGGCGGTCATCACCTGCGCGTACTTATAAATCTGCTCAGCGTTGGGGTCGTCGTTCGGCACCACCTTCTTCTCGATCGTGCCCAGGCCCAGCAGGCAAGCCTGCTCCGGGCGCACAATGCCAGCCAGCGACTGCACGTCGAACTGGCCCACGTTCGAGATCGTGAACGTGCCGTTGGCAAGGTCAGCGGGCTCGAAGGCGCCATCGTTGGCCTTGGACACCGCCGCCTGGATCTCCTTGCTAATATCGTCCAGACCCTTGCGGTTCACCTGGGCCAGCACGGGCGCCACGACGCCACCAGCAGCCGAAGAAACCATCAGGTTCACGTTCACGTCGTTGAATTGACGGATGAACGAGCCCTTCCAGCTGGAGTTGGCGTCCGGCACCTTGCGCATGGCAAGCGAGGCGGCGCGCACGATGAAGTCGTTCACGGACAGCTGCTCGTCCTCACCACGGCCGGCGTTCAGGCGAGCACGCGCATCGAGAAGCTTGTCGAGCGTCAGGTTCGTGGACAGGTGGTAGTGCGGCACCTCCAGCTTTTGCTGCGTGAACTGCTGGGCAACGGCCTGCGCCTCCACGCTGATCGGGTAGTCCGTGAAGTTGGCAGTGGCGGTCGGGGCGGCGGCAACGGGAGCAGCGGCAGCAGCAGGGGCGGCAGCCTCCACAGCCGGGGCCGGGGCAGCCGTGCCAGCAGCCAGAGCGGCATCCACATCAGACTTGATGATACGGCCGTTCGGGCCTGAGCCGTTGATCACCGACAGCACAGCGCCAGACTCGCGGGCGATCTTCTTGGCCAGCGGACTGGCAAACACGCGGCCCGAGGCGGGGACCGACGAGGCCGGAGCAGCGGCGGCCGGCGCAGGAGCGGCAGCAGCCGGGGCGGCCTCAACGGCAGGGGTGGCCGGAGCGGCCTCCACGGCGGGGGCGGCGTCGGCCGAGAAGTTCTTGAAGGCGGCGACGTCCTCCTCCTCCATCACGGTGACGAAAATGGGCTGCCCCACGGGGACCTCGCCCGAGCCAGCCTGCACCAGGATCTTGGCCAGGTACGAGTCGTCCGTGGCCTCGTAGTCCACAACGGCCTTGTCCGTCTCCACCTCGCACACGACGTCGCCGGCCGAGATGAGGTCGCCCTCCTGCTTGTTCCACTTGGCGATGGTGCCCACCTCCATGGTGGGGGACAGGGCCGGCAGACCCACGACCTCGTGGTCGGGCAGCGAGCTGAAGGCGCGCGCAGACATGGCCACGGAGGCCTCACGGCGCGCCGCGGCACTGGCGTGGTGCGCGTCGAAGACGGCCACACGCTGCCACACGTTCTTGTTGCGGAGAGCAGTCTGCCAAGCACAATACGAGGCAAGCTCTTAGTACAGAGATTATATTCGGCCGCGGCCGCATTCGCTGTGGGGGACGCACCTGGAAGCGCTGCATGGTCACCTATCTACAATGGGGCCCTGTTGAGTTGTGACGCCGAACTCCAAGCAGAAATGGTGGGTGTCTCCCCCCAGCGCCACGAGTGGTCCACTCGGAGAGGATCGACGGCCACATACAAATGCCAAGTTCCATCCCCCGCTTTTGTCGCGTACCCAACACGGGGGCATTGGATGAAAGTTGGTGGGATTTTGGCCAATAATAAGGAGGCTTTGTGGCACGAAGTGCTTTGATGCGTGTCTCTGCTCGTGCACAGCGGGATTTGATCACCAAGAGCCGAGTCGGGCCGACTCGGCAGTGCCGACGCCTGGGTATGGCAGCGCGTGTTCGTTTTCATGGCTGCGCTCGACAACCCTGCTTTTGCGGCGGCGAGGTGTCTAAGGTTTCGCCTAGCAGCACGCCGAGGAGGATAAGCCCGCAGCTTCGGTCGGAGACCTGGACATAGTTTGTGGACAACTCCATGATGCGCGGTCTGTTGGAAAGCGGGCAAGCGCATGGCGACCGGCGAAATGGAGCTCGGCGTGAAGTTCATGGCGATCATGGGTGGGGTGAGCTTGGGTCTCCACAATGGCGCGACTATTAAGACCCAGCGCGGCATCTGTATGCACTACTACGGAGACCGGTTGTCGTCCTGAGCGAAGGCGAGGTCACATTCGCGTCAGCTGATGGCTGCTCACTTTGAGAGCTGGGTCTCATGAGCCCCGGAGTAGTTAGAGCATCTCCAGCGGCAAGTACTCGCCTGAGCACCAGTTTGACAAGCTTCGCACGTTGCGAAGTAGCCCTTGATTTCGCAGAAGCGATTTGACACGGCTTGATGTACATCTATTTTATTATGAGAGTGACTGCTGTCCCCGACTGAAGTATACGCCTTGTTTACTTCTGTCCGGAGGGCATAAACGGTGCGCAGCGAGCGCAGCGAGTCGAGCGCCGCGCGAAGCGCGGTAGGGTACACACAGAGCGAGCGTAGCGAGCCGATCCCCGCGCGAAGCACGGTAGGGTTTAGGAGCCCCATGTCTGGGTCTGGTCAGGGGTGTACTAAAACTCTCTTTTTATCCGGACACGTATAGACGGCTATATAAAAGGTGCGAGTCGGTTACAGTAGAGAGGCTACTGCAACACCCAGTCGGGGACAGCATCACGTGCCTTAAATTATAAGGTTATGTACACTTATTAAAATACCGTTAACCTTTACTCTCCAGGTCGAAAGCATACAGGTAGACAGGAGCGAATCATACTAACGGAAATGCCCGAACACTGTCCGGTATTCTATTTATTAGAAGCTGTCCAGACTCCAGATTCATGCAAAAACGAAACGGGTCTTTTATTTGGGTAGGGTTACTATTCCTCAATCAAAATGGCGACCTCGACCAAAGAGAGCACCGAGTCGCTATTCTTCGTGCAAAATGGTAACTTCGTCCAGCGCGTCGTCAACCTACCGACGCTAAAGGTATCTGCCTCACTCTCAACTATTAATACATGTAGTTAGGTACTTGCCTTTGAAACACAGGTGACTGGCACAATGCAGATGGTCCTCTTGGTCAATGATATGTGAACACGAAGAAATGTAAACCACTGGCGATGGTAGAGAAAAAAGTAGTATCATGGCCAGCAAACAATACAGTTTCTAGCAACTTCTAAATTTCAGAGCTTCTTCGTGCAAAGCGCGATTTTGTCAGCAGCGATCAAAATCTCCATCTCCAGGTCCTCCTCAGTGTTTTGGAAATCGGGCATGCTGTGAGTCAGGTGGCTATGCGCTTCATCCTCCCCGAAATCAACTCCGCTATCTGCTAAGCTGACCAGTACCGTGATACATATCAAGAGCCGTTGAGCAGGAAACATGTTCCTATTGACATCGCCATCGTAGCGACTATAATCACGTTCTTTGTTTCGGGGACCCCGCCTCATAATGTTTGATGGTTGCAGTGGTGCTTGCTGAACGCACGTTTGGTTGGACCTTCGGATCGACACCCCCACGCGTTGCAGTGGCAGTCGACCGGATCGACGCGTGGTTTATCTGTAGGCAGTGGGACAGGAAGAAGGGAGCTGCTCACGCTTCGAGGGAAGAAGTGTGTGGACGCAGAGATGCTTTCACTCGTACCCATCCTGTAGCGAGAGCTTTGTAGGTTCAACCAGTAGTTGACGCAGAACAGAATGCAAATATGCGGTGAGCTTGGGCAAGCGAGCTGCCTGTGCGAAGGACCACTGTTGGCTCCTCGAAGCCATTGACGACTTCAGTCGACGTAAGTAGCAACTGGATGTGGATCTTTTCGGATTGAAAAACAGCTTGATGGTTCCAACCAAATCCTAAATCACCGTGTCATCTTGTGTGGCAAGCAGAAGAGACCGAACCAGGAATGGCCGTAGTGGCCAACGGGTCGAAGCAGGAAGTTGTTGGCGTGAAGTTGCGATGTATTGGCCGGTCTGAGGAGCCTCCATGCGACTTTAGATAGTTCCACGCGAAAATCTGGCATGAAATATCTACGAAAGCACGCTGCCTAGAAGCGATAGAATAAACTGGACGACGACTACATGGTTCAAATGGAGAGGGGCCTACAACAGACAACCACCGTTTCGGTCGAAATCTGTGGTACATTTGCTGTGGTGAGGTGAGCGGGGCTAAGTTTGAAAAGTGTCCATGAACCGTGGTCCACCATGCTAAAACAGCACGAAGTTCTTCAGCTTCGGGGGAATGGACGGGACCAAGTTTTAATAATCTGAAACCGTGGACCACGACGCTCAGATAGCACTACGTTGAAGATGACTGCTTCTGCTCGAATGGATGAGCGGGGTCAAACTCTATAAGCGCCGCTTCTTCTGTTAGGTACAGCGCCAATATAGCAATAACGAAATACGTGCAATGCATGTATAGTGAATGGGTGGGACATATTTTTTAAAGGCAGACGATATTGCCCATGTTTTTTACAAGGGCTAGGGCTATATGAGTCCCTTTTAAACAAAAGTATCATTATGGGATTTTTAAGGTTTTTTGCTGTGGGGGTTTAAAGACGGGAGGTTGGCCAGCTGTCGATTACCACGCTTTTGAGAAAAAGGCAAAAGAAAAAAAAGCCATGCTTCCAAGTACCTCCGACGACGCCCACGCGCTACGAACCTGGCTGCAGAGCTTTCAAGGACGTCTTTGGGGTCAGGAGAGTAACGAAAAGGGTGTAGGTGGGTGTTGGTGGGTAGCAGTCTCTAGTAGAAGGGTTGAGAGAGGTGGGGAGCGTCACTGGTATTAATTTGATGCTGCTGGCCTATTTGTGATGCATTTAAACTTTCCGGTCTTTAGTGATACTTTTGAATAGGTCGCATTTTTTTAATGATACTTTCGTTTAGTTCAGATTTTAGACTAACGGCACTAAACATTACATATCGCACACTTACAGACCGATTTTGATTACGGCAATTACGCCATTTGAAAGAGCAGTGATTTTGCTACCCAGACCACAAAAAAACAAAAATTTGAAGATTTTTTTTTCGAGGGTGTCCCTGATGCTGCCTTGGATAGCGTCGTCAATTTTACAGCTTTGTGCACTTTGAAACCGCCAAACTGTAGCCAATGGACCATATTTAGACCCTGCACAGTCATTAGAAAAACCTCAAAACGACCGTAATGATACTTTTGTTTAAAAGGGACTCATATGTGTCCATGTATTTCCCATGAAAACTCCTGGTCCGAGACATGCTTGGTTATTTATTACCGAAGCTAAGAAACTAGCGCGTAATTTATTTTCTAGGATGTTCTATGGTATAAATGCTTATTCTTTGTCGAAACGTGTGTAATTATCACGTCATCAGTTCCCTCCATGTATTGAACGTGATTTAAAACTTGGTGGAATCATGTTGACACCACTTCGCGAAAAATGAAGAGTGGTTCTCAGATGTATCTGTCGGCATACCAGTTAATCTGATATTAACGTGATTACGCATGTCTCCATCCAATCACACAAGATCTAAGATCTTAAGTGATACTGCCTGGAGCATACCTGGTGAAAACATGTACTATGAATTCAAAAGCAAAATGACATGTATTTCAAAGTTAGCACTCCATCTCCGTGCCACGTTACGCGCCCTGTCCCTTGATGAACTCAATGATAGCGCGTAGAACTTCCCATCGTCTCAATCTCAACCCCATGTGAGTGTAATCGCTTCCAGCTTCCTTCCACAGTCGCTTCCAAAAGAACAGACAGACAAATAGCCCACAGCTGTCGCTATCTTTCTGTGTTGGACTGTGCATCGTCGTTTGAGCGAAACCCGTGAGTGTTGTGCTGATAATCTCGTTCGCAATCGCCTGCAGGAGTTTCAGGTGTGTTCGCTTGCCAACGCTGTCGTAGCACATGAGCGCACCTTTGACGTTGTCCACCACAATACAGGCCCAATGGCTGCTGTTGAGATTGATTGGCAAGAAGATGTAATCTTCCGTTGCCATCTCCAGGGCTGCGCGGGTCGCTTCGGGTACTCGGTTGCCCTCATTCGTGTCAGGTAGTTGGACCTGGGGCAGGAATATGGTCTTGTTCTTGCCGTACTTCGCGGACAGCGTCGTCGTAAAAGCCTCAATAACCAGGTCATCGTACCAAGTTTCCTCATGAGCACAGTAAATGTTACTCCACTCGATAGGAAAGTCGAAACCCGGAAGTTGTGTATGTGGCCATGTCTTCATTAGCTCCTTTGCAACTGCATACGCCTCTGTTTCACCGCACACCGTACCACCACCAGCTCGACATCGTTCCTCAAGAAGGGGGCCAACTGATGTCATCAGCCACGAGTAGCACTGCAATCCAAGCTCGCAGGTATTGGCCAGGTCTCCCAGGTAATACATGACCTTCAGTTGTTGCTCACTAAATTCACCTGCACCTTCAATGGCCCTGTTTTCGCTAAGGCCTACGGCGTTGTACCCATGACTATTCAGCGCTACAAGAAACGCATTCGTGATGGCAACATGGCGATCAAGGACCATGGGAACAAGCTAAACAAGAACGCATCGCAGGTCGACGTGGTGTGGTTGGTGAAGTGGTTTACCGAATTTGCTGAGGAAGTTGGTGAGGTGGTCCCGGTACGTGTGCGCATGCAGAAGAAAATTGACGGAACAACTCAGAAATTCTACAGCAGTGACAAGTACACATTGCTTCCAGCGCATTTTACTTGGGATTGCATTTGGGACGATATGCACAAGTTCACGGAGTTCGGCCTCAGGGTGCGTGAGCCCGCTCGATCCACGATGCGGAAGCTGTTGACGCTGCACTGCCCTACCATCCGGATCCGGTCCCCGCGCAGAAACGTGTGCGATATATGCGCTTTTTACCATGCTGGAATGCGCGGCGGAGTGACGGCTGACAAGACAGAGGAACTGGGTCGCCACACCGAATCCGCTCGGCTCCTGAGGTAAGTTTTGCGTGGGGATGTAAGCAACATTTTGATTTACCGGGTATATTTAACGAGGAGATTGGTAACAGTTTCAATTACTTACAGGCGTGAATACAAGCACGACAAGACTTCCTGCTCTAGCGACCACGCGGTCATTGTCATGGACTACTCGCAGAACCTGACTATCTCCAGCGTGTCCAACACGCCGTCACAATGGTATTTTTGCTCTTTGTTTTCGGTGAGCTGTTTTGGCATCTACTACGAGAACGACGGTGTTCAGACAAACTACATCTACGACGAGAGCACCGGTGGAAAGGGCAGCGACCAGATCAACTCGATGCTGGCGCATTTTATCGAGACGAAGCTCGCGCCAGCTGGCAAAACCAAGCTGACGGTGTATGCTGATTACTGCTCGGGTCAGAACAAGAACAACTACGTGACTAAGTTCTTGCTGACCCTGGTAGATATGGGCGTTTTCGAACATGTGGACTTCAAGGTTTTCGTAAAGGGCCATACGAAGAACTCGTGCGACCGTGACTTCGGGCACATTCGAAAGTATATGGCTACTGCCGAGTGCTGGACGATGGCGCACGTCGTTGATGCAGTTAATGTAGCTGCATCAAACTCTGTGACGGTGCATGTTCCGAGGGGTAGCGAGCTCTTCAAGTCGTACAAGTCAGTGTTGACTGAGCTGTACAAGCGGCTAGATGGTGTGCAAAAGTATCAGATCTTTTCTATTGATAGCGCTAAGCCGGGCGTTGTAGCGTGCAAGAAGGGCCCAGATTCGGATGCAGTGGAGCAGGACTTACGTCGCAAGATTGATGGTATTTTGACGGCAAAGGAGAAGGTGGTACGAATCATGATAGACCACGTCGAAGTCCTGCCACCTCCCGCTATTAATCCAGAAAAGAGGGAGCAGATGTACAAGACGATTAGGCCGTACGTTCCGGACGAGTTCCAGAACGACACGCTGTACGCGAAGCCAAGTGAGAAGGAAGGAGCGGCATCGAAGACACAAAAACAAGCTCGTTTAGGGCATCGTGCTGCAATGGCAGCGGCCGCCAAGAAGAACCAAAAAGGACGTGTAATGGCAGAGGACTCGTCCAACCCAGAGCAGTATGAAAAGACAAAGCCCGCCCCAAAGAAGAGAGCAGCGCCTACCAAGAAAGCTGCTGCTAAACCCAATAAGCACAAGTCTCCAGCAACACCTGACGCTGAAGAGGAGTAAGCGAGAGAGTGTAGTGTATCATTTTGTTACCTACGTCCACTGGTAAATCAAAATGTTACTTAGTGCTTTGACCCAAATTTCGGGAAAATATTCAAAAATATACCCCCGGGATTTGTACTAGTCTGGGAAAAGTGTTATTTTAACCATGTTAGACTTCGTTTTAGTTAATTCTGAGGCCACCACTGGATTCCTCGTGTGATTTTTACCCTAAAAACTGAAATAAAAAACTGAGATCGCGACTCGAAAATGGAGATATTTTTTGACGGCCTCGTTCTCAGCTTGATGTGGGCCAATCAGACTGTGGAGTAGCTCAAATGATAGCTAAGACAGCCCTCTTTACAATGATGTGCCTAAATCGCGATTCGTACCTAGGTTTATAAGTATTTTTTTGTTTGACACCGTCTCATTTATACCCAATGAAGTTGGAAGGGCGTCAATTTTTGGCCAATAGAATTCGTATCACACCTCTGTGACCGACGGACAGCACGCTGCTCTGATTGATGCTTTAGACTCGCCGCCGCTCTACGACGGTGGCGCTATTATCTGTTGTAATTCCGATGCAGACATGGCGACCGTGACTATGTTGCCCCGGCAGTTTAGCTGATCTGTGATGAGCATAGTGAGACCAAGATATGCGGGTCTTTTACTTGGAAAGCGACTCAAGCTCGCTTAAGAATCATTAGAGCTTAGGAGCTGTAGCGATAGCGATTCAATCTTACTTTCTTTTCTTTCCATCCTAATGCTGACTCCTGGTTATACGTGCCGAGTGTAACTTCGAACAGGGTTATCAGCCCAAGCCAAGAAGCAGCCTGCGGACTTTCGACTGCGTGAAGGAGATCCAAGATGGCGGAGCCATTGAAGTACACGAGCGAAGGAGTTGCAAGGAACTGGGACGGAAAAGACTGGCAGCTACCCACGGGTTATTGTCGATTGATTTGGCCGGAGAACAGGGCTTCGACTTTGACTATTACCCTCAAGTGCAATCGTTCAGAGTGCGCGAAGATGGGCGAACCTTCATTGTTGCAACACCCCATGATGCAACCTAGGAATTTCAAGTGATACACCCGATGAGTGATGATTTGGTTGCGCCGCCGGATAGTGCACTGTGTAACTTCACTGCTGCAGAGGCAGTGACATCGATGAAAGTATGGCATGAACGTCTGGGCCATACATGCCCGCAGTATGTGAAAATGATGGTGGACAAAGATCTTGTTCGGGGCATGATGTTGCGCCGGCGGGAGCTGGGAGCCTGCGATGCCTGTTACATTGGCAAGCAGAAGCAAATAACGCACCGAAAGAAGCTGGACCGAAACACCATGAAGCCGAATCAAGTTGTCTGTGCTGACTTGCTGATTCCAAGCACGGACAACGGAACCAAGTACGAGGCAGGCCTTGTATTTATGGACAGGTACTCGCGGTTTGTTACGATTCTCTTGCTGAAGAGCAAATCCAGTGCCGTTGTTAACCAGCATATGAAGGAGTATGTCTTGTGGGCAGAGCGTCAAGCTATGAGACACAAGATTGGGAAAGTGCTGACGCGGACGGTGAACCTGCAGTATCAAGTTCAAACGGATAAGGGTGGTGAGTTCGTAAATACAGACATCGATGCCTGGTATATGGCGCATAGAATTGAGCCCATACTCGTGGGTCCAAAGAGTTCGCAGCTAAACCTATGCGAGCGCACCCATCAGTCTCTGGTTGAGATCCCATGCGAAGTATTCAATACCAGCGTAAAGGGGCACATGCAGCGTAATGCATCTGAGATTTGTGCACTTTAAGAACTATGATCACGCTAGCGCAGGATGTTGGATGTGATGTCTTGAACCCAACAGTTTCTATCACCCAGCACTGAGGAGATTAGCTGGGTGCAAATGAGGAAAATGCTTTCATCGCGGCGTTCGTACTGCAGAGGCGGGAGATAGACAAGGCTGCTCAATTATACCGCGTTAGCGTAAAATGTTTAGCTCGTCGAACTCATCGCGTGCACATGCCGAAGGAGGGTTGGCTTGTCGTCATAGCAGCAAACACGTGCATGCTCCTTGCACCTGGAACCCGGAGTTTGCGCCCATGGCGTTGCGGCTAAATCAGTACAGGGTATTGGTGGTGGCGTCGGGATCGGCGCCAAATTGATTTCGACGAGCAAGAAAAAAACAACGCAACGTGGGGATGAGGGAGGATTTGCACCCGTATTACAATAAACCCCGCTATCCAATTACCACTTACCCTACGACTGGTACTCTGAGTGGTCTAGGGATTAGACATGAGGATGGGCATTGTCAAGCATTACAAGAGGCTGTTCGTACAGATTATGTAGCTGTTCCTAGACCGATTAACGGTTGTCATAACAGTAAGTTACCTTAAACCAGCGAGATGTATCCTACCGCTTCTGGCTTCTATGGGGTCGATTCTTCGACGGCGCTTGATACACGCCTTTGTCCGACATCATTTGATACGTGACCACGGCCGCTTCATCTCCCAAATCCAAGTACATGACCCAGTTCTGGGAGCGTATGGAACTATATACCGCATCAGTCACATGATGCCTGAACCTATGCCACAGAAACCAATATTTCCCATGGATATCCCAGTGCCCACCAGCAATGACCACAGTGAACTGGCCCTGAAACCTTCATGCTGCGACCAGACTTCTGTGGTGTAGCGGGATCAGCAAAATCTGCGAGATCGCTAGTCCGGCTTACCAACTGCGCCCGAACACCGACTAACGGAGGGGGTACTCCGATCTGCCGTGACGTGTGCTGAACTGGGTCGCCTTGTGTACCCGTCGGTAGGGCTGAATCTTGCTCTTCTGGTGTCTTCCGAAGTGTCAACGCCTTGAAGTCGAGACAGTCTTGGCGAGACGCGGGGACGGGGTGGAGCAGCGCGGAAATCTTCACGCAGCTCGCGGTTGTACTTCCAGATCGAGTAGTCTTACACTCGGATCTGGCGGCCTGGATCTGGATCCGGCCGTGGGGTTGCCTTTACGTGGTCTTGCCCTTTACGTTCCTTTCCTTGCGATGCTTGCCTCTTCCTATAGCGGGATCTGTGGTTGTTGAGAGTCGAAGACCCGACCGGCCAAGCTGTGAGCTCCGGTGGATCTGGGATCCGCACTTGAGGGTAGGTCACTAGGAAGGTCTAGATCTGGCCAATATATTATCCAGACTTAACCAACACTAGATCTCTTACCGCTACCTCTTCTTCCTCTTCGTAGGGCCAATGTAGTTCCCGTTTCCAAGCGAAGGCGAAGGCGGTTGCGATGTCCAAGGCAAATTCGATACTGATTTATGCTTAAGTCCGATCCTATCCTATCTTCCTATCCTTCTATCCAGCTATCATCCCATCGATATCTGCTGGCTCTGTAGCCCCCCTTTACCTCCGCTATGACGTCATCCAGGCCTCTGGCGTGCCGTCATCGCCGGATCCGTAATATTGAATCTGGATCTGGGGTATTCTCTGGATTTTATATCCAGAGTTTCTCCATAGGTGGCACTCCAGCCTAAAAAAACTCTTACTTCTTATATATACAGAGATGGTAAATCTGTTTCCTGCTGTTCTGTAGTCTTTAAAAAAATAGAGAATTCGATCTACCTGTTATATCATTAGTGCTTCGATGAAATCCCGCTCTACAGGGTGGGATTCCTCCCTTAATTGATGGTGAGCGTTTCTTGGGTTGAAATGATTACACCAATCATTCAGTATGACCTCTGTAGAGGAGTTGCTATAATCGATAGCCGGTGCACAACAAAATAACCCAGATGAATGTTGCTTGTGGTCTTGACATCCACCCATAAAACCCATAAATGTTACCCGAAGCTTAGTGGGTGAAATCACCTTCATTTCTGCTATGCAATAAAACACAAGGAGGCATAGGACACCACTCGTACTTAGTGATGGTTCGGTTTTGACTAAAGCTGGTACTGTGCCTTCTCATGTTAAACTGGTGTTTTCCAGCGTCATTTTAAAAGTTTCCTTAGACCACCAATCCGCACCCTCGGCTGAAGTCACTACACCGCTCAATAAGCATGATCACCTGCCCCCGACACTGACAACGAGGTGTGAATATTCTAAGAGTAAGTATTTTTAAACAAATTTTACTATATTTTATTACTTCTGGAAAGTATGGGGGGTTCTGCTCCCGCTAAGAAGGGATTTCAACAAGAGAGCAGCAAAATATCTGATATTATAAGACATAGATGTTGACGTAAAATGGATACGACACTGCGCCGTGAATTTTAACAATCAAGATCGTACTTATGCCCGGATATATGTCACGCGCAGATACTGCGGCTGCGAAGCAGGCGCAGGAGATGCGCGATTTCAGGTGAACACTCTTAATACAAGAACACTAAATGACCTGCGCTACCAGCGCAGTCCTCTAGCAATTAGGATGTCAGTTCGTTTTGTTCAGATCTAATGGTTTAGTTCAGATCTTAGGTCTTTAAAAAACTACTTTATCTGAAAGTGGACGCATGGATGAGGTATTTTATCAATTAACTTACTAACACCTTGCAATACCTTATTGCAAGCTCGTCAGGTATTACGAGATTGCAAGTTGCTGATGGATTTCTGCTTGGAAGCAACTAATTCAATATAATGGTGCCTCCTCTACGACGGCGGAGAAACATGGCTCCGGGTTCGCAGTTATTATTGTTGACAACATGGGTAATTCAAATGTCACGGGTTACTTTGTCTCTAATGCTGACCGTCGGATTGTTGAGCATCGGTGGCCTCAACCATTCGTCATTAAATTATTGTTTAGCAGATATTAATAATTAAAATCCAGAGCTTCTCCGTGTGTACACGGCATTAGTCAGATCTGATCCCGATCCTGACTCCAGATCTGACTCGCCCCAGTCCTCACCCGACCACTGACCTGACCTGCGACTGCTAGTTGTTTGCCCGCTCCGGTCCTATTTACGCTGGTGGACCGTTCCCTTGCGGGGTATTGCACCTTCTTCTTGCGCTAAATCCATCCGGTCAGTATCTCGGATTAGTGACTGGCCGGGTCCCAATCTCTCACTCGTTGGTCAGCTTCGATCTCCGAATTCCCGGATCCTGCTTCTCCACACTTCCCCCATGCGAGCCAACCGAAGATAATCATATTCTGAAGGAGCAAGGCAACAGCTACGCTCGTGTACTTTTCGGAATACCTCCTCCCCGACTACTTGGCCGACCCCGCTCTCGACTCGCGCTCTTCAAGTTGAAGATCGTTTGAGTTGTAGCGGTAAAACTAAGCCCCCCCCCACACATATGTCATCTATCCTCTACAAACAAGAACGCAACCTTTTTTCATAGCATTTTTAACTCTATTCACAATAAACTGCATTGTCCAGATTAATGTGCCCAGATGCTCACAATCAACTAACTGTGGCGAGGCGGGTGAACGCCTTTTGACCACCCAGGTGTATAGTGCTGTGCTCCAGACTCTGGAAGGTGCTTCCGGTTAGGAAGTCCTCCACTGGGAACGCCTGAACGTAAAAGTCCAGGTGACGTGTGCTCCTTGTGGTAACCCCTCTAGGTTCGTTTGTCTTCGAACCGGGAGATGAACTGCGGGGATAAGTTGTTTTGTATACCAATATCGGCCTTTGGAGAAGAGCGTAGCGTCACCAACTTAGACGTAGCCCCAACAACCAAGATAACCAAAATCAATACAGAGTTATACACACAATATACAACCGTTCTTATTCTTAGACCCTTGAACGGTGGGTCGTACACCAGTCAACTTAGCTGCACTTCCAGGACACTGGTCAGTCCCGGTCAGCTTTCACAAACGCGCACCTCCCCAGAAGTACTGGGGATAGTTCAATACAGTCTCACTACCTATCACACAAGATGTCCTTCGATCACGATCCTGAATGGGACTTTCTTCCACTCGTTCCAGGATGCATATGGGATATGAAATGTAGGATCGCCTAAGCGCACACTACAACTACACCCGCTACTCACCCTAATTTGGACTTGGAGTATTTGGGGGTGGAGTCCACACCTCTGGATGTCCTTCCTCAGAAGGCCTTTCGCCTTCAGCACTTGATCGGGGCCGCCGGTATTCGTCCGGCCGAAGCTGTCCGAGCGCTTGCGGGTTACACAGATAATTGAACTCTGTTTGGTTTTATCTTTTGTGGCTATCTTCCTGCAATAGACACTCATTCAGCCTTTGACTTACTTTCAGTATACCTTGAGGGGGGCGTCATCATCTTAGGTATCCTTGATCTCATTGTGATGTCGTGGGTACAGGCGTAGGACTTCAATGTTCCACGGAATCTTCCTGGAACCTGGTTGGTCGTCCTGGTCGGTCGGATATCACTTGGCTTGATTATACCTTGATTCTCTCGTCCAGGGTGTCCATTGTTCTTCGGTGTTCTTTGGTGTTCTTCGGTGTTCTTTGCCACGTTCAGTCATGTCAAGACGGACGGCCACCAGTCTAACGTAGGCTGGGGCTCTTGGTCGCTCGCGTAGGCTTGACCCGTCGTCCGGTAGTTGACCCATCCAGACTCATCACGTCTGGGGTACTCAACCCGATCCATGGCTGGACGTGAGAACACCTTGTCCCGCAGATAACGCCAAGTCACGATTCCATACTCACTGATGTATCAGCTTTTCAGCCAATTACCATACTCCACAGTAGAAAATCTCGATTCCCATCGTGTCATAACCAGGTTAGGTTACTCAACTGACCAGGTCAGATTATTGTGCGCAGTGGTCCCGAATAAAGTAACTGCGAGCCAGTTTACAGTAAACGATCCGGTTCCCGGTTCGCATTAAACGAATGGGTTACAGGTTCCCCGGACCGGGCCAAGGCTGCAAGCCGGCGACACATTGATTTTCTACCATCTGGCCTCCCTCCCTCCCCCACATATCCCCCATTTACCTGCGGCCATCTTCATGGGAGTGAAAGACTTTATCAAGGATCAATGGGCGGCGGCTTAGCGTTGGAAAGCGAACAAGTGGTCTCTCAAAGAAACCGGTGGATCGGTTAGGTATACTCAAGTCTACGCTGTTAAGCTGAAAAAATAAATACTGGGACACGCCCGAGCCACCGCCGGACGTCGGAGAGCGCTGCTGTGCTAAAGGAGGGGGTCTTAAATACAGGTTCGCTCCGTATGACGAGACATTAATTACTTTCTACGATGATACTTTACGTGAGAATGAAAAAAATGTCATCGGGCGGAATAATGGAGTTTTGTTCAAGGATTCCGGCGTTCGCGATTCTGAAGGGCAGCACCCAGCGGACTCGTGTTAGACTGTTTATGGATCGTTGCAAGCCAAGCGAGGGCTCCACTGATCCTGCAAGAACCGCCATCAACTCAACTGAACCTGTCAAAGACGATACAGGCCCATCCGACAATTTCGACGAGCGCGGCACAGAAGCCGGTGTTCAGGCTCCGAGTAGCTCTACAAATTCCGACGCAGCTGAAACAGAGCTACATCCCACAGTTCGAATCAGGTCGTGAATCAGAAGCTAAAGTTGGGGATGCACCACAAGAGGTGTTGGTATTGGAGCCTAGCATCGCTATGCAGTGTGACGATGACTCCCGTGAAGGTGGAAACAGCACACGGCAGCGGAACCCTACTAGTCCCAGTAGTGATGTAGCATCAAGCCACTGGCGCAGACAAGTCCGTGGATGTCACGATTCCTCTGTTCCCGGAATATATATCGAGCGTGAAGGGCGGAAATACGCTGACAAATGTGATTGTAGACTTTTGTATTTCACGCTACACGCCATGAACAGCTGGTGTTGTATTGCCCCTGATATCCACCCTGTTTGTCGAGATCAACACCGCGTACGCTTCCTGTAAAAATCGCTGACCACGGGCGAGGTCGATTGGAGTGGCTACATCTACTATTTAGTGCCCGTGATTTTTAATGGTCACTGGATCTTGTTTTTCATTGAGTGCGGGGATGGTGAAGGTCAGACAATATATCACATCAACTCAGCGCGCAGAGCAAATAATTCCCACAACCCCAAGTATTTGTTCTCAGTGGTGGGGTGGTTTTTCTCGGTGATCAGCTCGAGCAGAAACAAGACCGTCGGGACTCGCTCGTTCTCGTATGTGACCAAGCCGTGCCAAACAAGCGGGATTGACTGCGGGATCTACATGCTCAATTACCTGCGCAAGATCAAGTACTACGTCGACAAGAATCAGCATAAGTCGCTTGTCGATGCAATGGATCAGCTAACGAGGGGCTTGTTTAATGCTTTAGTGCTTCTAGAGCGAGGGGTTCACTCTTAAAGCGTCTCGCTAAGACGATACAATGTATACGTTTGTCATGTGTTGATTATGCTCAACTGCGTGCTGTGCGCTTCGAAGGTGTGCTGATGTTTCCACTGTGTTCGCTGTTGAAAGACTGCAAAAGTACAGCAACGAGTACGGTACATCGCAGGCTTCGTGTGTTCGATAAGAGACTTCTGTCCAAGGATACCAGCCCCATCGACAGCGCGTGCACTGCTCGCAGGTACCCTGTCACGAGAAGTGCAGCGAATACGATGTATACACCGCATTCATGTGTCTGCACATAGTATGGCGGTGCGGCTCATGAGAACCGGATCGTCTTGTAACAGCACACTTATTTGTATTTTGACTGCGCACCATTTGATTTTTGTCGGCGCTCTTTTCACATCACTGCAATAGTTGAGAGTCAATCACACAAACATAATCGGGAATCACACAGACCACGACCAGTTAAAAGCACAGACATTTTTACTGACGTCACCACGAGTGTACAATGACGTTATTCCCCTTCTCCCAAGTCCACCCCTAAATTCAGCAGCCGACCCGTAGACGCCACATTCCCCAACAATCCCATGCCCAGAGCCTCCCTGCAGCCACCCATGAGTACGTGCTTCTCCGCAGTCGACGGTCCATCAGGTTTATTACACCAACATTATGTTCGGTAGCCAACAATATGCTCGCTTTTGGTACGATGGCTACATTGTTGCCGGGATCGGCGTGGATAGTGATGTCTGTCGAGATTGTCTTGTAGAGGTCTGTGTACTTCCGTTCTCCCCTATTTTTCGCAAAGTTTATGGGAAGACCCCGGCAAGATCTGCATGCAAGCGGATATAGTCACTTTGGGCGATGCTGCTCAGCAGATCGAAGCTTGCATCAACAGCATGGCGGTCGCACTCATACCAAGGTGGAAGATGGGGGGGGGGGGGGGGTCTTGGCATGCGCTTAAATCGCTTCCGGGTGGCGGCGACCAGCATGTACACTAAGATGTTCCTACATTCGAAACGGCTCGGGTCATTCTAAAGAAAGACTTGGTTCCGGCTTCGGTAATTGTGGCGTTGATGGGTGGCACGCAGCTACACGTATACCCTAGATGTTTCGGCGCAACAATTGAACGGTCAAACCGTCGAACCGTACAAGTGAGTGCGGGATAATATATTATATTCCGGGTAGACCTAGTGCACACAGGGGCTAAGCACACGAGCTTGAACGTGCGCTTGCACTGTTACATTCAAGTAAATTGTATGATGCAAAAACCTGGTTCGACAGAAGCGGTTGTTCAACACACATGCGCAACAAATGCAACCTGCTATATTCCAGACGTGACTTGGTAGACCATCGTCGAAAGTTGTTGCGCCATATTACCTTTGCTTGTGTGTAGCAATACTAAAGAGAATTCATAGGCCAATTAAAGTGTCTGATTGGGTAAAACTAATGGTGCTTGAGGGCCATTGAAGGGAATGAGGCCAGATCTTGCTGGAACAAGTTCATTCGGGTGATGTGCTGGAATGCAAGGTAATTATCTATGCCGCTCACTTCAAATGTGACGGCAACAAATTACACTAACTAGGGCTGCACGCAACATTTCAAGTACCCAAATGCTGTGGCGGTCGAGAAGAAAAGTACTGGCGGTCTGGAGTCGTTTCATGGAAAAGGGTCGTCATGTGGAAAGATAAGGTCTTGATTACGTCAACCACGTCGACCAGCTATACAAACGCGAGCAGCTTGAGACAGGCTTACCGCCTGTGCATGTTTTGATGATCGACTTCCTTCATAGAAACCAGGAGAAACCACCGTCAGTCTCTGAGGATAGTGGGATCTCCGATAAGGAAAATAATGCAATCGAGTGGAAAGTGATGGACTGGGAAATGGTTAGTGGCGATCTGCAAAACCTTCTGAACCAGATCCTACCGAACGCCTTCCTGTCAACTCTGTTAGACCTAGTGTGGAACCTTGACCCATGTGGGGTAATTAAGGCCCTCGAGAAGAATTATGGGCAAGGTGATGAGGCGGGTCTAATTGAGCTGACCCGAGCCTGGTCAAGGTTGGCTCGGAACCAGTGGCGTGATCTACACACGCTATTCGCTCAACTTAAGAAAGCACGCAATGAGATCAACAGAAAGACCCAAGATCTTCTAGGAAGGACATGGTCTCTTGAGTCATGGCTATGTGTGGAAGTCCTGTCCGAGTTGGCAAATGAATTTGGGCTTCGTCGGTTTTAATTAAAAAGGAGGACTCCACGATTGAGAAGGTGGAGAGCGCGGTGAGGCGCACCTTCCACGAGAAGTCGAAAAGGGAGATCTCGTTGCATATGGATAGAAGCGCGTCGATCCTACTTAATAATGCCAGGGTCGACCAGGGCCAAAAGCGGAAACAAGGAGACGAAAAGGAGGGAAGGTCGGGCTTCTATTACTTTGGCAATGTACAATTTAAGGCCGATTGTCCAATCGTGGCCAGCGATTGGAGTCCGGACCGAGATGGCGGTCCCCTATATAGGCCCGACACCAAGACGGTGTCTGGCGCTAAAAGGGCTAAAAGAGCCAAGTCGACTGCCATCAGCACGATCAAGACTGTGGTGACGGACACCGAGAAGCGGCTCGGTAAGGGCGGAAATACGACCCCCGAGCAGACTCAAGAAGATGAGATGATGGACGACGTGGAGAGTCTATACCCGGCCCGCTACGAAGACAATGCCAGCGGCTACTCGGGTCACACACCCACTGAGTCACCGCCGCAAAGTATGGATGGGATTGAAGAAGTGGTACGTAAATACCATTTGCCTTATTTGCGGTACTTAAAGACCTTAACAAGGGATGTCCGAGGTAACCAGACCAAAAATCGCCATTTCTTGGGCGAGTCCAAAAAATAAAATGTTCATTATCGTCGCTTACACGTATTTGTTAGTGCTATACATAAGATTCGTACAAATTGTTTAAAATGGTGGCGGTTTCACGCTCGTAGCATCAGTTCTTGGGAAGATATTGCAGCCCAAACTTGATCGCTGCCACCAAAGCAAGGTGAATGTCTTCACTCTCTTGACCACTGTCTTGTCTATATCCTTTTTTTGTATGCAAATGTCACCTGATTGTAAAAATATGATACCTCCGAGCCCTATTATAGCCAATAGGAGAACTCGGAATAGCTGTCAATGTGACGATGTACAAGATGGGTGCAACATGCAGCACCTCTAGTACACTTCCGCATGAAGGAAGCCCTTCTTGCTCGAGCAAATACTCTAAAACTAGTGACCACTACGCCACGCTGATTAGTGCATCAGGAAGTGCTAATAAACTAGTAGTTACCTGCAAACTTACTTGTGTGATATCCGATGCAAGTGCTTCACAACAGATGGAGACACCACGACTAAATTTACGTAACTAAGACTTAACTAGATTGGTGTTGAGGGCGCTAACAAGAAAACGAGCCTTTGCGCACGCTATCGACTGCATCCACATTAAATAATCGTTCGAGATGAAGTAATACATGTTGTTGTTGTTCCTACCAAGAGCCTGTAGAAATATCTGGCACGCGCGCGCCCCCATATTTCGGTCTGGTTACCTCAGATTTTCTATGTTAAAGCTAACTGAAGATATATGGGTGGTCGATACGGGCGCAGGCCGAGCTATAACGTCGGACAGATGCTGGTTGAAGGGCAGCCTGCAGCCTGACCAGGGCCACATCATCACGTACGGTAATGGTACCGTCTCGCATAGCACACTTAAGGATCAATAAAACTGAGTGTTTTAAATCCTTAAGGATAGTGGAGTGCGCTAAGTCTAACGGACATTCGTACGACTCAAAATGTGAGTAATTTACTGAGTGCATACTATTTGGCTAAGTAAGGTTACTTTCATTTTCAGTCTAAATCAGGAAAATGCCTCTTTTTTCATAGGCAAATACTTTAAGTTATTGTTTGCAGCAGTGACTATGGGTGAGGTTTACTACTTGCCAAATGCAAATCCTGTTAATACGAGTATCTTTAGTGCTCAATGCCGTACATTTCGTAGTATTATGAAAGAACGGCATTTACGACTTGGGCGTGTTGGCAAAGAACGCCTTTATAAGGCGTTCTTTGCCAACACGCCCAAGGACAATAAGTAACCAGAAGATAGAGGTGATACCTAGCATTTCCAATTCTGAGCTTTCGTAGGTGCATTTCTTATGTACACTCCGCGACAGATTAGATCGGCCACCTCTTCTGGTGGCCGTCACTAGATCAGTTTTTATCATTTGAAGGTGGAGTTTTCGCCACAAGGACCAAAACACGCTAGGTAGTGCTTGCTTGCGTTAGTTTCCGCAGATTTGCACTACAACGAGGGGCCCACATACAAAAAAACACTTTGTGGCATCGCGACAGATCAAATCGGACACCTGTCTCCAATACCAATATCCTATATTGACCAAAACCCTCCCTAATACGATATGACTAGGGATTTGTATGAAGGCACATCGAACCCGCTGCAAGACATCATTGAATCATAGTAGCCACGCTAGCGAAACATATAATGCTAGCGGGAGACTACAAAACAGTTTCCTTGATCGTGGCAGGCGACCCGCTGCACGTGGACACTAGCGCACGGAGCGCAATTCCAACAAGTTAGACGTGCTTTCATTAGAGAAGTGTAAGGTATATTTGACCGATAAATGATAACCAACGTGAGCTCTGAAAAATGTCAACCCAATTTGCATCAGATTTGGTAGAAAAAGTGCACAACCTAGCAACTCAGAAAAGTGCCGCAAAATATACTAACCTACGTCTTCACACGCCTGCCACCTTCAAGGAAACTGTTTTGTAGTCTCCCGCTAGCATTATATGTTTCGCTAGCGTGGTTACTGTGATTCAATGATGTCTTGCAGCGGGTTCGATGTGCCTTCATACAAATCCCTAGTCATATCGTATTAGGGAGGGTTTTGGTCAATATAGGATATTGGTATTGGAGACAGGTGTCCGATTTGATCTGTCGCGATGCCACAAAGTGTTTTTTTGTATGTGGGCCCCTCGTTGTAGTGCAAATCTGCGGAAACTAACGCAAGCAAGCACTACCTAGCGTGTTTTGGTCCTTGTGGCGAAAACTCCACCTTCAAATGATAAAAATTGATCTAGTGACGGTCACCAGGAGGGGTGGCGATCTGATCTGTCGCGGAGTGTAAGACCTGCGCTCAAATGAAGGACCGCAGAATGTCCTACAGAAATATGGTGGGAGAAAGGCCACTGAGCCGCTTCATACACTGGACGCCTTCCACAAATAGCTTAAAATCGGCTTAAAGGGTTTCTCTAAATTCATCTCTAAATATAAATGGTGTAGAGGTCGCTATAAGTCAAAGGTCGGCCTGATATGGGGTCCGGTTGCTATAACAGGGTTATCTATAATTAAATCAAGTCAAAATTTATGAAGTTGCACAATGACAGGGTGAAGCGACCCTTCGTTTGCTCGGCCGAGTTTGACGCCTGAGCAAATATAAGTTATCTTAAAAAAATTTATGCGAGTGCCTATGCTGTTTGTGGAAGGCGTCCACTGCATATGAATTCAACTGGAAGGCTTAGAGTTAATGAATTGTACGGATCATTTGGCCATCACTATGCTTTGGCTGTAGCAGATGATGCTTTACGGCTTATAAGTGGTATTTTGTAGTGAAGTCACAAAAGGAAGTTTCTGGTAAGATACGGAACTTATTAAAGCAGTTGTCAGTACAGTTTCCGTTTAAGGCCCATATAATTAGGACAGACGGAGGCACTGAATTTCTAAATACTGAAGTGTCCAAAATTATGTGCTAAACTCAAGTTAGAGTTCCAAAGCTCAAATGGGGAAGCACACGAAGAAAATGACAGTGCAGAGCTAACTCACCAGACAATGACTGCTGGAGTTCGCTGTGCACTCAGAGGAGCCAACATGCCAGCTAAGTGGTCTTAACTTATATAATAGACGCTACTAACCGTCTACCAATGGCAAGACTGATCCTTATGATTTACTTTACCGTAAGAACCCTAACGGTTTAGTATTACAGATTTGGGGCTCAACATGTTCCTAAGTCAAAACGAAAAGATCCAAAGCGGGGTGATATGGCTGTAGAATGCAAACTTTTAGGACTGTCACCCAAGTAAAAGGGGTACAGACTTCTAGATGTACAAACTAATAAAAACCTTATTGCTCAAGACGTAAAGTTCAGCTCAATGGGTACAAAAGCTATGATACAGCGATCATTCCCTCCTGAAGATAGGAGTGGATGTACGGATGAGGAAAATATTATAAAAAGCCTTGGAAAGCGCGCTAGAAATGTCGTTGAAGTTGAAGCGACCACCGGAGTCGAACAGAACGTGTCGAAACCAGTCATTCGACCGCCGATACTCCTAATATTGGGAGTAGAAAACGATGTTAGCAGGGACAGACGGAGATCTAAGAGAAAAAGAACCCACAACGTCAGGCTGACAGATTATGTTACACATTTGAATTCTGCTTCAAAAGATAAGAAACGCATTCTTGTTCCTAAATATATAAAGGAGGCGAGGGCTAGCCCATACACCAAGCAGTGGGAGTGCACAATAAATAATGAGTTTGAGGCCCTAATAAAAAATGGTACAGGGAAGTTAGTACCCCTGCCTGATGGACGGAGGGCGCTGGCTTGACTCTGTGTTCGATGTTAAATACAACGCGGACGGATCTGTAAAGCAAGGCTGGCAGTCCAAGATAATAATCAATTGTATGGTGTTGACCACCAGGAAGTATTTGCCCCTGTGGCTAGGTACGAGTCCCTGCGGCTTTTGCTCGAACTATCTACGGTTCTAGGTCTTCAATTTCACGAAATGGACGTTTCTACAGCGTTCTTGAATGACATCATTCAGGAATGCATCTTTATGAGACAGTCATTAGGATTCCGTAATCAATCTGGACTGATCTGCCAACTTAAGAAAAGTCTGTACGGTCTCAAACAGGCTCCACGAATATGGAATGAAGTACTAAACGTATTTCTGAAAGCCTTATGATTTGTTAGATGCAAGAAAGAACATTGCTTGTATCTAAAAATGTGGGAGGCTAAAGGAGTGACTCATACGCTTATCATATGCGTGTACGTCGACGAGCTCACGCCCATTTGAGCTCGATCAATGATCTAAAGGCTAAGTTGTCTGCTAAGTTCACCATGAAAGACTGGGTTGAACTGCATTATTTGCTTAAAACGGAGATCCAAAGAGATCTGGAAAAGAAAATCCTGCCCTTGTCGCAACAGAAGTACGTCCAGGACCTTATAGAAAAGTTTCAGATGCGAGACTGTAATACAAAGTCCACGCCACAGGCTAAAGAAACAGTCCTAACACCAGAACATTACAGAAGTCTGGTTGGGTCCTTATTGTATCTAGTTTGAGGCATTAGGCCCGGTATAGCTAATGCTATAAGGGATCTGAGCAAAAAATTATCTTGCTATAATAAGACTCATCGGAGAGCGGCTCAGCGAGTACTTAAGTACTTGAAAGGAACGTCGAAGTATGTCTTTGAGTACAATATAGCACTGTTAATGTAGAGCGATACACAGACGCGATCCCCGCGAATGCTACTGAACAAAGGAAATACATTACAGGATGTGTATCAATACTTGCCGGCGCACTACCTGGAAGAGTGTTAAGCACGTTTGTATCAGGCTCAATGCAGCGGAATCGGAACCAGTAGCCGTTAGTGAAGGAGTAAGAGAAGCAATGTGGCTACGACTACTACTGCAAGGCTCTCCTTGCCACGGGGCGTTATTTATTTGTCTGTGCTGCTCTCATAAATATGCATGTCATAATCGGCGGTCCAGCTGAAATGAATAAAAGCGCAAAATATTCTGTAGTATGGCATTTTTGGAGCGGTTTTAGTATTGCACGATGACATTGAGACGTAAGTTCAATGGTGTTTGGCTCTATTCTGGAGCCAATCAACTATGTCGGAGCACTTGTATCGTGATTCGAGGCTCTTTGTATCAATCCTAGTTACACACAGAGCAGGATTCGGCTTCATTGTCATGCTCTACGATCTTGCTTTGCTCCAGTCGACACACTGGATCGGATCGTAAAAGTATAATATTGAAATATTTTACCTCAGAAAAATTGCAATATCGTATCGTAATGGAGCGGTGGCAAACCGCCGCGCGTCCATTCTGTAATAAGCTTATGGGTGATATTTTGTAGCTTATGTATCCATTCTGCTATGCTTTCAAATGCAGTGCATGTACCATGATGTACTATTCGCAGTATATAAACGCGGTTTTAAAAGTGTGTGTCGTGTTAGATATCTTTTACCCATAGTTTAGTGACACTATTGCTATCACCAATTTTGCAACAATATTTCGTCTATGATAAGTTCGTATATAGAACGAGTCCGTTTAGTATTGTGCTTCCAGGCTAAATTTACCTTTTTCGTTGGATTGACCAAACCGCCATCCAATCGACACTTCACTCTGATTCGTCAATATTATAAGTATTGAAAATCTGTTGCTGGCAAAGGCCATTTCTATCAAAACCCATCAACGCTCCAGGAAAGCTGCTTTGCCGCGTGCACCGCTGGAGCCAGACCACTGGTGTGCAGCAGTTGAAGTCGGACCGCCGTGAGACTTCGTCGCGTGTGTGCACCATCTGGAGCCGCGAGCGTTAGCCGCGTGTGTGCCGTAGCTGGAGTCAGACAGCCACGAGCGTTAGCCGCGTGCGCGCAGTAGCTTGTCGGACAGCAGCGTGCAGGTGCTGAAGGGAAACCCGCCGCCAGTGTTGCCGTGTGTGGGTGGTGCTCCTGCGAGAGTGTTGGCCCTTTGCTCTATTCTTCAAAGCAAAAGCCGTGGGGGTACGAATGCCTATAACATGTTATGGTGTTGTTACAACTTTATTGATTTTGGTCATGCTGTATGTATAGAAGAACCTTTCGACCAAGATGGAAAAAGCTGTCACGCGCCAACATGCCCACCCTAACACCGTGTTTCACTGCCTCTACGGCTTCTATTGCCTTGGGCATTCGCGCAAGGAGCTCGCCCGTATTTACCTAAAGACTGTAAAGACGATCGGCAATTGGATTAACGTGTACGACCGTACCGGAACCTAGACTCAAAGGTTCTTCGAAGGTTCACAGCGGGCGGTTGTGCGATTATTACGCTGAGCATCCGCTTGCATACCTTGATGAGGCTCAAGATGTGTTTTTGCGTGCTCATGTCATGACTATCTCCATTTTATCCGTCTGGCGGATTATTCACGACGCTGGCCTAACACGAAAAATATTGGAGCGGCGAGCCATGCATATCAAGGAGCTGGACGTGTTTCGATTTGTGGAGGAGCTTGCGCAGGTCAATTTTTGCCATAGCAACCTTGTGTTTCTCGACGAAGTGTCGTTTGACAACCGTGGCATGATCCGAAAGCGAGGTTACTCGCTTAAAGGACAAACAATTGCAATTCGTGGAGATTGTCAGCGTAAACCAAGGGTGTCCGTGCGGTGTAACCGGAATCATCGACAATTACGACACTCAATGAACGTTTGATCGAGTTGAATGTTTTCGGTGCTGCCAGGACTTTGCGTACTCCACTCGTGGAAATGTCCGTCAATATCCCGGCTCAAACTCTGTGTGGATACTGGATGGTGCCTCAATCCATCGCGATCCTGAAATTATTCACTTCCTGCGCAGTGTTGGAATCGTCCTGATTTTCTTACCGTCCATTCTTCAACCCTATCGAGTATATGTTTGGCTACATTAAACGAAGCTTCCAGCGTCACTACGTAATGTCGTCCAGCAACAATTTACTGCCATTTGTTGCAGAAACTTTCGGACGATTTGAGAACTTCAGCATGTCCAAGGTTTTCGAGCACTGTGGATGGAGCATCCAAGGTCACTTTGACCCGTGTGGTCAGTTGGAAAAGGATTTCCTGTAATGGGCCCTCCATTTACATAAGTAGGTAGATCTCTTACAGGTATTGCATAAGTAGGCACAGCAGCACACGGCTAGCGTGTGCTGACATGTCATCATCTGATTGGCTGAAAGTGGGGGAGCCAGACCCCATTCCAGCCAATCAGCTGCTGACCTGCATTTGAGTGGTTCACATTAGACCACGGGCCCCCGCCCTGGTCCCAATAATAAAACAGAGTTGATTTTACTTCGGACTTAATACTTGGTCTCAGTATTACTGAGCACTGGACGCTTCCTCACCGCTACGTGTAAGCTAGTGACGGGTACTCACTAGGCCCGTTACATTTCCGCAATGCAGCCGGTATCTCAAACATCCAAGCACACACTAATGAGAAAGGGGAACAGCAATTAGGATTCGTTTAAAGAGAAGTTTGCGAGACTCAAAGCTAAAGAAAAATAAAGACTCTTGCTTGAGGAACTACGGTTGGTGTTCGTTGTCCTCAATGTTAACCATTCTTGGCATTGGATTGGGCACAGCTGTGACAGGTGGAAGGGGAATATCGGCGAGCATTCCCTCGAGTGTCTGTCGACGTGCCTGCAAGACAATTGCTTGATTGTCCATGCGCTCGCCGATTGCTTTCCAATCCCTTTCCAGCTGTCTGTTGCCGGCAATTGAGGCGTCAACGATATCAAGAGCGACACGTGTCGACCTCGTAAGGTTGACTAGATGTTGCTGAGCTTCCCCACCGGCCTACTGTAGTAACTGCTCAACCGTAGCTATTGGAGGTTCCAGCACGGCCGCTTCCCACGTGGAGCGATCCAGGTTTCGCATGATCGCATTAGCCCACATCCGCCAGACGACTGCACTGCCTTGATACGTTGCCCCCCAAATATCTTGCAGCTGCATCACGATCTCACGAATCGAGGCTTATGCGGTGGCTCAAGAACGGTCAGTGTGCTGCGGTCTAATGCACGATTGCATGCATGCCTCTAGCGCCCGGGTATTCGGAATACCCGTGCCGTATTCGAAGATCAGTAAAGTGACAGTGTCACCCCTACGTGATACAACCCACCGGCTCCAGGCCTGTTCCGACGTTGCCGTCGGAACAAGATGCGTATTCCACTTGAACAACATTGCTATGCTCCACGCTGCTTTAGTAGGGTCTTCATCCGACCAGGTGTCGTCCTGTTTCACAGCAATCCGTTTTACGCGACTGCTAAACTTCTCCCAAAATTTGCGTTTGATGTCGCTGAACGTGGCGCCGTTAGCAGCAAAGACTTCCAGGAGTTTTCCTGAATTATCGCGCTGACCCACGGTGTCTTTGACGATCGGCTGAACCACCAGTTGTAGACGATGTTGGTCAGCTTCTTCGGTTTCTCCGTTCTCGGATGAAGCATCTAGTGAAACGCGAGCTTGACGTCGGACAGGGGGCGCTGAAGGTGAGAGCGCTTAAGGAGGTGTTCGCTCACGCAACGGATACGGCGATACACGTTCACTTAGCGAATGCGTAGAGCGTTGCATCCTCCGCACGGTCGAGAGGCGTTGGTTTGGCGTTGGGGTAAGATGAAGACTTGAAGATCCGTCGTCTTGGCTACCGCTCGTGGCTGTCGAAGCAACGACAGCTTCTCCAGCTTCCACAGTCATGCTGTTCTGAACTGCTAGTGCCGTACAGGGTTGGTTTGTTGGTTGCTGGTCAGATCGAGTTGTGTAGCTTAACACAATAAAACTTTTGAAATGCATCAAATATACAGTTTAATAGGCTTGCGCGATTAGCTGCTTGATCGATTCAAAAACCGTGCAAGGAAATTTTGAGTAAAACGCTCAATATATAGTCATTAAACAAAAGTCTGATGAAATATATCTGAATCTGTTTAGTGTCCTCAACAATTATAAGCAGCCTCGAAAGGACGCATTTTACTATCGTTTTGTATAATCAGGTCAGCTACTGATACGTGCCGTCAAAGTAAAAGCCATTATAATGAGGTGAATGTAAACTATTTTCAGATTCTCTCAGACTTCTCAATATGATAACGCCCCCCCCCACCCCCCTCTGCGTGTCGTAGTGCTTACAACCAGTTCCCGCACTGCAGTACGACCCAGGCGCCAGCGGCCAACGCCTGGCGCACTACACCTAGACTTTCCCGCTTGATCAAGACAAGAATCAGGACAAGTGGGTGCACCACGACAGCGTGCTGGAGGACACGCCAGACAGGTCAAGTTGTAGAAGCGCCGTCAAGATTAAGGATATTTGCCTCGCCAGGGCGGACGTGCCTATCCCGCGCAAGTTGCCGTTCAAGTGCCTTAAAACCAGCGTCGAGGACGGCTACGAGGAGTTTTCCGGTGTCGGGAGAGCAATAATAAGGACGCCACGTTTGCCAAGCAGATCAACAGCCAGATGACCGCCTCCCCCAATAAGCAGACCGTGGAGGACTAGAAGAATGCCACGCAGGCGTCGTACAAATTTGTACAGGTGGGGTCCTGGTTGATGCTGCATAATTGCCGGAAAGAGGGCTAACTGGTTGTTAAATTATCACAACGTACTTTAAATTAAACGTTTCGCGAGGCGCTTGCATTGAGTATATTATGCAAGCCTAAGATTTGCTTCTGAAAGGGCACAGGATTTTACCTTTTAGAATATCACGGTACTTGTTTTGCATTTCTCTTGTAACATAGTACATGCAGTGATTTGCAGATGCACACGACCACCACTATACTGCTTAATTATTGTACCGCTTGATGATTATTGTTTGTACTGCTTATGATTTGCCATAAAGTATTCACGGCTGAACTTGTGCAAAAGGGCACAGGCGGTGCTTTCACATCCTGTTTTGCAAACACCCTAAAAGGGCGACAAAATTTGCCCTTCTACCGCGAAAGGGTTAAAGAAGAGCAATGTGCACGAATACAAGGAGAAATAATACAATAACATTTAGTGTCATGCAGGGCGTGCAGTCGTACTTCGACAGCGCGCAGAGTTCCATCTTGCTCTACCGCTTAGAGCGTCGGTAGTACCAGGAAATCGGACAGAAATAAGGTTCAAGCCACTTAACCCTATCGCTATGAAAAGAATACATGAAACATTATTGTGCGAAACATGGTGGTGTCCTGGTTTTGGGCATTGGATTGCATAGTATAACCAAGATAAATAGAATCATTATACCGTCATTTGGTACCGCAAACTTCTGGCTGGGATATAGTTTCTACCAATTGCCGTCGAGAAACCATGACGTCAAACTATTCAGTCCCTTCCGGTTCTCTACGATTTTGACGCCCGGGCTGAAAATTCCAGCAATTTACGCCAAACTATTCAGTCCCTTCCGGTTCTCTACGATCACTGGACGCCGAGCGTACGATCCACCTCAAGGCCGTGGGCAAGGGCCTGGACACCTCGGGCCTGGACTTGCACCAGGACGAGATTATCAACACGGCCGTCAAGTACGTGCAGGACTCGTTGTGCAAGGAGCTGAGCTACCGCGAGATCATCCTCTCGGTCAACAGCACGCCCGAGGCGCCCGTCAAGGTCACAACGTCTTCGTGTCGAACAAACTTCGAGTCGTAGAAGCTGCTCGTATTCGTGGCCGTGAGCCGCGGGCTTGTGTTGCACGCTGGCGTCAACAGCGGCAGCATGCTCGAGTGCTTTCGCAATGCCATCGACGAAGGCTTCGGCATCATCTTGACCAACCCCAACAATAACGCCATCTTCATGCGGGACGGCAAGCAGCGGCTGCCGATCCCGACTCGTCCAGTTCGGAGGAGCGCGTGGACTCGCTCTGGGGCTCGTACGTCGCCCGGTCGCTCGCCAGGAGGGTCTACGCTCTCGGCTACTCGCACGGTGGCGTGGTCATCAAGTACCTGCTGCAGTCCCGTACCCGTGTGGGACCACTTCGGCTACCACCGCAATTGCACGGTGCTGCAGGTGGAAGAGCGCCAGGTGACGCAGGTGAAGATGGCGGACCGCCACGGCTTCGACGCGCTGCAGCTCGGCGTGGGTCTGCGCAAGGCCAAGAATGTGACCAAGCCCGTGCTGGACCGCCGGGCCAAGCGCCAGCTGTAGGAGTTCCGCGTGTCCGAGGACGCGCTGCTGCTGCTGAGCACGACGCTCCCGGCGATGTACTTCAGCGCCGGACAGTTTATGGCCGTGAGCGGCACCAGCAAGGGCAAGAAGGTCTTCCAGTGCGTCATGACGATGGCAGCCCCACGGGCACGACGTCGGACCTGGCCACGACCAACTCCAAGTCGTACGCGGACGAGGGCTGCGAGCAGCCAAACTACATCAGCAAGAACGGCCGTCTACGCGCAGCTGTCGGATAGCACGTCCACGCAGGTCGGCATCAAGGGCATCAGCTGGAAGGGTATAGAGGAAAGCAAGGGGCTACCCCAAGCTGGTGTTTATCATGAAGGTGCTCGAATATACGAGTACATCTATATTTTTCTCAACTAGAAATTACCAACACATACTAATTCTGACTGTTTGGGGAATGTCTTAGCGACGAGTTCTGATCCACTTGGGCTTGAGCGCTTTCGGAGCCAAATCGTCTGGCCGGTCCTGGAGCCACTGCGGAGAGCTGTAGTAGGCGCATTTTGCGCACTCACACTTCTTCCAATGGGGCTCATTCTTGAGCTGGTCCACGAGAATGTCAACGACATCCATCGCTGCCGCCAGACGAAACATCACTTTGCGGCGGGTTTGCCAGTTTAGGCCTTCTTTGCAATGACGCTCAAGAGCCTCGTCGGTGACATTTGGATAAGCCTTCATAGCAATGTAGCGCTCGATATGCTCATCTAGCTTGACACGCTGGCGCACCAGCAAGCACCGGTAATATCTCAATCGAGCCCGAATGTTTGGGCGCTCAATCTAAATTCACAGTCACGATTTAGGTCTAGTATGCGTGCAATCAAGAAGATCGTTTACCTTACCTCAGACAGCTCCATACATGTCCGCAGCCAGCGCATCGTCCAGAGAAAGTTATGGACGCATTCCTCGCTGCCGCCCAAGCACACATCCCTGTACACTTCTCTCATCTCCTTGACGGGTTGTGCTGCAATAAAGTCGTCAACATCCCCTGAGGACTCAACATCCGGCTCGGTTACCTAAGAGTGATTCGTTAGCTCGTGGAGAACCAAACTCATGTTCGACAAGAGAAAATATACCCGGCCGCTTGCATGCACGAACACAGGATAGATCTCATCAAAGGCAACAGTTTCGCCAGCACTGAAGACAGAAATCAACTACACACAAAGTAAGCTTCAATCCCCAACGAGCGATACATGTACCTGGTAATGCCATTACATCCTCGACTGTGCCCGTAGTGTACATCGGCTCGCCGGTGCTGAGGTGCGTCTTCGTTGTCGTCAGCATCTAATCTCATTTGCAAACAGCTAAGTGGAAACATTTACATGATGTAGCTCAACGACAGAGACTAACCTAAATTTTCTCATCGTCATGACGGCGATCAACCATCTCCGCCGGCGGGAAATCAGCAAATGATCCTCTTCATCTTGACGTAGAATCGGATGTGGAGCGAATATCTTTGGCATTGTATGCTGCAAAGATCGAGACCGAACATGCCCCAGTCTGCACCCATTCTCGGCAGGTGGAGCAAATATCTTTGGCAGTGTATGCCGCAAAGACGAGACCAAACATGCTCGAGTTTGTATGACTTTGCACCCATCCGAGACTAGACTACTTGCTGGGCAGGTATGCCGCAAAGATCGAGACCAAACATGCTCGAGTTTGTATGACTTTGCACCCATTCGAGACTAGACTACTGGCTGGGCATCTGCAAAACAATACCGAAACCGTGCAACCGACAGATTAAGAAACCTGGACAGCAAGTTGTGCGCAGAGAGGAAACTAGAACTACTACGTGGTAAGAGTCCCACAAACGTGTGACGTGTCATATTACTGAGACTACGTGTTTTACGCTTAGAACCCAAGTACAACTAAGTCAATTGCTGCCACGCGGAGTTGGTCAGTCGCTCGAATAGAAGGCCGAAGTTCTGCAGGTCCTGCTTGCTGCTGCGGAAGCACCTTCGCCACAGCGTGCCAAAGCCCGTGTTATAAACCGGCGCGGCTGCTGGAGCGGCTTTGACAGACTGAGGCCACCGCAGCTGCACCGATCATCGTCGGCATGGCGCCCAGCAGCAAGCAGGTGTCGCGGGACGTGTCAGTACGAAGTGCTAACCTTCGTGAAGTGGAGCAAGAAGTCGAACATCGTGGTGACGACCAGGACTAGACCAGTGCGACGGTTGGAGCGTCCGCTGCAGCGCCGATCGCCGTCAGCATGTAGCCCAGCACCTGGCACGTGTTGCTGGACATGTCGTACGCGGTGCTGAGCTTCGTGAAGTGTAGCGAGAAACCGCATATCGGGGCGACTAGGACCTGGTCAACGCGACTGCAGAGACAGGTGCGGCACCATCGGAGCAGCACCGATCACTACCAGCATGGGCCCAAACCGTGCACGTGTTGCTAGACGTGTCGTACTCGGTGCCGAACTTCGTGAAGAGCGACGAAAAGTTGCATATCGGGTTGACCGCCACGTTTAGGCCAGCGCGACTACTGTAGCGGCTTCGACACCACCGGAGCAGCGCCGATCACCGCCAGCATGTGCCTTTCATCCCGCACGTGTGACGTGTTGTCGGACGTGTCGTACGCAGTGCCGAACTTCGTGGAGAGCGACATGAAGTCGCATATCGTGGCTGTGACCAGGACTAGACCAGCGCGACTGCTGGAGCGGCTTCGACGGCAACGAGGTAACAGCAGCTGCACCGATTGGCGTCGGCATGGCGTCCAGCACCGCGCACGTGTTGCACGACGAGTCGTACGCGGTGCCGACCTTCCTGAAGAGTGGCAAGAGCATGGCATAGCGTAGCCAAGACCCAGGCTAGGCCAGTACGACTGCTGGAGCGGCTTCGACGGCCGCAGCCTCGCCGATCGTTTTCGACGTGGCGGTCAGGAACACATTGTGCGAGCCGGTGGCGGCCATGCTGAGGCGTCGGACGAGCGGCGGTAGGTGGGAACAGCTGCCGGGTCTGACGACGCGTAGGACGACGAGCGTGGATGCCACGTTGAGCGCCATTTTGCAGCTTCGGCGGGCAGCAGGAGAGGAGACTGGGCGGGCGACCGGGTCCCCTTAGTTGGCAGTGAGATGTGAGCGGATGCCGGCAAAACCGGAAATGTGGTTTGACTTTGTTTTGGTGCAACGTGTGGCGCGAAAATCTGGAGCGCACCTTGAAGTGGTGATCTCTTCAACCAGATAGCCAATCATCACTTAGAATTCTCGGAATCCAGTTTGATTGGCCCAAGCGAGGACATCGGAAAAATCCTTGGCTGAGTTTGTTTTGGCGCGTAAAAAGTAAAAATGACGACTTCAACATGAACAAGATCAGCCAATCACTGCTTAGGCTTCTCGTAATCCAGTTTGATTGGCTCAATCGAGGGCATAAATAAAACCCGCGAGAGTGTTGATCACAAGTGCTGGTCACCCATGCTCACCACCCAGATAAATTTCAAACAAGCAAAATGAGGCCACCGGCATTAGGGGACCCGGACGACGCGCCCGGGGGATCGCAGCTCGAATGTCTGTGTGTGTGTGGTGGTGGTGGTGGGAGGGTCCAGCTGCGGTGGAGAGTGATGGTCGCTCAGATCCTGCAGACGGAACTTGCAGCGGCAGTCGCCCAGACTCTTTAACGCGTCTAGCTCCGCCCACCCTGCGCAGCCTGCTGCTCCACGGCCGCGTCCGGGAACACACACGCACATGCTCCACTACCAGTGGAGACTTGAAGTGCTGCACGGAGAAGCTCGTGAGGTGTCGCAGCGGCAGCAGCATCCGGGTCGCAGCTCGCGAGTGCGGAATTGCGGAAGAGTCATGGTCTGCGCTGTGCTACGAGAAAAATTGCGGATTCTAAGCTGGCCCGCACAAGTATAACATGTGTGGAGGTACAAAGATGATAGTACCCGAATGTAAAGATGAGATCTAGATGTACGATATATCAGAGGTTTCCCTCTCGCACTTTTATCAGTATATAGTGCAGCTCAACCCTTGACTAGCCGCACAGAACGTTCTGTACAATGTTCTGTCTAATGACAGAGCAGCACACAGAACAATACCTTTAACAATTGGTACGTTACCCTTTCAAAGATTATATGCTTTACAACTTTGTAGCTACAAACTACTTCACACAATTATCTTCAGCAGGCAATGTCGGCCAACTTTTGTCTCTGCTTCGAGCTGCCCGCCTGTGAGGGCTTTTGCTGCTCTGTTGCGATCCATTGGAGTAGACTCTTGCTTCCACTGCGAGCTGTCTCGAACGGTTGATGTGGTGTTGAGCCTCTCGACCTGGTGAAACTCGGCGCGTATTCAACAAACGTTGATACTTGACCGTCTTCAGCGCACTCTCTCCGTTGCCTGACATGAAGGCACCACTACCCACCTGCTCATTGGCTTGATACAAACGCCCGAGGGAGCTCTTGCACTCGCCATCGCTGCTTGCGGCATACAGTGCGCAATCCGTACCGGTGAACACCGGCATTGTTGTGTTGCCGAAGTAGTTGCCCTCGCACCAAACATGCGCACTTGCTCTCGCATTGTGTGGCGACGTGGCAGTCGCTCTCGAGACAATTCACCACGATATACTGGTTCGTCGGCATGTACGAGATCGGCTCGTTGTGCTAGCTTAGTATGAATGTCTTCGTGCGTCGTGGACAGGTCCAGCAGCCCCGACGCATGTCGAGAAGGTCAAGTCCCTGGTGATGCGCTTTAGCGAGCCGAGATCTTCACTCAGCTGATGGTTGCGACGCTCAGGCAGCTCGCCGAGAACGAGATCGTTGAGGTGGGCAAATGTGAGCTGCATGTTGGTAAAATATGGTTCTAAATGGTGTTTATGGTTTGTGTTTGTGTGTTGTAGCTGAATCGCTGCATGCCGTGACTCTATCCGCCCCTGACGGAGGGTGTCAAATGCCGAGGTAGTACGAGCAGCGCTCGCCAGCGTGATCAGCAAGGTCGTTCGTCTGCAGTTCCTGGTCGTGCTTGTCGCTATGTCGGCCGCGCCGGCAGTTTGACGGATCACAGTGACCAACATCGCGTCGTCCTTTGCGTCAGCGTTGACTCTCGCGTTTTCACAAGGACCAGGTGCGCGCTAATACTATCCAATAGAGAGAGGGTAGCTTGTAGCTGACCCTGTGTATGCCTCCTCTAGTGCGCCTTCTACTTCATGAACGTGGTGATCGACACCACGCTCGACGTGTGCATTGCCTACTTATTGCTGCAGCTGTTCACCCTAGTCGCCGTACGTGGCTGCAGAAGTCTGTTCAACCCACTGGAGGTTGCTGGCCGACGGGTTCTTTGTTCCTTTGTGCGGCAGACCCAGCAGCAGTGGACGAGTCTGCGATGTCACGGGTACTATGGCTCGCCGCCGTCGTGGCGCGTGTGGTGAGCGCAACCGCTGCAGTCGTGCGCCATCCTGACCATCATGAAGTTCTTCGTGGGCGGGGTGCTCTACGCCTTCTCTACGTCGCTCAGCTGGGTGGGTTCGCTGCTGTTCTACCCGTGCACAACCACCCGAAGGTCGGGCTCCTCGACCTTCCCAAGGACGTCATCGAGTGGACTGGATGAGCGAAGAGCGGCGCCGTCGTAGCGCAGTGAAGTTATTTATTTTCAAAGCAGGCAATACATTTTTATGCTTAGTGTTCTTAGCTGTCATCGCTATCACTACCGGAGGGGATGTAGACGCTGCCGTCGTCATCACTGGACGTGCTCTCCGTTCCTGCCCGATTCTCGATTCTCAAATCTCGCTCGTTGTCTTCGTACTCAATCCTATCTCGTCGACGCAAAAAGGAAAATGGCACTCTGGTGTCTTCCCAATGAGCACCTACGCTTATTGAACCATCGGGTTCGTACCGCGGGCTTGAAATGGTGCACGCGTACTCACCATCTTCTAGTTCTGCCATGAAAACTTCGCGGGCACGCATTTGCTCAAATAGCTCTGGAGGAACTGGCACACGCTCTGGAACTAGCTCTGGTGGGGCTACTTCGGGTTGCCGAGCGTGATCTTGGTGCCACTGGTCTGGTAGGTGCACTTCGGGACGTGCTCGGCCTTGCTCGTCTCGAATTTGATAGTCGCGCTGCCGAAGTTGCTGGCATCCTTGACCGTGCTCATAATCAACTGGTAGTACTGGACCTTGATGCTGTCGTTCATGACCACCTTGGCCTTGCGCGTGTCGAATCTGCTCATCTATTTGGGCTTGATCTTGGCGCAGCAGTTCTTGACGTACTTGCCCTTGCTCTTGGCGAACGTGCTCAACTGGTAGCACTTGACCTTGACACTGGCATTCCGGACGAGCTTGGGCTTGCTCGCATTGTGCATGTTCGTGTTGCACGCGATCTCGCTGCTGCAGTTGGAGCCGATCTTGAGCTTGATCGTCTTGAACTTGCTGGGAACGCTGCTGCTGGCCTGGTTGCTGCGCTTCGGGACGAGCTTCGCGCTGCACGTGTCGAACCTGCACTTGTTCTTGACGATGCAGTTCGAGCCGATCTTGAGGTTGATCGTCTCGAACTTGCTGAGAGCGCTGCGGCTGACCTGGTAGCTGCGTTACGAGACGAGCTTGGCGCTGCTCGTGTAGAACCTGCAATTGTTCTTGACGGTGCAGCTCGAGCCGATCTTGAGCTTGATCGTCTTGAACTTGCTGGAAACGCTGCTGCTGGCCTGGTAGCTGCGTTTCGAGACGAGCGTGGCGCTGCTCGTGTCGAACCTGCACTTGTTCTTGACGCTGCAGTTCGAGCCGATCTTGAGCTTGATCGTCTCGAACTTGCTGAGAGTGCTGCTGCTGACCTGGTAGCTGCGCTTCGGGACGAGCTTGGCGCTGCTTGTGTCGAACCTGCTCATCTGTTCGGACTTGATCTGGACGCTGCCGTTCCTGGCGTACTTGTCCTTGCTCTTGGCGAACGTGCTCAACTGGTAGCACTTGACCTTGACACTGGCATTCCGGACGAGCTTGGCCTTGCTCGCGTCGTGCATGTTCGTGTGGCACTTGTCCTTGACGCAGCAGTTCGTGACGTCCTCGGCCTCGCTCGCCTCGAGACTGATAGAAGCGCTGCCGTCGGTCTAGGCGCTGCTCGTCGGGACGAGTTTGGCCTTGCTGGTGTCGTACATGCTGAATACGCTGAAACCGGTATCGTCGCTGCTCTTCGTGACGATTTCGCCTCTGCTCGTGGCGAACTTGCTCGGCGTGCTGGTGGCGGTCAGAACACTGCTCTTCGTTATGAGCGTGGTCTTGCTGGTTCCGCGCATGCTTGACACGTTGGAACCGGCCTCCACGCTGCTCTTCGTGACGATTTTGCCTCTGCTCATGGTGAACCTGCTCGGCACGATTCCGCCGGTCTAGACGCTGTACTTCATGAAGAGCTTGACCTACCTCGGGTCGGGCCTGCTCAACGTGTTGGGATGGACCTCGAAGCCGATGCACGTCTATTTGTTGTTCTATTCACCGGGGGACACCTTGCTCAAACACAGCATCAATTCTCTCAGCAGTGATGACACCTCTTTCATTCTCAAAAAATACGCGAAGGTGGTCATACGCCTCCTCAGCGGGGACATGGAGGTCAATAAAGTACTGGCGTATTTGTTTCCTTTCGAAGTTAGCGATGGTACCCGTGTACAATAGCTGCGTGTACATACTGTAGAAGTCACCCCGACTCACATACATCGTTGTTGTCTATACACTTCTTTGTATGTTGATATTCTCCGTCCTGACCCCCTTCTCCCTTCCTTTCACTTACGACATACAGAAATACCCATAGAGGAATACTTTGTGCCCGCACACAAACCTAGGAGATCAGAAGCTGTCGACCTGGTTCAAAGCCTTCAACGCGGACGGTATTGGCGTGTTTCTGCCGCCTCTGAAGATCCCAGCCGATGCCAAAGCTGAAGCGTGTACTGCCTTCTCCCAAGCTGTTCCAGCGGATGTCGAAGGTCTTGGTGAGTTTCTTGCCACCTGCAAGCTTTTGGCGAGTTCCCTGCCGCCTTCGAAGCTTTTGGCGTGTTTCTTGCCGCCTTCGAAGATCCTGGCGAGTTTCCTGCCGCCTTCTTAAGCTGAAGTTTTTGACGTGTTCCTTGCCGTCTCGAAGCCGAAGCCGAAGACGGCGCGTTTGCTTCGGACGTCTCCAGCTTATAGCGAGCGTCTGCCACGGCTGTCGCTTCGACTTTTCTCCCTCCTTCTCTTGCGGTTTTCCAAAGTCTTGAATGCTGGACGTGTCGAACTCGGTGCCAACCTTCGTGAAGAGCGACGAGAAGTCGCATATCGGGGCGACGACCAGGACAAGGCCAGCGCGACTACTGGAGAGGCTTTGACACCACCGGAGCAGCGCTGATCGCCGCCAGCATGGCGGCCAGCACCGCACACGTGTTGCCGGATATGTCGTACGCGGTGCTGAGTTTCGTGAAGTGCAACGTGAAGTCACATACCGGGGCGACGACCAGGACTAGACCAACGCGCCTACTGGAGGGGCTTCATAACCACCGGGGCAGCGCCGATCGCCATCAGTATGAAGCCCAGCAGCGCGCACGTGTTGCCGGACATGTCGTACGCGGTGCTGAGCTTCGTGAAGAGCAACACGAAGTCTCAAATCGGAGCTAGGCTAGCCCAGCGACTGAAGCTTACGTTCGGTGCGGCTAAAACCCAGTGTGAGCATGATATGAAGGGGCGCACAAAAATATTTATTTGTAGACCAAATATCTTTTGTCTAGTATAAGACTGTCAAAGCCATGGCAGACTTCTCGGATGATGAGGACCGATTGCTGTATCGGCTTGCAAAGGCTCAAGTCGACGCTGGACACAGGATTTCCTGGCGTAGGGTGTGGCTGGACATGCCGTTCTGTGGGAAGACCCAGCGCCAGCTTCAGATCCGACTTAAGACATTGAAGCGAACGTACGGCACGAGCTTGGACCTTTTTCCAGCACGTTTTCACACGAACCAAAGAACGCCGAGACAGAATCGTGTCCAAGCAACTCCCCCCAGACAGTTGATAATGTCCAAGCACCCCCCCCCATACAGTTAATAATGTCCAAAATGTAATGGCCATGACATTCTCCTCAGTATTACCCCTCCCAGTTAAATCGCCAGATTGTCATGCTGGAGAAGTTTCTCCTGCCAGCGTATCGGCCATGATTGCTGCAATTTTACCTTTATCGAGTACGGACACTTTCGTCGACATTAGCTCTGGTATCGGCAACGTTGCTGCACAGGTCGCGATGGAGACAAGCGTAAAGATGTGTATAGGAGTTGAGTTTCAAGCAAACTTAGCGGCGATGTCGGAGAAATTGATTCGCGAGGAAGTCTCAAATTATACAAGCTTGAACAAGGTATTCATTTTCAAGGATGATATAAGAAACCGGAGCGCGGCAACCAACAGCAGCATCCAGCAAACGTCTGTTCTCTTCGCCAACAATATCGTGTTTGATCCAACAACTTCCGCTGCTCTTGAAAAAATTGCAGCAGCATTACCGTGCTTAAAGCACGTGATAGTTACTGAAAGTATCTGCCCCCGCCATCGCAACGGATGTCAACGCGTGTTTTGTTCACTGTGGCAACTTGTGCAAACAATACCGATTTCAGTATCATGGTCCGCCAAGTCTCACACTGCTTATCGCTACTCATCTATTCATTTCTAGCCATTGCCCGTCAATATACATTTAACACCTTGCTCAGTCCATTCCACCAACCACAAAATATGTCTCCGACTCCAGGGTCGATATTTGGGAGGTTCGGCACCGCGTACGACTCGTCCGACAACCCGTGCGTGGTGCTGAGCTCCATGCTGGCGGCGATCGGCGTTGTCCCGGCGGTTATGAAGCCGCTCCAGTAGTCGCGCTGGTCTAGTCCTGGTCGTCGCCCCGATATGCGACTTCGCGTTGCACTTCATGAAGCTCAGCACCGTGTACGACATGTCCGGCAAAACGTGTGCGATGCTGGGCGCATTGCTGGCGGCGATCGGCGCTGCTCTGGTGGTGTTGTAGCCACTCCAGTGGTCGTGCGGGCCTTGTCCTGGTTGTCGCCCCGATATGCGACTTCTCATCGCTCTTCACGAAGCTTGGCACCGAGTACGACACGTCCAGCAACACGTGCGCGGTGCTGGACCCATGCCGGCAGCGATATGCACTGCTGTGGTGGCCTCATGGCTGAAGAAGCTGCTCCAGTTGTCGCGCTGGTTTTGCCGTCGTTGATGTGGCCTCAGCAGCAGGATGACGGCCGGTCGAACTTTGGCCGACTTAGTGACTCAATTATCTGTCAATAAAACCGTCACCCACTGGGAAAGTAAATTGATATGCTAATAATGCCGGTGGCCTCATTTTGTGGCTTGTTTGAAATTTATCTGGGTGGTAAGCATGGGTGACCAGCACTTGTGATCAACACTCTCGCGGGTTTTATTTATGCCCTCGATTGAGCTAATCAAACTGGATTACGAGAAGCCTAAGCAGTGATTGGCTGATCTTGTTCATGAGGTCAGGTTTTTGAAGTCGTCATTTTTTCGCGCCAAAACAAACTCAGCCAAGGCTTTTTCCGATGTCCTCGCTTGGGCCAATCAAACTGGATTCTGAGAATTCTAAGTGATGATTGGCTATCTGGTTGAAGAGCTCACCACCTCAAGGTGCGCTCCAGATTTTCGCGCCACACGTTGCACCAAAACAAAGTCAAACCACATTTCCGGTTTTGCCGGCATCCGCTCACATCTCACTGCCAACTAAGGGGACCCGGTCGCCCGCCCAGTCTCCTCTCCTGCTGCCCGCCGAAGCTGCAAAATGGCGCTCAACGTGGCATCCACGCTCGTCGTCCTACGCGTCGTCAGACCCGGCAGCTGTTCCCACCTACCGCCGCTCGTCCGACGCCTCAGCATGGCCGCCACCGGCTCGCACAATGTGTTCCTGACCACCACGTCGAAAACGATCGGCGAGGCTGCGGCCGTCGAAGCCGCTCCAGCAGTCGTACTGGCCTAGCCTGGGTCTTGGCTACGCTATGCCATGCTCTTGCCACTCTTCAGGAAGGTCGGCACCGCGTACGACTCGTCGTGCAACACGTGCGCGGTGCTGGACGCCATGCCGACGCCAATCGGTGCAGCTGCTGTTACCTCGTTGCCGTCGAAGCCGCTCCAGCAGTCGCGCTGGTCTAGTCCTGGTCACAGCCACGATATGCGACTTCATGTCGCTCTCCACGAAGTTCGGCACTGCGTACGACACGTCCGACAACACGTCACACGTGCGGGATGAAAGGCACATGCTGGCGGTGATCGGCGCTGCTCCGGTGGTGTCGAAGCCGCTACAGTAGTCGCGCTGGCCTAAACGTGGCGGTCAACCCGATATGCAACTTTGCGTCGCTCTTCACGAAGTTCGGCACCGAGTACGACACGTCTAGCAACACGTGCACGGTTTGGGCCCATGCTGGTAGTGATCGGTGCTGCTCCGATGGTGCCGCACCTGTCTCTGCAGTCGCGCTGACCAGGTCCTAGTCGCCCCGATATGCGGCTTCTCGCTACACTTCACGAAGCTCAGCACCGCGTACGACATGTCCAGCAACACGTGCCAGGTGCTGGGCTACATGCTGACGGCGATCGGTGCTGCAGCGGACGCTCCAGCCGTCGCACTGGTCTAGTCCTGGTCGTCACCACGATGTTCGACTTCTCGCTCCACCTCACGAAGGTCAGCACTTCGTACTGACACGTCCCGCGACACCTGCTTGCTGCTGGGCGCCATGCCGACGATGATCGGTGCAGCTGCGGTGGCCTCAGTCTGTCAACGCCGCTCCAGCAGCCGCGCCGGTTTATAACACGGGCTTTGGCACGCTGTGGCGAAGGTGCTCCCGCAGCAGCAAGCAGGACCTGCAGAACTTCGGCCTTCTATTCGAGCGACTGACCAACTCCGCGTGGCAGCAGTTGACTTAGTTGTACTTGGGTTCTAAGCGTAAAACACGTAGTCTCAGTAATATGACACGTCACACGTTTGTGGGACTCTTACCACGTAGTAGTTCTAGTTTCCTCTCTGCGCACAACTTGCTGTCCAGGTTTCTCAACCTGTCGGTCGCACGGTTTCGGTATTGTTTTGCAGATGCCCAGCCAGTAGTCTAGTCTCGAATGGGTGCAAAGTCATACAAACTCGAGCATGTTTGGTCTCGATCTTTGTGGCATACACTGCCAAAGATATTTGCTCCACCTGCCGAGCAAGTAGTTGAGTCTCGAATGGGTGCAAAGACATACAGACTGGGGCATGTTCGGTCTCGATCTTTGCAGCATACAATGCCAAAGATATTCGCTCCACATCCGATTCTACGTTTTGTGGTACTTTTGGTTGCTGCTTGCATTGCCACACTTTTCAAGTGACAATGTCGAGCCCGACAACGGAGCAGACTCATCGTCAAGATAGCGACAGTGGTGATGTTAAACCAAAACGACGCAGAACAACTCGTGGCTCAGCAGCAAATGTGCAGCCACCGATTGGTACGAGTGATAGCTTGCCCTATCTTGAAGATGTCTAAGGCTACTGACATTTTAAAATCCTGTGCAGCGTACGATCGAGAAAAATCCAATTATGATTGGCGACTTCTACGTCGCGATAAATGGTTTTCAAAGCCACCGCGTGGGTTACTGTGTGATCAGTACCGCTACGTGCCGCCTGGTGGTGATCCAGACGGAATAGCAGGCGTCGACTACTTTTTGGGCGAGCAGGCACTGGTTGAGGAGTACAACAAAAAAATTGGTGCCGTCAACCAAACATGCACTATTGTCGAGCTGGATGCACAAGCTGGAGAGGCTGTGGCAGTGGTGATGAATGTGGATCGTGGTGCAGATGCAGCTACAGAGGACTGTGTATCATCAGAGAAGGATGGACTCAGCGAAAGTACAAGCTGTGCTGTTTGCTCTTTGGAATGCTCAAAACACAGAACATGCACGAGCTGCAACAAATTCATGCACCACTTCTGCTCCCATGAGGTGTGCATGGCGATGAAAGTTTACGACGCGGAAGGGAACCGTATTGAGGATTTCGGTGACAGCTGCTATTGCAGTAAGAAGTGTTTTGTCAATGCTACTTCCGCATTTGATGAACCGCGCTCCACGCATTTTTTTGCGGTGTCAGACTCCAACAATGAATGCACAATGCTGGAAACTATACCAGCAAATCGGGTGTCTGGAAATACAACGACGGCAAGTGCCAACACGAAGAAGCGATCGAGTGTTGTGAGAACGAAAGCGGCAGCAAAGTCATCTACGGCGAGTGGCAAACCGAAGAAATGAGCAAGTGTAGCAGCAAAGAAATCAGCATTAACCTGCAGACAAAAAGAAGGTCGCACACTTGGCTCAACAGCAAGGCAGACGAAAACCACTAAGGCGACACCCAAGAAACCGAGTAAACTGGCCGCAATGAAAGCTGAATATGCTCCTTAGGGCTCGAGACTCGGCAGCCAAATTTATCGATGCTAATGTTGCCTTTTCGCCAGCGCAAGAAGATTGGATGCCGTCAAGTTTATATCCTGACGTTGTTGGGGCATATCTGATTGGAGTGATGACACGCTATAGAATTGACAGTGAGGCAAGATATAACAATATCAGCGTTTCTGTGGCAAAATTCCAGATTCAATGAACGAACACGTCGTTTCAAACCAAATACCACGTCCACAACATCTTACAAGAGGACCTAGATCGTGGAATTCGGCAATTTGTGCAGCTACAGAAGAATAAACCACAGTTGGCAGAGTCCTGGACGTCGCTTTGCAACATGGTCCCGCAACTGTCGAACATACCTGCTCTGACTGACGACTTCGAAGAAGTCGATGAGCACGGATACAAGGAGTGGTCCAATTTTCGTGGGCGTAAGGAGTATCAAATAGCTTTGAGCCCAGCTGAAGTTGAAGCGATTGAATCGATGCACTTTGATCCAGACCAATCAATTGGGCAGCCTCCTGGACTCTTTGTCCATCCTGATGGATCTGTGCTAGCAAAAGTGAAAGACGAGAGCCGGCATCCTTTGAAGACTCGGCAACTTCCAGCTTTTTCGCTTTCATCCCGCTCTCATTTTGGAGTCAAGTGGTAGTTTTCACTAATGAGTCTGCAGCTGCCGGGGGCAACCCATCGCCAAAGGATGTCGTCTTGGACGAGCTGATGTTTTTTTTTGGGGATATTGTGGTACATGACGCTGTTTGACAAGGGAGATATGCTGAGCTACTGGAGGGACAACGAGGAGGCATCAATTTTCCCGGGTGCGAGCTCTACCAGTCTGGAATCCAGACTGGTAGAGCTCGCACCCGGACCAGACTCTGGATGCATTCATGAGCTGGAATAGGTTCATCTACATTCGGAAGAATTTGAGCTTCCGCTCTCGTGTCACCGTCGCCGATATTGAAAAAGACCCCGCTGCGCGAATTCGGCCGCTAATTAGCATACTCAAGTCGCGGTGTGGTCGGCATGTAGCTGTTGGTCGCAACGTTGCTATTGACGAAGCAAGTATCGCGTGTCGCTCCCAGTATGCTCGGCATGTGATTGTGTACAACCCCAGAAAACCAACGGGTAAGTACCATTTCAAGATGTACGTATGCTGCTGCTCGACATCCTGGTATGTCCTTAGCTTCAAGTTACATTGCTCTAGCGTATTGGAGGACCGATTGAGTGGAGTCGTTCCAAATGGAGAGATTGCACAGATCGCAGAGCTCACCAAGGATTCCTCAGAGATCAGATCGCATGTCATCGAGGTCACATCACTACTAAAAGGATCCCGACGAATTGTCAACACCGACAATTTTTATACGTCTTGTTTACTTTCGGAAAGCCTCCGGTCGATAGGGTTATACGGTCGAGGAACCGTTCGAACGTCAAGCAAGCATTTTCCGTACTTCACGATGATCAAGCCCGGAGATTCGAAGCCGAGGGGCTACATGAAGCAGGGCGTATGCTTGGAGCAGCATATTGTCGCTGCTAGCTGGGTGGATGGCTCCATTGTGAATGTCGTCTCCAACGCTGACGCATCCACTTCGTCCACAGTATATCGGCGCATAAGCCAAAACAAGGTCGCGTTCGAAGCCCCAACATGCATCGGCGAATACAACTCCGCCATGCAAGGTGTCGACAGACACGATCAACTTCGCGGGCGTTTCTCGTTAGCCAGTGAGCACTCTTTTCAGAAGTGGCACAAGAAGTTGGCACTGGCAATGGTTGATATTGTCAGGTGCAATGCGTACGTCTGTCACGAAATCGTACACGGTAGAGCGCCTAGCGAATTTCCTGATCCGCGGAATGTCACTGGGGATTGCTCGAAGCCAAAAGGCCGCGACAACCATAGAGCGTTTGTAATTTCGCTCGTCCGAGAATTGCTTCACGGCGACTGGAAAAAGTGCGTTATTGAAAATGAGAATTGCATGTTATACGCAAACGACTCGAGTCCAATGACTGTTAGCGCAGTAGAACCGGCAACCGTTCAAGTAGCTCTTGCTGATCAACCGCAGGCGTGTGTGGCAAGAGAGTCTTGGGTAGTGCTGAAATAAAGTAGTCGTTCAATGCGGAAATGCACTGTGTGCAAATTTGAAGGCAGAGATGCAACCGAGAAGACAGATTTCTGCGAAACTCACCGGGTTGCATTGTGCAAACGTACGTATCCAGCCGATCCTTCGAAACCGCACCTGTGCCAACAAGCTGGCTGGACTTGCTGGCAAAAGTATCACTCGTTCTACTTCCCGAAGCAAGTCTACACAGCCGAAGGAAACTTGCGAAGAGCGTCCCCAATATATAAAGCACAATCAGATGATTTGAAGGAGCGTAAAAGTCGTCGTAGCACAACAAGCGCCGAAGTACAAACGAACCCATAGTGCAGACGAGATGAGCAAACACTAAGTTCACTTGGTTTACTTTCAGATTAATCCCAACCTTCTATTGCGTCTTTATCACACAGTGAACACGAGCCGTTCTCATCCGTGACACGGACTTAGCAGCAGCCACCAGCACCATGAAAGCTGCGACGTACAAGAGCGCCTCGCCTACACTTCCAGCATCAGCACTGAAAGCCGACACGATATTCAGAACCAGCGGGAACAGCAGCAGCAGCGCACCGGTGATCACGATCGTACCATGGCGCGACGTGCGCGCACTCTGCTTGAGCAGATGCAGCAGCGTCGAGATGGTGCGATACTTGGACGGTATGTGCACGTAGCGCGGCGAACCGATGATGAAGAAGCCAGTGGCGACGCCCATCACCACAGTGCAGATCATGTACAAGGCGAAGTTTCCCTAGCTGTTCGTTCAGCTGCATGTTGCGAACGCTCATCGGGGTACCGCTCTCTTCGCCATACATGTCAAGATCACGCTCCATAAAGTAGCCTTGCAACGCCTTCACCAGTGTGATGGACACGTACAGCGTAATGGGCACCATCGAGGCCAGTGTCGCGAAGAAATACACGAACGCCTCTATGAAGCTGTCGTCCCAGCTTCCCAATTCGAAGTACGTAGGGAGATTAAGTCCGCTCATCCAAATTATGTCTCCAATCGCACCAGTAAGCGACATCACTACCAAAATGATGACCACCACAATCACCTGCTTGTTGGTCATCTCATCGATAGACGAGACCTTGACTGGGAATTCATCGCCAGAGCTCATCATGATCTTGGAGTTGGTGCCCGTGTTCGCCACCAAGCCGTACACGTAGCTGGTGCTCCGCAGTTTACTGCCACGAAGCAGCATGTTCTTCAGTGCGAGGGGGATTCTCTCGTTGCTGCCCCTGTTCGGGTTCTCCTCCAAGTACAACGTGCCCGAGTACGTGTTGAGTCCCCGTTCGGGAGTTCAATCTCCACGTATCCTTGAATGATGTACCCGGCTTCGTCCTCGTTCGTGAACATGTTCCGGGTGGGCTGCGGTGCCTCGCGTAGCTTAAGGTTCGTTTCACCGTCGAGGTTCTTCGACTCGACGTAGCAGAGTCCCATGTTGCCACCGGAGCGCTTCCGCAGGAATGACCGCCAGAATCATGTCGGCCGGCAGGATCTCGTAGTTGGCCACCTTGACAAAGTCTAGGGTTTAGGCTCGCGCCACTCGACCTCCTCGAGCTCGCGCAGTTGGCGGTTGAACACGCGCGTCTTGGCGGAGTTGGTGAGGTCGTCGGCCATGTGGCGCTTGTGGTCTTCGTAGCCGGCGACGATGGCGTCGATGACGATGAAGATGACCAGAGGAATGAACTGCAGCGGGTCGCCGTCCGTGGGTGACACTGAGGGGATGATCTGGAAGATGCCGACAAGCAGGAAGTACAGGTTGGCTGTCTTCTGGAACGTCAGGTACAGGAACACGGACACGAAGCTCCACCACGTGTACTGCGATGTCTTGACCTCGTTGGACACGAAGAAATCCTCCGCGTCGGGCTCTACGCCCGTCGGCTCCCTCTTGGGCGCGTTGACCGCGTCGTTGATCTTGACGATCTTTTACTGTTTGAGCTGGCCGAGCGGCGCGCCCTGCGAGTCCGTAGACAGGAGGCTGCTCATCCTGCTGACCGTCTTGTGGCTGCCCTTGGGCGTCATGGCGGACGGTTCGGCGGCGGACGACGCGCCTCCCTCCCGCGCGCTGCTCGTGGCGGTGATCGTCCCCGCGCGGGCGTTGGCCATCTCTCGCTCGAAGTCGGTCAGCTCCCGCTTGGGCACGGGGGAGCCCTGCTCGATGCGGCCTTCGTTCCGGGCCTGCTCCTCCTGCTTGCGCGCGCGCAGCGAAGCGACGTTGGCCGGGTCGATGTAGCGCGTGGTGGAGCGCGTTTCTGGCGGAAGCGCAGCGAGCGCAGCAGGTTGTGGTAGAACATGCGCCAGCTCTCGCTGCGCAAGTAGCCGGCGCCGTAGCCGGAGGCGACCATGGGCGTGGAGGCGTTGGCGCCGTGTCCTGGCGCGTCAGCAGCTCAGCGCACGTGGGCACGTCGCTGGCGTCGTCGTCCAGCAGGCGCTGCCGGAAGTTGAGCAGAGACCTCCCTCGGGTCGTTCGGGTCGAACTGGTATGGTCTCCACGGTACTGCTGATAATACAATTTTCCTTGTGAAGAGCTCCACGGTACTCGCCCTACTGAGATTTTCCATACATCAACCCCGCTGGCTGGCGATTTTGGACGAATGACATCGCTGCTACAAAATAACACCTTATGTATCTTTTGGAAGGAAATCGCCCAGAAACCTCCTATCCCTAATATGTTTTTGGCGTCAACCTGTGAGACGGGATAATTCCCAAAGGTACATTATGTATCTTTATGCCGCGTTTGACTTGGCATTTGTATGCTGACGCTTAATATAGACTGGTATGGGTATAACGATAGGGTTAAGGTTCGTGGTCATCACGTAAATAGTAGCATTTTCTTTTGAATTCTTGTTCTCATTCTGGTGAACCACGTACAAAAAAAAATGAAATGCGACACCTTCGCACTTGCCGTCGACTATAACAATCTTTTTACCCTTTCAGCTTCAAATATTCCATCCGAGCAAGTTGCGTCAGCCCATTCCTCAGCACTAGCACTGATATCGTCACTTTCTCACTAGCACAGCTCTCAACACGTGCGCTGGCCATCAGGTTGGAACTGACAGCAGCCACTCTTTCGGGACTCGCGTTGCTGTCAGAACCAGCATTATCCGCCATCGCATTCACCACAAACATTATCAGCAGCAACCATACAGAAGACATTCAAGCAATCGGGACCCCGAAGGTTTCGGAACTAGCGCTGCTGTCATAACTGTTTTACACCAAGTGACCAGTGTAGACGAAACTGTATCTTGAAGTTGAATTGCTCCATTCGAGTCCCTGGATCCTCTTGTTTCTGTAGAAGGTTCAGTTTGCTTGTCGCAAATAATTGTTTCAGGTATCAGACGCCTTTCAACTGATTGAGTTGGATAGTGACGGCTATTTTTTCCACTGCTCGGTGCTGAAACCGGTGGTGCCTTGAATTCCTGGACTTGCGCTTGTTGGGCGGGTCGTAGAGAATTTTGCGCATGGACAGCACGGTCACTTGGTGGAACATGTTAGTCAGTCACTGCTCACACGAGCACACACGAGCATAATACCACCGACAACGCACGAGGTTGAACGCGAACGCGCCCATGGAGCGCCAGCACTCGTGGGTGAGATTCTCTCACCCACGTGAATTCCCTTTTTATATATTCAGCGTAAATTATAAGCATTGCTTGCAGTAGGTAAACACCCCTGCGTGGCTGAGAATATGTCCTCCTTTCGGACAGTTCTCCAGATCTCGTAATTCGTAAAACGTCAGTTTTTGATTACGCCCGGCGCCTTTTTCACGAATGCGTTCATCTGCATTGCCAGGGATTCTGATGTGCTTCAGCTGACGATCCGAGTACTACATGCGCCAACCTAGAAGCGTCCTTTCCTTTACATTGAGCTTCCTCACTGCATCTTGAAAATCCAGTCGGAATGCGCCTGTCAGATCTGTAGCTTCCTTATCTTCAAGATATGAGCTGTTGGTCGTTGCTGTATTTGTTGCGGCGTAACTCGCAAGCTGGCGAAGGCTGTAGGGAATAGTGAAGCAGAGAAGACAGAGGGTTCCCAAGTGATTATTATTAATCAATCATAGCAGACGAGACAGTCCGACCAAGCATAATTGAGTGGTGTTTGATTATGTATACATTGGATAAGTTAAATAAATAACCCTTATTTCAGTACAGTACAAATGCACTGGTTCAGATTTATCTGCTAGAAATATACACAATTACAAATACAGTCATGTACAACAATTTGGGTACTCCCACAAAGTTACAATATAGAATAATCCATTACTAGAGGACCGGAACATCTTATGTTCTATATGAATCTGAATTCTAAGTCTTACGATGGTTTGTTATAGCATATCCACAAGGGATATCCCGCAAATTTTCGTGTATATGTTATAATTGTAAAACACCACTGATATATTGTCGGCAGCAATGATCTTTTTGACTAGTGGCGCAAAAGCGCTAGGTAAGACGCCGTCGCGGAAGGCGTAGATGCTGTCGGGGACGCAGCGGGCTCCGTCACGAATTCCGCAAAGAAAGGAATGAAAGGCATCGTGTCGCTCCCGGGGAAAGCGGTTATCGCCAAGTAGGACACTATCTGGAAGCCGATCAAGAGATCTTTGAAGGACTCTAGACTGCATTTTGTGTGATCGTCGCTGTACTCGTGCTGCTTTTCGTGGTTAAGATGTACCAATTCATCGGTTCGTTCAAGCGAAACCACCACCATGGTCTGCGCCGGACCGACCACTGAAAAACAGTAATCGAGGTCAGTTGAGATACCGCAAGCTCAAGGACCTCTCGCTCATAATACCGATAAGAAAGTAAATGGAGACCCCGCATACAGACATGGTGACGGGCATTTCGCTGGCGATGTAGGAGCTTTTTAGCGACAGGTATTGGTCCCTGGGGCGGCTGAAGTTGCTATAGCCGTTTGGTTGCGCCTCGATAGGGAAAATACCATAGGTCATGAGATACGCGCCCTCGTCGGATGGCGTCATGATCCGCTCGCCGCCGAAGCGCATGGGCAACTACGAGTTGAAGAAGGCGACCCGTAGATGGTGGTCCTGTTCGTCTCGAAGGTTATATTGTCGACTGCAGGGTCGTGGAGTAGTAGTATGCGGGGGTGTACGCCAGCGAGTTGGTGCCGCCAGGTGAGATGATCGACGCGACTTGATCTCGTTGTCGGAGCTGACGTCGTACAGACGCCACGTCTTCTCCTTGAGAAAGCACTGCAGCAGGCGCGGCACCATCTTTACCGTTGAGCTTCATACAGAGCGGGCTCGCGCGGCGCAGAGACGGTGCGACGAGTCTCTCTCTCGCCCAACTGTGTTGTGGGACAACTTGTGGTCAGTGATCAGATACAGACTGTGGTTACATCGGTTACAGACTAACCACGGTCTGAAACTGAATTGGCTCGAATCGAAAGGCAACTTCGATAGTTGCCATTTTAAAAAAGACACTAAACAAGAGCAAGGAACGCAAAGAACAAGAGTAAGGAACGCAAGGAACAAGTTCAAGGAACTCCTGGCTCTGGGCCGGCGACGCGTTGGTCGTGTCCCCCAGCAGCTGCACCAGCTCGGCCCGTGAGCGGCGGCTGTTCCGCCAACATGAGTCAACGGCGCTTGGTCTGCACGGTGGCGCGGCGCTTGACCTAGCCAAGTTGTCATGGGTCTCTGACGATCGTCGGGTTCCGCCGGCTGCTAGGTCGTGCCGTCGTGTAAGGGTGGCACATCCCCGACGACCCGGGGCATTAAGGTCCTGAGTTACAGAGACAGGACCCACATAGTAATGCGCCGAACGGGGATGCCGTCCAGGACGCGAAGCGCAACCGCGTTCACGTCCCGGTCGCCCTCGGGCATATTTGGCGTGGCCCGGAGGATTGCCAATCGGAGGTGGCGGGATACCTCATCATCGATGTAGCCGCCACGTCGACGCACACACGCACGAAAATAGTCGCGAAAGTTTCTCCGGTGGGTGGCGCGTATCATGTCGAGGAGAAAGGCGAATGTCTCCTGCCGAGCAGACGAGACAGTCCGACCAAGCATCATTGAGTGGTGTTTGATTATGTATACATTGATTAAGTTAAATAAATAACCCTTATTTCAGTATAGTACAAATGCACTGGTTCAGATTTATCGACTAGAAATATACACAATTACAAATACAGTCATGTACCACAATGTGGGTACTCCCACAAAGTTACAATATAGAACTACCGTATTCCTCGATGAGCTGTCCCCCTTTTTTCTCCTCGAAGAGCTGTGCCCCCTCCCTTGGGTTTTCAATATAAAGTGATGGGCAACTTTTGAAAGGTTTTCCTTGAAGAGCTGTCCCCCCCTGCTGTGATTTCAACCAATGAGAGCTCATTTCTACTTTAGTAAAGATTTGAGCACACTAATGGTACGCTCGTTGGTGTCCATACTGGCGCCCTAGCTCTTTCGGCACCGCTAACATCTACGCATTTACAGGAGGGCGAGGCAGCACCGGTGATCCGTGGAGAAGATTTTGTTGGTTGCAGCTGGCCGTAGCTGTACATCGCACGAAGTATGCGGAAAGTATCTCAAAATCGACGCCACCATCGTCTTTAGAGGGGAGGCCGTCTTCGAAGATGATGGCGAGGTCGAGTACGCTGTCAAAGCGAAGTTTATCCGCTCCCGGTAAGCTTCTGGGTCACACGCGTCCACCTACGAACACTAAGACGATGACGATGACGATGTAATAATGGGTAAACCCATTTCCACATAGCTTTCCTGTTGCCACCCCGAAACGAGGGATTAATTTCTACAGCCTTAGCTATTACTTGATTCGTTGAGACAGCTAGTTTATGCGCTCGCCGATCCAGTATCCACGCGGCTAATTCTTTTTCTAGGTCAGCATCACTCCGGGCCCGTCCAGCGTTGAGTGCCTTGGTTCGAGGATTCCGCACCACTGTTGCCTCCAGCTTAGCTATGTTCTTTGCCCAGCGTTTGATCTGAGAACGGTCCACGTTGTGGCGCCGCGCGACGCTTTTCACCGGGCCTCTTTGGGCTTCCAAAACGTTGAGAAGCTTCGCCTTCGCGCTCAAGTATGCTTTCCCCATGATACTGTACCTCGAAATGGCGCTCCCCAGAGATCGAATTTATTTCGACCAATGAGATGTTGCTACGCTCTGGGTACTTTCCTCGATGAGCTGTCCCCCTTTGGCGGTGTACCACGGGGGGACAGCTCATCGAGGAATGCGGTAGAGGATTGGGCTGGTAGCGCGTTCTTTTGATACTACGCTTTTAAACGTAAACATTGCTAACTTTAGCAGATACCAACAGTTGGGTAGTAATAGTAGTAGTAATATTAGTAGTACTACTCCACAACTACTTGAGCTGCAGTGGTCACCTTCGGATAAGCACCCACCGTACTTAAACTCTGTGGGGAAAATGTCTCGCACGTTAAATAATCTCAGCGCTTGTCATATACCGTACTTCGTAGTAAATTAATTACGAACTTCTGAAATTGAAAAATAATCACGCTTCATTATCGGGCTTACTACGTAAGGATCACACTTGACTTCATCGCCCTCCTGGCAATCTTTCGTGGCACAACCCATGCTTCATTTGTGCTTTGGCGCGTTTCCGAATATGGTTGTCTTTCCAAATGAGGTCCTAATTGAGAGCCACTCAAACTAGAATTGCAAGATGAGAACCGAGTTTGCTGCCCTTCAAAAGTATTACTTGAAGAGTACTATAGTACAGAGATGGTGATAGCATAATATTACTAATATAGAGAGGTTTCGAGAATCGTTTGCACGGCCATTACCATCAGATTTGTGTTTAAAACATAAAATGTTCCACCCCGCCTCGTCATTTTCTGGTGGAAACAGCAAATGTACGGATTTTACGGCACTACCTTCACCTCACCACTGCCATCCATGTTGAGGGCTTCAGTGACCAGGTCCGCATTTGAGTTGTTATTTCTTAAGTTGATATGGCGGAATCAACCAAGCGCAGAAACTTCTCAGAGGAGGAGGACGTTATGCTCCTCAAGCAAGCCCTAGCGGACGAGCCCTTTCGTCACGAACATGGCAAGGCGATGGACGCGTGGGACGCCTTGGCTGCAACGCTGGCAGCTTGCCCGGATTTCTTAAGAAAGAATCTCAGTGGTAAGACGGCTCAAAACCGTGTGAATGCCTTACTAGGTAAGCTACCTAATTAAACCTAAGCTGCGAGGAAAAAATATTGCGCACTAACTGGTAACTACAGCTACTGCGCAGAAGAAAAACTCTGAGTCAGCTCGCCTGTCAGGTGTGACCGAGTCGCACACCGAGAAGGACTTTCTGCTCGACGAGTTGCTGTCAAAACTCGAAGACAGCAAGATTGAGAAGGCAAACAAGAAAAAGATCAAGGCAGAAAAGGCTGCAGCTCAAGAAAGTGCAGGTGAAGCGATTCACCGTTTGGCCGTTGAGCGACTCAAGTGCAAGCGAGAGGATGAGCGCGATGAAGTTAGCGATAGCCCTTCAAAAGGCAACAAGTTTGCCAAGCTGGTGGATCTGCTTCGTGAGCAGAAGAAGCAAGAAATGGCGGCCCGTCAAAAGCAGTGGGAGCAGGAGCGGCTCGACCGTCAAGCTACGGAGACACGCTTCATGCAGTTGCTGGAGATGCTTGCCAAGAGAAGCTAGAAAGCTTAAAATTGAGGAGCAATAAACGTTTGCCTTGATTACCGTCTATTACTGTTCATCTATCTCTAAGTACTCTCGTAGTGTTGGCGGAGTAAATTTGAAGAAGGAACTAATCTGATTTCCTACGTAGTAGCAGCACTGACAGTTCGTCAGCAACATGGCTCCACGGACAAACTTGCCCACGGGACTGAGGCGAAGCTTCAGATTTTCTTAAAATCTATGAAAGCCCAAACTCTTTTCATAATTCCAAAATTCCACTCCACCGCCGTACGAATAGCACTCATCTCCTTGTTGAAGACGCGTTCATGCGTCGTTTGCACAACGCACTTAAATCGAGTCACCACATACTTACTTACAGAATAGGCAGGGTTGCCGAATATCGCCTTGCCTTCAAAGATGGGGTGTTCGTCAAAGTATTCCAAAATACCACTTGCAGCAAACACCGTAGTGTCATGACGCCGACCTTCGTACGGCCCAAAGAAGTGGATGCAAAGGCCGTCTGGAGTAGTTAAACCTGCGCGCAATAATTGTAAGGATAAGTCGGTAACAGTAGAACAAACAGTGCATTTATCTTACCTTGAAATAGTATACAGTGGACACGCTTATGCCCACTGTATACTTGTCGCTGCAGATATTCGGAGCTGTGACCACGCCTCGGAGACGGGCGGCATATTGGTATCTTGGTTCAACCGGGAAATGAAAAAAACCCTTGCGCCGAGCTTCGGTTTTGAATTGCGCTGCAGTACTCGTTCATTTTTGCTTGTACTAGCTTCAAGTTAAAATACATCTTCTCCTTGTATCGCCGATCTACATAGTCAACTGCACAGACATGTCAATTAGTATCTTGGTGCAGCAATACAGAAGCACCCATAGCATACGTACTCATCCACAAGAAGATACGGCTGAGCGCCGATGTGGAGCGCCCAAACTTGTTCATCATGTCGTGGAGGCGGTGCGGGTAGGAAAGGCGGTGCAACATGATCGCCAATGCCTCCTTGTGACCGCAGCGGTCGCCCTCGTCCGTGATCACCGTAGCTGGAAGCGCCAACAGGTTGGCCAGGAGCTTGACACCGTTGACGTCGAAGCGGAAGTCCTTGGTGGCGTTGGCGTCTCCATACGAGCTCAGCTCGAAGCGCACGTCAGGTATAAGGGGCCGCTCTGGATAGTCGAACAACCCCGCCTCCTGCATAGCAATCCATACTTCCTCCTGGTTGAATGCTAGTAGAACAAGCAGGACCTCTAAAGCTTCTTCTTGCGTTATCTGCATGCCCCAGGAACGCGTACGCGCGGCTGCCTCCGTGTCTTGCTGCTGTGAGTGGTGCTTGGTGCTTCGCGCTGCGTTGCAATTCTCGTATTGGCCACGAACCAGCCGTTGTCCGACGGGTGTATGCGTTTTCGCGGGATTTGCTGCTCGAAACGTCAACTGCATTTTCACTAGCCCTACCCGTGCATCTTACTGTGTGAAGGAAAAGTGAAGGTGGTGCTGAGCTCGAAACCTTACTAATATTGAATACCGCTCTATATGGTAGTAGGATTACTACTATCCCAAAAAATCAGGTAGTAGTATTGACGTACTATTTCAGAAAGTACTAGTAACCCCTGCCCATGAGGTTTCCCAGGAACTATCCGTAGGGAGTTCCCGGAATTCTGAGCCAGAAAGGTCAAATACCAATCAAAGCACTACCAATCAATCTAGCGGCCACAACCGCTGCCACCAGTCTAGCTTTTTCGGTCGCCGTAGCAGCCCCCCCCCCCCCCCGCCCCCCCCCGTACCCACGGTTCAATCTCGGTTGCTGTGGTGCCGAAACAGCTAGACTCACGGCTCGGCGATCATCTACGGCGTCCGCTACTTCGAACAAGGTCGGCTTGAGGCATCTATACCGGGCAAGACTCACGGCTCATGACTGCACGCAATCATCTTCGCCGCCCGCTACTTTGAACAAGGTCGGCTTGATGCTATCGCTGGCATCTATACTGGGCACGGCACAACGTACATTTTGAACCTTACGCCGCGCGCAAGGTACAGCACCAGCGTGTTTTCGTCGCTAGAAGTAAATATATTTAATTAATCTCTCCGCTAGATTATAGTGCGCCATTATTAACAAGGGATGTCCGAGGTAACCAGACCAAAAATCGCCATTTCTTGGGCGAGTCCAAAAAATAAAATTTTCATTATCGTCGCTTACACGTATTTCTTAGTGCTATACATAAGATTCGTACAAACTATTTAAAATGGTGGCGGTTTCACGCTCGTAGCATCAGTTCTTGGGAAGATATTGCAGCCCAAACTTGATCGCTGCCACCAAAGCTAGGTGAATGTCTTCACTCTCTTGACCACTGTCTTGTCTATATCCTTCTTTGTATGCAAATGTCACCTGATTGTAAAAATATGATACCTCCGAGTTCTATTATAGCCAATAGCAGAACTCAGAATAGCTGTCAATGTGACGATGTGCAAGATGGGTGCAACATGCAGCACCTCTAGTACGTTTCCGGCCGAAGGAAGCCCTTCTTGCTCGGGCAAATACTCCACAACTAGTGCCCATTACACCACGCTGTCTATTGCATCAGGAAGTGCTAATAAACGAGTAGTTACGTGCAAACTTACTTGTGCGGTATCTGATACAAGTGCTTCACAACAGATGGAGACACGACGACTAAATTTACGTCACTAAGAGTTAACTAAATTGGTGTTGAGGGCGCTAACAATAAAACGAGTCTTTGCGCACGCTATCGACTGCATCCACATTAAATAATCGTTCGAGATGAAGTAATACATGTTGTTGTTGTTCCTACCAAGAGCCTGTAGAAATATCTGGCACGCGCGCCCCCCCCCATATTTCGGTATGGTTACCTCAGATTTTCTATGTTAAGTCTAAATCACGTCGCGCCTCTAACGCCATGGGCTCGGTGAGCCTCGTCTGAACGACGAGTGCCGCTGGATGCTTGTGATGTCCTCCCACATTTCGCCACGCAAGACACTAAATGGCTGCATTTACACCCGAATATTTAACGGACCGTTAATAACCGTATTTAACAGCTATCAATCTCTCTCCGACCTCTTCAATTTTATATATGCGTAGCCTTGACAACAAATAACCTACTCAATTAGATATCAAAACGTGTTTTTATAAGATATTACTATTGACAATTGTATTGATCCACTTAGTTACGCCTTTGTGGTCCACATATACGAATTAATCCCCTAAAGGCTGTCCGAACAAAGTACCTGTTGCACTACCAGGATAATCCATTACTAGAGGACCGGAACATCTTATGTTCTATATGAATCTGAATTCTAAGTCTTACGATGGTTTGTTATAGCATATCCCCACAAGGGATATCCCGCAAATTTTCGTGTATATGTTATAATTGTAAAACACCACTGATATATTGTCGGCAGCAATGGTCTTTTTGACTAGTGGCGCAAAAGCGCTAGGTAAGACGCCGTCGCGGAAGGCGTAGATGCTGTCGGGGACGCAGCGGGCTCCGCCACGAATTCCGCAAAGAAAGGAATGAACGGCATCGTGTCGCTCCCGGGGAAAGCGGTGATCGTCAAGTAGGACACTATCTGGAAGCCGATCAAGAGATCTTTGAAGGACTCTAGACTGCATTTTGTGTGATCGTCGCTGTACTCGTGCTGCTTTTCGTGGTTAAGATGTACCAATTCATCGGTTCGTTCAAGCGAAACCACCACCACGGTCTGCGCCGGACCGACCACTGAAAAACAGTAATCGAGGTCAGTTGAGATACCGCAAGCTCAAGGACCTCTCGCTCATAATACCGATAAGAAAGTAAATGGAGACCCCGCATACAGACATGGTGACGGGCATTTCGCTGGCGATGTAGGAGCTTTTTAGCGACAGGTATTGGTCCCTGGGGCGGCTGAAGTTGCTATAGCCGTTTGGTTGCGCCTCGATAGGGAAAATACCATAGGTCATGAGATACGCGCCCTCGTCGGATGGCGTCATGATCCGCTCGCCGCCGAAGCGCATGGGCAACTACGAGTTGAAGAAGGCGACCCGTAGATGGTGGTCCTGTTCGTCTCGAAGGTTATATTGTCGACTGCAGGGTCGTGGAGTAGTAGTATGCGGGGGTGTACGACAGCGAGTTGGTACCGCCAGGTAAGATGATCGACGCGACTTGATCTCGTTGTTGGAGCTGACGTCATTCAGACGCCGCGTCTTTGCACGGTTCTCATCCGTCTCGTTCGCGTTCGGACGGAAGCGGATGTACAGGCTCTCCACGGCGTGCTTGACCTCGCTGATGTTGACGTTGCCGAAGGCCTTGATCAGGATGCGCTCGATGCGCTCGTGCACGCGCACGATGCTGAACTGCCGCTACTGTCTGAACAACTCGGTCACGTCGGGCATCATGTACACATGTTTGGAGATGAGGTTACAGGCGATGATTGAGGGCTTCGTGAAGACGCCGCCAAGTCGACGATGGACACGCAGTCCTCCACGCTGGCGAACTCGACCTCCACGAAGAACTTGTCGAAGGTTACGTTACAGTTGAAGAGCACGAACGCCGGGTCCAGGTTGAACCAGACAATCAGCGGGATGAAAAGGTCGGTCTCCGGGTGCTCCCGCTTGGGCGACTGGAGCCTGTCGAGGATGTACTTGCGGTCGCAGGCTGTCAACTTCAGCGGGACCTGGATGAAGATGGCGACGGTGACGGTAGGGGTTTCATGGCCAACGCAGTGTTTCCACCGTTCGGGCTGACATGAAACCGATAGTACATCTCCATTTCCTCGCAGCCGTAGCGTTCCCGCAGGGCGCCGTCCATCACCGAGCGCACATCCTTGATGATGCGGTGCCCGATAAAGTCGAATCAGCGTACTCACTTCTCCTTGTGGGTGGTCCACAGCGTTGACGAGGCGAATGTACAACGCCTGGTCCAAATTTAAGTCGCCGTAAACCGGCACCTTCACGCGGCAAGACGAGCCGAGCAGCGGCAGCGACGTCACCCCCACAGCGGAGTACCGGTAGGCAACGGACACCAGTGACCGACTAGTAGAGTTAATGAAGAAGTCGTATGCCTCACGGACGTCGTCGTAGTTACCGTTCCCGTTTTTCTATTTTTAAATGTTGACCGGCATCTGGAGGCGGCGTTTGAAGTCAATCATGCGTGCAATATCATCCTTCTTGCTCGGGTCGGTGCCGATCCCGACGATGTAGCCATCAATGTTATTTATCGGTGTTTCGCGAGACCACCCCCTCGTCGCGCGCGATCTCCTGGGCGCGAATCTCCGACAGCCAGATGAGAAGCTGCTCGCGCGCCAGCAGGTGCCGGTCCATGTCGGTGGTGTATGCCAGTAGGATCGCATAGCTGTTTTGAAGGATTGACAGACTCATGGCTACCAGGCTAGGTCGTGGTATATATTGTCGACGAGTTGTTTCGAAACCCCGCAAACTCTCTCATATTATGTTCAACGGGCACTTCCTCCTCCTCGTCCTTCTTCGTTGTTTATCATTTCCTCCCGCGTGATGGTTCACCCGACAACAATTTACCAGCGGATGCTGCGCGTCGTGTACGACATCGTCCAACGCGTAGGCGCACTACCTGGCGGGTATTGGCTGCAAATGACAATTCGTGGTTGAATTTGTCCAGCAAGAGTAGCATCCACTCTTCGGAGAAGATGGCGAGTTGTTTCAAGTGCGTCCACATAGACCGGCTTCCGAGTCCTCGAGTAGTATCCGTAGCATCCATTCGGCGAGGCCGTTGCCGATGACAGCGTCCAGTCGACTCTAAGAAGAACGGCTGTGGAGAACAGATCGGTTATCCAGGGGGCGACGGCATATTCACTGAGCAATCTGCACTTCAGCGAGCACACGATGAACGCTCGGAGCACCGAAAGCTTCCACACGTAGAGACTTTTCTCCAGGAAAAGTTCACCTTTGCTAGGTTTTCGCCGAAGAACAGCGTCCACATCCAGAGCAGCGCGGTCTTGCTCAGCGCCTCCCAATCAATCTGGCCAGATGCTCGCTGCCAGTGGACAAAATACGACTCCACCCACTGTGCCAGCGGCTGGAACGTCCTGGGGTCGAATAACGCCGACCACTGCTCCAGTTAAAGGCGGAGAAAAACGGCGCACTGGATAAACTCTTCGGACGCGAGCACGGGTTTGTAGGCGATTGTTTCTCTCTTGAAGCGCTTTGGGGTCGCGGGCGTAAACGACGGGACTGCTAGCGCCTTCCTTTTCAATGTCATGGCTGTAGCTTGAATACCAAATCCAAACTAAAACAGTTAAAGCCAGTTTTAATGGTGTTTTAAAAAAACAAACACCATAATTCATCCATCCGCGGGCGTTTCCCAGCCCGGGATGCGGCGCGGGTCAGTGTAGGGTTTGGGCTAGCACTCACAGCAGGATGTCAAGCGCGTCAGAGGCGGAGCCCATGACGCATGATCCCGAGACGGTTGAGGCCGAGTCGGTGGGTGCCAAGACAAGATTGACACTGCGCCGGAGATCAGTGACGAGACAGTTCTTCTTTGATGCCCTCCTGTCGAAATTGTCAACGCGGCAATGGCACAAATCAGTTATGGAATTCTAGAGGACAACACAGCTCGCGCTCCCTGTCGGAACAGATCACGCGTCTGCGTTTGGATCGCCTCCCCAAGTTCAATGCAGTGCCCTATTTCCTGCGACAGTGAACATTTTCAATAGGCCGCGGGGGATGGGGGGGGGGACAGACAAAAAACACACGTAGCATTCACTTCTTGCCCGTGCACATGCCGATTGACGTTGCCGCTACCATCTTCGCGTGTCCAACGCTCTTCAACGCTGGCGTCTTCTCGATTAGCGTGGGTTCCGTGCCGGCAAAGCCTCGGTCAGTGACTCGGTTTCTTCGTTCGTATCCGTGACCACGAGTTCAAACCGAGATGCATTGATCTTTGCCCACACGTTCAGGGAGCATGTCTTCAATCCCAACGATCCACCTGGCAGGCGCTTGGGGTTCCAACAACGGCGGGGAGTAGAGTTGTTTGAGAAAGCGTTTCATTGCTCCCCAATCGGTTCGCTACGTTGTTTCCAACTTCTCGACGAGGCGCAGGTTGCCTTAGGCGATGGCCAGGCAAATCATTTGCTCCAAGATCACTTGCTTTTGGGCAAGCCCGAGCTACTGGTGTACCGTAGTGAGCAGTTTGTCCATGGTGCGAATTAGCTCTTGTGCAGCCGCGATCAGGCTGACCTTGATGCGGAGTTGCTCGTGCGCAAGCCATAGATGCTCTTGCCCGTTCGCCATCTGGCGGAAGTAGTCTTGCATCGTCAACGCCCGACAAGTGGTACATGTCGCATGGCTTCAGCGCACGACCCATCGCGTTCAGCTGTGACGGAGCCTTCAGCGTGGGCGTACCCGCGCTTGCCTCCGCTGCTGCTGTCGAAGTACTCGAGTCCGTGGTTATCGCCGAGGTGCCCGAGCCCGTGGTCGTCGCCGAGGTCTCCGCGTCTGCTGCTGTTGGCTGCTGCATTCGTGCAGGTTCGGTTGTGCTCCTGCGTTTGGCAGAAGCTGCCGGCTGTGTCCGTCCCGATCATCCAGTTGGCGTGGCGCTACCGTCGTCTCCCAGTTTTCTCCGATTTATTTTCGCTTTCACTCACTCTAGGTGAGTCCTGCCTTAAGAAGAGGGGCTATAAGGGACCGTTAGATTAGGAAGGGAGCGGCGTATAGATAATCGCCTCGATTCCAGCATATCCCTCGGCATATATTGAATCTGCAAGAGCTACCTTCTTTCCTTTCAATTGCCCTCGAGCACCACATACAATATCACTTATGTGTTGCTGCTATACAGCAGTGAAGGTAGTATGGCGCAGCACCCCCACTCAAGAGGCTAGCTTTGTCGACAGCCTGGTATTCAGCAAATCGCGACCATGTCGTCTTTGATCTTTGTGGTTTTGCCCGGCAGCAAAATAGAGTGGGAATCTATCAACCTAAAAGGAGTAAAATGCAGTCAAGAGTGCGGGGCCTAATTTAGGCCAGGTGGAACTTAAAAATGGATTTTAGCCCTTAAACTGATATTAAATCGTAATATTGCAGTAAAAAGCACCGTTTTTGCTTATTCGAATCATGAACTTTAAACTTTCCTGGTGTTATGTTGCTAAATAAATTAATCAAACGATTATTGTTTTAGATTCATCATTTGTTAAGCGAACCGGAAAGGACCGTTTTCGGGTCGAGGTCGAAAATGATATTCATGAAAATAGGCTGCATACGACAAAAGTTAGACAGATAAAGCTAGAATCGAGGCGTTAACAATGGTGGTGATCGTACGATCTACTTCGTTGTGGAAAAAGTTATCCGCGATACCAGTATGTGTAGCAATGATTGCTGCAGTGTCTAGCGTTTTGCGTTGCGCCAAACCTATGCATCATTCAATCAAACGACAAATTTCCATGCCCTTCAATTAGAAGGTTGACGCGTTTTTGATTGGCGTAAAGTTACCTTACCGTGGTACTTGGGACTGCAATGTGACGATAACGGGAGGGTCTAGTAGCTGCTGAGTGTAAAGTTTCCCCAGGAGAAGTTTTCGTCGGGACATCTTGGGCGTATTGGCATTTCTCCCGAAAGTAATGTAAGTTCAAGCTATAAATGCTACGCTTGTTAAACCTGCATTAACGGGTTCTACCAAATAGTATACCCATTCCAAATATAATACCATAGGTTGGTTTAAAGGTTTACTATTTGGTATTATACCGTCCCAAATACTATACCATTCCGAGCTCAATATTCACCAATTTGATCAATACTACCAACAGTTGCCTCTACCCCTCCACCTCTTAGTTTAAAAACGATCACACGCCCGTCAAACTACTGCACTCTCACCTCCTTCGTATTAGCCGCGTATGATGGCCCCCTATGAAACCAGTTTCCATAACTGAAATGTTATCGAGCGGATTCTAGATCAGGAGGTGGTGTGTCAGCGCATGCTGCGCAGGATATTTAAGTCGATTCAGGCTGGTACGTGTCCGGCGTTTAGACTCGCTACTGAAAAAAAACAAAAAAACCACGCCATCATTAATTATTAGCACTCCACTAATGCCATCGTTAGCCATCCAAAACTACTATCGCTATATTACCCTGCCATATTGTATACCCTGGCACACTTCGAGGGTAAACTATTATAATAGTATACCGTATACTATTTGGTAGACCCCGTTAGTTCATGATGCATACAAGAAGATTATTGGTCGAAGCCAAAATGATCAAACTCTCAAGACCAAGGTGGATCTTAACCTGGAGTTATAGGATTTTTCCCGTCTCGTAATGGTATTTAGACGCGGCCTCGTCCATTATGATTTTGGTACAGATACCAATGCATATACAGCACTTGCAAACGGCGTAAGGAAATACTCAGTATTTCGGTCCGGGGTACTTCACAAAAAGCGGTCTGCTTGAGTCCGAAATCCAGAGTAAAAACACAAAATATTTAACCCTTTCGCGGTAGAAGGGCACATTTTTCGCCCTTTAAGGGTGTTTTCAAAACACGGTGTAAAAGCACCGCCTACAAGGGCGCATCCTGTGCCCTTTTACACAAGTTCAACCGTGGATGTACCATCTTTTATGACAAATCATAAACAATACAATCAGTAATCATCAAACCATACAAATATTAAGTAGTATGCATATGATCGTGGTGCATCAGCAAATCACTGCAGGTACTTTGTTACAAGAGTCATGCAAAGCGAGTACCGTGATTATCCTTATGGGCGCATTCTATGCCCTTTTAGAAGCAAATTACTTAGGCTTGTATAGTATAATTAAGACAAGAGGCTCGCGAAAGGGTTAATAACAAATGAAAAGTGGTAAATAGAAAGGTTTTGTGGAATGCCAAAAATAACGCCGTCTGAAAAATGTTTATTCCCATCATAGCACATATTTTTTTAATTGACTGGCTGTGTTATAGTGTGTGCTATCATATCATTTCTATTAGCGTAAGTAATGTTAACACGTTTCTCTTCCCTGGGTGGGGCGTGTCCAGCAAATAGGGACCTGCAGATGCAGATGATGAAGGATTGGCCTGGTTGACAGGCATCGCCACGCAAGATTGGTTTCTTGTTGAAAGCTTCTTGAGCTAGCTCGGTTTAGTGACCTTTGGCTTTTGAATCACAAACCGGCTGTTTTCCCGAAACTTCATATAAGTACGGAAATCATGGGCTCAATTTTGGATGCGAATATCTCGATAACACTAAAAGGTTAATTAGTATCGTTTGAGATTGGGTCGTTTCATATGCGTGTATGTCGGCGATCTCACAATCGCAGATGCGAATATCTCGATAACACTAAAAGGGTTCATTAGTATCGTTTGAGATTGGGTCGTTTCATATGCGTTTATGTCGGCGATCTCACAATCGCAGGCTCCCATTTAAGCTCGATGAGTGAACTAAATGCTAAATTGTCTGCTAAGTTCACATTGAAAGACTTGGGTTAACTGCATTATCAGCTAAAAGTGGAAATCCAAAGAGATCTGGAAAAGATTTTCACAACAAAAGTACATTCCGGACCGTTTAGAAAAATTTCAGACGCGGCACTGTAATACAGAGTCTACCCCATAGACTATTGTCTCGGCCAAAAAGGCTTGGACGGAAAATTGTAATATATTGTGACAATAATAAATCGATCGTTTCTTGGCAACCTGTGGTCCGATTTAGCTGCTTCTGCCTGCATTCGAAAGAGAAACATCTATATTTACTCATGCATGCATCGCGTTCTTGGAGCGAGGCGGTCATTTCGAAAATGCCTGCCGGTAAGAAATTGTCGGCTGGTGAAAAATATCTGGTCGTCAAAACGTACGAGTACATACAGGCCAAGAAGGCGGCTAACCGAGAGCTTTGGAAAGGAGAAGTGCGCAATCACGTTCATGACTGTCTGGGCTTCGCAACAGGAACGATTTCGGCTATATGGGGTCACTGGGAGAAGCACCATGACCCGAAGTTCGCATCGGTGGGGGCTCAGTTGCTGTTCCGTCTGTTTTATAACTGAACTAATTTTTTCTGAACGATTGGTGAAATATGCTAGATGAAAGGTGATAAACCATCTGGTAGACCGCCAAGCTTTGGAGAGTCCTTGCATCCATTTGTGCGGGGGCTGGTCACCGAGATGAACAAGAGTGGAAAGCCCGTAGCAGCACCAAAGCTGGCGAAAAGGTTGAAAGAAGAGCATGACGTCACTATTTCAGTGCGTTCGTTGCGACGTATGCTTCGGCGTATGGGCATGCGTTTTATAAAGGGAAAATCGCGCAATAATTTGGCGGAATCGACGGCGAATGTAGCATTTCGAACGCAATATTTGAAGAAAAAATTGGCCAACCTCAACCGCAGAAATTTCCCTGTGCGACCGGAAGTGTTTCTAGATGAAACATTTTGCAACTTGCACCACGTTGCTAAACTATCGTGGGTCGATCGCGACAAGGTGCGGTTTACAAAGAGCGGCAAGGGTCCAAGGTAATCAATTTTGCTTTATATCGTTAAAATTATTATGCACTGCTCACTAAATATCTATGCACAAGGTTTTGTATCGTAGCTGCTGGAGTGGTCCGCCGTGAAAAAAACGGAATTGTTGGCGAGCTTGTTGATCAGTCACATGAAGTTTGGCAATCGAATCTCAAGCGCAAGCACGATGATGATTACCATGGAAACTTCAACACGGAATTGTTTGAAAGGTGGTTCACTAATCTGAGTGCTGTGTTATCTTTGAAGTATGGCCCTTGCAATATTCACATGGACGGCGCAAGCTATCACAAGAACCAGACCAATGCTGCCCCGAACTCCAGGGCATTAAAAGCAGAGGTCCAGGCTTGGCTGGAAGAAAAAGGTTTGTGCATGTTGAAGCCATCTTGGTTTTTTAATCTAACAATTGTGGTTTTCTGTATGGTAGAGATTTGGTATGACTCAAACTATACGAAGGCAGAATTGATGATGTTGGTCCGTGCGAACAAACCCAAGCCGATATACAAAGCCACTGAAATCGCTGTAAAGCACGGTCATTTGGTGTATTTTACGCCTCCCTACCACCCAGAGCTTCAACCCATTGAGCTTATATGGGCCCACATCAAGGGTCAGGTTGCTGCAGACCCAGCGTCAGATATGATTGAGCTGCGACGTAAAATCGACGCAGGATTTGCTTCATTAGAATCGTCCACCTGGGTAAATGCGTACACGCACGCACAAAAGTATAAGAGAAGTTATATGCAGACGGCTGACGAGTGCGAGCTCCTGTCGGACAACAACGAGAGTGCTGAGGACTCAGACGAAGACAGTGAATGCGAATGAGTGTGTGACTCGTCGTCTCGTCCATAACCATTAATATATTCCATTTGACAATTTTTAACGTGAATGAAATGCGACACCGGAATATGGTAAAATATGGTATTTTATTCGACAGGATTGTACATCTCCGGCTGTTTTCTCAATCTGACCAATCACACTTACACACAGCGAGTACGTGGCAGTCTTGAAAGTGCAAACAAAAACGCAAGAAATAGATGTCTGTTTCAGCAGCTGAAATTGACAGGAAGGACTGTGAATTTGCAGAAACCGACGTCAAAATCGTAATCTACGCACGGTTCTACCCCTTATATTTAAGTATTGTTATGGGTTTTCCATGTGGAAAACAACGAAATTTTATGGCAAATTCCGTCCAAGGTTTGGTGGCCGGGACAATAAGCGTGTAGTCCTCAAAAAGGAAACAGTTCTAACACCAGAACAGATAGCGGCTCAGCCGTTCGATTACATAGGTCTGATTCGGCCCTTAATGTATCTAGTTAGAGGTACTAGGCACGATATATATAATGGTGTTAGGGATCTGAGTAAATATATATCTTGTTTTAATAAGACCCAGAGCGGTTCAGCGACAGTCATCACTGTGTACTGAGTAACAGTACTATGTCCATTGAACTGTTACTCTACAGCTATTCACAGACGCGAGCTTCGCGAATGCTACTGAACATATGAAATCTATTAAAGGTATGTATTAACACTTGCTGGCGCATGCATTTCCTGGTAGCGGTTTTAGCAGGATTGTATTAGTCTCAATACAGCGGAATCGGAATTTGTAGCCGTTTCTGATGGAGGAAGAAAAGCAATGAGGCTACGACTATTACTGAATCAATTGGGTTATAACCATGTGCTACCGACACATTGTGGTGCGATAATACTGCAGCCATTAGTATCATAAACGACCCATGCAATCATTTATCAACAAAGCACATTGATAGCAGGCGTCTGTACGCCCGCGATAAACATGCCGTCTTCGAATACGGCGACAGATCGAAGTGCAGCGTGGTCTCCTACCGCAGTGCCTTCTCCAAGTGCAGCGGCGTGACATAGTACGGCGCCAGGTCAAAGTGTAGTGTCGTCTCTACGCGCAACACCAACCCCAGTAGCTGAGGCCTCGAGCGAACGGGAGGGCCATGAGGAACATGGCGATAGCGATGGCGTGGAATGCAGCGACGATGACAAATTGGTGGAGGAGGTGCTAACGGAGGAGATCGTTGAAAGTGAAGCCGAGGAGGAGGCCATGAATATCAATTTGATCGGCGTTGATCTCCAGTGTGTGAGGACCGGGATACGGGAGAACAAATGACAAAAAAGCGTTGCCTCGACGGGAAGGTCAACAACAGTGGTTAGCGGAGCAGACGTTCATGTCCCAGAATACAATCTGCATCCTTACACTTCTAGGCGTGCTGATACAAACCGACACTGTTGCGAGACAGTGTGGAACTCTACACCTTTTCTCAAGCAAACAGATCGTTTTTTTAAGGCAGAATGATTTTGTGCCCCTTATGCAACTTAGCAATAAGACGTAAAAGGTCAATTACAAGGCAAACTGATTTTCTGATATGTTTTTACCAAGCAAAGTGGTTCGTACATAAGCTACTTACCGAGCTCCATGTCCTCGTCGCGCACGGCTAAAAAAATGCTTTTAACCCCTTGAACGCGGAGGGTCGGAAAATGACTTTATGCTGTTCAGAACAGCATAAGAATACCTTGGTTTCACTATGCTCCTAAGTCCGCAAAATGATGTCATCGCCGTTTCCCATATATTGAGTGCATTTCATTGGTCCACGTGCACAAATCAACGAATTCTATTGGCTCACCAAACAGATGGGTTGAAGTACCTCGAATAGAGCCTGTCTATATATTTTTAAAAAAAGAAATATCGGTTCCCCCTTTGCCGCTTTCCCGCCAAGCCACTCATTCTTCCTTTTCGCCGAGTTGGAGACAAGTCATCGCGGATCACATGGATTTCAACACTGTTTGGCCGCTTCTCCGCAAGGAGCAGTGGCAATGGAAGCCAGCCACGAAGCTTCAAGTCCAGTAAGTTATGCCTTTCAGTTCGGACATGTCGGATAGCTAAGCTAATGTTCGTGTGTGTATGATAACTGTGTGCTATCAGTTGTAACTACGTGAAGCCTGGGTGCAGTGTGAAGAGTGGAAAGCAAGGCGTGGACTACTTCAACGGGGAAGATGAGCTGTTGGCGTACGTTCGCGCCGACAAAGATCTCTGTTCTCGGCTCAACATCGCAAATGTTGTGGTGCGGCCGCTGGCAAACGCAAGTACGTATCCCAAATGTGTTTATGATCTTATATTACATCTCCACCAGCTAACTCTGTGCTTGTTTGGCTTTTTAGTTCAAAGTACGACAGCAGCGGATGACCAGACACGCCCAAAACGACGCGCGCGCGCCCCACTCGCTGAAACGACCACCAAACCGCCGCCAACAAAGCGCCCAAAGAAGCCAGCTACGGTCTCAAAGACGCCCAAATCTACGGCGCCAAAACCACCCAAGAAACGCACGAAGAAGCAGATTGCAGAAGATGCGGAGACGCGGAGGCGTGAGCTTGCTGCGTTTGGCAAAGTGTGGGGTCAGCACAACAGCACGGGTGGGTAATCTGCTGGATGCACTCGTTAGAAGATGCTGGTATTGACTCTGGTCACTGCATGGATAGCCGTCGATGGACAAGCGGTAGAACCACCACAAGCCGAGCCGGCGACGGTTGCCCGATCTTCAATAGACCCATCAATCCCGGAAGGTATATGATTGTGCCACTATGCTGACACGGTTACCTGTGTTTTTATTCTGACTTGGGTTGTTTGTTTTGGATAGCTTATGCTGACGCGAACGTCATCCCTCCTGCTGACAAGTCGGGCGTACCGACGGCGGCTAATGCTGACGCGAGCGCCATCGCTCCTGCTGGTGCTGACAAGTCGGGCGTACCGACGGCTGCTAATGCTGACGCGAACGCCATCCCTCCATCTAGTGCTGACAAGTCGGGCGTACCGCCAGCAGCTAATGCTGACGCGAGCGCCATCGCTCCTGCTAGTGCTGACAAGTCGGGCGTACCGCCAGCGGCTAATGCTGACACGAATGTCATTTCGCCTTTGAATGCTGACGATCCGGAAGCCGTTGATCAATCATGCATTGAAGAAGAAAGCATCGATGATGCATCGGATGTAGGCTCGGAAGACGAAGCATACGAGCCCGACATTGACGATGATAGCGAGGACGAGGAGCTGAACGTCAGTGATCACGAAGAGGAGAAGCAAAATGATGTGCACCGTGGTGGGGGAAGTGATGAGCCTGTTCGTCAGGGTGAAGAATCTAGCCAAGGCGTCGACGACGATTCTCGACGGCTTTTGCAAGACAGTGCTGGTTCTTCTCCGCTTTGCTTTGATTTTATCGATAGTCTCGACCCCAACATTGTGGATGGAGATGGCGATACTTACCTGGAGACGGACGGCGAAGGTGACGATGATCGGGCTGAGGCGGCAGGTACTGGTGACGACTCGGACAGCGACATGCCGGAGGCCGAGTTGTGTGAGACCGACAGTCTCCAGCGTGAGTCAAGTCGGGTTGCGAAACTGATGAACGACTCCGAACGGGAGCGCTTGCACATGAGTGTACAAGGTGAGATCGAATTGAAGTTTTATGCTGACATGAACAGGGTCTAACTCTATTTTATGATGACAGGTTCATCCGATGTGTACAATAACGACCAACTCGATCAAATGAAGAAAGATGGCTGGGACGTGTTGCCTGACAATGTCGCCGCTGAGATTGTGGACGACCCAGTAGTGGACAAGATGTATACGGGATATTGTGGGCCATCTGAAGACATCATGAACGCATCAAAGACGCCTCTACAGTTGTTCTACTATTTCTTGCCAAAAACTTTTTGGCGTCAAGTGGCGACGCAGACGAACCTCTACTGGAAGCAATCGCTGGCCGCGCGTCTTCAGAAGGCAGAGGACAAGGAAAGCAGTGTCACGCACCGACCACAGCGAACTAGAGCAGCATTACTGAGAAACCTTCAGAAATTTCAAAAGGTTTCACCCCACGAAGTTGTACAATGGATTGGATTGATTCTCGCCCATGCCCTGAGCCCGTGCAAGCGGATGGATCTGCATTGGTCTACAAACGAAGTCGGGGTGCTTCCTGTTGGAACGTTCAACAAAGTCATGTCCCGCGACCGCTTCCGCGATATTTCGAGGTTCATCCACTTCACCGATAATAAAGATCCCGCTGCGCCGACTGACCGAGCTTGGAAGGTACGATCGGTGTTATCGGTACTCGAGAAGAGCTTCAAAGAGGGGTACGTGCTCGGGTCACGTGTTGCTATCGACGAAGGCGTTCTTCCCTCGCACAATCGGCGGAACCCTACAAGGACCTTCATGAAAGACAAGCCACATCGATGGGGCTCCAAATGCGTGATGACTTGCTGCGCGGAAACCGGATACTGCAAGCGGTTCGTATGCTGACTAGTACATTATAAATCTGAGGTCTTATGCTGACACGATCTGATACATGTTCTTGTGAATATCAATCAGAGTGGAGTTGGACATTGGACGAGCTGGTGACACTGAAGGCTCTCAATCAATGGACACCAAAAACGGACCCGCAGCTGTCATTCGCAACATTGCGTGCGTGTTTCGAGGTCTCCCGTACGAAGGCCGACGACTCGTTGTTGGCGACCGATACTACACGTCGATACCATTGGTGCAGCAGCTAAGAACGATGGGCTTCAATTACGTGGGCACAATGCAGACGGATCGAAAGGGATGGTGCGACCAGCTGACGTACCCAAAGAAAAAGCGGCAAGCAAGGACTCCGCGGGGTTCGTTCAAGATGGCGGTGGCGAAATCGAATCCTGGTCTTGTCAGCCTCATGTGGGCTGACAATACTATCGTCTACTTCCTGGCTTCACAAGTAGTTGCCGACCCAACAACCGTGCGGCGCCGTGAGAGGAACGGCGAAGCGAGTAACGTGCCATGTCCAGGCCTGGTGGCTGAGTATCAACGCTACATGGGAGGCGTCGATCGCCATGATCAACTACGACTACAAGCGTATTCGATGCAAATGTCCATAAGGTATGTTGTTATGCTGACCCGGATGGATTATCGTTTCTAATGTATGCTGTTCTGTCTGACAGATTCAACAAATATTACAAAGGACTCTTTCTTGGACTAGTAGACATGGCGTTAGTGAACGCGTACATTGTGTACAAGCGTCTGTGGGAGAAGAAGCCAAGAAAGAACTCGCACTTCGAGTTTCTTGCGAGACTGCACAAGCAGCTTATCGAGCAGACCGAAGACTGTTTTACTCAAACTAGAGCGGCTTCAGGAGGACAGGTTGTGACTGAGACACCAAGCGCGGTGCGGGGCGATCACACTCTCATCCAGACGACTGATTTTCGCATGAACAACGGTGTTCAGCGGCTACGTCAAAGACAATGCAAGGTCTGCTCGGTCTACAAACCAGAGGGAAAGAAGAGGGGGGGAACGTCCACGTACTACTGCCCCTCCTGCTCGCAAGGCAAACGAGGGCTTGTAACCCTTTGCAACAAGGTGCGCGGGCACGCCAATAACGAAGGGCTAACGTGCTCGCAGATCTGGCACATGGCGTGGCAGAACGGAGAGTTCGCGCCAAAAGCCAGCCATATCCGCGACAGAGGACGAGTAGCAGAGTAGGGTGAGCGCAGTAATATATGTAAAACCTTTGGTAATAGCATCTTGAGTTGTATTGAGTTGATCGAGTTACTCGGCGTTTGTGCTGCAGTGCTGTATTGGAGATGGTGTCGTGTGCGCTGGGATCGCCTTGATTGTCTTCGTGCTATTCTTGAAATGAGGATACAGTACATGTACACACATGCAAGCCGCTCGCACGCTCTCTGCCCCTGCCGTCCACGAATTCCTAAAAAACTGAATTGTTGCAGGCGATGCAATCAGCTACTATTGGTTTAAATAAGCGTGTCGCACTTCCCATCCTCTTTGCGGGGATAATTACCGAAGAGCTTAGCTACAACTCGCGCACAAAACGTGCATATTTATACTTGTATACACTATGGTATTATTTACTCCATATGATTCCTTAACCCTTCCGGGAGGGTTTAAGGGCATTTCTTATCACGTCCATGTCACCCCTCCGCGTTCTAAGAGTTAAAGCAGTGTTGCTCCATTCGCCAGACCAAGCGCTGTCAAAATCACCTTACTCGCTTCCACGGCCTCCTTCATGAGAGCCATTCTGTGCGCAGCCAGCGAGTCGTTCTCGCCTCGCAAGAGCAGCTTCAAACCCTAGCTTTATGATCGCATTCAGTGCATTGAAGCAGCCCTCGATGGCATTGCACATCGGGCTGTACGGAGCAAGACCCAGGATGACCAGCTGGTTGCTACTAACGATTCCGTCAGCAACAAGCTGCTCACGTGCCAGCGTCTCCACCTGGCTGTGGGCGGGGCATTTTCGGTAACCACGACGATCTTCTTGGCCACACAGTACTCATTGTACTCATCCGAGTTAACGGTGGTGACGAACAGGTCCGCAACGAAACGCGCGTTTTCCTCCATCCGGATGGAGCACTCGTGCTGCTTCGCACGCACGAGACCGTTGCCAGGCGACACGCTGCACTGCACGTGCAGATTCTTGTCCTTGGATGGCGGCAGCGTTATTACTACGCGCTCGCCTGTCCGCTCCCAGCTCTGGTTGCGTGCCAGGTAGATGTTAAAAATTGTTTCATCATGATATACAATCATGTCGCCCGCGGACACGTGATTGTTCAGCGCGACGGTGAACTCCTTGCGCTTGGTCTTGTTCACGTCGTTGTTCATGGTGGTCTGTTCGATCCGGGTCCCTTCACCGCGTGCAGCATCCCATGGAGAGCGCTGTGGATGGAGGAGATGCTCCCGTCGGCGGACACGTCTCTGAGCCTCCGCTACCTCATGGCGGCCATGCCCATGCCCACCTGCTCGTCTATGTACTCCTGAAGCTTGTACATGACCTCGACCGTCATTTTGATGCTCACGCTGCAAACTCCACCCCGGGGATGCTGCTCAATACTACCCCTCGCAGAAATGCGCTTCTTGGCGCTGGCGCGATCAAACTGCTAGGCTTCGCGTGAGATTGGAGGCTGCGTCTGCGGGGTCGAGAGCGAGGACGGCGAAGCCATTGTCTTGGTGGAGAGCTTTGTACGCAGTGGTGAATTCGCGAATGAAAGACACGGGCGCGGTGGCGGAAAACGGCAATGCAAACACCGAGTGGTTGCTGTTGGTCCCGCCACCGAACCACTTTGCTTGGGAAAAATATGGCGCCAAACAACTATGCTTGCAAAACCTTATTTTAGTTTTGTTTTTAGAAAACCTCAATCAACCGTTTGCCTGAAAAAAAAATGATCAGTTTGGTTGAGAACAGGTGTAGAGTGGAGAAATTTCAATACTATTTCCCCTACGTGGGCCAGACCTGTCGGTCGTCTTTTGCACGCTGCATTGGTGTGCAACCTGCGAACCGCATTTACAAGTACCGCGTACGATAATGCAACATTGCTGTCAAAGAAAGTGGCAATCGGATCAATCAGATCGCATCAAAAGTCGACGCAATCTGGCTCGAAAAATGGTTTCAAGAATTTGTAGCTCAAATCGGTGAAGTAATGGCAGTGAGAGTTTGCATGCAGAAAACAAAGGACGGAATGGTGAAGAAGTATTACAGCCGTGAACACTGCCTCCTCTTACCCGCGACGGTCACGTTTGATGCTCTCTACGACGAGGTGCACAAGTTCGTGACCATGGACCACCGCGTTAATGAATCTGTATGCTCGACATTTCGCAAGCTGCTGTCACTTGACCGCCCCAAAATCAAGATCTGGTCCGCGTATTCGAACCTGTGCGAGCTGTGTATAATTTACCAGACACGTATGCGTCATGGAGCTTCCGCTGATCAAACAGAAAAACTGGCAGACGGAGTCTGCGCACCGACTGAGGTACGTGTATATCCTGGGAGACCAGCTTGCTGGTTTACCAGCCCCACAAACTTTAATTCGTCACGAAATGTATTCCCAGTCACAGGTAACGTTCAGAAGACATCGAAATCGCAATTAGCGAGGTTGCGAAAACTTCTTTGGAAGTTTTGATGTATTTGCAGACTGCTGACCGCAATGCAAGGAGTGGCAAGACAGCAGAGTAAGGAGATGTAAGGAGCTCGGTGGTAAAACAGCGGTGGAAGGAGGTCCGCGGCAATGAGAGTTAACACCATTCGCATCTACTGCGCCTGCTCCGCAGCCGCAGTATCTGCACAATTTGAATGATGTACAACCTGTGTCACGAGCAGTAGATGCGCAATTTTAAGTGAGCGCTGCGCTACAAGAATGATGAACATGTACAACCAGCGCTACCACCCTCTACTTTTTCATAGCAGACACTCTACTAATTTGACTTGACCCCTTAAACGAAGTGCGGAGAGATGAACCTGGTCATGTTGCAGCAGGAAGCAGAGGTATCGATAGAGGTCATCAAGCAGATCTGGAGTCTGGCTGTAACGGAAGGGCCCTCCTATTTACTTTTTGTAACTGCTGTAAGATTGAGTATTGAGACAAATTGTACTTGAAGTAGTTACAAAAATACTACCTCCATTCGTGAATAAACGACCGAATAAAAAAAAATCGCGCACAGCTCCGCCTCGTTTTCAAAGCAATTATAAGCTGTACAAAGAGACTAAAATTAGTGTGTGACCAAAATTGTGAACGGAATGAGTGCAGGCAAACACAAATGCAGGACAGAAGGCTTCATCAAACGACGTGCATGCATCGGCGATGCTGCATCGCTATCAGCTGTGGCGTGCTTGCTCCACCATCAGCAATTTTAGCGACCTGCACTAGCACGGGCACAACTTCACCTGTTGTTTCACGAGGTGTAGCGGCTCGGCATGGCATTCGCGCACAGGTTTGCGCGGACTCCAAGAGCATGTCAGCCGAGAAGCTTCGTTCTCTAGCATAGCGCGGGGAGAGGGGGGGGGGTAGCATCTTGTGACGACCCGGTCGCTGATCTATCAGGCCTAAGCAGAAGGAAACCCTTTCATGATCTAGCTCATTCTCTCAACTCGCACTAACCCTGCCGCGTTGTAATTGTCCGGCATCTCCACCTGCATACGCACAAATAGGGATGGGACAATGCATGCATCCATGCCACTTATGCATCTCGTGCAATGCATGAATGCCATCAATGCATGCACTTTTCACAAACGAGTGCAGTAAAAATAGATTTTCGACAAAGTTAAAACTCAAACTTTTGCTCCTGACTACCGTCGTACGAATATGCATTGTTGTTACTCAAGTCGCCAATGGTCCCGCTGCTGCCGCTCGAATCCTCGCTCTCCGCAGAATCATCCATCTCGATGTCATCGTCACTCTCGCTTTCACTCTCGCTTTCGTCTGCCACCTGGTAGAAGATGTTGGCTTTAGCATCCTTGTTGCCAGCGTTGCTGTAGATGAACACAAGCTTTTCCACACGCCGAGCATCCAGTCTGTTTCGCCGCTTGGTATGTATGAAGTCATGAATACTCCATGATCTTTCACTCGAGGCCGATGACGTGGGAATTGTAGCAGCGAGAGGAGCTAAGAGTGGATAGTAATCGTCGTCGGTCACGGTTTTGGTGACTTTGTCTGCCCACCACGCCATGGGTGAGAGCTTGGCTTGCTTTGCCCGCGTCTCTGGCGACCATCTTCCTTTCTTGAGGTAGAACTCGGTGGCTTCGTTTGCAATTTGCTCCATTTCCGCAGGAGACGAGATGTGTCCAAGACGCACCGCGAGCTGCGAGATGGAACAGACACTTGTCGCCAAGTCTGCATCCACAAATGCACTTGCCTCCTTTGTGTGGTCGAGCAGGAACGACGCACCCATCGTGTCAGTGTGCAAAAAGCTCCACAGATGCCACAACACTCAGCTGAACAGCCCTTGGAATCCCAGGTACGCGCTCTAGGTAGAGTGGACAGCGTAGGAGCTGGCTGAACTGCCAGTACACCATCGATATGCAGCAAGTGTCTTGTTCCAGCATGGCGACAGCTTCAATCAGCGGCTGCAAAAACATCATCACCAACTTAAGACGCTTCCAGAAGTCCCGAGTTTTTACAAAATCACGGGCTTCATTAAGTTTTGCTGGTCGTTTTCCAAAGCGCTTCAAGAACTTCGTCTGGCGAAATAGCCGGCTAATTACTCCATGATTGTCAGATACGGATTTGACACACTCGACGCTTGAGTACCACCTCGTTGGAACAGGTAAGCACAGTGTTCGGCGGGGTGCTTCTCTGTCCTTCGCCTTCTGCAAGTTGCGAAATCGTGCAAGCAGCTGCGGCCGATTTCGGACGAACTTGGCCAGCGTGACAGATCGCGAAAGTGCCCATGCCAGCCACGGGAGGTGCAGCACCTCTTCCAGGATGAGGTTCAGTGCATGACTGCTGCATCCATTGCAGCACAGCGGTCGCCCTCGCTTGAGAATTGCCCAGGCTCTCTGCATCACAGGAGCATTGTCAGTCGTGACCGATACAATTACAGCTCGACCCACAGCCTCGTGGATTTCATCAATCATATCGCCGATAGCCTCGGCCACATACTCAGCTGTTTGTTCATCCTCCTCAGTAGTCTTGGTGCACCAAAGGAGAGGTCGCATCAGCGGAGATGCCACGACGCAGTTGACCACCTTATCCTTGCTCACATTCGACCAGCCATCCGATATCAACGCGAGTGTCGGCTCATCCCTCAGCCTGGCGATGAGCTCAGCCCTCTCGCGGTCGTACTCTTTAGTCAACAGTCGTCCGGCCAATTCCTTCCGAGTCGGATGGTATTTCGCCATTCCAGGCTGAAGAATTGTGAGCGCTTTGCGCATACGCGGCACCTCGATGCTGCAGAACGGTAACCCAGCAGCGTAAATTCCCCGAGCGATATCAGCTTGGAAGCAATCCTTTTCTGCAGCAGACATGTCGCCGTCAAAGTTTGCCGCCGCCTGGGACTGGGACAACGAGACTTCGCTCATGATGGAGTCTTGCGTGGCTGGAAGTGAAGTCGGGTGACTTGCCTTTTTGCGCTTCTTGTGCTTGCGCTTCTTCTTCCGCGGAGACTCGTTGAAGCGACCCCACTTGAGCCGCTGAGCGTCCGTTAGATTGGGGCACGACGCCAAATGCCCAAGCAAATTTCGACTGGGCTGCGACTTGTACAGCTTCGCCAAACAATGATTGCAAGTCTCGTCAGGGTAGGCGCCATCGTTGTCGATCTCGAGCTCGCTCCACACGGGGTGAGTGCGACCGCGAGGCATCGCTAGTTCTTCGAGAAGCATTCAGCAGTAAGCGTCCGGCAGGGGCGAAGGCAGTGATGTCGAGCCGGCGTTGTTGCTGGTGTTTGGCGAGATGAAAAGTGAAGGAGCTGTTGTCTATGGCGGCGGCGGTGCGGCGACGATGAAGCTGCCTATGGCAGCGTCGGTGCGGCGACGATGAAGCTGCTTCTAGCAAGACTGCAATATCTGGCGTTGGCGATACGCGCCACTAAAGGGCAGCGGAGAAGTGGTCGTAGCTGGCTTCGAGGAATCTGCGTCATCAAAGGCTGATGGGCCTGTGAGATGCTGCTGTCGGAGATGGCGAGTCGCCACGCGGTAGTGCCTGTGATCGGCTTGGCGAGGGTGACGACGTGGCCGTGTGTGGTGCCACTGGACGTTGCTGTTCTGTCTAGAATCGACCGCTGGATGGCTACCTCTCGCTTAAGTTTACGACTGACTTCTGTTTTCATCACGTTGCCCATGTGCAGTGCATTAATGCAGTTTGGCTTGCACAAGTGGCATGCGTGCCATTAATGCACACATTGCATAAATGTCACGGTTGCATTATCCCATCCCTACGCACAAACACTGCAAACAGACAGAGGGGCACCCCCTGTGAGATTTCCGTCCGGACAATGGCGCCATCCCTGATCTTACCTGGTCCTTCCTAAGGGAGGCACGAAAGCCTCCAGGCACCGCCCTCCCCGCTTGCCACTGACTTGAACTCGCGAAGTGAAATGGGCGGGAGATTCAAAACTGGACCTCTCCGCAGGTCCCTCTTCAAGATGATGCCACACGCGTGCATATCGTATTGAGCGGGTATCTATTTGCGGAGGGTATAAATATTGCAATGCTGCCAATTAAATTCATTCGGGCGTTTATTTCCGAATGGAGGTAGTAAAAGTTCGTGAAAATGCCACAGTCCTGGTACATGTATACTACACCGCAATGCGTCATTCAGCCGCCACAATTGCTCTAACTGCGGCCAAATATTTCTACAGTGAAGTGGCTACAAAGATCATAGGTAATTACGGATACTGGCGCCAACTCGAGCAGAATCCATTCGTGATTTCACTATAACAAATCATTTGTGAAGTACGATATATTAAACGTGGTCTCCCAGTCAAAGCGAAGCTACCTTGTTAATATCAATGTGACATATCGGGCATTGCTAACTCGGAATTTGGTATCATTTCAATCTGCAGCAAACATGTACGCGTATAAAGCCGCTGTTCACTGAGATGAGAGCGTCTCCAACGACATGGTCGTGATTGTGGTGTATTCCATGGGCAAGGCCAAGGGAAGTAAGTTTTCCACATGAAATTGCAATACCGGTATACCGATACATACCGGTCCGAGCCCGAGACCGGCCTCTGCAGGCCACGCGTTCGGAGCTCCCTCATTCTCACTTCAGACCGAGAAGACCAAGACCAAGAAAGACCTGCCTCTCCTCGTCCCTTATCGGATTCACTGCGTAAGCCCCATTAATGTAACCTGTGTTTGACCCCCAAAGATTGTGGAAACATGGATTTAGCGCAGAATTTGACTATCCCCTCGGTCACTGCCAAGCCTTCGCAGAGGTACGTTTCCTCGTTGCAGGCTGTGAATGGGTCTGGCATCTACTATGAAAACGACGGGGCCAGGTCATCTACTTGTTTGACGAGTTTGCAGGCGGCAAGGGCGCCAGGTTAACTCGATGCTTCATCAGCATATTTGTAGGGCGCTACTTCCTGTCGGAAATGGCCACCTTGCTGTCTACACAGGCAATTGTTCAGGACAGAACATGAATAACCACATCATCAAGTTCTGTTTTTCTGGCCCAAGTTCACATCGGCACTTTACAGCGAGTCGACGACAATGTTTCGTCAAGGGGCACACAAAACTACTCTGATTGTGGATTCGGCCACATTCGCAATCACGTGAGTCGGATGGGCTGCTGGACGATCGATCACATAATCACCGATGTCAACGACTCTGCTACTCGCAACAGTACAGTATGTCTCTCACGTGATAGTGTATTTATAGGATATATATATATATATATATAGCTCTAGTGACAAAAAAGTACAAGGCCTTGGTGGGAGTCCAATAGTACCAGGTTTTTAGTAAGGATGCAGCGAAGCCCGGCACGGTCCAGTGCAGAAAGGATGAACTCGTGAAGCAGGCTCTCTGGCGCAAGGTGGACAGCGTGTGGACCGGAGTGACAAGGTGGCACGAATGATCACTCATTTTCTCGAAGACCTGAGTTCGCCTTCACTAAATACTGAGAAGATGATTGAGCTGCACAACAAGATTCATCCGTACGTGCCTGGTCTGTTTTAGGATAAAGAGATCTATGCTGCGCCAAGCGAGCACCAAGAAGGCGATGCTAAAGGAGCGAAACAGGCTTGCAGAGGCTATCGCTAAGGCCACAAAGGGAAAAGCGATCGTCGTGGGGAAGGCTCCATCAGTATCTGTGCAGTTGCCAACTAGAGGAGGCCAATCGACTCAGGGACTGCAATAGTCTTAGGTCAAAATCAGGTGGAACATATTTTTTGTTTGTTTTTTTCATTGTGATACGTCCTCTGCTAAATCGACCGGATTCTTATAGTGCCATCATATTACTACTGTGAATGAGGACTCAAAAACGCATTTTTGAATACGTTGCGCTTCGAACTAGGAGCAACGGATTCCTCCAATCGAATCGCAGGTCAATTTTACCACCAGATAGTTAAAACAAACATAAATGTTTGCGCTCTTGCGAAGGGACACAAGTTTCTCGGAGCCTATATCTTCGGTTACTGGCACTTATAGAAGTCATGTAAGATCTCAAATGAAAGATGAGACGCCCTTCTTTACGATGGGGTACCCTGAATAGTGACTTGCACTCAGGTTTGTTAGTGTCATTTTATTTGATGCTGTATCATATTAATCATATGAATGACTCCTTTACCCTCTTCCCTTTTATATACAGGTAATGTCCTTTCTTGCATCTAACAAATCCTAAACCTTTCTGAAACGCATTTAGTACTTCATACCATATTTGCGTGCGGAGCCTGTTTTAGGTCATTCATACTTTTTCTTAACCCTTTCGCGATGAAAGGAGGCATTTTGCTTCCTTTAACGGTTCTTCAAGAAAGTACTCGTATGCAACCACTGTAAAGGGAGCAAAATGCCTCCTTTAAGCGACTTCAAGCACAGAGTCACGCAAATATTTTCATAGTCGTAACATAAAGGTACAGAATCAGGGCACTTTTTTCATAAAAGTAACTACAACCCCCAAATGGAAGATTTGAAGGCTGCCCATCACAGACCTTAAAGGAAGCAAAATGCTTCCTTTTAGAAAAATGACTAAGATTTCCATACTATAGTGTAGCAGAGCGGCTCGCGAAAGGGTTACGTTTGACAGACCACTCTATATTCATTACGGAACCCTAGTGGTTCTCTCATATAGATGATTTCTTTAAGATGACATTTAAGGACGATGTAGAAACGTCAATTTGGTGAAGGTGATGGAAGACCTAGAATTGTCGACAGTGCGAGCAAAAGCCGCAGTGACCCATACTTATCCACAGCGGCAAATACTTCCTGGTATTCAATAGCAGACCTTTCGGTATCACCTGGAGCTACATGCCTAGCTCTAAACCGATCTACAGATCCATCCGCGTTGTATTTGACATCGAATACACAGCGACAATCAAGCATCCACTGTCTATTGGGAAATGATTCTAACTTCCATGTGCCATCCTTTAAGAGGACCCCAAACTCTGTCTTTATTGCGCACTTCAACTGCTTGGTGTATGGGCTAGCTAACCCTCGCCTCCTTTATATATTTAGGAATATGAATGCGAGTCTTATCCTTTGAAGCGGAATTTAAATGTGTATCATAATCTGTCGGTCTGAAGTTACGGGTTCTTCTTCTTTTAGATCTACGTCTGTCACCGCTTTTACCGTTTTCTACTCCCACTATTCGGTACGTCGGTGGTCGAATGTCTGATTTCGACCTGTTCAGGTCGACTCCGGTATCATTTCAACTTCAACGTCATTTCTAGTGCGCTTTCCTAGGCTCCCTATGACATTTTCCTCGTCCTGATCTACACAACTATCTTCAGTAGGAAAACACCGCTGCATCAAAGATTATGTACCCATTGAGCTGAACTTTACGTCTCGAGCAATATTATATGTATCTGCTTTCAGATCTAGAAGCCTGTACTCCTTATACTTAGGCGGCAGTCATGAAAATTTACATTCTACAGCCCGGTTACTCACCTTTAACAGTGCTTTGATTTAGCGAAGCATAGCTCATATAAAATCGGTTGGTCACTGTAAAACGCGCCACCTGCCCCACTAAAGACGTGGTTCATTTCTGGAATGGCGACGAAACAAAGGCGCTACTCTATTAAGGAGAAGCGGGAAGCCGCGCAGCTCGCCATTCAAGTTGGCGTCGAAGAGGCTGCGCGCCAACTCGAGCGACCCCGCGGAACAGTGTTTGGGTGGTGGAAGCAAGCCGAGAGGCTGCTTGCTTTCCGAGGCAACTTGCGGTCGCCAACGCTCAAGGGACAGGGACGCAAGGAAATATTTTCTAGCGTCCCAGCCCTTATAACGTTTATGAAAGACACACGCAGAGATGAAAAGGTCGGTTGTATCATTTCAGTATGTACTTAATCGACGCATGCAATGATCGACTACATGTGGCTGCTAGAGCCTGAGTGGTGTGCAGGCTACATGGACAGCCACAAGAGCCCTGATCAATCTCTTGAGCGCATGTGCCAACGCATTTGCAAACGGTAAAATTGTTTTTATGATGTAATATTTAATTAAATCGGTTTATAATTGTTTAAATTGATGTTTGTTTTTATTTAGCTACGACTTTACGTCTCAAAACCCCCAAGAAGCCAAACTGCCAACGGTAGAGATGCTCGAGAAACGGGCCGAGTTCTCTATTGAACTTTGGAGCAAGTACAATACCTGGTGCCCTACGACGCTTTTTAACGTGGATGAAACGGCTATCAACTTTGATATGCCGCAGACACGCTTTTGGGCTGGCAACGGCCGCAAGGACCCTGCCTGAATTGCCAAGATGACGAAACACACTGGTCGAATGACTGCAGTTCTTACTGTTCGCGGTGATGGTACGTTTTTATTGTTTTAATCATTCTGAAACGGTTAGTATCAATAATATTTATTTTATTTTATTTCAGGGTACAAACTACAGATTCTCTTCATCATTCGAGGAAAGCTCGGAGGCGATATCGACTGCGACGAGCTGCCGTGTTACCCACCCGGCCACTACTACACTGTCCAGGAGAGTGCGTGGATGGACGCCGTAGGATGGAGCTTTTATGTACGTATTCTGTTAAAACAGGAAATTGATGGACCCGCTGTCCTCCTCCTTGATAATTTTGACTCACATGTTTCGGAGGAGGGTCAGCGGGTCGTAACCGAAGAAACAAATGCTACGGTGGTTCCCTTTCCGCCAAATACGACGGCGGTATGCCAACCGCTCGACGTTGGCGTGATGGGTCCACTAAAAGCAAAAAATCGGTCAAAGTTTCGCGGTTTTATAGGTGGCACTGCAAAACAAAAGCGCCTCCGTGCAATTGAGGCTACAATTGCGACCTGGGAAGAATTAGCGGAAACCACCGTCATTTGTAGCTTTGAGAAAGCAATTCCTATGTATCCTGAGGTACTGATCTGATAATAGCATCTTTTTTTTCAAAACACATGGATATTTTCTGGATTTTGTACAAAAAATATTTGTTTCGTCCAATCAGAACTTTGCCGTGTTTTAAGGTCCGAGGAAATTTAATATAGAGGATGCCATTAAGTGTGCCGGCTCTGTAAGTCGTTGTCTGTATGTTGCGTGGTATAGTGATGATGTAAAAACAATTGTACACAGGTATATAAATTACACGGTAATATGCATATGGAATAAAAAAAACTTGAGATATTTAAAAGTATAATAGATTAGGTAGTTGTGAAACCATAAAGCGAAGTTTAGAAATATATAGTATAAAAATTATTGTCGAATCGTGTAATCCGTAGAGCTCGTTACCGCTAATAAGGGCATTTTCAAAATGCATTAAACGCTGTAGACACATTAGAGTATTTAGTGTCTATAGTTGAAATAATAAGCATGTGTTTAAAGTTTAATCAGATGGCGGGTGGTGGGGATAAAATTCATAGAAGTTTAAGAATATAATGTTGGATTGAACAACAAAAACTGTAGAGCAAGTAGCCGGGGACAATGGTGTTTTAAGGATGAATAAGCAGCTTCAAATACCGGCTATTACATGATAAATATGCATGTATCGATGTTAGGATTAACCGCTGTTAAAAAATAAAAGTGGGGTTGATCACAGGAGGAAATAGAGTGATAGTGAGGGAGATTGAAATAGGGATAATGATTTTTATAATGGCAAAAATACAATTGGCATTTTTCAATACGGTGATGTTGTTGTAATATCAGTTCAAGCGAATAAAAAGAAAACAAAATGATATGCAAAAAAACGAATAAAGTCAAGAGTTGAAAGTAAAGAGTGTATACGAGATGGAGGTTAAGGTTTTATGTATAATATGTAGAGTTAAGAGATGAGAGTTAATATTACAAAGTAAAGAGTGTATAGGAGGATAAGGTATGAGATTGGAATTAAGAGTGGAAATTAAAGATTGTATAGGAGGTATAGTAAAAGGTTTAGTGTATAATGTGTGTAGTTAAGGGATTAGAGTTGAGAGTATAAAAAAAGAGTGTATAGAAGGTAGAGTTAAAGGTTTAGTGCTTAATGTGTAGATGTAAGAGATGAAAGTAAGAGTAGAAAGTAAAGAGTGTGTAGGAGGTAGAGTTAAAGGTTTTGTGTAAAATGTGTAGGGGTAAGAGATAAGAATAAGAGCAGAAAGTAAATAGTGTGTAGGAGGTAGAGTTTAAGGTTTTGTGTAAAATGTGTGTGCTTAAGAGATTATAATAAGAGTAGAAAGTAAAGAGTGTGTAGGAGGTAGAGTTAAAGGTTTAGTGTATAATGTGTAGATTTAAGAGATTAGAGTTAAGAGTAGAAATTAAAAAGTGTACAGGAGATGGAGTTTAAGGTTTTGTGTATAATGAGTAGAGTTAAGAAATATAAGTAGAAAGTTATGATTGGGTAGGAGGTTGGGTTTAAGTTTTGTGTTTGGGATTTATAGTATTAGTAAGGACAGCCTTAGCGCCCAGTTTTCCCAGATTCAGATTTTACTCAGAAAACTGATTCCACAGGTATTATCCAAGTTTTATTCCAGGTTATCTACAGGTTTTTCTAAACCCCGCCGAATGCGATGAAAGTAATCTATCCGACCGGCATAAATTACCTGACCAGGTATAATGCGCGTTGAAAACCTGGATAAATCATGTGTGCGGAACTTGAGCAAAAGTGGAAGTGACGACAGACGGCCTTTGTCGGAAGAGCTCCAGCCAATCAGTCTTCGGCAGCGGAGTCCGGGTTTCGTTCAGGTATCAAAACCTGGAATACTCATGCGTGCGCTACTGGAGCAAAAGCCAGAGTGATGGGCGTCGGCCTTCGTCGGCATGGCGAGAAGCGGCAAGTGAAGCCATCCCTCCAGCGTAGCCCCATCATGTAACTCCAGGTGTTGAATACACCACAGCTATCACTGTCGGACTGAAGAGGCTCGGCCACCTCGACAGTCGTGTAGCTCGCTGTAGTCGAATCTGCAGCAATAATCTCACTCGCGATCTTCTTCAACCTCTGCTTGTTGCGCTTTCCATTCTTGCTGTCGTACGTCTTCACTTGTTTGGTATCTTGGTCAACAACGAGACATCCCCAGTGAGTCCCCCCCGAAATTGACGGGCAGCAGCACAAATGCATGCGTCGAAGCGCCTGCAACGACGTCCTCCAATGTTTTGGATGAAAGCAGACCCTTGCGACTACGTTTCTTCTGGGTAGCCTCACCATGCCCTTGCGGCGTGGTCGTAATCGTCACATTGTTCTTGTAGTTAGCCAGCACCACAGCAAATGCCTTTATCGCGTCATCATTGAGCCAGGCCGAGTCGCGGAAGCAGTACAGATCTGAGTACGTCAGGTCGAATCCGAAGCCACGCAGTTCATTACACGGCCAGTTCTCCAACAACTCGGTAAATGCTCCGGCACACGGAGAGGGAGGGGCATGAGCAGCTCTTACCACGCAGTGAAGCCACGAGCAACAAATGACAGCATCACGACATGTAGCTTGTAAGTTCCCCAACGCCTCCATCTGGTCACGTGTGAACTGGCCAAACTTAGCAATGGCCGCCACGTAACGATAAGCGCCTCCAGAGGCTTCGCCGTCACTGTCTAGCTCGATCTGTTCGTTCTTCGCAAGGCCGCCGCGGAGTTGCTCCAACGCGCTGTCAACTACAGACTCCAGTAGACGAAACCGGACTGTGTCCGGGACGAATTCAGCGTCGACGCGCCACTCGATGGTTTTGCCTCGCCCTTGAGATTTCACTTGCAACGTAGCCAGGAAGGACCCTACCTCACGAACACCAGGTTTAACATCGTGAAGTGTAGCCACCACTTCACATACATCTTTTTCGCGTAATTAAGTCCGTAGATTTGTGCCATTGTTGTACTCTTTCAAAGCTTGTTTTGCCTTTTCCTTTTGTGCTGCACGGCCGAGAGGGGGGCGGCCTTGCCGCCTGACTTTGCCTGACAGTCGAACGCTTAACCCGCATGAACTACCTTCACAATCGGCAGCTTGGGTTGTCGAATCGGCGACCTGGGTCGGTGCCTCATCGTAAGATCCGTCGTCGTCCTGCATGTTGCCTTCTTTGGCATTGCCATCATGATGATCGTCTTGCGGGCTTTCTCCTTGGGACGCACTCCCACCCGGAGCGCCACCATCGTTCCCACCACCACCACCACCACTGCCTGAGCCATCGTTACCAGAGGATGGGGGTGGCAAGAGATCCGACTTACCATGCCTCAGATTGTACCACCAATTGTCAAGGTCGCTCATTGCAGACTCGAACACTTCGTCCGGAAGCTGCGCGAGCTCTCCACTGATACGGCCGAATGCCTGCTGTGCTCGGCGATACTTTTCAGTGTCGCTAAGAACCCCAGCAACGGCGCGGGGCTTCTTCTTGAACACCTTTGCCACAAAAGGCTGCTCAACTTCAGTCAATTCATCTTGTGAGAGGCGAGTCTGGCCGAACCATCGACATATTTAACACAAAACAAGGTGAATACCTGGTCAATACCTGAACCAACTTGCAATACCAGGTCAATACATAGGTGAAACCTGGACATACCTGGGCGATATGGATGAGAAGGGAATGATCAGAGGGTTCCCGCACGTCTTCCGATACGCCATCGCGTGTCTGCACGGCAGCTTCATGGTTTGTGCGAACTCACAGTTGCATGTCCAGCCCTCCTTCTCGAGTGTATACTTGCGTTCATCACACTGGACGGTGACCGTAGTGCCATTGTCCTTGAATGCGTAATTGTCAGCAATAGAGTCATTCGTTGCGACGTCATACTGTGTCTTGATCGCCGCTGCTACCCAACGTGTCGTCATGCCAAGTGCAATGTTCATCTGCTCACAATAGGAAACGTCTCGCAACGTGCCGGGCATCTCCATCTTGGCCGTGTACTCTTCTTCCTTTCGTCGCTGGTAGGCCAGTAGGACTTTGAGGCTTGCACGCATAGTCAGGTGGCCCTTTAAGTAGCGTTTCAGCTTACCGAACAAGCTTTCCTCGCGATTGTTGGTGTGATTGCCAAAATGCGGCAGCCCACCACGATACGCCATCACCCACACCTCGCAGCATTCGTCCCAATTCTTGACAAAGTAGTCCCACAGCTCTGTGCGGTCTTCTCTGAGAGCGAGACTCTTGAACTCATTGCGATGAGACGTGTACGCATCAGGCGTTCTAGCGTAGGTCATGTTGGTAATGGTGTGCTTCATCTGAGAGAGCACATCTTCTTCGTACACGTCGTACTTCTTGGACTTTCGAATCGTTTCGTGCAACCACTTGATCACGTGAAAATGACACAGTAGCACGCGAGCCTCTGGAAACTTCTTGCGGATGATATCAATCTCACGCATGTCCTTGTCAGCGATTACAATCCGCACGAAGCGCCAGTGTTCGTTCGCCCGCTTGAAGTGGTCCATGCACTTAGCCATGTGCCAGTCGCTGTTCGTCTCGATCAGTGAGTACTGCACGGGCTGCCCGTTCCCGTATTGATCCATCGCAACCATCGTGAGAAGCTGGTAGTTAAATCTAATCAAAACAAAGACACAACCTGGTCAAAACCTGGTAACACGTAGCCAAAACCTGCAAATATAATACAGAGACTCACTGGTTGGTCTGATGCGTGCAGTCCATCTGAATTACTTCTGGGAATCTGTCCAGCATAGCGCGCATATGATCGCTCGAGAAGGATATCACGCCAGTCTCGCCGTGCGCGTTCTCATGCACGGAAGACACATTCAGTGGCGACTCCAAGTTGAAATTCACGACCATCTCCGCCACTGCGTCGTCGTCGGATAGCTCAATTCCTAGTCATCAATGTCAATACAGTCAGTTTCACACTCAACTAATGTCATCACAACGATAACGTGCCTTTCTTGTGCATCCGTGCAACCAGGTTTCGAACGTCGTCCATTGTGACGCGGTGGTTGGAGTTCTCACGAATGTAGTTGTAGATGCTTGAAGTCCCAGCGGCGACGTCGACCAGCAGCTCAATGCCCGGCATCAGAGCAGATCCGACGGGAACCTGGCGAATATCTGGATAACACCTGTAGATACCGGCGGAAATGGGGTGGTTATGGCTGTAGACTTCGCGCTTCATTACGATGCCCCACGTTCCACATCGGCGCATGACGACTTGAGCCAGCATCTGAAACGGACACTCCGTTCGGCGGAGCTTGTGCGACGTCCTGTTCCCTGTCGATCTCTCACGCTCCTTCCAGCCGTGCGTGCAGATATACTTGCGCTGATACGGCTCCCACTTGTCGGGCACGAGCGGAATCTCGGAGTCTTGAAGCCCTTGGAAGCGAACCTGCTTACGCAAGTCTGCGTTGCGGCGACCGACGTGAATAACCTCCGCGATGACGATCTTCTGTCGCGTGGCCTCCATGTACTCCTGCAGGCTGACGTCAAGCAGAGACCACGACTCGTGGCTCAGCATGACTCGTGGTCCACGAGTCATGCTGAGCCTTGAACGCTGGAACGTGGACCAGGTCTTCGTCTTCGACGTCGGAAACGGTGCGCTTCTGCCCTTGGTGCTGTCTGTCTTTGGTAGTTCCTTTCTTCTTTTTCTTCTTCTGCGCGCCCTCTTCTTCATCTTCTTCGACTTCTTCATCTCTATCGTCGTCTTCTTCTTCTTCTAAATCTTCGTCGTCCTGTTCGTCTTCTTCTTCGTCTGCATCTTCTACATCTTCTTCCTCTTCTTCAACGACCTCTTCTTCCTCTTCGACCTCTTTCTCGTCTTCCTCCTCATCGGCGTCATCACCAGTGGATGCAGCACCTTCCGTGGTCGCATGGGGGCCGAACTGCGAGGCCCATGAGTCGCGGTCATCTTGCAGCGCCTGTGATCGCTGTGATTTGGTGCGCGCGCTGACCACCTTCCTGCGCGCCTCCTCTTCCTGCCGCGCTCGCTCGGCCATCTGCGGCTTGATATGGGCCGTCTTGTGGGTGCGCGCCATGGTGATGGGGTCTCCAGGACCGAGCAACCGCCGCACGTCGAATGCCACGTGGCTGGATTTGGCCCCCTCGAATTGGTGGCCGTGAGGCAAAAGCTGAAATGACGGTAATAAAAAACGAAATATATTCTCCCTGGTCAATATCTGTATCCAAACCTGAAGAATACCTGATGTGTAAAACCTGGTCGGCAAGCTTGCCGTATTAAAATCACCGCCGCGTATCAGCGGCGCTTGACTAATATAGTATAAAAACGAATGTCTAATCATGTAACCAGTAGAGTTCGTTACCGCTAATAAGGGTATTTTCAAAACGCATTAACCGCTGTAGATGAGTTTGAGTATTTAGAGTCGATAGTTAAAATAATAAAACGTGTTTAAAGTTTGATCAGATGGCGAGTTGTGGGAAGAATATTCGAAGAAGGTTTATAATATAGTGGTTGATTGAACAACGCAAACTGTATACTTCTCTGGCCCACATAAGAAACAACACTCCAGTTTTCTTGCCATTACTTTTTTAAAAAAAATTGCTCGGAGGCGCGCAATACCTTAAACGAAAGCTGAGGTGTTGCCTCATCTTATGTTGGTCTTGAAAAAAATCTAGCAGCATAAACAAAAGAGAAAATGCGTTTTGTTTCAATTCATTTTTTGACGCTGTTAGGTTTTTTGTCGGCGTGGCGTCAAAAATTAGCGATATTAAATTTAAAAATATCATCGTAATCGGGAAATAATGCGCTACACGTATGTTTACCCCTCGATTCTCTGAATCCAATTGGGGAAGAGATAAAAGGCTTACCGTTTTGAGGTTTTATTAAGTGATTTTCTTGGCCATTTTCTTTTGTCCAATCACAAGATGCTATACCTGATTATACCCAATCATATGTGCGGAGTGGACCACACCAAATTGAGGTTTAATACCGAGTGTTGTTTCTTAAGTGGGCCAGAGAAGTAGTCCGTAACCGGTGACAGTGATGTTATAAGGATGCAGAAACCGCTAAAATACGGGCTTACCGCTGTTAAAAAAAACTAGAAAGTGGGGTTGATCACAGGCGGAAATATAGGGATATTGAGGTAAATAGAATATGTATTGTATAATGACAAAAAGTTCAATAGGAATTTTTATATAGTGATGTTGTTATATAAGTTCAAGTGAATAAAAATAAAACATAATGCGATGTTAAGAAAACGAATAGGATAACAAATAAAAAGGAGTATAACAACACGATATGGGTGAAAGATATTGGTATTGAAGACGTTGATCGGTACATATTTTGGTTAATTTAAAAGTTCAAATGTTTGAATAACATATATGCCAACATTTGAAGGCTTTATGTATAATCGGTAGAGTTAAGAGATTAGAGTTGAGAGTAGATATTAAAGAGTCTATAGGAGGTGGAGTTTAACGTTTTGTGTATTATGTGTAAAATTGAGATATTAGAGTTAAGAGTAGAAAGTAAAGAGTGTGTAGGAGGCAGAGTTAAAGGTTTTGTGAATGATGTGTAGAGTTAAATGATATGAGTTCAGAGTAGAAATTAAAAGGTATATAGGATGTAGAGTTATAGTTTTGTGTTTGGGGTGCAGGAAAATAATAACAAGTTAGTGGTTGGGAGTAAAAAGTAAAGAGTGTGTAGAGGGTAGAACTGCAGGTTTTGTGTATAATGTGATGATTTCAGAAATATGAGTTTGGAGTAGAAAGTAAAAAGTGTATAGACGGTAGAGTTGAAGGTTTTGTTTATTATGTATAAAGTATAAATATATGAGTTAGGAGTAGAAAGTGAAGATTGTGTAGGAGAGAAATGATTTTTTTTATTATGAAATATGAGTTTGGAGTAGAAAGTAAAGAGTGTATAGAAGGTAGAGTTGAAGGTTTTTTATTATGTATTAAGTTAAAATATATGAGTTAGGAGTGGAAAGTAAAGATTGTGTAGGAGGTAGAGTTGATGGTTTTTTATTATGTGATATATGAGTTAGGATTGGAAAGTTAAAATAGTGTAGGAGGTAGTGTATAAGGTTTGTGTTTGAAGTTTAGGATAATAATAGTTAATGGTTTAGATAATGTAGGATTTAATTGATAAAGGATGAATAATAATAAGTATAGTGTGTAGAGTTTAGGATGTAGAGTTTAGGATGTAGAGTTTAGGATGTAGAGTATAGGATGTAGAGTTTAGAGATTAGAGTTGAGAGTAGACATTGAAGAGTATATAGGAGGTAAGGTTTAATGATTTGTGTATTATGTGCAGAGTTAAGAGATGAGAGTTAAGAGTATAAATTTGAGAGTGTATAGGAGGTAAAGTAAAATGCATAGTGTATAATGTATAAAATTAAGAGATTAGAGTTGAGAGTAGAAATTAAAAGGTAGGAGGTAGAGTTTAAGGTTTTGTGTGGAATGAGTAGAGTTATGAGATATGAGTTAAGAGTAGGAATTAAAGAGTGTATAGGAGGTAGAGATTAAGTTTTGTGTTTGGGGTTTAGGATAGAAATTAAGATAGTGTTGGGTTTAGGCTGCTAATATTTTATTGGCGCAAACCGCTGCTGCACTCATGATACGCGCATTGGACTGATTTTGGGGGGAGGCGGGGGAGGCAAATCACAGTTATCTAGCATGTTTTACATTTATAGAGCACATTTCACGTGGAATGCGGGGGAGGCGTCAGTGGAATGCGGGGGAGGCATATTTTTTTCATTGGCTGAAAAGGATGGAACATGTGCTCAGTGATAGGTCTAATACGGTTTAAGAGCAAAATGACATTTTGGTGGCATCATTGCTGAGGCTCCGTTCGCTCCCGCCGCCCGCTTATTCATGGGTCGACCACATCGAGCTCCGCCACGCAAGGTTCCGGCATGGGAGCAAGATTGAGAGTGGCATCAGCGACTATGAGGTCAGTGTCATGTCGCCCCTGGTGCGCAGCGAGATTGGTGCAAGTCTCTGAGCGCCGCCCCAAGTAGACTATCGATCTTCTCAAGGAATCAGCTGATTCGAGCTGCCTGGCACCATCATGGTGCTTATGGCGTCCGAGTGAAGGCGAGGCCACGCTTATGGGCGTGATCGCCGGTCGCAAGGCGGAGTGCAAGATCCGCGGACAGATCCTGCCCAACGGCTACCCGACCACCCACATCGCCACCACTACTTCGAGAGCGAAGCTGGTCTACAAGTTGCCACAGCGGGCTGAGCGACCACCAGCCGCTCTCCTGCAGCGACGGGGAGTTGTACGTTTGTTCTCCGTGCAGAGCGGCGTCAGACCAAGAGACTCGCAGAGAAGGCCGCCAAGATGAGCGGCTGCGTGAGCGTTGAGAAGGGGAAGAGGTAGTCCACGAGGCGCCCGACAGTCAGCAGACCAGCGTCTCCTCCGCGCTTCCTACCCGGCGCTCTGTCTGCTGTCCTCGAGCGGCACCTCGGCGTCGTGAATTAGCGACGTGCGGGGCAGCGGCGACAGAATTGAGTATCTGGCGGATCGAGATACATCACCATAGTATGCACACGTCGCAGATTTCGCGACCGCCGTCAAGGACAGCGCCGAGTACTCCCTGCTGCCGTCTTCAACGTGTTCCCCGAGTACACCGAGTATCGGCCGCAGCATGTCATGGCGTCAATGCTGACGACCAGCCAACGCGCAGTGGAACACCAAGCTCCGCAAGAAGGACGTGTCGTACTATATGGACGAGGCCAGCGTCAAGCCCGAACAGACGCGATTCTGCTGCGTGAGCCGCACGTGGCGGAAGTCATGAAGCTGTTCGTGCTGTCGGACACGGCGTCGGTCGCGCGCAGCCACCGCGTGCTGTCCGACAGGATCGAGTCGTGTCGGTGCTGCGTCGACTACCGAGAGGCCCATGAGCTCCATGTACGTGCGGTACTCGAGCTACCAGGCGCCTGGCCTCCTGGTGAACCGAGACGTGTGCGTCGCATTGGCCACCGACATGATCCGGCAGCCGGACGGGTCGACGATCGGCTACTACCTCTGAGATTCGGTGGACGACGCCGAGTTCATCGGAGCTGCCAAGAAGCCGGGCCTCGAGCCCTTCACCATTTTCCGGTCCGGCTTCTTCCTGCGCCACTCAGGCCGCTCGAGCGATCTCAAAGCCACACCAAGATCGTTTACTTAGTCGGACTAGAGCCTCCTGCTGATGGACAAGTGCGGCTCTAACCTCTCGCGCATCTGCTCGCACTTCCGGCGGAAGCGCCTCGACTCGCGCATGTTCGTCATGAAGCCCAGTGGGCGTCCAAGCTCAGCGCCAAGAGCTGCAAGGACTGCGCCAAGCCCTTCCAAGTGCTCTCGAGCGTCAACTGCCACGCATAAGGCCGCGTGGTCTGCCGAGCCTGCGCGTCCAAGGAGTCGGTCAAGCTGCACGCGGTGGGCGTCGTCCCCATGTAGATCTTCTTCTCGTGCCTCGAGAGCGCAGGCCTCCCGGACCCGGCCTCGTCTCCGAACGCTCGCTCCAGCTTGAGGAGACGGCAGCTGCAGTTTGACAGCGCAGCATTGACTCGAGCTGCTGCTGCCGAGACACAGTCGGAGGCGCTAGCACTTCGAAGCGTACCTGTACAAAGAACTCACAGCCAGGTCAACCACGCCAAGCTCAGTCGCCCACTCAACATGCAACGCGCTCACATGATACCCATGTAGCTCCAACCAGCTCGAGCTGTTCTCTCCGAAGAATGCTTGGACGAAATATTCCGACTGTCATGCAATTCGTCACTACCGTCGGCCATATCGTCGCAGCTGCTACCTAAGCCCTGATGCTTTGTGCCCGTTGCACGTTATTGCTGATGTCGACAGCGGCTGCTGGAGACGCTGGATTACGACGAGGCCTTTTAGGCGATAGTGAGGGAGATATACGACTTGGGCCAGCTGGACGCGCTCGTGAAGGCCAAGACTAGCACACGCTCGAACTACCAGATATGACGATGCAGTGGTAGGTGTCCGAGAAACCGGACTTGCCCAGAGTGCTCCATCGCATGAAGGCCAAAGTCCCCGGCTGGACGAGGAGGTCGAGCTCCGGCCGAGGGTGGGCAGTATCCCCGCCTGCGCGTGCGAATTGGGGTGGTGGCAGTGCGTCGAACGTCGAGATTCCTCCGATCGGGGAGAGGTTCCCTGTCGGTGACACGGACAAGAAGGGCTTCTTCGCAGACATGGACGCCGACGACGACAGTGTCGAGAAGGTCTACAAATAGAGCGAAATTTTATACTGGGACTCGAAGTCGAGCTGGTAGTATTTGTCGTCGCTGAATGCCAGCCGAGTCGCGGGGGTTGATAACACCGCGAACCCAGTTGCAACTTTCGGCTACTTCGTCAACGCGTCATCGAGATACTCCTACCCCCACATTGAATGTTGAAGACGAAAGCTCCATTGCTTGGCGTCAGCAATAGTTTTGACCGCCTTGCAGAGCGATTGAACTGTACAATTTCGCCAGTACTGTTAAAATGCTGCCGGTAGGCGACCTTCCACCCGCTCTTCGCTCCTCTTTCCACTCAGTTTAGAGGGTACATCGGTAGTACGGGCAAATGATACTTGAAGTAGGTGCCATTAGTGTATTAGTATATTGACGTGTTTCCTGCTGACTGTCATTCGTTTGGCAACCTCGGAGAGTTGCAGGGGGTGTTGAAGTTTGTTTGGATCCGCGTCACTGCCGTGGGAGGCTTGAACTAAGCTGGTCTGAGTTGCACTGCTACCCCGATAGATGGAGCGGGCTTTGATCGACGAGCATCTTCATCAGTGGAAGTTAGCGATGACTGGCGGTGAACGATGCAGGTCGCCTTCACACGCTTGCTATATTGCTGCTGTACGAGGAGTGCAAGCAGTAGTTAAATGCCTCTTTGTTAGATTAGTGTAACTGCAACCAGTTATCTGGTGGACGCTGCCGCCACTTCAAAAATTCAAAAGGCTTGGTTCTCAACCCTTGCCTGGAATATACGCACGAAGTTGAATGACGAAACGTAATAGGGGCTTCTGTAAAGGTTGTTATCGACCCTCTTATTTTTAAACAATTGGTACCGCTAGGCTCCTATGCAGTCTGCACCATGCCGGTGGTATATTCTTAGTCAGACAACCAAAATGTTCTTGCCTACCAAGCTTTCCTCCGCATTACCTCCTCAAAACGATTCAGATTTAGATCGGTACAATGCCATCCCGTTAGTGCTAGAATCCCAGTCAAACAAAACAGATCACCTCGCCCCCGCTAAGCTTTCACTCCTCATGCACGCCTCACAACATCTTGGACCCTCATATTTTGCAAAACTTGCATCGCTACGCTACTGTGCAGCCAACACTACCTCAGTGGCATATTCGCAGTCAGACAACCAAAATCTACTTGCTTACTAAGCTTTCCTCCGCATTACCTCCTCAAAACGATTCAGATTTAGATCGGTACAATGCCATCACGTTAGTGCTAGAATCCCAGTCAAACAAAACAGATCACCTCGCCTCTGCTAAGCTTTCACACCTCATGCACGCCTCAAAACATCTTGGACCCTCATATTTTGCAAAACTTGCGCCGCTACGCTACTGTGCAGCCAACACTACCTCAGTGGCATATTCGCAGTCAGACAACCAAAATCTACTTGCTTACTAAGCTTTCCTCCGCATTACCTCCTCAAAACGATTCAGATTTAGATCGGTACAATGCCATCACGTTAGTGCTAGAATCCCAGTCAAACAAAACAGATCACCTCGCCTCTGCTAAGCTTTCACACCTCATGCACGCCTCAAAACATCTTGGACCCTCATATTTTGCAAAACTTGCGCCGCTACGCTACTGTGCAGCCAACACTACCTCAGTGGCATATTCGCAGTCAGACAACCAAAATCTACTTGCCTACTAAGCTTTCCTCCGCATTACCTCCTCAAAACGATTCAGATTTAGATCGGTACAATGCCATCACGTTAGTGCTAGAATCTTAGTCAAACAAAACAGATCACCTCGCCTCTGCTAAGCTTTCACTCCTCATGCACGCCTCACAACATCTTGGACCCTCATATTTTGCAAAACTTGCGCCGCTACGCTACTGTGCAGCCAACACTACCTCAGTGGCATATTCGCAGTCAGACAACCAAAATCTACTTGCCTACTAAGCTTTCCTCCGCATTACCTCCTCAAAACGATTCAGATTTAGATCGGTACAATGCCATCACGTTAGTGCTAGAATCCCAGTCAAACAAAACAGATCACCTCGCCTCTGCTAAGCTTTCACACCTCATGCACGCCTCAAAACATCTTGGACCCTCATATTTTGCAAAACTTGCGCCGCTACGCTACTGTGCAGCCAACACTACCTCAGTGGCATATTCGCAGTCAGACAACCAAAATCTACTTGCTTACTAAGCTTTCCTCCGCATTACCTCCTCAAAACGATTCAGATTTAGATCGGCACAATGCCATCACGTTAGTGCTAGAATCCCAGTCAAACAAAACAGATCACTTCGCCTCCGCTAAGCTTTCGCTTTCTCTCTGCATTCACACCACAAAACATCTTGGACCCTCATTTTTTCGAACAAATTGCACCGCTACGCTACCGTGTGGCCGACACTACGCCTGTAGCTAATTCTCAGTCGTTCAACCAAAATCTACTTACCTACCAAGCTTTCCTCGGCATTACCTCCTCAAACTAATTCAGATCTCTGAACCGGTAAAATTACATCACGTTAGTGCTACATTCCAGTCAACCGAACGAGATCACCTCCCCGCACTCAGCTTCCTCGCGTTAGTGCTGCATTCACGCCTCAATCTTCTCGGACCTTAATATTTTCCCAAAATTGGCACCACTGTGCTCTTTTGCAGCCTACACTACGCCAGTGCCGTATTCTCAGTCATACAACCAAATTCATCTCGTCTACCAAGCTGTCCTCCGAACTACCTCCTCAAACTAATTCAGATATCTGACCCGGTAAAAGTACATCACGTTAGTGCTACATTCCAGTCAACCACCTCCCCGCACTCAGCTTCCTCACGTTAGTGTTGCATTCACGCCTCAATCTTCTCGGACCTTCATATTTTCTCGAAATCGGCACCTGTGTCACTCGCATGTGGCATATTCTTAGTCATACAACCAAATTCACCTCGCCTACCAAGCTGTCCTCCCCTTTACGTCCTCAAAACAATTCAGATCTCCATGAACTTCGATCGGTACAATTACATCTCATTAGTACTCCAGTCTACCGAACGAGATCACCTGGCATCCCTAAGCCTCCTCACGTTAGTAGCCGAGATCACCTGGCCCCACTAAGCCTCGTCACTGCATTCACGCCTCAAACTTCTCGGACGCTTATATTTTCTCGAAATCGGCACAGCTGCGCTCCTGGAGAGTCTACACTACGCCTGGGGCATTTCTTAGTCATACAACCAAATTCACCTCGCCTACCAAGCTGTCCTCCCCTTTACGTACTCAAACCAATTCAGATCTCCATGAACTTCGATCGGTACATTTACATCACGTTAGTGCTACATTCCAGCCAACCAAACGAGATAACCTGGCATCACTAAGCCTCCTCACGTTAGTAGTACTAGATTCCGAGATCACCTGGCCCCACTAAGCCTCGTCACTGCATTCACGCCTCAAATTTCTCGGACCCTCATATTTTCTCGAAATCGGCACCGCTGCGCTCCTGGAGAGTCTACACTACGCCTGGGGCATTTCTTAGTCATACAACCAAATTCACCTCGCCTACCAAGCTGTCCTCCCCTTTCCATTCTCAAACCAATTCAGATCTCCATGAACTTCGATCGGTACATTTACATCACGTTAGTGCTACATTCCAGCCAACCAAACGAGATAACCTGGCATCACTAAGCCTCCTCACGTTAGTAGTACTAGATTCCGAGATCACCTGGCCCCACTAAGCCTCGTCACTGCATTCACGCCTCAAATTTCTCGGACCCTCATATTTTCTCGAAATCGGCACCGCTGCGCTCCTGGAGAGTCTACACTACGCCTGGGGCATTTCTTAGTCATACAACCAAATTCACCTCGCTGTAGTGGCTGGCTGATACCAAGCCTTGATCACTGCACTGGGCCGCACAGAATGTGAGGCCAAGCTGGTATAGAAGTCGGTGGACGAGGTAACCAATATCATAGTGAGATAGACAAAGGTCCGTAGCCTAGTCAGATTACAATCTACCTTAGAGCAAGCAAGCAATAGAACCAAGGCTACTCGGAAGCGCCAGCTTCCCTACCGCGTGTGTGTTCGTGTTATCGAGACCCACTACACTCGCCTACCAAGCTGTCCTCCCCTTTCCATTCTCAAACCAATTCAGATCTCCATGAACTTCGATCAGTACAATTACATCTCGCTAGTGCTACATTCCAGCCACCTCGCCCGACTACGTAAGTACTACATCTCGAAATCACCTTGCGCCACTACATGCCTCAAACTTCTGGGATGCTTATATTGAAATCGGCACAGCTGCGCTCCTGTGCAGCCAACACTACGTCAGTACCGTATTCTTAGTCATACAACCAAATTCATCTCATCTACCAAGCTGTCCTCCGCACTACCTCCTCAAACTAATTCAGATATCTGACCCGGTAAAAGTACATCACGTCAGTGCTACATTCCAGTCAACCGAACGAGATCACCTCCCCGCACTCAGCTTCCTCACGTTAGTGCTGCGTTCACGCCTCAATCTTCTCGGACCTTCATATTTTCTCGAAATTGGCAACGCTGCGCTCTTTTGCAGCCTACACTACGCCAGTGCCGTATTCACAGTCATACAACCAAATTCATCACGCCTGCCAAGCTTCCTCCACATTACCTCCTCAAACTAATTCAGATCTCTGAACCGGTAAAATTACATCACGTTAGTGCTACATTCCAGTCAACCGAACGAGATCACCTCCCCGCACTCAGCTTCCTCACGTTAGTGCTTCATTCACGCCTCAATCTTCTCGGACCTTCATATTTTCTCGAAATTGGCACCGCTGCGCTCTTTTGCAGCCTACACTACGCCAGTGCCGTGTTCTCAGTCATACAACCAAATTCATCACGCCTGCCAAGCTTCCTCCACATTACCTCCTCAAACTAATTCAGATCTCTGAACCGGTAAAATTACATCACGTTAGTGCTACATTCCAGTCAACCGAACGAGATCACCTCCCCGCACTCAGCTTCCTCACGTTAGTGCTTCATTCACGCCTCAATCTTCTCGGACCTTCATATTTTCTCGAAATTGGCACCGCTGCGCTCTTTTGCAGCCAACACTTGTCTCCAACTTGGCATCGCTGCGCTTCTGCGCAGCCTACATACACTACGTCTATGGCATATTCGCATTCATACAACCAAATTCACCTCGCCTGAAGTTGAATGAGTCAGCACAGAAGGCCAAAGAAAATAGTTCTCGTAAGTATTCAGACTTCGCATGTGGCTCATTTTTTATCCGAGTCAACCGTGTATGTCGAGCTTAAACTTTGCTGAGCAGGCTTTAGTGAGGGACGAAGGGTGCGACCACAAGGAGAATATCATTTGAACGGGGACCATCAGCCACGAGTGACACAGGCTTACTTGAAAAAATACAGATAAACTGGAGGGTGGTGGTGTCAATCACTTGCAAAAGAAGTGGTGTCAATCACCACTTCTTTTGCAATTTATAGCTTCAGATCCCACGTCTCTGTTGAACAAGCCATTCTAGCGATGGTTGCCTGCTGTTCATGGCGTGATGGTGTCATGAGTTGCTGTGAGTCCCCGTAAACATGTACGATGCGGGCTGTCAAATTTGACTTACCCACCAACCGCGCTTTTTCACGAGCATTAGAGCATTGGAAACGTAGTTAGAGTTGAAAACAGCGTGTATATCCCAAAGTGGAGTGAGCGTGCTAGTTATCGCCAAAGTTCCCGCCGGCAGCCCAAAGGAGATGGAGTTGCTGTGTCCACTACCGTAGTCTTGACGTTGATAGATGCGCTGCGAGATACGACGATGTATACAATGCCGTTATTATCTCCTTGCATCTATATCAGAGTTGCTATGACGGGCGCCTCAATCAGTATTGCGCATCACGGCTAGCCATCCAGCACAAGATCACAGTGGAATCACGATAGCTAGTAGAGAATTGTGTAAGGGTCAACATGACTGCTGCAGTACGCTCAATTGAGGAGAACACCGACAATTCGCGAAAGTAAGATCATTTGCGAATCTTACGCACTATGACGTGGGAACACCGGAGTGGAAGATGAACATTGCGTCTTCGTCGTCTCTCGCAGAAATCAGAGTTTTATGTGCCGGAGTCCTAGCAGTCTCGTCATGATCACGATGAATTGGTCGCTGCAACCCTCAAAGATTGGAATCCGGACTAATACTGACTTGAGTAGCTCCACTTTGATATCGTTGGTCATCGACTGACCAGGGCTGTGGAAAAATGGATTGCGATTGTCAGATTGCCAAGATTGTCAATCAAAATTATTGATTGCCCGGAGATCTCAATCGGCAATCACAATATCGAAATTGTCTCCCAGTCGATGTTGGGCCTATCAAGCTAGTTCATTAGCATTCAACTCAAAGCGAGCCCTCAGGTGAATCGTACTGGTCCTGCTGGAGCATTTGGCGCCATTTTCGTTGGCTCTCGTGCAGCAAGAGCCTTATGGCGCCATTTTCTTTGGTGTTAGACGTACTGGTGCCTCTCAAGCATTTCATTTCCCAATTGGAGTCGTCGCCCAGAAGAAAAACTGCCCCCAGTGATGTTCCAAAAGCTGAACTGGGACCTGGCGACGCTTGCAGATGTGTCAAAAGACCATCGAGCAGTCGAGGAGTACCGAGTCAGCCGAAGTGTAAGTTGTACCATGGTTACAATAATCAGCGATCTAGATTGTTATGATTGCAATAATTGATTGTTCTCGTCGAGGACCTTGCAATCAATAAACAATCTATATTTCCTCAGCTCTGTCGACTGACAGCTGCTTCGCAGTCATTCACTCTGCTTCTGTGTTACAGCGCTTCTTCCATGCCAAAAACATACAATCAGGTATGATTCGAGAACATGGACTCAAATCGCAAAGCTGAAACAAAAGGTTCTCGCAGATACTCGACTGCATGGACTTGTCAGCTGTTGGGAACTTGGTGGGGGGAAAGAAGATGTACAACTTGGTTAACTCATGCTCCCACAGTTTCTGAGGGACCGCTTTCGCACTTGAAGATAAAAAAAATGGTGGAGATCAGTGTTGTGAACAAACCGATGTGACATGGTAGTTCTCTATCAAAGAGGCTTGTCATGATGCCGATACGCCGCTCAGGTACTTGGTGTGCACTGGCTGGTGGCTTTCCTGTTTCGGTGTCCGCCGCAGCCGCAACTGTTGCGTATACAGGACGTCATAGACAACACTACCTTGAAGAGCTCCATCGTGACTGGCTTAGCGCTCGTCGAGGCTTAAAACGAATTGTCCGAGTCGCAAGCAGCGAACAAACTTGAATAGTGTCGGTCGCGCTACCATGTCTTGTCGCTCGAGTAGACGAGCTGGACTAGCAGAATGGCAATCACGTCGGTCGCGAACTGGTTAGAGCAGAAGTATCGTCGCCGCGTGACTTTCCTGTCGTGCACGAGGTTTCCGCCCAAGTAGTAACGAGTATGCGCTCTCACGTAGAAATTGAACTTAACGACAAAGTCGCAAACTAGCGTTTGGCCGTCGAGACGGCGTGAGGCTGGAAGGCCAAAACCATGGCAGCAGAATATATTCCCACGCCCTCAATACTCGATATTTGAGGTCAAATGCTTCGGTAACGTCGTTATCTGTGAACGATGTTCTGGAGCGAATGACTTGTCCAGAGACCACCGCCCCACCGAGAGGTCATACACTGCTATCATCCACCCACCGGACGGCGTACCCACTGATTATGGTCATTGTGGATTGGTGCCGATCGGCCGTCCATGTGCTCGTGCTCGCAGGTGGTGATGGTGTCAAACGAGCGTTTGTGTGTTGGCCGCGTTGGCCGCGTTGGCTTCCACAGCGCTACCGCAAAAATAAAACGTAGCGGCTCAACCGTGAAACCAACTCGATTTGGTTCGCCTTGCTATCTTTTGTTTTTTTTTTTTTTTGGGGGGGGGGGGGGGGGTCAGAGAACCTCTATTTATGAAATTCGCCTGATCTCATCGAGTATATCCCGTCGCGCTGCTGTTGTCCGGCCGCCAGCCTCGGCTTGAGGTGGGACTTATAAACGCTCAAAATGTGAAGTATCCTCCCCAATCGAATTTATCATTGCCGCTTCTGGCTTTGGGAATGGATATGATCGTGCTGTAACAGAATGGGGCGAACGAGCCGCAATAGCATGCATCTGGAGGAGGATCGGGGCGAGAACAAGCGGTGCTTTGTGTCCAAGGAGCGAGATCTTTGCGGCGAGAGGTCGCTGCAAGAGCAGGGATAGCCGCTGCATCTGGGTGCTGATGGCGGCCTGGAGCCTGACGACTCGTCAGTGACGAGCCGAAGTGTAGCACGACACAAGCCAGATGGACGTCCTCGAAGCTGAGTTCATAGGATTTAAGTATGGAGGGCCGGCGTTGAAGTAGAGAAGGAGCAGGATTTGCTGCACGAGGGCAGATCGAAGCGCGAGAGGGAGCTGAGCGGTGAGAGCAGAACAGATTTTGCGGACTGGAGCGCAAGCGGCAGTGGAGTGCTGGGCTTTTGCTGAGCACACAGGACGAGCAGAGCGGCAGCAGTAGGTTGGGCGAGATACCTAAGTCAGTTGGAGACCAAGGGCTGGTGGGCGCGCGTGAGCTGGTGCGAGCAGACGTACGTCGGTGGCGACCAGAAGGGTCATAGTTGCAGGCGGACGTCGGGTCTTGCGCACTCGCGGGGACGATCACGGCTACGAGGCGAAGGCAGGCAGAAGTAGCGAGCGCAGCGCACGGGTGTGTAGAGAGAGGAGTAATAAATAGGGTAAACCCGGCTGCTTTGCGGCGGCCTGCGGGTGTTAGTTCCATAGGCAAGGGCCAGGCGGACTTCTGGGCGACCACCGCACGAGCACTGACGAGCATACGTAACCCGCCGACGAGCTGGCGACACGAGAACTCGCTACATGGTGGTCATACAGGGGCCAAGTACAAGAGAATTAAGAAGTGAAAACGACTTAGAGACACTCATGACGGCTACGAAGACAGTATCAAAGACGAAGGCTGGGAAGGCAAGACTTGTGGTGAGGAAGAGTCCAAGGAAAATACCGGAAAACAACAATGATGACGAAGACGAGATGAGTGCGAGTGGAGGTAAAATGCGGCCGATCAGTCAGTCGGAGCAGCGTCAAAACGTGGGACAAGATGAACCGCGCCACAGCGACGCGCAATCAGATCAGGCTGTTGCTGGCGGACACCCTTTTGGGCAGCTTCGACGGCAACCGCAAGGAGACGATGGGGAAGCTGCTCAGTCGTCAACGAACTCCGGTGCCGCTAGGGATGAGAGCGATGTAAACGATCAACCGGCATCCTCAGGAGGAGAACGGGCGACACCAGCAGCGGCCGCAAGTGATGGTGGTGGAAATGATGGTGGCAATGCGGAAAGAAGACACGCTGATGGCGGTGAAAATGCCGAGAATGCGGCATCCGTCGATTCCCGCATGGAGACGATGGCGACGGCTTTGCAGCAGTTGACGGCAATGGTGGCGAATTTGCAAGCTGAAATGTCGCACAATCGACGACGTGTCGCTTTGGATCAGACACAAGCACAACAATACAGTACGAGGGTTTCTCAAGATGAGCAACTGGTCGAGTTCCGAGCTGAGGCTGACCCGCGACAGAGAAGGAGTGTACAGACTCGAGTAGCCAGCTCGACGGTAGTTGCGCAGCGGGCATCACAGGAGCCCAATGACAATGCTGAGCGAACGCCGAGAAGACCGCCGTCAGGGAGTCGGCCAGCGGCACGTTCCATCCACAGTCAAGCTTCGGAGAGACGGCGTAACCGACGACGACGAGACGCTTCCCCCTCGCCAAGTGCGAGTAGCAGTAATGGCGACAGCAGCAGCGGCTCGGAGTCCTCGAGTAGCGCTGACGACGGGTCGAGCGAGAGTAGCGAGAGTGAGAATGTCGTCGACACAGGCTCTGAAAGCTCTATCGATAATCGGGTTGGGCGCCGAACACGCCGCCGACGTCAGAAACGACGCAGCCTGCAGCCAAGAATGAAGAGTGTGAATGATTTAGAGTTGCCAACGTTTACGCCGTCACCAGACATGTCCGTGTCTACGTGGATCGACCGCGTCGACTTAGCATTGAAGGGTGCCGAGTTGTCGGGACGGGGCAAGTGGTCGGGCAGGTCCTTGTACTTCATCTTGGGGAACAAGCTCTTGGAGAACGCTGCAACATGGTGGGTGGACATGAATCGCAGAATGGCTGAACGGAAGAAGACGTGGAAAAACCTGAAGAAGGCTTTATTGAGGCGCAACGGTGAAAAGCTCGACAAGTCTACTGCGGAATGGAGAGTCAGCATGCGGAGAATGATGCCGGGGGAGACGTATTCTGATTTCGCTGCCGGTCTGAGGAATTGCGTCGGGAGAAACCGTGTGAAGGAACGTGTGTTACTTGCGCAATTCTACCGATGCCTGGAGAAGACGACACGCAAGCTTGTAAAACAGAGGCCGAAACCCAAGACGCTTGACGAAGCCGTAGATAAAGCTACTGACATCGACGACCCAATGGAGAATATGGCGCAGGGTATGATCAACATCGGCCAAGCTTGGGCAACTGCACCCAGTCGTCATGTGGTGCCGATGGAAGGAACGATGGGGCCAACGTCGATCATTCCTGGTCTGAGCAGTGCGGTAGCGGTAGTAGCTGGGGACGGAGCTGCGACGCAGGATGGTGTTGAACGCGTGGCAATGTTCACCAACCCACAGGGTATCTACAACAAGTACTCGGGCACGTGGGACAAGCCGCCGGGGCACAAGTGGAACGAGAAGTACTGGTATGAGCCGCTGAAGGCGGAGAGGAAGCGTGCAGCCGCTGGGAAAAACCGCTCAGAACAGAAGAAGCCGGCTTCGCTAGAGAAGATGCGGCAGGAAAGGGCGGATGCAGCTGGCTCCAGTGGCAGCGAGTCCGACACCAAGCCGAGAAAGAAAAGGTTGAAAGCGGCTGTGAGGCAGACCACGGCACAGGAGAATACGACGAAGGATCAACGCGCGGTTCGCCAGGGCCAACAGTCGTCACGAGCGAACGGGTGCTTTCTGTGCGGGGACATGACGCACTGGGCATCGGCTTGTCCAAATGGGCTTACGTGTTTTGGTTGTCGGAAGACTGGGCACTACGCCAAGGATTGTACTGATGCCGAAGCGAAGGCACGAAGTGATGAGTACCGGAGGACACACCCACCAAAGTCGAAGCCGGAGGAAAACTAGTGGCGGGCGTCGTAGTGGGGATACGACGTCCGGCGAGAGGAAGAAGTCCCCAGCGGGTAACGCGTGAGCACGTGGTGACTGAAGAACGGGAGCGAGCGCCAGGCGACCAGTGTAACAATCACGGGAAAGAGAACGAGAAGGAGGGAGTGACGGAGATGGTGCAGTGTATGCTTGAGGATGCATCAGCGAAGGACGAGAAGCGCGCGGCAATATACGTGGCGACGGTACGGCCAGCGATGGTAAGTGCGCGCTACGCGTACGAGCATCGGGACATGAAATGTATAGGTGGGTGCGATTGCGACGGAGCTGGGGTTGGGGAGGGGGCGAAGCCATCCGCAGCCGAGTCGAGCAGCGCCGAGGGAGGGATGATTAATGGAGGGGGTATGACCCCATCTATGACGGAAGAAAAGGCGACCAGACCGGAGGACGGTGTAGTAAGCGTAACGACGACTGCCCCAGAATTGAGCCCCACGAGAAGCAAAGAAGTGATAGCAGTGGATGAAATGAGGCGTACTTCACCGCCCACCGCAACAGTTGCGCAGTTTACGACGCCTCCGTGCAAGACGCACGCAAATGGGATCGTAGTATCGAACATGGGTGAGGAGGATGACGTGGCGACGGCACGAGCCCGACGCAAGCTCGAGCGAAAACAAGCAAAGTAACGTAGGGTGGCCTGCGTGAAGGCTAAGCGACGGCAGGAAGCCGAAGCTGCAGAAAGTGAACATGATCGAGTCGCGGAAGAACGACGAGAAGCGCGACGGCTGCAAGCCGACGCCGCGCTGACGCAGCTAGCAGAGCGGCGCCTGCGTCGACCCGCTACCCCGAAGACGAAGAGCGAAGGTACAGCACGGGTAAGCCTGGTACAACGACGACGCCACGCATCAAGCACAGAGCAAGAAGAAGTCGAAGACGTGGAGTACGCCGAAGCAAATGACGGGTTACCAACTGCTACAGTAGAAGTTAACGGGGCACGACGGCAGATCAAGCTGGATAGCAGCGCGCGCTACACCATTGCAGGCACTGAATGGATGAAACATGGTGATAAGGTGGAGTGCGAGGCGCCGGTTGACTTTGTGGGAGGTATCGGTGGCTTCCTACTGGATGTAGTGGGCGTATGGCGGTTCAGCATGCGCAGCGTGTTTGGAGAGCTAATTGAGCTCGATGCATGTATTGTGGATGGCTGTGTCGACGAATTTTTACTGGGAGTGGACTTTATGAAAGCGCACGGTGCCGTCATGGAATTTGACAAGAGCGAGGTGCGGTACTATGAGGCGGGACGAGCTGTCGTATTGCCGTTTGAGACCTACGAAGACGATGGAGGTGCTAGAGTTGCAGCAGTGCGGCTAGTACAAAAGACGCAGGTGGCAGCAGGCGTAGTGATGCCGATAGAGGTGGCGGTGCGTGCAGCTGATGGTGGACAGGGCATCTTCTTGCCGACGAAGTACACTGGAAGCGTGATGTTAGCTGCTACGGTAACGAAAGCAAAAGGAGGCCGAGCATGGGTCCCTGCTATCAACTCAAACAGCACGATGACGAAGCTTCCCAACAAGAAGGAGCTTGGTGTATGGATCCCTCTCGACGATGATATGACGATACTGGCGATGAGTGGAGAGTTACATATCGATCGCGTACGCGAGTGGGTCGACCAGTTGGGGGACAGCCATACTCCGCTTCAAAATGAAGACGAGGTGCATGTTGGTAACGAAGATGAAAGTGCCAACGAGTTGATCCTGAAATTGTTGCGAGTATACCGGAAGTTGTCTGAAAACAGTGGAGATTGTCCTCCTGCTACAGCTCTCGATATTTACCATCATATTGACACAGGAGATGCGGCGCCAATCATGTTGAAGCGCAGGCGACAAGCGCAGTCTGAGGACAAAATCGTGGATGCCAACGTTGAGCAAATGCTCGGAGCGGGCGTTATCGAGGAAGGTCAGGGTGCTTGGGGGTTTCCGGTCGTTTTGGTCAAAAAGAAGGATGGAGAGATTCGATTTTGCGTGGACTATAGAGCGCTGAACAAGGTCACCAAGAAGGACGTGTATCCTCTACCCCGCATTGATGAGACTTTAGAGGCGTTGGGAGGTGCACTGTGGTTCTCTACATTGGATTTGAAGGCGGGATACTGGCAGATCCTAGTTTCTCCCGAAGATAGGGACAAGACCGCTTTCACAACGAAGAAGGGCTCTACAGGTTTGTGAGGATGCCATTTGGTCTTACCAATGCGCCATCTACCTTTCAGCGCATGATGAATCATGTGTTGCGAGGATTGACGTGGACTACCTGTTTAGTCTACCTTGATGATATCGTAGTGTTCACGCGAGGTGGATTGGAGAGGCACGTGGTGGAATTGGCGTCGGTGCTGGAGAGATTGGCGATGGCCGGTCTCACACTTAAGCTGAAGAAGTGTAGGTTTGCGATGAAGACAATGGAGCACTTGGGCCACGAGTTGAGCAGCGAAGGAGTAAGACCGCTGCAGCGACTAGTGACAGCAGTGCAGGAGTTCCCACGACCCACAGATGCCAGCGAAGTAAAGCGATTTGTTCATCTAGCTGGATATTACCGGCGATTTGTCGAAGGATTTGGCAGTATCATGGCTCCCATGACGAAGTTGCTCCGAAGCAAGGAGGAGTGGCAGTGGTCGGAGGCCCAGGAAGTTGCGTTCGAGCGGATCAAAGTGATTTTGACGACGAGACCTTTGTTGATCTACCCGGACTTCAAGCTTCCTTTTAGAGTCGTGACGGATGCAAGTCAAATTGGTCTGGGGGCGTGTCTGATGCAGGATCGTGGTAGCGGCTGGCAGCCAGTGGCCTATGCGAGCAAAGTGAATAGTGAAACGGAAAGCAAGTATGGAATAACTGAGCTCGAGTGCATGGCAGTGGTGTGGGCCATTAAGCTGTTTCGCCCCTATCTCTATGGACGACAATTTACCGTTCTGACTGATCATGCTGCATTGAAGTGGTTAATGACGAGCAATAACTTGACGGGCAAACTGCATCGGTGGGCATTGAGTCTACAAGAGTATGAATTTGACGTTCAATACCGACCGGGCAGCACGAACGTGGTGGCCGATGTACTTTCAAGAGCTCCTGCGAAGTCACTAGCCGCGATCGGAAGAAAGAGACGGGCGAAATTGCGGGCAATTGACGGTAGAACACGCGGTTTGGAGGCAGCCAGTGGCGAAGCTGCAGTAGATAGATGTGACGTGATTGCAGCGACCTCGGCAGCGAACATGTTCCAGACGGACAGCGAGCAAAGTGAGGCGATACCGAGGGGCCCGAGAGAAGACGAGCGGTCGAGGGCAACCGCTGAGCAACAGGTGATGGATCCCGCTATCGCACAAGACCAAGAAGAAGCTGTACATACCGGTACATGTACCACAGGACCAGACGACGGACAGACACAGGACTTACGGCAAGACGAGAAGGATGCTGATGAGACGACAAAGACGGTCGTAGCAACAAAACCGGGTCCCCTAGGAACAGTAGCTGTGCGCGGCCAGGAGGTGATAGCCACCAATAAGATCATCGCGACGAGAGCCCAGACCGAGAATGTGGAGAAGACGACCGCACCCACGCGACCACTCACTAGGGCAGCCAAAAGACGTTTAGATGAGAAACAGCGGGAGCAAGAGCGGAAGCACACAAGAGGGCGCGAATACGGTGTCAGCGACGAACGGAGTGCGGACGCCGACACGCAGGGAGGCGATCTCGAAGACCGCCGACGGCAGCAGCAAGGGGAGGCTCCAACAGTCGAAGCGGTAGCCGCAAGGGAAGCGAGCGTAGGGCGTGATGCTGACCGACAACCTGTCGACAGTGTGAGCCTACGTCGAGTGGAGGTGGGAGGAAGACATCCCCGACATGATGAGCGCACGAAACGACGCCAAGAAGCTGTTGCTGGTGACGCTGGGCGGAAGCGTGCAGTAGCTACAAAATGCGACACTCAACAACGGCGACATGTGATAGATGAGGGTGCTGCGGGATTCGCACGAATTCATGGTGGAGCTAGGCGACGGGCTCAAAATGAGCAAGACGGCGTCTCTGCGACGATAGTACTGAAGCCTATGACGAGGAGTGAGGCCTTGCGCCGAACACCCGCAGAGTCTCGAGGAGTTCGACGCGAAGCAGTAGAGACCACGCGTGGTGACCCGGTGAGCAAGAGTGGCGGCAAGCAGTCCACGAGAAGGCGAGAAGATGTATCAACAACCCCATTACTTAAGCCTACGACGGGTGCCGCACAAAATAACGCCATGGTGCCGAAGATACGAGGACCAGAAGCACTTCCTGATAGTGGGGATGAGCACCACGTGCTGCAGTCGGTGAACGCCAAACCCGACGAGAATTTGACGGTGTGCAACAATCTGGAGAAGGCGAGCAGCTCGCACGCCGCAGCACATTGCAGTTGACAGACGACAACATCATGAGGGCTCAGGCGAGGAGCCGATTGGTACAACAACTAATTGGGGCAGGGATACACCGTGGCATGGAGGTGAAGAAACGATTCGGCCTTGCAGTGATTGAAACGAACGCTGGTCGCAGAGTGATATTGCCCCCGGCATTGTGGGCTATAGTGTTTAAGGAGTGCCACGACTCAGTGTGGGCGGGACACTTACGAGCGACGCACACATACGCGAGAGTAGCGCAGTTGTATTGTTGGCCGAATTTGCAGCGAGAGGTGAATCAGTGGATACGGGGGTGCCAAGAGTGCGGTAGCCATAAGGCTAGACCGCGAGAGGTCATCCCGCCTCTAAGGAGTTTGCGAGGAGGAGACGTTGGAGATCGTTGGGCGCTTGACGTAGCAGGTCCGCTACCTGTGACTGCAGGGGGGCAACGTTACGTTATAGCTGCCATCGAATATGTTACACGATATGCAGTAGCGACGACAGTAAGTGAACACACAGCGGGACGCGTGGCAGAGTTCCTGATGAAGTCTATTGTGTTAAAGTTTGGAGTATTTCGCGAGTTGCTCACCGACGGTGCACCTTAATTGACGGGCAAGGCAATTGAGCAGCTAGTGATTTTGTTACAAGCACAGCAGACAAATCCAGTGCCCTACCGACCACAATTAGTTGGTTTAGTGGAGCGCTTTCATCGCACTTGGAAGGATGCAGTGGCGACCTGCATGCAGGATGCGAGCCAACGAGATTGGGATGTGTGGGTAGACTTCGCGGTCTATGCATATAACTCCGGACAGCATTCGACGGTGAGACTGAGCCCGAACGAGCTTATGATGGGGCGCCAACTGAGGAGCCCAAACGACTTGCTGAGGCGTGCTGGAGTGACTGAAGCGGGCAACTTGAAGGTGTATCACAAGAGATTGTTGCGTGCGATGGAAAGTAGCCATCGGTGTGCGGAGGTAGCGCGAGCACGAGAAAAAGCGAGGCAAGCCAAGTACTACAACCGCAAAGTGAGAATGCGGCGAGTATTTGGGCCTGGGGATCGCGTTTGGTTGTTCAAACCACCACGAGGGCCAAAAGCGACGAAGTTGGTGCATCAGTGGATGGGGCCCCTTAAAATTATCGAGCCAGCCGGATTTGAAAATTATCTACTTGAGCGCGAGGATAAAGATGGCGAGCGTGAACTAATTATCGCGCACGTGTCAGTTTTAGTGACATACCACTATCCATCGGAACTCCTGGGAGTCGCAGCGGCAGATATAGAGAAGCAGCTCGAGCATGAAGGCTCGCTCGAATGCGAAGGTGATGCGGCGCAAACAAGAACGACTGTGGGAACAACGGCGACTGAAGCAGCTTCAACTAAGGCTGCTGGAGGCACAACGAGAAAAAGACGAGCAGTCGCAGGTGCTAACACAGGAGAACGATCGAGTGATTTGCTGGTGGAAGTTCGACGGCGCAGACGACGGAACGCAGCAGGCCAGTACACCCTCGAGCACGAATTGCAACCATGGAGTGCAAGACCGAGTCAGGCAGGAGCGATCAATACTGCAGGGCGAAGATGGGTGTCAGAGAAGGAGTTCGACAAGCTGTTCTACGCCGGCAGAGTCGTGGAAGACTCTGAGGAAGGAGAAGGCGTGTAACAGAATGGGGCGAACGAGCCGCAATAGCATGCATCTGGAGGAGGATCGGGGCGAGAACAAGCGGTGCTTTGTGTCCAAGGAGCGAGATCTTTGCGGCGAGAGGTCGCTGCAAGAGCAGGGATAGCCGCTGCATCTGGGTGCTGATGGCGGCCTGGAGCCTGACGACTCGTCAGTGACGAGCCGAAGTGTAGCACGACACAAGCCAGATGGACGTCCTCGAAGCTGAGTTCATAGGATTTAAGTATGGAGGGCCGGCGTTGAAGTAGAGAAGGAGCAGGATTTGCTGCACGAGGGCAGATCGAAGCGCGAGAGGGAGCTGAGCGGTGAGAGCAGAACAGATTTTGCGGACTGGAGCGCAAGCGGCAGTGGAGTGCTGGGCTTTTGCTGAGCACACAGGACGAGCAGAGCGGCAGCAGTAGGTTGGGCGAGATACCTAAGTCAGTTGGAGACCAAGGGCTGGTGGGCGCGCGTGAGCTGGTGCGAGCAGGCGTACGTCGGTGGCGACCAGAAGGGTCATAGTTACAGGCGGACGTCGGGTCTTGCGCACTCGCGGGGGCGATCACGGCTACGAGGCGAAGGCAGGCAGAAGTAGCGAGCGCAGCGCACGGGTGTGTAGAGAGAGGAGTAATAAATAGGGTAAACCCGGCTGCTTTGCGGCGGCCTGCAGGTGTTAGTTCCATAGGCAAGGGCCAGGCGGACTTCTGGGCGACCACCGCACGAGCACTGACGAGCATACGTAACCCGCCGACGAGCTGGCGACACGAGAACTCGCTACAGTGCCCATCATTAGCCCTTCTAGACTCGCTCGAGACCCAGGGATAGCTAATTCTACAAGGACGTCAACCTATAAAGGCCCCGCGCATCAAATACCTCACGTCACGAGAGTTCGAGGTGGATTTACTCGCGATTCTCCCGTTCTCCACGCTCCTCGTGTTTGGTCGCGTCAACGATGTTCGTCGAAGTTCACAAGGTGCTTCGAGTGTTTCAACCCTCATATACCCCTCGCCCTTGAACAACATCTACGTCAGACACTTCGAATTTCTTGAGCGGTTGAGAGGCATCGTGCTGCTATCGCACTCCATCGCGTGTATCTGCTTCTCTTTTTGTTATAAAAAACATATCAACCGTTGGCCACCTTCCCCGCCCGAGCACACAGTCACAGCGCGGACGTAGTATCTTATGTCCATGTCTGGGCGATCGGTCTTCTGACGGGCCTTTTCGAAGAACAGCTATCTCACAATATCAACGAGTTTTTTTCTTCACGCTCGCCGTTGTCATCTCTGGGTTTTCCGATTTCATCTACCTCTGCACCGCATCATCTATCTAGAGCGATAAACTGCGAGGTTTCGGAGGCGCGTATCACGCAACTCAAGCATATTTAATGTTCCACCGCTTTTCTGATCACGCGAAGAGATGAGAGTATGTGAGCTGCATCCACCCCTTCTATCCACCGTGATCGGGCCGAATGCAAAAATCAAGAAATCCGGAAGAGACTTTGTCGGCGGGCTTTCGTTAATCTCCAACTATTCTAGCTCTGCCATAGTGGTGGCCAGCACGAACTACTTGCTCTACAAGTTCTCCCTCAAGTTAGTTCTCGACACGTATCCGGCTGCCGTTTGAAAGTAGTCGCTGTGATGATCGAGCTCATGAGTAAGCTGGCGCCTGTGGAATCACGACGATTGATAGACCCATGGAGAATGGGCAGAAAGCAGACCTGAAGAGTCCTGCTCACTGGGATGATTTTGGTCCGAAATGACCCCCGCTCCAAAGTAGAAGGCGAGGGTCGTGTTTTTATCTCTGCCATCGTTGTGGACAATTTTCAAAAACGGTTTACTGCCTCCAAGAAAAATAGTTTTTCCCCATTCGATCACAAAGCTATGTTTTTCTGCACCACCAGGACGTACCTTTCGTCATACACCATCGCGTCAACTTATTCCTGGATATTGGATGGGCTTCACAGTGTGAAGTTCACACTGACGCACATCTGTAAAGACATGACAACTGATCTCCCTGTCTCCTTCAAAGTGCAAGTGCAGCAATCTTGTCGACACTTTAGATAAAAATGCTGTCATGATGCTCTTTGGTGCAGCAGAATAGATGGGGCTATGCGTGGGGGGTATTGCATTTTACTGGAAGGACATATAGTCTTAGAGAAGAGCGGTAGACGGACTAAGGCTTCACGTGGAGGGTACATCGGGACGGAAGTCTTGAGTTTTGTCACCGTGCGAGAAGGAAAAACAAGACACGGTAGCTGAGAGCGGATGTGTTGTCATTTTTCTATCGAGAGATGCACTTCACACGCTTTACTCCCGCTTTTGGCCGAGCTGCTACAACTTGCGAGTCGACTGCGGTCGAGAGCGCAGCGATGCAAGTTCTACATGTCTAAGATGTTTTTAGGTGTGGAGGGAGGGAGGGGGGGGGACTGGTGAAGGGGAGGGGATTGTGAGTGTCCGATTGGTAATATGCAACTGGCGTGATGTAGACTGCGCAGGAGGGTGGCGAATCGCCACTGGCGATGCAGGTTTGGCGCATGGAGGTCTAAGATTTTGGAGACATGAATTGAGGATGTGCAAGTAGAAGCTACAGAGTACAGTTTTTGAAATGGCATTTCGGTAAAATTGAGGAGAACTGTTTCTGTTGTACACAATTCATCTAGACGAAGTGTGCGATGATTTTGACACAGTTAGTTTATGATGTCGAATTCTAACCTTGTCTACTACCAGGACGGGTTCTGCTTGATGCCGAGGTATCTCCCGACATCGTTGTTATTCATGGCAGCAAGCAGGGGATCTTCACCCTTGGTTGAATTGGCGGTAATGCATGAATCGTCAAATACCTCACGTCTTATTCGATGTGGTTGGTGCTAGCATCGTTGGTCCTCGAGCTTTCACCAACCGATAAAATAATAAAATGAGGTTTGAAAAGGCAGAAGTTTCCGCCCTCATAGGCAGCCACCGCACAAATCGGTCTGGTTTAGTTAGGTCGATACCACTTTGATTTCTGTGAAAAGCGGTCCATGCTGCACCTAGGACAAAGTGTTTCCCAGGGTGGCTACACTTGTCGAAATCTGCTTTTGGGTGGATTGGACCGATCCCTGCCAAATCTATCCACGGAAGACCACACAAATAGCAAGTTCCTGGTTGAAATGTGATCTTGTTTGGGCAACGAGTAGAAAAATGATCATGGTGCTGACACTTAAAGCACATCGAACGAAAGCAATCACACTGGTGAGAATCAGCATTTGGTGATCTCCCCTCGATCCAGCAAATTGGACAGTAAAAGGGAGGGAGGTCGTTAAAAAACTCTTGGATAACGCCTTGGATAATACGATCGTTTGCATTTCGCCGATTAGCTACTTGCGCAGTCCTCTCAATCTCACTTTCCCCATTGTAAGTGTGTTCAACACCAACGAAGTTGCTTTCGCCGTGTTCTAAACATTTGCAAACATCACAGCGCTCGTTTGTGACGCTAACAATGCACGGCAAACCATATCCATCCAATATGCATTGAAGCTGCTGGCGTCGGCAATTTTTCGTATCATTTAAGAACGTCGTCATATTGGTGTAGTGATGCAGCACCCGGTCATTTACAGTCTTTGAAATACGAGTTTGGTATTGGTGATTTGTCGGCGTTATTGCCTGGCTGGGAAAACCGTCACGACCAGCTCTGCCTGTTTCTTGGGCATAATCGAGTATTGACCAAGATATACCAACGTGTAATATAAGTCGAACGGATGGATAATCGATCCCTACACCAAATGCAGTAGTAGCAACTATCGAAACGCATGTTCCGCTCTTCCAGCGAGCAACCTCTTTTGATTGCTCCTGCAAGCTCATTCCAGCGTGGAATTTAGCAACATCGCGTCCTGGTTTTGATTTATAAAGTTGACAGAGGTCGTCAACTTCTGCACGAGTGGCACAGTAAACTATGCATCGATCGCGACTCCTTTGTCAAGTTTGGTGTCGATCACGCATGATATCAACCGAAGCGTTTTTCAAATCAGCGACTTTTGTAACACAATACGAGATATTGTTTCGATTTGTTTGCGATCTGATCGTTTGAAAATCGACACCGAAAAGTGTTTTTAAAGTGCTTTCCATTCGAACGGGAACTGTTGCTGAAAGTAGAACGAGAGGAGCTTGAAATGCTGTCAGCGTAGGGACATACAGCATATGAGGGCGATATGAGGATGCGGTCACTACAAGGTGAACCTCATCAACAAACATGCAGTGGAGTTGCTTTCGTGCCTGCAGAAGAGTTACGTATGCCCGAAAATCTTCCAGTTGAATTTGTTCTGCTGCTGCAAAAATTATGCTGAATCTCTTAGTTGTGTGGTGTAGCTCACTTGAGTATTTACAACATTCGATACTTCGTAGTTTAGTCTTCAGCACCGACTCACTTAAAAGAGCAACAGTGGGTACGACAACGATAGACGTTTTGATACTTTGTGAGTCATCAATAAAATGAGCCATATAAAGTAGACTTTTTCCACCTCCAGTAGGCAAAACAATTAATCGATGTACAAGTGGATCCGACAGGATTAGCGCAAGAGCGATGCCTTGTTCCACACTACGAAATGACGATGCGGTGCTGTTCGTAAATATACCGACAACTTTTCTTGCGCGTTCAAATGCTGAATGGGTAACTGGTGGATGTAAAAAAGGCGCAGGTGCTTGAGTTCGAGCAAGGCTTTGGACGTCTAGTTTAGCTTCTAGCTTTGAAATTGCAGAAATTACTCGATTGCATTCCGGAGGAGGCTTATCAGGCTCGGGTAATTCTTCACACCCAATTGATGTTGGTGGAACAGGAGAAACTTCTTTCACTAAGTCTAGAAAGTGGTGCCACTTTAATGATCCCAGCCAGAACAAGTGTAATTGGTCCCGAGAAAGTGCGGACGGATCATTGCTACCTCTAGCATAGATTGTAGACGCGGTTTCACGACTGTGCCCAGCTTGTTCGTCTAACAAATCGTCGGTAAATCGAACTTCTCTAAAATGTGGGTCGATAAAAGCTACAGCAACATGGCGATAAGTAGATACGTCCAACTTCATGTCACTAAACCTTGCGAATCCTTTTGCAATGCTTCTTCGAATATGGTCCGCTTTCATCACTCTCCCGGATTTTACGAAAAGGTAATCTAGGTACGTATTCGCAGTCTGCTTGTGATCCGGAAATGCGACGCTGAATAGATATGCTTGAACAGGTCGAATTAACCCCCCCCCCCCCCGCACTCACAGGTTGTATATGACTACATGTTACGAAAAAGTACTCCACATCATTTTATGCATGTTGTGCACAGGTGTAGGTGAAATTATTTGCATAAACCAACCGAAAATTGCAGAGACGGTCGTGCGGGAAGGCACGATTGATTGCAGAGATTTCGGACCGGACCGCCAAATTGATGGCTGCGAGCCTCCCCCATTCAGTCGAGAAAAGACCAAGCCAGCGCGACAAGGATTCCAGCGCGACGCAAGACCTGAAGCGAAGCAGAGGCGCTCCATGCCTACCTAGCGTACAGAAGCACTGCCGAGCGGCAACGGCTTGCTGCAGAGCACCGTGCGACCCCCCGAAGGACAAGAAGTACCGCGGTGGCGGCTGGCCGAGAGTTTCGCGAAGAGAGGAAGACCGAGGAAAAGCGCGGCAATGCGTGCTGTAATGACTGTTTCCCGTCCATCAGCAAAGAAGACAAAGGCATGAGAGCGGCTTGCGTCAGACGTGTCGAAGGCAACGCTGCGCACCAAGAAGATGAAGACGCCAGTGACGAGAGCAAGTTCACGGCATCCGGGTACGTTGTGATGTCATGGTGTATATACAACATGCACGGTATGATGTTATGTAGTCTAACCTGTGATGTATTGTAGTGATTCAATGCATTGTAATCAGCGTCTACACGTACGAATTATCGCGCTTCACCACGAGAACATTCACGCCCGCGAGAACCGACACTCAAGCCGCGAAACCGACACTCAAGCTGCGAAGTAGGGTGATGGATCTGGTTTTGAAGACATCGAGACAAATATCGAAGCTGATGTCAAGGTTGAAGAAGGTGGCGAAGGTTATGTAGGATCCGTATGGCTATATATCGGTGGATCTATATATCTAAAACCCATTTTCGGCAAGTAATGCAAATTCTCTACTTTCACTGACAATACCATCATAAGGGTCGAGGCAGATCAAGTTTGGAATATGCGGTTGAAACTTTGGAAACATATTTGCAAGAGCCCCTCTTGACATTTCATGAAGCATCGATACCCTCGCGCAGCTTCACGCGGCAGTTCATGAAGGGGGAGTCCACAAGTAGGACACCTAAGCATTTATGACATATTGTGCAGACACTGTCAACAATCTTCAGTACGTACGTTATAAAGTTTTTTTGCTAAGTCTGACATGTTGTATTATACTTTGTGTAAACTACTGCTTCTGTGGTATGTACAACATGATAGACTTGAGTATTTTACTGAACGAAATAGCACGCTAACGATCTATTCGAAAGATGAAGTGCTGGCGAGGGTGGTTTTCACGTGGGGGTGAGGTCAAGACGTTGCTACTAACTATATCTATAGATGCGCCACCTTCCACGAGCTGTAGAAGTACGGGGGGGGGGGTCGACCACCGCCTCGTGTCTGGTGCGCTGCCCGCTTGGTAACCGACACCAAGATGGCGGTAGCAATGGCAGGAACTAGCCGATAATGAGGAGGAGGAGCATGATGAGGTTGAGCAGGAAGAGGCCGAGCGGGGGAGGGGGACGGCAGGAGGAGGCTGAGCAGGAGAAGGCTGGTCAGGAAGAGAAAGAAGTAGTGGTACCGGCCGAGCCATCTACCAAGGAGATTGATGAGTAGGAAAGGACATTTGGCGTAGCTGACGGTAGCGCAGCTAGGTCTATACACATTTTTGTTTGCAATCAATGATTGCTCTATTCATAGTCTGGTACATGTGTTTGTGTTTTGCATCGCTTCCGATAAAAAGGACTAATCCAGATGTAGGATATACCCCTTGTCGGCTGTAACTAGACCCCCGTGGGTGGATTTGACAACATGGTTGTGCAAGGCAGTGCATCTACAATCAGCAACTTTCCCGCTGTTCAGAAAAAGACATCGTACTTATAGATGACAATACAAAAACCAAATACGCATCTCTTTAACATGTAGTATACAGCTTTAAGAAGTAGTATATTGGTCTTAGATAGGACACGGAAAAACCGTGAGTGCGGGGGGGTTAAGCTGAAATACAAAATGATATCTGTGTTCACAATGCTGGGGGCGAAACGAGCAATCGGCTTAAATTTTCCGGTCACGTTCATGCTTTTGTGATACATTTGAACAGTCGAAAATCTATCCCTGACTGCATATACAAATCGAAATTCCAAATGCCCGTCACGAAGACGAAAGGTAGCGAGCTCCGATGCACGCGCAGGTTGACCAAACGTGAGGTGCATAAGAATGATCAAATCATCCATGAACTCATCGCATTCTAATAGCCATTTTCTTACACGGTCGATGTTCCATGCAGCTGGAACTACCGTGGTATCCCACAGAGCTCCATTATCGGTAGTGGACGACAAGAAAGCTAAAAGCTCTCCAGACTTGGTGAGGAATTGGTTTTCAGGTCGATTTAAAAATGATGTCCCAACTAGTTTGGCATTTACATAATCAATGAAATGCATGGATTCAATTTGTCGCCGCGTACGCTCAGTGTTGAAACCTCGGAATAGGGACTCCTGTAATGAGCGTTTTACGTGAGACACTAGCATTTTAGCCATATTTTGGAGCTGCGTTTGCAGTGACGGTGGAAGTTTTGCATACCAGTGATGTCATATCATTATCAATCCAGTGAACTAAAGGTTTTTGGCCTTCTCTGGGTCCCGATATATTTTTGCCAGGTTTCATAATTTCAAGCAAAGCGTTGAAACACGTAGGAACTCCGTCGCAAATAAAATGAAGGGATTCTTCAATCGGATATACAGGTTTAGACGCGACACAAACGAGCGTATATAGTCGGGCTCAGTAAACTAGACCGGCATATATACTAGTAATGCTGCTCGGCTCTTTTGCCTTCAAACGGTGTATCTCTCCACCTAAAATACTGGAGCAAACTACATAGCGATAAGCAGTGTACATTATAAAATCGTCACGAGGATGAGTTGCTGCCTCTTTTGATTCCAAAACAAAGATTGCCTCCAAAACTTTAAGCACTTTGTCCTGCACTTGGTTCTTACTCCGGATCAAACATATCATTTTCACATGCTTGTCGTAGTTGTATAACTGCGGATTCTACGTATTCGCTGGAAGAAAAATTCCAAATTGGGGTTTGGGCCAAACTCTTTTCATAACACTCGGCTACCATATGAATAAGTTTTGTCATGTGTTTTTGATACGTTTCAGTGGCATCTTCGACGCGTGAAAATCCCTTGGAGTGGTTTATAACATCCAACCCCCCTGCAATGATATAGCGCCGAGTCAGGTAAGGGGTGTGGAAAAGCAAATCAAGACCCTTCGCGAAGAACGATGAAATCGCTGCGTGTACGTTGGCGTCTATCTCTGACGCTTTCGGAAGTCGGCACATACTAATCAGAGTTGTACAAGGGCAGTCTGTATACCTCGGTAGTTTTTGATGCCACCGAAATTGTCTAAAGATCGGTGGAATGAGTTTTTCTTCAAAATCTGAAGAACCCACTGTATCAACAAAAGTGTTGAATCTGTGGAGCTCGCCGTTCAGTTCGTCGGTAACAAACTGACCATTCGACATGGAGGCGGGTTCGAATACACGAAAAAAACGTTTTTTAGCACCTCTAAAAAATGTTTGCAACTTGGATGGCTGTGTGGTTGCATCTATGTGTAGCTTGAGGTGGCGCTGCATTGCGTCTTTTGAGCAACACGAATAGCTGCAAACTCTGCAAGTCTGTCCATCATATATTGGAAGACCACTTATTGAAGCCACCGCCCCATCACTTTCGCTGACGTAGGACCACATCTGGTCTTCTGTAGCCAGATTCAGAGAAATTAACACAGGTCGTAACTGTTCATCACTTGGAATCACTGTCATATGAATGGAGGGGTGTAATATGAGATCGTACTTGCTTAGGGTCAGTGCCAATACAGTACTGGCAAGAATTGCAAATCAAAATCTTCACTTGAGTATTGAAGAAGATGCCAGCCGCTCGAAGAAGGCTGGGTGTTTCTCGGTCGTCCAGTATAATTTTTAAAGGGGTTTTTACTGTCGGTGTCGCGCAAGGCTGTGTGCATTTCGTTTTCCCATGCTTCTGTATTGCTTTAGGCCATTTGAAAGTAGCGTGACATACTGGACAACCAAACTCTCTAGTTTCAACGTTGCGCAGTACTTCCGCCGTCCGTCCATCGGAAAATTTTATGACTGTATGCATCTGGTGTTGCGTTGCTGATGCTGGTCCTTTTGGCTCTTTTTACCAAAACTTAAAGGGCAGGTGGGGCATTTAAATGAAGCCATCACGGATATGGTCGGAGTTTCGTAATAGGTAGATATAATACCAATTGGGTACGTAATCAGCCGCAGTTTACCGCAATCCAATTGATCCAATTCCAATAGACCAACTGTCTTTCTAAACGTCAACGAAATGTTTTCCCAGGATAAATCGCACCAAGAATCGACAACCTGTCTAAGCTTGGCGTAAGCACTTGTCGTGCGTTTTGTAACCTAAAGTAATTGAACAAGCGATTCCGAATTTGAGTTGAATCACCGAGCTCAAACGATGCCAAAGAAGTGATTATTCGAACTGCCAACAATTAAACGTCAGAGTAGCAAGGATGACGACACCACAGTAGCACCGCAGATCTCACAACCGTAGACTAGCTCGGAGTGGAGGCCAGATAGAGCTCCCTCGAAATGTTGATGGCAGAATAAGGACAAAGTGGTAGTGAGGGTCAATCAAAATGTTGTATGCACAGCGATAAATATAGTTTTTTTGCGGAAGTAACCTCTAGATAATAGACCTTGGGTAAACATGCATTGTTGATCCTGTTTAAAGACAACGATTAGTGCGCTATGATAACCATATATTGATCGATAAATTATCTCTACATATCGTTCTGGAGGAGGCTTTGGTAGCATGATGGCTGATATGCATGCATATTTCAGCTAAATCTGAGGTGGTATGATCTGCACCCACGTGAACATATCGAAATAGTGGGGTCGCTCGGGATACATGTTTGATGGCTTTCCTATGACAATTTTTATTGTGCTAAACTGTTTGTAGACAGCTTAGACCTCAAGTTTTACCCGGAAAATGATCAGTTACCATGTACGATATATAGATCCTACATGGTATTTTAACACATATATATTAACGTTATTTTAGATATTAGGGACGATACAAGCGGAGAGCCACTAGAAATTCACTTGAAATGGTGTGCGTAATACGTTAAAGTGAAGAACCAAAAACTAGACAGGGTGGACAAATGATAAATTTGCGTGTAGACTTTAATTGCCGGGAATCGTGATTAATTACGTTGATGTTATCTGCACCTGGACTAGATGCAGGTGCGATAGCACATGATATAGGTTTAAATCATAGAAATTACGGTCCTGTGGACCGATAATCCGTCGCTTAAGGACGGTTGCCAGCTACAGAACCATCATCAATCCGTATATTCAGCCACCCACACGATATTAGCCCTCTGGAGTACGTCGTGGTCTAGATGAATCAAAGTTGCACCTGATATCGACACCTCACTTATGTATCACTATGGCCGCCCGAAACCACCTCGTACGCCACCGACATGGTAAACTATGAAAGGGGTTGCGAGAGCGAATCTTAGGCCCAGACGGTCGTGTCGGATATAACTCTGGTCGACCTCGACCTGCCACTACGTCTACCCTAGAGTGGCTGACCGCACAGGCGGCCAAATATGCCGTTTGGTAACGGTCTGAGATGGCTGCCATTCCCGTGCAATGTCCTAGCAGATTCATGCGCTACGACTTGACGTGTCCTCCCGCCCAAGCCGAGTTAAGTCGGTTTCGGGTCATGGGGTATATACAATACGAACGTCTCGGCCTCTCAAGACGCATACGACATATCTCCACTACTTTTTGCGCTCGGGAATCACATGTATGATCTAGGAAGGCCCTAAGTACCGCCATCATCGGTCCTTCCTACGGCGTCAAGGTCAGGGGCATGTTCGGCCGGCCTTGACCTGCCACCACGTCTTCCCCTGAGTAGCTGACCGCGCAAACGGCCGAATATGCGGCTTGTTAACGGTCGTTGAGCTCAGTGGCATACTCGGCCGTCTGCGCGGTCAGACACCCTGTCGTGGTCGTGTGGCAGGTCGAGGTTTGCCGATCATGTAGCTTACATAGCGTGAGCGTGTCTTGTGCGCCTTACGAGGCCGAATCGGTCGTATCGGATATACCCCGTGACCCGATACCGGCTTTTCTCGGCCCGAGAGGACCGCGTACGTCGATATGGAGCGCTGAGTACTGCTAGGCCGTCGCTCGGAGGTGGCTGCCAGGTCATCGACCACCGCCGAGCGGCATATTCGGCCGTCTACGCGGTCAAACGCTCTGGGGTAGATGTAGGGGCAGGTCGAGGATGGCCGGACATGTAAGTGACATCGACGCCGTAGCAAGGTCGCATGACGGCAGTACTTTTAACCTCGTAGACGTCCCCGAACATTGCTCATATCATTCCTGAGCGTTGAAAGTAGCGTGAGCGTGTCTTATGCGCCTTACGAGGCCGAATCGGTCATATCGGATATACCCCGTGACCCGATACCGGCTTTTCTCGGTCCGAGCGGACCGCGTACGTCGATGTGGAGCGCTCAGTACTGCTAGGCCGTCGCTCGGAGGTGGCTGCCAGGTCATCGACCACCGCCGAGCGGCATATTCGGCCGTCTGCGCGGTCAGACGCTCTGGGGTAGATGTAGGGGCAGGTCGAGGATGGCCAGACATGTAAGTGACATCGACGCCGTAGCAAGGTCGCATGACGGCAGTACTTGTGCCCTCGTAGACGCCCCCGAACATCGCTCATATCATTCCTGAGCGTTGAAAGTAGCGTGAGCGTGTCTAATGCGCCTTACGAGGCCGAATCGGTCATATCGGATATACGCCGTGACCCGATACCGGCTTTTCTCGGTCCGAGCGGACCGCGTACGTCGATGTGGAGCGCTCAGTACTGCTAGGCCGTCGCTCGGAGGTGGCTGCCAGGTCATCGACCACCGCCGAGCGGCATATTCGGCCGTCTGCGCGGTCAGACGCTCTGGGGTAGATGTAGGGGCAGGTCGAGGATGGCCAGACATGTAAGTGACATCGACGCCGTAGCATGGTCGCCCGACGGCAGTACTTGTGGCCTCGTAGACGCCCCCGAACATCGCTCATATCATTCCTGAGCGTTGAAAGTAGCGTGAGCGTGTCTAATGCGCCTTACGAGGCCGAATCGGTCATATCGGATATACGCCGTGACCCGATACCGGCTTTTCTCGGTCCGAGCGGACCGCGTACGTCGATGTGGAGCGCTCAGTACTGCTAGGCCGTCGCTCTAAGGTGGCTGCCAGGTCATCGACCACCGCCGAGCGGCATATTTGGCCGTCTGCGCGGTCAGACGCTCTGGGGTAGAGGTAGGGGCAGGTCGAGGATGGCCGGACATGTAAGTGACATCGCCGCCATAGCAAGGTCGCATGACGGCGGTACTTGTAACCTCGTAGACGTCGCCGAACATCGCTCATATCATTCCTGAGCGTTGAAAGTAGCGTGAGCGTGTCTAATGCGCCTTACGAGGCCGAATCGGTCATATCGGATATACGCCGTGACCCGATACCGGCTTTTCTCGGTCCGAGCGGACCGCGTACGTCGATGTGGAGCGCTCAGTACTGCTAGGCCGTCGCTCGGAGGTGGCTGCCAGGTCATCGACCACCGCCGAGCGGCATATTCGGCCGTCTGCGCGGTCAGACGCTCTGGGGTAGATGTAGGGGCAGGTCGAGGATGGCCAGACATGTAACTCACATCGACGCCGTAGCAAGGTCGCCCGACGGCAGTACTTGTGGCCTCGTAGACGCCCCCGAACATCGCTCATATCATTCCTGAGCGTTGAAAGTAGCGTGAGCGTGTCTAATGCGCCTTACGAGGCCGAATCGGTCATATCGGATATACGCCGTGACCCGATACCGGCTTTTCTCGGTCCGAGCGGACCGCGTACGTCGATGTGGAGCGCTCAGTACTGCTAGGCCGTCGCTCTAAGGTGGCTGCCAGGTCATCGACCACCGCCGAGCGGCATATTCGGCCGTCTGCGCGGTCAGACGCTCTGGGGTAGATGTAGGGGCAGGTCGAGGATGGCCAGACATGTAAGTGACATCGACGCCGTAGCAAGGTCGCATGACGGCAGTACTTGTGCCCTCGTAGACGCCCCCGAACATCGCTCATATCATTCCTGAGCGTTGAAAGTAGCGTGAGCGTGTCTAATGCGCCTTACGAGGCCGAATCGGTCATATCGGATATACGCCGTGACCCGATACCGGCTTTTCTCGGTCCGAGCGGACCGCGTACGTCGATGTGGAGCGCTCAGTACTGCTAGGCCGTCGCTCGGAGGTGGCTGCCAGGTCATCGACCACCGCCGAGCGGCATATTCGGCCGTCTGCGCGGTCAGACGCTCTGGGGTAGATGTAGGGGCAGGTCGAGGATGGCCAGACATGTAAGTGACATCGACGCCGTAGCAAGGTCGCATGACGGCAGTACTTGTGCCCTCGTAGACGCCCCCGAACATCGCTCATATCATTCCTGAGCGTTGAAAGTAGCGTGAGCGTGTCTAATGCGCCTTACGAGGCCGAATCGGTCATATCGGATATACGCCGTGACCCGATACCGGCTTTTCTCGGTCCGAGCGGACCGCGTACGTCGATGTGGAGCGCTCAGTACTGCTAGGCCGTCGCTCGGAGGTGGCTGCCAGGTCATCGACCACCGCCGAGCGGCATATTCGGCCGTCTGCGCGGTCAGACGCTCTGGGGTAGATGTAGGGGCAGGTCGAGGATGGCCAGACATGTAAGTGACATCGACGCCGTAGCATGGTCGCCCGACGGCAGTACTTGTGGCCTCGTAGACGCCCCCGAACATCGCTCATATCATTCCTGAGCGTTGAAAGTAGCGTGAGCGTGTCTAATGCGCCTTACGAGGCCGAATCGGTCATATCGGATATACGCCGTGACCCGATACCGGCTTTTCTCGGTCCGAGCGGACCGCGTACGTCGATGTGGAGCGCTCAGTACTGCTAGGCCGTCGCTCTAAGGTGGCTGCCAGGTCATCGACCACCGCCGAGCGGCATATTTGGCCGTCTGCGCGGTCAGACGCTCTGGGGTAGAGGTAGGGGCAGGTCGAGGATGGCCGGACATGTAAGTGACATCGCCGCCATAGCAAGGTCGCATGACGGCGGTACTTGTAACCTCGTAGACGTCGCCGAACATCGCTCATATCATTCCTGAGCGTTGAAAGTAGCGTGAGCGTGTCTAATGCGCCTTACGAGGCCGAATCGGTCATATCGGATATACGCCGTGACCCGATACCGGCTTTTCTCGGTCCGAGCGGACCGCGTACGTCGATGTGGAGCGCTCAGTACTGCTAGGCCGTCGCTCGGAGGTGGCTGCCAGGTCATCGACCACCGCCGAGCGGCATATTCGGCCGTCTGCGCGGTCAGACGCTCTGGGGTAGATGTAGGGGCAGGTCGAGGATGGCCAGACATGTAACTCACATCGACGCCGTAGCAAGGTCGCCCGACGGCAGTACTTGTGGCCTCGTAGACGCCCCCGAACATCGCTCATATCATTCCTGAGCGTTGAAAGTAGCGTGAGCGTGTCTAATGCGCCTTACGAGGCCGAATCGGTCATATCGGATATACGCCGTGACCCGATACCGGCTTTTCTCGGTCCGAGCGGACCGCGTACGTCGATGTGGAGCGCTCAGTACTGCTAGGCCGTCGCTCTAAGGTGGCTGCCAGGTCATCGACCACCGCCGAGCGGCATATTTGGCCGTCTGCGCGGTCAGACGCTCTGGGGTAGAGGTAGGGGCAGGTCGAGGATGGCCGGACATGTAAGTGACATCGCCGCCATAGCAAGGTCGCATGACGGCGGTACTTGTAACCTCGTAGACGTCGCCGAACATCGCTCATATCATTCCTGAGCGTTGAAAGTAGCGTGAGCGTGTCTAATGCGCCTTACGAGGCCGAATCGGTCATATCGGATATACGCCGTGACCCGATACCGGCTTTTCTCGGTCCGAGCGGACCGCGTACGTCGATGTGGAGCGCTCAGTACTGCTAGGCCGTCGCTCGGAGGTGGCTGCCAGGTCATCGACCACCGCCGAGCGGCATATTCGGCCGTCTGCGCGGTCAGACGCTCTGGGGTAGATGTAGGGGCAGGTCGAGGATGGCCAGACATGTAACTCACATCGACGCCGTAGCAAGGTCGCCCGACGGCAGTACTTGTGGCCTCGTAGACGCCCCCGAACATCGCTCATATCATTCCTGAGCGTTGAAAGTAGCGTGAGCGTGTCTAATGCGCCTTACGAGGCCGAATCGGTCATATCGGATATACGCCGTGACCCGATACCGGCTTTTCTCGGTCCGAGCGGACCGCGTACGTCGATGTGGAGCGCTCAGTACTGCTAGGCCGTCGCTCGGAGGTGGCTGCCAGGTCATCGACCACCGCCGAGCGGCATATTCGGCCGTCTGCGCGGTCAGACGCTCTGGGGTAGATGTAGGGGCAGGTCGAGGATGGCCAGACATGTAAGTGACATCGACGCCGTAGCAAGGTCGCCCGACGGCAGTACTTGTGGCCTCGTAGACGTCCCCGAACATCGCTCATATCATTCCTGAGCGTTGAAAGTAGCGTGAGCGTGTCTTATGCGCCTTACGAGGCCGAATCGGTCGTATCGGATATACCCCGTGACCCGATACCGGCTTTTCTCGGCCCGAGCGGACCGCGTACGTCGATGTGGAGCGCTCAGTACTGCTAGGCCGTCGCTCTAAGGTGGCTGCCAGGTCATCGACCACCGCCGAGCGGCATATTTGGCCGTCTGCGCGGTCAGACGCTCTGGGGTAGATGTAGGGGCAGGTCGAGTATGGCCGGACATGTAAGTGACATCGCCGCCGTAGCAAGGTCGCATGACGGCGGTACTTGTAACCTCGTAGACGTCCCCGAACATTGCTCATATCATTCCTGAGCGTTGAAAGTAGCGTGAGCGCGTCGTATGCGCCTTACGAGGCCGAATCGGTCGAATCGGATATACCCCGTGACCCGATACCGGCTTTTCTCGGCCCGAGCGGACCGCGTACGTCGATGTGGAGCGCTCAGTACTGCTAGGCCGTCGCTCTAAGGTGGCTGCCAGGTCATCGACCACCGCCGACCGGCATATTTGGCCGTCTGCGCGGTCAGACGCTCTGGGGTAGATGTAGGGGCAGGTCGAGGATGGCCAGACATGTAACTCACATCGACGCCGTAGCAAGGTCGCCCGACGGCAGTACTTGTGGCCTCGTAGACGCCCCCGAACATCGCTCATATCATTCCTGAGCGTTGAAAGTAGCGTGAGCGTGTCTAATGCGCCTTACGAGGCCGAATCGGTCGTATCGGATATACCCCGTGACCCGATACCGGCTTTTCTCGGTCCGAGCGGACCGCGTACGTCGATGTGGAGCGCTCAGTACTGCTAGGCCGTCGCTCGGAGGTGGCTGCCAGGTCATCGACCACCGCCGAGCGGCATATTCGGCCGTCTGCGCGGTCAGACGCTCTGGGGTAGATGTAGGGGCAGGTCGAGGATGGCCAGACATGTAACTCACATCGACGCCATAGCAAGGTCGCATGACGGCGGTACTTGTAACCTCGTAGACGTCCCCGAACATCGCTCATATCATTCCTGAGCGTTGAAAGTAGCGTGAGCTTGTCTAATGCGCCTTACGAGGCCGAATCGGTCGTATCGGATATACCCCGTGACCCGATACCGGCTTTTCTCGGTCCGAGCGGACCGCGTACGTCGATGTGGAGCGCTCAGTACTGCTAGGCCGTCGCTCTAAGGTGGCTGCCAGGTCATCGACCACCGCCGAGCGGCATATTTGGCCGTCTGCGCGGTCAGACGCTCTGGGGTAGATGTAGGGGCAGGTCGAGGATGGCCAGACATGTAACTCACATCGACGCCATAGCAAGGTCGCATGACGGCGGTACTTGTAACCTCGTAGACGTCCCCGAACATCGCTCATATCATTCCTGAGCGTTGAAAGTAGCGTGAGCTTGTCTAATGCGCCTTACGAGGCCGAATCGGTCGTATCGGATATACCCCGTGACCCGATACCGGCTTTTCTCGGTCCGAGCGGACCGCGTACGTCGATGTGGAGCGCTCAGTACTGCTAGGCCGTCGCTCTAAGGTGGCTGCCAGGTCATCGACCACCGCCGAGCGGCATATTTGGCCGTCTGCGCGGTCAGACGCTCTGGGGTAGATGTAGGGGCAGGTCGAGGATGGCCGGACATGTAAGTGACATCGCCGCCGTAGCAAGGTCGCATGACGGCGGTACTTGTAACCTCGTAGACGTCCCCGAACATCGCTCATATCATTCCTGAGCGTTGAAAGTAGCGTGAGCTTGTCTAATGCGCCTTACGAGGCCGAATCGGTCGTATCGGATATACCCCGTGACCCGATACCGGCTTTTCTCGGTCCGAGCGGACCGCGTACGTCGATGTGGAGCGCTCAGTACTGCTAGGCCGTCGCTCTAAGGTGGCTGCCAGGTCATCGACCACCGCCGACCGGCATATTCGGCCGTCTGCGCGGTCAGACGCTCTGGGGTAGATGTAGGGGCAGGTCGAGGATGGCCAGACATGTAACTCACATCGACGCCATAGCAAGGTCGCATGACGGCGGTACTTGTAACCTCGTAGACGTCCCCGAACATCGCTCATATCATTCCTGAGCGTTGAAAGTAGCGTGAGCTTGTCTAATGCGCCTTACGAGGCCGAATCGGTCGTATCGGATATACCCCGTGACCCGATACCGGCTTTTCTCGGTCCGAGCGGACCGCGTACGTCGATGTGGAGCGCTCAGTACTGCTAGGCCGTCGCTCTAAGGTGGCTGCCAGGTCATCGACCACCGCCGAGCGGCATATTCGGCCGTATGCGCGGTCAGACGCTCTGGGGTAGATGTAGGGGCAGGTCGAGGATGGCCAGACATGTAACTCACATCGACGCCATAGCAAGGTCGCATGACGGCGGTACTTGTAACCTCGTAGACGTCCCCGAACATCGCTCATATCATTCCTGAGCGTTGAAAGTAGCGTGAGCTTGTCTAATGCGCCTTACGAGGCCGAATTGGTCGTATCGGATATACCCCGTGACCCGATACCGGCTTTTCTCGGTCCGAGCGGACCGCGTACGTCGATGTGGAGCGCTCAGTACTGCTAGGCCGTCGCTCTAAGGTGGCTGCCAGGTCATCGACCACCGCCGAGCGGCATATTTGGCCGTCTGCGCGGTCAGACGCTCTGGGGTAGAGGTAGGGGCAGGTCGAGGATGGCCAGACATGTAAGTGACATCGACGCCGTAGCAAGGTCGCATGACGGCGGTACTTGTAACCTCGTAGACGTCCCCGAACATCGCTCATATCATTCCTGAGCGTTGAAAGTAGCGTGAGCTTGTCTAATGCGCCTTACGAGGCCGAATCGGTCGTATCGGATATACCCCGTGACCCGATACCGGCTTTTCTCGGTCCGAGCGGACCGCGTACGTCGATGTGGAGCGCTCAGTACTGCTAGGCCGTCGCTCTAAGGTGGCTGCCAGGTCATCGACCACCGCCGACCGGCATATTCGGCCGTCTGCGCGGTCAGACGCTCTGGGGTAGATGTAGGGGCAGGTCGAGGATGGCCAGACATGTAACTCACATCGACGCCATAGCAAGGTCGCATGACGGCGGTACTTGTAACCTCGTAGACGTCCCCGAACATCGCTCATATCATTCCTGAGCGTTGAAAGTAGCGTGAGCTTGTCTAATGCGCCTTACGAGGCCGAATCGGTCGTATCGGATATACCCCGTGACCCGATACCGGCTTTTCTCGGTCCGAGCGGACCGCGTACGTCGATGTGGAGCGCTCAGTACTGCTAGGCCGTCGCTCTAAGGTGGCTGCCAGGTCATCGACCACCGCCGAGCGGCATATTCGGCCGTATGCGCGGTCAGACGCTCTGGGGTAGATGTAGGGGCAGGTCGAGGATGGCCAGACATGTAACTCACATCGACGCCATAGCAAGGTCGCATGACGGCGGTACTTGTAACCTCGTAGACGTCCCCGAACATCGCTCATATCATTCCTGAGCGTTGAAAGTAGCGTGAGCTTGTCTAATGCGCCTTACGAGGCCGAATTGGTCGTATCGGATATACCCCGTGACCCGATACCGGCTTTTCTCGGTCCGAGCGGACCGCGTACGTCGATGTGGAGCGCTCAGTACTGCTAGGCCGTCGCTCTAAGGTGGCTGCCAGGTCATCGACCACCGCCGAGCGGCATATTTGGCCGTCTGCGCGGTCAGACGCTCTGGGGTAGAGGTAGGGGCAGGTCGAGGATGGCCAGACATGTAAGTGACATCGACGCCGTAGCAAGGTCGCCCGACGGCAGTACTTGTGGCCTCGTAGACGCCCCCGAACATCGCTCATATCATTCCTGAGCGTTGAAAGTAGCGTGAGCGTGTCTAATGCGCCTTACGAGGCCGAATCGGTCGTATCGGATATACCCCGTGACCCGATACCGGCTTTTCTTGGTCCGAGCGGACCGCGTACGTCGATGTGGAGCGCTCAGTACTGCTAGGCCGTCGCTCGGAGGTGGCTGCCAGGTCATCGACCACCGCCGAGCGGCATATTTGGCCGTCTGCGCGGTCAGACGCTCTGGGGTAGATGTAGGGGCAGGTCGAGGATGGCCAGACATGTAACTCACATCGACGCCGTAGCAAGGTCGCATGACGGCAGTACTTGTGGCCCCGTAGACGCCCCCGAACATCGCTCATATCATTCCTGAGCGTTGAAAGTAGCGTGAGCTTGTCTAATGCGCCTTACGAGGCCGAATTGGTCGTATCGGATATACCCCGTGACCCGATACCGGCTTTTCTCGGTCCGAGCGGACCGCGTACGTCGATGTGGAGCGCTCAGTACTGCTAGGCCGTCGCTCTAAGGTGGCTGCCAGGTCATCGACCACCGCCGAGCGGCATATTTGGCCGTCTGCGCGGTCAGACGCTCTGGGGTAGAGGTAGGGGCAGGTCGAGGATGGCCAGACATGTAAGTGACATCGACGCCGTAGCAAGGTCGCCCGACGGCAGTACTTGTGGCCTCGTAGACGCCCCCGAACATCGCTCATATCATTCCTGAGCGTTGAAAGTAGCGTGAGCGTGTCTAATGCGCCTTACGAGGCCGAATCGGTCGTATCGGATATACCCCGTGACCCGATACCGGCTTTTCTTGGTCCGAGCGGACCGCGTACGTCGATGTGGAGCGCTCAGTACTGCTAGGCCGTCGCTCGGAGGTGGCTGCCAGGTCATCGACCACCGCCGAGCGGCATATTTGGCCGTCTGCGCGGTCAGACGCTCTGGGGTAGAGGTAGGGGCAGGTCGAGGATGGCCAGACATGTAAGTGACATCGACGCCGTAGCAAGGTCGCCCGACGGCAGTACTTGTGGCCTCGTAGACGCCCCCGAACATCGCTCATATCATTCCTGAGCGTTGAAAGTAGCGTGAGCGTGTCTAATGCGCCTTACGAGGCCGAATCGGTCGTATCGGATATACCCCGTGACCCGATACCGGCTTTTCTTGGTCCGAGCGGACCGCGTACGTCGATGTGGAGCGCTCAGTACTGCTAGGCCGTCGCTCGGAGGTGGCTGCCAGGTCATCGACCACCGCCGAGCGGCATATTTGGCCGTCTGCGCGGTCAGACGCTCTGGGGTAGATGTAGGGGCAGGTCGAGGATGGCCAGACATGTAACTCACATCGACGCCGTAGCAAGGTCGCATGACGGCAGTACTTGTGGCCCCGTAGACGCCCCCGAACATCGCTCATATCATTCCTGAGCGTTGAAAGTAGCGTGAGCGTGTCTTATGCGCCTTACGAGGCCGAATCGGTCGTATCGGATATACCCCGTGACCCGATACCGGCTTTTCTCGGTCCGAGCGGACCGCGTACGTCGATGTGGAGCGCTCAGTACTGCTAGGCCGTCGCTCGGAGGTGGCTGCCAGGTCATCGACCACCGCCGAGCGGCATATTTGGCCGTCTGCGCGGTCAGACGCTCTGGGGTAGAGGTAGGGGCAGGTCGAGGATGGCCAGACATGTAAGTGACATCGACGCCGTAGCAAGGTCGCCTGACGGCGGTACTTGTGGCCCCGTAGACGTCCCCGAACATCGCTCATATCATTTCTGAGCGTTGAAAGTAGCGTGAGCGTGTCTAATGCGCCTTACGAGGCCGAATCGGTCGAATCGGATATACCCCGTGACCCGATACCGGCTTTTCTCGGTCCGAGCGGACCGCGTACGTCGATGTGGAGCGCTCAGTACTGCTAGGCCGTCGCTCTAAGGTGGCTGCCAGGTCATCGACCACCGCCGAGCGGCATATTTGGCCGTCTGCGCGGTCAGACGCTCTGGGGTAGAGGTAGGGGCAGGTCGAGGATGGCCGGACATGTAAGTGACATCGCCGCCGTAGCAAGGTCGCATGACGGCGGTACTTGTGGCCCCGTAGACGTCCCCGAACATCGCTCATATCATTCCAGAGCGTTGAAAGTAGCGTGAGCGTGTCTAATGCGCCTTACGAGGCCGAATCGGTCGAATCGGATATACCCCGTGACCCGATACCGGCTTTTCTCGGTCCGAGCGGACCGCGTACGTCGATGTGGAGCGCTCAGTACTGCTAGGCCGTCGCTCGGAGGTGGCTGTCAGGTCATCGACCACCGCCGAGCGGCATATTTGGCCGTCTGCGCGGTCAGACGCTCTGGGGTACAGGTAGGGGCAGGTCAAGGATGGCCGGACATGTAAGTGACATCGCCGCCGTAGCAACGTCGCATGACGGCGGTACTTGTGGCCCCGTAGACGTCCCCGAACATCGCTCATATCATTCCTGAGCGTTGAAAGTAGCGTGAGCGTGTCTAATGCGCCTTACGAGGCCGAATCGGTCGAATCGGATATACCCCGTGACCCGATACTGGCTTTTCTCGGTCCGAGCGGACCGCGTACGTCGATGTGGAGCGCTCAGTACTGCTAGGCCGTCGCTCTAAGGTGGCTGCCAGGTCATCGACCACCGCCGAGCGGCATATTTGGCCGTCTGCGCGGTCAGACGCTCTGGGGTAGATGTAGGGGCAGGTCGAGGATGGCCAGACATGTAACTCACATCGACGCCGTAGCAAGGTCGCATGACGGCAGTACTTGTGCCCTCGTAGACGCCCCCGAACATCGCTCATATCATTCCTGAGCGTTGAAAGTAGCGTGAGCGTGTCTTATGCGCCTTACGAGGCCGAATCGGTCGTATCGGATATACCCCGTGACCCGATACCGGCTTTTCTCGGTCCGAGCGGACCGCGTACGTCGATGTGGAAGGCTCAGTACTGCTAGGCCGTCGCTCGGAGGTGGCTGCCAGGTCATCGACCACCGCCGAGCGGCATATTTGGCCGTCTGCGCGGTCAGACGCTCTGGGGTAGATGTAGGGGCAGGTCGAGGATGGCCAGACATGTAACTCACATCGACGCCGTAGCAAGGTCGCATGACGGCAGTACTTGTGCCCTCGTAGACGCCCCCGAACATCGCTCATATCATTCCTGAGCGTTGAAAGTAGCGTGAGCGTGTCTAATGCGCCTTACGAGGCCGAATCGGTCGTATCGGATATACCCCGTGACCCGATACCGGCTTTTCTCGCTCCGAGCGGACCGCGTACGTCGATGTGGAAGGCTCAGTACTGCTAGGCCGTCGCTCGGAGGTGGCTGCCAGGTCATCGACCACCGCCGAGCGGCATATTTGGCCGTCTGCGCGGTCAGACGCTCTGGGGTAGATGTAGGGGCAGGTCGAGGATGGCCAGACATGTAACTCACATCGACGCCGTAGCAAGGTCGCCCGACGGCGGTACTTGTAACCTCGTAGACGCCCCCGAACATCGCTCATATCATTCCTGAGCGTTGAAAGTAGCGTGAGCGTGTCTAATGCGCCTTACGAGGCCGAATCGGTCGTATCGGATATACCCCGTGACCCGATACCGGCTTTTCTCGGTCCGAGCGGACCGCGTACGTCGATGTGGAGCGCTCAGTACTGCTAGGCCGTCGCTCGGAGGTGGCTGCCAGGTCATCGACCACCGCCGAGCGGCATATTTGGCCGTCTGCGCGGTCAGACGCTCTGGGGTAGAGGTAGGGGCAGGTCGAGTATGGCCGGACATGTAAGTGACATCGCCGCCGTAGCAAGGTCGCATGACGGCGGTACTTGTGGCCCCGTAGACGTCCCCGAACATTGCTCATATCATTCCTGAGCGTTGAAAGTAGCGTGAGCGTGTCGTATACGCCTTACGAGGCCGAATCGGTCGAATCGGATATACCCCGTGACCCGATACCGGCTTTTCTCGGTCCGAGCGGACCGCGTACGTCGATGTGGAGCGCTCAGTACTGCTAGGCCGTCGCTCTAAGGTGGCTGCCAGGTCATCGACCACCGCCGAGCGGCATATTTGGCCGTCTGCGCGGTCAGACGCTCTGGGGTAGAGGTAGGGGCAGGTCGAGTATGGCCGGACATGTAAGTGACATCGCCGCCGTAGCAAGGTCGCATGACGGCGGTACTTGTGGCCCCGTAGACGTCCCCGAACATCGCTCATATCATTCCTGAGCGTTGAAAGTAGCGTGAGCGTGTCTTATGCGCCTTACGAGGCCGAATCGGTCGTATCGGATATACCCCGTGACCCGATACCGGCTTTTCTCGGTCCGAGCGGACCGCGTACGTCGATGTGGAGCGCTCAGTACTGCTAGGCCGTCGCTCGGAGGTGGCTGCCAGGTCATCGACCACCGCCGAGCGGCATATTTGGCCGTCTGCGCGGTCAGACGCTCTGGGGTAGAGGTAGGGGCAGGTCGAGTATGGCCGGACATGTAAGTGACATCGCCGCCGTAGCAAGGTCGCATGACGGCGGTACTTGTGGCCCCGTAGACGTCCCCGAACATCGCTCATATCATTCCTGAGCGTTGAAAGTAGCGTGAGCGTGTCTTATGCGCCTTACGAGGCCGAATCGGTCGTATCGGATATACCCCGTGACCCGATACCGGCTTTTCTCGGTCCGAGCGGACCGCGTACGTCGATATGGAGCGCTCAGTACTGCTAGGCCGTCGCTCGGAGGTGGCTGCCAGGTCATCGACCACCGCCGAGCGGCATATTCGGCCGTCTGCGCGGTCAGACGCTCTGGGGTAGATGTAGGGGCAGGTCGAGGATGGCCAGACATGTAACTCACATCGACGCCGTAGCTAGGTCGCCCGACGGCGGTACTTGTAACCTCGTAGACGCCCCCGAACATCGCTCATATCATTCCTGAGCGTTGAAAGTAGCGTGAGCGTGTCTAATGCGCCTTACGAGGCCGAATCGGTCGTATCGGATATACCCCGTGACCCGATACCGGCTTTTCTCGGTCCGAGCGGACCGCGTACGTCGATGTGGAGCGCTCAGTACTGCTAGGCCGTCGCTCGGAGGTGGCTGCCAGGTCATCGACCACCGCCGAGCGGCATATTCGGCCGTATGCGCGGTCAGACGCTCTGGGGTAGATGTAGGGGCAGGTCGAGGATGGCCAGACATGTAACTCACATCGACGCCATAGCAAGGTCGCATGACGGCGGTACTTGTAACCTCGTAGACGTCCCCGAACATCGCTCATATCATTCCTGAGCGTTGAAAGTAGCGTGAGCTTGTCTAATGCGCCTTACGAGGCCGAATCGGTCGTATCGGATATACCCCGTGACCCGATACCGGCTTTTCTCGGTCCGAGCGGACCGCGTACGTCGATGTGGAGCGCTCAGTACTGCTAGGCCGTCGCTCGGAGGTGGCTGCCAGGTCATCGACCACCGCCGAGCGGCATATTTGGCCGTCTGCGCGGTCAGACGCTCTGGGGTAGAGGTAGGGGCAGGTCGAGTATGGCCGGACATGTAAGTGACATCGCCGCCGTAGCAAGGTCGCATGACGGCGGTACTTGTGGCCCCGTAGACGTCCCCGAACATCGCTCATATCATTCCTGAGCGTTGAAAGTAGCGTGAGCGTGTCTTATGCGCCTTACGAGGCCGAATCGGTCGTATCGGATATACCCCGTGACCCGATACCGGCTTTTCTCGGTCCGAGCGGACCGCGTACGTCGATATGGAGCGCTCAGTACTGCTAGGCCGTCGCTCGGAGGTGGCTGCCAGGTCATCGACCACCGCCGAGCGGCATATTCGGCCGTCTGCGCGGTCAGACGCTCTGGGGTAGATGTAGGGGCAGGTCGAGGATGGCCAGACATGTAACTCACATCGACGCCGTAGCTAGGTCGCCCGACGGCGGTACTTGTAACCTCGTAGACGCCCCCGAACATCGCTCATATCATTCCTGAGCGTTGAAAGTAGCGTGAGCGTGTCTAATGCGCCTTACGAGGCCGAATCGGTCGTATCGGATATACCCCGTGACCCGATACCGGCTTTTCTCGGTCCGAGCGGACCGCGTACGTCGATGTGGAGCGCTCAGTACTGCTAGGCCGTCGCTCGGAGGTGGCTGCCAGGTCATCGACCACCGCCGAGCGGCATATTCGGCCGTATGCGCGGTCAGACGCTCTGGGGTAGATGTAGGGGCAGGTCGAGGATGGCCAGACATGTAACTCACATCGACGCCATAGCAAGGTCGCATGACGGCGGTACTTGTAACCTCGTAGACGTCCCCGAACATCGCTCATATCATTCCTGAGCGTTGAAAGTAGCGTGAGCTTGTCTAATGCGCCTTACGAGGCCGAATCGGTCGTATCGGATATACCCCGTGACCCGATACCGGCTTTTCTCGGTCCGAGCGGACCGCGTACGTCGATGTGGAGCGCTCAGTACTGCTAGGCCGTCGCTCGGAGGTGGCTGCCAGGTCATCGACCACCGCCGAGCGGCATATTTGGCCGTCTGCGCGGTCAGACGCTCTGGGGTAGAGGTAGGGGCAGGTCGAGTATGGCCGGACATGTAAGTGACATCGCCGCCGTAGCAAGGTCGCATGACGGCGGTACTTGTGGCCCCGTAGACGTCCCCGAACATTGCTCATATCATTCCTGAGCGTTGAAAGTAGCGTGAGCGTGTCGTATGCGCCTTACGAGGCCGAATCGGTCGAATCGGATATACCCCGTGACCCGATACCGGCTTTTCTCGGCCCGAGCGGACCGCGTACGTCGATGTGGAGCGCTCAGTACTGCTAGGCCGTCGCTCTAAGGTGGCTGCCAGGTCATCGACCACCGCCGAGCGGCATATTTGGCCGTCTGCGCGGTCAGACGCTCTGGGGTAGATGTAGGGGCAGGTCGAGGATGGCCAGACATGTAAGTGACATCGACGCCGTAGCAAGGTCGCCCGACGGCAGTACTTGTGGCCTCGTAGACGCCCCCGAACATCGCTCATATCATTCCTGAGCGTTGAAAGTAGCGTGAGCGTGTCTAATGCGCCTTACGAGGCCGAATCGGTCGAATCGGATATACCCCGTGACCCGATACCGGCTTTTCTCGGTCCGAGCGGACCGCGTACGTCGATGTGGAGCGCTCAGTACTGCTAGGCCGTCGCTCTAAGGTGGCTGCCAGGTCATCGACCACCGCCGAGCGGCATATTTGGCCGTCTGCGCGGTCAGACGCTCTGGGGTAGAGGTAGGGGCAGGTCGAGTATGGCCGGACATGTAAGTGACATCGCCGCCGTAGCAAGGTCGCATGACGGCGGTACTTGTGGCCCCGTAGACGTCCCCGAACATCGCTCATATCATTCCTGAGCGTTGAAAGTAGCGTGAGCGTGTCTAATGCGCCTTACGAGGCCGAATCGGTCGAATCGGATATACCCCGTGACCCGATACCGGCTTTTCTCGGTCCGAGCGGACCGCGTACGTCGATGTGGAGCGCTCAGTACTGCTAGGCCGTCGCTCTAAGGTGGCTGCCAGGTCATCGACCACCGCCGAGCGGCATATTTGGCCGTCTGCGCGGTCAGACGCTCTGGGGTAGATGTAGGGGCAGGTCGAGGATGGCCAGACATGTAAGTGACATCGACGCCGTAGCAAGGTCGCCCGACGGCAGTACTTGTGGCCTCGTAGACGCCCCCGAACATCGCTCATATCATTCCTGAGCGTTGAAAGTAGCGTGAGCGTGTCTAATGCGCCTTACGAGGCCGAATCGGTCGAATCGGATATACCCCGTGACCCGATACCGGCTTTTCTCGGTCCGAGCGGACCGCGTACGTCGATGTGGAGCGCTCAGTACTGCTAGGCCGTCGCTCTAAGGTGGCTGCCAGGTCATCGACCACCGCCGAGCGGCATATTTGGCCGTCTGCGCGGTCAGACGCTCTGGGGTAGAGGTAGGGGCAGGTCGAGTATGGCCGGACATGTAAGTGACATCGCCGCCGTAGCAAGGTCGCATGACGGCGGTACTTGTGGCCCCGTAGACGTCCCCGAACATCGCTCATATCATTCCTGAGCGTTGAAAGTAGCGTGAGCGTGTCTAATGCGCCTTACGAGGCCGAATCGGTCGAATCGGATATACCCCGTGACCCGATACCGGCTTTTCTCGGTCCGAGCGGACCGCGTACGTCGATGTGGAGCGCTCAGTACTGCTAGGCCGTCGCTCGGAGGTGGCTGTCAGGTCATCGACCACCGCCGAGCGGCATATTTGGCCGTCTGCGCGGTCAGACGCTCTGGGGTAGAGGTAGGGGCAGGTCAAGGATGGCCGGACATGTAAGTGACATCGCCGCCGTAGCAAGGTCGCATGACGGCGGTACTTGTGGCCCCGTAGACGTCCCCGAACATCGCTCATATCATTCCTGAGCGTTGAAAGTAGCGTGAGCGTGTCTAATGCGCCTTACGAGGCCGAATCGGTCGAATCGGATATACCCCGTGACCCGATACTGGCTTTTCTCGGTCCGAGCGGACCGCGTACGTCGATGTGGAGCGCTCAGTACTGCTAGGCCGTCGCTCTAAGGTGGCTGCCAGGTCATCGACCACCGCCGAGCGGCATATTTGGCCGTCTGCGCGGTCAGACGCTCTGGGGTAGATGTAGGGGCAGGTCGAGGATGGCCAGACATGTAAGTGACATCGACGCCGTAGCAAGGTCGCCCGACGGCAGTACTTGTGGCCTCGTAGACGCCCCCGAACATCGCTCATATCATTCCTGAGCGTTGAAAGTAGCGTGAGCGTGTCTAATGCGCCTTACGAGGCCGAATCGGTCGAATCGGATATACCCCGTGACCCGATACCGGCTTTTCTCGGTCCGAGCGGACCGCGTACGTCGATGTGGAGCGCTCAGTACTGCTAGGCCGTCGCTCTAAGGTGGCTGCCAGGTCATCGACCACCGCCGAGCGGCATATTTGGCCGTCTGCGCGGTCAGACGCTCTGGGGTAGAGGTAGGGGCAGGTCGAGTATGGCCGGACATGTAAGTGACATCGCCGCCGTAGCAAGGTCGCATGACGGCGGTACTTGTGGCCCCGTAGACGTCCCCGAACATCGCTCATATCATTCCTGAGCGTTGAAAGTAGCGTGAGCGTGTCTAATGCGCCTTACGAGGCCGAATCGGTCGAATCGGATATACCCCGTGACCCGATACCGGCTTTTCTCGGTCCGAGCGGACCGCGTACGTCGATGTGGAGCGCTCAGTACTGCTAGGCCGTCGCTCGGAGGTGGCTGTCAGGTCATCGACCACCGCCGAGCGGCATATTTGGCCGTCTGCGCGGTCAGACGCTCTGGGGTAGAGGTAGGGGCAGGTCAAGGATGGCCGGACATGTAAGTGACATCGCCGCCGTAGCAAGGTCGCATGACGGCGGTACTTGTGGCCCCGTAGACGTCCCCGAACATCGCTCATATCATTCCTGAGCGTTGAAAGTAGCGTGAGCGTGTCTAATGCGCCTTACGAGGCCGAATCGGTCGAATCGGATATACCCCGTGACCCGATACTGGCTTTTCTCGGTCCGAGCGGACCGCGTACGTCGATGTGGAGCGCTCAGTACTGCTAGGCCGTCGCTCTAAGGTGGCTGCCAGGTCATCGACCACCGCCGAGCGGCATATTTGGCCGTCTGCGCGGTCAGACGCTCTGGGGTAGATGTAGGGGCAGGTCGAGGATGGCCAGACATGTAACTCACATCGACGCCGTAGCAAGGTCGCCCGACGGCAGTACTTGTGGCCTCGTAGACGCCCCCGAACATCGCTCATATCATTCCTGAGCGTTGAAAGTAGCGTGAGCGTGTCTAATGCGCCTTACGAGGCCGAATCGGTCGTATCGGATATACCCCGTGACCCGATACCGGCTTTTCTCGCTCCGAGCGGACCGCGTACGTCGATGTGGAAGGCTCAGTACTGCTAGGCCGTCGCTCGGAGGTGGCTGCCAGGTCATCGACCACCGCCGAGCGGCATATTTGGCCGTCTGCGCGGTCAGACGCTCTGGGGTAGATGTAGGGGCAGGTCGAGGATGGCCAGACATGTAACTCACATCGACGCCGTAGCAAGGTCCCCGACGGCGGTACTTGTAACCTCGTAGACGTCCCCGAACATCGCTCATATCATTCCTGAGCGTTGAAAGTAGCGTGAGCTTGTCTAATGCGCCTTACGAGGCCGAATCGGTCGAATCGGATATACCCCGTGACCCGATACTGGCTTTTCTCGGTCCGAGCGGACCGCGTACGTCGATGTGGAGCGCTCAGTACTGCTAGGCCGTCGCTCTAAGGTGGCTGCCAGGTCATCGACCACCGCCGAGCGGCATATTTGGCCGTCTGCGCGGTCAGACGCTCTGGGGTAGAGGTAGGGGCAGGTCGAGTATGGCCGGACATGTAAGTGACATCGCCGCCGTAGCAAGGTCGCATGACGGCGGTACTTGTGGCCCCGTAGACGTCCCCGAACATCGCTCATATCATTCCTGAGCGTTGAAAGTAGCGTGAGCGTGTCTAATGCGCCTTACGAGGCCGAATCGGTCGAATCGGATATACCCCGTGACCCGATACCGGCTTTTCTCGGTCCGAGCGGACCGCGTACGTCGATGTGGAGCGCTCAGTACTGCTAGGCCGTCGCTCGGAGGTGGCTGTCAGGTCATCGACCACCGCCGAGCGGCATATTTGGCCGTCTGCGCGGTCAGACGCTCTGGGGTAGAGGTAGGGGCAGGTCAAGGATGGCCGGACATGTAAGTGACATCGCCGCCGTAGCAAGGTCGCATGACGGCGGTACTTGTAACCTCGTAGACGTCCCCGAACATCGCTCATATCATTCCTGAGCGTTGAAAGTAGCGTGAGCTTGTCTAATGCGCCTTACGAGGCCGAATCGGTCGAATCGGATATACCCCGTGACCCGATACTGGCTTTTCTCGGTCCGAGCGGACCGCGTACGTCGATGTGGAGCGCTCAGTACTGCTAGGCCGTCGCTCGGAGGTGGCTGCCAGGTCATCGACCACCGCCGAGCGGCATATTTGGCCGTCTGCGCGGTCAGACGCTCTGGGGTAGAGGTAGGGGCAGGTCGAGGATGGCCGGACATGTAAGTGACATCGCCGCCGTAGCAAGGTCGCATGACGGCGGTACTTGTGGCCCCGCAGACGTCCCCGAACATCGCTCATATCATTCCTGAGCGTTGAAAGTAGCGTGAGCGTGTCTAATGCGCCTTACGAGGCCGAATCGGTCGTATCGGATATACCCCGTGACCCGATACCGGCTTTTCTCGGTCCGAGCGGACCGCGTACGTCGATGTGGAGCGCTCAGTACTGCTAGGCCGTCGCTCGGAGGTGGCTGCCAGGTCATCGACCACCGCCGAGCGGCATATTTGGCCGTCTGCGCGGTCAGACGCTCTGGGGTAGATGTAGGGGCAGGTCGAGGATGGCCAGACATGTAACTCACATCGACGCCGTAGCAAGGTCACCCGACGGCGGTACTTGTGACCTCGTAGACATCCCCGAACATCGCTCATATCATTCCTGAGCGTTGAAAGTAGCGTGAGCGTGTCTAATGCGCCTTACGAGGCCGAATCGGTCGTATCGGATATACCCCGTGACCCGATACCGGCTTTTCTCGGTCCGAGCGGACCGCGTACGTCGATGTGGAGCGCTCAGTACTGCTAGGCCGTCGCTCGGAGGTGGCTGCCAGGTCATCGACCACCGCCGAGCGGCATATTTGGCCGTCTGCGCGGTCAGACGCTCTGGGGTAGATGTAGGGGCAGGTCGAGGATGGCCAGACATGTAACTCACATCGACGCCGTAGCAAGGTCGCCCGACGGCAGTACTTGTAACCTCGTAGACGCCCCCGAACATCGCTCATATCATTCCTGAGCGTTGAAAGTAGCGTGAGCGTGTCTAATGCGCCTTACGAGGCCGAATCGGTCGTATCGGATATACCCCGTGACCCGATACCGGCTTTTCTCGGTCCGAGCGGGCCGCGTACGTCGATGTGGAGCGCTCAGTACTGCTAGGCCGTCGCTCGGAGGTGGCTGCCAGGTCATCGACCACCGCCGAGCGGCATATTTGGCCGTCTGCGCGGTCAGACGCTCTGGGGTAGAGGTAGGGGCAGGTCGAGTATGGCCGGACATGTAAGTGACATCGCCGCCGTAGCAAGGTCGCATGACGGCGGTACTTGTGGCCCCGTAGACGTCCCCGAACATCGCTCATATCATTCCTGAGCGTTGAAAGTAGCGTGAGCGTGTCTTATGCGCCTTGCGAGGCCGAATCGGTCGTATCGGATATACCCCGTGACCCGATACCGGCTTTTCTCGGTCCGAGCGGACCGCGTACGTCGATGTGGAGCGCTCAGTACTGCTAGGCCGTCGCTCGGAGGTGGCTGCCAGGTCATCGACCACCGCCGAGCGGCATATTTGGCCGTCTGCGCGGTCAGACGCTCTGGGGTAGATGTAGGGGCAGGTCGAGGATGGCCAGACATGTAACTCACATCGACGCCGTAGCAAGGTCGCCCGACGGCGGTACTTGTGGCCCCGTAGACGCCCCCGAACATCGCTCATATCATTCCTGAGCGTTGAAAGTAGCGTGAGCGTGTCTAATGCGCCTTACGAGGCCGAATCGGTCGTATCGGATATACCCCGTGACCCGATACCGGCTTTTCTCGGTCCGAGCGGACCGCGTACGTCGATGTGGAGCGCTCAGTACTGCTAGGCCGTCGCTCGGAGGTGGCTGCCAGGTCATCGACCACCGCCGAGCGGCATATTTGGCCGTCTGCGCGGTCAGACGCTCTGGGATAGAGGTAGGGGCAGGTCGAGGATGGCCAGACATGTAACTCACATCGACGCCGTAGCAAGGTCGCATGACGGCGGTACTTGTGGCCCCGTAGACGTCCCCGAACATCGCTCATATCATTCCTGAGCGTTGAAAGTAGCGTGAGCGTGTCTAATGCGCCTTACGAGGCCGAATCGGTCGTATCGGATATACCCCGTGACCCGATACCGGCTTTTCTCGGTCCGAGCGGACCGCGTACGTCGATGTGGAGCGCTCAGTACTACTAGGCCGTCGCTCGGAGGTGGCTGCCAGGTCATCGACCACCGCCGAGCGGCATATTTGGCCGTCTGCGCGGTCAGACGCTCTGGGATAGAGGTAGGGGCAGGTCGAGGATGGCCAGACATGTAACTCACATCGACGCCGTAGCAAGGTCGCATGACGGCGGTACTTGTGGCCCCGTAGACGTCCCCGAACATCGCTCATATCATTCCTGAGCGTTGAAAGTAGCGTGAGCGTGTCTAATGCGCCTTACGAGGCCGAATCGGTCGTATCGGATATACCCCGTGACCCGATACCGGCTTTTCTCGGTCCGAGCGGACCGCGTACGTCGATGTGGAGCGCTCAGTACTACTAGGCCGTCGCTCGGAGGTGGCTGCCAGGTCATCGACCACCGCCGAGCGGCATATTTGGCCGTCTGCGCGGTCAGACGCTCTGGGATAGAGGTAGGGGCAGGTCGAGGATGGCCAGACATGTAACTCACATCGACGCCGTAGCAAGGTCGCATGACGGCGGTACTTGTGGCCCCGTAGACGTCCCCGAACATCGCTCATATCATTCCTGAGCGTTGAAAGTAGCGTGAGCGTGTCTAATGCGCCTTACGAGGCCGAATCGGTCGTATCGGATATACCCCGTGACCCGATACCGGCTTTTCTCGGTCCGAGCGGACCGCGTACGTCGATGTGGAGCGCTCAGTACTGCTAGGCCGTCGCTCGGAGGTGGCTGCCAGGTCATCGACCACCGCCGAGCGGCATATTTGGCCGTCTGCGCGGTCAGACGCTCTGGGGTAGATGTAGGGGCAGGTCGAGGATGGCCAGACATGTAACTCACATCGACGCCGTAGCAAGGTCGCCCGACGGCAGTACTTGTGGCCTCGTAGACGCCCCCGAACATCGCTCATATCATTCCTGAGCGTTGAAAGTAGCGTGAGCGTGTCTAATGCGCCTTACGAGGCCGAATCGGTCGTATCGGATATACCCCGTGACCCGATACCGGCTTTTCTCGGTCCGAGCGGACCGCGTACGTCGATGTGGAGCGCTCAGTACTGCTAGGCCGTCGCTCGGAGGTGGCTGCCAGGTCATCGACCACCGCCGAGCGGCATATTTGGCCGTCTGCGCGGTCAGACGCTCTGGGATAGAGGTAGGGGCAGGTCGAGGATGGCCAGACATGTAACTCACATCGACGCCGTAGCAAGGTCGCATGACGGCGGTACTTGTGGCCCCGTAGACGTCCCCGAACATCGCTCATATCATTCCTGAGCGTTGAAAGTAGCGTGAGCGTGTCTAATGCGCCTTACGAGGCCGAATCGGTCGTATCGGATATACCCCGTGACCCGATACCGGCTTTTCTCGGTCCGAGCGGACCGCGTACGTCGATGTGGAGCGCTCAGTACTGCTAGGCCGTCGCTCGGAGGTGGCTGCCAGGTCATCGACCACCGCCGAGCGGCATATTTGGCCGTCTGCGCGGTCAGACGCTCTGGGGTAGATGTAGGGGCAGGTCGAGGATGGCCAGACATGTAACTCACATCGACGCCGTAGCAAGGTCGCCCGACGGCAGTACTTGTGGCCTCGTAGACGCCCCCGAACATCGCTCATATCATTCCTGAGCGTTGAAAGTAGCGTGAGCGTGTCTAATGCGCCTTACGAGGCCGAATCGGTCGTATCGGATATACCCCGTGACCCGATACCGGCTTTTCTCGGTCCGAGCGGACCGCGTACGTCGATGTGGAGCGCTCAGTACTGCTAGGCCGTCGCTCGGAGGTGGCTGCCAGGTCATCGACCACCGCCGAGCGGCATATTTGGCCGTCTGCGCGGTCAGACGCTCTGGGGTAGAGGTAGGGGCAGGTCGAGTATGGCCGGACATGTAAGTGACATCGCCGCCGTAGCAAGGTCGCATGACGGCGGTACTTGTGGCCCCGTAGACGTCCCCGAACATCGCTCATATCATTCCTGAGCGTTGAAAGTAGCGTGAGCGTGTCTAATGCGCCTTACGAGGCCGAATCGGTCGTATCGGATATACCCCGTGACCCGATACCGGCTTTTCTCGGTCCGAGCGGACCGCGTACGTCGATGTGGAGCGCTCAGTACTGCTAGGCCGTCGCTCGGAGGTGGCTGCCAGGTCATCGACCACCGCCGAGCGGCATATTTGGCCGTCTGCGCGGTCAGACGCTCTGGGGTAGATGTAGGGGCAGGTCGAGTATGGCCGGACATGTAAGTGACATCGCCGCCGTAGCAAGGTCGCATGACGGCGGTACTTGTGGCCCCGTAGACGTCCCCGAACATCGCTCATATCATTCCTGAGCGTTGAAAGTAGCGTGAGCGTGTCTAATGCGCCTTACGAGGCCGAATCGGTCGTATCGGATATACCCCGTGACCCGATACCGGCTTTTCTCGGTCCGAGCGGACCGCGTACGTCGATGTGGAGCGCTCAGTACTGCTAGGCCGTCGCTCGGAGGTGGCTGCCAGGTCATCGACCACCGCCGAGCGGCATATTTGGCCGTCTGCGCGGTCAGACGCTCTGGGGTAGATGTAGGGGCAGGTCGAGGATGGCCAGACATGTAACTCACATCGACGCCGTAGCAAGGTCGCCCGACGGCAGTACTTGTGGCCTCGTAGACGCCCCCGAACATCGCTCATATCATTCCTGAGCGTTGAAAGTAGCGTGAGCGTGTCTAATGCGCCTTACGAGGCCGAATCGGTCGTATCGGATATACCCCGTGACCCGATACCGGCTTTTCTCGGTCCGAGCGGACCGCGTACGTCGATGTGGAGCGCTCAGTACTGCTAGGCCGTCGCTCGGAGGTGGCTGCCAGGTCATCGACCACCGCCGAGCGGCATATTTGGCCGTCTGCGCGGTCAGACGCTCTGGGGTAGATGTAGGGGCAGGTCGAGGATGGCCAGACATGTAACTCACATCGACGCCGTAGCAAGGTCGCCCGACGGCAGTACTTGTGGCCTCGTAGACGCCCCCGAACATCGCTCATATCATTCCTGAGCGTTGAAAGTAGCGTGAGCGTGTCTTATGCGCCTTACGAGGCCGAATCGGTCGTATCGGATATACCCCGTGACCCGATACCGGCTTTTCTCGGTCCGAGCGGGCCGCGTACGTCGATGTGGAGCGCTCAGTACTGCTAGGCCGTCGCTCGGAGGTGGCTGCCAGGTCATCGACCACCGCCGAGCGGCATATTTGGCCGTCTGCGCGGTCAGACGCTCTGGGGTAGAGGTAGGGGCAGGTCGAGTATGGCCGGACATGTAAGTGACATCGCCGCCGTAGCAAGGTCGCATGACGGCGGTACTTGTGGCCCCGTAGACGCCCCCGAACATCGCTCATATCATTCCTGAGCGTTGAAAGTAGCGTGAGCGTGTCTTATGCGCCTTACGAGGCCGAATCGGTCGTATCGGATATACCCCGTGACCCGATACCGGCTTTTCTCGGTCCGAGCGGACCGCGTACGTCGATGTGGAGCGCTCAGTACTGCTAGGCCGTCGCTCGGAGGTGGCTGCCAGGTCATCGACCACCGCCGAGCGGCATATTTGGCCGTCTGCGCGGTCAGACGCTCTGGGGTAGATGTAGGGGCAGGTCGAGGATGGCCAGACATGTAACTCACATCGACGCCGTAGCAAGGTCGTCCGACGGCAGTACTTGTGGCCTCGTAGACGCCCCCGAACATCGCTCATATCATTCCTGAGCGTTGAAAGTAGCGTGAGCGTGTCTAATGCGCCTTACGAGGCCGAATCGGTCGTATCGGATATACCCCGTGACCCGATACCGGCTTTTCTCGGTCCGAGCGGACCGCGTACGTCGATGTGGAGCGCTCAGTACTGCTAGGCCGTCGCTCGGAGGTGGCTGCCAGGTCATCGACCACCGCCGAGCGGCATATTTGGCCGTCTGCGCGGTCAGACGCTCTGGGGTAGATGTAGGGGCAGGTCGAGGATGGCCAGACATGTAACTCACATCGACGCCGTAGCAAGGTCGCCCGACGGCAGTACTTGTGGCCTCGTAGACGCCCCCGAACATCGCTCATATCATTCCTGAGCGTTGAAAGTAGCGTGAGCGTGTCTAATGCGCCTTACGAGGCCGAATCGGTCGTATCGGATATACCCCGTGACCCGATACCGGCTTTTCTCGGTCCGAGCGGACCGCGTACGTCGATGTGGAGCGCTCAGTACTGCTAGGCCGTCGCTCGGAGGTGGCTGCCAGATCATCGACCACCGCCGAGCGGCATATTTGGCCGTCTGCGCGGTCAGACGCTCTGGGATAGAGGTAGGGGCAGGTCGAGGATGGCCAGACATGTAACTCACATCGACGCCGTAGCAAGGTCGCATGACGGCGGTACTTGTGGCCCCGTAGACGTCCCCGAACATCGCTCATATCATTCCTGAGCGTTGAAAGTAGCGTGAGCGTGTCTAATGCGCCTTACGAGGCCGAATCGGTCGTATCGGATATACCCCGTGACCCGATACCGGCTTTTCTCGGTCCGAGCGGACCGCGTACGTCGATGTGGAGCGCTCAGTACTGCTAGGCCGTCGCTCGGAGGTGGCTGCCAGGTCATCGACCACCGCCGAGCGGCATATTCGGCCGTCTGCGCGGTCAGACGCTCTGGGGTAGAGGTAGGGGCAGGTCGAGTATGGCCGGACATGTAAGTGACATCGCCGCCGTAGCAAGGTCGCATGACGGCGGTACTTGTGGCCTCGTAGACGTCCCCGAACATCGCTCATATCATTCCTGAGCGTTGAAAGTAGCGTGAGCGTGTCTTATGCGCCTTACGAGGCCGAATCGGTCGTATCGGATATACCCCGTGACCCGATACCGGCTTTTCTCGGTCCGAGCGGACCGCGTACGTCGATGTGGAGCGCTCAGTACTGCTAGGCCGTCGCTCGGAGGTGGCTGCCAGGTCATCGACCACCGCCGAGCGGCATATTTGGCCGTCTGCGCGGTCAGACGCTCTGGGGTAGATGTAGGGGCAGGTCGAGGATGGCCAGACATGTAACTCACATCGACGCCGTAGCAAGGTCGCCCGACGGCAGTACTTGTGGCCTCGTAGACGCCCCCGAACATCGCTCATATCATTCCTGAGCGTTGAAAGTAGCGTGAGCGTGTCTAATGCGCCTTACGAGGCCGAATCGGTCGTATCGGATATACCCCGTGACCCGATACCGGCTTTTCTCGGTCCGAGCGGACCGCGTACGTCGATGTGGAGCGCTCAGTACTGCTAGGCCGTCGCTCGGAGGTGGCTGCCAGATCATCGACCACCGCCGAGCGGCATATTTGGCCGTCTGCGCGGTCAGACGCTCTGGGATAGAGGTAGGGGCAGGTCGAGGATGGCCAGACATGTAACTCACATCGACGCCGTAGCAAGGTCGCATGACGGCGGTACTTGTGGCCCCGTAGACGTCCCCGAACATCGCTCATATCATTCCTGAGCGTTGAAAGTAGCGTGAGCGTGTCTAATGCGCCTTACGAGGCCGAATCGGTCGTATCGGATATACCCCGTGACCCGATACCGGCTTTTCTCGGTCCGAGCGGACCGCGTACGTCGATGTGGAGCGCTCAGTACTGCTAGGCCGTCGCTCGGAGGTGGCTGCCAGGTCATCGACCACCGCCGAGCGGCATATTTGGCCGTCTGCGCGGTCAGACGCTCTGGGATAGAGGTAGGGGCAGGTCGAGGATGGCCAGACATGTAACTCACATCGACGCCGTAGCAAGGTCGCATGACGGCGGTACTTGTGGCCCCGTAGACGTCCCCGAACATCGCTCATATCATTCCTGAGCGTTGAAAGTAGCGTGAGCGTGTCTAATGCGCCTTACGAGGCCGAATCGGTCGTATCGGATATACCCCGTGACCCGATACCGGCTTTTCTCGGTCCGAGCGGACCGCGTACGTCGATGTGGAGCGCTCAGTACTGCTAGGCCGTCGCTCGGAGGTGGCTGCCAGGTCATCGACCACCGCCGAGCGGCATATTCGGCCGTCTGCGCGGTCAGACGCTCTGGGGTAGAGGTAGGGGCAGGTCGAGTATGGCCGGACATGTAAGTGACATCGCCGCCGTAGCAAGGTCGCATGACGGCGGTACTTGTGGCCTCGTAGACGTCCCCGAACATCGCTCATATCATTCCTGAGCGTTGAAAGTAGCGTGAGCGTGTCTTATGCGCCTTACGAGGCCGAATCGGTCGTATCGGATATACCCCGTGACCCGATACCGGCTTTTCTCGGTCCGAGCGGACCGCGTACGTCGATGTGGAGCGCTCAGTACTGCTAGGCCGTCGCTCGGAGGTGGCTGCCAGGTCATCGACCACCGCCGAGCGGCATATTTGGCCGTCTGCGCGGTCAGACGCTCTGGGGTAGATGTAGGGGCAGGTCGAGGATGGCCAGACATGTAACTCACATCGACGCCGTAGCAAGGTCGCCCGACGGCAGTACTTGTGGCCTCGTAGACGCCCCCGAACATCGCTCATATCATTCCTGAGCGTTGAAAGTAGCGTGAGCGTGTCTTATGCGCCTTACGAGGCCGAATCGGTCGTATCGGATATACCCCGTGACCCGATACCGGCTTTTCTCGGTCCGAGCGGACCGCGTACGTCGATGTGGAGCGCTCAGTACTGCTAGGCCGTCGCTCGGAGGTGGCTGCCAGGTCATCGACCACCGCCGAGCGGCATATTTGGCCGTCTGCGCGGTCAGACGCTCTGGGGTAGAGGTAGGGGCAGGTCGAGTATGGCCGGACATGTAAGTGACATCGCCGCCGTAGCAAGGTCGCATGACGGCGGTACTTGTGGCCCCGTAGACGTCCCCGAACATCGCTCATATCATTCCTGAGCGTTGAAAGTAGCGTGAGCGTGTCTTATGCGCCTTACGAGGCCGAATCGGTCGTATCGGATATACCCCGTGACCCGATACCGGCTTTTCTCGGTCCGAGCGGACCGCGTACGTCGATGTGGAGCGCTCAGTACTGCTAGGCCGTCGCTCGGAGGTGGCTGCCAGGTCATCGACCACCGCCGAGCGGCATATTTGGCCGTCTGCGCGGTCAGACGCTCTGGGGTAGAGGTAGGGGCAGGTCGAGTATGGCCGGACATGTAAGTGACATCGCCGCCGTAGCAAGGTCGCATGACGGCGGTACTTGTGGCCCCGTAGACGTCCCCGAACATCGCTCATATCATTCCTGAGCGTTGAAAGTAGCGTGAGCGTGTCTTATGCGCCTTACGAGGCCGAATCGGTCGTATCGGATATACCCCGTGACCCGATACCGGCTTTTCTCGGTCCGAGCGGGCCGCGTACGTCGATGTGGAGCGCTCAGTACTGCTAGGCCGGCGCTCGGAGGTGGCTGCCAGGTCATCGACCACCGCCGAGCGGCATATTTGGCCGTCTGCGCGGTCAGACGCTCTGGGGTAGAGGTAGGGGCAGGTCGAGTATGGCCGGACATGTAAGTGACATCGCCGCCGTAGCAAGGTCGCATGACGGTGGTACTTGTAACCTCGTAGACGTCCCCGAACATCGCTCATATCATTCCTGAGCGTTGAAAGTAGCGTGAGCGTGTCTTATGCGCCTTACGAGGCCGAATCGGTCGTATCGGATATACCCCGTGACCCGATACCGGCTTTTCTCGGTCCGAGCGGACCGCGTACGTCGATATGGAGCGCTCAGTACTGCTAGGCCGTCGCTCGGAGGTGGCTGCCAGGTCATCGACCACCGCCGAGCGGCATATTCGGCCGTCTGCGCGGTCAGACGCTCTGGGGTAGATGTAGGGGCAGGTCGAGGATGGCCAGACATGTAACTCACATCGACGCCATATCAAGGTCGCATCACGGCGGTACTTGAAACCTCGTAGACGTCCCCGAACATCGCTCATATCATTCCTGAGCGTTGAAAGTAGCGTGAGCGTGTCTAATGCGCCTTACGAGGCCGAATCGGTCGTATCGGATATACCCCGTGACCCGATACCGGCTTTTCTCGGTCCGAGCGGACCGCGTACGTCGATATGGAGCGCTCAGTACTGCTAGGCCGTCGCTCGGAGGTGGCTGCCAGGTCATCGACCACCGCCGAGCGGCATATTCGGCCGTCTGCGCGGTCAGACGCTCTGGGGTAGATGTAGGGGCAGGTCGAGGATGGCCAGACATGTAACTCACATCGACGCCATAGCAAGGTCGCATGACGGCGGTACTTGAAACCTCGTAGACGTCCCCGAACATCGCTCATATCATTCCTGAGCGTTGAAAGTAGCGTGAGCGTGTCTAATGCGCCTTACGAGGCCGAATCGGTCGTATCGGATATACCCCGTGACCCGATACCGGCTTTTCTCGGTCCGAGCGGACCGCGTACGTCGATGTGGAGCGCTCAGTACTGCTAGGCCGTCGCTCGGAGGTGGCTGCCAGGTCATCGACCACCGCCGAGCGGCATATTCGGCCGTCTGCGCGGTCAGACGCTCTGGGGTAGATGTAGGGGCAGGTCGAGGATGGCCAGACATGTAACTCACATCGACGCCATAGCAAGGTCGCCCGACGGCGGTACTTGAAACCTCGTAGACGTCCCCGAATACCGCTCATATCATTCCTGAGCGTTGAAAGTAGCGTGAGCGTGTCTTATGCGCCTTACGAGGCCGAATCGGTCGTATCGGATATACCCCGTGACCCGATACCGGCTTTTCTCGGTCCGAGCGGACCGCGTACGTCGATGTGGAGCGCTCAGTACTGCTAGGCCGTCGCTCTAAGGTGGCTGTCAGGTCATCGACCACCGCCGAGCGGCATATTTGGCCGTCTGCGCGGTCAGACGCTCTGGGGTAGAGGTAGGGGCAGGTCGAGTATGGCCGGACATGTAAGTGACATCGACGCCGTAGCAAGGTCGCATGACGGCGGTACTTGTGGCCCCGTAGACGTCCCCGAACATCGCTCATATCATTCCTGAGCGTTGAAAGTAGCGTGAGCGTGTCTTATGCGCCTTACGAGGCCGAATCGGTCGTATCGGATATACCCCGTGACCCGATACCGGCTTTTCTCGGTCCGAGCGGACCGCGTACGTCGATATGGAGCGCTCAGTACTGCTAGGCCGTCGCTCGGAGGTGGCTGCCAGGTCATCGACCACCGCCGACCGGCATATTCGGCCGTCTGCGCGGTCAGACGCTCTGGGGTAGATGTAGGGGCAGGTCGAGGATGGCCAGACATGTAACTCACATCGACGCCATAGCAAGGTCGCATGACGGTGGTACTTGAAACCTCGTAGACGTCCCCGAATATCGCTCATATCATTCCTGTGCGTTGAAAGTAGCGTGAGCGTGTCTAATGCGCCTTACGAGGCCGAATCGGTCGTATCGGATATACCCCGTGACCCGATACCGGCTTTTCTCGGTCCGAGCGGACCGCGTACGTCGATGTGGAGCGCTCAGTACTGCTAGACCGTCGCTCGGAGGTGGCTGCCAGGTCATCGACCACCGCCGAGCGGCATATTCGGCCGTCTGCGCGGTCAGACGCTCTGGGGTAGAGGTAGGGGCAGGTCGAGTATGGCCGGACATGTAAGTGACATCGCCGCCGTAGCAAGGTCGCATGACGGCGGTACTTGTGGCCCCGTAGACGTCCCCGAACATCGCTCATATCATTCCTGAGCGTTGAAAGTAGCGTGAGCGTGTCTTATGCGCCTTGCGAGGCCGAATCGGTCGTATCGGATATACCCCGTGACCCGATACCGGCTTTTCTCGGTCCGAGCGGACCGCGTACGTCGATGTGGAGCGCTCAGTACTGCTAGGCCGTCGCTCGGAGGTGGCTGCCAGGTCATCGACCACCGCCGAGCGGCATATTTGGCCGTCTGCGCGGTCAGACGCTCTGGGGTAGATGTAGGGGCAGGTCGAGGATGGCCAGACATGTAACTCACATCGACGCCGTAGCAAGGTCGCCCGACGGCGGTACTTGTGGCCCCGTAGACGCCCCCGAACATCGCTCATATCATTCCTGTGCGTTGAAAGTAGCGTGAGCGTGTCTAATGCGCCTTACGAGGCCGAATCGGTCGTATCGGATATACCCCGTGACCCGATACCGGCTTTTCTCGGTCCGAGCGGACCGCGTACGTCGATGTGGAGCGCTCAGTACTGCTAGGCCGTCGCTCGGAGGTGGCTGCCAGGTCATCGACCACCGCCGAGCGGCATATTTGGCCGTCTACGCGGTCAGACGCTCTGGGGTAGATGTAGGGGCAGGTCGAGGATGGCCAGACATGTAACTCACATCGACGCCGTAGCAAGGTCGCATGACGGCGGTACTTGAAACCTCGTAGACGTCCCCGAACATCGCTCATATCATTCCTGAGCGTTGAAAGTAGCGTGAGCGTGTCTAATGCGCCTTACGAGGCCGAATCGGTCGTATCGGATATACCCCGTGACCCGATACCGGCTTTTCTCGGTCCGAGCGGACCGCGTACGTCGATGTGGAGCGCTCAGTACTGCTAGGCCGTCGCTCGGAGGTGGCTGCCAGGTCATCGACCACCGCCGAGCGGCATATTCGGCCGTCTGCGCGGTCAGACGCTCTGGGGTAGATGTAGGGGCAGGTCGAGGATGGCCAGACATGTAACTCACATCGACGCCATAGCAAGGTCGCATGACGGTGGTACTTGAAACCTCGTAGACGTCCCCGAACATCGCTCATATCATTCCTGTGCGTTGAAAGTAGCGTGAGCGTGTCTAATGCGCCTTACGAGGCCGAATCGGTCGTATCGGATATACCCCGTGACCCGATACCGGCTTTTCTCGGTCCGAGCGGACCGCGTACGTCGATGTGGAGCGCTCAGTACTGCTAGGCCGTCGCTCGGAGGTGGCTGCCAGGTCATCGACCACCGCCGAGCGGCATATTCGGCCGTCTGCGCGGTCAGACGCTCTGGGGTAGATGTAGGGGCAGGTCGAGGATGGCCAGACATGTAACTCACATCGACGCCATAGCAAGGTCGCATGACGGCGGTACTTGAAACCTCGTAGACGTCCCCGAACATCGCTCATATCATTCCTGAGCGTTGAAAGTAGCGTGAGCGTGTCTAATGCGCCTTACGAGGCCGAATCGGTCGTATCGGATATACCCCGTGACCCGATACCGGCTTTTCTCGGTCCGAGCGGACCGCGTACGTCGATGTGGAGCGCTCAGTACTGCTAGGCCGTCGCTCGGAGGTGGCTGCCAGGTCATCGACCACCGCCGAGCGGCATATTTGGCCGTCTGCGCGGTCAGACGCTCTGGGGTAGAGGTAGGGGCAGGTCGAGTATGGCCGGACATGTAAGTGACATCGCCGCCGTAGCAAGGTCGCATGACGGCGGTACTTGTGGCCCCGTAGACGTCCCCGAACATCGCTCATATCATTCCTGAGCGTTGAAAGTAGCGTGAGCGTGTCTAATGCGCCTTACGAGGCCGAATCGGTCGTATCGGATATACCCCGTGACCCGATACCGGCTTTTCTCGGTCCGAGCGGACCGCGTACGTCGATGTGGAGCGCTCAGTACTGCTAGGCCGTCGCTCGGAGGTGGCTGCCAGGTCATCGACCACCGCCGAGCGGCATATTTGGCCGTCTGCGCGGTCAGACGCTCTGGGGTAGAGGTAGGGGCAGGTCGAGTATGGCCGGACATGTAAGTGACATCGCCGCCGTAGCAAGGTCGCATGACGGCGGTACTTGTGGCCCCGTAGACGTCCCCGAACATCGCTCATATCATTCCTGAGCGTTGAAAGTAGCGTAAGCGTGTCTTATGCGCCTTACGAGGCCGAATCGGTCGTATCGGATATACCCCGTGACCCGATACCGGCTTTTCTCGGTCCGAGCGGACCGCGTACGTCGATGTGGAGCGCTCAGTACTGCTAGGCCGTCGCTCGGAGGTGGCTGCCAGGTCATCGACCACCGCCGAGCGGCATATTTGGCCGTCTGCGCGGTCAGACGCTCTGGGGTAGAGGTAGGGGCAGGTCGAGTATGGCCGGACATGTAAGTGACATCGCCGCCGTAGCAAGGTCGCATGACGGCGGTACTTGTGGCCCCGTAGACGTCCCCGAACATCGCTCATATCATTCCTGAGCGTTGAAAGTAGCGTGAGCGTGTCTTATGCGCCTTACGAGGCCGAATCGGTCGTATCGGATATACCCCGTGACCCGATACCGGCTTTTCTCGGTCCGAGCGGACCGCGTACGTCGATGTGGAGCGCTCAGTACTGCTAGGCCGTCGCTCGGAGGTGGCTGCCAGGTCATCGACCACCGCCGAGCGGCATATTTGGCCGTCTGCGCGGTCAGACGCTCTGGGGTAGAGGTAGGGGCAGGTCGAGTATGGCCGGACATGTAAGTGACATCGCCGCCGTAGCAAGGTCGCATGACGGCGGTACTTGTGGCCCCGTAGACGTCCCCGAACATCGCTCATATCATTCCTGAGCGTTGAAAGTAGCGTGAGCGTGTCTTATGCGCCTTACGAGGCCGAATCGGTCGTATCGGATATACCCCGTGACCCGATACCGGCTTTTCTCGGTCCGAGCGGACCGCGTACGTCGATGTGGAGCGCTCAGTACTGCTAGGCCGTCGCTCGGAGGTGGCTGCCAGGTCATCGACCACCGCCGAGCGGCATATTTGGCCGTCTACGCGGTCAGACGCTCTGGGGTAGATGTAGGGGCAGGTCGAGGATGGCCAGACATGTAACTCACATCGACGCCGTAGCAAGGTCGCCCGACGGCAGTACTTGTGGCCCCGTAGACGCCCCCGAACATCGCTCATATCATTCCTGAGCGTTGAAAGTAGCGTGAGCGTGTCTTATGCGCCTTACGAGGCCGAATCGGTCGTATCGGATATACCCCGTGACCCGATACCGGCTTTTCTCGGTCCGAGCGGACCGCGTACGTCGATGTGGAGCGCTCAGTACTGCTAGGCCGTCGCTCGGAGGTGGCTGCCAGGTCATCGACCACCGCCGAGCGGCATATTTGGCCGTCTGCGCGGTCAGACGCTCTGGGGTAGAGGTAGGGGCAGGTCGAGGATGGCCGGACATGTAAGTGACATCGCCGCCGTAGCAAGGTCGCATGACGGCGGTACTTGTGGCCCCGTAGACGTCCCCGAACATCGCTCATATCATTCCTGAGCGTTGAAAGTAGCGTGAGCGTGTCTTATGCGCCTTACGAGGCCGAATCGGTCGAATCGGATATACCCCGTGACCCGATACCGGCTTTTCTCGGTCCGAGCGGGCCGCGTACGTCGATGTGGAGCGCTCAGTACTGCTAGGCCGTCGCTCGGAGGTGGCTGCCAGGTCATCGACCACCGCCGAGCGGCATATTTGGCCGTCTGCGCGGTCAGACGCTCTGGGGTAGAGGTAGGGGCAGGTCGAGGATGGCCGGACATGTAAGTGACATCGCCGCCGTAGCAAGGTCGCATGACGGCGGTACTTGTGGCCCCGTAGACGTCCCCGAACATCGCTCATATCATTCCTGAGCGTTGAAAGTAGCGTGAGCGTGTCTAATGCGCCTTACGAGGCCGAATCGGTCGAATCGGATATACCCCGTGACCCGATACCGGCTTTTCTCGGTCCGAGCGGACCGCGTACGTCGATGTGGAGCGCTCAGTACTGCTAGGCCGTCGCTCGGAGGTGGCTGCCAGGTCATCGACCACCGCCGAGCGGCATATTTGGCCGTCTGCGCGGTCAGACGCTCTGGGGTAGAGGTAGGGGCAGGTCGAGTATGGCCGGACATGTAAGTGACATCGCCGCCGTAGCAAGGTCGCATGACGGCGGTACTTGTGGCCCCGTAGACGTCCCCGAACATCGCTCATATCATTCCTGAGCGTTGAAAGTAGCGTGAGCGTGTCTTATGCGCCTTACGAGGCCGAATCGGTCGTATCGGATATACCCCGTGACCCGATACCGGCTTTTCTCGGTCCGAGCGGACCGCGTACGTCGATGTGGAGCGCTCAGTACTGCTAGGCCGTCGCTCGGAGGTGGCTGCCAGGTCATCGACCACCGCCGAGCGGCATATTTGGCCGTCTGCGCGGTCAGACGCTCTGGGATAGAGGTAGGGGCAGGTCGAGGATGGCCAGACATGTAACTCACATCGACGCCGTAGCAAGGTCGCATGACGGCGGTACTTGTGGCCCCGTAGACGTCCCCGAACATCGCTCATATCATTCCTGAGCGTTGAAAGTAGCGTGAGCGTGTCTTATGCGCCTTACGAGGCCGAATCGGTCGTATCGGATATACCCCGTGACCCGATACCGGCTTTTCTCGGTCCGAGCGGGCCGCGTACGTCGATGTGGAGCGCTCAGTACTGCTAGGCCGTCGCTCGGAGGTGGCTGCCAGGTCATCGACCACCGCCGAGCGGCATATTTGGCCGTCTGCGCGGTCAGACGCTCTGGGGTAGAGGTAGGGGCAGGTCGAGTATGGCCGGACATGTAAGTGACATCGCCGCCGTAGCAAGGTCGCATGACGGCGGTACTTGTGGCCCCGTAGACGTCCCCGAACATCGCTCATATCATTCCTGAGCGTTGAAAGTAGCGTGAGCGTGTCTTATGCGCCTTGCGAGGCCGAATCGGTCGTATCGGATATACCCCGTGACCCGATACCGGCTTTTCTCGGTCCGAGCGGACCGCGTACGTCGATGTGGAGCGCTCAGTACTGCTAGGCCGTCGCTCGGAGGTGGCTGCCAGGTCATCGACCACCGCCGAGCGGCATATTTGGCCGTCTGCGCGGTCAGACGCTCTGGGGTAGAGGTAGGGGCAGGTCGAGTATGGCCGGACATGTAAGTGACATCGCCGCCGTAGCAAGGTCGCATGACGGCGGTACTTGTGGCCCCGTAGACGTCCCCGAACATCGCTCATATCATTCCTGAGCGTTGAAAGTAGCGTGAGCGTGTCTTATGCGCCTTGCGAGGCCGAATCGGTCGTATCGGATATACCCCGTGACCCGATACCGGCTTTTCTCGGTCCGAGCGGACCGCGTACGTCGATGTGGAGCGCTCAGTACTGCTAGGCCGTCGCTCGGAGGTGGCTGCCAGGTCATCGACCACCGCCGAGCGGCATATTTGGCCGTCTGCGCGGTCAGACGCTCTGGGGTAGAGGTAGGGGCAGGTCGAGTATGGCCGGACATGTAAGTGACATCGCCGCCGTAGCAAGGTCGCATGACGGCGGTACTTGTGGCCCCGTAGACGTCCCCGAACATCGCTCATATCATTCCTGAGCGTTGAAAGTAGCGTGAGCGTGTCTTATGCGCCTTACGAGGCCGAATCGGTCGTATCGGATATACCCCGTGTAATGGGCCCTCCATTTACATAAGTAGGTAGATCTCTTACAGATATTGCATAAGTATGCACAGCAGCACACGACTAGCGTGTGCGGACATGTCATCATCTGATTGGCTGAAAGTGGGGGAGCCAGACCCCATTCCACCCAATCAGCTGCTGACCTGCATTTGAGTGGTTCACATTAGACCACGGGCCCCCGCCCTGGTCCCAATAATAAAACAGAGTTGATTTTACTTCGGACTTAATACTTGGTCTCAGTATTACTGAGCACTGGACGCTTCCTCACCGCTACGTGTAAGCTAGTGACGGGTACTCACTAGGCCCGTAACACCTGGTAGCACTTTGTAGTCCTTCCCATGACCAAGTTCGAGATGAGTGAAGACCAGCCCGTCGGATCTCCAGCCATGACGCTGGAGCACGCGGCCTTCCCCCATCTGACGTCCATCGAGTGGCAGGCACTCCACCGCCTCGCGGCGGTGTCCGGAGAAGTTTTCGTCACGTCGCTGCTGAGCTCAGCGACGCCCGACCAACAACGCCTAGCCATCCAAGAGTTCATGGATCGCGAGCTCGCCGAAGCAAAGCGGCGAGTGTCAACTCCCTCGCACGCGTCCAAGAACAACGCCGTGAAGATGGAGACGTCTTCATACTCTGGGACTGGCCCAGATCGTCTCCCTCTGAACCGCTGGTTCAGGGAGATTGACATCGCGATCGCCTCGAGGTTGATCGAGGCGCCGTCAGCGAAGGTGAACTTCTTGCTGTCCCGTCTTTCCGACAAGGCCAAGGAATGGGCCCTCGGCAAGCTCGTTGTCGACCAACTCGCGTTCCCGACTCTGGAGGCGATCCAGAGTGACCTGCGTCTCGCCTTTGAGCCGCCCCAAGATGAGTCGCGCGTACGCGCGACATTCTTCGCCCTCAAGCAAGGTACGATGTCCATGCGCGACTACGTCCAGAAGACGCGCCACCTCGCTTCGTGCATCGTCACGAAGCCCATCGACATGGCGTCTCAAGTCCACGTCTTTGTGTTCGGCATGCGCGAGGGCATTACGCGGTATTGTCTCACGCGCGCTGAGCCCACCACTCTGGAAGAAGCTTTTGCCCTCGCGCTACGCGAGGACTACGTGGTGGCGTCGTCGTACGCGAGGCAGATGCCTGCGGAGGTTCCCTCGTCAGGGCCTGAGCCCATGGAGATCGACGCCGTCGAGGCGTCGCAGCGCCAACGGTGGTCGTCCTCGGGGCGAGGACGAGGTGGTCGTGAACCACGCGCGCTGGTCTGCTTCCGATGCCGGAAGTCTGGACATCGCGCGGCAGTGTGCCGCGCGCCGGCTCCGGTCATTGCGCACATGGAGCATGTTGCGTCCGACGAGATGACCCCGGCCGCACAACCAAAAAACGGCCGGGACCAGTAGGGGCGGGGTGTCCAACTGGTTGGAATGGAGGTCCGGGTCCCCCGGTGGCAGCCCGACCTTCTAGCCCCCCCGTGCTTCATGCACATTTTAATGCCACCACTGCCAGTGACGACTCGAGGCTGATCATCGTCAGCCTCTTTGTCGCCGGTGCTCGGCGACCACTCCGCGCGCTCCTGGACTCAGGAGCGACAAACAACTTCCTCAGAGCTTCGTGTCTGTCGATCCTCCCCGCGGGCGTTCCCGTCCGAGATCTTCCTGGAGATGTGATTGTCAAGCTTGCGGATGGGAAACCTCGCCGTATCGCACGGCGAGAGTTGTCGCTGCCGTACACGTTCGATGGGTTCCACAGCAACGACAACTTCATCGTCTTCGATATGAATTACGCGTTCGATTGTATCCTGGGCATCCCATGGTTGGTTCGGTACCAGCCCCAGATCGACTGGTTGGCTCGGTCGGCCAAGCGGCGCCAAGACTTCGACGTGACCGAAGTCTTCTCGCATCTCTTGGTCGCGCCTAGGGATTGGCCCCATGTCACAGTCGTGGACGGGGCGTCCACGACGCACGTTGTGCGCAGAGCGAGCGATGGCCCTCTCTGCACGACTTGCGCAGTGCTGCTGACTGGTGACGAAGATGAAGAACCCGCGCGTGGGCGCGCGAGTGAGAGGCGAGCGGTTGAGCATCCGTGGCTCCCGCGGATGAAGAATGAGACGGTCGAGCAGAGGCTCCCGTATGTGAAGGAAGCGGTCGAGCAGTGGTTCCCGCCTTCCAACGAGGCGGTCGAGCAGAGGTTCCCGTCCACCAATGAGGCGGTCGAGCAGTGGTTCCCGCATGTCAACGAGGCGGTCGAGCAGCGGCTCCCGCATGCCCACGAGGCGGTCGAGCAGCGGCTCCCGCATGCTATTGAGGCGGTCGTGCAGGGGCTCCCGCATGACGATGCCGCGGGCAAGCAGGAGCTGCCACCGCGCATGAACGGCGCGGTCGAGATCGAGCTCTCGCGCCTAGAGGAGGGTGAAGCCTCGTCCAGCGAGAGCGACACCTCAGTCTCGAGCCGGGGCTCGAGACGAACGAAGACGTCCCGTCGATCGCAGAGGCGATTAAAGCCTCGCCGTGCGGTGAACCCACCCTCAGCCCCGACTGAGTCGGTCTGCACGGTCGAGTATGTGGACGGAGCCCCGAACCGCACTCGTGTCATCGAGGTCGCGAGTCCGCCTCGCGACGCCAAGTCCATCACGAGTCTCCCAGGCCTCTCCTGGAAGAAGTTCCTCCGAGACCTCAAGGCCGGAGATATTGAGCAAGTGTGCTTGATCACCGATGGTGACTCGGTGTCTCATACGATCAATTCCGTGGGCGCGGACGACATGTCGTCACGACCGAAGAGCGCTGAGCCGAAGTCAGCGCGCGAAGAGCGCTTCGCTGCGCAGTCCTGGGAGTCGTTGAAGGCGTCGGGCAACCCGATCTACGAGACGGCTCGCGAGTTCGCCGACGTCTTCCCCGACAAGATCCCAGCGGAGCTGCCAGCAGATCGTGGCGTGCGCCACGAGATTGACCTCGCGCCTGGCTCGAAGTACTGTGTGACACGGCAGTGGCCACTGCCGCGCGACCAGGTCAAGGCCATTGACGACTTCTTCGAGGGTCGCCGGCAAGCCGGCCACGTCCGCGAGAGTATCTCGCCGCATTCGAGTCCGACCTTCTGTGTGAAGAAGGCCACCGGCGGATGGCGCATCGTCCACGCCTTCAACAAGCTGAACGACGCCACCATCCCGGCGCAGACGCCGATCCCCCGCAAGGACATGGTACTGGACTCCATGTCGGGCAGTGTCATCTACAGCGCCATCGACCTGACCGATGGCTTCTACCAGATCCTGATGCGAGAGAGAGCGACATCCCTCTCACGGCAGTCAGTACTCCCAGCGGCATGCTCTGGGAGTGGCTTGTCATGCCCCAAGGTCTGAAGAATGCACCTGTGACGTTCAATCGCATGGTGTCCCATGTGCTTCGCACGCTCCGTGACTTTGCACCGAGCTACTTTGACGACATCTTCGTCCACAGTCGCGCTGAAGGAGATCTCAGCGCGGTCGAAGTCCATGTGCGGCACTTGAGGCAAGTCTTCCAAGTGATGAGAGAGAACAAGCTCTACGCTAACCTCAAGAAGTGCGTCTTTTGCGCGCCGGAGATTCCGGTGCTTGGCTGTTACGTGAGCAAGAATGGAGTACGCGCTGACCCAGAGAAGATTTCGTCTATTTGTTCATGGCCTACGCCTACAAGCCCCACTGAGCTTCGTCAGTGGCTGGGTCTAGCGAACTACTTGCACAAGTACACGAAGGACTACGCTGGATTGATCCAGCCTCTCTCGTCTTTGCTGAAGAAAGACGCCACGTGGTTGTGGCGTCCTGAGCACCAAGCCGCGTTCGACTCGGTGAAGAAGAGCTTGGCGTCAGCGCCAATCTTGATGCTTCCAGATGACTCGAAGCCCTTCCATGTTGTGTGTGACGCTAGCGACTTCGCTATCGGGTGTGCGCTCATGCAGTTCGACGACGAAGGTCGCGAGCGAGTCGTGAGCTACCAGTCACGACAGATGAAGCCGGCGGAGCGCAATTACCCTGTCCACGACAAGGAGCTCCTTGCGATGCGCTACGCTCTGATTAAGTTCAGAGTGTATCTGCTAGGCGAGCAGACGTTCGCTGTGTACACGGATCACGCATCGCTGCGGACAGCGATGAAGTCGCCTCATCTCTCCCAGCGCATGGCTCGCTGGTTGTCTTTCTTCGCCGAATACAACTTCGTCGTCCACTACAAGCCGGGCAAGAACAACATCCTCGCCGATGCATTGTCTCGGCGACCCGACTACGACCCTCGGACTGTGCTGGGTCGTCAAGTGATTGACGACGAAGATGAAGATGCCGACCATTGTGCTATGTGCATTGCGTCAGGCATCAACCTGACGAACGTGTCTCCGGAGATGGATCTGCGCGACGAGATCGTCGCGGCGTACGCAGACGACGCAGTCTACGCCGGTAATGTGGCGTATCTCCGCGCCCCCAGTGACGAGACACTGGAGACTTTGTCGCGCAATACACGCAACCAGATCGACCGCTATCACCTCGACGGTGATCTGTTGTGCTACAACATCAACAAGTTCGATGCTCCTCGAGTCGTCGTGCCCAACGACGACGACTTGCGGGCTCGGATCATCCACGAGTTCCACGACAGCCCCATGGGCGCGCATCTGGGCCGCGAGAAGACATTCGCGGCTGTTTCACGCGGCTTCTTCTGGCCCCACATGTACAAGTGGGTGCGCAAGTGGGTCCGCACTTGCGAGACCTGCCAGCGGGTGAAGCCATCGAAGTCGTCGCAGGCTACCCTGCGACCATTGCCAATCGCGACTGAGGCATGGCGCTCAGTCTCCATGGACTTCGTCTTCGGGCTTCCACCCGACGCCGAAGGTCGAACCGGCGTCTTGGGCTTCGTGGATCGATTCACGAAGATGGTACATCTCATCCCCGTGAGTGACACGGTCACCGCGGCTGAGACCGCGGTGCACTTTATCGACTGCGTCTTCCGTCACCATGGCCTACCAGAGTCGATTGTCTCTGACCGCGACCCGCAGTTCACGTCCACGTTCTGGTCCAGCCTCTACCAGCTTCTGGGTACGAAGCTGTCGATGTCGACGGCAGCACATCCGGAGACGGATGGCCAGACGGAGCGAGTCAACCGGGGCCTCGAAGACGTGCTTCGAAGCTACGCGACGTCGTTCGCGAGTTGGAGCTCCTTCCTGCCCCTTGCTGAGTTTGCACTCAACAACGCTGAGCATGCGTCAACGGGTCTGACGCCATTCTTCGCCAACAACGCGCGTCATCCGCGCGTGCCTGCTCTCATCGCCGTGGGCCACCCCACGGCGCCTCGTGGCTCCACTCTGGGTGGGGATGATGATGGTGTTAACGACATGACGAGTGCAGCTCACGAAGACGTGACGCTGAATGCAGTCACCCGCTCCACGACGAAGAAGGCCCTCACGAAGCCGGACATCGCGGCGTCTCCCCTTGCGACATGGACTGCCCGCACATTGATCAACCCAGGCAACGCTGGGGTTCCTGTTGCTGCCAACTACGCGCCGAAGACTCCGGCGCGTCCTGTCGACAACGCCGCTGTTTCGGAGTTCGTCTTGCAACGGCAATCAATTGCCCGTTTTGTGCGCGACGCACTGCAGGACGCAGTGGACAAGCAAAAGGAAAATGCCGACAAGCGTGGGCGCAAGAACATGGCTACCTTTGCGACAGGAGATCAAGTACTCCTGTCAACTGACGGCATTCGGTCATCAGCAGTGACTAATCTTGGCGCGAGCAAACTCGCGCCTCGATTCATTGGACCTTTCAGAGTCATGAAGGTTAATGGAGAAGCCTACACGTTGGATATTCCTACGTCTTTACGGCTTCACCCGACGTTCTACGTCGGGCGACTCAAGAAGTACCATCCTGCAACTATCCCGTCGACGACGTCCTCTTCGGCACCGGAGCGCAGAGCGAACGCCCCTCACGACGCGCAGTCCGCGTCGCCACCAGCTCCGCCCGAGCTTGCGCAACCTGAGTCGTCGCCGCCTCAGCCTTCGTCTGAGCGCCCACTGCACGATTCGAATCGATCTCCAAGTCGTCTTGGGCAACCCAAGCGTACGAGCTACCGACGCGAACCTCCCCCGCCGATTGTTGACTCGGCTGGCGATACACGTTGGATCGTGGATCACATCGTGGCACACGAGGACCCTCCTCGGGCTACGTCTCGTACCCGTATCCGTACGAGTGATCAGGCTTCGCGCGGGTTTCCTGCCGCGCGGCGTTACCGAGTACGGTGGCTTGGCTTTCCACCAGACGACGATACGTGGGAGCCACGCTCGACTCTTCTCCGGGACGTCCCGGACGTTGTTCGCGAATATGAGGATGAGATCGCGAACGCCAGCGACAGTGAACGAGAACTTTCGACGCAAGCGCGCGGCGAGGTTCGCCGCGATGATTAAGACCAACAACTGATGACGACCCCCGGACTCGATCCGGTGACCTGCGGCTTGACGACTCAGTGCTTGACCACTGAGCTGGCTTGACTTCGAGTCGCCTCGATGACAACCATGACTGTGGAACTAAGCTTCGGTGCCAAGCGTCTCTTCCGGCTTCAAACTGAGCCTGACCTCAAGCTCCGACAACCACCCTCGCTTGTGTCGCCACAAGTGTCACTCGACGCGTTCATGCTGTTGTTCGTGACGTCCGAGATCTCCAACACCGACGAGCTTCGGTCCAGCGTGCACTCAGCCGCCTGAGTGCGTCTTCACGTGGAGTGTCCACGATGTGTCCTGCAATGGGTCTGTGTCTCGGTGGCCGAGTGCCCGACGCTTAGTGATGTCGAAGGGCGCGTGGAAAAGCTCTGGACGCTCACGCATCGTGAACGAAGCGTGTGACCCGCGTGGGGTTTGAACCCACGTACACCAGAATGGAACAGTGCGTACTTGCGCACTGCACCGCGCCGCCGTCAGTCATCGGCGATGAAGATGCCCAAGCTGATCCTGTTCGTGCGTCGAGTCGAGTCGACGGTCCTGTCCTTGGGTCAGCAGTTACTTTGAAGGGTCGCTTCGAAGAGTCGCGTTGCGCTGATCGCCATCTCGGCTCTCCACACTCACCGAGGCGCTACTTTCCGTGATCGCGCTCGTCGCCGAGCGCCATGTTCGTCGTCCAAGCTGCGTCGGTCGCCGACTACCGCGTTTGTTGTCCCGCGGTTGTCTTCAGTTGTTTTCCAGTGTTATTTGCGCTTACGTTGCGTAAGCGCAACTTTGAGAGGAGGGTGATGTAATGGGCCCTCCATTTACATAAGTAGGTAGATCTCTTACAGATATTGCATAAGTAGGCACAGCAGCACACGGCTAGCGTGTGCTGACATGTCATCATCTGATTGGCTGAAAGTGGGGGAGCCAGTCCCCATTCCAGCCAATCAGCTGCTGACCTGCATTTGAGTGGTTCACATTAGACCACGGGCCCCCGCCCTGGTCCCAATAATAAAACAGAGTTGATTTTACTTCGGACTTAATACTTGATCTCAGTATTACTGAGCACTGGACGCTTCCTCACCGCTACGTGTAAGCTAGTGACGGGTACTCACTAGGCCCGTAACACCCCGTGACCCGATACCGGCTTTTCTCGGCCCGAGCGGACCGCGTACGTCGATGTGGAGCGCTCAGTACTGCTAGGCCGTCGCTCGGAGGTGGCTGCCAGGTCATCGACCACCGCCGAGCGGCATATTTGGCCGTTTGCGCGGTCAGACGCTCTGGGGTAGAGGTAGGGGCAGGTCGAGTATGGCCGGACATGTAACTCACATCGACGCCGTAGCAAGGTCGCATGACGGCGGTACTTGTGGCCTCGTAGACGTCCCCGAACATCGCTCATATCATTCCTGAGCGTTGAAAGTAGCGTGAGCGTGTCGTATGCGCCTTACGAGGCCGAATCGGTCGAATCGGATATACCCCGTGACCCGATACCGGCTTTTCTCGGCCCGAGCGGACCGCGTACGTCGATGTGGAGCGCTCAGTACTGCTAGGCCGTCGCTCGGAGGTGGCTGCCAGGTCATCGACCACCGCCGAGCGGCATATTTGGCCGTTTGCGCGGTCAGACGCTCTGGGGTAGAGGTAGGGGCAGGTCGAGTATGGCCGGACATGTAACTCACATCGACGCCGTAGCAAGGTCGCATGACGGCGGTACTTGTGTCCTCGTCGACGTCCCCGAACATCGTTCATATCATTCCTGAGCGTTGAAAGTAGCGTGAGCGTGTCGTATGCGCCTTACGAGGCCGAATCGGTCGAATCGGATATACCCCGTGACCCGATACCGGCTTTTCTCGGCCCGAGAGGACCGCGTACGTCGATGTGGAGCGCTCAGTACTGCTAGGCCGTCGCTCGGAGGTGGCTGTCAGGTCATCGACCACCGCCGAGCGGCATATTTGGCCGTCTGCGCGGTCAGACGCTCTGGGGTAGAGGTAGGGGCAGGTCGAGTATGGCCGGACATGTAAGTGACATCGACGCCGTAGCAAGGTCGCATGACGGCGGTACTTGTGGCCTCGTAGACGTCCCCGAACATCGCTCATATCATTCCTGAGCGTTGAAAGTAGCGTGAGCGTGTCGTATGCGCCTTACGAGGCCGAATCGGTCGAATCGGATATACCCCGTGACCCGATACTGGCTTTTCTCGGTCCGAGCGGACCGCGTACGTCGATGTGGAGCGCTCAGTACTGCTAGGCCGTCGCTCTAAGGCGGCTGCCAGGTCATCGACCACCGCCGACCGGCATATTTGGCCGTCTGCGCGGTCAGACGCTCTGGGGTAGATGTAGGGGCAGGTCGAGGATGGCCAGACATGTAACTCACATCGACGCCGTAGCAAGGTCGCATGACGGCGGTACTTGTGGCCTCGTAGACGTCCCCGAACATCGCTCATATCATTCCTGAGCGTTGAAAGTAGCGTGAGCGTGTCTAATGCGCCTTACGAGGCCGAATCGGTCGAATCGGATATACCCCGTGACCCGATACCGGCTTTTCTCGGCCCGAGAGGACCGCGTACGTCGATGTGGAGCGCTCAGTACTGCTAGGCCGTCGCTCTAAGGTGGCTGCCAGGTCATCGACCACCGCCGAGCGGCATATTTGGCCGTCTGCGCGGTCAGACGCTCTGGGGTAGATGTAGGGGCAGGTCGAGTATGGCCGGACATGTAACTCACATCGACGCCGTAGCAAGGTCGCATGACGGCTGTACTTGTGACCTCGTCGACGTCCCCGAACATCGTTCATATTATTCCTGGGCGTTGAAAGTAGCGTGAGCGTGTTTTATGCCCCTTACGAGGCCGAATCGGTCGAATCGGATATACCCCGTGACCCGATACCGGCTTTTCTCGGCCCGAGCGGACCGCGTACGTCGATGTGGAGCGCTCAGTACTGCTAGGCCGTCGCTCGGAGGTGGCTGCAAGGTCATCGACCACCGCCGAGCGGCATATTTGGCCGTCTGCGCGGTCGGACGCTCTGGGGTAGATGTAGGGGCAGGTCGAGGATGGCCGGACATGTAAGTGACATCGCCGCCGTAGCAAGGTCGCATGACGGCGGTACTTGTGGCCCCGTAGACGTCCCCGAACATTGCTCATATCATTCCTGACCGTTGAAAGTAGCGTGAGCGTGTCGTATGCGCCTTACGAGGCCGAATCGGTCGAATCGGATATACCCCGTGACCCGATACCGGCTTTTCTCGGCCCGAGCGGACCGCGTACGTCGATGTGGAGCGCTCAGTACTGCTAGGCCGTCGCTCTAAGGTGGCTGCCAGGTCATCGACCACCGCCGAGCGGCATATTTGGCCGTCTGCGCGGTCAGACGCTCTGGGGTAGATGTAGGGGCAGGTCGAGTATGGCCGGACATGTAACTCACATCGACGCCGTAGCAAGGTCGCATGACGGCTGTACTTGTGACCTCGTCGACGTCCCCGAACATCGTTCATATTATTCCTGGGCGTTGAAAGTAGCGTGAGCGTGTTTTATGCCCCTTACGAGGCCGAATCGGTCGAATCGGATATACCCCGTGACCCGATACCGGCTTTTCTCGGCCCGAGCGGACCGCGTACGTCGATGTGGAGCGCTCAGTACTGCTAGGCCGTCGCTCGGAGGTGGCTGCAAGGTCATCGACCACCGCCGAGCGGCATATTTGGCCGTCTGCGCGGTCGGACGCTCTGGGGTAGATGTAGGGGCAGGTCGAGGATGGCCAGACATGTAACTCACATCGACGCCGTAGCAAGGTCGCATGACGGCTGTACTTGTGACCTCGTCGACGTCCCCGAACATCGCTCATATCATTCCTGAGCGTTGAAAGTAGCGTGAGCGTGTCGTATGCGCCTTACGAGGCCGAATCGGTCGTATCGGATATACCCCGTGACCCGATACCGGCTTTTCTCGGCCCGAGAGGACCGCGTACGTCGATATGGAGCGCTCAGTACTGCTAGGCCGTCGCTCGGAGGTGGCTGCCAGGTCATCGACCACCGCCGAGCGGCATATTTGGCCGTCTGCGCGGTCAGACGCTCTGGGGTAGAGGTAGGGGCAGGTCGAGGATGGCCGGACATGTAACTCACATCGACGCCGTAGCAAGGTCGCATGACGGCGGTACTTGTGTCCTCGTCGACGTCCCCGAACATCGTTCATGTCATTCCTGAGCGTTGAAAGTAGCGTGAGCGTGTCGTATGCGCCTTACGAGGCCGAATCGGTCGTATCGGATATAGCGCTCCTTATCGACGTACACGGTCCGCTCGGGCCGAGAGAAGCTGGTGTCTGGTCACATGGTATATCCGACACGACCGTCTCGGCCACGTAAGGCACATAAGACACGTCCGCGGTACTTTCAACGCTCGGTAATCGGCTGTACGATGTACGAGGACGGCTACGAGGCCACAAGTACCACCATCGTGCGACCTTGCTTCAGCGGCGATGTAAGCTACATGTCTGGCAAACCTCGACCTGCCACCACATCTACCCCAGAGTGTCTGACCGCGCAGACGGCCGAATATGCGACTCGGCGGCGGTCGTTGAGCTGGCGGCCACCTCCGAGCGACGTCCTAGCAGTACCGAGCGCTTCTTATCGACGTACTCGGTCCGGTCGGGCCGAGAGAAGCTGGTGTCGGGTCACGGGGTATATCCGACACGACCGCCTCGACCACGTAAGGCACATAAGACACGTCCGCGGCGTTTTCAACGCTCGGGTATCGGCTGTACGATGTACGAGGACGGCTACGAGGCCACAAGTACCGCCATCGTGCGACCTCGCTTCGGCGGCGATGTAAGCTACATGTCCGGCAAACTCGACCTGCCACCACATCTACCCCAGAGTGTCTGACCGCGCAGACGGCCGAATATGCGACTCGGCGGCGGTCGTTGAGCTGGCGGCCACCTCCGAGCGACGTCCTAGCAGTACCGAGCGCTCCCTATCGACGTACGCGGTCCGCTCGGGCCGAGAGAAGCCGGTGGCGGGTCACATGGTATAGCCGACACGACCGTCTCGGCCACGTAAGGCACATAAGACACGTCCGCGGTACTTTCAACGCTCTGGAATCCGATGTAAAAGGTCCGAGGACGTCTGCGAGGCCACAAGTACCGCCATCCTGCGGCCTTGCTTCAGCGGCGATGTAAGCTACATGTCCGGCAAACTCGACCTGCCACCACATCTACCCCAGAGTGTCTGACCGCGCAGACGGCCGAATATGCGACTCGGCGGCGGTCGTTGAGCTGGCGGCCACCTCCGAGCGACGTCCTAGCAGTACCGAGCGCTTCTTATCGACGTACGCGGTCCGCTCGGGCCGAGAGAAGCTGGTGTCGGGTCACGGGGTATATCCGACACGACCGCCTCGACCACGTAAGGCACATAAGACACGTCCGCGGCGTTTTCAACGCTCGGGTATCGGCTGTACGATGTACGAGGACGGCTACGAGGCCACAAGTACCACCATCGTGCGACCTTGCTTCAGCGGCGATGTAAGCTACATGTCTGGCAAACCTCGACCTGCCACCACATCTACCCCAGAGTGTCTGACCGCGCAGACGGCCGAATATGCGACTCGGCGGCGGTCGTTGAGCTGGCGGCCACCTCCGAGCGACGTCCTAGCAGTACCGAGCGCTTCTTATCGACGTACGCGGTCCGGTCGGGCCGAGAGAAGCTGGTGTCGGGTCACGGGGTATATCCGACACGACCGCCTCGACCACGTAAGGCACATAAGACACGTCCGCGGCGTTTTCAACGCTCGGGTATCGGCTGTACGATGTACGAGGACGGCTACGAGGCCACAAGTACCGCCATCGTGCGACCTCGCTTCGGCGGCGATGTAAGCTACATGTCCGGCAAACTCGACCTGCCACCACATCTACCCCAGAGTGTCTGACCGCGCAGACGGCCGAATATGCGACTCGGCGGCGGTCGTTGAGCTGGCGGCCACCTCCGAGCGACGTCCTAGCAGTACCGAGCGCTCCCTATCGACGTACGCGGTCCGCTCGGGCCGAGAGAAGCCGGTGGCGGGTCACATGGTATAGCCGACACGACCGTCTCGGCCACGTAAGGCACATAAGACACGTCCGCGGTACTTTCAACGCTCTGGAATCCGATGTAAAAGGTCCGAGGACGTCTGCGAGGCCACAAGTACCGCCATCCTGCGGCCTTGCTTCAGCGGCGATGTAAGCTACATGTCCGGCAAACTCGACCTGCCACCACATCTACCCCAGAGTGTCTGACCGCGCAGACGGCCGAATATGCGACTCGGCGGCGGTCGTTGAGCTGGCGGCCACCTCCGAGCGACGTCCTAGCAGTACCGAGCGCTTCTTATCGACGTACGCGGTCCGCTCGGGCCGAGAGAAGCTGGTGTCGGGTCACGGGGTATATCCGACACGACCGCCTCGACCACGTAAGGCACATAAGACACGTCCGCGGCGTTTTCAACGCTCGGGTATCGGCTGTACGATGTACGAGGACGGCTACGAGGCCACAAGTACCGCCATCGTGCGACCTCGCTTCGGCGGCGATGTAAGCTACATGTCCGGCAAACTCGACCTGCCACCACATCTACCCCAGAGTGTCTGACCGCGCAGACGGCCGAATATGCGACTCGGCGGCGGTCGTTGAGCTGGCGGCCACCTCCGAGCGACGTCCTAGCAGTACCGAGCGCTCCTTATCGACGTACGCGGTCCGCTCGGGCCGAGAGAAGCCGGTGTCGGGTCACGGGGTATATCCGACACGACCGCCTCGGCCACGTAAGGCACATAAGACACGTCCGCGGCGTTTTCAACGCTCGGGAATCCGATGTACGATGCATGAGGATGTCTACGAATCCACAAGTACCGCCATCGTGCGACCTCGCTTCGGCGGCGATGTAAGCTACATGTCCGGCAAACCTCGACCTGCCACCACATCTACCCCAGAGTGTCTGACCACGCAGACGGCCGAATATGCGGCTCGGCGGCGGTCGATGAGCCGGCGGCCACCTCCGAGCGACGTCCTAGCAGTACCGAGCGCTCCTTATCGACGTACGCGGTCCGCTCGGGCCGAGAGAAGCCGGTGTCGGGTCACGGGGTATATCCGACACGACCGCCTCGGCCACGTAAGGCACAAAAGACACGTCCGCGGCGTTTTCAACGCTCGGGACTCAGCTGTACGCTGCATGAGGACGTCTACGAAGCCACAAGTACCGCCATCGTGCGACCTTGCTTCGGCGGCGATGTAAGCTACATGTCTGGCAAACCTCGACCTGCCACCACATCTACCCCAGAGTGTCTGACCGCGCAGACGGCCGAATATGCGACTCGGCGGCGGTCGTTGAGCTGGCGGCCCCCCAGAGCGACGTCCTAGCAGTACCGAGCGCTCCTTATCGACGTACGCGGTCCGCTCGGGCCGAGAGAAGCCGGTGTCGGGTCACGGGGTATATCCGACACGACCGCCTCGGCCACGTAAGGCACATAAGACACGTCCGCGGCGTTTTCAACGCTCGGGAATCAGCTGTACGATGCATGAGGACGTCTACGAAGCCACAAGTACCGCCATCGTGCGACCTTGCTTCGGCGGCGATGTAAGCTACATGCCCGGCAAACCTCGACCTGCCACCACATCTACCCCAGAATGTCTGACCGCGCAGTCGGCCGAATATGCGACTCGGCGGCGGTCGTTGAGCTGGCGGCCACCTCCGAGCGACGTCCTAGCAGTACCGAGCGCTCCTTATCGACGTACGCGGTCCGCTCGGGCCGAGAGAAGCCGGTGTCGGGTCACGGGGTATATCCGACACGACCGCCTCGGCCACGTAAGGCACATAAGACACGTTCGCGGTACTTTCAACGCTCGGGAATCCGATGTAAAAGGTCCGAGGACGTCAACGACGCCACAAGTACCGCCATCGTGCGACCTCGCTTCGGCGGCGATGTAAGCTACATGCCCGGCAAACCTCGACCTGCCACCACATCTACCCCAGAATGTCTGACCGCGCAGACGGCGGAATATGCGACTCGGCGGCGGTCGTTGAGCTGGCGGCCACCTCCGAGCGACGTCCTAGCAGTACCGAGCGCTCCTTATCGACGTACGCGGTCCGCTCGGGCCGAGAGAAGCCGGTGTCGGGTCACGGGGTATATCCGACACGACCGCCTCGGCCACGTAAGGCACATAAGACACGTTCGCGGTACTTTCAACGCTCGGGAATCCGATGTAAAAGGTCCGAGGACGTCAACGACGCCACAAGTACCGCCATCGTGCGACCTCGCTTCGGCGGCGATGTAAGCTACATGTCCGGCAAACCTCGACCTGCCACCACATCTACCCCAGAGTGTCTGACCGCGCAGACGGCCGAATATGTGACTCGGCGGGGGTCGATGAGCTGGCGGCCCCCCAGAGCGACGTCCTAGCAGTACCGAGCGCTCCTTATCGACGTACGCGGTCCGCTCGGGCCGAGAGAAGCCGGTGTCGGGTCACGGGGTATATCCGACACGACCGCCTCGGCCACCTAAGGCACATAAGAAACGTCCGCGGTACTTTCAACGCTCGGGAATCAGCTGTACGCTGCATGAGGACGTCTACGAAGCCACAAGTACCGCCATCGTGCGACCTCGCTTCGGCGGCGATGTAAGCTACATGTCCGGCAAACCTCGGCCTGCCACCACATCTACCCCAGAATGTCTGACCGCGCAGACGGCGCAACATGTGGCTCGCCCGCGGTCGTTGAGCTGGCGGTCACCCCAGAGCGACGTCCAAGCAGTTCCAAGCGCTCCTTATCGACGTACGCGGTCCGCTCGGGCCGAGAGAAGCCGGTGTCGGGTCACGGGGTATAACCGACACGACCGCCTCGGCCACGTAAGGCACATAAGACACGTCCGCGGCGTTTTCAACACTCGGGTATCGGCTGTACGATATACGAGTACGGCTACGAAGCCACAAGTACCCCCATCGTGCGACCTCGCTTCGGCGGCGATGTAAGCTACATGTCCGGCAAACTCGACCTGCCACCACATCTACCCCAGAGTGTCTGACCGCGCAGACGGCCGAATATGCGACTCGGCGGCGGTCGTTGAGCTGGCGGCCACCTCCGAGCGACGTCCTAGCAGTACCGAGCGCTCCTTATCGACGTACGCGGTCCGCTCGGGCCGAGAGAAGCCGGTGTCGGGTCACGGGGTATATCCGACACGACCGCCTCGGCCACGTAAGGCACATAAGACACGTCCGCGGCGTTTTCAACACTCGGGTATCGGCTGTACGATATACGAGTACGGCTACGAAGCCACAAGTACCCCCATCGTGCGACCTCGCTTCGGCGGCGATGTAAGCTACATGTCCGGCAAACTCGACCTGCCACCACATCTACCCCAGAGTGTCTGACCGCGCAGACGGCCGAATATGCGACTCGGCGGCGGTCGTTGAGCTGGCGGCCACCTCCGAGCGACGTCCTAGCAGTACCGAGCGCTCCTTATCGACGTACGCGGTCCGCTCGGGCCGAGAGAAGCCGGTGTCGGGTCACGGGGTATATCCGACACGACCGCCTCGGCCACGTAAGGCACATAAGACACGTTCGCGGTACTTTCAACGCTCGGGAATCCGATGTAAAAGGTCCGAGGACGTCAACGACGCCACAAGTACCGCCATCGTGCGACCTCGCTTCGGCGGCGATGTAAGCTACATGTCCGGCAAACCTCGACCTGCCACCACATCTACCCCAGAGTGTCTGACCGCGCAGACGGCCGAATATGTGACTCGGCGGGGGTCGATGAGCTGGCGGCCCCCCAGAGCGACGTCCTAGCAGTACCGAGCGCTCCTTATCGACGTACGCGGTCCGCTCGGGCCGAGAGAAGCTGGTGTCGGGTCACGGGGTATATCCGACACGACCGCCTCGACCACGTAAGGCACATAAGACACGTCCGCGGCGTTTTCAACGCTCGGGTATCGGCTGTACGATGTACGAGGACGGCTACGAGGCCACAAGTACCGCCATCGTGCGACCTCGCTTCGGCGGCGATGTAAGCTACATGTCCGGCAAACTCGACCTGCCACCACATCTACCCCAGAGTGTCTGACCGCGCAGACGGCCGAATATGCGACTCGGCGGCGGTCGTTGAGCTGGCGGCCACCTCCGAGCGACGTCCTAGCAGTACCGAGCGCTCCTTATCGACGTACGCGGTCCGCTCGGGCCGAGAGAAGCCGGTGTCGGGTCACGGTGTATATCCGACACGACCGCCTCGACCACGTAAGGCACATAAGACACGTCCGCGGCGTTTTCAACGCTCGGGTATCGGCTGTACGATGTACGAGGACGGCGACGAGGCCACAAGTACCTCCATCGTGCGACCTCGCTTCGGCGGCGATGTAAGCTACATGTCCGGCAAACCTCGGCCTGCCACCACATCTACCCCAAAATGTCTGACCGCGCAGACGGCGCAACATGTGGCTCGCCCGCGGTCGTTGAGCTGGCGGTCACCCCAGAGCGACGTCCAAGCAGTTCCAAGCGCTCCTTATCGACGTACGCGGTCCGCTCGGGCCGAGAGAAGCCGGTGTCGGGTCACGGGGTATATCCGACACGACCGTCTCGGCCACGTAAGGCACATAAGACACGTCCGCGGTAAGTTCAACGCTCTGGAATCCGATGTAAAAGGTCCGAGGACGTCAACGACGCCACAAGTACCGCCATCGTGCGACCTTGCTTCAGCGGCGATGTAAGCTACATATCCGGCAAATCTCGATCTGCCACCACATCTACCCCAGAATGTCTGACCGCGCAGACGGCGCAATATGTGGCTCGCCTGCGGTCGTTGAGCTGGCGGTCACCCCTGAGCGACGTCCTAGCAGTACCGAGCGCTCCTTATCGACGTACGCGGTCCGCTCGGGCCGAGAGAAGCCGGTGTCGGGTCACGGTGTATATCCGACACGACCGTCTCGGCCACGTAAGGCACATAAGACACGTCCGCGGTACTTTCAACGCTCGGGAATCCGATGTAAAGGGTCCGAGGACGTCAACGACGCCACAAGTACCGCCATCGGGCGACCTCGCTTCGCCGGCGATGTAAGCTACATGTCCGGCAAACCTCGACCTGCCACCACATCTACCCCAGAGTGTCTGACCGCGCAGACGGCCGAATATGCGGCTCGGCGGCGGTCGTTGAGCCGGCGGCCACCTCCGAGCGACGTCCTAGCAGTACCGAGCGCTCCTTATCGACGTACGCGGTCCGCTCGGGCCGAGAGAAGCCGGTGTCGGGTCACGGGGTATATCCGACACGACCGTCTCGGCCACGTAAGGCACATAAGACACGTCCGCGGTACTTTCAACGCTCTGGAATCCGATGTAAAAGGTCCGAGGACGTCAACGACGCCACAAGTACCGCCATCGTGCGACCTCGCTTCGGCGGCGATGTAAGCTACATGTCCGGCAAACCTCGACCTGCCACCACATCTACCCCAGAGTGTCTGACCGCGCAGACGGCCGAATATGCGGCTCGGCGGCGGTCGATGAGCCGGCGGCCACCCCAGAGCGACGTCCTAGCAGTACCGAGCGCTCCTTATCGACGTACGCGGTCCGCTCGGGCCGAGAGAAGCCGGTGTCGGGTCACGGGGTATATCCGACACGACCGCCTCGGCCACGTAAGGCACATAAGACACGTCCGCGGTACTTTCAACGCTCTGGAATCCGATGTAAAAGGTCCGAAGACGTCAACGACGCCACAAGTACCGCCATCGGGCGACCTCGCTTCGCCGGCGATGTAAGCTACATGTCCGGCAAACCTCGACCTGCCACCACATCTACCCCAGAGTGTCTGACCGCGCAGACGGCCGAATATGCGGCTCGGCGGCGGTCGATGAGCCGGCGGCCACCCCAGAGCGACGTCCTAGCAGTACCGAGCGCTCCTTATCGACGTACGCGGTCCGCTCGGGCCGAGAGAAGCCGGTGTCGGGTCACGGGGTATATCCGACACGACCGCCTCGGCCACGTAAGGCACATAAGACACGTCCGCGGTACTTTCAACGCTCTGGAATCCGATGTAAAAGGTCCGAAGACGTCAACGACGCCACAAGTACCGCCATCGGGCGACCTCGCTTCGCCGGCGATGTAAGCTACATGTCCGGCAAACCTCGACCTGCCACCACATCTACCCCAGAGTGTCTGACCGCGCAGACGGCCGAATATGCGACTCGGCGGCGGTCGTTGAGCTGGCGGCCCCCCAGAGCGACGTCCTAGCAGTACCGAGCGCTCCTTATCGACGTACTCGGTCCGCTCGGGCCGAGAGAAGCCGGTGTCGGGTCACGGGGTATATCCGACACGACCGCCTCGGCCACGTAAGGCACATAAGACACGTCCGCGGCGTTTTCAACACTCGGGTATCGGCTGTACGATATACGAGTACGGCTACGAAGCCACAAGTACCCCCATCGTGCGACCTCGCTTCGGCGGCGATGTAAGCTACATGTCCGGCAAACCTCGACCTGCCACCACATCTACCCCAGAGTGTCTGACCGCGCAGACGGCCGAATATGCGACTCGCCTGCGGTCGTTGAGCTGGCGGTCACCCCTGAGCGACGTCCTAGCAGTACCGAGCGCTCCTTATCGACGTACGCGGTCCGCTCGGGCCGAGAGAAGCTGGTGTCGGGTCACGGGGTATATCCGACACGACCGCCTCGACCACGTCCGCGGCGTTTTCAACGCTCGGGTATCGGCTGTACGATGTACGAGGACGGCTACGAGGCCACAAGTACCGCCATCGTGCGACCTCGCTTCGGCGGCGATGTAAGCTACATGTCCGGCAAACTCGACCTGCCACCACATCTACCCCAGAGTGTCTGACCGCGCAGACGGCCGAATATGCGACTCGGCGGCGGTCGTTGAGCTGGCGGCCACCTCCGAGCGACGTCCTAGCAGTACCGAGCGCTCCTTATCGACGTACGCGGTCCGCTCGGGCCGAGAGAAGCCGGTGTCGGGTCACGGGGTATATCCGACACGACCGTCTCGGCCACGTAAGGCACCTAAGACACGTCCGCGGTACTTTCCACGCTCGGGGATCGGCTGTACGATGTATGAGGACGGCTACGAGGCCACAAGTACCGCCATCGTGCGACCTCGCTTCGGCGGCGATGTAAGCTACATGTCCGGCAAACTCGACCTGCCACCACATCTACCCCAGAGTGTCTGACCGCGCAGACGGCCGAATATGCGACTCGGCGGCGGTCGTTGAGCTGGCGGCCACCTCCGAGCGACGTCCTAGCAGTACCGAGCGCTCCTTATCGACGTACGCGGTCCGCTCGGGCCGAGAGAAGCCGGTGTCGGGTCACGGGGTATATCCGACACGACCGTCTCGGCCACGTAAGGCACCTAAGCCACGTCCGCGGTACTTTCAACGCTCGGGAATCCGATGTAAAGGGTCCGAGGACGTCTGCGAGGCCACAAGTACCGCCATCGTGCGACCTCGCTTCGGCGGCGATGTAAGCTACATGTCCGGCAAACCTCGACCTGCCACCACATCTATCCCAGAGTGTCTGACCGCGCAGACGGCCGAATATGCGACTCGGCGGCGGTCGTTGAGCTGGCGGCCACCTCCGAGCGACGTCCTAGCAGTACCGAGCGCTCCTTATCGACGTACGCGGTCCGCTCGGGCCGAGAGAAGCCGGTGTCGGGTCACGGGGTATATCCGACACGACCGTCTCGGCCACGTAAGGCACCTAAGACACGTCCGCGGTACTTTCAACGCTCGGGAATCCGAAGTAAAGGGTCCGAGGACGTCAACGACGCCACAAGTACCGCCATCGTGCGACCTCGCTTCGGCGGCGATGTAAGCTACATGTCCGGCAAACTCGACCTGCCACCACATCTACCCCAGAGTGTCTGACCGCGCAGACGGCCGAATATGCGGCTCGGCGGCGGTCGATGAGCCGGCGGCCACCCCAGAGCGACGTCCTAGCAGTACCGAGCGCTCCTTATCGACGTACGCGGTCCGCTCGGGCCGAGAGAAGCCGGTGTCGGGTCACGGGGTATATCCGACACGACCGCCTCGGCCACGTAAGGCACATAAGACACGTCCGCGGTACTTTCAACGCTCGGGAATCCGATGTAAAAGGTCCGAGGACGTCAACGACGCCACAAGTACCGCCATCGTGCGACCTCGCTTCGGCGGCGATGTAAGCTACATGTCCGGCAAACCTCGACCTGCCACCACATCTACCCCAGAGTGTCTGACCGCGCAGACGGCCGAATATGCGACTCGGCGGCGGTCGTTGAGCTGGCGGCCCCCCAGAGCGACGTCCTAGCAGTACCGAGCGCTCCTTATCGACGTACGCGGTCCGCTCGGGCCGAGAGAAGCCGGTGTCGGGTCACGGGGTATATCCGACACGACCGTCTCGGCCACGTAAGGCACATAAGACACGTCCGCGGCATTTTCAACGCTCGGGAATCGGCTGTACGATGTATGAGGACGGCTACGAGGCCACAAGTACCGCCATCGTGCGACCTCGCTTCGGCGGCGATGTAAGCTACATGTCCGGCAAACCTCGACCTGCCACCACATCTATCCCAGAGTGTCTGACCGCGCAGACGGCCGAATATGCGACTCGGCGGCGGTCGTTGAGCTGGCGGCCACCTCCGAGCGACGTCCTAGCAGTACCGAGCGCTCCTTATCGACGTACGCGGTCCGCTCGGGCCGAGAGAAGCTGGTGTCGGGTCACGGGGTATATCCGACACGACCGTCTCGGCCACGTAAGGCACATAAGACACGTCCGCGGTACTTTCAACACTCGGGAATCCGATGTAAAAGGTCCGAGGACGTCAACGACGCCACAAGTACCGCCATCGTGCGACCTCGCTTCGGCGGCGATGTAAGCTACATGTCCGGCAAACCTCGACCTGCCACCACATCTACCCCAGAGTGTCTGACCGCGCAGACGGCCGAATATGCGACTCGGCGGCGGTCGTTGAGCTGACGGCCACCTCCGAGCGACGTCCTAGCAGTACCGAGCGCTCCTTATCGACGTACGCGGTCCGCTCGGGCCGAGAGAAGCCGGTGTCGGGTCACGGGGTATATCCGACACGACCGTCTCGGCCACGTAAGGCACATAAGACACGTCCGCGGCATTTTCAACGCTCGGGGATCGGCTGTACGATGTATGAGGACGGCTACGAGGCCACAAGTACCGCCATCGTGCGACCTCGCTTCGGCGGCGATGTAAGCTACATGTCCGGCAAACCTCGACCTGCCACCACATCTATCCCAGAGTGTCTGACCGCGCAGACGGCCGAATATGCGACTCGGCGGCGGTCGTTGAGCTGGCGGCCACCTCCGAGCGACGTCCTAGCAGTACCGAGCGCTCCTTATCGACGTACGCGGTCCGCTCGGGCCGAGAGAAGCTGGTGTCGGGTCACGGGGTATATCCGACACGACCGCCTCGACCACGTAAGGCACATAAGACACGTCCGCGGCGTTTTCAACGCTCGGGTATCGGCTGTACGATGTACGAGGACGGCTACGAGGCCACAAGTACCGCCATCGTGCGACCTCGCTTCGGCGGCGATGTAAGCTACATGTCCGGCAAACTCGACCTGCCACCACATCTACCCCAGAGTGTCTGACCGCGCAGACGGCCGAATATGCGACTCGGCGGCGGTCGTTGAGCTGGCGGCCACCTCCGAGCGACGTCCTAGCAGTACCGAGCGCTCCTTATCGACGTACGCGGTCCGCTCGGGCCGAGAGAAGCCGGTGTCGGGTCACGGGGTATATCCGACACGACCGCCTCGACCACGTAAGGCACCTAAGACACGTCCGCGGTACTTTCAACGCTCGGGAATCCGATGTAAAGGGTCCGAGGACGTCAACGACGCCACAAGTACCGCCATCGTGCGACCTCGCTTCGCCGGCGATGTAAGCTACATGTCCGGCAAACCTCGACCTGCCACCACATCTACCCCAGAGTGTCTGACCGCGCAGACGGCCGAATATGCGACTCGGCGGCGGTCGTTGAGCTGGCGGCCACCTCCGAGCGACGTCCTAGCAGTACCGAGCGCTCCTTATCGACGTACGCGGTCCGCTCGGGCCGAGAGAAGCCGGTGTCGGGTCACGGGGTATATCCGACACGACCGTCTCGGCCACGTAAGGCACCTAAGACACGTCCGCGGTACTTTCAACGCTCGGGGATCGGCTGTACGATATACGAGGACGGCTACGAAGCCACAAGTACCACCATCGTGCGACCTCGCTTCGGCGGCGATGTAAGCTACATGTCCGGCAAATCTCGATCTGCCACCACATCTACTCCAGAATGTCTGACCGCGCAGACGGCCGAATATGCGACTCGGCGGCGGTCGTTGAGCTGGCGGTCACCCCAGAGCGACGTCCAAGCAGTTCCAAGCGCTCCTTATCGACGTACGCGGTCCGCTCGGGCCGAGAGAAGCTGGTGTCGGGTCACGGTGTATATCCGACACGACCGTCTCGGCCACGTAAGGCACATAAGACACGTCCGCGGTACTTTCAACGCTCGGGGATCGGCTGTACGATATACGAGGACGGCTACGAAGCCACAAGTACCACCATCGTGCGACCTCGCTTCGGCGGCGATGTAAGCTACATGTCCGGCAAATCTCGATCTGCCACCACATCTACTCCAGAATGTCTGACCGCGCAGACGGCCGAATATGCGACTCGGCGGCGGTCGTTGAGCTGGCGGTCACCCCAGAGCGACGTCCAAGCAGTTCCAAGCGCTCCTTATCGACGTACGCGGTCCGCTCGGGCCGAGAGAAGCTGGTGTCGGGTCACGGTGTATATCCGACACGACCGTCTCGGCCACGTAAGGCACATAAGACACGTCCGCGGTACTTTCAACGCTCGGGGATCGGCTGTACGATATACGAGGACGGCTACGAAGCCACAAGTACCACCATCGTGCGACCTCGCTTCGGCGGCGATGTAAGCTACATGTCCGGCAAATCTCGATCTGCCACCACATCTACTCCAGAATGTCTGACCGCGCAGACGGCGCAACATGTGGCTCGCCTGCGGTCGTTGAGCTGGCGGTCACCCCTGAGCGACGTCCTAGCAGTACCGAGCGCTCCTTATCGACGTACGCGGTCCGCTCGGGCCGAGAGAAGCTGGTGTCTGGTCACGGTGTATATCCGACACGACCGTCTCGGCCACGTAAGGCACATAAGACACGTCCGCGGTACTTTCAACGCTCGGGAATCCGATGTAAAGGGTCCGAGGACGTCAACGACGCCACAAGTACCGCCATCGTGCGACCTCGCTTCGCCGGCGATGTAAGCTACATGTCCGGCAAACCTCGACCTGCCACCACATCTACCCCAGAGTGTCTGACCGCGCAGACGGCCGAATATGCGACTCGGCGGCGGTCGATGAGCCGGCGGCCACCCCAGAGCGACGTCCTAGCAGTACCGAGCGCACCTTATCGACGTACGCGGTCCGCTCGGGCCGTGAGAAGCCGGTGTCGGGTCACGGGGTATATCCGACACGACCGCCTCGGCCACGTAAGGCACATAAGACACGTCCGCGGTACTTTCAACGATCGGAAATCCGATGTAAAGGGTCCGAGGACGTCAACGACGCCACAAGTACCGCCATCGTGCGACCTCGCTTCGGCGGCGATGTAAGCTACATGTCCGGCAAACCTCGACCTGCCACCACATCTACCCCAGAGTGTCTGACCGCGCAGACGGCGCAATATGTGGCTCGCCTGCGGTCGTTGAGCTGGCGGTCACCTCCGAGCGACGTCCTAGCAGTACCGAGCGCTCCTTATCGACGTACGCGGTCCGCTCGGGCCGAGAGAAGCTGGTGTCGGGTCACGGGGTATATCCGACACGACCGCCTCGACCACGTAAGGCACATAAGACACGTCCGCGGCGTTTTCAACGCTCGGGTATCGGCTGTACGATGTACGAGGACGGCTACGAGGCCACAAGTACCGCCATCGTGCGACCTCGCTTCGGCGGCGATGTAAGCTACATGTCCGGCAAACCTCGACCTGCCACCACATCTACCCCAGAGTGTCTGACCGCGCAGACGGCCGAATATGCGACTCGGCGGCGGTCGTTGAGCTGACGGCCACCTCCGAGCGACGTCCTAGCAGTACCGAGCGCTCCTTATCGACGTACGCGGTCCGCTCGGGCCGAGAGAAGCCGGTGTCGGGTCACGGGGTATATCCGACACGACCGTCTCGGCCACGTAAGGCACATAAGACACGTCGCGGCATTTTCAACGCTCGGGAATCGGCTGTACGATGTATGAGGACGGCTACGAGGCCACAAGTACCGCCATCGTGCGACCTCGCTTCGGCGGCGATGTAAGCTACATGTCCGGCAAACCTCGACCTGCCACCACATCTACCCCAGAGTGTCTGACCGCGCAGACGGCCGAATATGCGACTCGGCGGCGGTCGTTGAGCTGGCGGCCACCTCCGAGCGACGTCCTAGCAGTACCGAGCGCTCCTTATCGACGTACACGGTCCGCTCGGGCCGAGAGAAGCTGGTGTCTGGTCACATGGTATATCCGACACGACCGTCTCGGCCACCTTAGAGCACATAAGACACGTCCGCGGTACTTTCCACACTCGGGAATCCGAAGTAAAGGGTCCGAGGACGGCTACGAAGCCACAAGTACCGCCATCGTACGACCTCGCTTCGGCGGCGATGTAAGCTACATGTCCGGCAAACCTCGACCTGCCACCACATCTACCCCAGAGTGTCTGACCGCGCAGACGGCCGAATATGCGACTCGGCGGCGGTCGTTGAGCTGGCGGCCACCTCCGAGCGACGTCCTAGCAGTACCGAGCGCTCCTTATCGACGTACGCGGTCCGCTCGGGCCGAGAGAAGCCGGTGGCGGGTCACATGGTATAGTCGACACGACCGTCTCGGCCACGTAAGGCACATAAGACACGTCCGCGGTACTTTCAACGCTCGGGAAACCGATGTAAAAGGTCCGAGGACGTCTGCGAGGCCACAAGTACCGCCATCGTGCGGCCTTGCTTCAGCGGCGATGTAAGCTACATGTCCGGCAAACTCGACCTGCCACCACATCTACCCCAGAGTGTCTGACCGCGCAGACGGCCGAATATGCGACTCGGCGGCGGTCGTTGAGCTGGCGGCCACCTCCGAGCGACGTCCTAGCAGTACCGAGCGCTTCTTATCGACGTACGCGGTCCGCTCGGGCCGAGAGAAGCTGGTGTCGGGTCACGGGGTATATCCGACACGACCGCCTCGACCACGTAAGGCACATAAGACACGTCCGCGGCGTTTTCAACGCTCGGGTATCGGCTGTACGATGTACGAGGACGGCTACGAGGCCACAAGTACCGCCATCGTGCGACCTCGCTTCGGCGGCGATGTAAGCTACATGTCCGGCAAACTCGACCTGCCACCACATCTACCCCAGAGTGTCTGACCGCGCAGACGGCCGAATATGCGACTCGGCGGCGGTCGTTGAGCTGGCGGCCCCCCAGAGCGACGTCCTAGTAGTACCGAGCGCTCCTTATCGACGTACGCGGTCCGCTCGGGCCGAGAGAAGCCGGTGTCGGGTCACGGGGTATATCCGACACGACCGTCTCGGCCACGTAAGGCACATAAGACACGTCCGCGGTACTTTCAACGCTCGGGAATCCGATGTAAAGGGTCCGAGGACGTCAACGACGCCACAAGTACCGCCATCGTGCGACCTCGCTTCGGCGGCGATGTAAGCTACATGTCCGGCAAACCTCGACCTGCCACCACATCTATCCCAGAGTGTCTGACCGCGCAGACGGCCGAATATGCGACTCGGCGGCGGTCGTTGAGCTGGCGGCCACCTCCGAGCGACGTCCTAGCAGTACCGAGCGCTCCTTATCGACGTACGCGGTCCGCTCGGGCCGAGAGAAGCCGGTGTCGGGTCACGGGGTATATCCGACACGACCGTCTCGGCCACGTAAGGCACCTAAGACACGTCCGCGGTACTTTCCACGCTCGGGGATCGGCTGTACGATGTATGAGGACGGCTACGAGGCCACAAGTACCGCCATCGTGCGACCTCGCTTCGGCGGCGATGTAAGCTACATGTCCGGCAAACCTCGACCTGCCACCACATCTACCCCAGAGTGTCTGACCGCGCAGACGGCCGAATATGCGACTCGGCGGCGGTCGTTGAGCTGGCGGCCCCCCAGAGCGACGTCCTAGCAGTACCGAGCGCTCCTTATCGACGTACGCGGTCCGCTCGGGCCGAGAGAAGCCGGTGTCGGGTCACGGGGTATATCCGACACGACCGCCTCGGCCACGTAAGGCACATAAGACACGTCCGCGGTACTTTCAACGCTCGGGAATCCGATGTAAAAGGTCCGAGGACGTCAACGACGCCACAAGTACCGCCATCGTGCGACCTCGCTTCGGCGGCGATGTAAGCTACATGTCCGGCAAACCTCGACCTGCCACCACATCTACCCCAGAGTGTCTGACCGCGCAGACGGCCGAATATGCGACTCGGCGGCGGTCGTTGAGCTGACGGCCACCTCCGAGCGACGTCCTAGCAGTACCGAGCGCTCCTTATCGACGTACGCGGTCCGCTCGGGCCGAGAGAAGCCGGTGTCGGGTCACGGGGTATATCCGACACGACCGTCTCGGCCACGTAAGGCACATAAGACACGTCGCGGCATTTTCAACGCTCGGGAATCGGCTGTACGATGTATGAGGACGGCTACGAGGCCACAAGTACCGCCATCGTGCGACCTCGCTTCGGCGGCGATGTAAGCTACATGTCCGGCAAACCTCGACCTGCCACCACATCTACCCCAGAGTGTCTGACCGCGCAGACGGCCGAATATGCGACTCGGCGGCGGTCGTTGAGCTGGCGGCCACCTCCGAGCGACGTCCTAGCAGTACCGAGCGCTCCTTATCGACGTACGCGGTCCGCTCGGGCCGAGAGAAGCCGGTGTCGGGTCACGGGGTATATCCGACACGACCGTCTCGGCCACGTAAGGCACATAAGACACGTCCGCGGCATTTTCAACGCTCGGGAATCGGCTGTACGATGTATGAGGACGGCTACGAGGCCACAAGTACCGCCATCGTGCGACCTCGCTTCGGCGGCGATGTAAGCTACATGTCCGGCAAACCTCGACCTGCCACCACATCTATCCCAGAGTGTCTGACCGCGCAGACGGCCGAATATGCGACTCGGCGGCGGTCGTTGAGCTGGCGGCCACCTCCGAGCGACGTCCTAGCAGTACCGAGCGCTCCTTATCGACGTACGCGGTCCGCTCGGGCCGAGAGAAGCTGGTGTCGGGTCACGGGGTATATCCGACACGACCGTCTCGGCCACGTAAGGCACATAAGACACGTCCGCGGCATTTTCAACGCTCGGGAATCGGCTGTACGATATACGAGGACGGCTACGAAGCCACAAGTACCGCCATCGTGCGACCTCGCTTCGGCGGCGATGTAAGCTACATGTCCGGCAAACCTCGACCTGCCACCACATCTACCCCAGAGTGTCTGACCGCGCAGACGGCCGAATATGCGACTCGGCGGCGGTCGTTGAGCTGGCGGCCACCTCCGAGCGACGTCCTAGCAGTACCGAGCGCTCCTTATCGACGTACGCGGTCCGCTCGGGCCGAGAGAAGCTGGTGTCGGGTCACGGGGTATATCCGACACGACCGCCTCGGCCACGTAAGGCACATAAGACACGTCCGCGGTACTTTCAACGCTCGGGAATCCGATGTAAAGGGTCCGAGGACGTCAACGACGCCACAAGTACCGCCATCGTGCGACCTCGCTTCGCCGGCGATGTAAGCTACATGTCCGGCAAACCTCGACCTGCCACCACATCTACCCCAGAGTGTCTGACCGCGCAGACGGCCGAATATGCGACTCGGCGGCGGTCGATGAGCCGGCGGCCACCCCAGAGCGACGTCCTAGCAGTACCGAGCGCAACTTATCGACGTACGCGGTCCGCTCGGGCCGAGAGAAGCCGGTGTCGGGTCACGGGGTATATCCGACACGACCGCCTCGGCCACGTAAGGCACATAAGACACGTCCGCGGTACTTTCAACGATCGGGAATCCGATGTAAAGGGTCCGAGGACGTCAACGACGCCACAAGTACCGCCATCGTGCGACCTCGCTTCGGCGGCGATGTAAGCTACATGTCCGGCAAACCTCGACCTGCCACCACATCTACCCCAGAGTGTCTGACCGCGCAGACGGCGCAATATGTGGCTCGCCTGCGGTCGTTGAGCTGGCGGTCACCTCCGAGCGACGTCCTAGCAGTACCGAGCGCTCCTTATCGACGTACGCGGTCCGCTCGGGCCGAGAGAAGCTGGTGTCGGGTCACGGGGTATATCCGACACGACCGCCTCGACCACGTAAGGCACATAAGACACGTCCGCGGCGTTTTCAACGCTCGGGTATCGGCTGTACGATGTACGAGGACGGCTACGAGGCCACAAGTACCGCCATCGTGCGACCTCGCTTCGGCGGCGATGTAAGCTACATGTCCGGCAAACTCGACCTGCCACCACATCTACCCCAGAGTGTCTGACCGCGCAGACGGCCGAATATGCGACTCGGCGGCGGTCGTTGAGCTGGCGGCCACCTCCGAGCGACGTCCTAGCAGTACCGAGCGCTCCTTATCGACGTACGCGGTCCGCTCGGGCCGAGAGAAGCCGGTGTCGGGTCACGGGGTATATCCGACACGACCGTCTCGGCCACGTAAGGCACATATGACACGTCCGCGGTACTTTCCACGCTCGGGAATCGGCTGTACGATATACGAGTACGGCTACGAAGCCACAAGTACCGCCATCGTGCGACCTCGCTTCGGCGGCGATGTAAGCTACATGTCCGGCAAACCTCGACCTGCCACCACATCTACCCGAGAGTGTCTGACCGCGCAGACGGCCGAATATGCGACTCGGCGGCGGTCGATGAGCCGGCGGCCACCCCAGAGCGACGTCCTAGCAGTACCGAGCGCAACTTATCGACGTACGCGGTCCGCTCGGGCCGAGAGAAGCCGGTGTCGGGTCACGGGGTATATCCGACACGACCGCCTCGGCCACGTAAGGCACATAAGACACGTCCGCGGTACTTTCAACGATCGGGAATCCGATGTAAAGGGTCCGAGGACGTCAACGACGCCACAAGTACCGCCATCGTGCGACCTCGCTTCGGCGGCGATGTAAGCTACATGTCCGGCAAACCTCGACCTGCCACCACATCTACCCCAGAGTGTCTGACCGCGCAGACGGCGCAATATGTGGCTCGCCTGCGGTCGTTGAGCTGGCGGTCACCTCCGAGCGACGTCCTAGCAGTACCGAGCGCTCCTTATCGACGTACGCGGTCCGCTCGGGCCGAGAGAAGCTGGTGTCGGGTCACGGGGTATATCCGACACGACCGCCTCGACCACGTAAGGCACATAAGACACGTCCGCGGCGTTTTCAACGCTCGGGTATCGGCTGTACGATGTACGAGGACGGCTACGAGGCCACAAGTACCGCCATCGTGCGACCTCGCTTCGGCGGCGATGTAAGCTACATGTCCGGCAAACTCGACCTGCCACCACATCTACCCCAGAGTGTCTGACCGCGCAGACGGCCGAATATGCGACTCGGCGGCGGTCGTTGAGCTGGCGGCCACCTCCGAGCGACGTCCTAGCAGTACCGAGCGCTCCTTATCGACGTACGCGGTCCGCTCGGGCCGAGAGAAGCCGGTGTCGGGTCACGGGGTATATCCGACACGACCGTCTCGGCCACGTAAGGCACCTAAGACACGTCCGCGGTACTTTCAACGCTCGGGAAATGGCTGTACGATGTACGAGGACGGCTACGAGGTCACAAGTTCCGCCATCGTGCGACCTCGCTTCGGCGGCGATGTAAGCTACATGTCCGGCAAACCTCGACCTGCCACCACATCTATCCCAGAGTGTCTGACCGCGCAGACGGCCGAATATGCGACTCGGCGGCGGTCGTTGAGCTGGCGGCCACCTCCGAGCGACGTCCTAGCAGTACCGAGCGCTCCTTATCGACGTACGCGGTCCGCTCGGGCCGAGAGAAGCCGGTGTCGGGTCACGGGGTATATCCGACACGACCGTCTCGGCCACGTAAGGCACATAAGACACGTCCGCGGTACTTCCACACTCGGGAATCGGCTGTACGATATACGAGGACGGCTACGAAGCCACAAGTACCGCCATCGTACGACCTCGCTTCGGCGGCGATGTAAGCTACATGTCCGGCAAACCTCGACCTGCCACCACATCTACCCCAGAGTGTCTGACCGCGCAGACGGCCGAATATGCGACTCGGCGGCGGTCGTTGAGCTGGCGGCCACATCCGAGCGACGTCCTAGCAGTACCGAGCGCTCCTTATCGACGTACGCGGTCCGCTCGGGCCGAGAGAAGCCGGTGTCGGGTCACGGGGTATATCCGACACGACCGTCTCGGCCACGTAAGGCACATATGACACGTCCGCGGTACTTTCCACGCTCGGGAATCGGCTGTACGATATACGAGTACGGCTACGAAGCCACAAGTACCGCCATCGTGCGACCTCGCTTCGGCGGCGATGTAAGCTACATGTCCGGCAAACCTCGACCTGCCACCACATCTATCCCAGAGTGTCTGACCGCGCAGACGGCCGAATATGCGACTCGGCGGCGGTCGTTGAGCTGGCGGCCACCCCAGAGCGACGTCCTAGCAGTACCGAGCGCTCCTTATCGACGTACGCGGTCCGCTCGGGCCGAGAGAAGCCGGTGTCGGGTCACGGGGTATATCCGACACGACCGTCTCGGCCACGTAAGGCACATAAGACACGTCCGCGGCGTTTTCAACGCTCGGGTATCGGCTGTACGATATACGAGGACGGCTACGAAGCCACAAGTACCGCCATCGTGCGACCTCGCTTCGGCGGCGATGTAAGCTACATGTCCGGCAAACTCGACCTGCCACCACATCTACCCCAGAGTGTCTGACCGCGCAGACGGCCGAATATGCGACTCGGCGGCGGTCGTTGAGCTGGCGGCCACCTCCGAGCGACGTCCTAGCAGTACCGAGCGCTCCTTATCGACGTACGCGGTCCGCTCGGGCCGAGAGAAGCCGGTGTCGGGTCACGGGGTATATCCGACACGACCGTCTCGGCCACGTAAGGCACCTAAGACACGTCCGCGGTACTTTCAACGCTCGGGAAATGGCTGTACGATGTACGAGGACGGCTACGAGGTCACAAGTTCCGCCATCGTGCGACCTCGCTTCGGCGGCGATGTAAGCTACATGTCCGGCAAACCTCGACCTGCCACCACATCTATCCCAGAGTGTCTGACCGCGCAGACGGCCGAATATGCGACTCGGCGGCGGTCGTTGAGCTGGCGGCCACCTCCGAGCGACGTCCTAGCAGTACCGAGCGCTCCTTATCGACGTACGCGGTCCGCTCGGGCCGAGAGAAGCCGGTGTCGGGTCACGGGGTATATCCGACACGACCGTCTCGGCCACGTAAGGCACATAAGACACGTCCGCGGTACTTTCCACACTCGGGAATCGGCTGTACGATATACGAGGACGGCTACGAAGCCACAAGTACCGCCATCGTGCGACCTCGCTTCGGCGGCGATGTAAGCTACATGTCCGGCAAACCTCGACCTGCCACCACATCTACCCCAGAGTGTCTGACCGCGCAGACGGCCGAATATGCGACTCGGCGGCGGTCGTTGAGCTGGCGGCCACCTCCGAGCGACGTCCTAGCAGTACCGAGCGCTCCTTATCGACGTACGCGGTCCGCTCGGGCCGAGAGAAGCCGGTGTCGGGTCACGGGGTATATCCGACACGACCGTCTCGGCCACGTAAGGCACATAAGACACGTCCGCGGTACTTTCCACGCTCGGGAATCGGCTGTACGATATACGAGGACGGCTACGAAGCCACAAGTACCGCCATCGTTCGACCTCGCTTCGGCGGCGATGTAAGCTACATGTCCGGCAAACCTCGACCTGCCACCACATCTACCCCAGAGTGTCTGACCGCGCAGACGGCCGAATATGCGACTCGGCGGCGGTCGTTGAGCTGGCGGCCACCTCCGAGCGACGTCCTAGCAATACCGAGCGCTCCTTATCGACGTACGCTGTGACGGGGGCCACACGCACGATAGCTAAGAGGAAGCGTAACACGCTAACCACAACAGACGCCTGGCGTCTCTGTTGCTCTTAGTACAAAAGGCCCTGCCTTATCGGTCTCCTTCTAATACCGAGTATTAAGGAGACTTGTACACTTGAAGGTTAGAGTTAAACTGTCTTGTATTAATAACACTCTAAAGGTTTTATCCCTGTTTAAATGGCGATCTTCCTCAGCGGTTGGCTCCCGTGCGTCTTCGTCCTAAGTACGACCGAGCTAACTTAACTCAGTACATGGGGGTCTACCGTGAACACTCTATATAAGGATCACTACCGTGAACACTCTATATAAGGATCACTGGTACATCGTACCCATCCTAGTGGGTGATATCCAGTCAGTGTGGTCCACACTAGAGAACATCCCTTTTCCTTGAAAAGGTCACTGGCCAATCCTGGCCCCATTACACCCTCCCTCACCCAAACGGGAAGCACCTTTCCCAGCGGGGAATCCAGCGGAAACGCGAGCACCAGCTCATTCTGCAATCCACGCTCAACCGAGCACACGCGCGCGCCACTACGCCCACCGGGCATGACGACCGAGACCCGGATCATCGTGCGGCCCGCCCAAGACACCCTTCGGGCTGTAGGCCCTATCCAGACCCACGCCGACGTGCCCGCTCCAAGCGGCATGGAAGAGAAGCCTCCGGCGCCTGCTTCCAAGAAGCACTCGGGCGATCCGGAGGTGGCGAAGGCCGCGTCGGCTTCCAAGAAGCCCGCGAATGACACGGAGAAGACGAAGGAGACCCCGGCTTCAAAGAAGCACGCGAAGGCCGCGATTGCAGCGAAGAAACCGCCCGCTTCTAAGAAGCCCGTGGCCGCGGCGACCAATTCGAAGGCAAAGGCGAAGAAGACGCCCGCCCCGCGGAAGTCCACGCGGAAGACGAAGAAGGTGGCCGCTTCGTCGAAGCCCGCAGTGAAGAAGCCCGCTGCCAAGCAGCTGTCCAAGAAGAAGGACACTCCGAAGGAGAGTCCGAAGACCCTGAAGCTGCCGCCCAAGCGCACGGATGTGCTGCTGCCCGGCCCTCACGAGGACGTGAGCAGTGACTCGTCCGACACGGACATACCGAACCCCGGATATGTCAGTGGTGTCACCTCGCCTGCTCCTGGAGCTCGGGCGTCTACACAAGACCATGCGACTTCCTCGAAGGACGCGACCACTTCCCCTCCGGGGCGTAGTCCATCGCCACATCCCTCGTTGGAGGTGGATTACGAGGAGTCGGAGCCCGACATTGACCACGAGGACGGGGAGGTCCAAGACCCTTGGTCGTCACCGCAGCTCACGGATGAGCAACGTGTTCTCCACCCTGGGAGCCCCATGACTCCTAGGACTGCGGAAGCGGTGGCACGCGCCAAGGCCAAGGAGGCGTCAATGTCTCGCCGAGACGACCCGCCCGCTGCGGTGTTGGAGCCCCAGGTCATCACCAATGCCGGTGTCGACGAGGGGGTTCCTCCTGAGCTGCTTCAGCCCGAGAATCGGCAACACCTGGCCGATCGTACGCGCCAGGAGGCCTCTCAGGCGGTGGGCACTAAGCGGGATCGCGAGGCCCACGCCCCTCGTACCCGAGACCAGTTACTCGCACTGCGATACTGGACTTGGAGCGAATACCGCGAACACCTGCGTCAGAGTCGCATGCCTGGCCCAGGCGCGCCGCAGTGCGACAAATGTCCGGTCGTTCTCCTGGCGGACACCGGTCTCGCTCGCCAAAGGAATGAGACTGAGTTTGAGGGGTGGTTGGACCACTTAGGTTATCCCAGGCCCGAGTTCTTGAGCTCCCCTTATCGGATCGATTGGCTGGCTCAGCGTCGTCTTCGATTTCGCATGGCGAAGATGATTGCTGACCGCACGTGGTCGAACCGATACTTCGATCGCCACAAGCCCATGCCGGGCGTCATCCTCGAGGAGGTGCTGCAGAAGATTCAGAAGTCTTGGCAGTCGCAGGCGATAGAGCCTAAGAGTGTTCTTGGCCCTGTCAGCGCCGACCAGGTTCGTGGTCACGCTCAAAAGCGGCCACGAGGTCGGCGCAGTCCTCCTCGAGGCGAGCCCCAGGCTCCCACGAGTTATGACTACTCGGGTAGCCACGCCACTTCACCAGGTACTGGTACTGACCGCTACGCCCGCGGCGCTTCAGTAGCTTCTCAACATGGTAGTAGAGGACGCCCTCATTACCAAGCAGAGGCGGCGGAGCCCGCGGCGGCAGTGGTCTCTGACCAAGACGCTCAGCGTCGCCCGACTGGCTCCCGTCCTGACCTGGAGGGTCTTCTCGCCGGGGTGGAGTCATGTCAGCGACTGCTGGATGGTCAGCGGACCGAGATGGTGGCGCTTCGCGCTCGCGTCCAAGATGCGGAGGCCCGCCTGGAGAAGCTCCGGGATGTCCGACAGGACTTGGACACCCTGCGGGATCGCGTCTGGGATCTGCCTCGGCAGCTTGGTGGTGAGGTTGACCGCCTGCGTGGGCGAGTTTCGCAAGGCGAGGAGAGCGACGGGCGGGTACGTCTGGACCTCGAGAGGCACCTCGCCTGGATCCGATATCTGTACGACCGTGTGCGTTTCTTGGAGGCACAGGAGGCTCGCCGCGTAGCGGCTCGAGCTCCTGATCCGACTCCGGCTCCTGCGCCTGCCCCTGCTCCTGCCCAGCTTCCTTCGGAAGAGCTCGTCCGGATGATGGCGAGTGCCTTCCAGCAGTATTCTGCGACGCATCGGCTCCTCAGGCTCAACAGCCTCCGCCGGGCGATAGGGCTTGAGCAAGCCAACGTAGAACGTCGGGTGCGTGGCCATGGATGATGGTAGATCCAACGTGTAGGCGTGGCCGTGGACCCCGATGACCGTGAACGGCCCCACGAAGCGAGGTCGCAGCTTGGTGCTGCCTACATTGGAGACCGCCTGAGTAGGAAGGTTTTTGGCATTTAATAAGACTTGGTCTCCCAACTTAAACACTTGCGTGTTCTTACGCCCTTGGCGATCACTGTGTTCCTTCTGAGTGTCTTGGGCAGCGGCCATGGCGTCACGTACGCGCTGTCTGACAGCTTCACCAGTCTCGATAAACGAGAGCAGGTTCCGTTTTACGGACGTTCGTAGGCCTTTAAGGCCCCTTGGGTCTTCGGCATTAGCCTCTCCCCCACCCAAACTCGAGACTGGGGGTAACGTCAGCGGCGTACGCGGGTGCCGCAGTCCGTTCACGTAGAACGGAGTGAAGCCCGTGGACGAATGCACTGCATTGTTGAGCGCAAATTCCACCTGTGGAAGAAGCGCACTCCACTTCGTGGGCTCTGCTGCGCAGACACTACGAAGAATGTCTTCCAGAACCCTGTTCACCCGCTCAGTCTGACCATCGGTCTGAGGATGGTCCGCTGTGGACATGTCTAACCTCGTGCCTAGCAGGCGGAAGAGGTGTTGCCAACAGTGGGACACAAACCTCGGGTCCCTGTCACTCACGAATGCCTCGGGGAGGCCGTGGTTACGGAAGACATTGTCCACAAAGATCTGAACCGCCTGAGGCGCAGTCACACTCTTCCGCACAGCGGCCAGCCGCACCATCTTACTAAGGCGGCACACAAAGACCAATATGCCAGTGTGGCCACGCGTGTCGGCCGGAAGCTCGAAGATGAAGTCCATGCTCACAGAGCGCCAGCAATCCGCCGGCACCGGCAAGCTCATCAAAGGAGCTGACGCCGAGGGCGCAGGCTTGACGCGCTGACACGTCTCACATGTCTGTACGTACTTACGTACCCATTTGTACATGTGGGGCCACCAGAAGTTGTGGGCCACAGACGTGTACGTCTTCTCCCGCCCCAGATGACCGCTAAGCGGCGTGTCATGAGCCTCGTAGAGGACACGATGACGTAGATCCTCGTCGTTTGGAACGACAATGCGAGGCTCGTCGCCCCCGTCTACTTGGTAGTAGAGTAAGCCCTCTGCTACCGAGTAGCGGTGCAGACGTGAACGTTGCCGCGCCGTGAGCTCAACGGCCTTGTTTGGAGCACTCAGTGCCGCCACTAGACCTACAAGGTCGCCATCTTCGGCATACGCCTCGCGAATAAGCTCATAGAGCGGTGACTCGAGGTAGGCCAGATGTGCCAACTCGTAATCTGGCCGCCGGGAGAGCGCGTCCGCTAGGACATTCTGCTTTCCCGGTTTGTACTCCACCGTGAAGTTATATTCAGCGAAGAATGAGATCCACCGCGCCATGCGCTGAGAGAGGTGAGGCGACGACGTCGCCGTCCTCAACGAGGCATGATCTGTGTAGATCACAAAGGGTTTTTGACCTAACAGGTGCACCCGAAACTTGACCAAGGCGTAATTCATCGCCAAGAGCTCCTTGTCGTGGACAGGGTAGTTCTTTTCCGCCGCCTTCAATTGGCGAGATTGGAAAGACACTACCCTTTCTCTGCCTTCGGCATCCACCTGCAGCAGGGCACAGCCAATGGCAAAGTCAGATGCATCGCATACCACACTGAAGGGACGATCCTCGTCGGGCAGTGCCAGGATCGGAGCGCTCTGAAGGCTACTCTTTATGGCTTCAAAAGCCTGCTGAGCCTCAGAGGTCCATGACCACACGGCATCCTTCTTGAGAAGATTCGTGAGTGGCCTTGCCATCTCGGCGTAATTGGCGCTATACTTGTGCAAGTAGTTGGCCAGGCCGAGCCATTTACGCAGATCCTTCTGCGAGACGGGCACCGGCCACTGTGCAATGGCACACACCTTCTCCGGATCCGCACGGACACCGTCCTTCCCAAGGAAGCAGCCCAGAAAGGGGATCTCTTCGGCTCCGAAGATACACTTGTTGATATTTGCATAGAGGCGATTCTCGCGCATGCACAAGAGAACCTCACGGAGGTGGCCAAGATGGGCTTCGACGGCCGTCTTTCCTTCGGACGCACGACTGTGCATGAAGATGTCGTCGAAGTACGTCTGTACGAACTGCCGCATCGGCCTGAAGAGCTGCGTAACGAGCCTGTTGAACGTGGCGGGTGCGTTGGACAGCCCCTGGGGCATGACCAACCACTCCCACAACATCCCGCTGGGAGTGCTCACAGCAGTAAGCGGAATGTCCGACTCGCGCATCAACAGTTGATAGTAGCCGTCGACCATGTCGAGTGCACTAAAGATCGTGCAACCAGCCATGTTGTTCTGCAACACATCCTTCCGAGGAATAGGCGTCGACGCCGGAATGGTTGCCGCGTTCAACTTGTTGAAGGCGTGCACCATGCGCCACTTCCCATTGGGCTTGCGCACACAGAACGTCGGTGACGAATGTGGCGACTTCGACTCGCGCACCATGCCAGCGGCGTGCTTTGTTGCAAAGAAGGCGTCGATGACGTCGACCTGTTCCTTCGGAAGCGGCCACTGCCGCGTGGTACAGTACTTAGTGCCTGGCACTAAGTCAATCTCATGCCGCACACCCCGATCCGGGGGAAGGACCGAAGGGGGATCGTCGCTCACGACATCCGAAAACTCCTTCAGAAGGGTGTAATACGGATCCGAGGGGTCCTTCAAGATGGCAGCGCCATACCGCATCTGCCTCTTAGAGGTTCGTTCGTCTTCCAACACCTCGGAGTCCATGACCGACGAGGAGTTGAGCTCTAGTGAGCTACCTTCTGGGCGAAGCATAACCACTTCTGCCAACTCTCCTGCCTTGAGAGAGTCCATAAACTCAACATACGAAAGCTCCTCGAGCTCAAGTAGCTCTGCTACTGTGGGTAATGGAGTCAACACCTCCCCCACCTTGGGTTCGCCCGTGAAGACGTCGAACACTTGAGGAACCTTGTCCTCAGCCGCGGAATCCGCATCGCGGCTAGACGCCTCTGCCTTGGGCGCGCTCGTGACCTTGTCACTCTTGTTGTCCTTGAAAGTGGGAGCCCCTACTCGACCACTTGTGGTTGCGCGAGCACCAGCTCTAGCGCCTTCTGTCGCGCGAGCTGAACCAGCTACAACGCCTTGCGTAGTGGGAGTTCCGACTCGACCACTCTTGTTTGCGCGAGCAACAACTCCAGCGCCTTTCTCGACGTGAGCTGAACCAGCCACCACGCCTTGCGTAGGGGGAGCTCGGACGCTACCACCCCTTCCTGCGCGAGCCCTTACAGCGTCCGCGCCTTGAGTCTTCACTGCCCCTGGGGCAAGTGCAACTCGGTTGCCAACTGCAGAATCCTGTTCTCTACCCAGAGAGGTACTAGGATCCTGCGGAACTTCTCCACCACCTACCTCGAGCTCCCGCGCTCGTGGAGGCAATGCCATGGGCAATTCCAACACTTCCGAAGTGCCGGCAAACTGCCGTTCACCGCGTGGCACACGGTGCTCATGCACAAACCCGTCTCGGGAAGAGGAGGGGACATGACCCGCCAGGGCTCTGTCCGCGAGGGGGTTGTGGCTGGCACCAATGGTGCGACTACGCCAGTCTATCCACAGCTCGTGCTTAGCAAGCCAAGGCATGCCGAGGATAAGATCGTACCGATCATCCATGTCCAAGACAATGAACGGTTCGACCGAATTGAAGTCGTCAAACTTCACGCTTAGGGGTACCGTAACCTTGCGTGTAGACACGATGGAACCAGTCGCTAAGCGAACAGATACATTGGTATTACTCTTAGAAGCTTCTAAAGCACTAGCATACAATGCACTGTTCCTAGCCACGCTGGCTTTCGTCGCAAAGTTAAACGACGCTCCTGAATCGATCAGGACCGTCATCGGTTCGGGGTACCCTCTCACGCTGGCAGTGACGACCACGAGGTTAGACCGCGCGGCGGCCACGGAGAGACACAGAAGTGTCGTCCCAGGGACTTGCTCCTTTGGAGAGGCTGGTGAGGGACTCACCTTCCTCGACGAGGAGCGAAGTCTCCCAGCAGGGCGTCCCGCCCCTACTGGGAGTCGCCGTTTTCCGACTCTGTCGCCTCGAGGCTGTTGAGAGCCGGACGCGCCGCGTACTTCTTGTCGCGTGGCGCCTTCCATGGGTTGGTGGGGCAGTTCCGACGGAAGTGACCAGGTTGGTTACAACCGAAACAGCGCCCACTCGCCCGTTGCGTCTTCTGAGAGCATGCCGACTCGGCAAGGGAAATCTCCATCGGAGTGGGACCCTCACTGACTTCAACGTGAGGCGTGTGCCCTTGCGCTGAGCGCACGCAGTGGTCCTCCAGCATAGCGATGTGGACCGCCTCATTGAAGGTCTTCGGCTGACGCCGGAAGAACTCCGTCCGAACCGGACCCGTGCGGACACCGTCCATGAAGACCGTCACCTTGACGTCCTCAGAGAGGGGTGCGCCGGCCATGGCGGCTTCGAGGTTGTGGAGCTCCATGACGTAGTCTTGAAGCGATCGCTTGCCTTGTTTGCACCGCAAGAAACTGGAGCGGTGGCGGTATGCCACATTGGCAAGGAGGAAGGTGGATCGTAGCTCCTGTTCCATGAACGACCACGAGGTGAAGTACCCTGGCGTCGCCGTCTCACGGGCCATAGCCCATGCGCGTGCGCGCCCTCCAAGGTTGGATAGCGCAAACGCCACTTGAGCCCGCGCGTCGTAGTTCTGACCAGCGCTTAGCGCGATCTCGATCTCGCGAACGCAGAACACAAGACTGTCTGAGTCTTTGCCGTCGAACGTCGGTACCGTCATCTTGACGGGCTTCGTCGTGGTTTGACGCGCAGCGAATGAGGCCGTGTTCGTGGCGGACGCTTGTGCCGCACTCTGTGCCTCAGCTCGCATCGTCGCACGAGCGGCTTCCTGCGCAGCAGCGCTCACGTGAGCAATCAGCGACGACTCGTACTTGTCGAAGCGTTCCACGCGCGCCCTTTGCTGCTCGGCAGGAAGGTTGGGGAATCCAGCGAAGGCTGCCTCGCCTAGCAGGCTGACCATCTTCTCCAGCGTAGCCCAGTGGGCATTGGAGAGGTGAGGAAAGTCCTGTCGCGCCGGCAGCCGACTCCCTGAGTCTTCCATACTCAAAGAGACCCTGATTGTAGAGATCCGCGTCGGTCGCGGGATTGACTACAAGTGCTACCAGGTGTGACGGGGGCCACACGCACAATAGCTAAGAGGAAGCGTAAGACGCTAACCACAACAGACGCCTGGCGTCTCTGTTGCTCTTAGTACAAAAGGCCCTGCCTTATCGGTCTCCTTCTAATACCGAGTATTAAGGAGACTTGTACACTTGAAGGTTAGAGTTAAACTGTCTTGTATTAATAACACTCTAAAGGTTCTATCTTCTGCTTTCTATCTGTATACTGAATCCCTGTTTAAATGGCGATCTTCCTCAGCGGTTGGCTCCCGTGCGTCTTCGTCCTAAGTACGACCGAGCTAACTTAACTCAGTACATGGGGGTCTACCGTGAACACTCTATATAAGGATCACTACCGTGAACACTCTATATAAGGATCACTGGTACATCGTACCCATCCTAGTGGGTGATACCCAGTCAGTGTGGTCCACACTAGAGAACATCCCTTTTCCTTGAAAATGTCACTGGCCAATCCTGGCCCCATTACATACGCGGTCCGCTCGGGCCGAGAGAAGCCGGTGTCGGGTCACGGGGTATATCCGACACGACCGCCTCGGCCACGTAAGGCACATAAGACACGTCCGCGGTACTTTCAACGCTCGGGAATCCGATGTAAAAGGTCCGAGGACGTCAACGACGCCACAAGTACCGCCATCGTGCGACCTCGCTTCGGCGGCGATGTAAGCTACATGTCCGGCAAACCTCGACCTGCCACCACATCTACCCCATAGTGTCTGACCGCGCAGACGGCCGAATATGCGACTCGGCGGCGGTCGTTGAGCTGGCGGCCACCTCCGAGCGACGTCCTAGCAGTACTGAGCGCTCCTTATCGACATACACGGTCCGCTCGGGCCGAGAGAAGCCGGTGTCGGGTCAAATGGTATATCCGACACGACCGTCTCGGCGTGGCATTCGGTGGAAAGAACTTCAGGGAGGCATTCAGCTTCTCCAACTCCTCGGTGCACTCATCTTTGTCAAGATGACCGGAACAGTTGTCGAAAAATATGTGTTTTTTGCGGCCCAGGCGGTCTGGCCTCTGTGCTCGTGGCTCGCGCAAATATTCACGAAAGAGACGTTTGTCCATCCACCCCTTCGGTCCTGTGCGAGAACACAAACCGTCCACATCATCACTGACCCCTCGAATAGGGTAGCTCCGAGCATCATTTGAAAAGATCATCATGGGTGGTAGGAGGTGCGCACTGGGGCCTCCACTGATCCGCACAACCATCGTCATCCCGTCTCCCCCTGAAACAACGTCGGCGTACATCACTTTATTCTCCCCACCAAAGCCCAATGTCTTGCCGTTATCGAAATCGACAACGAAATGGGTCTCATCAATATTTTCCATTGTGTTCTCGTCGTAGATACCGCTCTCAAAACCACGCTGCAGCTCACCCAAGTGCGATGCAACTTGCTTCTCGATATCTGCAATCTTCTCAGCACTCAGCTGCCGCTTTCGCTCTGAACGCGTAAGACGATGTTCTGATTCTCCATGAACGTTTGGACCCATCTCGCACTTATTTTTTTGCAACAGCTCAGCTCCGCGTTCATCCACCTTTGGTGCGTCAGGCTCGTTCAGAAGTCTTTGAGCAACCTGGCGAAGCAGCGACGAATCAAACTTCAACCCCAGTTTCCTCAAACGGTCAAATTCACTGAGCAGCTTTGGGTAAATCCAATTCACCCAGGGACTACGCCGGCGACCACGTCCTGTTAGCGCTTTCCTGTTGACGCGTTTTCTTCCATATCTCTTAAGCCTGATAGACCCACGGATCCTCGCAAAGGTTGAGCAAGCTGATCACGCTTTTGCCACCACGCTATGGCTTTGTTGAGATTGGCATTTCGTGTAGCTGAGTTGAACACGTCAGGAAACTCGTCGACTGCTCGTGCGAACATGTTCTTGTTGCCCTCTCTCTTCTCAAATTGTAGCATCCACAAAACGACACGTCGTCGCTGTTGAATCGTGCTAACATGCTGAGCTGAACGTGATGAACGAGATGGGCGCTGAATCACATCGACAGCATTTGTAGACGAACTGGTCGTGGCGTCGTCTCGATCCTGGTCCTTTTCATGGTCTACGTCGTCGCTTCCGATAATGGACTCGCTCCTGCTTCCCTGTCGAGCCATAGCCTCCACAATTGGAGGAGCTGCAACTCGGGGCTCCTTAGTCTGGGCAAAGAATATGCTGCCCATATCCTTCCTGACCGACTGGCTTGCCGCAGAAAGGATGCATATGGGCAAAGCATGACGGGCATACGTGAACCGGGCCAACTTCACCACCGCAACCTCCACAAGGAGCAAGAAGCGTGGTTGTTGAGCTCATTGACTGCGACAGGGAGCGAAGGAGTTTTGCTGAGTGGTTTCTGAAATGAGCTGAGAGCAGGAGTTGAAGGGGTGCTGTTTGTGGCTAGATTTGTAATGTAGTTATTCTTAATGTGGCTAAAAATATAACCCGTTGCTTTCTAGTGTGCCGCGTTGAGGGTAAGTGGATAATCCACTTTTTCTGCTGACCTGTCCTTGCATCACCTGCATAAAACGCGAGCACCGTCGGTTGCTACGCGGGGGACTCGAACCCACGTAGAGAGAGCAGACCGGGCCAGCCTAATCCACTGCGCTAGTTGAGTGCCCGCTAAAAAAAGATCAACACATACTAATTATGAATAGGCTGAGATCTTGCTCACCATTATTAGTCTCACGATATTATAGTGAGACTAATAACGAACTCATACTATTTAATCGCACATACTAAATACGGTAACCACTGTACCTCCTACACACTATTCACTCTGTACTTTTAACTCATATCACTTAACCCTACACATTATACTCAAAATCTTCAACTCTACCTCCTACATACTCTTTAATTTCTACTCTTAACTCTCATCTCTTAACTCTTCACATCATACACAAAACATTTATTGTGCCTTTCACCGATTTTGGCGGGTGGGCTGTTAATTCATGCGGAATTAGATCCATAAAAGGGCGACCTACCTTTATTTAATGCTAATTCTGCTTATGATTGTGAGCACTTCCCCTAACTCCCGCGATCGGCTTTTGCAAGCCAATCGATGGAGATACGGCGGGATAAACACAGAATGGCGGGCAGCAAACCGCCAATCGCCCTGTTTCCCTCTAACTCGGGCTGGATTAGCTTATTCCGCCTCAATTCATGTTCACCATCGCCACCTTAATTCGACCACGATCAGATGACCGTGAATTAACGACGGAATTAGGTAACACAAGGCATAATTAAGATCGAGATGGGATTATAATTATGCCAGAATTATCACGGCAGAATTGGTGAAAGGCACAATAACTCCACCTCCTATATACTCTTAAATTTCTACTCTCAACTCTAATCACTTAACTCTACACATTATACATAAAACCTCCAAACTCTACCTCCTATACACTCTTTAATTTCTACTCTTACATCTGCACATTTTACACTAAACCTATAACTCTACCTCCTACCCACTTTTTACTTTCTACTCTTAACTCTATTATTCTCTTAACTCTACACATTATACACATAACCTTAAACCCTACCTCCTACACACTCTTTAATTTCTATTCTTAACGCAAATCTCTTAAATATACACATTATACAATAGGGGGTTTCAAAGTACAGATTAATGAGGTTCATCTTTTGGCAAAAATCAGACTAATCTTTCAACCAACTGTACCGACACTTGAACATTGAAACGTCCTAAAAATTAGATTCCCACTAAGTTCGACGCTATCCCCACCAGCAACTTGCTGCAGCAAGCCGCCAACGAAATCAGGGCCGTCGCCGCCAGCTCATCCGCAGCGAGGCCAGAGTCACCACCGTCAGCTGCGAGACTAGAGCCACCGCCGCCAGCACGAGCAGATGACTTCATGGCATAGGTGGCTTAGTTGTCGAGCGCAAAACCTAGCAGGGGGAGCATTCGTATGTATTTCGACATTCATCGCTACAGTACAACCTTTACAGCAAAATAAATAGGCGGGCACCTAAGTCACAGTTCACACGTCCGCGACGAACACGTCTTCATCGACCACAAATACTGAGGAGTCGAAGCTCACGGCCGGCTGATCAGCTGGTGATGGCGTGAGCCAGTAGTCACTGAAGTCGGTTGCCCCAGCTCTCGCCTTGCTCTCGGGCAGTGCGGCCAGCGCCTCAAGTCCCGTGGTCGTGTCCATACTCTTACAGAGCGCGCCGACGTCTGCCTGTCCGTCCAGCAGAATGCGGTCCAGCGCGTCCTCGTCAGGCAGTCGCTGGAGCTCCACGGCGGGCAGCATCGTCAGAAGTTCTTGTGCGTACGGGGACGCCTGCCGCCGGCGGGCTCGGCGTCCACGCTGGCCTGCACGCGCGCCTTGCGCTTGAGCTCGAGGCGGCGCTGGTTCTTGGGTTGCTTGGGGGAGGACGGGAGCGTCGCCTGCAGGGAGGCGGAGGCGGCGTCGGGGCGAGTGGCCATCATAGCGTGGAGATGGGGGCCACACATGATAATAAACGTAAATACGTGTTCCGTAAAAATAAATCCGTAAAAACGCGAAACATGAGCTGGCAAAAAATTACCCCAAACGATGCGTCTCGGAAGGCTCATCTTTTGTGCGAGCAAATCCTGTTTTTTTGCAAAAGATTTTTCTCATCGATGCGAGCTTTGAAACCCCCTAATAAACCTTTAACTCTACCTCCTAACTCTACATATTATACACAAAACCTTAAACTCCATCTCCTATACACTATTTAATCTCTACTCTTATCTCTAATCTCTTAACCCTACATATTATACACAAAACCTTAAACTCTACCTCTTACACACTCTTTAATTTCTACTCTTAACTTGTAATGGGTTTACTTAGCCCAATACTTTAGCTTACACGTGAGCACACGTGTATGAGGAAGCGTAAGGTGTATTTAACTTAGATAAAGTATACTTGTATCCACAAGTATAATTAGATCTAAATAAAGGTACAAATAGTAGCTTTTGCGGTAAAATGAGAACTGAATTGTTTGTTAACTGTGGCTTTCCTCCTAAAACTGAAATCAATAAAGAGGGGTTCTGCCAACGAGTGGTTGGCAGAAACTCTGACCTAATGCTTGAATATTACTGGTAGAAAGACCCTGCTTTCTGACCAATAGGATTGCTTCCTAATATGAATGGTGACCACACTGCGATGTGGCCCACCTGAATGTATCCACTTAGTGCGTGTTGCACTAAGGTGAGGTTAGCCGAATGTGTAGCACCGCTACACCATCCCCCCGTTAGGACTTGATGTGCCGGTCTCGACAATCCAAAGTCTTCTTCGGAGAGAACATCGTGCTCATTTCGAAATGAGCACGCCAACGACGCAGACTTCCGACGAGCTTGCGGCACCTGCAGCAAGCAACGCAGTCGTCGCTAACACAGCGACGACTGCCACATCTTCAGCCTCTTCGGCGTCCGTCGTCACTTCCACGGTGACGACGTCAAGCTCCCCCAAGAGTACAATCTCTGTTGGGGAGTATCACAAGACTCGCGCTCGTGGCAAAGTCACCTATGCCAACGAAGCCCTCTTTGACGGCATCGAGGACTTGAATGTCGACAAGGATGTCGACATGGAGGAGGGCGAGGAAGAGAGAGAGTCCTCGTCCTCAGGGCGCAATGAAACTAGCGTGGGGACTCGTCGTCCTCGTGAGGATGACTCGGACTCTTCGAGCTCCAAGTGCTCGCGTAGCGGCAGCGATAGGCCGCTCGCTGATGCTGGGGCGCTGTCTACGCCGCGGGGTGGAGACGACGACGACTCCACTCCATCTGCGACTGTGACGTCGCGCGCTAAGCCGGCGCGCGACCCGTGGATGCCGTCTCCGAGCGAGATCCGATCTCGCTACGGCAATACCACGCCGGTCAGCAAGTACGCGCTGTACTCCTGCAGCGCCATCGTTGATGACGATGTCACCAAGGAGCTCGACTTTGATCCGGCGACGGATCAAAGACGTGATTATTACATCGGGCTCTTCCATGAGCTCCGATTCTACGGGAATAAGAAGACTTCCCGTAAGAGCAAAGTGACAGAGTGGGAGGCACTCTGTCAAAGCTGGGGCGCGTTCGTTGAGAACTTCAACCGCGACCCGGCTGGTTACCGTGAGCGAGTCCGCTCTGCGAGCGAGCGCTACGAGTGCTTCTCGAAGCGGCCCAAGATTTTGCGGCTGCACTAGGGTGCAGTCGAGGCGGGGATTCCGTGCGCAGTGCCGACCCGGGGCAGTGCGGCTTTCCGAACGGGACCTTCTCGGGTACACTGGTGTTAGTGTGCCCGTGGAGCTGAAGACACTGCGTGAGAAGTTAATCACGCAGTTGTCGTCCGAGAGTGCTGAGGGTGAGCGCAACACTCAGCCGAGAACTGTAGGCGACTACAGCTCTCGCTCAAGTTTTGCGCCCTTCAGCGGAGCTGCTGGTGGCGGGATTCGTACTCCGTCACCACTTCCGGAACGTCGCTCATCAGGACGTTCCGCGGCTCCCATGTATCGTGGTCAGGAGAGTATCCTAACCAACGAATACGAAAATGAACCGGACCTTGGGTCCGGATCTGATGATCAACGATTCGCTGGACAATCCAGCGAGTTTCCCCGCATGCGTCTCGCAACGGGGCGGTGGCGGCGGGAAGACACCACGAGCTGCCGCCGGCCGGGGTCTGGGAACGTCTGGATGCGATGGAGAACCTCCAGACGGCTGAGCTCGCCGAGATACGGCAGGAGCTAAAGCTCTTGAAGGCCCGGATCGGTCAGGCCGGGCAGACCGCATTGAACAGCCAAGTGAACTTGGGGACGGACGTCGTTCGCTTGACGGATCGCGTCTCCGCGCTCGAGGCGAGGATCGCGCCGAGTCACCGGGAGTAGGTGACTCGTGTTGCGAGTACGGCTTCAGCCGCCCAACGTAAAAGGTTGGGTGGAGGCGCATGCTGGACGGTATGTCTAGCGTGTACGCGTTGCCATGCTTCGCCAACACGGTGAATGGCCCGATGAAGCGCGGGGCAAGCTTGCTTGCTCCGAAGTCGGAAACTGCATGTTTAGCTAGGTTCTGTGTAGCTAACAGAAATAATGAACCCACTTTGAATTCATTTGTGTTTCCTCTGCCATTATTGTCTGCGTTCAGCTTCTGTCGATCGACAGAGGCTGCAATAGCATCTTGCACAAACCGTATTACGGCTTGGCGGCGCTGGACAAAGTCCATTGCCTTCGAGTTGAACTCCTTGTTCAACCCGTTATCCTTGTTCACTACAGGCCCGGCTTGTCTGTGATTGTTGTTGTTTAGAGTGTCTACGCCCGGCGTAGGCACTGAACTCTTGTCGATCGGACTACGCGCAGACCGTGCGCGTGTCGACACAGCTGATATGTTGCTCGTATCAGCGTGTTCATTCGGTTTTGAAACCGGATACCCTCCCCCACTTAAGGAAGGAGCTACCGCACCGAGTACGCTCGGTACGCGTGGATGCCGCATGGCGTTCACGTAGAACGGTGTGTGACCCGTCGAGACATGCACCGAGTTGTTGATGGCAAACTCTGCCATCGGCAAGCAGTCGCTCCATTGTTGGAACGAGTGAGCGTAGCTCTTCAGAGCGTCAACCAATACGCGGTTGACGCGCTCGGTTTGTCCGCCGGTCTGCGGATGATCCGCAGTCGACATGGACAGCTGTGTGCCAAGAAGTTGAAACGCTTCTTGCCAGAAACGCGCTGTGAAGCGCGGATCACGATCAGACACAATGTCGATCGGCATGCCATGGTGTCTAAACACCAAGTCAACAAACAGACGCGCCGTCTGCTTGGCTGTCACTTCGGCTGGTACTGCAGCAAGATGCACCATCTTGCTGAACCGGTCGACAAAGACCACAATACCAGTCCTCCGCTTGTTATCAGGCGGAAGACCAAACCCAAAGTCCATTGAAATGGACTGCCAACACTCCGACGGAGTCGGTAGTGATTGAAGTGGAGCATGCGAGAAGGGCGCAGGCTTCACGCGCTGGCAAACCTCGCAAGCACGAACGTACTTGCGTACCCACTTGTACTGGTGCCACCAATAGAAGTCACGCGTGAGAAGCAAGTATGTTTTCTCACGACCCTGATGTCCCGACGTCGGGGCATCGTGATACGCGTAAGTGATTCTGAGCTTCAGCTCATGATCGTCCGGCACGACAATGCGATCAGCGTTGTCGTCGACTGCGCTGTAAAGCAGCAGACCATTGTGTACTCGATAGCGGTGTACACGTGCACGGAGATGTTTCGCCAACTTCTGACGAGACTTGTCAGAAGGCGCAGCGAAGTAGTCCAATAACTGCTTCGCGTCCGCATAATTCGTGTATGCGGACTTCACGTCATCTAACAGAGACGACGAGGGAGTAGACGTCCGTGCGACGCCAATTGCATTGGCGTCGGCCTTGTGCACTGCATATAATCAGGTCGATGCGACAACGCGTCGGCCACAACATCCAACCTTCCAGCTTTGTACTCAACCTGGAAGTTGTACTCCGCAAAGAATGAGAGCCATCTCGCCATTCTTTGTGAGATGTGCGGCGACTTGATCGCCGTACGCAATGATGCGTGGTCGGTGTAGGCCACAAATGGTCTACTCCCAAGGAGATACACTCGAAACTTCGCGAGTGCATACTTCATGGCAAGGAGTTCCTTGTCATGTACCGGGTAGTTGCGCTCAGCTGGCTTCAGTTGACGCGACTGATAGTAGACCACGCGAGCACGTCCTTCGTGATCGTGTTGCATTAGAGCCCATCCAATTGCGAAATCGGACGAGTCACACACGACCTGGAACGGACGGTCTTGGCCGGCCACCGCCAAGATCGGCGCCACAGTCAAGCCCTGCTTGACTGCATCAAAGGCCTGCTGACAATCAGCAGTCCAAACCCATGCAGCGTCCTTCTTTAGGAGCTGCGACAACGGGCGAATCTTGCCCGCGTAGTTGCTCACGTACTTGCATAAGTACGTAGCGAGTCCAAGGAACTGCCTCAGTTCCTTGACATTGGAAGGCGTAGGCCATTCATTGATCACTCTGACCTTTCCTGGGTCAGGGCGTACGCCGATCTTCCCCACGAGACACCCAAGAACGGGTATCTCGCTAGCCCCGAAGATACACTTCTTCAGGTTCGCGTAGAGCTTGTGTTTGCGCATGAGCGTAAACAACCTGCGGAGATGCTCCTTGTGCATCTCCACTTCAGACTTCCCGTCCACAGCCCGGCTGTGGATGAACACATCATCAAAATAGCTGGGTGCGAAGTCGCGCACCGAGCGCAACAAGTGCGTGACGCACCTGTTGAACGTCGCAGGGGTATTCTTTAGTCCCTGCGGCATTACAAGCCACACCCAGAGCATACCGCTCGGGGTACTCACCGCCGTGAGAGGTATATCGCTCTCACGCATGAGGATCTGATAGAATTCGTCTCTCAGATCCAGAGCACTGAAGATAGTGCTCAGAGCCATCGAATCGATGATCACATCTTTTCGCGGAATCGGCGTCTGCGCCGGTACCGTTGCGTCGTTCAGCTTGTTGTAAGCATGAACGATGCGCCACCCACCCTGTGCCTTCTTGACACAGAACGTAGGCGCGCTGTGCGGGGACTTCGATTCCCGCACTTGCCCAGCCTTGCGACGACTTTCGAAGAAGTCGTCGATCGCTTTGACTTGCTCTCGCGGCAGTGGCCACTGCCGCGTCACACAATACTTCGTTCCCGGCACGAGATCAATCTCGTGCTGAACACCCTTGTCCTGCGGCAACTCCGCAGGGATATCGTCCGGGAGTACGTCTCTGTACTCACGCAAGACCTCGTAGAAGGGGCTCGACTTCAGCGAGTCCCAGCTCTGCTCGTCGAAGCGTTCTTTCTTCGACTTGGCGCTGAGGGCGTCGATGCCCTCAGCGACGAGCTGCTTCAACTCTTCCGCTTCACACTTCATCCTCTCGACATCCGAGAGGATGCAAATCTGCTCGATGCGTCCATCGTGCAGGTCGCGGGCGAAGCGCCTCCAGCTCGTGACTGGAAGCGAAGTCAACTCCGACGCCAACGTCGGAGGGTTCTCCAACTTCATCTTCTTATACTGGAGACCAGTATTCGTACGCGTCAAGACACTCAGTGTCTCGACGGTCGTCTCCAGTTCCTGTGTCTGCCCGGCAGACACTGCGAGTAGCGCCTCGGTCCCTGACCGAGACTTGCGCAGCTTTGCTCGCTTGCGCCGTTCGCTTCTTGTGCGGAACCCGGTTCCGCGCGTCTTGTTTTGTTCGGGCCCGGCCGCGGACAGATCTTCCTTTTGATCGCCGGCGGGTTCAACCCGCGGGCGCACGCAATCAAGCCCGGCTTGATCACGTATCGCTTCTTCGTGCAGCCCGGCTGCACGTGCGCACGCAATGCGTTTCTTGTTTCGCCGGCGGGTTCTTCCCGCGGGCGCACGCAATCAAGCCCTGCTTGGTCGCGTACCGCTTCGTCGTGCAGCCCGGCTGCACGCGAGCACGCAAGCATTTCCGGTGCGGGACGTTTGCAACCGTCCGCACTGCCTGCCGCGTCGGCTCCCAGAGCCGGTGCGCTTTCTTTACCTCGACGCCTGACGGCGGAGCGTCTTTCGACGTTTGGGCCAATCGCATCAGCTCCCTGAGCTGACACGTCCGAGTCACTGTCCTTATTAGTGACTGGCTCCATTGTTGAACTTGTGTGTCGACACTAATAGTCGACTCGACCGCGTCACTCTTGACGCTTCGAGAACCTCTCGAATCCGATCGAATCTGAGTCTTCTGATTCGACTCACATTTTCTCCCGACGACTCTCTCAGTCGTCGGTGTTCGCGCGGGGTGACCGGAGACAGCCGCGTGTCGCGCTGTCTCTCCTGGTGGGTCGCGAGCACCGCGAGGTGTACGTGCTGCGCCGACAGGGCCATCGCTCACTGTCGCGCTGCTACTCCCGAAGTGCACGATTGTGCGCTTCGTCCAGTCGATCACCGGATCATGCCGTGCAAGCCACAGCATGCCCAACACCATGTCAAACTTATCGTCTAAGTCAAGCACGATAAGTTCGTCCACGAACTTCTTCTCCCGATACGAGAAGCGTACGCGTACGACACGCTTCTCGGTTCTGACAACGACACCCGTTGTCAGTCTTACTTCCAATAGACTTCGAGGCATTACAACCTCCTCGAAGTCAAGCCTCGCTAGGCTCTGCAGTCGAACGAATTTGTTCGACGCACCACAATCCACCAACGCACGAAGAGACTTCTCTCTCTTCGAGTTAACCTTCAGGATGACAAGGTTCGGCCTGTCATCCTGCTTCTTACAGTGAGAGTGACTCTCACTGGGGGCAGCAGTCTTCAATACGGCGTGTCCAATATCGACACGCTCGACTGCATCACCAGCAGGGCGCCCCGCGCCTGCTGGTTGATCTAGTTTTTTTATTGCCCGTGGTGATACCCGGTATCGTCACGCCGGCCCTTGGCCGCCTGCACAGGTGCTGTGCATTCACGGGCGTAGTGACCGTTGTTTCCACACCGGAAGCAACGGACATTCGTTGGTCCACGACGTTGCTGAGATCCAGCAGCCGTCGCACTCGAGAGGTCCATTGGTTCGGGACCTCCCGTTGGCTTCGTCATCGGTCGCGGCATCGGCCGCGGGACGTTCACATGGAGTTTAGCCTGTCGCAGGCTAAACTCTTCTTGCATCGCGAGGGTAATCGCAGACTCGAGAGTACTTGGGTACTCTTGGAAGAGATAGGTCTTCACAGGACCATATTTCAGGCCCTTCATGAACGTGACGACCTTGGTCGCCTCGTCTATCGGGTTGGTCACGATGTTCGAGACCAAGTACCGCGCTCTTTGAGCGTAAGCATGCACGTCATGCTTGCCCTATTGCAGGTCGAGGAACTCAGCCCTCGATCTGAACTCATTCTGCGGGGGCTCAAATGCTTGTCTGAGCTCCTCCTTGAGCACCTCGTACGTGCTGAAGCACGTAGGGCCAGTGAGTCGGCGTCCATACGCCCAACTCCTTGCTCGTCCGCGAAGGCATGACATGGCGAACGCAACCTTCGACAACGGGTCGACGATACGTCGAGCCGTAATGGCAGTGTCGACTTCGACAAGCCAACGGAGGAGAGGCTCGCCCTCTCTTCCAACATAGCTGTTTACGTGGAGCTTCAATGACTCCACGCGCGGTTTGGACGGAGTCGACACCGTAGCGCGAGCAGCGGTCTCGCGCTGTTCCTTCATGATGAAACCTAGAACAACACCGCGTTGCTCTGTCGGCGATAGCGTGCGTAGCATTGTCGCTACGGCCGCTTCTCCAATGACCGTCGACAGTCGTTGGAGCGCCTCCCACTCTGGATCCGCCAGGTGGAGACAGTCTTCGCGTGCAACATGCGTTGCACCCGTGTTTGGGTTACCAGTGGACATACTCGCGTCCACAGGCAGGTCCTCGGCCCCCGTATCGAACTTCATTCAATACGTAACTAGTCGGTCGTTGGACGGACTATAAAGTGCTACCAGGTGTAATGGGCTTACTTAGCCCAATACTTTAGCTTACACGTGAGCGCATGTGTATGAGGAAGCGTAAGGTGTATTTAACTTAGATTAAGTATACTTGTATCCACAAGTATAATTAGATCTAAATAAAGGTACAAATAGTAGCTTTTGCGGTAAAATGAGAACTGAATTGTTTGTTAACTGTGGCTTTCCTCCTAAAACTGATATCTATAAAGAGGGGTTCTGCCAACGAGTGGTTGGCAGAAACTCTGACCTAATGCTTGAATATTACTGGTAGAAAGACCCTGCTTTCTGACCAATAGGACTGCTTCCTTATATGAATGGTGACCACACTGCGATGTGGCCCACCTGAATGTATCCACTTAGTGCGTGTTGCACTAAGCTGAGGTTAGCCGAATGTGTAGCCCCGCTACACCTGCAGATTGCCGAGCGAATCGCCTTGGGCTACCGGTCGTCCCTTCCCTGTCTCACAGTCGATGCATTCTCCCACATAGCGCTGCATGCTCCGATAGAGGCCTCGCCAGTGGAAGTGAGCCCTGATGCGATGGTATGTCCGGCCGATGTCCTGATGACCTCCTTCGAGACTGGTGTGGTAACGATGCAGAAAATCTTGCTGTAGCGTTTCAGGTACTACTAGTCTTGCCACCAGATCGCGATCTTCATCGGTCTGGGCCGTCGCTGGGCAGTAGAAAGGCAGATCGAGTTCGTCTACTTCATAGTCGTCCGCGAGCTTGGCGCACTTCTTGGCTTCGTCCGAGGGCAGGTTCCCTACTTCCCCTTTCAGGTACGCCTTCAGATCGACGATCCATCTCTCTTCGTTTTGGGCTTGCACTATGCGCTCACATCGTGTTCGCTGTACAATCTCTTCTTGCAGAACTTCGGGCGACACCCTTCGGCATCGGGCCGATCGGGTTAATGCGGCCACATGAGCGATAGAGTCTGCTGATTTCGGGATCAGCAGCTCGTCCAGCCGGTTGAGAGCGATCAGATCAAGTTCGTCTTCTTCTGAGGTAACTACCTCTCCGTCCCCACGTTGCAGAGCCGACGCCCGCTAACTTATCTGCGCTCTGATTCCAATCTCGCTTCATATGCAGGAACTCATGGTCCGGCCACGATCGCAGTTTCTCCATCGCTTTCGACCGCAACAGCTTCAAGCCTGGAACTTTGCACTCGATCTCCCCGCGCATCTGGCGAATGACCAAGTTTGATTCTCCGCAGATGGTGAGTCGCCCCCGGTCCAGTGGAGTGACCAGATCGAGGCATAGCATCATGCCTATGTATTCCGCCTCGTTGACCGTCAACTCAGCCATATACTCCGAAGCGGCGAAGACGACTTTCCACTGTGGAAGCTGCCATACGATCGCGCTGTAAGCTCCACCTCCTCGCTTCACTCGAGCCGATCCATCGAAGCTGACAACAAGCGGCTTCTTTTCGGGCTCCACAGTGGGCGGCGGCATGGCGATCACTTGTCGTGGTTGCTTCTGGGGCGCGATCTCGATCAACGCTTCATCCACTTTCGGCCGGGGGGTGATGGTCGCAGCCAGGGTTCCCAAGATTTCGTCTTCGTCTATGGTACAGTTCACGATCTCCAGTGTCCACGGTGACAGCAGTGCGGCCCATCGGCCTAGCCGCCCATGGAAACTCTTCGACTGCATCAACCACCCAAGCGTTGAGTACCCCGTCAACACCTTGATCGTACGAGTTACCAGCCGCGTATATTATACTTCCAGAATCCTGAGAAGAGCCAGGACTTCTTTGTCTACGATGCCGTAATTGATCTCGTTCGACTTCAGCGTGCTGCTAGTGAAGGTCACAGGCCAGTACACTCCGTCGTGCTCCTGCATCAGGGCAGCGGAAACCGCCCACTTGATCGCGTAGACCACCACCACTGGGGGTCGATCTGGATCGAAGTGTCGCAGCACCGGGGTGGTAGCGATCTTCGTCTTCAGTACTGTGAACGCTCGTTCGGCTTGGGTCCATCGATCTTCACCCGCTGGGGCTTCCTTGCGATCGTCCCTGTTGGCTTTCTCGATCACGCTTTCTTTGGGCTTCTTGCGGGTGATCTCGTGGAAATCCGTCTCTCTCAGCTCGTACAAGACCGATGCGTCGATGGCGAAGTCTTCGATGAACCTGCTGTAGTAATTCAAGCTTCCCAAGAAGGACTGCATTGCGCGTAACGTGCTCGGGAATGGCAGGTCAGCCAGTGCTTGGAGATCTTTCGGGTGAGCTTCCAGCCCGTCCATCGAAACTTGGTGGCCCAAGTAGTCGACCTTACGAAGTCCCCAGAAGCTCTTCACCACGCTGGTCGACAAATTCCACTTGTCGCAGGCCTCCAGGAGCCGATCGACCTTGTTGCAGAGGGTGTCCCACGAATCAGCGGTCACGAGGATGTCGTCAATGTACGAGCGTCGCCCTAACACAGATGACTTCTGCTCAGTTTCTGCCTCGCCGGTGAGGAATACGTCGCGAGGCTCCGAGTCATTTGAGACGTTGGCACTAATCTTGAGGTACCCGTACAGTGCATTATCGATCAAGTGCTGGTAAATCTGGGGAGCGTTCTTCAATCCAAACGGCATTCGGTTCCACTCGAAAAGTCCGAAGGGTGTAATGAAGGCCGAGATCAGGCGTGCCCGCTCCGTCATCGAGACTACCCAGAAACCACTTGCCATGTCGATCGAGCAGTACCACAAGACTTTGTCTAAGTCCTCCAACAGATCATTGATGAGCGGCATGGGATACACCATGAGCTGCGTAAGGCCATTCACGACTCGGCAGTCAATGCAGAACCGGATGTCAACGCCATTCTTTTTGATGATGATCACGATCAGGGATGCACAGGGGGATGTCGAAGGGCTGATCGTATTTGCGGACAGGAGTCCCTTGATCAAATCGGACAGCTTCTCTCGAAACTGAGGAGCGACACGTCTGCAGCGTTGGGCAACCGGAGCAGCGCCCCCAACATCGATGTCGCAGACTACTCCTTGTGCCGCAGGTAGAAGAGCGTTACCCTTTCCCATCAACAGGTGACAGCGTTTCCAGACAATTTGTCGCAGTCTCTCGATCTCCTCCGGACTGTAGTCTTCCGGGTTGCCGACTTGGATATCTTCGGTTGTCACGTCGGTTGTGGTGGCGACCTCCGGCAACACCGCCATGTGGCTCTCGACATCTTCTGCGAACAGCTCTCCGCCTTCATGATAACATACCGGTTCCCCCTGAGGGGGCTCGGGTGGATCGATCGCGGGAGGCTCTGGTTCCATTGGAGTTTCCGCTGGAGTCGTGTCAGTTCGATCTTGGACTGCGGCCTCGATCGGTGAGGAGTCGTCGGATGACAGAGTTCTGATCGGCTCGCCAGCTGCCGGTTTCGCTTCCGTCTCAACGAGACTGGGGTCTTCCACGGTCACGTTTGGTTCAACTTCTAGTGTTCCTTCATTTGGCACCAGTGCTGGCGGTGTCGAGGCGACCACTTGAGATACTACTGGCCTGTGATTCTCTTTCGATCGGGTCAAAATGCGTGTTGGGGTCGCATACTGCGGCCGACGCACCATAGGCTGCGTCGATTCCTCACCAGACCCGTCATCAGGCAGATCCGTTGTTGCCTGAAACGCCAAGTTCTGTCACTCCGCATACCGACGCGATCCAACCGTGACGTACCCTTCAAGCCGACGAATCGTGTCTCCCAGTAACCACATCCCTATTCGGTCATGTGGACCGAGGTATAATGTCGTCTCGCCGAGATTGATGATCCGCATCTACTGCCTTCGGCCCAGTCCGCGCACGACTGTCGGTACCCAGTGTTTCCCGCGGGTGACCCACAGCGTCTGACGTTCGATCAATCCGGACCGAATTGGTATCTCCTTCGACCGCCCTACTAGGATCTCCAGGCTGCGGTCGACTGATATCGGAATGACCTTGCCGTTGTATAGCGGCCGCCTACCCGACAGCTGAATTCGCACTTCGTCCGGCAAGCACAGAGTTCCTTCCGCTAGATCGAGAATTCCCGCGGGGGGCCATGAAGTCCATGCCCAAGTTCGCGTCCTGCCCAGACAGCGTGCCGACCCATGCGTGGAAGAAGTACACCAGCGATCCAACCAACGTCACCTTGATCTTGGTACGTCCTTCCGTCATGTACGCGTTTTCTCCTATTCCAACGCACTCTTGTGTCTGACTTTCGTATATGGTACATCCAACCTTACGAGCAAAGGTGGAGTCCACGATCGAGACTTCCGCGCCGGAGTCGAAGAGCAGCGTGGATCTTTCGTTGTTGGTCTTCCCGATGGCCTTGGCCTGCCGAAACCATTTGCCGGGGGCGTGGTAGTTCCAGTACCCCCGCGACTCGCCGTACTGCAGTTCCAGTTCCATCGTCACATCCGATCGAGTAAATTCATCAACCCTCCGCAAGCTCGACGCCGCAGAGGTACAGTCTCGATGAAATTCACATGCATTGTCGATATTGGTGGTGAAGGCTTGTAGTTCACTAACTTTCGGTCTCTCCCGTTTTTCGACGTCAGCAAAAATGCAAAGCCCAGAACGCTCGGCTCGTACCAGCTTCCAACCTGGCGAGCGTTCTAGTTTAACATCTTCTCCGCGTTTTCCGGTAAAATCCGTGCGTGTTTGCCTGGATTGTACCACTCGCGGATCATGTTGTAGAATTCCTCCATCGGACACTTGCCCATGTCGTGCAATTCTCCGCAAGCGCGGCACACGTGCAGACAGGGGTCGGACGGATGTCCACGCATGCCACACTTCTGACAAGTCAGCCGTTTCCAACAGCTGAAGTTGTCGTGTACCGTGGAGCCGCAATGAGAACATTGCTTTGCCTTCAAGCTTCGATCGCGATTGAGACGTTGATCTTGACTAGTGTACTCCCTGTACACTGACAGTATAGTCAGCTATACAGGCAAAAAACAGTTTGTTAGTGTCTAGTAAATTCTGCTAACATGTAAGTGTCGAACGAGCGATACCAATTTTCGTCGGATCTTACTAAATGTTCTGAATAATTTCTTCTTTGGCATTTTCGATGACCTTTTGAATTGGAAGCATGGTCCGGATGCATTCTCTCGAGGACGGGCATCAAAGCCGCAAAGTGTTTAGATTGCTTCAGTTTAATGTATTGCATGTTTGTTCTCCTGCAACTAACACGCCCACTTACAGTCAGCTAACATGCCACTAACAGTTAGTTAGTGTCTAGTAAATTTTACTAACAGCAAAACGCCCCACACTAATCTTGACTCGGAGGCTCTCGGCGATTCAGAGCCTGGCCTTCCTGCATGTCGCGTTCGTTAGCAGCAGCTACGTGGATCCTGCGACAACCCGCGTCTTGGTCCGACCCGCTGTCGTCCGATTCCGACGAACTGCTTCCACCCTCTCCCTGGATTGCATGGACTACTCTGGTGGGTTTCGTGGAGGCCGAGTTAGCGGCGGGGGCGGCTCGCTGGCGGATCTTGTTCGATCTCACTGCGGCTCTGCCCTGTCGAGCCTTCGATCTCTGGCGAAGGCGTAGAGTCTCTTCCAGTTCGTCGGCGTCACGCAAGCGCAACAGCACTAAGTGATCGGCCAGATCGCGGTCGTCAAGGGTCTCTATGAAGTGCTCCACGTGTTCGCGTCGGGTGGGCGGAGTTCCTCCCTTGATCGGTAGTTTGGCTCGCGTGCCAGCGACATTCAGCCGATGGAGGTACTCGATTGGGGGCTCGTCCGATCTCTTCCGCGTGTGGTAATATTGCCTTGCGACAGACACCCCAGGTTCGCAGTACTGCACCAAGAAACTCTCCAAAAGTCTCTTCCAGTCGCTTCGGGTTGACCGAGCAAGCTGTCTGTACCAGTTGCGGGCTGGTCCTGACATCAAGTCGCCGAAGACCAGACACTTCTCGCTGTCCGGAGCCTGATCGCGCAGAAAAGCTGACTTCGCTTTCCCGATCCAGCTTCTGGCTCGATCCACATCACCATCTTTGCCGGAGAAATCTTTTAGCTCGGAGATTGCAGATACTCGGATTCGCTGTGGCGTCGAGGTGTTTCCAGACGTAGCTCCAGCAGAGGCTACCGCTGCACGTCTAGGCGCTTCGAGACTCATATCGTTAGGGTCGTATTCACCCGCCAGCTCAGAGTGACGGGAACCGACCGACTCCATCTCTACGTCTTGGAAACCGCGCGTCTTTGCCGTTGCGGCGGCTCTAGGAACGGAAGCGGTATCGGCGAACGTCCGCGTGGGTCTCGTGAACTGTGAGGCTGGGGCGGCTTCTGGTGTCCGTTGCTCCCTAATGAAACGGTCCATTGCGGCATTGAAGAACGACTGTATACGATCAGCGGAACCCCGATCCGGAGCCACGCACGCGGATGCTGTTAACACCGGCTGGTGATGAGTCGTTTCTTCCTTCATCTTCCGCTGATGCAGCATGGCTGCGCCCGAGGGACCGAGGATCATCCGCTGTAGATCGACCGACGTTTCTGACTCGGCTTCTGACGTGGCAGAAGCATATTGAGACGATCCAGTCTGGTACTCCGGGCTGCGAGGAGAGACTGCGGGCGCGGTGTCGATCTCGATCTTCGTGGAACCCACCAGAGGTGTCAGCATCAGGTGAAGAACCATGGTGCTCCTCGTGATGTCTGATACGTCTCGGTCAAATAGTTCGTTCACTTCAAAGGCGCCCTGCACGATCCCGGCCTCTTTAAGCAGATGCATCAGCATCTTGATTCCGTCCAGTTTGTCGGTCGTGACCACGGGTGTCGTGCCTGGGCCCTGCAAGGTTCCAACTATCTTCAGCCGCATGATCTTCATGACCGAGTCCTCGACCAGGAACGCATGCAGCTTCTTGTGCCTCAGGGCATCTTCAAACTGCTCGGGCTGCGCGTTGGTCCAGGTCTCGGGTTCGTCGCGATCTTCAGTATCAGACTCGGGTGCCTTCATCTTCTTCTTCAAGGCTCTCGCCTTCTTAAACTTCTTCGAAGCTGATCGTGCATCGAAGGGTTAGAAATGGGTGAAGATCCATCAGGTTTTTTACTGACAGACCCTCATCCGGCGGTTCACGATGTTCGTCGCTATCCGCGGGGGCCCCGAAGGGGTCTGGGGAGGAAGCCCAGGTTTTTCTCCCAGATCCATCGCTGAATCTTCCTCTTTCTTCACATCGTCAGAGCTCCTTCCAGCACTCTGACGATCAGCAAATCATGCTTCGTTCAGCGGCGTTGACGGCGATTCGCCTTCCGTCGACGCTTCGATCTCTGGTTCCGCTTTGACCTTGGTCTCTTCTTGATTGGTGGACTCACGGTGAAATCCTAAGTCACCAGAATATCCGGGCACGCGCACCAATGTGGTGGAGCTGGAGTCACGAAAATCGATGACGTGCTCCGGCTTACCAACGGCTGCCCAGACTGCCGACTAACGGAGGTGGTACTCCGATTGTTCGTGGGACGCTGAGCGTGGGGTCACTCTGTGTACCCGTCGGCTTAGGCTGGTTGCGCTCTTCTTGGTGCTCTCGAGAGACTTTGGGGTCTTGATCGAGTCCGTGCTGACGGCACTCGAGATCGGGGTTGTTGACACTCGCGCGGGAATCTTCACGCGGCGTCGGGTCTTGAGATCGAGCTTCGCGAGAAGTCGATCGGGGCGGTCGTTCTTGACCGCAGTTGTCCTTTGGGGTTATCTTGTCCTTTCCTTTTCGTTGCTTGCCGCCTCCTATGACAGTTGAGTTGAGTCGTTGAGAAGAGAAGAAGTGGGACGCTGGCCAAGCTTTCCAGGTGCCTCCGCGTAGATTCTTGTTAACTGTAGTGTCGGTTGTAGGTGGGCCAGTGTAATTCCCTCCCCGAAGGCCAAAGTCACTTGTGTCTTTCAAGGAAAAATTATCTCTGATTAAGTACCTTAGATCTGCTATCTGTCTCTAAACAACACAGTTTATCTCCCGCTCTTACCGATCACTTGCGTACCTCTTGCGCATCCGGTGATTGTGTCCCCTCCTCACTGGCTCTTGGCTGTGCACCAACCGTTCGCTGCGATTTTATGGTGTTGTTGTTTGTGCCAAAATGTTGGTGCCCGATAACCCTCGATCGGATCGTGTATCGAAATGTTTGTGCCGGGTCGATCTCGATCTGATCGTGTGCCGAAATGTCTGCACCAAGTCGATCCGATCGTGGACCATCATCATTCCGATCATCATCATTCCGATCGCTATCATTCCGATCACAATCATTCCGACCAGTCTGATCTGCAACCCTGATCCCTCCCAATCCACCAATCACCGTCGATCCAGAGTCGTTCTTGATCGATCTGCGTCCATTTCCATCTCCGCTTTTCCACAGTACTTGTGGCCTCGTAGACGTCCTCGGACCTTTTACATCGGATTCCCGAGCATTGAAAGTGCCGCGGACGTGTCTTATGTGCCTTACGTGGCCGAGGCGGTCGTGTCGGATATACCCTGTCGTGTAGGAACACGCTTAAAATCTCGCTACCGTAAGGTACGAGTCCCACCAACAACACACGTCTCCCTAATTAGGTCAACGAAAGTTGGAATCAAACCTGAGGTCCAGGAACGATCCCTTACACCGGGTTGGATATAAGCCTCTGTGTACCCAAGTTGTTTTAGGTCAACCCAAAACCTGCACTAACTAGCCACGAACGAAGGCTAGAATGCAATATAGCGCTTTCGCGCAACCCTTTTGCAGTCCCTCAGATGGAAGGGTACCGGCTGATTAGGCCTAATACAAAGGGGACCGAGGTAATCCTCGGTCGGTAGTAAAATATACTCTAGGGGACTAATACACCCCACACACACACAGAACGATACTCTAAGTACCGCTCTAGCCTCTCGGCCACGCCAACTCTTGGCTTGACCTCGGCGGACTATTAATTAATTAATCTCTAGTCCGTCAACGGCCATACCACTAAGCCAGGCGTATCCAGGCACTACAGCAAGCTAGCTAACATTTACCGGAGTCGGACTTAACCTCTGAAGACTTGGGGGGAAGACTGCTGATTTATTACTGAATATTCAGAGGCTCTGAGAGCCTCTGCTGATCATCCTATAGCTAATCCTAATCCTACATACAAATATCTAGTATAAAACGAATCTCGACGTGGCGACCTCTGTACACTCATCAATAATGACGGTGATTACGCCAGAGGTACCTCGAAGGCCGAACGAGGCTTCGGTCGTCCGAACGAGGCTTCGGTCACCTGAACGAGGCTTCCACTTAAGTACGACTACGGTTGTGGTCGTAAATAGCACTGAGTCTGACGTATTTAGCCTCGGTCGGGTGTTTATTAGGTCCCGCCGAGGCCAATGTCACTACCTGTCACTCTATCGAGGTAAATGAGAGTGACAGCTTGTCACAACGGCAACTTCCTTTCCGTCAGCGAATCCGACGGAGTACGCTTGCAGCCTGGTCCGGCCGAGGTCACTTTTCGGCCGGATCTCCACGCCACAACTGCCCCCGCCACGTCGTGAACCCGGCACTGGTGAACGGCGCGGCGCAATGTCTCGCCCTCCGACTCGTCCCGAATCTCGGTCGCTGGCTTCAGCCACCGCGCGTGCGCTCCGATCCTTGGGCTGTACTGGCGACGTAAGCACCGTCTTGCGCAGCTCGTTCTTATCTTGATCATCTTGGTGCTGACTTGTGTTCTCTTGTTCATCCTTTCAGAGCGCCCTGGACGTCCTCGCCGAGGCCACGCAGCCCCAGCCACACTTACCCACCGGCGTTGCCAGGTCTCGTCCGCGTGGTGACGCTCCTTCGACCGCTTCTCGACCCGGCGACGCGGCTCCTGCGGCTCCCGAGTCCTCGGTCGAGCGCCCCGCACCTCCGGGCAGTCTCTTGGGTCCATATCCAGAGTCGACCGAGGATCCCGGGTCCACGCCGGCGGAGTTACCGGGCGATTCTCCGTATCGCTCGCCTCCGACTTCTCCGCCGCGCCGCAATCCTCCTCCGTCGCCAACTCCCGCGCCTTCGACATCGTTGGCAACTCGCGGGGCGTCGGTCGGGGGTGTGGCTGCCGGCGCGATGGTTGCTACTCCCGTAGCGGGCGCGACCGAGCCTCCTACGACGGTATTGACGGCGTCCGATCGCCAGTTCTACCGGCTTGCTGAGTTGGTCGTCAGCGTCGCTCGTGCTCCTCCTGCTCGGGTCGATCCAGTGCTGGATCGGCGCCTTGAGCATGCCACGACTCTCGAGGAGGTAGCTACGGCCGCGGTGGCTCCCCGTCGGCTTCTCATCGCCGAGTCCGAGGAAATGATGTCCCTCCGTCAGGAGGTGGAGCGGCTCCAAGCTCTGGCGAAAGACACGGCAGATCAACTCCACGTTGAGATGGATCTCCGTGTGAAATCCGACGTCTTCTGCGTGCAGACTTCGACCGAGCTCCACCAAGCTCTGGATCGTATCGAAGAGCTTCGGGAAGAACGGCGGACGCTCCTCGGGCGACTCACCGAGGCGGAAGCCACCTTGGCGTCTCATCGAGAGGTGACTGCTTCGCTCGAGATGCGTCTCGTTGACACCAACGCTGAGGCGACTACCGCTCGCCAGCAACTCACGACCGACCGAGAGCGGTTGAAAGCAAGCCTCGTTGCGCACACCGCCCAGCTTGACCGCCTTCGCCGGCAGCTGGCTGACCAAGACCGAGGCCAGTCGGGGGTCATACCTGCGCGCATCCAGGCGCTTCAAGACGAAAACAACAGCTTGCGTCGTGCAAACTCTGTCTTGCGGCGCCACTCTGCGATGCACGAGTTGGACGTGGACACTCTTGTCCTGGCGACCGCGGGCATCTCTGCGAGCGAGATCGACTGGACGCTGCTGGGTCTCAACCCCCCAGACGTCATCGTCGGGTCTCCGCAGAGCGGCAGCGAGTCTTCAAGCCCAGACGAACCGCCAACCGAGGATTCTTCGACTCCCGAGGTTCCTCGCCCCAGTCCTCCGGCGTCGCCCTCGTCCGCCTCATCTACGTCGAAGCGTAAGCGAGATTCATCTCCTCAGGCGTCGACCGAGGGCGCGGCTGCATCACAGCTGCCCCCGTCCAAGCGGCTTGGTCGTGCGTCTGTCGACCTGCGGGCGAGGGCGGCGGCCACTGCTGCACAACGTGCTGGTGGGTCTCCTGGTGGTCAGCAACCCTCGGTCGCCTCTCCGTCGTCTCCTGCTTCTCCCGGGCTACCTGCTGGTGGGTCGACCGAGGGTGGTGACGCTTCTCCGGCGCAGGTGTCGTCGTCGGCGTCGGCTAGCCCGTCATCGCCTGCCGCTTCGGGCCCCCCAGCTACACAGTCGGATGACAGCATGGGTCAACCTGGCTCACCGAGGGGAGGTGATTCCCTGAGCGGTGGCTCGCCGGGTGGAGGTGATTCCCCGAGCGGTGAAGGTCCACCAGGGTCCCCAGCCGGTGGTTCGCCAGGGTCCCCAGCTGGCGGTTCGCCAGGTTCTCCGGCTGGCGGTTCGCCTCCAAGTAGTGGCAGTCCGTCACCGCCAGGCTCTGACGATGGCGAGCGTTCTGGCGGGTCTTCAAGCGGGTCCGGCGGGTCTTCTGCGGCGTCGGATGGTAGCGAGTCTCCTCCCGCAACACCGCCCCAGCAGTCGGCGGCCTCGTCCAAGAATCTCGACGACTTGTCCCCTGACACACTCGAGCGGGCCATGTTTGGCTCGGAGAGCGAAGACGAGAACTTGTCTTCTTCAGCCGGGGCTGGGTCCCAGGCCTCGTTCGCACCCGCTGCGTCATCACCGGCGTCTTCTGCATCTGGTACGCCGCCGACCGAGGGTTCGTCTGCCGCCCCACGACAAGGGCGTCCCCGGTCTGAAGTGACTGCTACTCTCTCGGCCGCTCCTGGCACCGTTCAGACTGGGTTCACGCCTGCCGTCACCAATGTGTCCGACGTGGCGGAGGGGTCTCGGAAGCTGTCCGAGCTCGGCGGTCTGTTCCTCGTGCCGGGCTTCGCGGCACCGGGTGCTCAGGAATGCTGGTGTCTGCTGCAGAATCTCAGCGTACCAGACATTCCGGCCGAGGACCCGGTGTCGCCACTCTCCGAAGCTGGAATTGCGGCGTTTTCCGACTGGGCGAATCCCCTTCACCCATGGCAGCTGGTGAGAGTCAAGCTCCCCGCCGAGCCGTGCACCTTCGGCGTCGGTCAGTTCACCGACGGTGTGACGATCTCCGTGCGGGCCACTGGCCAGGCTCTCCTCGTTCGGCTCTGGTGGCAGTTCCAAGGCACCTCCACCGATGCCACCGAGAAGGCTGACTTGGGCTTCGCCTTGTGGGAGCGCCGCCATTGGATCTCGGTATCTGCCATCGAGGCGTACTTCGCTTACTTGTCTACGAAGCACGGTCGTCGTTACCCTCTCCTTCTCCAGCTTCGCCGGCTCTGGCGAGAGTACGCCCGAGGTCGGAGCCTCCGAGCTGACCGTCTCCGGCAGCAGATGGTGAAGCGGCTATGGACGGGTTGTATCGAATACAACCGCGAGCCTCGTCAATACTACACCGAGACTCTGCTGGAGCCCACTTACCTCCAATACTCGTTCGAGGTCGTGGAGTGGGCTCCCAAGACAGCGGATTGGGTCACGGAGGTGAACGAGCTGGACGCTCGTCAACCGTGGCGCAACTGCTGGATTGATGCCCCCGAGAGCCACCCGTTCAACACGACGTTCGCCGCTTGCAATCCTGCAGTGTCGCTGTTCGTGCCACGAGGAATGACCAGAGAAGAGGTGGCAGCTTCTGTGGTCGTGGAGCCGTCTCTACCTGCGTCGTGGGTGACTGCCCCATGGGTCACTCAATTTGGTGCCGGTCATAACGACGCCGCCTCTGACGAGGAGTCGAAGGACCCGCCGAACGCCGACGCAGACACTCCTTAGGCGCTCCGGCCCTCGGTCGTCCGTCATTTCCGATCTCCAGCATCAACTCTCGCTGCTCCAGTACCGTCCGACGCTCCAATTTTGCAGGCGGCTCGTAGGGTTGTAGTTCATTCTTCGTTAATTCTCCATAATCATTTTATCCATTCGTAACTCTTTTCCTGCTGCATCTTCCGTCGTGAGCTTGATCTACCCCTCGTTCGATATCCTGCTTTCTTCGTCTTGACCCTGCGGTTTTTCTGGTGTGCCGACCGAGGGGTCGTTTCGCGTTCTCGAGTCGTCATCTTAATTCATTCACATGTACATATACATTGTTCGTTTGGTATCTTCTTTCGTCTGCTCCTGCGAGCCAATTGCTCCTCGCAGGCAGTTCAATCCTCGGTCGCCTCTGCAGTAGGTTCTCTTCGTTCATCTCCAACCCTTCTGCGGGCGACCGTGTTCCCAGTAACTTCCTTCGTCTGTGTTTGCGAGCTGGTGCCCCTCGCAATCAGTTCATTCGTTGATAGCGCCGAGCACTACTCCTCGTCCGCAGTCTGAGCCATTTGTAGTCGTCGGTCGCTGCGTTTCTGACGCAAGTAATCATAGAGTAGTCCTCCGCACGACAAGTTGGTAGCTGGTTCCCACGTTGGCTCCTCGTAGCCGACCCATTTCACTTTGAATTCTCGAACCGCTCGGTTGGTGCTCGTTGATAGCGGCGTGCGGTCGTCCAGGATTGCTTCGACTTCGAACTCGCCCGACGGGTGGTCCGGCTCCCAGCTGTCCTCGGGCAGCAACTCTTCGTCGAAGTCCACTCTTGACTCCTCGTCTACCTCTGGTGCCAGCCGAACTTTAGGCCGGTCTCCGAACTCACTCACTGCCTTCAACCGCGAGACGTGTACGACCGGGTAGAAGCGGTAGCCGCTTCGATTCGATAGCTCTAGCTCGTAAGCGAACTCCTCCACCTTCTTCTTGATACGGAATGGCCCATGCCACCGGTGCGCAAGTTTTTTCGTCAGGCCGGGTTTCACTCGTTCCATGTATAACCATACCCGGCTTCCTGGCCCGAACAGCGACCTCGGTGGGGCCTCGTTGGGACCCGTCTCGCATGAGGGGCTCGGTAGCGATTCTCTCTCCTGCCGCCCGAGTGTCTCGTTGTGTTCCTTGGCCCTCCGAGCCTTCTCCGTTGCTTGGTACTCTTTGGCCATACTGAGTGCAATCTCCTGCTGTCGGTTGACCTCGCGGCGCCACGCTAAGGCATCGGACTGCCGCCCGGAGCCTCGTTTGAGGGACGATGACATCGCCTTGAGTGTCGACTGCGCGTCCCAACCATGAACGAGGTAAAACGGGGTCTCCTTCCGGGTCCCGTCCTGCGAGTTGTTGATAGCGAAGATCAGCTTTTCTGCGATCTCGTCCCAGTCCTGTTGTAGGGGGTCCTCGGCATACACGCGCACGGATTGCATGACGGTTTTCACTGACCGTTCTTGCTGTCCGTTAGCCTGTGGTCGGTAACTCGGCGTAGCTCGCGACCGAGACTGCATCATCTCCGCGAAGGCTTGGAACACCTCGCTCATGAACCTTGGGTCTCGGTCGTGACGAATCAGCGAGGGTGCACCGAACCTTCGGTAGACACACTCCTCGAAAGCTTGGGCAACGACAAGTGCGGTGGTATCCGACATAGCTTTACCCATCACGAATCCGGTGAACGAGCACTGGAAGAGCAGTAGCGCCGTGTTTCCTCGCCGAGACTTCGGTAAGGGAATCACAAAGTCCATGGAGACCATCTGGAACGGTCTCTCGGCCAGTACGTTTCCTGGGGAATAGCCTCTCAGCTGGGGTCGGCTCTTGCTCGAACAGCAGTCCGGGCAGGACCTGACGTGTTTCTCTACGTCCGCGTACAGTCCGATCCAATAGTAGTCTGACTTCACTCGGTGGTAAGTGCGATTAATACCTTGGTGGCCTCCTTCCAACGAGTCGTGGCAGCTCTGCAGCACTTCCTGGACCATCGTTGAGGGTACCACGAGACGCATCCACACTCCCTGCTGCTCGTCCGGGTTCGAACGACGATTGGTTCCCACGAAATAGAGGACCCCGTCTTCGCTCAGAACGAACCGGTCAGCCATTTTCCACGCGTCGCGAGCCGCCCTGTAGCCCAGGCGAGCATCTTCGCCTCGGAGGACCGCTCTCAGGTTGGACCATCTCAGTTCTTCCTCTTGTGCGGCTGCGACTCTTCTCCGACGCTCTTCTTGCACTGTTAGCGGGTCTACATCCTCCGCATCAGGCGGGGCCGACGCGGCGGCAGTCAAAGCCTCGTTGGGCGGTAGTGTTTCTTCCAGCGCGTTCTGAGCCTCGTTCGGCACCGCGTTGGATTCAGCAAGTCGAGCTGCATCTTCCTGACCCATGACCGATACTTCGTTCGCGAACCGGACTCGCTTCGTCATCGCCTTTGCCTGGTGCCTAGTCGTAACCGTCACATGGCCTGAATCTCGGCTTTCGGACCGCACAAAATCGAAAAAAGTCTTACTTCGGGGCTCTTCGCGGGTCATAGACGCTCGCAAGACGCTCACCGAGGGTTTCTCTTCCGTCGTTCCTTCCACCGAGGTTTCGTAGATGACTTCGTTAATCCGGTTCAGGGCCCTCAGTTCCGCGATCCTCGCCTCGGACGTCGTCACTGCCGACACCTTAGACTCCAACGTCTCGCTGGCTAGAGAATCTGCTGCTGCATTGAATTCGCGTACTGCATGCAGGTACTTGACCGAACAAAGCTTGGCTACGAGTTCTCGGTGGTGGTTGAGTTGCGCCATCAGCGTTTCCTTCCGGCACGCTATCACCCCTAGTGATTGCTGAATGGCGAGTCTCGAATCTCCGACAATGACGAGGTCAGTAATGGCTAGACCGAGCGCTGCCGAGACGCCGTTGTTCATGCCGGCGTACTCCGCGAGGTTGACCGTTGTGGCTTCGAGATAAGCACTGGCAGCGATCACTATCGTCCATTCCGGAAGCTTCCATAAGATCCATGAGCAACTCCCATAGCCACCGTGCTTCTCCGTTTTCGCCGAGCCGTCGAACGAGAGGACGTGGCCACTGTACGAGGTCGGTAGTCGCGCATATAACATATGCGGGTCCAAACGAACGTTCGGTGACCCTTTGGATGGAGGGGCCACCGAGGCCAACGACTCGTCCAAATCGACAAAACTCGTCAGTCCAGCTTGGAGCAGCTGAGCGAACGCACAATCCTTTTCTTTCACTCGTTCGACCACCAGGTGCCACGGCGATAGCAAGACGGCAAACTGGGTGGCCCGACCGAAGAGTGTCTTGGACTTGTGCACCCACTCGAGCGTCGAAAACCGAGTGTAGACTCGTATAGTCTTCCCAACGAGTTGAGTATAGCACACCTTCAATACTAGCAGTAGAGCTAGGACCTCCTTCTCGGCCGGGTGATAGTTCATCTCGGCGTCCTTCAACACCCGGCCACAGAAACGAACGGGGTGTAGTTTGCCGTCGTGTTCTTGCATAAGGGTCGAGCTGAGAGCCCAGTCATTTGCGAACAGCGTGACGTGGACATCCTTGCCCCTGTCGAAGTGGCGAAGTATCGGGGCGTCTCGGACACGCTGTTGCAGCATTGCAAAGCTCTGTCGGGCAGCGGAGAGGTCACCACCGAGGTCGAAGTCGGAATCCTTGAGCTGATAGAGCGCTGCTCCGTACACCGCAAAATCTTGGATAAAACGGCTGTAATAGTTGAGCGCTCCGAGGAAGGACTGAACTCCCTTCTTAGACGTGGGGAACTTGAGCTCGGTCACCGCCGCTGCCTTCTTAGCGTCGGGAGCAATACCCGCTGCCAAGACGTCGTGAGACAGGAAGTCCACCTTCCGCTGTACGAACAGGCTCTTTGAGAAGCTAACACTGATTCGACACTCCTGGAAGCGACTTAGCAGACGGTCTAACGTCGACAGACACGCTTCAAAAGTCTCGGAGCCGAAGCAAATATCATCCACGAACGAACGCCGATCGAGCACGGGTACCAACGAGGACTCGTCCGGTTCTCCGCTGGAATACATGTCGGCCAGAGGGCTGTTCACCAGGGTTGCAACGGCACTTTCGGTGGTCGACAGAGCTCGGTCGGCTTCGAATTTGGTCCGGGGGGCCTCGTTCAGGCTGACCGAGGCCTCGGTCACCCCTGCCCTGTCTTCGGCGTCGGCCGTTTCAGCTATCCGCATCTTCTCTGAGAAGCTAGCCCAGCCTCCCTTTGGTTGAACGAACCCCCAGAGGGCGTTGTCAATCATTCGTTGGTAGATCATGGGCGCATTCTTGAGCCCGAACGGCATGCGTAGCCACTCGAAATGGCCCAGCGCGCAGACAAAAGCGGAGATCTTGCGGGCTCGGCGAGTCATCATCACCGCCCAGAACCCGCTCGCCGCATCCAAGGAGCAAAACCACAGGTATGCCTCCATCTCAGTCAATAGATCGTCGACCAGCGGCATTGCATACTCCATGATTGCGGTGATCGCATTCACTCGTTTGTAGTCGATACATAACCGTATATCGATTCCATTCTTCTTCAACACAATAACGATAGGTGAGGCCCACGGGCTGTCTGAGAACGAGACCAATCTCGCCGTCAGTAGACCCTTCAACAGCTCATAGAGTTTGCCCAGAAGCCGTATAGGGGTCCTCCGAGCCTTTTGTTTGATCGGAGGGTGCCCTTGCACGTCGATGTCACACACCACGCCGTATGCTGGTGGGGGTAAAGCGTTGCCGCTCGCAATCATGATCTCTTCATGTTTCTGAAGCACGGCCACGAGCTTCACCTGCTGGTCGGCTTTCAAGTCGGGGTTCTGGACATTCGGACCCGAGTAATCCAGCGTCGTCGACGATGGTTCCGTCAGGTCGGGCAAGAAAGCGAGCTCGTGCGCGTAGTCCGTCAACTCGATCTCGTTGGGTAGGTGCTCCGCCGTATCGTTGGTGCCCCAGTCAGCATCCGCGACTGTTTCCGAGCTGCCTCCAGCCATGACCGAGACGTAGACAGCCTCCAGACGTTCCGCGTCGGACTTGACATATCTGTCGGCTGAGTCGGTGGTTGTTCGGTCAGTCGTTGTTTCGGCTTCCGGGTCACCCCTGGGCTCGGTCACCGCATAAACGCCCACTTGATCAGTACGGGTGTCGTCACCCGTGGTCACCGAGGTCAGGATCCCTCCGAACTCGCCTGGAGAGCGCGCGGAGTCATCAATTCGGACTTCGAGATCCGGGTTACCCGATTCGGGTCGTTCTGCGATTTCTTCGGTTGCGTAGTCCTCGGACGGCTTTGAATCCTGTCCTCCACCTCTCGCCGAACAAGGTTCGGTATCGACCGAGGGTGGCTGACACGTGCCCGCTTCGTCGACAGTCCCAACGAGGTCCAGACCGTTGGCCGTCGCTAAGCGACCATCGTCGTCCTCGCTTGGCGTCTCAGTGTACGCCGTAGCCTCGGTAGGTCGTCTGAGGAGTGCTCGTGGAGTCGGGTACTCGCGTCGTTCCACGACCGAGGGTTGTTCGGCTAGCCATTCACGGTAGAGCTTGCCCTCGCGTCCAAACAGCGTCTCATCCCTGCTCTCCGCGTACGCCAGCACTTGCCACTCTCGATATTTGTCGGACCCTACTCGCGCGTAGCCCGTTCTCCGAGGTAGGTCGCCCCTAGGCACCCATAACACTACAGGTTCGTGCGCCGAGCAACTCGTTCCCTTCGTTGTAACATTAGTCAGCCGGATCCAGATCGGCCGACCTCGTTGACTCTTCACGGTCGGCGAGTCATCATCACCGCCCAGAACCCGCTCGCCGCATCCAAGGAGCAAAACCACAGGTATGCCTCCATCTCAGTCAATAGATCGTCGACCAGCGGCATTGCATACTCCATGATTGCGGTGATCGCATTCACTCGTTTGTAGTCGATACATAACCGTATATCGATTCCATTCTTCTTCAACACAATAACGATAGGTGAGGCCCACGGGCTGTCTGAGAACGAGACCAATCTCGCCGTCAGTAGACCCTTCAACAGCTCGTAGAGTTTGCCCAGAAGCCGTATAGGGGTCCTCCGAGCCTTTTGTTTGATCGGAGGGTGCCCTTGCACGTCGATGTCACACACCACGCCGTATGCTGGTGGGGGTAAAGCGTTGCCGCTCGCAATCATGATCTCTTCATGTTTCTGAAGCACGGCCACGAGCTTCACCTGCTGGTCGGCTTTCAAGTCGGGGTTCTGGACATTCGGACCCGAGTAATCCAGCGTCGTCGACGATGGTTCCGTCAGGTCGGGCAAGAAAGCGAGCTCGTGCGCGTAGTCCGTCAACTCGATCTCGTTGGGTAGGTGCTCCGCCGTATCGTTGGTGCCCCAGTCAGCATCCGCGACTGTTTCCGAGCTGCCTCCAGCCATGACCGAGACGTAGACAGCCTCCAGACGTTCCGCGTCGGACTTGACATATCTGTCGGCTGAGTCGGTGGTTGTTCGGTCAGTCGTTGTTTCGGCTTCCGGGTCACCCCTGGGCTCGGTCACCGCATAAACGCCCACTTGATCAGTACGGGTGTCGTCACCCGTGGTCACCGAGGTCAGGATCCCTCCTAACTCGCCTGGAGGGCGCGCGGAGTCATCAATTCGGACTTCGAGATCCGGGTTACCCGATTCGGGTCGTTCTGCGATTTCTTCGGTTGCGTAGTCCTCGGACGGCTTTGAATCCTGTCCTCCACCTCTCGCCGAACAAGGTTCGGTATCGACCGAGGGTGGCTGACACGTGCCCGCTTCGTCGACAGTCCCAACGAGGTCCAGACCGTTGGCCGTCGCTAAGCGACCATCGTCGTCCTCGCTTGGCGTCTCAGTGTACGCCGTAGCCTCGGTAGGTCGTCTGAGGAGTGCTCGTGGAGTCGGGTACTCGCGTCGTTCCACGACCGAGGGTTGTTCGGCTAGCCATTCACGGTAGAGCTTGCCCTCGCGTCCAAACAGCGTCTCATCCCTGCTCTCCGCGTACGCCAGCACTTGCCACTCTCGATATTTGTCGGACCCTACTCGCGCGTAGCCCGTTCTCCGAGGTAGGTCGCCCCTAGGCACCCATAACACTACAGGTTCGTGCGCCGAGCAACTCGTTCCCTTCGTTGTAACATTAGTCAGCCGGATCCAGATCGGCCGACCTCGTTGACTCTTCACGGTCGGCGAGTCATCATCACCGCCCAGAACCCGCTCGCCGCATCCAAGGAGCAAAACCACAGGTATGCCTCCATCTCAGTCAATAGATCGTCGACCAGCGGCATTGCATACTCCATGATTGCGGTGATCGCATTCACTCGTTTGTAGTCGATACATAACCGTATATCGATTCCATTCTTCTTCAACACAATAACGATAGGTGAGGCCCACGGGCTGTCTGAGAACGAGACCAATCTCGCCGTCAGTAGACCCTTCAACAGCTCGTAGAGTTTGCCCAGAAGCCGTATAGGGGTCCTCCGAGCCTTTTGTTTGATCGGAGGGTGCCCTTGCACGTCGATGTCACACACCACGCCGTATGCTGGTGGGGGTAAAGCGTTGCCGCTCGCAATCATGATCTCTTCATGTTTCTGAAGCACGGCCACGAGCTTCACCTGCTGGTCGGCTTTCAAGTCGGGGTTCTGGACATTCGGACCCGAGTAATCCAGCGTCGTCGACGATGGTTCCGTCAGGTCGGGCAAGAAAGCGAGCTCGTGCGCGTAGTCCGTCAACTCGATCTCGTTGGGTAGGTGCTCCGCCGTATCGTTGGTGCCCCAGTCAGCATCCGCGACTGTTTCCGAGCTGCCTCCAGCCATGACCGAGACGTAGACAGCCTCCAGACGTTCCGCGTCGGACTTGACATATCTGTCGGCTGAGTCGGTGGTTGTTCGGTCAGTCGTTGTTTCGGCTTCCGGGTCACCCCTGGGCTCGGTCACCGCATAAACGCCCACTTGATCAGTACGGGTGTCGTCACCCGTGGTCACCGAGGTCAGGATCCCTCCTAACTCGCCTGGAGGGCGCGCGGAGTCATCAATTCGGACTTCGAGATCCGGGTTACCCGATTCGGGTCGTTCTGCGATTTCTTCGGTTGCGTAGTCCTCGGACGGCTTTGAATCCTGTCCTCCACCTCTCGCCGAACAAGGTTCGGTATCGACCGAGGGTGGCTGACATGTGCCCGCTTCGTCGACAGTCCCAACGAGGTCCAGACCGTTGGCCGTCGCTAAGCGACCATCGTCGTCCTCGCTTGGCGTCTCAGTGTACGCCGTAGCCTCGGTAGGTCGTCTGAGGAGTGCCCGTGGAGTCGGGTACTCGCGTCGTTCCACGACCGAGGGTTGTTCGGCTAGCCATTCACGGTAGAGCTTGCCCTCGCGTCCAAACAGCGTCTCATCCCTGCTCTCCGCGTACGCCAGCACTTGCCACTCTCGATATTTGTCGGACCCTACTCGCGCGTAGCCCGTTCTCCGAGGTAGGTCGCCCCTAGGCACCCATAACACTACAGGTTCGTGCGCCGAGCAACTCGTTCCCTTCGTTGTAACATTAGTCAGCCGGATCCAGATCGGCCGACCTCGTTGACTCTTCACGGTCGGCGAGTCATCATCACCGCCCAGAACCCGCTCGCCGCATCCAAGGAGCAAAACCACAGGTATGCCTCCATCTCAGTCAATAGATCGTCGACCAGCGGCATTGCATACTCCATGATTGCGGTGATCGCATTCACTCGTTTGTAGTCGATACATAACCGTATATCGATTCCATTCTTCTTCAACACAATAACGATAGGTGAGGCCCACGGGCTGTCTGAGAACGAGACCAATCTCGCCGTCAGTAGACCCTTCAACAGCTCGTAGAGTTTGCCCAGAAGCCGTATAGGGGTCCTCCGAGCCTTTTGTTTGATCGGAGGGTGCCCTTGCACGTCGATGTCACACACCACGCCGTATGCTGGTGGGGGTAAAGCGTTGCCGCTCGCAATCATGATCTCTTCATGTTTCTGAAGCACGGCCACGAGCTTCACCTGCTGGTCGGCTTTCAAGTCGGGGTTCTGGACATTCGGACCCGAGTAATCCAGCGTCGTCGACGATGGTTCCGTCAGGTCGGGCAAGAAAGCGAGCTCGTGCGCGTAGTCCGTCAACTCGATCTCGTTGGGTAGGTGCTCCGCCGTATCGTTGGTGCCCCAGTCAGCATCCGCGACTGTTTCCGAGCTGCCTCCAGCCATGACCGAGACGTAGACAGCCTCCAGACGTTCCGCGTCGGACTTGACATATCTGTCGGCTGAGTCGGTGGTTGTTCGGTCAGTCGTTGTTTCGGCTTCCGGGTCACCCCTGGGCTCGGTCACCGCATAAACGCCCACTTGATCAGTACGGGTGTCGTCACCCGTGGTCACCGAGGTCAGGATCCCTCCTAACTCGCCTGGAGGGCGCGCGGAGTCATCAATTCGGACTTCGAGATCCGGGTTACCCGATTCGGGTCGTTCTGCGATTTCTTCGGTTGCGTAGTCCTCGGACGGCTTTGAATCCTGTCCTCCACCTCTCGCCGAACAAGGTTCGGTATCGACCGAGGGTGGCTGACACGTGCCCGCTTCGTCGACAGTCCCAACGAGGTCCAGACCGTTGGCCGTCGCTAAGCGACCATCGTCGTCCTCGCTTGGCGTCTCAGTGTACGCCGTAGCCTCGGTAGGTCGTCTGAGGAGTGCCCGTGGAGTCGGGTACTCGCGTCGTTCCACGACCGAGGGTTGTTCGGCTAGCCATTCACGGTAGAGCTTGCCCTCGCGTCCAAACAGCGTCTCATCCCTGCTCTCCGCGTACGCCAGCACTTGCCACTCTCGATATTTGTCGGACCCTACTCGCGCGTAGCCCGTTCTCCGAGGTAGGTCGCCCCTAGGCACCCATAACACTACAGGTTCGTGCGCCGAGCAACTCGTTCCCTTCGTTGTAACATTAGTCAGCCGGATCCAGATCGGCCGACCTCGTTGACTCTTCACCACGGTCGGCACAAGCCTCGTTGACCTTCGAATCCACGTCTCGTGGGTCGTTCGAGACGGTTGTCGGCGAGGCAAGCGGAATTCTCTCCATTCCCTGCCTGGGATCGCCAGCAGCTCGGTAGGACCTCCTACGATGTGACTCCCGTATGACACCGGCTCGTCCGACTCCTTCGATTTCAGAAGGGGTACCATTTCCTCGTCCGGGAGCTGAGCCGTACCGTGGAACAGATCTAGTCGAATTCCGGCGGGTACCATGAAATCCATGCCTAGGACCACGTCTACTCCAGCACTGTGATCCATGATCCACATCTCGAACTCGTACGCGTGTCTCCACCCGAGGGTGACCTTCAGCATAGCTCTTCGTTGAGTTTCCATTGTGCCAGGATTGATGCCCCGCACTTCTAGACTGCGACCGTGGTCAAATACCTCTCGCACTCGGAGCCTCTTGGCGAAACTCGCCGAGATCACACTCACATTCGCTCCGGTGTCGAGCAGCATCCGTACTCGGGTGTCATCCACTGCGCCCTTGACAAGCGCGCGCATTCTCTTCCTCTTGTCGTATCGTTGGGACGACCACCACCCCATTCGTTCGCCGGGCAGTAATTTTATTGCCCGACTGAGGGTTCGGTCGACCGACTCTACTTGAGCCATACTCGTGATGACGGCCTCGGTCGGGGCATGTACGTTTTCGCCATCACTTGTTTCATCAATTCCATTCTCACCGAGGCGTACGCCTCTGTCACTTCCATTTTCCATCGTATTCACTCGTTCGTTGTTCGTTCGATCGTCGGGCCATTTGCTTTTGCCTGTGAACGCAAACAAATAGTCTGCGTCGACAGCAGGCTCAGCTAACTGTGGCAGCCCGATTGGGACCAACCCAGTTTCAGTTGGCGGGCTGCCTAGTTTAAATGGCTCCCGAACACCAGGCTCTGCAGCTCTGGGGTGAGATCCTTCTTGTCGACCTTCGTTCGTAACAGACTTGTCAGCTCCCGGAGGGCGTCGCACTTGCCGGCATCGTGGACTTGTTTACACAACTTGCACCTCCGATTGCAGTAGTGTACCGAGTGGTACGGGCTGTTGCATGCAGCACACGGTCCGTACTGGCGACGGCCGTCTCGGTCGCGCTGAAAATGGTTGTTTCCACCCGACTGGCGGCGATTGTCCGGTCGAGCGAAGGTCCCAGCCGCGGCTGCTCGGCGCTCATTGTCGTTCGTCGCGTCCACATGTCCGTGAGCGTCGGCTGAGACTTCGCTCGAATCCGACTCCACATCTGAATACTCGTCGGCGTCGTACGACGCACCGCGTAGGCTGCTGGCCTCGGTCGCATCACGTCCGCATCCGCGAACAGATTGGGAATCCTCGTGATCACCGTCCGAGGCCCTGATATTCAATGCGGTGACGACATCGGCCAAAGCTTCTACCAGGGTGATTCTCGACCGGTACGGGGACTCGTCGCGTCGTTCTCGGCGTCGGCCATCGTCTCGGTAGCGTCGTTCGCGGCCGAAACCGCTTCTCGTAGCCTCGTTCGACCGGTTTTCACGTCGCCGGTCATCGTCTTGGCTTCGGTGGCGTCTCACCGAGGGTTCACGCGCCGTTTTCCGTTCTCTACTGCGCAGGATGTCGTTGATCATTTCTTCGAGGTCGTGGATGTCCTTGACCCGCGCATGACACAGTCGTTCTTCCAAGCCTCGGTCGTCACATGAATCGAGGAAGTGATCCACGTGATCCTTCGCCTCACGTCCACCGTTCTCAAATTGCACGCCTGCGTTGCGCGCGTACCCGTTCAAGCGGTTGAGGTAGTCGCAGACGTGCTCCTTATCCTCTCGCTTCGCCGAGTAGTAGCGAGCTTTCGCTGACTGGGTGAACTTCGAGCAGTAATATTTGATGAAAGCATCACTCAACAGCTTCCACGTACGCTTCGTCTTGCGAGGAAGCTGGCGGTACCAATGGAGTGCCCCATCTTGGAGGCTGAGTTCAAACGCCATGCACCACTCGTTCGTCGGAGTGTGCGTTCCCTTCATCTCATACATGAACTTTCGGAGCCACTGCATCGACCGCTCGCTTTTGTTGCGAGTACCGAGGAACGGTTTGATGTTGCCGAGTGGAAGGTGCGTCGCGATCTCAAGCCTCGGTGTGTTACTCCGGCCGTTCGCTGCACTCAGTTCCCTCACTTGGCGTGCCCACTCACCCGTCTGGTCGCCGTCGTAGTAGTCCGGGTCAAAACGATCCTCGTCGCTGTCTGACGACTCCTCTCGGGCCTCGAACTTCTTCTCGGGAAGTCGGACCGTCGTTCGGCGAGTATTCGGCGTGGTGAACGAGGCCTCGTTCTCCTTCGCCAAGCGGTCACTGCGGTCGACTGACCTCGGTGTCACCATGTGCGAGTCTTGCATGTACGGGGACGCCAGCCCTTTCGTGGCGTACGTTCCTCCACTGACGTCGGTGGTTCCCTTCAGGGGCGTCGGTGGCAACGGCACTTGCGACGGATCCGCCTCGGTCTGGACGAGGTAGGTCTTCGTGCCAAACACTAGGGTGGCTACGCTCGCGTTGGTAGCACCGAACGCCGTCCTCAGCTTCTTCTTCCACTTCGAGAGAGCAGTGGCCGCCTCGGTCGGGCTCCAGTCGGCGAGCGCCATGGCCGACGGGTACATTTGGTAGTCACACCCCATCGCACGGAGTAACCCTTCCGTATTGAGAGCCACAGCTCGGGTGCTCGTTGAGTCAATAGGCGCAGCCAGCTCTCGTCCGAGGTCTGCCCACACGGCCTGGCGAACCATCTTGGGTGAGAACTGCCTCATCCAGTTGCTCTTCGTCCTCATCAACTCCACACACCGGCCCAACACCTTGTTGGCCGCTGGCGTGTCCCCGTTGAGCGGCGGACGGGTTCCCGTCGGCTGGGTCGTGGCTGCAGCCGTCTTTGGGAAGTCTTTCGCACCGTCTTCTCCGTCGTCCTCGCCGAAAGCTGGTTCTGGCTTGGCGACGTCGTCGAGTTCGTCAACGAGGTTTCGGGCGAGCGGTCGCACACCACTGCTTCGCCCTGCAGACACCACCGCTGCTTCCGCGGCCTCGTTCACGGTGCCTTTGACTTCCCAGTCATCATCTTCGTCTTCTTCCATGGCGTCCGAGGGTTCAAACGCAGAATCGTAGGTTGCCTGATGCTCGTCGACTCTGTCCATCGCAACGGTCGCCAGAGACTCGAACGAACCTCCAGAGTGGTCCAGCGCCTCGGAGCGCGACCCACTCGACTTCATCGGCGTAGTTGGAGCTGCAGACTTGGTTCCTCGCGCCATCTTTTTCTTCTCTTCTCTCTTCTTCTCTTCTCCTCTTTTGCTCGTAGGGGTTGAGACCTGCAACAACCAGAATACACAGAAGGTTATTCCAATCCCGGGTCGCGGCACCAGTTGTCGTGTAGGAACACGCTTAAAATCTCGCTACCGTAAGGTACGAGTCCCACCAACAACACACGTCTCCCTAATTAGGTCAACGAAAGTTGGAATCAAACCTGAGGTCCAGGAACGATCCCTTACACCGGGTTGGATATAAGCCTCTGTGTACCCAAGTTGTTTTAGGTCAACCCAAAACCTGCACTAACTAGCCACGAACGAAGGCTAGAATGCAATATAGCGCTTTCGCGCAACCCTTTTGCAGTCCCTCAGATGGAAGGGTACCGGCTGATTAGGCCTAATACAAAGGGGACCGAGGTAATCCTCGGTCGGTAGTAAAATATACTCTAGGGGACTAATACACCCCACACACACAGAACGATACTCTAAGTACCGCTCTAGCCTCTCGGCCACGCCAACTCTTGGCTTGACCTCGGCGGACTATTAATTAATTAATCTCTAGTCCGTCAACGGCCATACCACTAAGCCAGGCGTATCCAGGCACTACAGCAAGCTAGCTAACACTTACCGGAGTCGGACTTAACCTCTGAAGACTTGGGGGGAAGACTGCTGATTTATTACTGAATATTCAGAGGCTCTGAGAGCCTCTGCTGATCATCCTATAGCTAATCCTAATCCTACATACAAATATCTAGTATAAAACGAATCTCGACGTGGCGACCTCTGTACACTCATCAATAATGACGGTGATTACGCCAGAGGTACCTCGAAGGCCGAACGAGGCTTCGGTCGTCTGAACGAGGGTTCGGTCACCTGAACGAGGCTTCCACTTAAGTACGACTACGGTTGTGGTCGTAAATAGCACTGAGTCTGACGTATTTAGCCTCGGTCGGGTGTTTATTAGGTCCCGCCGAGGCCAATGTCACTACCTGTCACTCTATCGAGGTAAATGAGAGTGACAGCTTGTCACAACGGCAACTTCCTTTCCGTCAGCGAATCCGACGGAGTACGCTTGCAGCCTGGTCCGGCCGAGGTCACTTTTCGGCCGGATCTCCACGCCACAACCCCGTGACCCGACACCGGCTTCTCTCGGCCCGAGCGGACCGCGTACGTCGATAAGGAGCGCTCGGTACTGCTAGGACGTCGCTCTGGGGTGGCCGCCAGCTCAACGACCGCCGCCGAGTCGCATATTCGGCTGTCTGCGCGGTCAGACACTCTGGGGTAGATGTGGTGGCGAGGTTTGCCGGTCATGTAGCTTACATCGCCGCCGAAGAAAGGTCGCACGATGGCGGTACTTGTGGCTTCGTAGACGTTCTCGTACTTCGTTCAGCTGATTCGCGAGCGTTGAAAACGCCGCGGACGTGTCTTATGTAGCCTGCCGATTCCTTTGTGATAGCAAAAATAAAGGATGAGTGGCGTCGCTTGAGGAACGAAAAGAAGATTGAACTAATTGAAGGCAATGCTTGGCAGAACAAGGTTCGGTCTGATGGTGCCTGGTCCGGCAAGCTGAAGAACCCCGGCAAACGATTTTTTCTCACTCTTGCTGCCAAGGCCGTCCGCCGGGTAAATGCTCAGAGGGACAAGAATGGACTGAACTACGCTAGGAAAGCCATGATCCGGTGTGGCCTCTCACTTGACGTCGACGGTAAATGGCGAGTGGAGCAGCTATTCTCTCATCTCCAAGAGATTATCAGGAAGTACCCGGACGAATTTACTGGTAAACAGCATCTCTAAGTGGCGAAGGCGACGTGTCGACACGGCCGCCCTCCACTTCTTCTTCTATCACCGAAGCAGTTGTGTGATGCAGTAATTGCGGTAAGGACTTAATTAGCTGCACTGCGTCTAATTTTCCCACTCCTAATTTACTCTGACTTCTTTATTAACAACACTCAGACTAATTGATGTGAGCAGAATCTAAAATAGCTCTAGCACAAATTAGTATGAGTGATACTAAATGCGGTACCCACTGTAGAGTTAAAGATTAAGTGTACAATGTGTAGAGTTAAGAAATAAAAGAGTGTATAGGAGGTAGAGATAAATGTTTGGTGAATAATGTGTAAAGTTAAGAGATTAGATATGAGAGTAGAAGTTAAAAAGTTTAAAGGGGTTGAGTTTAAGGTTGTGTGGATAATGTGTGGGTTAAGATATATGAGTTAAACATAAAGTTGAAGAGTGTATAGGAGGTAGAGTTTAAGATTATGTGTATATTGTGTAGGGTAAGAAAATATAAGTTAGGAAAAGAAAGTAAAAAAGATGTAGGATGTATAGTTTAGGTTTTGTGTTTGCGGTTAAGCATAATAATTATAAGTTAAAGGTTTAGAATGGATAATGTAGGGTTTAATATATGGTGTAGGTAAATGATGAAATATTAGTATAGTGGTTAGAGATAAGAGAACAAGGGAAGATAATAGAGAAGGTAAATTTATATGTTGATTTGGCATGTACAAAACAGTATCAGTAAAAATAGAAAAACCGCTAATATTTTATTGGCACAAACCGCTGCAAAGTAGGAAAAGTGAAAGAAAAAGGAAAAAATATTGTTGGTGTAGGTTAATGGTAAGTTGAAATTATAATATGTAGGGTTTAAATGGATAGTTTATATATTAGAATAGAAATTTAAAATATTGTGAATGTATAGGATGGATTGTAAGTTGAAAGAATATAATTTAGATAATAAAGTATTGTATAGAGTAAGTAGGAGGTGGGTTAAAAAGTATATATTTTGTAATTTAGGGTTTGTATTGTAGAGTGTGTGGTAGGTAGAGCAAAAGGTTAAGTGGGGGGGTTAATATGATTTGTAAGTATAATGTGTAAAGTTAAGATATTATTGTTAAGAGTAGAAAATTAAGAATGTGTGGGAGGTAGAGTTAAATGTTTTAGGGTTGAGGTGGAGGGTTGTAATTAATGGGTAATTATTTAGATGATGTGGGGTTAGTAAATGATTTAGAATGAATAATGTAGGTTTAAGTATATAATGTAGGTGTAGAAAAAAGTTGTAAGTATAATGTGTAGAGTTAAGATGTTGGAGATAAAAAAAAGAAATGTAGGGGTGTGTGGGAGGTGTAGTTAAAGGTTATGTGGTTGGGGTGGAATGTTTAAAATGAATAATGGTTTAGGTTAGGAGTAGAAAGTAAAGAGTGTGTAGGAGGTAGAGTTAAAGATTTAGTGTATTATGTGTAGAGTTAAGAGATAAGAGTTAAGAGTAGAAATTAAAAAGTATATAGGAGGTAGAGTTAAAGGTTTTGTGTATAATGTGTAGAGTTAAGAGAAGTAGAAATTAAAAAGTGTGTAGGAGGTAGAGTTAAAGGTTTTGTGTATAATGTGTGAAATTAAGAAATATAAGTAAGGAAAATAAAGTAAGAAATGTGTAGGAGGTAGAGTTTAAGTTTTGTGTTTGGGGTTTGGTATTATAATTAATAGTTAATGGTTAAGAATGTATAATGTAGGGTTTAATATATGGTGTATGTAAATAATGAATAATTATTGTAGTAGTTAGAGTTTAGAGATATAAGAAAAAGGAAAGAAAGTAGAGAAGGTAAATGTGAGGGTTTAGGGTTTAGGGTCCCTATACACCGGAGGACATTATAGTGAAATCAAGTCAAACCGGAGCACCACTAGCCGCTGCTCCGTGTCCTCCACCTTTTGACTTGGTTTTAGTATGAAATTGCTCCGTGTCTTCCTCGAGGTCAATGTCCTCCATGTCTTGGCTCGGGTTTTCTATATTAAGACTCCGGAACAATTTTGACCAGGTTTTACAGCTTTAGTGCTGAACACTGGAGTGATTATATGTTAGTTCGCGCGTAGATTCAGGGGTACAACTCCTGTTTAAAACACGCCCGTAGTTATAGAGATAGCTCAATTTTTGCTTAGGGTACAGGGTCCCTATACACCGGAGGACATTATAGTGAAATCAAGTCAAACCGGAGCACCACTAGCCGCTGCTCCGTGTCCTCCACCTTTTGACTTGGTTTTAGTATGAAATTGCTCCGTGTCTTCCTCGAGGTCAATGTCCTCCATGTCTTGGCTCGGGTTTTCTATATTAAGACTCCGGAACAATTTTGACCAGGTTTTACAGCTTTAGTGCTGAACACTGGAGTGATTATATGTTAGTTCGCGCGTAGATTCAGGGGTACAACTCCTGTTTAAAACACGCCCGTAGTTATAGAGATAGCTCAATTTTTGCTTAGGGTACAGGGTCCCTATACACCGGAGGACATTATAGTGAAATCAAGTCAAACCGGAGCACCACTAGCCGCTGCTCCGTGTCCTCCACCTTTTGACTTGGTTTTAGTATGAAATTGCTCCGTGTCTTCCTCGAGGTCAATGTCCTCCATGTCTTGGCTCGGGTTTTCTATATTAAGACTCCGGAACAATTTTGACCAGGTTTTACAGCTTTAGTGCTGAACACTGGAGTGATTATATGTTAGTTCGCGCGTAGATTCAGGGGTACAACTCCTGTTTAAAACACGCCCGTAGTTATAGAGATAGCTCAATTTTTGCTTAGGGTACAGGGTCCCTATACACCGGAGGACATTATAGTGAAATCAAGTCAAACCGGAGCACCACTAGCCGCTGCTCCGTGTCCTCCACCTTTTGACTTGGTTTTAGTATGAAATTGCTCCGTGTCTTCCTCGAGGTCAATGTCCTCCATGTCTTGGCTCGGGTTTTCTATATTAAGACTCCGGAACAATTTTGACCAGGTTTTACAGCTTTAGTGCTGAACACTGGAGTGATTATATGTTAGTTCGCGCGTAGATTCAGGGGTACAACTCCTGTTTAAAACACGCCCGTAGTTGTAGAGATAGCTCAATTTTTGCTTAGGGTACAGGGTCCCTATACACCGGAGGACATTATAGTGAAATCAAGTCAAACCGGAGCACCACTAGCCGCTGCTCCGTGTCCTCCACCTTTTGACTTGGTTTTAGTATGAAATTGCTCCGTGCCTTCCTCGAGGTCAATGTCCTCCATGTCTTGGCTCGGGTTTTCTATATTAAGACTCCGGAACAATTTTGACCAGGTTTTACAGCTTTAGTGCTGAACACTGGAGTGATTATATGTTAGTTCGCGCGTAGATTCAGGGGTACAACTCCTGTTTAAAACACGCCCGTAGTTATAGAGATAGCTCAATTTTTGCTTAGGGTACAGGGTCCCTATACACCGGAGGACATTATAGTGAAATCAAGTCAAACCGGAGCACCACTAGCCGCTGCTCCGTGTCCTCCACCTTTTGACTTGGTTTTAGTATGAAATTGCTCCGTGTCTTCCTCGAGGTCAATGTCCTCCATGTCTTGGCTCGGGTTTTCTATATTAAGACTCCGGAACAATTTTGACCAGGTTTTACAGCTTTAGTGCTGAACACTGGAGTGATTATATGTTAGTTCGCGCGTAGATTCAGGGGTACAACTCCTGTTTAAAACACGCCCGTAGTTATAGAGATAGCTCAATTTTTGCTTAGGGTACAGGGTCCCTATACACCGGAGGACATTATAGTGAAATCAAGTCAAACCGGAGCACCACTAGCCGCTGCTCCGTGTCCTCCACCTTTTGACTTGGTTTTAGTATGAAATTGCTCCGTGTCTTCCTCGAGGTCAATGTCCTCCATGTCTTGGCTCGGGTTTTCTATATTAAGACTCCGGAACAATTTTGACCAGGTTTTACAGCTTTAGTGCTGAACACTGGAGTGATTATATGTTAGTTCGCGCGTAGATTCAGGGGTACAACTCCTGTTTAAAACACGCCCGTAGTTATAGAGATAGCTCAATTTTTGCTTAGGGTACAGGGTCCCTATACACCGGAGGACATTATAGTGAAATCAAGTCAAACCGGAGCACCACTAGCCGCTGCTCCGTGTCCTCCACCTTTTGACTTGGTTTTAGTATGAAATTGCTCCGTGTCTTCCTCGAGGTCAATGTCCTCCATGTCTTGGCTCGGGTTTTCTATATTAAGACTCCGGAACAATTTTGACCAGGTTTTACAGCTTTAGTGCTGAACACTGGAGTGATTATATGTTAGTTCGCGCGTAGATTCAGGGGTACAACTCCTGTTTAAAACACGCCCGTAGTTATAGAGATAGCTCAATTTTTGCTTAGGGTACAGGGTCCCTATACACCGGAGGACATTATAGTGAAATCAAGTCAAACCGGAGCACCACTAGCCGCTGCTCCGTGTCCTCCACCTTTTGACTTGGTTTTAGTATGAAATTGCTCCGTGTCTTCCTCGAGGTCAATGTCCTCCATGTCTTGGCTCGGGTTTTCTATATTAAGACTCCGGAACAATTTTGACCAGGTTTTACAGCTTTAGTGCTGAACACTGGAGTGATTATATGTTAGTTCGCGCGTAGATTCAGGGGTACAACTCCTGTTTAAAACACGCCCGTAGTTATAGAGATAGCTCAATTTTTGCTTAGGGTACAGGGTCCCTATACACCGGAGGACATTATAGTGAAATCAAGTCAAACCGGAGCACCACTAGCCGCTGCTCCGTGTCCTCCACCTTTTGACTTGGTTTTAGTATGAAATTGCTCCGTGTCTTCCTCGAGGTCAATGTCCTCCATGTCTTGGCTCGGGTTTTCTATATTAAGACTCCGGAACAATTTTGACCAGGTTTTACAGCTTTAGTGCTGAACACTGGAGTGATTATATGTTAGTTCGCGCGTAGATTCAGGGGTACAACTCCTGTTTAAAACACGCCCGTAGTTATAGAGATAGCTCAATTTTTGCTTAGGGTACAGGGTCCCTATACACCGGAGGACATTATAGTGAAATCAAGTCAAACCGGAGCACCACTAGCCGCTGCTCCGTGTCCTCCACCTTTTGACTTGGTTTTAGTATGAAATTGCTCCGTGTCTTCCTCGAGGTCAATGTCCTCCATGTCTTGGCTCGGGTTTTCTATATTAAGACTCCGGAACAATTTTGACCAGGTTTTACAGCTTTAGTGCTGAACACTGGAGTGATTATATGTTAGTTCGCGCGTAGATTCAGGGGTACAACTCCTGTTTAAAACACGCCCGTAGTTATAGAGATAGCTCAATTTTTGCTTAGGGTACAGGGTCCCTATACACCGGGGGACATTATAGTGAAATCAAGTCAAACCGGAGCACCACTAGCCGCTGCTCCGTGTCCTCCACCTTTTGACTTGGTTTTAGTATGAAATTGCTCCGTGTCTTCCTCGAGGTCAATGTCCTCCATGTCTTGGCTCGGGTTTTCTATATTAAGACTCCGGAACAATTTTGACCAGGTTTTACAGCTTTAGTGCTGAACACTGGAGTGATTATATGTTAGTTCGCGCGTAGATTCAGGGGTACAACTCCTGTTTAAAACACGCCCGTAGTTATAGAGATAGCTCAATTTTTGCTTAGGGTACAGGGTCCCTATACACCGGAGGACATTATAGTGAAATCAAGTCAAACCGGAGCACCACTAGCCGCTGCTCCGTGTCCTCCACCTTTTGACTTGGTTTTAGTATGAAATTGCTCCGTGTCTTCCTCGAGGTCAATGTCCTCCATGTCTTGGCTCGGGTTTTCTATATTAAGACTCCGGAACAATTTTGACCAGGTTTTACAGCTTTAGTGCTGAACACTGGAGTGATTATATGTTAGTTCGCGCGTAGATTCAGGGGTACAACTCCTGTTTAAAACACGCCCGTAGTTATAGAGATAGCTCAATTTTTGCTTAGGGTACAGGGTCCCTATACACCGGAGGACATTATAGTGAAATCAAGTCAAACCGGAGCACCACTAGCCGCTGCTCCGTGTCCTCCACCTTTTGACTTGGTTTTAGTATGAAATTGCTCCGTGTCTTCCTCGAGGTCAATGTCCTCCATGTCTTGGCTCGGGTTTTCTATATTAAGACTCCGGAACAATTTTGACCAGGTTTTACAGCTTTAGTGCTGAACACTGGAGTGATTATATGTTAGTTCGCGCGTAGATTCAGGGGTACAACTCCTGTTTAAAACACGCCCGTAGTTATAGAGATAGCTCAATTTTTGCTTAGGGTACAGGGTCCCTATACACCGGAGGACATTATAGTGAAATCAAGTCAAACCGGAGCACCACTAGCCGCTGCTCCGTGTCCTCCACCTTTTGACTTGGTTTTAGTATGAAATTGCTCCGTGTCTTCCTCGAGGTCAATGTCCTCCATGTCTTGGCTCGGGTTTTCTATATTAAGACTCCGGAACAATTTTGACCAGGTTTTACAGCTTTAGTGCTGAACACTGGAGTGATTATATGTTAGTTCGCGCGTAGATTCAGGGGTACAACTCCTGTTTAAAACACGCCCGTAGTTATAGAGATAGCTCAATTTTTGCTTAGGGTACAGGGTCCCTATACACCGGAGGACATTATAGTGAAATCAAGTCAAACCGGAGCACCACTAGCCGCTGCTCCGTGTCCTCCACCTTTTGACTTGGTTTTAGTATGAAATTGCTCCGTGCCTTCCTCGAGGTCAATGTCCTCCATGTCTTGGCTCGGGTTTTCTATATTAAGACTCCGGAACAATTTTGACCAGGTTTTACAGCTTTAGTGCTGAACACTGGAGTGATTATATGTTAGTTCGCGCGTAGATTCAGGGGTACAACTCCTGTTTAAAACACGCCCGTAGTTATAGAGATAGCTCAATTTTTGCTTAGGGTACAGGGTCCCTATACACCGGAGGACATTATAGTGAAATCAAGTCAAACCGGAGCACCACTAGCCGCTGCTCCGTGTCCTCCACCTTTTGACTTGGTTTTAGTATGAAATTGCTCCGTGTCTTCCTCGAGGTCAATGTCCTCCATGTCTTGGCTCGGGTTTTCTATATTAAGACTCCGGAACAATTTTGACCAGGTTTTACAGCTTTAGTGCTGAACACTGGAGTGATTATATGTTAGTTCGCGCGTAGATTCAGGGGTACAACTCCTGTTTAAAACACGCCCGTAGTTATAGAGATAGCTCAATTTTTGCTTAGGGTACAGGGTCCCTATACACCGGAGGACATTATAGTGAAATCAAGTCAAACCGGAGCACCACTAGCCGCTGCTCCGTGTCCTCCACCTTTTGACTTGGTTTTAGTATGAAATTGCTCCGTGTCTTCCTCGAGGTCAATGTCCTCCATGTCTTGGCTCGGGTTTTCTATATTAAGACTCCGGAACAATTTTGACCAGGTTTTACAGCTTTAGTGCTGAACACTGGAGTGATTATATGTTAGTTCGCGCGTAGATTCAGGGGTACAACTCCTGTTTAAAACACGCCCGTAGTTATAGAGATAGCTCAATTTTTGCTTAGGGTACAGGGTCCCTATACACCGGAGGACATTATAGTGAAATCAAGTCAAACCGGAGCACCACTAGCCGCTGCTCCGTGTCCTCCACCTTTTGACTTGGTTTTAGTATGAAATTGCTCCGTGTCTTCCTCGAGGTCAATGTCCTCCATGTCTTGGCTCGGGTTTTCTATATTAAGACTCCGGAACAATTTTGACCAGGTTTTACAGCTTTAGTGCTGAACACTGGAGTGATTATATGTTAGTTCGCGCGTAGATTCAGGGGTACAACTCCTGTTTAAAACACGCCCGTAGTTGTAGAGATAGCTCAATTTTTGCTTAGGGTACAGGGTCCCTATACACCGGAGGACATTATAGTGAAATCAAGTCAAACCGGAGCACCACTAGCCGCTGCTCCGTGTCCTCCACCTTTTGACTTGGTTTTAGTATGAAATTGCTCCGTGTCTTCCTCGAGGTCAATGTCCTCCATGTCTTGGCTCGGGTTTTCTATATTAAGACTCCGGAACAATTTTGACCAGGTTTTACAGCTTTAGTGCTGAACACTGGAGTGATTATATGTTAGTTCGCGCGTAGATTCAGGGGTACAACTCCTGTTTAAAACACGCCCGTAGTTATAGAGATAGCTCAATTTTTGCTTAGGGTACAGGGTCCCTATACACCGGAGGACATTATAGTGAAATCAAGTCAAACCGGAGCACCACTAGCCGCTGCTCCGTGTCCTCCACCTTTTGACTTGGTTTTAGTATGAAATTGCTCCGTGTCTTCCTCGAGGTCAATGTCCTCCATGTCTTGGCTCGGGTTTTCTATATTAAGACTCCGGAACAATTTTGACCAGGTTTTACAGCTTTAGTGCTGAACACTGGAGTGATTATATGTTAGTTCGCGCGTAGATTCAGGGGTACAACTCCTGTTTAAAACACGCCCGTAGTTATAGAGATAGCTCAATTTTTGCTTAGGGTACAGGGTCCCTATACACCGGAGGACATTATAGTGAAATCAAGTCAAACCGGAGCACCACTAGCCGCTGCTCCGTGTCCTCCACCTTTTGACTTGGTTTTAGTATGAAATTGCTCCGTGTCTTCCTCGAGGTCAATGTCCTCCATGTCTTGGCTCGGGTTTTCTATATTAAGACTCCGGAACAATTTTGACCAGGTTTTACAGCTTTAGTGCTGAACACTGGAGTGATTATATGTTAGTTCGCGCGTAGATTCAGGGGTACAACTCCTGTTTAAAACACGCCCGTAGTTATAGAGATAGCTCAATTTTTGCTTAGGGTACAGGGTCCCTATACACCGGAGGACATTATAGTGAAATCAAGTCAAACCGGAGCACCACTAGCCGCTGCTCCGTGTCCTCCACCTTTTGACTTGGTTTTAGTATGAAATTGCTCCGTGTCTTCCTCGAGGTCAATGTCCTCCATGTCTTGGCTCGGGTTTTCTATATTAAGACTCCGGAACAATTTTGACCAGGTTTTACAGCTTTAGTGCTGAACACTGGAGTGATTATATGTTAGTTCGCGCGTAGATTCAGGGGTACAACTCCTGTTTAAAACACGCCCGTAGTTATAGAGATAGCTCAATTTTTGCTTAGGGTACAGGGTCCCTATACACCGGAGGACATTATAGTGAAATCAAGTCAAACCGGAGCACCACTAGCCGCTGCTCCGTGTCCTCCACCTTTTGACTTGGTTTTAGTATGAAATTGCTCCGTGTCTTCCTCGAGGTCAATGTCCTCCATGTCTTGGCTCGGGTTTTCTATATTAAGACTCCGGAACAATTTTGACCAGGTTTTACAGCTTTAGTGCTGAACACTGGAGTGATTATATGTTAGTTCGCGCGTAGATTCAGGGGTACAACTCCTGTTTAAAACACGCCCGTAGTTATAGAGATAGCTCAATTTTTGCTTAGGGTACAGGGTCCCTATACACCGGAGGACATTATAGTGAAATCAAGTCAAACCGGAGCACCACTAGCCGCTGCTCCGTGTCCTCCACCTTTTGACTTGGTTTTAGTATGAAATTGCTCCGTGTCTTCCTCGAGGTCAATGTCCTCCATGTCTTGGCTCGGGTTTTCTATATTAAGACTCCGGAACAATTTTGACCAGGTTTTACAGCTTTAGTGCTGAACACTGGAGTGATTATATGTTAGTTCGCGCGTAGATTCAGGGGTACAACTCCTGTTTAAAACACGCCCGTAGTTATAGAGATAGCTCAATTTTTGCTTAGGGTACAGGGTCCCTATACACCGGAGGACATTATAGTGAAATCAAGTCAAACCGGAGCACCACTAGCCGCTGCTCCGTGTCCTCCACCTTTTGACTTGGTTTTAGTATGAAATTGCTCCGTGCCTTCCTCGAGGTCAATGTCCTCCATGTCTTGGCTCGGGTTTTCTATATTAAGACTCCGGAACAATTTTGACCAGGTTTTACAGCTTTAGTGCTGAACACTGGAGTGATTATATGTTAGTTCGCGCGTAGATTCAGGGGTACAACTCCTGTTTAAAACACGCCCGTAGTTATAGAGATAGCTCAATTTTTGCTTAGGGTACAGGGTCCCTATACACCGGAGGACATTATAGTGAAATCAAGTCAAACCGGAGCACCACTAGCCGCTGCTCCGTGTCCTCCACCTTTTGACTTGGTTTTAGTATGAAATTGCTCCGTGTCTTCCTCGAGGTCAATGTCCTCCATGTCTTGGCTCGGGTTTTCTATATTAAGACTCCGGAACAATTTTGACCAGGTTTTACAGCTTTAGTGCTGAACACTGGAGTGATTATATGTTAGTTCGCGCGTAGATTCAGGGGTACAACTCCTGTTTAAAACACGCCCGTAGTTATAGAGATAGCTCAATTTTTGCTTAGGGTACAGGGTCCCTATACACCGGAGGACATTATAGTGAAATCAAGTCAAACCGGAGCACCACTAGCCGCTGCTCCGTGTCCTCCACCTTTTGACTTGGTTTTAGTATGAAATTGCTCCGTGTCTTCCTCGAGGTCAATGTCCTCCATGTCTTGGCTCGGGTTTTCTATATTAAGACTCCGGAACAATTTTGACCAGGTTTTACAGCTTTAGTGCTGAACACTGGAGTGATTATATGTTAGTTCGCGCGTAGATTCAGGGGTACAACTCCTGTTTAAAACACGCCCGTAGTTATAGAGATAGCTCAATTTTTGCTTAGGGTACAGGGTCCCTATACACCGGGGGACATTATAGTGAAATCAAGTCAAACCGGAGCACCACTAGCCGCTGCTCCGTGTCCTCCACCTTTTGACTTGGTTTTAGTATGAAATTGCTCCGTGTCTTCCTCGAGGTCAATGTCCTCCATGTCTTGGCTCGGGTTTTCTATATTAAGACTCCGGAACAATTTTGACCAGGTTTTACAGCTTTAGTGCTGAACACTGGAGTGATTATATGTTAGTTCGCGCGTAGATTCAGGGGTACAACTCCTGTTTAAAACACGCCCGTAGTTATAGAGATAGCTCAATTTTTGCTTAGGGTACAGGGTCCCTATACACCGGAGGACATTATAGTGAAATCAAGTCAAACCGGAGCACCACTAGCCGCTGCTCCGTGTCCTCCACCTTTTGACTTGGTTTTAGTATGAAATTGCTCCGTGTCTTCCTCGAGGTCAATGTCCTCCATGTCTTGGCTCGGGTTTTCTATATTAAGACTCCGGAACAATTTTGACCAGGTTTTACAGCTTTAGTGCTGAACACTGGAGTGATTATATGTTAGTTCGCGCGTAGATTCAGGGGTACAACTCCTGTTTAAAACACGCCCGTAGTTATAGAGATAGCTCAATTTTTGCTTAGGGTACAGGGTCCCTATACACCGGAGGACATTATAGTGAAATCAAGTCAAACCGGAGCACCACTAGCCGCTGCTCCGTGTCCTCCACCTTTTGACTTGGTTTTAGTATGAAATTGCTCCGTGTCTTCCTCGAGGTCAATGTCCTCCATGTCTTGGCTCGGGTTTTCTATATTAAGACTCCGGAACAATTTTGACCAGGTTTTACAGCTTTAGTGCTGAACACTGGAGTGATTATATGTTAGTTCGCGCGTAGATTCAGGGGTACAACTCCTGTTTAAAACACGCCCGTAGTTGTAGAGATAGCTCAATTTTTGCTTAGGGTACAGGGTCCCTATACACCGGAGGACATTATAGTGAAATCAAGTCAAACCGGAGCACCACTAGCCGCTGCTCCGTGTCCTCCACCTTTTGACTTGGTTTTAGTATGAAATTGCTCCGTGTCTTCCTCGAGGTCAATGTCCTCCATGTCTTGGCTCGGGTTTTCTATATTAAGACTCCGGAACAATTTTGACCAGGTTTTACAGCTTTAGTGCTGAACACTGGAGTGATTATATGTTAGTTCGCGCGTAGATTCAGGGGTACAACTCCTGTTTAAAACACGCCCGTAGTTATAGAGATAGCTCAATTTTTGCTTAGGGTACAGGGTCCCTATACACCGGAGGACATTATAGTGAAATCAAGTCAAACCGGAGCACCACTAGCCGCTGCTCCGTGTCCTCCACCTTTTGACTTGGTTTTAGTATGAAATTGCTCCGTGTCTTCCTCGAGGTCAATGTCCTCCATGTCTTGGCTCGGGTTTTCTATATTAAGACTCCGGAACAATTTTGACCAGGTTTTACAGCTTTAGTGCTGAACACTGGAGTGATTATATGTTAGTTCGCGCGTAGATTCAGGGGTACAACTCCTGTTTAAAACACGCCCGTAGTTATAGAGATAGCTCAATTTTTGCTTAGGGTACAGGGTCCCTATACACCGGAGGACATTATAGTGAAATCAAGTCAAACCGGAGCACCACTAGCCGCTGCTCCGTGTCCTCCACCTTTTGACTTGGTTTTAGTATGAAATTGCTCCGTGTCTTCCTCGAGGTCAATGTCCTCCATGTCTTGGCTCGGGTTTTCTATATTAAGACTCCGGAACAATTTTGACCAGGTTTTACAGCTTTAGTGCTGAACACTGGAGTGATTATATGTTAGTTCGCGCGTAGATTCAGGGGTACAACTCCTGTTTAAAACACGCCCGTAGTTATAGAGATAGCTCAATTTTTGCTTAGGGTACAGGGTCCCTATACACCGGAGGACATTATAGTGAAATCAAGTCAAACCGGAGCACCACTAGCCGCTGCTCCGTGTCCTCCACCTTTTGACTTGGTTTTAGTATGAAATTGCTCCGTGTCTTCCTCGAGGTCAATGTCCTCCATGTCTTGGCTCGGGTTTTCTATATTAAGACTCCGGAACAATTTTGACCAGGTTTTACAGCTTTAGTGCTGAACACTGGAGTGATTATATGTTAGTTCGCGCGTAGATTCAGGGGTACAACTCCTGTTTAAAACACGCCCGTAGTTATAGAGATAGCTCAATTTTTGCTTAGGGTACAGGGTCCCTATACACCGGGGGACATTATAGTGAAATCAAGTCAAACCGGAGCACCACTAGCCGCTGCTCCGTGTCCTCCACCTTTTGACTTGGTTTTAGTATGAAATTGCTCCGTGTCTTCCTCGAGGTCAATGTCCTCCATGTCTTGGCTCGGGTTTTCTATATTAAGACTCCGGAACAATTTTGACCAGGTTTTACAGCTTTAGTGCTGAACACTGGAGTGATTATATGTTAGTTCGCGCGTAGATTCAGGGGTACAACTCCTGTTTAAAACACGCCCGTAGTTATAGAGATAGCTCAATTTTTGCTTAGGGTACAGGGTCCCTATACACCGGAGGACATTATAGTGAAATCAAGTCAAACCGGAGCACCACTAGCCGCTGCTCCGTGTCCTCCACCTTTTGACTTGGTTTTAGTATGAAATTGCTCCGTGTCTTCCTCGAGGTCAATGTCCTCCATGTCTTGGCTCGGGTTTTCTATATTAAGACTCCGGAACAATTTTGACCAGGTTTTACAGCTTTAGTGCTGAACACTGGAGTGATTATATGTTAGTTCGCGCGTAGATTCAGGGGTACAACTCCTGTTTAAAACACGCCCGTAGTTATAGAGATAGCTCAATTTTTGCTTAGGGTACAGGGTCCCTATACACCGGAGGACATTATAGTGAAATCAAGTCAAACCGGAGCACCACTAGCCGCTGCTCCGTGTCCTCCACCTTTTGACTTGGTTTTAGTATGAAATTGCTCCGTGTCTTCCTCGAGGTCAATGTCCTCCATGTCTTGGCTCGGGTTTTCTATATTAAGACTCCGGAACAATTTTGACCAGGTTTTACAGCTTTAGTGCTGAACACTGGAGTGATTATATGTTAGTTCGCGCGTAGATTCAGGGGTACAACTCCTGTTTAAAACACGCCCGTAGTTATAGAGATAGCTCAATTTTTGCTTAGGGTACAGGGTCCCTATACACCGGAGGACATTATAGTGAAATCAAGTCAAACCGGAGCACCACTAGCCGCTGCTCCGTGTCCTCCACCTTTTGACTTGGTTTTAGTATGAAATTGCTCCGTGTCTTCCTCGAGGTCAATGTCCTCCATGTCTTGGCTCGGGTTTTCTATATTAAGACTCCGGAACAATTTTGACCAGGTTTTACAGCTTTAGTGCTGAACACTGGAGTGATTATATGTTAGTTCGCGCGTAGATTCAGGGGTACAACTCCTGTTTAAAACACGCCCGTAGTTATAGAGATAGCTCAATTTTTGCTTAGGGTACAGGGTCCCTATACACCGGAGGACATTATAGTGAAATCAAGTCAAACCGGAGCACCACTAGCCGCTGCTCCGTGTCCTCCACCTTTTGACTTGGTTTTAGTATGAAATTGCTCCGTGTCTTCCTCGAGGTCAATGTCCTCCATGTCTTGGCTCGGGTTTTCTATATTAAGACTCCGGAACAATTTTGACCAGGTTTTACAGCTTTAGTGCTGAACACTGGAGTGATTATATGTTAGTTCGCGCGTAGATTCAGGGGTACAACTCCTGTTTAAAACACGCCCGTAGTTATAGAGATAGCTCAATTTTTGCTTAGGGTACAGGGTCCCTATACACCGGAGGACATTATAGTGAAATCAAGTCAAACCGGAGCACCACTAGCCGCTGCTCCGTGTCCTCCACCTTTTGACTTGGTTTTAGTATGAAATTGCTCCGTGTCTTCCTCGAGGTCAATGTCCTCCATGTCTTGGCTCGGGTTTTCTATATTAAGACTCCGGAACAATTTTGACCAGGTTTTACAGCTTTAGTGCTGAACACTGGAGTGATTATATGTTAGTTCGCGCGTAGATTCAGGGGTACAACTCCTGTTTAAAACACGCCCGTAGTTATAGAGATAGCTCAATTTTTGCTTAGGGTACAGGGTCCCTATACACCGGAGGACATTATAGTGAAATCAAGTCAAACCGGAGCACCACTAGCCGCTGCTCCGTGTCCTCCACCTTTTGACTTGGTTTTAGTATGAAATTGCTCCGTGTCTTCCTCGAGGTCAATGTCCTCCATGTCTTGGCTCGGGTTTTCTATATTAAGACTCCGGAACAATTTTGACCAGGTTTTACAGCTTTAGTGCTGAACACTGGAGTGATTATATGTTAGTTCGCGCGTAGATTCAGGGGTACAACTCCTGTTTAAAACACGCCCGTAGTTATAGAGATAGCTCAATTTTTGCTTAGGGTACAGGGTCCCTATACACCGGAGGACATTATAGTGAAATCAAGTCAAACCGGAGCACCACTAGCCGCTGCTCCGTGTCCTCCACCTTTTGACTTGGTTTTAGTATGAAATTGCTCCGTGTCTTCCTCGAGGTCAATGTCCTCCATGTCTTGGCTCGGGTTTTCTATATTAAGACTCCGGAACAATTTTGACCAGGTTTTACAGCTTTAGTGCTGAACACTGGAGTGATTATATGTTAGTTCGCGCGTAGATTCAGGGGTACAACTCCTGTTTAAAACACGCCCGTAGTTATAGAGATAGCTCAATTTTTGCTTAGGGTACAGGGTCCCTATACACCGGAGGACATTATAGTGAAATCAAGTCAAACCGGAGCACCACTAGCCGCTGCTCCGTGTCCTCCACCTTTTGACTTGGTTTTAGTATGAAATTGCTCCGTGTCTTCCTCGAGGTCAATGTCCTCCATGTCTTGGCTCGGGTTTTCTATATTAAGACTCCGGAACAATTTTGACCAGGTTTTACAGCTTTAGTGCTGAACACTGGAGTGATTATATGTTAGTTCGCGCGTAGATTCAGGGGTACAACTCCTGTTTAAAACACGCCCGTAGTTATAGAGATAGCTCAATTTTTGCTTAGGGTACAGGGTCCCTATACACCGGAGGACATTATAGTGAAATCAAGTCAAACCGGAGCACCACTAGCCGCTGCTCCGTGTCCTCCACCTTTTGACTTGGTTTTAGTATGAAATTGCTCCGTGTCTTCCTCGAGGTCAATGTCCTCCATGTCTTGGCTCGGGTTTTCTATATTAAGACTCCGGAACAATTTTGACCAGGTTTTACAGCTTTAGTGCTGAACACTGGAGTGATTATATGTTAGTTCGCGCGTAGATTCAGGGGTACAACTCCTGTTTAAAACACGCCCGTAGTTATAGAGATAGCTCAATTTTTGCTTAGGGTACAGGGTCCCTATACACCGGAGGACATTATAGTGAAATCAAGTCAAACCGGAGCACCACTAGCCGCTGCTCCGTGTCCTCCACCTTTTGACTTGGTTTTAGTATGAAATTGCTCCGTGTCTTCCTCGAGGTCAATGTCCTCCATGTCTTGGCTCGGGTTTTCTATATTAAGACTCCGGAACAATTTTGACCAGGTTTTACAGCTTTAGTGCTGAACACTGGAGTGATTATATGTTAGTTCGCGCGTAGATTCAGGGGTACAACTCCTGTTTAAAACACGCCCGTAGTTATAGAGATAGCTCAATTTTTGCTTAGGGTACAGGGTCCCTATACACCGGAGGACATTATAGTGAAATCAAGTCAAACCGGAGCACCACTAGCCGCTGCTCCGTGTCCTCCACCTTTTGACTTGGTTTTAGTATGAAATTGCTCCGTGTCTTCCTCGAGGTCAATGTCCTCCATGTCTTGGCTCGGGTTTTCTATATTAAGACTCCGGAACAATTTTGACCAGGTTTTACAGCTTTAGTGCTGAACACTGGAGTGATTATATGTTAGTTCGCGCGTAGATTCAGGGGTACAACTCCTGTTTAAAACACGCCCGTAGTTATAGAGATAGCTCAATTTTTGCTTAGGGTACAGGGTCCCTATACACCGGAGGACATTATAGTGAAATCAAGTCAAACCGGAGCACCACTAGCCGCTGCTCCGTGTCCTCCACCTTTTGACTTGGTTTTAGTATGAAATTGCTCCGTGTCTTCCTCGAGGTCAATGTCCTCCATGTCTTGGCTCGGGTTTTCTATATTAAGACTCCGGAACAATTTTGACCAGGTTTTACAGCTTTAGTGCTGAACACTGGAGTGATTATATGTTAGTTCGCGCGTAGATTCAGGGGTACAACTCCTGTTTAAAACACGCCCGTAGTTATAGAGATAGCTCAATTTTTGCTTAGGGTACAGGGTCCCTATACACCGGAGGACATTATAGTGAAATCAAGTCAAACCGGAGCACCACTAGCCGCTGCTCCGTGTCCTCCACCTTTTGACTTGGTTTTAGTATGAAATTGCTCCGTGTCTTCCTCGAGGTCAATGTCCTCCATGTCTTGGCTCGGGTTTTCTATATTAAGACTCCGGAACAATTTTGACCAGGTTTTCACGCTGTAAAGGGATTCAATCACCTAGTCAACGGTTCAACTTCAAGTCAGTTCTCAATACTATACGTTACCCGCTCTGAAGCCAAGTAGCGCTCAGTAGATCGTTTCGGGTAATATCATCAATCTGCGTCGATCGGAGCTGAAAACTTGTGTTTCCTCGGTTGAAAGCACTGAGAATATAACACTACCAGCCCCATGCGTCATGGGCTTAGTCTGAAACAGGCGGAGTAATAACGCTGAATCACATGAAAATTACTCAACAAAATGGAGTTGTTTGGAAACATTTGCGTCAAGACATCCTGGCGTGGCTTCCGTTCATTAGAGCGAATGCGCGGTTTCCATCAGTGTATGCATACGTACACCCGCTTGAATGTATTGGATTAAGATGTGGATTTAACAACGTGTCTTTTATCTTTCCAAGCAGAAGACCCCCCACGCGGGTATTCAGCATCTCAGCATCTGCCAGTACAACCAAGTCATCTCGTTGGTACAAGTTAAGATATTTCTCGACTTTTTCCAGTTCTTGTGATAATGCTTAAGCTCGGCCGTTACGCTTTTTCATGCCCTCCGTGGAGATGCTCCATCTACGTAGGAGCACAAACATGTGAACTCATCAATACCCCACCCACTCAGTTCCACACATCCGCCGTACATATACAAGAGATTTAGGCAATGCGCGATCGATGAAGCACCAGCGCAGCGATACGAGGGACTCTATCAATCGGGGGAAGTGGCTGGCGCGCGTCCAGGATCTGGTGAAGGAGCGAGGCGTGTGTGGGTCGACCGTAGTACGCATCGAGCTGCATCGATGTGCTGCAAGGGGGCGGTGGAGGAGGCTTTTGAAGCGTGGCAAAAATGGGTAGCTGGCTGATGCTTTTAGGGATGCCGAAATCGCTACAAATACGGCCTATAACATGATAAATATGCATGTATCGAAGTTAGGACTAAACCGCTGTTAAAAAAATAGAAAGTGGGGTTGATCACTGGAGGAAATATAGTGATATTGACGTAGATAGAAATAGCAATTAATTATTATATAATGGCAAATAATCCAATAAGTAATTTTTAATACAATGATGTTATAATATAAGTTCAAGTGAATAAAAATAAAACAAAAAGAGATGATAAGAAAACAAATAGGATAACAAAGAAATCAGAGTCTAACAATCTTATATGGGTAAAAGACATTGGTATTGAACATTTTGATCGGTACATTATTGTTTTGATGAAAAATTTCAAATGTTTGAATAACATATATGCCAATTTAGTATGCGAAACATCGTTAAAGTAAATGCCCGTTAAACCGCTAATATGATATTATTTTTGTAAACGTTTGGGTTTGGAGTAGAAAGTAAAGAGTGTGTTGGAGGTAGGGTTAAAGGTTCTGTGTATAAAATGTCGAGTTAAGAGATTACAGTTAAGAGTAGAAATTAAAAAGTGTATAGGAGATGTGTGTAGGAGGTAGGGTTTAAGATTTTGTGGTTATGAGATTAGAGATAACAGTAGAGATTAAATAGTGTATATGTGATTGAGTTTAAGGTTTTGTGTATAATATGTAGAGTTAGGATGTAGAGTTAAAGGTTTAGTGTGTAATATGCAGATTTAATAGATATGAGTTAAGAGTAGAAAAGAAAGAGTATGTAGGAGGTAAGGTTTAGGGGTTTGTGTATAATGTGTAGAGTTAAGAGAAATGAGTTAAGAGTAGAAAATAAAGAGTGAGTAGAAGGTTGAATAAGAGGTTTAGTGTGAAATATGTAGAGGTAAGATTTTATATTAAAGAGTGTATAGGATGTAGAGTAAAAGGTGTAGTGTATAATGTGTAGAGTTAAAAGATTATAGTTGAGAGTAGAAATTAAAAGGTATATAGGAGGTAGAGTTTAAGGTTTTGTGTATAATGAGTAAAGTGGTGAGATATGAGTTACGAGTAGGAATAAAAGAGTGTATATGAGGTAGAGATTAAGTTTTGTGTTTGGGGTTTAGGATAATAATTAAAAGTTAATGGTTTGAATGGATTATGTAGGGTATAATGTATGGTGTAGGTTAAGGGTGAATTATTAGTATAGTGGGTAGAGTTTAGAGATAATAGTAAAAAGGGAAGAGAGTATAGAAGGTATAATACATGGTTAGAGTATAAAGTAGGGAGGTTGATTTAAATGTTTAGTGTATATATTGTATAGAGTTAAGAGATTAGATGAGATAATATAAGTTAAAGAGTATAGAGGAGGTAGAGTTTAAGGTTAATTGTATAATGAGTAGAGTTATGAGATATGAATTAAGAGTAAAAATTAAAAAGTGTTTAGGAGGTAGAGTTTGAAGATTTTATGTATAATGTGTAGAATTAAGAGTAGAAATTAAAGAGTATATGGGAGGTGGAGTTAAATGTTTTGTGTATTATGTGAAGAAAAAGGAGATAATAGTTAAGAGTAGAAATTAAAGAGTATGTAGGAGGTAGAGTTGAAGATTTTGAGTTTAATGTGTAGAGTTAAGTGGTATGAGTTAAGAGTAGAGAGTAAAGAGTGTATAGGAGGTAGAGTTAAAGATTTAGTGTTAAATGTGTAGAGTTAAGAGATTTGAAGTTGAGAGTAGAATAAATGGGTTGAGTTTAAAGTTGTGTGTATAATGTGTAGAGTTAAGATATATGAGTTAAGAGTAAAAAGTGAAGAGTGTATAGGAGGTAGAGTTTAAGGTTTTGTGTATATTGTTTAGAGGTAAGAAATATAAGTTAGGAAAAGAAAGTAAAAAAGGTGTAGGAGGTAGAGTTTGAGTTTTGTGTATGGGGTTAAGTAAAATATTAAATATTTAATGGTTTAGAATGGATAATGTAGGGTTTAATATATGGTGTAGGTAAATGATGAATTTTTAGTATAGTTGTGAGAGTTTAGAGATAAGAGAAAAAGGGAAGATAATTGAGGAGAAAAAATGGAGGGTTTTAGTTTTTAGTTTTTAGGGTTTAGTTTGTAGGGTTTAGGGTTTAGTTTGTAGGGTTTAGGGTTTAGGGTTTAGGGTTTAGGGTTTAGGGTTTAGGGTTTAGGGTTTAGGGTTTAGGGTTTAGGGTTTAGGGTTTAGGGTTTAGGGTTTAGGGTTTAGGGTTTAGGGTTTAGGGTTTAGGGTTTAGGGTTTAGGGTTTAGGGTTTAGGGTTTAGGGTTTAGGGTTTAGGGTTTAGGGTTTAGGGTTTAGGGTTTAGGGTTTAGGGTTTAGGGTTTAGGGTTTAGGGTTTAGGGTTTAGGGTTTAGGGTTTAGGGTTTAGGGTTTAGGGTTTAGGGTTTAGGGTTTAGGGTTTAGGGTTTAGGGTTTAGGGTTTAGGGTTTAGGGTTTAGGGTTTAGGGTTTAGGGTTTAGGGTTTAGGGTTTAGGGTTTAGGGTTTAGGGTTTAGG